>CM071597.1:121927646-123177646 GCA_036435485.1 Saposhnikovia divaricata | reverse complement strand
TAGAAATCTTCATTTAATAATTCGTACATATCGTGATTCCAAAAATTTCTCATCCACCCATAAAATTACTATTCGTCCAGGTTTCGAATATTCCCGAAAGTTAGGGTTAATGCAGTCTCCTCTCCTTAAAAGGATTCTATCTTAAGAACCTAAGGATAATAGTTGTGGATACAATTCCAACCTTACCTTTTCCAACTCTCAGGTTGACACTTCAACCCTATTGTTCTCTGCCTTCGTCTCACCAACGCCTTAATGTTATTCCTCAACACATACTCTCCTCGACCTGTATTCCTTATCGGTTGTTCTATGATTAAAAATTTCTATCCCACTACTCACACGTTCCTCTTCTACCTTGTTCATAGTATCCGTGTTGAGTCCTTGTATCGTTGGCCCGTGAATGCTTTGTGGTCGTGTTTTGTAATCTGAGACAACGTCAATACGCACGGTATTCCTCATATTCCTTCGCTTGATTAGCAGGCATGCGTTGCCTCCCGTCAGCCGTTACCACTTGCTGTGGATACTGTATTGTCTTCGGCATACGTCGAACCAGTTCAGCTACTATATCCCCCGTTCATTGACTTCTTCGTAATGCAAGAAAAGCGAAGCTTCTTCTTTCGCGGTACGCTTTACAAGAGACGTCCTTACGTTCGCATGGTGATGATCGTGATAACAACATTCATTCATGGATAAGTTTTATTCTCGACTGCCCCGTGAAGCCTAAGGCACGACACTAAATATAATTTCGATCGTCTGGACAATTCTTCTTCCCTGTCCGTCAACCACAGATCAAATTAGTACATACGCTCAATCTCTTTGTTAAATATACCCGAAAGCACCTTCAATATTCAAAGTTTAACCTTAAGTCTTTATCTGACGTGATCGCTGCAGAAGTTTCATATTGCACCACCATCTCTCCCGTATAATATTCGATAATCTTCTCAATGGAAAGTCTCTCGTAGGTAAATCACTTGGTCCAACAATTATAACTCAACTAGGGCCATCTCTTGGCTCGGTGTTTGGCGACCCACTTATGAAATTCACTATAATTCTGTCCACGTTCAATATTTTCTACAGGCGGAATTAATCCACTAGATCTCTATCATTCTGCTTTTGACATGTCACGTTAGTACTTAATAGTTTGCCAATACCATTCTTCATTTCAGTTTACCAAACATTCCCTTAATTCTCTATACATCTTTGTCCATAATTTATTTATTTTCCTCTAACATTACTCTTTATTGTATATACTCTATTTTCTTGGTCAATACTGACTGAATTCCAATTTCGAATAATACCTTCTATAGGTATCGGCCACCACACTAGCCTTCCCTAGGTAATAACAAATTTCTCCATTATACACCCTGCTCCCTCTCGTCACCTTCTCTTTCTTATGTTTAGTTCTAATATGAAGATATATTTATGGCACTTGTGGAGAAATTTTCACACTTTTCTCATAAGGTTAACGTCTCAGTTTTATGCGTGAACGCCATCATGACTAATCCCAGACTCACGGTTAGTGCTATCTCATAACCTTTATGTTGTTTAGAAGTATAGGCTATCATCCTTTTTCTACTGCATCAGCACACCTCTTAAACTCTCGAAAGACGCATCATCGTGACTCTCAAAGTCCTCTTTTTATCATCAAGTATAGCTAACAAGAGGTTGTTGCTAATATCTCATTTCATCCCAAAACTTTGTTCATTAATCCATAAAGGCTTCTGACTCATTAGTCCATTCAAACGATACTACCACAATTTTATAACGTTTATATTAGTGTGAAATGCCAACTTTGGCACAGTACAGAGGTCGATCTTGAGTTGGTAAAACCTTCTCTTCAACCTTATCTTTGAAAAACAACTGCTCATTTTAACTAGTCAACAATTCCTCCATTTCCGATAAGGGTATCAGTTCTCGATGGTATATGTAAGATGTCATACGCTCGTCCTCCTCACAACTGGCGCCAATCAGCCTGAGGCCTGCATGCTACTGCGATTCCCAATAAACTTGATTAGGTGGTAATCTCGAAGGATCATTGTCATATATCCATGCATCCATTTGCTATTAGGGGCCTGTTAAACTATATGTCTCTCTATGTGCATCAATCCCTTTAAGCTAAGTAAAGCTTCACATTCTTGCCACGATATTTCTTCCTTTCTCGTCCATCTCACTTCCATGTCAGTTTCCTCCAAGGATATGTTTTACATCGCAATCGATTTGCATTTCTTGGATCAGGAAAAGGCTTGGTAACTCCAGAATTCATTAGTATAACATCCTGACAACGGTTGGTAGGGGCGTGCTCCCAACCACCTCATCATTTCTTATAACTTTCCCCACACCAATATTAAAGGTCTTGTGGTATGCCCTGACATGTTATCTCTACTTCAATAATTACTCGGCATAACGCTCTGGCTGCACAATTACAACATTTGGTTTTTGATCTCATATTGGTGTAACGGTTCATAATTGTACCTCCCGTTCACCTTAGAGTAATCACTTTGAAAGGAATGGTTTCAAAATAACAAGGTCCAATAGATAATCTCAATAAGAATTCCACATTGGATGTTCAAAGAATGTTGATGGTTCCAAATACTAGGAGTCTCGATTTTTGGAGATGTAAGGATGGACAGAAAGAATACAACAAGGTTTATTCCTTCCCATCCTGATAATTCTGTAATATGACACCATAGAGGATGTTGCACAAGGGCAATGATTGTTGGGTACAAAAGTCATAAAGACGGTCTTTATACAATTCTTACATCGGGTGGATACTTTTCCTCCTGAATAATAAGAGGAAATCTAAAGTCGCATTGATGAAGGTTAGCCAATAGAAAACAATTCTACTCCATGACAATTAAAGAATGAAGGAGTTTGTCACTCAAGTAATCAATGGTTTCAAATGAATTCTCATTGTATGAAATGAAAGAATAAAATATTCAAGTGATATAAAGTCTGATACGAAGATGGGTAAGAGTTCAAGTCGAGTGGGCGACCTCACTAGGTCTCAATCAAGTTATTCGTCCAAACTTTCATCATCATACTTTACCACATGCAAAATGCATTGCGGAACGAATTAAATTGGGAGTTGGACCAGTGAAACAATAACTAGTCCTTTTCAAGAAACACTAGCGACTAGCTAGACAAAATTTGCTAGTTCACCTGTTTGAGACATCACCACCAGCTAGGACAATTAGCTAGGTGTTCTTCACAACATTACAATTTTGAGTAGTTGGAACGATCAACTAGTCATTCATATTGACATAACGACTAGCTAGTTTCAATTGGATAGAACGGAATTTCAACATCGTAGCCACTGAAGAAACTTTAGGCTTCTCGGACAACGAATGAAAAAAAGAAGTTATTAAGTTTGAAAAAAAGAAAACTATAAAATCTAAAGAGAATGTTCTAGTTATCGGAACAATCGATAACCTCTCATCAAATATTACTTATCAGTGAAACGGTCCACCCAAGGGTGCCTCCGTACACCTGCTTTATCAGATCCGACAATAGAATTAAATTCGGAATACCAATATCAAGATGATATCCTTACTATGATTTCAATGTACGGTGTACAATCTCATCTTGAATAGAAGAAAAGAATTCATGAGGGATGTCTGGACATTAGATCATCCCTGTCCTCAGTAATTTATTGAATATTTATGAGCTCAACTGAAGAATGCAAGTACGAAAGAAGCAATCAAATATCGATATTCGTTAAGTAGTATTCGTCGATTAATTAAGGAAATATTTGTGGAACATTCCTTGGATAATTGAAAGAGAGTGTAAATAGTCCTGAGCAGAAATAATTATAAACTTCAAATAGAATGCTCAGGCTCAATTAAGATACTTTGGATGAGTCCCGGTTTAGAGAAAGTATATCACTGGTTGTTATTCCACAAGTTTGAAGTAGAAAGCTAGGAGGGTTACCTGATATAAGCTAATCGAGGTAACATGGTTAGTGAACAGTTTAAAATGAAGTAGTGCACCAGCCGGTAGTTATCAAAATAAGTTAATAATCATTCGTGCATCTCATTTTCACCACTATGAGGGTAACTCCATTTCTTCGTCTTCGTAATACAAGACACCAACTAGTGCGTCTCTCAATCATCATCTTAAAGTCATTTATCGAGTTAGGGTTTCACCAATATATCTGTCATTTCCATGCTTTATCTTGAAGACCAAGCTTTACATCATTCCGGGGACACCTGCTAAGTCTATAGGGTCCTACTTCATGCCTTCCGACATGAATCACAAGTGGCCAGTTCCCCCTGGGAACAGATCAAAAAGATCTCTCAGGGATCTCAGTGCAGTCCATAGGTTCAGTGGCGGGTGTGTGTATGTGAACATATACCAAAAATATTGAGGTCTACAATACGTATATACGTAGTCCCTGCTAACATCTCTATCAAAGGATCCCACTCTAGACCCGCTGGTCTTTTCTTTTGGTAGACTCTGAGATCACTGTATCGCTCATTGCAACCATATTCAACTTCTCTCGAGTCCCTTTGTTAATTCTACTTGTTTGTTCTCTAAGTTGAACTACCATGTTCCAGCGTTCGAATCATGCATGGAATTATCTAGCACGCTCGTCTTATGATAACATTCTCGTATAACACATGTAAAATCGCCATCAAGGGTAATGGAATCCACAACGACATAGTGACCAACCTTCAGGTAAACCCGTTACTTATCGAAAATCGGATCTTATAACCAAAGTAAAAGACTTTCATTAATCCAAGTACTAAGTACCCTTAATTATGTAGGGAAGTCCAAACTTCTTGATTCTTAAAATGCCGCCTCCTGAACTGTGGAGGAATATTGGCCACAAAATTTATGCCAGCCTAGTCATCCGATCATATTGGCAATATCGACTCTACCTCAGCTGCTCTCGAGATTTCGCTCTGCTTCCTATATCATTATCTATGATAAGTCATGTAGGACTCTCAAACCTCTATTCATCATTCTGAAGGTCTCTAAGGATTCTATCGACCCTAGTATAATACCTCCAGTAACACTCCAGTCCATTCTACTCACCGGTACCTCTTCCGGTAGTCCAATCATAAGTTTACTACGAACTCTTATGTCATTCTCCTACTTAGACTTAACTCTCAACACTCTCGTTTCTGAGTACTGTAACTTATCGCTCTGATACCATTTCTGTAACGCCCCCAAATCTGAGGTCAAAGATTCCAGTCGCCACATCACCATCCAACCATATCATACCTGTATTAACTGCACAACTCCACAATACATCCTTCCAGACCTCAATCTTAAGCACAAACAAGTTAGAGCCTCAGAAACGATAATCAAAAGTGCCACTAAATATTACAATTCATTTGTACAAATCAGAGTCTTACGCAATTCCACTTATACAACTATACTTGAAGACAAGTCTTACTATTACAGTTGAAAACCTATCAGACTACTCTGTAGTATTTATCAGGAACTAAATCATCTCCGTGGTAAATCTTCTACTCCTCTTCTACTGGTGCGCAGTTAATCGGCTAGATTCTTCCCTTTCTGAAAAGTTTTTATAAATCAAGAATGAGCTACATAATGCTCAGCAAGTTCACCATTTTGCAAAATAATAATGTGGTTTATTTCGAAAACATTCCCAACTATATGGGTATATATCTCAGATTTCAAAACATAATTGGACAATGTATATGTCCGAGTTTGAATAAAACATCTATACTCACTAAGGAGCTTTAAGAATAACATATGAACCCTTTATAAGGTTCCCATTTCAATATATCTCAAGTTTGAAAATATATACATATGAGTATATCATTTTCGGCAAAACACTCTACGATTAACATACTGTACAAGGAATACATCATTGCAAACCTCTTTCCTTCCATTAGCTTAGAAGGTTTCTCATACAAAAACATTTCATTCTTTGAAACAATTGCAAGAGTGCACAAACACGTGCCAATCTTTATAGAAAATCTTGCAGTTCTAGATACTGCACGATGTCAATATTTTCTCATCAAAAACCACACTATCAGCAACTTGGCACTTAGGCCCAAGAAGCAGTGTTTGAGTATTTTTCCAAAGTGGAAAAATGGGACTAGAAGAAAACATAAAAACCTGACAGGGATTGACGATGATCAGTCGCCACATCCAAGTCCAATAATCCGCAGGTCTTCTCTACCGGTAGAAGGATAGAAACTACATCCGTAACTATCCCCGGGTGAAAACTACATCCGTAATCACCCTCGATGAAAACTACATCCGTAATCATCCTTCGGCAACACCTAGGCCGGAATAATAATTGATGGACCGCCTGGCTCACGGCCGCTTACACATCCCGGGAATCGTTCGTCAACGGTTCCCACACCTGCCAGAGTCCCTTTTTCTTTTTCGTTTGAAAACTTGATTTTTGATTGAAAACAGAGTAATTGAGGTCCGACATCAGTCGACCGATGATTCTTGAAATCATACAAGAAGCGGAACCTGACCGGGGGTTTTCGAAAATGTTTTGAGTTCGAAAGAGTTCGAGTTTGAAAGTATTAAATGTATCTTGGATTGACTTTGTCTTTAAAATAATGAACAATAATTAATAAATGATATTTTAAGATTTAATATTAATAATTAATAAAATAATTATTCGATAAAATAAAATTTTAATCCAAGATAGGGTTTCGACTATTTACGAAGATACGAAAATAATACTTGAGTATGCGATACTCCCCGAATGACCCTTCGGGTTTTCGCAATCTAGATACAATATAATAATATACCGCTCCTCGGTCAATAGTATATACGGACCGCTACGACCTCTATTGCTAGAGTCGTTGTCCGAAGAAAACATTTCAATCTAAGTTCAAGGGGTACAAGCATATATATACTTATACAATCTCAATTGCATCAATAGTTCGATAAACATAGCATTTGATATAATTGAAAACTACAAACACAACAGTGAAAGTCCTTGTATATGGATAAGTTTTGAAAAGTAAACTTGCCTTGGTTTGGTTGGGGTGGTCGAGCGTGCGGAGTCGAACGATCTATACATAAGCAATAACCGCTCGTTAGTACCTTAACAATATCTCTTTAATTACGGGGTTTTAGGGGGTACGAAATTAACTTAATGACCTCGTCTTATGACACTCTAGCCCCACTATAGGTTCATGTCATCGCTCGATTACACTCGTCACTTATTCGACTTAATTTAGTTAACACATTCGAATCATAACCATTACCCCTAGAATTATGCTCCACTAACGACTTTTTCCCTTGCGCGAAATTTACTCTAGCATTTTTATAAAATTCAAAAATTCATATTTTAATCTAATTCTTTTTGGGTGGTCTTCACCACTGCATTCCATAACTTCTCAAATTTTTCGATGATCCCACATATATTTTTAGGGGTTTAAACAAGGTTTACAAGGGGGTCACTTAGTGCAGTCTGGAATCCAGAAACACAATTCACTTCTCCGGCCATAACTTAAAATCTATACATTACCTAGTCATGAACCTTACATTTCCAGAAACTACATTCAATTATCTTTCCAACAATATATGGTAGGACCTCAGGGGAAAATATTTGGGGGTTCAAAACCATGTTACAAGACAGGTCAGTGTTCCTGGAAAAACTCAGCAAGCATGTACTACTTAGATCACCAATTTTCACAATTCCACAACACAACCAACACTTAATTCACTTAGTTCATGCTTTATATCACTCATGGAGATACATATACTATCCACAATCATAAAAGTCACAATCACAACATCAAAACTCAAGATCCATGTCACCCATTACTTATACAACCAAGATTAACACATATATACATGGATCTACTACCAAACATTATAAACACTACATGGCCAAAAGGGTTTGTGATTTTTATACCTTCTTGAGCACCTAGGAGCCTTGGATAAGCCTTACACAACTCAATAACACCTTGAATGGTCTCCTACAACCCTTACAATCAAAGATCTAAAAGAAAAACCAACCATGGTTACTATTCACAAAATCTTTAACAATTTATAACTTGAATTTGGATGGATGAAATGGCTTGAAACTCTTAACATACCTTGCTTAGATGTTGGTGAGGGCCTAGGAATTATATCTTGATTTATGAGTGATGAGAAATGGGGGAGGAAGAATTTTCTTCTCCTTTTTTTATGCTAGGCCGAGAGCTTCTTGGAGGGGGGGGAGAGTGTTTTTGGTTTTTGTGTTTTGTTTGTTTGGTGAAATAATTGATAAAGTTAGGGTTGGGTGATACATAATGTGTATGTATAGGCAAGGTACTAGCAAGGTATGGCTCCTTGTACTTCTTGTCTCCCCTTTTTGAAAAGCAAGCTAACTAGTTACTATTCCTCTTCTATTTTGTTAACTAGTTTGCTTACTTCTAACCACTTGGTTGCATGGGACTTGCATGCAATACTACTCCTTGTATCATTATTCTTCCACCAATTCTTGTCATTTAATCTTTAATTCGTATCGTATCTTAATTAATCTCTCGTAATAATATTTGTCGCGTAGAGATTTCCCCTATAATTCCTTAAGTACTTAATTGTGTAAATTTCTCGAATGTCCATAGTTCCTCGTCATAATCCTTAATAAATCTTTTAATACTCTAATCATTCTCAAATCCAAAGTTTTATAAATCTTACTAACAATAAGACTCTTGCTTTCACAATCTTCCTTTTATCTTACATAGTGAATGCAACAACACAGTTTCTCAGACAATCAATTCTATTAATCAACAGAGATGACTAGAAAGGTTCCATATTGACAATGTCACAAGATATTAAATAAAGGAAATATTACCAAAAATTAGGGTTCTTACACGGCCAAAAAGCGGTTTGGTATTCAGAAACTTACACAAGTCATGCTTGTAAATGAACCTAACCAACCTAAGCTGTAAACCAATCCAACTTAGTCTGCTCACCTATGGTAATGCTACTGGGTGCGGCCTCGGCACCTACCTTGTGAATAGTCTCCTAAATTGCTGACCGGTTATCACGCTTTTGCGGAGGGTCTGCCTTGTTCTTTCCATGCTTATCTGTTGTTGTGTGGTTATGTATATATAAAAGAAAAGCAAGGGTGAGCAATACAGCTCAGCCATATAATAATAGTTTTCAAAGTACTTTTATTAACGTAAATCATATGACATATCGTATACTGGTATTGTACCATTATTAAACATTTCATTCTTTATCCAGAAATATAATGAGGGATTTCGGTGGTAATTTGAATAGTTCGTTATTCTATCAACACTATCGGTAATTGAGCACCTGGGCTTCCATTACAGTGTTGCAGTACAATTCCAATTGGAAGAATGGGATTATGCTGGAGCCTCTTCCACGATATCTAGTGATCAGCCAATATACCGTGCCTCTGATTTTCTACTAATAGAAGGACGACGTTCCCTTATCGGGTTGTGCCCTGACCGCATATGGGCCTTAATATTTGGACTACGCCCGAAGGCGATGTCCCCTATTCCTCCAATCCCTTAAAGAATCCAATTTATCATAGGAACAAAATTTAATCCAGTTCCCCAAGCACAAAGCTTGACGACTGGTTTGGTAACCTTTACTTAATTTTACTTCAACGAGTTATTGAGGAAGTAACTCTGATGTGTGGGTTGACATTAGTCAACATATTTTAATTACTAAGAATCGCATCATAAAATGTAACTTGGGAGTTGGTCGGAGTTTTTGAGTACTTAGTTAAAATTGAGCCCCTCCTTACTAGGTAGGGTGCATTTCTTATTGATTGTGAAGGGAGAAAACATTTACTACTGGCTCCCAAAACCTTGGGTTCCCGAGTTTTGATAAGCTTGAGCGAGGTAGCGATATTTTTATGCCATATAACATTTCCGGAGACTTCCGGGTTTTTATGCCCTTATCCGGACAAAATATCTCCGACTCCCTTACTAAGAAAGGGTATTATTAAACCCTACTAGAAAATCTTAACACATCATCGCATATATATATATATATATATATATATATATATATATATATATATATATATATATATATATATATATATATATATATATTTATATATTTATGTACACGCATTTACTAACAGGTTTATAAATCCAAGTAAATAAACCATACATCTCATGCTGATTCGCAAAAATACTTTAAGCAGTTCATAGCAGTAAATAAACCATACATCTCATACATCTCGTATCGTCCCCTAAAAGGTTTTTCACTTGTGCAACTTTGATTCGAAAAATTCTATAAATTAGAAAAATAAACTTTTTCGTGAAATTCTTTTTCTCAGGCCTTCCTCACTGTACAGAGGTCCAACTATCAATTTTTCGTAACTCATGGGTTTTTACTTGCGCATTATAGACTCCATGATTTTTATAAAATCGAAAAATTCATATTTTGACTTGATTCTTTTTGGACCGTTTTCCTTACTGTAAGAGCTAGTTATACAAAAGTTTTCTAAAAAATTTCCAAATTCCAAGGGGTCCGTTTATCACTGCAAAGACGGTGGTTTGACACAATTCGTTCATTTTAACCGGTTTTACTAAATCGAGCATATCTCCTAAACCGTAAATCGTTTTAAGTCGATTAAAATTCTCAAAAACACTACAAGGTCAGATCTACAAGTTTTTAAGCAGTGTTGTCCAGAAATAATGCTTTAACAATTCGTGTGTTTCTGCGCTAAAGATCTAATGAAAATCCGACATTATAACGGCTATAAATCCATTATTTCCAATTTTCATACTCTCCAACAAACATCCAAGGCAACCATACAACTTCAACATCATATCACTATCATCATAAGTTTCTAAAATCAGTGGTATCACAATTTTATCACCATCCAAGATTTTCTCACAAAATTAAACTCTTTAACCACTAAAATCTACTAAATCATCTCATACATAACATCCATGATATAAATACTTAAAATCAAAGAACTAAAAGCTTGGATAAGTGGTTCTTACCTCCTTGGAGCTTGTATGACCTTTACAAAGCTTGATATGCCTCAAGAACATCTTGGATAGCTCTTATAAATACTAATTTTCAAGATCAAAAAATTTTCTGACCATAATTACTATTCAGTCACCATCTTCTAAAATTGTTTTGGCTATGCAAAACACCTTCAAAAATTACGAAATTAAATAGGCACTTACCCTTGGATGTGTAGAAGACCTGGAATTTTTCTTGGGATTTTTAAGTGCCAAGAAGTGGGGGGGGGGAAATTCGTGGAACCTCCTGCCCTGTTGTTCTCAACCGAATGGAGAAATGGTGGGGGAAAGGAGAGCTTTCTTGCTTGGCTACTTTTGTGTGTGATTGTTATAATGTTATGCCATATATCTATACTTGTATTAGCTACACTCCTTTGTCAAATGAAGGCCATACCTTACATTTATTAAAGCCACTTTATGCCACATTTGGTGGAACTTGTTTCTAAACTGAATTGTACCTAGTTAGGTTGGTTTGGTTAGCTTGTAATTGAGTTGGTTTGCATGAAAATGACATGGAATTGCATGGCTAGCTTCTTGCATGGGATTTACATAACTTCTTGCCACCTTTATCATTTTCCATAATTATTCATTAATTTCCATGCTAATCTCCATTAATCCTTAAAATGTTTTTGGTGTAAAACTCTTTCAAGTAACCTTCCAACATTCCACTTTCCTTATTCTAGTACCTTGGTTGCATGGTCATTTTTGAATTATATAACCCTTAGGCTTGTCATAATACTCGTATTTATCGATATCTCATAAAACGTAGGTCGTTCGAGAAGTGGGATTCTTCGAATTCCGACGACATTTACATACACTTATTTCGCTTAAGAAATCATAATATGAACTCAAATCTTAAATATTCATCATCCATAAGTAGAGATTGGAATCATTTCCCTTAAGTGATGAAATTACTATTCATTCCAATCGTTTTACAATTGTACAAAAATCCAGGTTCTTACAACCTTCCCCCCTTAAAAGGATTCCGTCCAGGAATCAGGTTGAAAATAAAATGGGGGTACTTCTCTTGCATTGCACTTTCCAGCTCCAAGGTGGATTCCTCTGCGTTGTGATTCTGCCATAAAACTTTGATTAGTCTGACCAACTTGTTCCTGAGTACTTGCTCCTTGTGGTGCATAATTTCCACTGGTTTCTCTATATAAGACAAGTCTGGCTGTAGATCTACATGCTCATATTCCACTACATACTTGGCATCGGGGTTGTACTTCCTCAACATAGACACATGGAACACATTATGTATTTGCTATAGACTTGGAGGTAAGGCTAACTCGTAAGCCACCTGTCCAATCCGCCTTAATATCTCGAAAGGTCCGATGTACCTCGGGATCAACTTCCCCTTCTTCCCAAACCTCATCAGTCCTTTCCAGGGAGATACCTTGAGCAGCTCCATGTTTCCTACTTCATTTTCTCTGTCCTTCCGAGCTAAGTCAACATACTTACGTTGTTTGTCTTGGGCTGCTGCCAGTCTTCCCCTGATTAGGACTATCACATCTCTTGTCTGTTGTACCAGTTCAGGTCCTAATATCTTCCTTTCACCAACTTCTTCCCAACATAAGGGATAACGACATTTTCGGCCATAAAGGGCTTCATACAAGGGCATTCCTATACTCGAGTGATAACTGTTGTTATACGCAAACTCAATCAATGGTAAATGCTCTTCCCAACTTCCATTAAAATCCATCACGCATACCCTTAGCATGTCCTCTAAGGTCTGAATTGTTCTTTCGCTTTGTCCGTTGGTCTGGGGGTGGTATGCAGTACTCATGTTTAACTTGGTTCCCACACATTCTTGAAAGCTCCTCCAGAACCTAGAGTTAAACCTCGGGTCTCTATCAGACACAATGGTCACGGGAACTCCATGTTGTACCACAATTTCCCTTATATAGATGTCTACTAATTTATCGACAGTGTACCTATCGTTGATTGGGAAAAATGGGCGGACTTGGTCAACCTATCTACGATTACCCATATTGCATCGTGGTTAGTCTTGGTTCTTGGGAGTCCTACTACAAAATCCATGGCTAGGTGCTCCCACTTCCACTCTGGAATCTCTAGGGGTTGCAGTAGTCCACTAGGTCGCTGGTGTTCTGCCTTTACTCGTTGGCAAGTCAAACATCTATTCACCCATTTCGTCACATCCTTCTTCATGTTGGGCCACCAATAGTATTCTTTCAAATCTCTATACATCTTAGTGGTACCTGGGTGCACGGAGTACCTTGAGTAATGTCCTTCATATAGAATCTCATCCTTTAATTTCTGGACATTTGGGACCCAAATTCTCGTTGCATATCTCATGATTCTTCCCGCATCTATTTCACACTTAATTTCCTCCACGGTCAATATCTCTTCTTCCGAGTTCTTTTCCTCTTCCATCTTTTGCTCTTGGCACATTCGAATCTTTTCCAATAACGGAGGCTGGATTTGAATTCCCATTAACACTTCTTGGCTACTTCCCGATGTCTTAACCTCGATTTCCAGCTTCTCCATTTCTTTTATCAATTCTTCTGTCGATGTCATCATCTTGAGCCTCTCCTTCCTACTAAGGGCATCGGCCACCACATTGGCCTTCCCTGGATGTTAACGAATCTCATAATCGTAATCCTTGATTAACTCTAGCCATCTTCTCTGTCTCATATTAAATTCTTTCTAGGTAAATATGTACTTGAGGCTTTTATGATCTGTGTAGATTTCACACTTTTCTCCATATAGGTAATGCCTCCATATCTTTAGTGCGAAGACTATCGCGGCTAGCTCTAAATCATGGGTAGGGTACCTTATTTCATACTGCTTCAACTGTCGGGAAGCATATGCAATCACCCTTCCGTGCTGCATAAGCACGCAACCTAGCCCTTTATGCGATGCATCACTATAGATCACAAAGTCCCCTTAATCATCTGGCAGTGCCAGCACTGGGGCGGTCATTAACCTTTTCTTTAGCTCTTGAAAGCTCTCTTCACATTTCTCATCCCATACCAACTTTTCAATCTTTCTGGTGAGTCGGGTCAATGGGGCTGCCATCTTGGCAAAGTCTTGTACAAACCTTCTATAATATCCGACTAGTCCCACGAAACTTCTTACTTCGGTCGGGGTGGTCGGTCTTTCCCAGTTTGATATTATCTCTATCTTGGCAAGGTCAACTAGTACCCCTTCGCTACTAACCACATGACCTAAGAATTGTACCTCTTTCAGCCAAAATTCGCATTTAGAGAATTTGGCATACAACTTTTCTTTCCTCAGGATTCCTAGGACTATCCTTAAGTGTTCCGCATGTTCTTCCTCAGTTTTTTGAATAAATCAAAATATCGTCAATGAAAACTATGACGCACTTGTCTAGGTACTACTTGAATACTCGGTTCATCAAGTCGATGAATGTCGCGGGGGCGTTAGTCAATCCAAAGGACATTAATAGGAACTCATAATGGCCGTACCTAGTGCGAAAAGTAGTCTTAGGTATATCTTCCGATTTAATCTTTAACTGATGGTACCCCGTTCTCAGGTCTATTTTTGAAAAGTGAACTGCTCCCTTGAGTTGGTCAAAAAGATCATCCATCCTAGGCAAGGGGTACCTGTTCTTAATGGTTAACTTATTCAGCTCTCTGTAGTCTATACATAGCCTCATACTCCCATCCTTTTTCTTTACAAACAACACTGGGGCACCCCACGGGGACACACTTGGTCTTATCATGCCCTTGTCCAACAGTTCTTGTAACTGAGTGGCCAGTTCTTTCATCTCAACAGGGTCCAATCGATAGGGGGGTTTAGAAACTGGTGCGGTTCCTGGTGCTAATTCTATCGCAAACTCGATTTCACTATCGGGTGGTAACCCAGGAAGGTCTTCTGGAAACACATCTTCAAATTCCCTGACAACTGGAATGTCCGTCAGTTCAGGGGTTCTTTGCTTCGTGTCTACTACATAAGCTAAGTAGGCCTCGCTACCCTTTCGTACTAACTTTTTGGCTTGAGCAACAGTCAAAAATTTTTGAGTCTGTCGCTATCCTTTGAAGATGACTTCTTTCTTTCCTGACACCTTAATCCTGACTTTCTTGCTCTTATAATCAATCTGGGCACCATTACTTGACAACCAATCCATTCCTAAAATGACATCGAATCCGCCTAACTTAAACGGAATTAGGTCTACCCGAAAGTGGTGACCTCCTATTACTATATCACAGTTAGGATATATCTGGCTTACAGGAACCATTTCGTGGTTAGCTATTTCTACCATTAGTCGTTCCTTTAACATTTCTGGTTTCAAGTTCAATTTGCATGCAAAATCTCGCGATATAAAAGACTTAGTAGCTCTAGAATCAAACAAAGTATTTGCACTTAAGGTGTTATGGGAAAGGGTACCTGCGATGACATCCTCATCCCTCACTGCATCTTGCACTGTCATTTTGAAAGTCCTAGTGGTGGGTGGTCGATTGGATGTAGTACCGCTCACCCTTGATCCCGTCGGTTTCAGTTTAGGGAAATATTTCTTCCAGTGGTCCGTACCTCCACACTGGTAACATTTCATGAGTGAGTTCCTCTGGGGGCAATTATTGGAATAGTATCCGGCCTGTCCACACTTAAAAAATGTCGTCGTACCCTGGAGGCATACCCCTGAATGTTTCTTTCCACAAATCTTACAGTTAGGTAGGGGAGGGCGCGACTGTCCTAATATGGGTGCCCTGGTTGGTCCACCTCCTTGTCCAACACTCTTGCTTTCTACCATGTTAAACCCTGATCTTTTGGCTGGCTGGGACACCATTCCTCTAACAAACTTGCTGGGGAAACTCCCACTTGTAGCACCACCACTTTGACTTTCAAACTTCCTTTTCTTCATGATCTTGTCCTTCTGGGACTACTTACTTCCTGCCTCTACAATCGACGCCTTCTGTACTAGAGTGGCATAATCCGTAATTTCTAACACCGCGACACGGTTCTGAATCCACTGTTTCAATCCTTGTTGAAACCTCCTTGTCCTCTTAATTTCAGTGTTCACATAATCTGGAACGAACCTTGACAGCTCAGTGAACCTTGCCTCATATTTAGCTACAGTCATATTGTCCTATTTAAGCTCTAGGAACTTGAGTTCCATCTGGGTCTTCATAAACCTCGGAAAGTACTTTCCAAGAATAACTCTGTGAATCTGTCCCATATAACCTCTCCAGATGGTTCCATGTTTTTCTTGGCCTCCCACCAATAGTTGGCCTCTCTCTTAAGCAGGTATGTAGCAAAGATAGTTTTCTGGGCTTCCTCAGTGCCCATAATCTCAAAGGTCTTTTCCATCTCCTTCAACCAAGCCCTGGCCTCAACGGGGTCTGTTGTCCCCTGGAATTCTGGGGTTTAAGTGACTTAAATGCGTTAAAGGCATTATCTACTGCATTTTTGGGGCCACGGGGTGGTGGCTGTGGTCGTGGCTGGCATTCCAGATTTTGCCTCATCAGTCGCATAAATTGTTCCATAGGGTCCTCTTCTTCTTCCTCATAATTCTCATCATCAAACTCATTGTACTCATCTTCCTCATCATCCTGTTCTGGGTGACGACATTCCTCTTCCCTGTGTTGGTTACTACCATGAGTGGCAGATTCGGCAGGGTGAGCTCTTGTGTTTCTTCTTGGTGGCATTTTTCTGAAAGTGTACATATATAAAAAAAAAATTCTGTTAGGGTTTCCTCATTTTTCTTAATCTGGCTTTCTGCGATTGGCACCTCGAAGGTGAAATCTTTTACAGGCATATATGCATCTTATAAATAGCTATCAAACGATCATGGCATCATATATATAACAACTTAAACGGAAACAAATACTAAAATCAAACGAAGACTACGTCATGTTAATGCTAGTGACTTCTCGGAGTCAAGGTTTCAAGTACATCATAAGACTGAAATACATAAAAGTACATCAAAAGCCAACTAACATGTCTTCCTATCCAGAGGGAATATACTACGTGACTGACATCACTACCAAAAGTAAAGCTACTACAGCATCCCTCTGTAATAGAAGACTGAACTGGTCATCCATCCATCAATCTACCTGAAAGCGTATCGCCTCCCTAACTCGGTGTATAGTCCTCGAAAGGACTCTCTCTGCATCACTCCTAAGGATCCTCCTGCTGCGGTGGGAACGTGGAAGTGCTCTGAGTCGGGTGAGAGCCCTCCTCTCAATCCCCAGTACTGCCTGCCTCATCTGTCTAGCTCTGGAGGCTCTCCCCTGGGAGTATAGTCTCGCTCGTCTCTCCTCAGCTAGCTGGAACCTCAGCTCAGCTACTCCGGCCTCCACCGCCACCAGGTCGGTGGTCATACGAGACACCATCCAGTCATACTCAGTGGCTCTAACAACCTGTATGGGAGGACTAACCGGCTCGCTCTCCGGGGCAACCTCAGTCTCAGTATCCTCTGGAATAATCTCCTCAGAGTCACCATCTATATCAGTGTACCAATGAAATCCACTAGGGGGTGAATCCTCTCTGATGGGAGGGGAATGCATAGGGATATCAGTCCAAGCCACCTCCTCATACTCAAGGTCTGCATCAGGGGTAGGATCAACGGGATCATCCTCCATGGGATCCTCCTCGGGGTCATCATCTCTAGGATCCTCCTTGGGATCCTCTTCTAGGTCATCATCTCTGGAATCCTCCTCCTGAACTATCTCTCTCTCTCTCTCCCTCTCCTGCTGAGGGTCAGTCTCTGTCTCAATATCCGGCTTATATTCAGCTCTCAGAAGGGTATCATCGTGTCGTTGCTCGTAATCCCCAGGCAGCTCTACGTCCTCGGGTATTTACATAAAAAGGGAAAAATGTTACTATCCTTGAGGTTCTAATAAGTAGTTCCCTTATTGGGCTTAAGGTTGTTTGGGCTATGTCTATTAGCCCGACCATGTTTCGGTAAGGGTTTGAGTCCTTAAACCTTCCTATCATCTCTGAGATTATAACCTAATGCTCTAATACCATTTCTGTAACACCCCTAGATCCGGGGTCGGAGATCCAGGCTGTCACTCTGTCCGTAATTCCCATTTTAATAAACATTATTCTTAATCTTCATTTTAGCATGTTGTGACCCCTCAATCAAACATAACATTAACAGATTATAGGCTCAGAGACGAATTTAAAGCATTACCAAGTTATTACAACCATCTTGAAATAGTTATTACAAACCCAAATTGTCATAATCTTAAAGGTTCAACATAAAAAGGGATTAACAACTAAGGTGGCACTTGCGGCCAAAAAGCGGTTTGGTTTTCAGAAACTTACACAAGTCATGCTTGTAAATGAACCTAACCAACCTAAGCTGTAAACCTATCCAACTTAGTATGCTCACCTGTGGTAATGCTACTGGGTGCAGCCTCGGCACCTGCCTCGTGAATAGTCTCCTAAACTGCTGACCGGTTAGCACGCTTTTACGGAGGGTCTGCCTTGTTCTTCCCATGCTTATCTGTTTTTGTGTGATGATATATATATATATAAAAGAAAAGCAAGGGTGAGCAATACATCTCAGCCATATAATAATAGTTTTCAAAGTACTTTTATTAACGTAAACCATATGACATATCGTATACTGGTATTGTACCATTATTAAACATTTCATTCTTTATCCAGAAATATAACGAGGGATTTTTGTGGTAATTTGAATAGTTCGTTATTCTGTCAACACTATCGGTAATTTAGCACCTGGGCTTCCATTACAGTGTTGCAGTACAATTCCAATTGGAAGAATGGGATTATGCTGGAGCCTCTTCCACGATATCTAGTGATCAGCCAATATACCGTGCCTCTGCTTTTCTACTAAAAGAAGGACGACCTTCCCTTATCGGGTTGCACCCTGACCTCATATGGGCCTTAATATTTGGACTACGCCCGAAGGCGATGTCCCCTCTTCCTCCAATCCCTTAAAGAATCCTATTTATCATAGGAACATAATTTAATCCAGTTCCCCAAGCACAAAGCTTGGCGACTGGTCTGGTAACCTTTACTTAATTTTACTTCCATGAGTTATTGAGGAAGTAGCTCTGATGTGTGGGTTGACACTAGTTAACAGATTTTAATTACTAAGAATCGCATCATAAAATGTAACTTGGGAGTTGGTCGGAGTTTTTGAGTACTTAGTTAAAACTGAGCCCCTTCTTACTAGGTAGGGTGCATTTCTTATTGATAGCGAAGGGAGAAAAGATTTACTACTGGCACCCAAAACCTTGGGTTCCCGAGTTTTGATAAGATTGAGCGAGGTATCGATATTTTTCGATGAGGGAAGATATAGTCAGTGAAGAAATGGGAACCCGTACTATTTTTAAATAATTTTCCTGCGATCAGAAAATATTTAAAATAATTTTTAAAGTCTTAAAATAACTTTTAAAATTATTTATAAGATTTTTAAATCATCCAAGAATATTTAATAAATAATCAAATAATATTTACTAAATAAATAACCAATTGGAATATTCAATAAATGTTGAAATAATTTTATTAAATAATTAACCACTCATAACTATTCTCAAATGAAAATAATATTCCACTTACTAATAAATATTCAAATAATATTTATTAATATCATAAAGGGACTTTTAGTCCAAAAATATCCAATTTATATCTATTGGAATATTTTTAAAATGAAATGTATGCCATATAACATTTCCGGAGACTTCCGGGTTTTTATGCCCTTATCCGGACAAAATATCTCCGACTCCCATACTAAGAAAGGGTATTATTAAACCCTACTGGAAAATCTTAACACATCATCGCATACATATATATATTTATATATTTATGTACACACATTTACTAAAAGGTTTATAAATCAACGTAAATAAACCATACATCTCTTGCTGATTCGCAAAAATACTTTAAGCAGTTCGTAGCAGTTATACCACAACAACAACAGTTTAGAAATACTTGGAATACAAGTTTCGAAAACTTGCCTGAGTGTGTTAGAATAGTCGGGGCTTTGGCTCTAGTGTCATGATCTATAACAACCAATAAGGTTTGGTTAGTTCGTTAAATGATCCCGTCGAATCGACTATTCACATAAAGACACAACTTCGTAACAATACATCTTTACTACACATTTGGCTTATAATATGTCCATGATATCCTTTAACCACTTTCGATAATTATTGGTTTTGTAACGACTTTCGTTAAGGCCATTTTCAACGAAACTAAAGTTCATCTCGTTTCGTCCCCTAAAAGATTTTTCACTTGCGAAACTTTGATTTGAAAATTTTTATAAATTCGAAAAATAAACTTTTTAATGAAATTCTTTTTCTCAGGCCTTCCTCACTGTACAGAGGTCCAACTATCAATTTTTCGTAACTCATGGGTTTTTACAAGGTCCTCAACGAGGTCCTAAAGAAGGCTCTTCTCTGCGGTGAATTTTACTTGCGCAGTTTCAACTCCATGATTTTGATAAAATCGAAAAATTCATATTTGGACTTGATTCATTTTGGACCGTTTTCCTTACTGTAAGAACTAGTTATACAAAAATTTTCAAAATTTTCTCCAAATTCCAAGGGGTCCGTTTATCACTGCAAAGACAGTGGTTTGACACGATTCGTTCGTTTTAACCAGTTTTACTAAATCGAGCATATCTCCTAAACCGTAAATCGTTTTAAATCGATTCAAATTCTCAAAAATACTACAAGGTCAGATCTACAGGTTTTTAAGTAGTTTTGTCCAGAAATAATGCTTTAACAATTCGTGTGTTTCTGCACTAAAGATCTAATGAAAATCCGACATTATAACGTTTATAAATCCATTATTTCTAATTTTCATACTCTCCAACAAACATCCAAGGCAACTATTGTGACGCCCCCAGATCCGGGGTCGGAGATCTAGGCGCTCACGGTCCATTTTCCATTAGTAACATACCTGTTCTTGCACATAATATATATATAACACAGCCATCGACCCCACAATAAACTCACACTCACACACACAGGTTAGAGCCTCAGAAACGTCACACATTGATTAAACAGTAATAAAATTATCAGAGTTATTACAGACCGAATTAAATAGTATTTATGCTACCAGCAACACTTCGATATGAAGCGAAGTTGGCGGCTTGAAAGTTTGTTACGATACACTGCCTTGCATAGGTCATACTGATAAATAAAGCGAACTAACAAAAGCTGCCAACCAAGCCGGCTAATGGGACCTACCGGTGGAATCTCAAGTGCTGGCTCGGGTCTAGTCACCTGCTTTCGAGCAGTCTGTCTGGGTCTTGCCGTTTCTCTTAGCTGTTGTGTTTGTAAAATTTGAAAACAAGCAAGAGTGAGCAACTATAGCTCAGCAAGAAATATATGTATAAGGTAAGCAATATAACTTTTCATATGATTGGCAGTTATTAAACTTGTTTGTATCAATCAGATATAAAATCACTTGTCAAAGTTGATAAATCTCGAAGGTGCAACAATATGTTCCCTTGTTTTCAAAATAAACTTGCAGTTCTAGATACTGCATTGAGTCAACATCTTTCTCATCAAAATAGAACACTATCAGCAACTTGGCACAAAAGCCTACGAAGCAGTGTCAAAGCATTTTTCCAAACTGGAGGAATGGGACTTAAAGAAAACATAAAACCTGACAAGGATTGACGATGATCAGTCGCCACTTCCAAGTCCAATAATCCGCGGGTCTTCTCTACCGGTAGAAGGATAGAAACTACATCCGTAACTATCCCTCAGGTGAAACCTACATCCGTAATCACCCTCGATGAAAACTACATCCGTAATCATCCTTCGGCAACACATGGGCCGGAATAATAAGTGATGGACCGCCTGGCTCACGACCGCTTACACATCCCGGGAATCGTTCGTCAACGGTTCCCACACCTGCCAGAGTCCTTTTTTCTTTTTCTTTTAAAACTTGATTTTGATTGAAAACAGAGTAATTGAGGTCCGACGTTAGTCGGCCGATGATTCTTGAAATCATACAAGAAGCAGAACTTGACTGGGGGTTTTCGAAAATGTTTTGAGTTCGAAAGAGTTCGAGTTTGAAAGTATTAAAAAGTATCTTGGATTAACTTTGTCTTTAAATAATGAACAGTAATTAATAAATAATATTTTAAGATTTAATATTAATAATTAATAAAATAATTAATCGATAAAATAAACTTTTAATCCAATATAGGGTTTCGAGTATTTACGAAGATATGAACATAATATTTGAGTATACGATACTCCCCGAATGACCCTTCGGGTTTTCGCAATCTAGATACAATATAATAATATACCGCTCCTCGGTCAATAGTATATACGGACCGCTACGACCTCTATTGCTAGAGTCGTTGTCCGAAGAAAACATTTCAATCTAAGTTCAAGGGGTACAAGCATATATGTACTTATACAATCTCAATTGCATCAATACTTCGATAAACATAGCATTTGATATAATTGAAAACTACAAACACAACAGTGAAAGTCCTTGTATATGGATAAGTTTTGAAAAGTAAACTTGCCTTGGTTTGGTTGGGGTGGTCGAGCGTGCGGATTCGAACGATCTATACATAAGCAATAATCGTTCGTTAGTACCTTAACAATATCTCTTTAATTACGGGGTTTAGGGGGTACGAAATTAACTTAATGACTTCGTCTTATGACTCTTTAGCCCCACTATAGGTGCATGTCATCACTCGATTATGCTCGTCACTTACTCGACTTAATTTAATTACCACTTTCGAATCATAACCACTAACCCTAGAATTTTGCTCCACTAATCGACTTTTTCCATTGCGCGAATTTTACTCTAGCATTTTTATAAAATCCAAAAATTCATATTTTAATCTAATTCCTTTTGGGTGGTCTTCACCACTGCATTCCCTACATTCTCAATTTTTTTCATGATCCCACATATAATTTTAGGGGTTTAAACAAGGTTCACAATGGGGTCACTTAGTGCAGTCCATAGTCCAGAAACACAATTCACTCCTCCGACCATAACTTAAAATCTATACATCACCTAGCTATGAACCTTACATTTCCAGAAACTACATTCAATTATCTTTCCAACAATATATGGTAGGACATCAGGGGACAAAATTTGGGGGTTCAAAATCGTGTTACAATACAGGTTAATGTTCCTGGGCAAAATTCAGCAAGCACAAACTACTTAGATCAACCATTTTTCACACTTCCATAACATAATCAACACTTAATACACTTAGATCATGGTTCATAACACTCATGGAGATATATATATTATCCATAGTCATAAAAGTTACAATCTCAACATCAAAACTCAAGATCCATGCTATCCAATACATATACAACCAAGATTAGTTCTCAAACACATGGATCTACTACCATACTTTATAAATAATACATAACCAAGAGGGTTTGAGATTTTTATACCTTCTTGAGCACCTAGGGGCCTTGGATAAGCTTTAAACAACTCAACAACACCTTAGATGGTCTCCTACAACACTTATAATTCAAGATCTAAAAGAAAAACAAACATGGTTACTATTCACCCAAGCTTTAACAATTTGTAACTTGAAATTGGGTGGATAGAATGGAGTGAAATTGCTAACATACCTTGTCTAGATGATGTAGATGACCTAGGAATTATGGTGTGAATTATGAGTGATGGAAGAGGAGGAAGAAGAAATTTTCTTCTCCACTTTATGCCTTGGCCGAGAGCAACACAAGGGGGGGGGAGAGAGTTTGTGTTTTGTGGTTTGTGTTTTGTGTTGGGTGAATAATTGGTATTAGGTTAGGTTGGGTGATACATATCATGTAAGCATAGGTAAGTACTAGCAAGCATGGCTCCTTGTACTTCTTGTCCCCTTTTTTGAAAAAGCTAGTATCTAGGTACTATTCATCTTCCAATGGCTAACTAGTTTGCTTGATTTCTAACTACTTGGTTGCATGGGCTTGCATGCAATACTACTCCTTGTATTATTATTCTTCCACCAATGCTTGTTATTCAATCTTTAATTCGTATCGTATCTTAATTAATCTCTCGTAATAATATTTTGTCGCGTAGAGATTTCCATTATAATTCCTTAAGTACTTAATTGTGTAAATCCCTCGAATATCCATAATTCCTCGTCATAATTCTCAATAAATCCTTTAATACTCTAACCATTCTCAAATCCCAAGTTTTATAAATGTTACTAACAATAAGACTCCTGCCTTCACAATCTCCCTTAATATCTTACATAATAAATGCAACAACGCAGTTTCTCAGACAATCAATTCTATTAATCAACAGGGATGACTAGAAAGGTTCCATAATGACAATGTCACAAGATATTAAATAAAAGGAAATATTACCAAAAATTAGGGTTCTTACAGCCTCCCCTCCTTAAAAGGATTCCGTCCCGGAATCAGGTTGAAAACAGTTGGGGGTGCTTTTCACGCATCGCGCTCTCTAGTTCCCATGTTGATTCTTCGACATTCTGATTCTTCCACAAAACTCTCAATTATTTGACAACCTTGTTCCTCAGCACCTGTTCTTTTCTATCCATGATTTCTACGGGTTGCTCGACATATGTTAAGTTTGGTTGCAGATCCACTTGATCATGTTCTATCACATGTCGGAAGTCGGTATGGTATGGTCGTAGCATGGACACATGGAACACATTATGCACTTGCTGTAAGCTCGGGGGTAAAGCCAATTCATAGGCTAACTTCCCAACTCGTTTCAAGATCTCAAAAGGTCCAATAAATCTCGGGCTTAGTTTTCCCTTCTTACCAAATCTCATCAATCCTTTCCACGGTGATACCTTCAACATCACAAACTCTCCTACCTCATATTCTTTGTCCTTGCGGGTCTGGTCCGCATACTTCTTCTGTCTGTCTTGGGCCGCTACCAGCCGTCCTCTTATGAGCTCGATAGTTTCTCTTGTCTGTTGGACCAGTTCAGGCCCTAAAATCTTCCGCTCTCCTACCTCCTCCCAACACAAGGGAGACCGACATCTTCTTCCGTATAAAGCTTCATATGGGGGCATGCCTATACTCTCATGGTAACTGTTGTTGTAGGAAAATTCGATCAACGGCAAGTGGTCATCCCAACTTCCCTTAAAATCAATGGCACATACCCTCAGCATGTCCTCGATGGTCTGGATGGTTCTCTCACTCTGTCCGTCCGTTTGGGGATGGTATGCAGTACTCATGTTTAACTTGGTCCCCACACAATCCTAAAAACTTCTCCCGAACCTGGAGTTGAATCTTGGGTCTCTATCTGATACAATGCTCACAGGAACCCCATGCCTAACTACAATCTCCTTTAAGTAAATATCCGCCAGCTTGTCGACAGTATATCTCTCGTTGATTGGAAGAAAATGTGCTGACTTGGTCAACCTATCGATAATTACCCAAATGGCATCATGATTAGTCCTGGTCTTTGGTAATCCGACCACAAAGTCCATCGCAATTTGCTCCCACTTCCACTCGGGTATCTCTAAGGGTTGCAACAATCCACTGGGCCTCTGGTGTTCGGCCTTCACTCTTTGACATGTCAAGCATTTACTTACCCACTCTGCCACGTCCTTCTTCATATTAGGCCACCAATAGTATTCTCTCAGATCCCTATACATCTTAGTGCCTCCAGGGTGAATTGAGTACTTCGAACTATGAGCCTCTTGCAAAATCTCGTCTTTTAATTCCTGAACGTTCGGGATCCATATCCTAGATGCGTACCTCATAATTCCATTCCCGTCCTTCTCACACTTAATTTCCTCGCCAGTCAAAACTTTCTCCATCGAATTCTTTTCTTCTTTTCCTGGCATAACTTAATCTTTTCCGATAGCGGTGGTTGGACTTTTATTTCCATTAGACTCTCTTGTCCAATTCCTGGTAACCTCACTTCAATCTCCAGTTTCTCAAGGTCCTTGATCAATTCGTCCACTGACGTTATCATCTTAAGCTTCTCCTTTCGGCTAAGTGCATCGGCCACTACGCTGGCCTTCCCTGGGTGATAATGAATCTCACAATCATAATCCTTGATTAGCTCTAACCATCTCCTCTGCCTCATGTTTAACTCTTTCTGAGTGAATATGTACTTTAAGCTCTTGTGATCCGTGTAGATTTCACACTTTTCTCCGTAAAGATAATGTCTCCAGATCTTCAAAGCAAAAACTATCGCTGCTAATTCCAAATCATGGGTGGGGTATCTTATCTCATACTCCTTAAGTTGTCTGGACGCATAAGCAATCACCTTACCGTGCTGCATAAGCACACACCCTAAACCTTTATGGGATGCGTCGCTATAAATCACAAAATCTCCCTTATCATCAGGTAGGGCTAGTACTGGTGCTGTCACCAACCTCTTTTTCAACTCTTGGAAGCTCTCTTCGCATTTTTCAGTCCACACAAACTTCTCTGTCTTGCAAGTTAGTCGGGTCAAAGGGGCTGTTATCTTTGCAAAGTCTTGGACAAATCTCCTATAGTAGCCAGCCAACCCTATAAAACTTCTCACCTCTGTCGGAGTGGTTGGTCTCTCCCAATTTGATACAGCCTCTATTTTGGCTGGGTCCACTAGAATGCCTTGTTCGCTAATCACATGCCCTAAAAACTGAACTTCCTTCAACCAAAATTCGCACTTCGAGAACTTAGCGTACAACTTTTCTTCTCTCAATGCTCCAAATACAATCCTCAAGTGCTCTGCATGTTCCTCCTTCGTCTTAGAATAAATCAAGATGTCATCGATGAAGACTATAACACACTTGTCCAAGTATTTCTTGAAGACTCGATTCATTAAGTCCATAAAAGCTGCAGGGGCATTCGTTAACCCAAATGACATCACTAGGAACTCATAGTGTCCGTACCGGGTGCGAAAGGCCATCTTTGGTATATCTTCTGGTTTAATCTTTAACTGGTGATACCCGGTCCTCAGATCAATTTTAGAGAAATAAACTGCATCTTTCAATTGGTCAAACAGGTCATCTATCCTGGGCAAGGGATACTTATTCTTTATAGTCACCTTGTTCAACTCCCTGTAGTCTATACATAATCTCATACTACCATCCTTCTTTTTCACGAATAACACCGGGGCTCCCCACGGTGACACACTAGGTCTTATCATCCCTTTATCCAACAACTCTTGTAACTGAGTGGCCAGCTCTTTCATCTCCACTGGGGCTAGCCGATATGGGGCTTTCGAAATTTGGGCCGTACCCGGAACTAGGTCTATGGCGAACTCGATGTCTCTATCGGGTGGTAGTCCTGGAAGATCTTCCGGAAATACGTCCGCGAAC
Organism: Saposhnikovia divaricata; assembly: GCA_036435485.1. Classification (NCBI taxonomy): domain Eukaryota; kingdom Viridiplantae; phylum Streptophyta; class Magnoliopsida; order Apiales; family Apiaceae; genus Saposhnikovia; species Saposhnikovia divaricata. Next base: position 123,150,514 of record CM071597.1, on the reverse strand, counting down.
TCATTAACGACAGGGATTTCCTGTAGGTTTGCTGCCTCCTTCTTGGTATCCTTCACATAGGCTAAATAGGCTTCGCATCCTTTACGTAACAGCTTCTTAGCTTGAATAATAGTCAGGAACTTTTGGTTTTGCCGTTTCCCACTAAACACTACTTCCTCGTCCCCTGGCAGTCTCAAACTTACTTTCTTCTTTACGCAATCAATCTGGGCTCCGTGGGTTGTTAACCAATCCATACCTACTATTACGTCAAACTCTCCTAGTTTAAAAGGTATTAAGTCTACCCGAAAGTGTCGCCCTTCTATTTCTAGGTCACAACCTGGACACACTTGGCTAACGGGAATAATTTCATGATTAGCTATCTCTATTTGCAATCTGTCTTTCAATGGTTCAGTCTTAAGGCCTAACTGACATACAAAATCTAGAGATATGAAAGACTTGGTAGCTCCCGAATCAAATAAAACATTTGCCTTAGCTGAGTTGAGTAGTAGAGTACCTGCAATCACATCCGTGTTCCTCACGGCATCCTGCACCGTCATGTTAAAAGTTCTTGCAGTAGGGGCCTTGTTAGAAGCAGTTCCACTCACTCTCGATGCAGCTGGCCCAGAGGACATACATTCCCTCATTCGGTGCCCTGGTTTCCCACACTTGAAGCAATTACCCCTGGCACTCGGGTTGTTACTAGTTCCGTGACAGACGTTAGCATAATGCCCTGTCAGCCCACACTTGAAGCACTTCACATCTTGCAGGTTACACATGCCCGCATGTTTCCTTCCACATTTATTACATTCTGGGGGTTGGGCTCGGGATGGGGTAGAGTAAGACGATCCCTGTGGCCGGCCGCTCTGGCCCACACTCCAACTTTCAGCTCACTTGGTTCCAAAGTTTCCGCTGGGTTGGGACACCGTTCCTCGCTTAAATTTGCTCGGAAAACTCCCACCCGCAGAGTTTCCCTTTCGACTATCAAACTTCCTCTTCTTTCCCTCTCTCTCCTTCTGCATCTGTTCACTCCCAGCCTCAATAATTGATGCTTTCTGTACCGGGGTGGCATAGTCTGTCAGCTCAAGAACCGCCACACGATTCTGAATCCATTGTTTTAGCCCTAGTTGAAACCTTCGGGCCCTCTTTGCCTCAGAGTTCACATATTCCGACACAAACCTCGACAGCTCAGTAAATTTGGCCTCATACTCAGCCACCGTCATGTTTCCTTGCTTCAGTTCCAAAAACTTCAGCTCCATTTGTGTCTCCATGAACCTAGGAAAGTACTTCTCCAAGAACAGCTCGCTAAATCTCTCCCAGGTCACCACACCTCTTCCTTCCAAATTCTTCTTAGCTTCCCACCAATAGTTTGCCTCACCCTTCAGAAGGTAAGTGGCGAAAACAGTCTTCTGCTCTTCAGCGACACCTAGTATCTCGAAAGATTTTTCCATTTCCTTCAGCCAGGCCCATGCCTCGACCGGGTCGGCAGTTCCTTTAAATTCTGGGGGTTTCAGGGATTTGAAGTTCCGGAAAGCATTAGCATTAGCATTCTGGGGTGGTTGCTGAACTGGGGGACGGTCCAAGCTCTGCCTAAGTAACTCCATGAACTGTTCCATAGGGCCTCCCCTAGGATGTTCCACCTCTCGGGTGTCATCGCCAGCTTCTTCTTCTTCATACTCAGAGTCATCAAACAAGTTATGATGATTGCCCTCATTCTCACCCAGGTTGGCATTCTCCCCTTCATGGTTCTGGTGGCCTCCGGTTCCATGGTGTCTACCCTGGCCCTCAGAACTGATCGGGTGAGCTCGAGTGTTCATTCTTCTGGGTGGCATGATTCTGATAATAAAACAAGAAAGGGATTAGGGTTTTCCAATTACCTGACAGCGATTGCACGGTCAGGAGCGTATCGTCCCTCCTCATAAGGGTGGAAGTTGCAAAAGTTTTAATAATCCGATGTTGGAGATAAAATGTCAAACATTTTTGGGGAAAAATCCCTTTGGGATGCGAAAACATTTACAAGAATTTTCAAAACTTCGAAACCTCAAAAATATTTTTCAAAATTTCAAAACAAATTTTTTTTTTTTTTGAAAAATTTATTTTTAAAGATTGTAGGAACATTTTTGGAAATTGTAGAAAACAATTTGAAATTGCATATCGTAAATTTGAAACAGTATGGTTGTATTTGTGGCTTGTAGCAATTGTATAATCACAGTTGTATATCAAAACAGTAAAGCATGGCATCGGAAAGTAAAGCAGTTGAGGCAATATTAAGGAAACTGAAACTAAATAAGTACGGTACAAGGATTATCACAAAGTTTGGATGTTAGAGCCAAATACATAGTTCCGACGTCAAAGTCTAGCAAAAGTGGAACAAATACAAGTACATCATCCGAATAGTACCAGGCTACACAAAAGTAGGGCTACATCCGTACATACTACCCGAAGTCACATCTACATCTCTGTAGGTCAGTCTACTCATCCACTGGTCAGAAAGGATACCACTGCACAAGTCAACTATCCCGCAAAATCGACACACTAATGTCATCTGAACCTAGGGGACTGAGCTATCAGTAACACATCACGGGGCCGCGCCGCGACGGAGCAAGGTCCTCACTCGGGCAAATGCACGACGCACAACACGCCTAGCATCCCTAGCCTGGATCACTCCGCCCCCGCGGATCCCTAAACCAAGAATCCTATCGTGACTCCTCCTCTCAATCCTATGGAGTCGAGCCCTAGTCCTCCTAGCAACAGCGGTCCTCATCTCAGCCTGGATCCTCAAGCGCGCCTCGCGCTCCTCCACTAGTGCCCGCCTCGCCTCGTTAAGTCGGGCCTCTGCAGATAGTAAGTCTCGGGTCAGGAACTGTACCACGTAAGCGTGCTCAGTACCCGACACTGGGGGTAGGTCCATCGGTGGAGGTGGTATGACAAGAACAGGAGTAGGTGCAGCAGCAGTGGCAGAAGCAGGAGCAGTAGCAGGGGTAGGGTCAAGCTCCTTCTCGCCAGAAGTGTCATCCTCGGAGTCACCGTCCGATGAAACAGGGCTAGATGTCTGTGGAGAAGATGGGGGTGACACAACCCGACCCTCACCGGATCTCACACTCTCCTCATCAGTAGCTACAGGAGATGGGGTAACAGGCTCTGGCTCAGGCTCAGGATCAAAGGGCTCCTCATCATCAGTATCCTCTATCAGTGTAATCCAGGGGCCAAGCTCGGAGTCAGCACCCATATCCTCCTCAGGATCCTCGGTCTCTCGCATCAGTGCTTCATCATGCTCTCTCTCGAAAGCCTCAGGGTCTGGTATCTCCTCCATCTACACAAGGGAAATAAGGTGGGTCACTAACCATAAAAGAAAGGTTTAGGAGTAGTTCCCTCACGGGCCTTAAAGTCAGGGCTATATCCGATAACCCGACTACAAACTTGATGAGAGTTCTAAGTATTATTAATGTTGTTATTAGGGTTATCGTTATTGTTATTATTATTAGGGTTGCTTTCTTAAATTACTATCGTTTCTGAGAACTGTAACCTCGCTCTGATACCATTTCTGTGACGCCCCCAGATCCGGGGTCGGAGATCTAGGCGCTCACGGTCCATTTTCCATTAGTAACATACCTGTTCTTGCACATAATATATATATAACACAGCCATCGACCCCACAATAAACTCACACCACACTCACACACACAGGTTAGAGCCTCAGAAACGTCACACATTGATTAAACAGTAATAAAATTATCAGAGTTATTACAGACCGAATTAAATAGTATTTATGCTACCAGCAACACTTCGATATGAAGCGAAGTTGGCGGCTTGAAAGTTTGTTACGATACACTGCCTTGCACAGGTCATACTGATAAATAAAGCGAACTAACAAAAGCTGCCAACCAATCCGGCTAATGGGGCCTACCGGTGGAATCTCAAGTGCTGGCTCGGGTCTAGTCACCTGCTTTCGAGCAGTCTGTCTGGGTCTTGCCATTTCGCTTAGCTGTTGTGTTAGTAAAATTTGAAAACAAGCAAGAGTGAGCAACTATAGGTCAGCAAGAAATATATGTATAAGGTAAGCAATATAACTTTTCATATGATTGGCAGTTATTAAACTTGTTTGTATCAATCAGATATAAAATCACTTGTCATAGTTGATAAATCTCGAAGGTGCATCAATATGTGCCCTTGTTTTCAAAATAAACTTGCAGTTATAGATACTGTATTGAGTCAACATCTTTCTCATCAAAATAGAACACTATCAGCAACTTGGCACAAAAGCCTAAGAAGCAGTGTCAAAGCATTTTTCCAAACTGGAGGAATGGGACTTAAAGAAAACATAAAACCTGACAAGGATTGACGATGATCAGTCGCCACATCCAAGTCCAATAATATGCGGGTCTTCTCTACAGGTAGAAGGATAGAAACTACATCCGTAACTATCCCTCGGGTGAAAACTACATCCGTAATCACCCTCGATGAAAACTACATCCGTAATCATCCTTCGGCAACACCTGGGCCGGAATAATAAGTGATGGACCGCCTGGCTCACGGCCGCTTACACATCCCGGGAATCGTTCGTCAACGGTTCCCACACCTGCCAGAGTCCCTTTTTCTTTTTCTTTTAAAACTTGATTTTGATTGAAAACAGAGTAATTGAGGTCCGACGTCAGTCGGCCGATGATTCTTGAAATCATACAAGAAGCAGAACTTGACCGGGGGTTTTCGAAAATGTTTTGAGTTCGAAAGAGTTCGAGTTTGAAAGTATTAAAAAGTATCTTGGATTAACTTTGTCTTTAAATAATGAACAGTAATTAATAAATAATATTTTAAGATTTAATATTAATAATTAATAAAATAATTAATCGATAAAATAAACTTTTAATCCAAGATAGGGTTTCGAGTATTTACGAAGATATGAACATAATATTTGAGTATACGATACTCCCCGAATGACCCTTCGGGTTTTCGCAATCTAGATACGGTATAATAATATACCGCTCCTCGGTCAATAGTATATACGGACCGCTACGACCTCTATTGCTAGAGTTGTTGTCCGAAGAAAACATTTCAATCTAAGTTCAAGGGGTACAAGCATATATGTACTTATACAATCTCAATTGCATCAATACTTCGATAAACATAGCATTTGATATAATTGAAAACTACAAACACAACAGTGAAAGTCCTTGTATATGGATAAGTTTTGAAAAGTAAACTTGCCTTGGTTTGGTTGGGGTGGTCGAGCGTGCGGATTCGAACGATCTATACATAAGCAATAATCGTTCGTTAGTACGTTAACAATATCTCTTTAATTACGGGGTTTAGGGGGTACGAAATTAACTTAACGACTTCGTCTTATGACTCTTTAGCCCCACTATAGGTTCATGTCATCACTCGATTACGCTCGTCACTTACTCGACTTAATTTAATTACCACTTTCGAATCATAACCACTAACCCTAGAATTTTGCTCCACTAATCGACTTTTTCCATTGCGCGAATTTTACTCTAACATTTTTATAAAATCCAAAAATTCATATTTTAATCCAATTCCTTTTGGGTGGTCTTCACCACTACATTTCCTACATTCTCAATTTTTTTCATGATCCCACATATATTTTTAGGGGTTTAAACAAGGTTCACAAGGGGGTCACTTAGTGCAGTCCATAGTCCAGAAACACAATTCACTCCTCCGGCCATAACTTAAAATCTATACATCACCTAGCTATAAACCTTACATTTCCAGAAATTAAATTCAATTATATTTCCAACAATATATGGTAGGACATCAGGGGACAACATTTGGGGGTTCAAAATCGTGTTACAATACAGGTCAATGTTCCTGGGCAAAACTCAGCAAGCACAAACTACTTAGATCAACTATTTTTCACACTTCCATAACATAATCAACACTTAATACACTTAGATCATGGTTCATAACACTCATGGAGATATATATATTATCCATAGTCATAAAAGTCACAATCTCAACATCAAAACTCAAGATCCATGCTATCCAATACATATACAACCAAGATTAGTTCTCAAACACATGGATCTACTTCCATACTTTATAAATAATACATAACCAAGAGGGTTTGAGATTTTTATACCTTCTTGAGCACCTAGGGGCCTTGGATAAGCTTTACACAACTCAACACCTTAGATGGTCTCCTACAACACTTATAATTCAAGATCTAAAAGAAAAACAAACATGGTTACTATTCACCCAAGCTTTAACAATTTGTAACTTGAAATTGGGTGGATAGAATGGAGTGAAATTGCTAACATACCTTGTCTAGATGATGTAGATGACCTAGGAATTATGGTGTGAATTATGAGTGATGGAAGAGGAGGAAGAAGAAATTTTCTTCTCCACTTTATGCCTTGGCCGAGAGCAACACAAGGGGGGGGGAGAGTTTGTGTTTTGTGGTTTGTGTTTTGTGTTGGGTGAATAATTGGTATTAGGTTAGGTTGGGTGATACATATCATGTAAGCATAGGTAAGTACTAGCAAGCATGGCTCCTTGTACTTCTTGTCCCCTTTTTTGAAAAAGCTAGTATCTAGGTACTATTCATCTTCCAATGGCTAACTAGTTTGCTTGATTTCTAACTACTTGGTTGCATGGGCTTGCATGCAATACTACTCCTTGTATTATTATTCTTCCACCAATGCTTGTTATTCAATCTTTAATTCGTATCGTATCTTAATTAATCTCTCGTAATAATATTTTGTCGCGTAGAGATTTCCATTATAATTCCTTAAGTACTTAATTGTGTAAATCCCTCGAATATCCATAATTCCTCGTCATAATTCTCAATTAATCCTTTAATACTCTAACCATTCTCAAATCCCAAGTTTTATAAATGTTACTAACAATAAGACTCCTGCCTTCACAATCTCCCTTAATATCTTACATAATAAATGCAACAACGCAGTTTCTCAGACAATCAATTCTATTAATCAACAGGGATGACTAGAAAGGTTTCATAATGACAATGTCACAAGATATTAAATAAAAGGAAATATTACCAAAAATTAGGGTTCTTACAACTATACAACTTCAACATCATGTCACTGTCGTCATAAGTTTCTAAAATTAGTGGTATCATAATTTTATCAACATCCAAGATTTTCTCACAAAATTAAACTCTTTAACCACTAAAATCTACTAAATCTTCTCATACAAACACCCATGATATAAATCCTTAAAATCAAATAACTAAAAGCTTGGATAAGTGGTTCTTACATCCTTGGAGCTTGTATGACCTTTACAAAGCTTGATATGCCTCAAGAAGACCTTGGATAGCTCTTATAAATACTAATCTTCAAGATCAAAAAAAATTTCTGACCATAAGTTACTATTCAATCATCATCTTCTACAATTTTTTTGACTATGCAAAACACCTTCAAAAATTACGAAATTAAATAGGCACTTACCCTTGGATGTGTAGAAGACCTGGAATTTTTCTTGGGATTTTTAAGTGTCAAGAAGTGGGGGGAAATATTCGTCGAACCTCCTGCCCTGTTGTTCTTAGTAGAATATGGAGAAATGGTGGGGGAAAAGAGAGCTTTCTTGCTTGGCTACTTTTGTGTGTGATTGTTATAATGTTATGCCATGTATCTATACTTGTATTAGCTACACTCCTTTGTCAAATGAAGGCCATACCTTACCTTTATTAAAGCCACTTTATGCCACATTTGGTGGAACTTGTTTCTAAATTGAATAGTACCTAGTTAGGTTGGTTTGGTTAGCTTGTAATTGAGTTGGTTTGCATGGAAATGACATGGAATTGCATGGCTAGCTTCTTGAATGGGATTTACATAACTTCTTGCCACCTTTATCATTTTTCCATAATTATTCGTTAATTTCCATGCTAATCTCCATTAATCCTTAAAATGTTTTTGGTGTAAAACTCTTTCAAGTAATCTTCCAACATTCCACTTTCATTATTCTAGTACCTTGGTTGCATGGTCATTTTTGAATTATATAACCCTTAGGCTTGTCGTAATACTCGTATTTATCGATATCTCATAAAACGTAGGTCGTTCGAGAAGTGGGATTCTTTGAATTCCGACAACATTTACATACACTTATTTCTCTTAAGAAATCATAATATGAACTCAAATCTTAAATATTCATCATCCATAAGTAGTGATTGGAATCATTTCCCTTAAGTGATGAAATTATTATTCATTCCAATCGTTTTACAATAGTACAAAAATCCGGGTTCTTACAACTTTTATGATCCATTACCTAAGTTTAATAAAAGTACAAATTCTGGTAAAACAAAGAATGTGAATACTAAGCATGCATTTGTTAATTCAAATACTGACAAGGCAAATCCCGATGGATTCAATCCTGACAGAATTGCTTTTGTCAAAAAGACTTCTACTGCTAAAAATGTTAAAGTGCATGCAAATAGAACCCAACAAGTGTGGGTTCTTAAAGATTCTAACTGAGTTCTCTGTGTTTCTGATTCCAGGGTAAAAAGAAAAATGTGTTAGTTATGGATTGTGGATGTTTTATGCACATGACTGGAAACAAATCCCTACTATCAGAATTTGAAGAGAAAGCTGGGCCAACTGTGTCTTATGGAGATGGCGACATTGGACAAACTTTGGGATATGGCAATATTATCATTGGAAATTTCATCATTGAAAAAGTAGCTCTGGTGAAATGACTCAAACATAATTTGCTGAGTGTTAGTCAAATTACAGACAAAGTTTATCATGTCAACTTCAATGATACTCATTTTGAAGTAGTCAGTAAGGCATCAGGAAAGGTTGTCTTAGCTGGGTTAAGGCATGGTAACATTTATGAAGCCAACATCTACTCCAATATTGATGGTCCCTCCACATGTCTCATCAGTAAAGCATCTGTAGATGAAAGTTGGAATTGGCACAAGAAGCTTTCTCATCTCAACTTCAACAACATCAATGAGTTGGTTAAGAAAGATTTGGTGAGAGGATTTCCATAGGCATTATATACTCCTGATGGACTCTGTGATGCTTGTCAGAAGGCCAAACAGAGAAGTGTTGGGTTCCGAGGCATAAAACGCAGCGGATAAACGTAAATAAAATAAAATTTTCGAAACCCAAACCAGGATCCATGTATAATTCCGGGCAGATTATGGAGATAACGAATCATTCCTATTAAGATCTTGTTTCACGAACTCAACGAAGATCCTTGCTTGTAATCACTACACACAGTCCTTGCGTCAAGATCCGTGTCTCTAAGGTAATCCACACGAACGTCCGACCGTCCAACGATCCGAGAAGCCAGGTACTAGCCCGCGAAGAACAGCCTCTCTCTCTCTCTAGCCTCTCGAAGATGGAGCTGCTAAGGTTTTGTCAAAAACGATTTTAATGACTCTTAACCCTAAAGTAATACGTCATTATGTATTTATACGAGAGAAATAATGGGTTAAAATCAAAAAACCGAATTGGGCTTCCTTAAACCCAATTCTATTTCTATTCTGATTTTATTATTGGACTTCCTTAAATCTAATTCTGTTCTTACTTTATTAAATTCGAATTTGCTTAGATAATTAATTAGGACCAGTCCAATTAATTAAATATCCAATTCTCAATTTAATAATGATTTAATTTAAATTCTTAATTTAAACTAAAACTCCTTTTAAGACGTTCTAAGTGTGTGACCCTATAGGTTATTATTACGTTGGCAATAATTTTAATATATAATAAAATTATAAACAATGAGCGGTATCTAGTAATACATCATTGCTACCCAAGTAATAATAATAATCGGTGATTCAATTTAAACCTTTTGTGATTAATGTTTCTGTGTAATATAATCCCTTTAACCAAATATTATAGATTAAACTCGAGGCATGTGTTTAGTCATCCTCTTCAACATTTAATCCGGGTTTACTTGATCCATGAGTAGACTATTAAAACAAATCATTATTTGAGCACGGCCATGCATTTTATAGTCTCACTCAATCAAGAGGCCAATAATATCTCTCATAATTCTAGGAGGGTTAAATCCTTTATCTATCATTCATATTTCTCATACTACTCATGATATACCCGATGTCCACTTTTATCATCACCCGGTCAAAGGTAACTTTTAATGTAGTCAAAGTATATTAATCCTCGTATAGAAATATAATGACTCAAGTCAAAGGACCATTACACCATTATCACTGTGAGTCTTTCTTATGACTTTATTAAACATGAAGAATCTCACTATGGGTCTGTCCAGTACCATGTACCCCTACATGTACCTATGTTTTTGACTTTAGTATCTCCATACTTATAACCAATGAGATGTGGTTATCTGTCAAACAACATACTAGTCTATTTACGTATTATTATTGCCCTGTAATAATAATACTCGATTAGGGACCTTTAAGAATATGATATATTATATAATCTCAAGTTTAAGTCATGTACTTAAACTATACAATGTGTATCATGATTCTAAGGACATTTATTATGCTAAAAAATATATCGCAGTAATTAAAGTCATAATAAATACGTTTAATGAATAATCAAATGACATAAGGGTTTATTAAAAGAAACAATGTATTGCCTCTAGGGCACCTACACTAACAATCTCTCACTTGCACTAGAGCCAATCACCCATGTATCTAATACCCATGGAACTAGTGTGACCATCGTGCTTCTGCTACGACAAGCCTTTGGTCAGTAGGTCTGCAATGTTATCATTTGTGTGCACTTTACATATGTGTATGTTACCTCCGTTTAGACAAAACACAGAACCAGACTGTGATACAGTATCATCCCTGTCTGTTTGGAAACTTGCATCGGTGTAACCTTTTACAACCAGTTTCTCCTCTCCTCCATACACCAAGAATGAATCTTTAGTCCTGTTCAGGTACTTTAGAACATTCTTGACTATCGTCCAGTGACCTTCACCTAGATTAGACTGGTATCTGCTCGTCATGCTCAAAGCATACGAAACATCTGGGCGAGTACATACCATTGCATACATGATAGATCCAATTGCTGAGGCATATGGAACCTTACTCATGTGGTCCTTCTCATCCAATGATTTCGGACACTGGTCTTTAGAGATTGTTATCCCTTGAGACACGGGGTCATATCCCCTTTTTGCATTTTGCATACCAAAACGATGCAAAACCTTATCAATGTATGTGCTCTGACTTAGACCGATCATCCTTCTAGATCTATCTCTATAGATCCTCATTCCTAGAATGTAGGTTGCCTCTCCTAAGTCTTTCATCGAGAAGTTGCTCCCTAACCAAGTCTTAACAGCCTTTAGAGAAGGTATGTCATTCCTCATTAGTAGTATATCATCAACATATAGTACTATGAATGCCACATGGCTCCCACTAACCTTCTTGTAAACACACGGTTCATCTTCATTTTGAACAAAGCCATACTCTTTGACTATTTCATCAAAACGAATATTCCATCTTCTAGTGGCTTGCTTCAATCCATAAATGGATCGACGTAATTTACATATCTTGCCAACATTCCTTGGATCGACAAAACCTTCAGGTTGTGTCATGTACACATCCTCTTCAAGGCTTCCATTAAGGAAGGCTGTTTTGACATCCATTTTCCAGATTTCATAATCATGGAATGTTGCAATGGCAAGCAAAATCCTTATGGACTTGACCATAGCCACTGGTGAGAAAGTTTCATCATAGTCAATACCATGAATTTGTTTGAAACCTTTTGCAACCAGCCTTGCTTTATAGGTCTGAACATTTCCATCCATGTCAATTTTCTTCTTGAAAACCCATTTGCACCCTACGGGTTTTACCCCTTCAGGTGGATCAACCAAAGTCCATACTTGGTTTTCGTACATGGAATCCATCTCGGATTTCATGGCTTCAAGCCATCTCTTAGAGTCTGGACTGTTCGTAGCATCTTGGTATGTGAGAGGCTCATCTTCATCTATAAGCATCAAATCACCACGTACATTGAGTCTAGAGAAATCCATATCTCTCTGGCTCATGGCGAATTCTACCAGTTCTACGAACAACCTGTGTTTGTTGAGCATTATCATTATCCTGCTCTTGTTCCATTTCAGGTTCAATGCTATTTTGTGGTTCTCAATCTTCATCGAGATCTATAGTTATCCCACTGTTTCTTTTGGAAACAAAATCTCTTTCCATGAAGACAGCATCTCGAGCAATAAACACTTTCTGCTCAGAAGGACTATAAAAATAATACGCCTTTGTTTCATTAGGGTATCCCACAAAATTGCACTCTTCGGATTTAGGTCCAAGCTTGTCAGATACTTGACGTTTCACAAACGCCTTGCATCCCCAAACTTTCATAAAGTTCATGCCTGAACGTTTCTCCTTCCATATTTCACATGGAGTCTTTTGAACCTTCTTAGTAGGAACACGGTTAAGTGTGAAAGCCGTTGTTTCTAGAGCATAACCCCAGAAACTTATTGGAAGATCTGCATGACTCATCATCGATCGCACCATGTCCAACAAGGTGCGATTTCTCCTCTCTGAAACTCCATTCCATTGAGGTGTACCTGGCGGAGTAAGTTGTGATACAATACCACACTCTTTTAAATACTCTTTAAAATCGGTGCTTAAGTATTCACCCCCACGATCGGATCGTAAGATCTTAATACATACACCTCCGCCAATTTGCTTCTCTACTTCAGCCTTGTATTCTTTCAATTTTTCAAAAGAATCGGATTTATTCTTCATAAGATATACATATCCATATCTACTGAAATCATCAGTAAATGTTATGAAGTAGTAGTAGCCTCCTCTAGCCATCACACGCATTGGGCCACATACATCACTATGTATTAGCTCCAGACGTTCAGTGGCCCTTTGACCCTTACCAGTGAAAGGGGCTTTAGTCATCTTACCAAGCAAACAAGATTCGCATTCTTTGTATGATTCAAAATCAAACTTATCCAAGTATCCATCCTTATGTAATTTGGATATGCGTTTCTCATTTATATGGCCTAAACGACAATGCCAGAGGTATGTTTGATTTGAGTCATTGACTTTAAGTCGTTTGTTTTCTATATTATAGACAGGATTATCTAAATCAAGAACATATAAACCATTAAACAAACGCGCAACACCATAGGTTAAATCATTCAAAGCAAAAGAGCAACTGTTGTTCTTTATTGTAAACGAAAAACCTTTCTCGTCCAAACAAGAAACAGAAATAATGTTTCTGCGAATCGCAGGCACGTAAAAACAGTCTTCTAGTTCTAGAACAAGCCCAGAGGGTAAAGATAGATAATAAGTGCCTACAGCTAAAGCAGCAACTTTTGCTCCATTGCCAACTCGTAGGTCCACTTCTCCCTTAGCCAATGTCCTACTTCTCTGTAGTTCCTCCACATTTATACAAATGTGAGAAGCACATCCGGTATCCAATACCCAAGATGTAGAAATAGACAAATTGACTTCTATAACATAAATACCTGATCCAGAAATCTAAACACCCTTCATTTTCTTCAGATCCTCCAAATAAACAGGACAGTTTCTCTTCCAGTGACTAGTTTTCTTACAGTAGTGACATTCACCCTTAGCAACACCACCTTTAGGCTTTAAAGCCTGTTTGGGACCTGACTTTGGCTTGGGTGTAGAATCAGATCCAATCTTTTTCTTACCCTTCTACTTGCCTTTCCCCTTGGCCTTACCTTTATTGCCCACCATCAGTATGGGAGCAGGTTCAGCTGTCTTCATGTTAGTTTCATATGTCCTCAACATAGCCAATAATTCAGTAGGTGTTTTGTCAAATTCATTCATATTTTAGTTCACAACAAACTGAGTAAATTTGCTGTTCAAAGAATTCATGATTAGGTCAATACCAGTTTCCGGACCAATCGGGAAACCCAAAGTAGCAAGGTACTCAATGTAACCAATCATCTTCAAAACATGTGGGCCAACTGGTTCACTTGCCCCTTGTTTGCAATTAAAGAGTGACTTACTCGTGTTGAACCTTTCTTGACGAGTTTGGCTTGCAAACATGCTTTGCAAGTGCTCATTGATAGTATATGCATCCATATGCACATGCTGTCTTTGAAGCTCAGCACTCATAGTTGCCAACATGAGACATGCAACATCATTTGCATCATTCTCATCCCTTGTGCGGGCCGCTCGTTCCTCAACAGTAGCGTTCTCAGGAAGGGGACCTGGCGGAGGGATATCAATGACATGAAGCTTGCGCTCCTGCCTAAGGACAATCCTCAAATTCCTCTGCCAGTCTAGGAAGTTGTTTCCTCCTATCAGTTTGTCCTTTTCAAGGACTGATTGTACGGATGTGTGTTTGTGTTGTTTGCCATTAGTATCTACAATGATAAATGCACAAAATAAACATTAGATTGTCTTGGTTATAAATTATGTTCAAATGATTATGATATATTCATAATATATCTCCCACTATTTTTATCAAATTAATAGCCCTTACTATTAATTCGGAAGGCATATCCCATAAATCTTTCTAGTGAGCCAAGATCCATATTTCGTCATGTCCTAAGTCAACCACTGGTAGTCCTTAAAACATGATTATTTAGGTAGACAACAATTGTCAATTATATCATATAAAATTCTTGGATATTTTGGTGAACAACGATTGATCTTATCTATCTAATAGATTTTTAACTAAACTTTATGCTTCTAAGTTCATAATAGTTGAATATAACCGTTTATTTCCACCTCATTATGACGACTCAGTTAAGTTAGACCCAATGATACAACGGCCGAATATAACCGTTTATATTCGTCGCATCTCACCACGATAGACAGGAGTCCTCTGCCACTGACAGTCATTCCCTTTGTCGATCTAGGATTCGATGAGTGTTCATTCATTGGAAAGCATCTGATTAAAACTTAATATTTTGTTAAGGGGTTTAAAGAATTTAGGACGATCATGATCACATCATAAAGAGATCCTCAATTTTCCTTGAACCAAATACTTCAAATTGACATCTTAGATTGTTCATTTCCCAGGTAGATGGAGGATCCCAATGGTCACACTTAATACCCATTAACCTTACGAATACGCATATCCGCTTTTGACAGAAAATCCCAATTTTAGATATCAAAAATCCATATTTAATTCCATGTTTTAAAATCCATATTTTATAAACACAAGAATCTCATGATCGTTTGTTAATTTTAAAATCTTGAATCGTTACAGATTTTATCTTGTTTAAGCAGGCATGGCATGGGTGATGTATCTAATACATTCATTCATACATGATTAATCTAATTAAAGCATGCATCTCTATGTATCCTACACATACATTCTTACATCATATGTAAAGTAAGTGCAGTATGTAAACGTGATTGGTTATGACCTTTATCCTATATGATCCTCTCAAGCTAATGAAAGGATCAAGGTAAATCTATGGTGGAATAAACATAAATACAAATTACATGTCTTCATTCTTCTTGTCTTCTTGGTTGCTCCTTCTCTTGGACCATCCTTCAATCTTCAATTACATTACATTGAATAATTGAATACAATCTACACTAAAGTACTTACATGATAAAACTCGAGTTACATTCGAGGTTCAACAATTACAAGAATGAAGAAAACGACATGCAAGTCGTATTTATAAAACCAAAACCATTAATCTAAGGGTCTTAAGGCCATAACCATCACCATGCTCAAGTAACAATTAAATAATATGTCATATTATATAATCATGTTATACCATATCATATTTCAGATGATCCAGTCAAAGAAATCATATACCGCAAAAATCAGAAAATCAGAATCAAATTCTGAAAACAATAAATCGTCTTTTTCATGCAATAAACGGCGTCAAACGCCTTACAGATGAGTCGGTGATAGCTATGCTATCAGTTTTGTTCAGACGCTCGTTTCCAGTCAGAAAACATATATCGTTTGCGAAAATCGGACACTGGACAGATTTCACCAGATTTGCACAGCGTATACAGAAATCGTATCGTATACAATCCCCATATCAAGAACAAACATTAATCATATATATATATCAGTATATATAAAGATTATATAATCATATGATCATCTCAATCATCTTAAATCATAACAGAACCATATATATGCATCATAACATATTATAAACAGCATATATAAGAACATAAACATGGTAGATAAGCAAAACATGCATACTAACGTCCGTAAGCAAAACATGGAGATAACGAATCATACCTATTAAGATCTTGTTTCACGAACTCAACGGAGATCCTTGCTTGTAATCACCACACACAGTCCTTGCGTCAAGATCCGTGTCTCTAAGGTAATCCACACGAACGTCCGACCGTCCAACGATCCGAGAAGCCAGGTACTAGCCCGCGAAGAACAGCCTCTCTCTCTCTCTAGCCTCTCGAAGATGGAGCTACTAAGGTTTTGTCAAAAACGATTTTAATGACTCTTAACCCTAAAGTAATACGTCATTATGTATTTATACGAGAGAAATAATGGGCTAAAATCAAAAAACCGAATTGGGCTTCCTTAAACCTAATTCTATTTCTATTCTGATTTTATTATTGGACTTCCTTAAATCCAATTCTGTTCTTACTTTATTAAATTCGAATTTGCTTAGATAATTAATTAGGACCAGCCCAATTAATTAAATATCCAATTCTCAATTTAATAATGATTTAATTTAAATTCTTAATTTAAACTAAAACTCCTTTTAAGACGTTCTAAGTGTGTGACCCTATAGGTTATTATTACGTTGCCAATAATTTTAATATCTAATAAAATTATAAACAATGAGCGGTATCTAGTAATACATCATTGCTACCCAAGTAATAATAATAATCGGTGATTCAATTTAAACCTTTTGTGATTAATGTTTTGTGTAATATAATCCCTTTAACCAAATATTATAGATTAAACTCGAGGCATGTGTTTAGTCATCCTCTTCAACATTTAATCCGGGTTTACTTGATCCATGAGTAGACTATTAAAACAAATCATTATTTGAGCACGGCCATGCATTTTATAGTCTCACTCAATCAAGAGGCCAATAATATCTCTCCTAATTCTAGGAGGGTTAAATCCTTTATCTATCATTCATATTTCTCATACTACTCATGATATACCCGATGTCCACTTTTATCATCACCCGGTCAAAGGTAACTTTTAATGTAGTCAAAGTATATTAATCCTCGTATAGAAATATAATGACTCAAGTCAAAGGACCATTACACCATTATCACTGTGAGTCTTTCTTATGACTTTATTAAACATGAAGAATCTCACTGTGGGTCTGTCGAGTACCATGTACCCCTACATGTACCTATGTTTTTGACTTTAGTATCTCCATACTTATAACCAATGAGATGTGGTTATCTGTCAAACAACATACTAGTCTATTTACGTATTATTATTGCCCTGTAATAATAATACTCGACTAGGGACCTTTAAGAATATGATATATTATATAATCTCAAGTTCAAGTCATGTACTTAAACTATACAATGTGTATCATGATTCTAAGGACATTTATTATGCTAAAAAATATATCGCAGTAATTAAAGTCATAATAAATACGTTTAATGAATAATCAAATGACATAAGGGTTTATTAAAAGAAACAATGTATTGCCTCTAGGGCACCTACACTAACAAGAAGGACATCATTCAAGAGTAAAAATGAATCCTCAATTAATGAACCATATCACATGCTCTACCTTGACTTGTTTGGACCAGTTAACATAATGTCCATCAGTAAGAAAAGGTACACTCTAGTCATTGTTGATGAATATACTAGGTTTACTTTGGTGTATTTTCTTCACAGAAAAGATGAAACTGCTAAAATACTGTTGGACCATGTAAGACTCATTGAAACTGGTACAAAGTATAGAGTCATGATACTGAGGAGTGATAATGGGACTAAATTCAAGAATTCAGTAATGGAAGAGTTCTGTAAATATAAAGGAATCATTCAACAATTCTCTACTCCTGGCACACCCTAGCAAAATGGAGTAGTTGAAAGGAAGAATAGAACTATTATTGAAGTTGGCAAAACTATGTTGGAAGAACCTAAACTACCTACATATTTCTGGGCAGAAGCAGTCAACACAGCATGCTACACTCAGAACATCACACTTATCAATAGACATGGTGTGACACCTTATCAAATGATTAAAGAAAAGAAGCCTAGTCTGAAGCATCTACATGTATTTGGCTGTAAGAATTTTGTTCTTAGACCTCATCCTGAACAGCTAGGAAAATTTGAGACTAAAGCAGATGAGGGAATCTTTATTGGTTATCCAACTTCAAGAGCTTTTAAAGTCTACAATCTGAGAACAAAGATAGTCATGGAGTCTATAAATGTATCTTTTGATGATAAGAAGATAACTGGAATAGCTGAGGACTGACATGAGAGTTTGACTTTTGCAAATGAAGCTACCAAGAATCCTGATGAATCTTTGTCAGATACTGATACTTCATCAGATCCTGACGAATCACCAATTCTTGATGAGGTGCCAATTACTGATGGTGATACCACTACTAATGCAAATGTTGAGGGGGAATAACAGCAAGATACCATCAATATTGATACAACTCAAGCATCAAGAGAAGGTTCATCAGAAAAAGATTCAAGTGATAATCCTGACAGTACTTCAGGAGGAGATAGCACTATCTCAGGGGGAGCTTCTACTGATTCTAGTTCTTTTGAAGATAACTCCAATCCAGGGGGAGCATCCAATTCTAGAAATGAATTATCACCAGCAAAGAAATGGACTAAAAGTCACACTCCTGATTTAATTATTGGGAATCCTGATGCATGTGTTAAAACCAGAAGTGCAACTCAGAATGAATGTCTTTATCTTAACTTTCTGTCAAAGGATGAGCCTAATAAAGTTGAAGATGCACTCAAGGATGTTGATTGGGTTACAACAATGCAAGAAGAACTGAATATATTTTAAAGAAATGAAGTCTGAAAACTAGTTCCAAAGGGCAGGTCAATTGTGAGTACAAAGTGGGTGTTCAAAAACAAAATAGATTCAGATGGCACAATTATGAGGAACAAAGCAAGGCTAGTTGCAAAGGTCTATTCTCAACAGAAAGGGATAGACTATGATAAGACTTTTTCTCCTATTGCAAGGCTAGAAGCCATCAGGATTTTTCTGGCATATGCAGCCCATAAGATGTTCAAGGTTTTCCAGATGGATGTTAAAAGTGCTTTTCTTAATGGAGAATTGGAAGAGGAGGTATATGTTGAGCAACCTCCTTGTTTCATTGATCCAAAATATCCAAATCATGTTTACAGACTGGATAAAGCACTTTATGGACTAAAGCAAGCTCCTAGAGCCTGGATGAAACTTTGGCTCAATTCTTTCTGGAAAGTGGATTCAAAAGAGGTACAATTGATAAAACTCTCTTTTATTTGAATCATGGTAAGGATTTGCTCTTACTTCAAATTTATGTTGATGATATCATTTTTGGGTCAACTAACTCAAAGCTTTGTGAGAAATTTTCAAAGCTAATACACTCTAGATATCAAATGAGCATGATGGAAGAAATGAGCTATTTCTTAGGTTTGCAAGTTAAACAGACTGATGATGGAATTTTTATCAATCAGTCAAAGTACACAAGGAATTTGTTAAAGAAGTTTAACATGCAAGACTGTGCTACTGCTTCAACTCCCATTGCTACAGCTACTAAACTTGATCCTGATCAAGGCACTGATGTAGATGTAACTAACTACAGAGGTATGATTGGCTCACTTTTGTTTCTAACTGCTAGTAGACCAGATATCATGTATGCAACCTGTTTGCACTAATACACGCAAGCGTACGCGGTCACAAGTAATATAGAATAAAGTTGAGTTCGTTCCCACAGAGATCTGGTTTAGGTTCAATTCAGTTCATGTACCTATGCAATAATGTATGGTTTTTATTCACTGCTATGACAATTAAAAAATTTGGGTTTAATTAACTAAATTAACTAAGAAGTAAATTAACAACTAAGAATTAACTAACTAACGAGAATTAGAATCGAATTACTTCTACAAGAGTAACATGGGATCCTAACTTCATTAAATACTTCGCTTAGATGTGACGCCTTTAATCACTATATGCAATAGTTATGATATCTGATCAGATAACACGAAATAAGTACACGCTACCTGTCAGTATACGTATACCAAACTACCCATACATCCACAAAAGAGATAGAAGATGAATAGACACCAATTATGTTTAGACCCTATATGTCTATAGAATTTGAAAACATAACGGTTGAAGAACAAGTTATCCAATTTGATCACATAGGGCAATATAAGTATTTTCATCTCATACTACGAATCATGTTGATAAACAATCATGAACCTATGCTAGCATGGCAAGTTCTAAATCTCAAGATCCACTTTCACTTCACAAGGGATTAATAGATTAAATGTTCGCGACGCATCTAACAATTAAGCATAAACATACGAGGATATCAGATATTCATCACACACAGATCTTTAAGCATCAAGATACTAAACTACATAATTAAATCCGTTAGAATCCCATGACAACGATTAGTTCATAATTGAACCGTCCATCATCATGGGATTTGATGAAAACATGATAATAAATAAGATATAGAAGAAAGAAGCAATAATTTTATTTAAACTAAGAGTTGAGAAAACAAATCTGTGATCCAACGTATACAAAAGATGAAGTAGATCAAGATCCGTGTTTGTCACCGAGCGTTGAATCCTTTTCCACTTTTCTCCCTTGCAATTCTAGATTACAATAATAAAGCGATCCGATTTTACAAAGCTAAGATGTGTTTTTATAGGCCTAGATATCTTGCCAAGCAAGAAAATTATCCTACAATACAATTAGAAATAGGTTTGAATACCAAAAATACATTCAGAATTCGAATTAGGGCAAAACAGGGATTTTTCAGATTTTTTCTGCTCGGCCGCGCAGACTGCTCAGTTTCCTGCGCAAGTTGCTCAGTCCACTTCTGTTCTGCTGCGCAGTCTGCTCAAAACCTGTGCAGTTTGCTCAGTCCAAAACTGCCGAAACTGATTTCCTTGTTTTTCTTCGTTTTCACTCCGATTAATCCCGTTTCTTTTACATTTACTTCCATCTTCAATCCTTTAGCTTTCAAAATCATCATGGAAACTCAAACGAGTCTTCATTCTTCATTTCGAAGCTTGAATTCAACTCCAAAATTGACGAAACATCAATCCCTAATTGCCATTCTTGTAACCTGCACATTTAAATAAAACACATCAAAACTACGACAAACTTGAGGCCAAGTGAATCAATTTAAGCCGAATTGGAATGCTCTAAATGGATATAAAATCCATTTATCACAACCTATCTATGTGCAAGGTTTCATGCAAATCCCAGGGAACCACATTTGATAGCAGTTAAAAGGATTTTCAGATACCTGAAAGGCACCCCATCTCTTGGCTTTTGGTATGCTAGAGAGTCTGATTTTGGTTTATGTGGTTACTCAGATGCCGATTTTGCGGGGTGTAAAATAGACAGGAAAATTACTTCAGGTAGTTGTCAATTTCTGGGTGGTAGACTAGTTTCTTGGTTTAGTAAAAAGCAAAAGTCTATCTCTACATCAACTACAGAAGCTGAGTACATAGCTACATGAAGCTGTTGTGCTTAGATAATGTGGATTATAAATCAGCTAATGGGCTATGGTTTGTCATATTCAAAAATCCCTATTTATTGTGATAACCAAAGTGCTGTTGCCATGATAGGAAATCCAGTTCAACACTCTCATACTAAGCATATCAGTATCAGATATCATTTCATAAGGGAACAAGTACTGGAAGGGACAATTGAGCTATATTTTGTTCCTACTGATCAACAGCTAGCTGAAATATTCACCTAGCCACTTCCTAAAGCTACTTTTACAAAGTTGGTGAATGAACTTGGAATGGTGAACTATGAGAGTTTCTAAAAACAAGCAGAGAAGAAATATTGATGTCCTTCACATCTTTATGGTTATCAGATCTTGATGAGAAGGTATGTACTAAAGATCCTAACTGAAGTCAAACTTTGACTTGGCCAAAATCCTAACAATGGTCAACCATTAAATCCTGATGTACAAGTCAGCAATATTTTGTCACACTTTGAATAAAGTTAATTATATTTGTGATATTAATCCATAATTGTTGAATATTAATCTGTGAATAATTGTGCAAACTTATCTCAGTAATTGTTGAGAAACGTTTCAGTATTTGTTGGACAACTGTACGTGCGCGTATGTTTCACTCATAGATACATACATAAAGATACACATAAAAAGCAGTGCAGTTATTACTACTTGCCCACGTAAATTGGTCCACTAATTATGTTGCACAAATTAGTAACTGACACCTATTTTGAGAGTTAATTTTGTTGTCTAAACAAAACCAATTCAATTTTCTTAATCGATTATCACTCTCAAATTATTAGTTTCTCATCTCTCTCTCTCTCTCTCTCTCTCTCTCTCTCTCTCTCTCTCTCTATGCACATGAGCCCTAATTTCTCAAAATCTAAAAAATCTCTCAATAATGGATTCTTCACCATTCATGAACAGTAAGGTTGTAATCAACGGAGTTACTTTTGCCACAAATAACTTCGTTGTTGTTCTTAACCATTAGGATTTACCTAATCATTTTCACATCATTCAGGACTTTCTGGCCACAAGCCCAATTAATTATGCTTTAACACAACCTGCCAAAGTATCTTTTAAGTGTGTTATGTAGGTTTGGAATACTATAGTCTTTGGCTAAGGTATATCAGGAAAGCCTTCTATAATGTCTGAATACAATGGTGTTACACACCATGTGACTCCTGAAGTTGTAGAAGAAGCGCTTCGATTACCCTCACTAAATGGTAAACTTCTACTAATCTTCCTGATTCTACTCTGGTTGAGTTTGCCACGAGTCTGGGATACAATGGAGAGCCAAAGAAGTTTGCCAGTCTTTTCAGAATGAAGCTTAAGAAAGAATGGAACTTCTTCTTCGACACTATCAGAAGGTGTTTCCTGAACAAAGTTTTAAACTTTGATGCACTACCTTCTGGATCGGTTAAAATTGGGTACTCTCTAATCCATGATACTTTATTTGATTATGGATCTTTTGTTCTAAAAGCATTAAGTGATAGAAAAACAGATAAATGTGGTTATTCCTGCCACACAAGAACTATCTTCTCAAAGTGAAGATGCAGGCATTCTCACATCAGCCAAGGGATTTCCTGACATTGCTCAAGGGATTCCAGAATCTATAATGATGGATTAACTTAGAGTATTACTGACAGAGAAGCTCATGAGAAGCATATTACAGCTGTGGATATTGTGTTAGACGAAACTTTATTTGAGGGAGGTACACAAGAACCTTCAACTCAAAGGGTTGAAGTAGCCTCAACACCTCTGACTACACAAGAACCATTAGTAGTAAGTATTGATGCAAGTCTAGTTCCTGATGAGAGCAAAATTCCTGATGATAGTGATGTTGCAATTCCTGATGATACTCAACCAATCCTGGTGCAACCACTTTCATCAAGGTCAATGGAATCCATTTCTACTTCATCAGGTAACACTTCCACTTCTACTCTTTTTTAATACTGATAGCATGATTGTATATAGTCCTATAAGGAATACCTCTATCTATATGACTACAGTCCACTCCTCCCAGCCACCTCTTACTTCTTTGAATTTGTTGAGCCAAAACTTTTCAAGTGAGAAAGAGAGTGAACAATTAGTGAAAATACAGAGTGATGAGAGGTAGTCTCCTGTACTGGGAAAAGGAGAGGTAGAAAAGAGTGAGAAGTTAATAACTTCTACTGAGGTAGCAGTTACTATTGATAGTAACTTAGGTGATTCAATGACAAATGATGAGATCATTTTAAAAGAACAGAGAGATTTAGGAACTGTTTCTGTTCTACATGCAGGTCATCAGGATACACCAGTTACATCTAATGCTAATTTGAAACTAAAGGGTGTTATGAATCCTGATGAAAATAAAAATGATAAAATTCCTAATGCTGATGATCAGGATAGCTCAGATGATGATGATAATGATGCTGATGATAATCTTGAAACAGCTCAGCTTAAAGCAGCTCTACACGCTAGTCTAGGGTCTACTCATAGATCCTCTAGTAAATTTATGGAAAAAGTGAGCAAGGTTACAGATGGCAAAGCTGAAAACAAAGGAAGCTTAGTACATCCTGAGATCATTCGTGACACTGGTACTAGAGAAAATGCTGAACGCTTCAGAAATTTTGAATGGGAGAGAAGCTGGGCAAATCGTTTAGAACATATCTCTTTTGAAAATGCTCAAGGTCATGCCAGACATGTAGCTAAACCTCTGAGTGATTATGCTCTCCTCCAAAATGTTCTGAAGACTTCTAATATTCTCTCTAAGGGTCTTGAAACTTAAATTGCTTCTATCAAGGACTCTGATGCAAGTACTCGAGCTGATTTGTTGAACAAGTTTGAATTGTCTGCTAGTGCTTCTCAGGTTCGAATTTTGACAAAAGAGGTTGTGAGAATTAATAAAGGACTTGATTCTCTTGAAGGCAAGGTCAACAACATTGAAACCTCTCTCCAGTTGATTTTATCTTTGTTGACTGATTCTGATGTCAAAAAGGGGTAGAAGGTAGACAGAACAAAATGCACACCTCATCTAGTTGTATGTAAGGATGATGATACTTCTGGAAATGATGGTGGTGCTCAATCACATGGAACCTCTGATGCTGCTATGGTGACAAGGACAAGACAATCTAATACTCAAACCAATCAGTCAACTCATGTTTCTATGTCTAGAAAGAAAACTGTGAGGACAATGGTACAATCTAAAATCTTGACTGAAGAACAATTCCTGATAGGTGATAAAATTTTGACACCTGGTCAAGGTGAAACTTTGTCAACAGTTGTTAACTCGAATAACTTGTAGAAGGGGGGGTTGAATACAAGTTATATAATTGTGTCTGATTTTGCTTGATTAGATGAACAAGAACAAACGAATGAATCAAACTTTGTTTGTATTAAATAAATCAAATACAAACTCTACCAAAGGTGTACAATACCTTTAGCAGCTGCTGACAATACAAATCTCTCTCTCTGTTTGTTTCGAACTCACGAATACAAACCTTATACAGAGCTTCACACGATATGCACTCTAAAATTCACAATTCTCTCTTTTACAATGATATAGAGAGAGTATTTATAATGCTACCTATCAACTAATAACACAAAGTAATGATCTATACATGACAATGTTCTACCGTCCAGTTGATAGTTTCCATCAATAGAAAATTCTTTCCTTCATGATATCTTCTTGCTTGTTCTTCAAAACAACGATCCTGTTTTATAGAACTTGCCAGTTTCTGTAGCATCCATAATGACATCATTAGTAACACGACTGATATCAGGATTCCACCTTGCATCAGGATTTGACATCCATCAGTATTTGACTTGGCGTATCAGGATTTGATCTCAGTTCCAGACATGTAGTCCTTGATGCACTGCTGTTCCTGACTAAACTCTACAGATTACTGTCTAACACATATATCCTATAAAAAGTGCTAAATCCTTTATAAGATCAGGATTTAAAAGAAGTATAAGCAAAATTCTATTCTCAACATCACAACTTATGAATTATTCCTAACAATCTCACCCTATTTATGCTTTAGAATCTGAAGCATAAATCTAAGTTGTAGATGTCAAAACATATAACAATACAACAAGAATAGAATTTATGAATTTAAGATCATGAAGTTAAGTACCTCCTTCTTCAGATGTAGACATGTATCTAGTACTTAGAAGAAATAATTCAACTATTTGATGCTTCTTTTCCTTTACCACTTCCATGATGAAATTTACCACTTCTATCACCCTTAGTTCTTCTCCTAGTCTGTTTATCTCCCCCAATCTGTTGTTGTTATTGTCTCTGAATTGTCTTTATCTCCCCCTTTTTAACATCAGCAACATTAATTCCAAGAGATTCAGTAACAGAACAAATGAGATTCATCAGAACTGCTTGATTGTCCATAATAGTGACTTGGTTATCTTCAAGAATCTGAAGTCTCGATTGAATATCACTTTCAGATTTCTGAATGTCCTGTAGAATTTCAGAATCTGAAGTCTCGATTGAATATCTTCAATGTTGGAAGTGCTTGTTGTATTTTCAGACTTAGATGTAGAAATAACCTTATCTTCAATCCTTGTAGAAGAAGTTGCCTGTATAGAATGATATTCAAGTAATAATACTTGAGTAGAAGTACAAACATTTTCATCTTTCTGATCTGAAGCTGAAGTATGATCATCCTGTCCTTCACTAGTATTCTGTGTACTAACATCTACAAATCCTGACTCCTCCTTAGATTGATCAGATACTGTTGATGTCTCAATTCTAGCTGATATTGGAAGTACATACAATGGAATACTAGGATCATTAGGAATATCTTCTGGTACTGGTTGAGTAGAAGTTTGTCTTAGCCTTTTACCTCTTCTATTTATGATTCCTGCAAGCCTTTCTTTCTGTTTCCGAGCTTTAACTTCTGGCTTTGCATTGTAATGTGCTAAGTCATTCTTCTCATACATCTTGATAAAAGAATAAGTACCAGCATCCATACCAAGATTTTCAGACCAAGATTCAGGAAAAACCTGATCCCAGAAATCAAACGATGGTGGTTTCCTAATTTTCTCTCCCTCACTATGGAGTTGATCATCCATACCCTCATTCTCACTTTGACTATCTAAAGTCAACATTCTTTCTACCTCTCCTTTTGCCTGGTCAGGAGCCAGCCTCTCTATGTGTGGATCTATGTCCATCTTTTCAAGTGTATCACTCAAATTTGGATAAGTGCTCTCATGACCTATAGAAAAATAGGGGTTAGAAGAAGTTTTTATACCTGAACTCACATGGAGAGAGGGTTCCTCATATGGCATGGGGCTTGAGGTTTTCTCCAAGGAGTGAGCAGCTATAGTCTCTGAACCCTTACAAACATCTACTTTCTTTCTAGAAACTACAAGCTCCAGTATATCACTTTCAGGATCTACACTAGACTCTGATGTCTTCAGTAATACTTCATTAGACACCATAGCTAGTATATCACCGTCTTTAAGTGTTGGTTGCTGAGACACACCCTCAAGGTGGATAGACTTTGAAAGAACAATATTGGTTTGATCTTCAGGAAAATCAATCAAAGTCATTCCTCCCATATCATAGGGTTTCTCACTTGTAATTTCAGTCATCACAGAAGACCTTTCAGCATCATCAATCACAGTTCCTGAGTCATCCAACCTCTGACTAGATGGTTCTTGTGTTGCAGTGATTGTGATCTGATCTATCCCACTATTTACCACTGGTAAAATAGTATCTTCTGTTGACTGCTTCCCTCTACCAACTACCTCCTCTTGTTCACCTTGAGCTGAAGCATCTTCAACAATGACATCCTTGTCAAATAAATATGCATGAAGTGATTGAAGTGCAACATGCTTAGGAAGTCCAAATTTCTTTTGCAATTCCTTTCTGACTGATACATAGAAGTACATCTTCATTAAATCAAGTCTTTGATGTAACAGTCCATATTCTCCAGGAAATGAAAGTTTAGGAACTCTTTCAATCAGAAAATCTAGAACAGGCCTGGAAAGCTTCACTTTTAGAGAAATAAGTTCCATAGCCAGTCTGTATGTCAATGTTGTTTCCCATGAAGAATCAAGATCCAGATCTCTCTTGTAAGATACTGACGTGGATATAGCCTTATTTGTAGAGACCTGCATAATGTTAGTTGGACTAGACACTGTGTGTATAGGTGACAAATGAATATTTCTCCTTGTTCTCCTAGTATAGTGAGCAACAGATTTATCTTGAGAAGACTCAAGAGGTGTAGACACAGAAGTGATCTTGGGATGAGATCCTTTTCCAATAGACACAGTCTTTTGAGAGACAGTATCCAGTAACTATTTTCCCTTTTTAAGAACTACAGCCTTTTGGGAGACTGCAGCCTGGTTGTGACTATGTGTTCTATCTCTTTGTCCTAGCTTAGAAAGTTGAATTGCAGCCTTCAATTATACTCTCTCAGCAAGAGATATATTATCATCATCATCACTAGAACTACTACTAGAAACAACAAATCTTCTCTTCTTTACAACCGATGTCTTTTGAAAAACACCAGAGGTTGGTTTCTTTGAAAAAATAGGCTGTGGATCAAAATTTGGTTCTAGAATTGTTTCAGAGACTGTAATGTTTTTGGCTACTTGGGTAGACACAGGGGGTTCCCGGTTCCCCTCCAATTGAGATTCCCGAGTCATTTCACCACAAAAGAAAGAAGAATTATAGATAGTAGGAAGATGAGTTCTTAGAAGTACCTGAACATGATTTGGATAGTGTAATGCAGGTATTTCATCTAGATTCTTTTTACTATCCTTCTTTGTAATGTCAGAGAAAATTCTCTTTTGCTGTACATAAGAAGAAACACCATATTCTCTACCAAATCTAGCTTCAACATCAGGAATGAAATGGTTAATAAACAATTGCATGAATCTGTGATAATAAACCATATTCCTGTCATGATCTCTTGACCCAAGTTTAATACACATCTGACTTAAGATAATGTGACCAAAATTAATTACTCTGTTATAAAGCAAGCCATATGCAATATGTGATGTAACAGCAGTAATTTGTTGAAAAGAACTACATTTACCAGTAAAACATTTAGCAATTTGATAAAAAAAAAAGAAAGACCATTATTTCCTAAGAAAGGATCTATTTAACTGGCTCATGTTATCTAGAGGTCCATTATACCCTAACTCAGATAACATAGTTCTAACATCATCATCAGATGGTACATTCTCAAAATTCGTACTAACAGGTAAGTGAAGTACTGAATTAACAACCGATTCAGTAATATCAAATGAGTCTTGTCCTAAGTGTAGAACAATCTTACCTGATTGACTCTGAGTAGAATCAATTACCTCAGCATTCTCCCAAGTTTGTGAAACAGCTACTTGATTAATTTGTGGAGATGCTGTCAAGGCATAGCTTAATGGTCCTTTCGCCATAAAGTCCATAATTGGGTGAAAATCAGTTGACACCCCTTCCTTGGTGATAGCTGCAACATGATTGTTCATCATAAAATCAAAGTCACCAAACTTGAAAGCTACTGATTTGGGTAGTCTTCTTTGAGTTGCCATTTTGATCTGAAAAGAACTTAAGAAATCTTTGAAATTGATTAGTGATTTTGAACACTCAAGAGTGTTTTTGCTTTAGAAAATGAAATTAGAGAAAGCAATTACACGATTAGAGTGTCAAAATAATTATATTTCAAAAATCCTTCAAACCAATTATCCCATGTTGACATGTTGGTTGACAGGTGTCAGTTCCTGAAAAATACAGTTACTCATGACTTTTGGAAAATAAAATCCAAAATTAATTTCAAGTAAATTAAATCAAGGTAAAATCAGGATAAAAATCAATACTGATCAGCTTCCTTTTCCTGATGTGATCTTCTCATCGAGATAATCACACGATTCAATGTGATTTTTGAATAGAAAGAATTGCTAATCCTGATGTGAACACACTTGTATTCCTGATCAATATCATCCTGATTCCAGAGACTAAATGGAGTTTCCACGTGGCATTTTCTTTTACTTGTAAAACAAATAAATAAATCTGTACAAAATCAATTGGTTAGATTTGTTCAATATTTCTTGAAAATACAAGAAATACAGTCACACATAATTATGACTGACTGCATTGATATCCCCCAAACGACTGTTCAGCTTTCCACGTCTTTCTATAAAAGAAACTAATGTCTTATGCCATTCTCCAAAACCTTTTCATTCTTTTCTCTTTTCGTCATGGCTTTCAACCCAAATCTTCATATGAACCCTTGCTTATGGTTCATTACCACTGAGAAGTTCTTTATTCTTGATGATCAGGAGCATAGAAGAGATGACTTTTCTCATCGAGTAAGATATGATTGGTCTTAACTCAGATGATTTCCACGAATCTCCTCTAAAACATTTACCAGTTGGATACAATTCTCCTCTAATCTCTTCACACCTTGAGGATGAAGAATTTGGCGAAGAGTCTGAGGTTGATCTTGATGGAGATGCTATTCGTTTTCTTCAATAAGCATGAAGATGAGTCAGCTGCTCTTATTCAAGTCGCCCAGACAAGGAATCTAATCTTGAGATGCTCCTTGTCCTGAAGTCGATCATTGAAGATTGAAGCAGCAACAACTTTAGACATGAATAGAATTATCAGTAGTAGTTAGACAAAAAGAAGAATTGTATTTCATTTCCATGTATGTAATGCTTTTGATTAATGAAAATACAAGTTTTCTTATTATCTACTTGTCTATCGTTGTTTATTGACTGATCTGAATAATGATATAAATTAAACTTGCTAACATAGACTTTAACAAAACTCAGAACATGAACTTCAGAATTTGAAACAGTAAGACACGCAAATTTCACAATCCTTATGTCAATACTGATGACGTCAGCATACTAATAGCAATCCTGATCCTGATGTTTATTAATAAGTCTATCATACTGAAATTTATCAAGATAAAATGTTAAAGCTTAAGCATTTAACAATCAAGTATAGATCCTGACAAAAATATCAAGTCTATAAACTGAAACAACATACCTTGCTACTTGTGCAGATGTTAAAGATCTAAAAATTTAACATTCCTAACTCACTAACCAATAATGAATGTAGCCTCATCAAGTGGTTTAGTTAGAATATCTGCAAGCCGTTTGTCAGTAGGAACAAAATGAAGTTCCACAGTACCATTTTCAATATGTTCTCTAATAAAATGATACCTGACATCAATGTGCTTAGTCCTTGAATGTTGAACTGGATTTTCTGCAATTTTGATAGCACTAGTATTATCACAAAACATAGGAATATTACTAAGTGTCATACCATAATCCATCAACTGATTTATTATCCCAAGGAGTTGAGCACAACAACTGCCTGCTGCAATGTATTCAGCTTCTGCAGATGAGGTTGAAACTGATTGCTTCTGTTGCCCAGTAATTAACAATTGTAGAAGGGGGGTTGAATACAATTGTATAAGATTTTCGACTTAAACAGAAATAATAACTCAAGTATGAATAAATAACAGTTTTATTAATTCTGATATAAAACTGTTACAAACTCTCTCAAGAAATTATTATGTTCTTGAGAGCTGCTAGGTTACAAGATAATTCGTGTAAGCGATTACAATTAAGTAAAACCTAAACTGTGTTTATATACAGTACACAACTGCACTATTAATTACAAGATATATCAAATCAATTACATACGTCTCTTAGTACATATCTTGAATGATAGCTGCGTTCCTATAAATCAGGAACCGACATGTCAATCTTCCTAGATTCCTGAACTGATGTATATCCTCGTGTAATCCTGATCAGCTTCCAATCCTGATGATAACCTAATACTGACGGTGCATTACTAATGACGTCAGCATCAGTATCTGATCAGTAGTCCAGATCCTGATCATCACTTGAATCAATATCTAACAATCTCCCCCAATTTGTACTTTGTGAAATAAAGCACAAATTCCTTGATTCAGTGATGTCAAAAACTCAAAACAAAATATTACAAGAAATTCTCAGGCTCAGTTTCAGAAATTCTCACAAAGAAATTACTCATCTGCAAGAAACTTGATAATAACTCTTCTTCTTTATCACCGAGAATTTGAATTAGCCTTTTCTTCAGATTTCTAAGTTCTTCATCTCCCTTACCAATCTGATAGATTCCGGCTCTGAGATCTGAATTGAGCTTCTTGGTAAATCTAACTCTCCCAATAGTAAATATGCAAGTTCTTTCCCACCAAGATTCAGAGATAATTGTTCTTGATAAAATATCACTTCTTTAACAGCTGAACCCCTTTGCATTTCAACTTCTTGTCCTTCTGTATTCAAGTACATGGGAGTGTAATTACCATCATACCTTAATCCTCCTTCTAAATATATGGACTTGATTGTTCTGAAGATCATGGTATACCAGTTATTGTAATCACTGGCTTCTTTATTATGGATTTGTCTATTTTCAAGCAAATAGAGAACATATTTTAGCTCTTTTGTTGATTTGCACAACACCTCATGAATAGACAGCTTCTTGACACTCTTGTCTTTCATGAAATACAACAACTTTTCTACCTTATTAGAATCAACATTGCAAGCAACAATTGCAACAGATTCTAATTCCCAAAGATTATCAACAGTTAGTTCATCACCAAATCTTTTAACAAGAAAATGTTGATCTATTTGAGTTAAAGACATAAACTCTGCATCCCTAGAACCAATACCTCCTCGAGTGTAAGGTTCCAATCCTAATAGATCAGATTGCATCCTAATCCACATTGGTGGTGATTTGTCAGACTTGGAAACTTTAGCTTTCTGAAGTCCAAGAGTAATCGAAGGTGGTAAGATTATTCCACCAGACCTAAAAGCAGCTGGTCCAGTGTACTTCATTTTGTCAACATCTTTCCACTTGCCTCCTTTCTTTTTGAGTCGTGGTTCATCAGGAATTTCCTCCTTAGACAGTTTGTTGATGTCATACCACAATTGTTTATCAGACTCAAAAATTCTTCTCACGTACTCATCTGTTGCATCCTTAAAAGATTCAGAGTCAGAAGCAACAATATCCTTAGCTTCTTCAACAGCTTTCTTCCTTCTAACCAGAGGAGTTTCTTCTTCAACTGTAACAGGTTCAGCAAATACATTTGATGATGGAGTATTCTCAAGAGATAGTGAAGCTTTCTTCTTTGTGTTCTCAGCACCTTCTTCTATTTTGGTTTCACTAGATCTTGTCTGTCTTGTACTTGTCTGAACTAGTTTCCTTCCTCTTCCTCTATTTCTACCTCCTCTGCCTCTTCCTCTTCTTGCAGCAGGAGCTTCTTTTTGTCTAGAAATTTCCTCAAGAACCCTGTTTTGTTCTTCTAAGATCTCATCAGTAGTCATGTTTGGATTTTCTTCAGAAGTTAAAGCAAGTGCCTTCTCAGCATGATACTGATGAAACTTAGCACTATTGTGATATACAATTTCACTATCACATATCCCGGTAGTAATCTTCTCGAATAGATGTGGAGCATCTTCTACATCGGTAATTAGCAAATCTTCATCACCTTCAAGAATTGTGGGAAGTGTTTGCCTTTGACTTTGACCAGGTGGCAAAAATTGTTCTTCTGTCAGGATTTGAGACTGCACCATTGTTCTTACTGTTCTCTTCCCAGATTCAGAAACATGAGTTGACTGCTTGGTTTGAGTTTCTGACTTACTTCTCCTTGTTACCAATGCAGCATCAGAGGTTCCTGGTTCATATGACTGAGCACCACCATCATTTCCAGAAGTATCATCATCTTTTCTTACATCTGGATTAGTTATGCATTTTGTTTTGACCATCTTCTCCCCCTTTTTGACATCAGTAGCATCATCAGCAGGATCAGTCAATAAAGATAAGATAAGTTGTAGAGAATCTTCAATATTAGTCATCCTTGAGGACAAAGTGACAACCTTATCTTCCAAGGTATCCATCCTTGTGGTGAAGGCAGTGCTTAAACGTTGAAGCTGTTTAGCAGTGGCAATCTCAGAATAATCCTTAACAAATCGAGAATGAAATTTTTCATTATCACTCTTGATAGAATTAATTTCATCTTTCAACCCTTTTGCCAGAATAGTTGTAGTCTTCAGATGAGCTTTGAGATTAGGATCAAAAATCTTAGTAGCTATATGACTGGAGTGAAAAAGTGCATTATTGAAATTTATATCAGCAGAAGGCTGATTCCACTCAGTATACCATTCAGATCTTCTTGCAGCTTGAATATGTTCAGGAAGAAGATTGCTGTAATCTCCTATGATCTCAACTTGAGCAGCTATAGATTTACCCATAGACTCCATAAACTTACTGGATGATCCATAAGTAGATCCTAGACTTGCTTTCATGACAGCATTAAGCTGAGCTGCTTCAGAATCATTATCAGCATCATCATCATCATCTGAGCTATCATTAGCCTCAGGAATTCTATCATCCACATTGTCTTCAGGATTCATAACTCCTTTCAATTTTAAATCAACAGCAGATGATACAGTTGTATCCTGAAAACCTGCATTAAGATTAGAAACAAGTCCTATATCTCTCTATTTTTCTAAATTGATCTCATCACTTCTCACAACATCACCTAAGTTACTTTCAATAGTAACTGCTACCTCACTTGAAGTTTGAAACTTCTCACTCTGTTCTACCTCTCCTTTTGCCAGTTCAGGAGATTGCCTCTCTTCACTCTTCTTTTTCTCTAAATGTTCACTCTCTTTCTCACAAGCTAGAAAAGTTCTGGCTCAACAAATTCAAAGAAATAAGAGGTGGCT
The DNA here is from genome assembly GCA_036435485.1 of Saposhnikovia divaricata. NCBI lineage: Eukaryota > Viridiplantae > Streptophyta > Magnoliopsida > Apiales > Apiaceae > Saposhnikovia > Saposhnikovia divaricata. Next base: position 123,116,268 of record CM071597.1, on the reverse strand, counting down.
AAGAGGAGTGGACTGAAGTCATACAAATAGAGGTATCCTTTGTCTCAGGTCTATCTATAATCATAATATCAGTAAAAGAAGCAGAGATAGAAGTGTTACCTGATGAAGTTGAGATAGATTCCATTGGTCTTGAAGAAAGTGGTTGAATGAGCAGTGGAATATTTAGATCAGAAATACTTTCATCAGGATTGACATCTGCAACTGGAGAATGACTTGCATCAGTATTTGCTACCAATGGTTCTTGTGGAGTCTGAGGTTGTGAAGCTGCTTTAACACTTTGAGTCAAAGGTTCTTGTGTGCTTCCCTCAAATGCAGTGTTAGAAATCTCTTGTGCTGATGTGAGCTTGCCTGCATCTTCACCTTGAGAAGATGGTTCTTGTGGGGCAGGAATGTTCTTGTCTTCACCTTCCCTTTGAGAAAGTGGTTCTTGTGGGACCATTCCTTCAGAAATGTCTGCACCCACACTTTGAGTGGGTGGTTCTTGTGGGACTGGATCTTCAATAGCTGCTGAACTCCTTTGAAGCTCAGGTTCTTGTGGGCTTGATCCTTTCAGAGGTGAAGTGATCCTCTATTTCTTCTATCTACTAAAAACCTTTGCTTCAGCTTGTCTCTTTATCTGAAGAGGTGTTGGTTTATGACCAAGCTGAGCAGCAATAGCATTTACTTCATCCACAGACTTCTCAATTATTCTTCTCTTTGGAGATGTAAGTGCTGGAGAATCAGTAATCTCAACAGTCTTTACAGGTGATGTATCAGGAGTAGAAATATCAGGAAGGACAGTTGTGTCAGGAACTGATGATTCATCAAGATCAATATCATCATTAAGATTTTGCATATCTTCAGGAATATAATACTGACTCTTGTTGATTATCTTTCTTCTTTTCTTTTGCTTTCTTGGCTTAACCAATTCAGTAGTAACAGGAGCAACAACTTCCTTTTTCTTCATGATTATAGAGATAGTCTTGTCATCATCACTATCAGAATCAAAGACCTGTTGCACAAACTTTCTCTTTTCACCTGTTTCTTTATATGCTCCAGCCTTAATCAAAGATTCATCAATCAAAACCCCTTGTTCACCTCCTTGTGACTTCTTTTGTAAGAACCCTAATTTTTGCAATATTTTCTTTTATTTAATATCATGTGACATTGTCAATTTGGAACCTTTCTAGTCATCCCTGTTGTTTAATGGAATTGATTGTCTGAGAAACTATGTTGTTACATTCACTATGTAAGATAAAAGAGAAGATTGTTGAGGGCAAGAGTCTTATTGTTAGTAAGATTTATAAAACTTGGGATTTGAGAATGATTAGAGTATTAAAAGATTTATTAAGGATTATGACGAGGAATTATGGATATTCGAGGAATTTACACAATTAAGTACTTAAGGAATTACTTGGGAAATCTCTACGCGACAAAATATTATTACGAGAGATTAATTAAGATACGATACGAATTAAAGTTTAAGTGACAAGCATTGGTGGAAGAATAATGATACAAGGAGTAGTATTGCATGCAAGTCCCATGCAACCAAGTAGTTAGGAAAAAGCAAACTAGTTAAACCAAATGGCAAGAGGAATAGTAACTAGTTGCATTTCTTTTTCCAAGGAGGGGACAAGAGTACATGATGGCCATACCTAGACTTGTACCATGCATATACATACACTAATATGTATCACCTAATCACTTTATGCAATTATTCAACCAACCAAAATCAAAACACAAAAAAATACTCTCCCCCCCTCCAAGAACAAGCTCACGGCCAAGCTTCAAACAAGGAAGAAAATTTCTTCCTTCTTCCATTTCTCCTCACTCATAATTCAAGGCATAATTCCTAGGCTCTCTACATCATCTAAGAAAGGTATACTAAGATTTCCAAGCCCTTTCATCCATTAAATTTCAAGATATTAATTGTTAAAGATATTGTGAATAGTAATAATGTTAAGTTTTTCTTATAGATCTTGGATTATAAGGATAGTAGGAGCTTATTCAAGGTGTTCTTGAGTTTTGTAAGGCTTACCCTAGGCTCCTAGGTACTCAAGAAGGTATAAAAACCCTAACCCCTCTTGGCCATGTAGTGTTTATGATGTTTGGTGATAGATCCATGTGTATTGGTGTTAATCTTGGTTGTATAAGTGGTGGATGACATAGATCTTGAGTTTAAGTGTTGTGATTGTGATTTTTATGATTGTGATTAGTATATGTATCTCCATGAATGTTATAAAGCATGAACTAGGTGAATTAGATGTTGGTTGTGTTGTGGAAGTAAGAATCTTGGTTGATTTAAGTGAAACATGCATGCTCAGTTTTTCCAGAAATTTAACCTGTCTTGTAAGATGGTTTTGAACCCCCAAATCTTGTCCCCTGAGGTCCTACCATATATTGTTGGAAAGGTATTTGAATGTAGTTTCTGGAAATATAAGGTTCATGACTAGGTGATGTATAGATTTTAAGTTATGGCCGGAGAAGTAAAATGTGTTTCTGGATTCCGGACTGCACTAAGTGACCCCCTTGTGAACCTTGTTTAAACCCCTAAAACTTTATGTGGGATCATGGAAAAATTTGAGAAGCTAGGAAATGCAGTGGTGAAGGCTACCCAAAAAGAATTAGATTAAAATATGAATTTTTCAATTTTATAAAAATGCTAGAGTAAAATTCGCGCAAGGGAAAAAGTCGTTAAGTGGAGTATAATTCTAGGGGTAATGGTCATGACTCGGATATGGTAACTAAATTAAGTCGAATAAGTGACAAGCGTAATCGAGTGATGACATGAACCTATAGTGGGGCTAGAGTGTCATAAGACGAAGTCATTAAGTTAACTTTGTACCCTCTAAAACCCCGTAATTAAAGAGACATTGTTAAGGTACTAACGAGCGGTTATTGCTTATGTATAGATCGTTCCACTCCGCACGCTCGACCACCCCAACCAAACCAAGGCAAGTTTACTTTTCAAAACTTATACATATACAAGGACTTTCACTGTTGTGTTTGTAGTTTTCAATCATATCAAATGTTATGTTTATCGAAGTATTGATGCAATTGAGATTGTATAAATACATATATGTTTGTACCCCTTGAACTTAGATTGAAATGTTTTCCTCGGACAACGACTCTAGCTATAGAGGTCGTAGCGGTCCGTATATACTATTGACCGGGGAGCGGTATATTATTATATCGTAACTAGGTTGCGAAAACCCGAAAGGTCATTCGGGGAGTATCGTATACTCAAGTAATTATTTTCATATCTTCGTAAATACTCGAAACCCTATCTTGGATTAAAAGTTTATTTTATCGAATAATTATTTTATTAATTATTAATATTAAATCTTAAAATATTATTTATTAATTATTGTTCATTATTTTAAAGATGAAGTCAATCCAAGATACATTTAATACTTTCAAACTCGAACTCTTTCGAACTCAAAACCTTTTCGAAAACCCCCGGTCAGGTTCGCTTCTTGTATGATTTCAAGAATCATCGGTCGACTAATGTCGGACCTCAATTACTCTGTTTTCAATCAAAATCAAGTTTTCAAAAGAAAAAGAAAAAGGGACTCTGGCAGGTGTGGGAACCGTTGACGAACGATTCCCGGGATGTGTAAGCGGCCGTGAGCCAGGCGGTCCATCAATTATTATTCCGGCCCAGGTGTTCCCGAAGGATGATTACGGATGTAGTTTTCATCGAGGGTGATTACGGATGTAGTTTTCACCCGAGGATAGTTACGGATGTAGTTTCTATCCTTCTACCGGTAGAGAAGACCCGCGGATTATTGGACTTGGATGTGGCGACTGATCATCGTCAATCCTTGTCAGGTTTTTATGTTTTCTTCCAGTCCCATCCTCCACTTTGGAAAAATACTCAAACACTGCTTCTTGGGCCTAAGTGCCAAGTTGCCGATAGTGTGGTTTTTGATGAGAAAATATTGACATCGTGCAGTATCGAGAACTGCAAGATTTTCTATAAAGATTGGCACGTGTTAATGCACTCTTGCAATTGTTTCAAAGAATGAAATGTTTTTGTATGAGAAACCTTCTAAGCTAATGGAAGAAAATAGGTTTGCAATGATGTATTCCCTGTACAATATGTTAATCGTAGAGTGTTCTGCCGAAAATGATATACTCATATGTATATATTTTCAAACTTGAGATATATTGAAATGGGAACCTTATAAAGGGTTCATATGTTATTCTAAAGCTCCTTAGTGAGTATAGATGTTTTATTCAAACTCGGGCATATACATTGTCCAATGATGTTTTGAAATCTGAGATATATACCCATATAGTTGGGAATGTTTTCGAAATAAACCACATTACTATTTTACAAAATGGTGAACTTGCTGAGCATTATGTAGCTCATTCTTGCTTTATAAAAACTTTTCAACAAGAGAAGAATTTGGCTGATTAACTCCGCACCAGCAGAAGAGGAGTAGAAGAATTACCCCGGAGATGATTTAGTTCCTGATAAATACTACAGAGTAAGTCTGATAGGTTTTCAACTGTAATAGTAAGACTTGTCTTCAAGTGTAGTTGTATAAGTGGAATTACATAAGACTCTGGATTGTACAGATGAATTGTAATATTTAGTGTTACTTTTGATTATCGTTTCTGAGGCTCTAACTTGATTGTGTGTAAGATTGAGGTATGGATGGATGTATTGTTGAGTTGTAAAGTTAATACAGGTATGATATGGTTGGATGGTGACGTGAAGACCTGAATCTTTGACCTCAGATTTGGGGGTGTCATAGAAATGGTATCAGAGCGATAAGTTACAGTACTCAGAAACGAGAGTGTTGAGAGTTAAGTCTAAGTAGGAGAATGACATAAGAGATCGTAGTAAACTTATGATTGGACTACCGAAAGAGGTACCGGTGAGTAGAATGGACTGGAGTGTTACAGGAGGTATTATACTAGGGTCGATAGAATCCTTAGAGACCTTCAGAATGATGAATAGAGGTTTGAGAGTCGTACATGACTTATCATAGATAATGATATAGGAAGCAGAGCGAAATCTCGAGAGCAGCTGAGGTAGAGGCGATATTGCCAATATGATCGGATGACTAGGCTGGCATAAATTTTGTGGCCCATATTCCTCCACAGTTCAGGAGGCGGCATTTGAAGAATCAAGAAGTTTGGACTTCCCTACATAATTAAGGGTACTTAGTACTTGGATTAATGAAAGTCTTTTACTTTGGTTATAAGATCCAATTTTCGATAAGTAACGGGTTTACCTGAAGGTTGGTCACTATGTCGTTGTGGATTCCATTACCCTTGGTGGCGAATTTTACATGTGTTATACGAGAATGTTATCATAAGACGAGCGTGCTAGATAATTCCACGCATGATTCGAACGCTAGAACATGGTAGTTCAACTTAGAGAACAAACAAGTAGAATTAACAAAGGGACTCGAGAGAAGTTGAATATGGTTGCAACGAGCGATACAGTGATCTCAGAGTCTACCAAAAGAAAAGACCAGCGGGTCTAGAGTGGGATCCTTTGATAGAGATGTTAGCAGGGACTACGTATATATGTATTGTAGACCTCAATATTTTTGGTATATGTTCACATACACACACCCGCCACTGAACCTATGGACTGCACTGAGATCCCTGAGAGATCTCTTTGATCTGTTCCCAGGGGGAACTAGCCACTTGTGATTCATGTCGGAAGGCATGAAGTAGAACCCTATGGACTTAGCAGGTGTCCCCGGAATGATGTGAAGCTTGGTCTTCAAGATAAAGCACGGAAATGACAGATATATTTGTGAAACCCTAACTCGATAACTGACCTTAAGATGATTATTGAGAGACGCACTAGTTGGTGTCTTGTATTACGAAGACGAAGAGATGGAGTTACCCTCATAGTGGTGATAATGAGATGCACGAATGATTATTAACTTATTTTGGTAACTACCGGCTGGTGCACTACTTCATTTTAAACTGTTCACTAACCATGTTACCTCGATTAGTTTATATCAGGTAACCCTCCTAGCTTTCTACTTCAAACTTGTGGAATAACAACCAGTGATATACTTTCTCGAAACCAGGACTCATCCAAAGTATCTTAATTGATCCTCGAGCATTCTATTTGAAGTTTATAATTATTTCTACTCAGGACTATTTACACTTTCTTTCAATTATCCAAGGAATGTTCAACAAATATTTCCTTAATTAATCGACGAATACTACTTAACGGATATCGATATTTGATTGCTTCTTTCATACTTGCACTCTTCAGTTGAGCTCATAATATTCAACACATTATTGAGGACATGGATGATCTAATGTCCAGACGTCCCTCATGAATTCTTTTCTTCTATTCAAGATGAGATTGTACATCGTACATTGAAATCATAGTAAGGATATCATTTTGATAGTGGTATTCCGAATTTAATTCTATTGTCAGATCTGATAAAGCATGTGTACGGAGGCACCCTTGGGTGGACCGTTTCACTAATAAGTAATATTTGATGAGAGGTTATCGATTGTTCCGATACCTAGAACATTCTCTTCAGATTTTATAGTTTTCTTTTTCAAACTTAATAACTTCTTATTTTCATTCGTTGTCCGAGAAGCCTAAAGTTTCTTCAGTGGCTACGATGTTGAAATTCCGTTCTATCCAAGTGAAACTGGCTAGTCGTTATGTCAATATGAATGACTAGTTGATTGTTCTAACTACTCAAAATTGTAAATGTTGTGAAGAACACCTAGCTAATTGTCCTAGCTGGTGGTGATGTCTCAAACAGGCGGACTAGCAAATTTTGTCTATCTAGTTGCTAGTGTTTCTTGAAAAGGACTAGTTATTGTTTCACTGGTCCAACTCCCAATTTAATTCATTCTGCAATGCATTTTGCATGTGGTAAAGTATGATGACGAAAGTTTTGACGAATAACTTGATTGAGACCTAATGAGGTCGCCCACTCAACTCGAATTCTACCCATTTTCGTATCAGACTCTATATCACTTGAATATTTTATTCTTTCATTCACACAATGAGAATTCATTTGAAACCACTGATTACTTGAATGATAAACTACTTCATTCTTTAATTGTCATGGAGTAGAATTGCTTTCTATTGGCTGACCTTCATCAATGCGACTTTAGATTTCCTCTTATTATACAGGAGGAAAAGTATCCACCCGATGTAAGAATTGTATAAAGACCGTCTTTATGACTTTTGTATCCAACAATCATTGCCTTGTGCAACATTCTCTATGGTATCATATTACAGAATAATCAGGACGGGAAGGAATAAACCTTGTTGTATTCTTTCTGTCCATCCTTACATCTCCAAAAATCGAGACTCCTAGTATTTGGAACCATCAACATTCTTGGAACATCCAATGTGGAATTCTTATTGAAATTATCTTTTGGACCTTGTTATTTTGAAACCATTCCTTTCAAAGTGATTACTCTAAGGTGAACGGGAGGTACAATTATGAACCGTTACACCAATATGAGATCAAAAACCAAATGTTGTAATTTTGCAGCCAGAACGTTATGCCGAGTAATTATTAAAGTAGAAATAACATGTCGGGGCATACCACAAGACCTTTAATATTAGTGTGGGGAAAGTTATAAGAAATGATGAGGTGGTTGGGAGTACGCTCCTACCAACCGTTGTCAGGATGTTATATTAATGAATTCTGGAGTTACCAAGCCTTTTCCTGATCCAGGAAATGCAAATCGATTGCGATGTAAAACATATCCTTGGAGGAAACTGACATGGAAGTGAGATGGACGAGAAAGGAAGAAATATCGTGGCAAGAATATGAAGCTTTACTTAGCTTAAAGGGATTGATGCACATAGAGAGACATATAGTTTAACAGGCCCCTAATAGCAAATGGATGCATGGAGATATGCCAATGATCCTTCGAGATTACCACCTAATCAAGTTTATTGGGAATCGCAGCCGCATGCAGGCCTCAGGCTGATTGGCGCCAGTTGTGAAGGAGGACGAGCGTATGACATCTTATATATACCATCGAGAACTGATACCCTTACCCGAAATGGAGGAATTCTTGACTAGTTAAAATGAGTAGTTGTTTTTCAAGGATAAGGTTGAAGAGAAGGTTTCACCAATTCAAGATCGACCTCTGTACTGTGTCAAAGTTGGCATTTCACACTAATATAAACGTTATAAAATTGTGGTAGTATCGTTTGAATGGACTAATGAGTCAGAAGCCTTTATGGATTAATGAACAAAGTTTTGGGATGAAATGAGATATTAGCAACAACCTCGTGGTTAGCTATACTTGATGATAAAAAGAGGACTTTGAGAGTCACGATGATGCATCTTTCAAGAGTTTAAGAGGTGTGCTGATGCAGTAGAAAGGGGATGATAGCCTATACTTCTAAACAACATAAAGGTTACGGGATAGGATATACTAACCGTGAGTCTGGGATTAGTCATGATGGAGTTCACGCATAAAACTGAGACGTTAACCTTATGAGAAAAGTGTGAAAATTTCACCACAAGTGCCATAAGTATATCTTCATATTAGAACTAAACATAAGAAAGAGAAGGTGACGAAAGGGAGCAGAGAGTATAATGGAGAAATTTGTTATTACCTAGGGAAGGCCAGTGTGGTGGCCGATACCTATAGAAGGTATTATTCGAAATTGGAATTCAGTCAGTATTGACCAAGAAAATAGAGTATATACAATAAAGAATAATGTTAGAGGAAAATAAATAAATTATGGGGAAGGACAAAGATGTATAGAGAATTAAGAGAATGTTTGGCAAACGGATATGAAGAATGGTATTGGCAAACTATTAAGTACAAACGCGACATGCCAAAAGCAGAATGATAGAGATCTAGTGGATTAATTCCGCCTGTAGAAAATATTGAACGTGAACAGAATTATAATGAATTTCATAAGTAGGTCACCAAAGACCGAGCCAAGAGATGGCCCTAGTTGAGTTATAATTGTTGGACCAAGTGATTTACGAGAGACTTTCCATTGAGAAGATTATCGAATATTATACGGAAGAGATGGTGGTGCAATATAAAACTTCTGCAGCGATTACGTCAGATAAAGACTTAAGGGAAGAAGAATTATCCAGACGATCGAATTTGTATTTAGTGTCGTGCCTTAGATTTCACGGGGAAATCAAGAATAAAAACTTATCCATGAAATGAATGTTGTTATCACGATCATCACCCTGCGAACGTAAGGACGTCTCTTGTAAAGCGTATTGTGAAAGAAGAAGTTTCGCTTTTCTTGCGCTACGAAGAAGTCAATAAACGAGGGATATAGTAGCTGAACTGGTTCGACATATACCGAAGACTATACAGTATCCATAGCAAGTGGTAACGACTGACGGGAGGCAACACATGCGTGCTGATCAAGCCAAGGAATGTGAGGAATACCATGCGTATTGACGTTGTCTCAGATTACAAAACACGACCACAAAGCATTCACGGGCCAACGATACAAGGACTCAACACGGATACTATGAACAATGTAGAAGAGGAACGTGTAAGTAGTGGGATAGAAATTTTTAATCATAGAACAACCGATAAGGAATACAGGTCGAGGAGAGTATGCGTTGAGGAACAACATTAAGGCGTTGGTGAGACGAAGGGAGAGAACAATAGGGTTGAAATGTCAACCTGAGAGTTGGAAAAGGTAAGGTTGGAATTGTATCCACAACTATTATCCTTAGGTTCTTAAGATAGAATCCTTTTAAGGAGAGGAGACTGCATTAACCCTAACTTTCGGGAATATTCGAAACCTGGACGAATAGTAATTTTATGGGTGGATGAGAAGTTTTTGCAATCACGATATGTACGAATTATTAAATGAAGATTTCGAATTGATATTACGTCTTTACGGTACAGACGAGTGTATGTAAAAGTCATTAGCTTTTTTACGAAACCCATCATTTCGAATGGTCAAATTTTATGAGATATCTAAGGAGATCGTGGTAAGGCATGGGGTTCCTGTGAGCATTGTATCTGGGAGAGACCCAAGGTTCAACTCCAGGTTCTGGAGGAGTTTTCAGGATTGTGTGGGGACCAAGTTAAACATGAGTACTGCATACCACCCCCAATCAGACGGACAGAGCGAGAGAACCATCTAGACCATAGAGGACATGTTGAGAGTATGTGCCATCGATTTTAAGGGAAGTTGGGATGACCACTTGCCGTTGATCGAATTTTCCTACAACAACAGTTACCATGCGAGTATAGGAATGCCCCCATATGAAGCTTTATACGGACGAAGATGTCGGTCTCCCTTGTGTTGGGAAGAAGTTGGAGAGCGGAAGATTTTAGGGTCTGAACTGGTCCAACAGACAAGAGAAACTATCGAGCTCATAAGAGGATGGCTGGTAGCGGCCCAAGACAGATAGAAGAAATATGCGGACCAGACCTGCAAGGACAAAGAATATGAGGTAGGAGAGTTTGTGATGTTAAAGGTATCGCCGTGGAAGGGATTGATGAGATTTGGTAAGAAGGGGAAACTAAGCCCAAGATTTATTGGACCTTTTGAGATCTTGAGACGAGTTGGAAAGTTAGCCTATGAATTGGCTTTACCCCCGAGCTTGCAGCAAGTACATAATGTGTTCCATGTGTCCATGCTACGACCCTACCATACCGACTTCCGACACGTGATAGAACATGATCATGTGGATCTACAGCTAGACTTAACCTATGTGGAGCAACCCGTAGAAATCATGGATAGAAAAGAACAGGTGCTGAGGAACAAGGTTGTCAAACTAGTGAGAGTTTTGTGGAGGAACCAGAGTGTCGAAGAATCAACATGGGAACTAGAGAGTGCGATGCGTGAAAAGCACCCCCAACTGTTTTCAACCTGATTCCGGGACGGAATCCTTTTAAGGAGGGGAGGTTGTAAGAACCCTAATTTTTGCAATATTTTCTTTTATTTAATATCATGTGACATTGTCAATTTGGAACCTTTCTAGTCATCCCTGTTGTTTAATGGAATTGATTGTCTGAGAAACTATGTTGTTACATTCACTATGTAAGATAAAAGAGAAGATTGTTGAGGGCAAGAGTCTTATTGTTAGTAAGATTTATAAAACTTGGGATTTGAGAATGATTAGAGTATTAAAAGATTTATTAAGGATTATGACGAGGAATTATGGATATTCGAGGAATTTACACAATTAAGTACTTAAAGAATTACTATAGAAATCTCTACGCGACAAAATATTATTACGAGAGATTAATTAAGATACGATACGAATTAAAGTTTAAGTGACAAGCATTGGTGGAAGAATAATGATACAAGGAGTAGTATTGCATGCAAGTCCCATGCAACCAAGTAGTTAGGAAAAAGCAAACTAGTTAAACCAAATGGCAAGAGGAATAGTAACTAGTTGCATTTCTTTTTCCAAGGAGGGGACAAGAGTACATGATGGCCATACCTAGACTTGTACCATGCATATACATACACTAATATGTATCACCCAATCACTTTATACAATTATTCAACCAACCAAAATCAAAACACAAAAAAATACTCTCCCCCCCCCTCCAAGAACAAGCTCTCGGCCAAGCTTCAAACAAGGAAGAAAATTTCTTCCTTCTTCCATTCCTCCTCACTCATAATTCAAGGCATAATTCCTAGTCTCTCTACATCATCTAAGAAAGGTATACTAAGATTTCCAAGCCCTTTCATCCATTAAATTTCAAGATATTAATTGTTAAAGATATTGTGAATAGTAACAATGTTAAGTTTTTCTTATAGATCTTGGATTATAAGGATAGTAGGAGCTTATTCAAGGTGTTCTTGAGTTTTGTAAGGCTTACCCAAGGCTCCTAGGTACTCAAGAAGGTATAAAAACCCTAACCCCTCTTGGCCATGTAGTGTTTATGATGTTTGGTGATAGATCCATGTGTATTGGTGTTAATCTTGGTTGTATAAGTGGTGGATGACATAGATCTTGAGTTTAAGTGTTGTGATTGTGATTTTTATGATTTTGATTAGTATATGTATCTCCATGAATGTTATAAAGCATGAACTAGGTGAATTAGATGTTGGTTTTGTTGTGGAAGTAAGAATCTTGGTTGATTTAAGTGAAACATGCAAGCTGAGTTTTTCCAGAAATTTGACCTGTCTTGTAAGATGGTTTTGAACCCCAAATCTTGTCCCCTGAGGTCCTACCATATATTGTTGGAAAGGTATTTGAATTTAGTTTCTGGAAATATAAGGTTCATGACTAGGTGATGTATAGATTTTAAGTTATGGCCGGAGAAGTAAAATGTGTTTCTGGATTCCAGACTGCACTAAGTGACCCCCTTGTGAACCTTGTTCAAACCCCTAAAAATTTATGTGGGATCATGGAAAAATTTGAGAAGCTAGGAAATGCAGTGGTGAAGGCTACACAAAAAGAATTGGATTAAAATATGAATTTTTCAATTTTATAAAAATGCTAGAGTAAAATTCTCGCAAGGGAAAAAGTCGTTAAGTGGAGTATAATTCTAGGGGTAATGGTCATGACTCGGATATGGTAACTAAATTAAGTCGAATAAGTGACGAGCGTAATCAAGTGATGACATGAACCTATAGTGGGGCTAGAGTGTCATAAGACGAAGTCATTAAGTTAACTTTGTACCCTCTAAAACCCCGTAATTAAAGAGACATTGTTAAGGTACTAACGAGCGGTTATTGCTTATGTATAGATAGTTCCACTCCGCACGCTCGACCACCCCAACCAAACCAAGGCAAGTTTACTTTTCAAAACTTATACATATACAAGGACTTTCACTGTTGTGTTTGTAGTTTTCAATCATATCAAATGTTATGTTTATCGAAGTATTGATGCAATTGAGATTGTATAAGTACATATATGTTTGTACCCCTTGAACTTAGATTGAAATGTTTTCCTCGGACAACGACTCTAGCAATAGAGGTCGTAGCGGTCCGTATATACTATTGACCGGGGAGCGGTATATTATTATATCGTAACTAGGTAGCGAAAACCCGAAAGGTCATTCGGGGAGTATCGTATACTCAAGTAATTATTTTCATATCTTCGTAAATACTCGAAACCCTATCTTGGATTAAAAGTTTATTTTATCGAATAATTATTTTATTAATTATTAATATTAAATCTTAAAATATTATTTATTAATTATTGTTCATTATTTTAAAGATGAAGTCAATCCAAGATACATTTAATACTTTCAAACTCGAACTCTTTCGAACTCAAAACCTTTTCGAAAACCCCCGGTCAGGTTCGCTTCTTGTATGATTTCAAGAATCATCGGTCGACTGATGTCGGACCTCAATTACTCTGTTTTCAATCAAAATCAAGTTTTCAAAAGAAAAAGAAAAAGGGACTCTGGCAGGTGTGGGAACCGTTGACGAACGATTCCCGGGATGTGTAAGCGGCCGTGAGCCAGGCGGTCCATCAATTATTATTCCGGCCCAGGTGTTGCCGAAGGATGATTACGGATGTAGTTTTCATTGAGGGTGATTACGGATGTAGTTTTCACCGGAGGATAGTTACGATGTAGTTTCTATCCTTCTACCGGTAGAGAAGACCCGCGGATTATTGGACTTGGATGTGGCGACTGATCATCGTCAATCCTTGTCAGGTTTTTATGTTTTCTTCCAGTCCCATCCTCCACTTTGGAAAAATACTCAAACACTGCTTCTTGGGCCTAAGTGCCAAGTTTCCGATAGTGTGGTTTTTGATGAGAAAATATTGACATCGTGCAGTATCTAGAACTGCAAGATTTTCTATAAATATTGGCACGTGTTAGTGCACTCTTGCAATTGTTTCAAAGAATGAAATGTTTTTGTATGAGAAACCTTCTAAGCTAATGGAAGGAAATAGGTTTGCAATGATGTATTCCTTGTACAGTATGTTAATCGTAGAGTGTTCTGTCGAAAATGATATACTCATATGTATATATTTTCAAACTTGAGATATATTGAAATGGGAACCTTATAAAGGGTTCATATGTTATTCTAAAGCTCCTTAGTGAGTATAGATGTTTTATTCAAACTCGGGCATATACATTGTCCAATGATGTTTTGAAATCTGAGATATATACCCATATAGTTGGGAATGTTTTCGAAATAAACCACATTACTATTTTACAAAATGGTGAACTTGCTGAGCATTATGTAGCTCATTCTTGCTTTATAAAAACTTTTCAGCAAGAGAAGAATTTGGCCGATTAACTCCGCACCAGCAGAAGAGGAGTAGAAGAATTACCCCGGAGATGATTTAGTTCCTGATAAATACTACAGAGTAAGTCTGATAGGTTTTCAACTGTAATAGTAAGACTTGTCTTCAAGTGTAGTTGTATAAGTGGAATTGCGTAAGACTCTGGATTGTACAGATGAATTGTAATATTTAGTGTTACTTTTGATTATCGTTTCTGAGGCTCTAACTTGATTGTGTGTAAGATTGAGGTATGGATGGATGTATTGTTGAGTTGTAAAGTTAATACAGGTATGATATGGTTGGATGGTGACGTGACGACCTGAATCTTTGACCTCAGATTTGGGGGTGTCACATCTTTTTAGTGAGGGTTGAAGTAGAGAAACCCTTTGATCCTGATTGTCTGCCAGACACATCAGATCTAGCTGACTTCTTTTCTTTTACAACTGATGTCTTTTGAGAGACACCAGAGGTGGTTGACTGTTTAGGTAACTGTGTATGATATGTGCTTGTGTCAGGAACAGGATGTGTTTGGTCCTGTCCCATAGCACTTGTGGCTTGGCCATAAAATGTAGGCAATCTCTTTTTGAAAAGAAGCCAGACTGCATCAGGAATGTAAGGATTTTCCTTAAAACCATTTGCCTTATCTGATTTAACCAAAGATTTGATATTGTTTTCCGAAATATTAAAGATAGGCAAAACTGTATCATTGTCAAATTCAACATTGGGACATAAATGAGAGAATATTAATTGAAAAAATCTAATGAAACATACATAACCACATTTATCTGTTTTCCTAGCACTTAATGCTCTCAGAATAAAAGATCCATAATCAAACACAGTATTATGAATTAGAGAGTACCCAATGCGAACTGAAGTAGACGGTAGTGCATCAAAGTTAGAGACTTTGTTCAAGAAGCACCTATTGATTGTATCAAAGAAGAAATTCCATTCCTTCTTAAGCTTGGTTCTGTATAACTCTCCAAACTTTCTTGGTTCTCCATTGTAACCCAGACTCGTAGCAAACTCCAAAAAAGAAGCATCAGTAATTGTTGCTGGAGTCTTACCATTGAGAGAAGGTAATTGTAGAGCTTCAACAACCACTTCTGGAGTAACATGATGTGTAACTCCATTGAATGTAAAGGTCAGGTTAGGCCTTCCTGAAGGTTCACATACACCAAAGACAGCAGTCTTCCAAATCTGCATTACACACTTGAAAGAGACTTTGGCGGGTGCCGTTAAAGCATAATGAATCGTACTAGACGCCAAGAAATCCTGAATGATGTGAAATTCATTCGATAATTCCTGTTGATCAAGAACAGCAACATAGTTGTTGGGAGCAAAAGTGACACCATTGATAACAACCTTATTATTTACAAATGATGAATTCTCCATTTTTGGTGTGACAAAGAGAGATTGAAATTTTGAGCAATTAGGGTTTATGTTCGCATAGAGAAAAAGGCAATACTGATAGTTTTGAGAATAATGAATCAGTTTAGAGAACTAAATTGATTTTAGACAACTAATAATTTCTCAAAAATAGGTGTCAGTAATCAATTTGTGCAACGTGAGAGAGTGGTGTTAACCGTATACGACACGACTTACGATGTGTATCTATATATATCAATGAGTAAAACACATGCACTCGTATTTTCAAGAAATGCATTTTTGAGAATGATTAAAAATATGACAATAACATATTTAATTAAAAAGTCAAATATCACTCTCTTAAAATACCTGGTACCATTAAAAACCAGAATACGAAGCGTTTCTTGACTTCGTTAATCACCCATCTCTATTTAACACCTAGAGACTCGTCCACTATCCCTTTAATCCTTTATTCTCTCCTGAAAAACAAAAACCCTTCACACAACACACCTTTAAACAATGTCAAAACTTACCATCAAGGAAAAGAATCTCCATCTCGTAGAGAACAGAGATATCTTCAGTTATACTCGTGAAGAGTTTGATGCCTTTGACTGGGAAAGGCAACTTGAAACTTTGTGGCTGCAGATGGATGCCAGTCTTGAAGAAATCGAGAGAGAAAGGCTTGCAAGAGTGATCAACATCGATGCTGCTCTTCAAGCAACATTAGCATGGCTTTCCTCTAAGGCATCCTCATCCAACACCACCAACCATTGTTAATGAATATGTCAGCAAAAATAACCTTATCCCTTCAACTTCCATCCAAATAAAGTGGCAAAGATGGGATCTGGGATGGCTGCTAGCAATGGAGTGGTTGGGACTTCACTTTTTTTTTATTTTCATGTTGAATAGATTAGTAGATAGAGAGAACAAAAAGATGTAATATTTGCATGTAATCTCTTTCTTATTATCAATGAAGAATCCTGTTTCTCTAATCTTATTCAATGTGTTCTGCAATTTTTATGTTTATGAACTGTTCTTCAAAGAATTAAATCAAAGAAGTGAATATGAAAACTAATTAAAGTAATCATATAAGGAACAAATTCATTAACAATAACCACAGTTAAATCAGGAACAGAACAATTAGGGATTACTTGAAATATACAAATTGTACTGATAACCAAACCGTTGCATCAGAATCTGATGTTTGACCAAAGTTAGGATTGACTTTTCGTCAGTATTCGACATGCATCAGGATCTGATGTTTGACTAACGTCAGAATTGACTTTTCGTCAGTATTCGACAAGCATCAGGATCTGAAACTCATCAGTATTTGGTCTCCCCTTGTTCTTAGAAACTTTCATAGTTTACCATTCCCAATTCATTCACCAATTTTGTAAAAGTAGCTTCAGGTAGTGGCTTGGTGAATATATCAGCTAGCTGTCGATCAGTAGGAACAAAGTGAAGTTCGATTGTCCCTTCCAGTACTTGTTCTCTTATGAAATGATATCTGATACTGATATGCTTAGTAAGAGAATGCTGGATTGGATTTCCTGTCATAGCAATAGAACTTTGGTTATCACAATAAATAGGTATTTTTGAATATGACAAACCATAGTCCATTAGCTGATTCCTCATCCACATGATCTGAGCACAACAGCTTCCAGCAGCTATGTACTCAGCTTCTGCAATTGATGTGGAGATAGACTTTTGCTTTTTACTAAACCAAGAGACTAGTCTTCCTCCAAGAAACTGACAACTGCCTGAAGTACTTTTCCTGTCTATTTTGTAACCTGCAAAATCAGCATCTGAGTAACCACATAGATTAAAGTCAGACTCTCTAGCATACCAAAGGCCAAGTGATGGAGTGCCTTTCAAGTATCTGAAAATCCTTTTAACAGCAATGAGATGTGGTTCTCTGGGGTTTGCCTGAAATCTTGCACATAGACAGGTTGCATACATGATATCTGGTCTGCTAGCTGTTAGATACAAAAGTGAGCCAATCATACCTCTGTAGTTAGTTACATCTACCTCAATACCTTGATCAGGATCAAGCTTTGTAGCTGTAGCTATGGGAGTTGTAGCAGTAGCACTGTCTTGCATATTAAACTTCTTAAATAGATTCTTTGTGTACTTTGACTGATTGATAAAAATTCCATCATCAGTCTGTTTAACTTGCAGACCTAAGAAATAGCTCATTTCTCCCATCATGCTCATTTGATATCTAGACTGCATTAGCTTTGAAAACTTCTCACATAATTTGGGGTTAGTTGACCCAAAAATGATATCATCAACATAAATCTGAACTAATAGCAAGTCCTTACCATGATTCAAGTAAAACAAGGTTTTATCAATTGTACCTCTTTTGAAACCACTTTCCAGTAAGAATTAAGCCAGAGTTTCATACCAGGCTCTTGGAGCTTGCTTTAGTCCATAAAGTGCTTTATCCAATCTATAGACATGATCTGGATATCTAGGATCAATGAAGCCAGGAGGTTGTTCAACATATACACCCTCTTCCAATTCGCCATTCAGAGAGCACTTTTAACATCCATCTGGAAAACTTTGAATTGCTTATGGGCTGCATATGCCAGAAAAATTCTGATGGCTTCTAGCCTTGCGACAGGAGCAAAAGTCTCATCATAGTCTATTCCTTCCTGTTGAGAGTACCCCTTTGCAACTAGTCTTGCTTTATTCCTCACAATAGTGCCATCTGAATCTGTCTTGTTTCTGAACTCCCACTTTGTACCAATAATTGATCTACCCTTTGGCCTTGGTACTAGTTTCCAGACTTTATTTCTTTCAAATTCATTTAGTTCTTCTTGCATTGCTGTAACCCAATCAGCATGCTTGAGTGCATCTTCAACTTTCTTAGGCTCCTCCTTTGACAGAAAGTTATTATAGAGGCATTCATTTTGTGTTGCTCTTCTGGTTTTAACACCTGCATCAGGATTCCCAAGAATTAAATCAGGAGTATGGCTTTTGGTCCATTTCCTTGCTGATGGTAAATCATTTCTTGAGTTGGATGCTCCCCTTTGATTGGTGTTATCTTCAAAAGAACTAGAATTATTAGAAGCTCCCCCTGAGATAGTGCTATCTCCTCCTGAAGTACTGTCAGGATTATCACTTGAATCTCCTCCTGATGTTTGAGTTGTATCAGTACTGATGGTATTATGCGGTTGCTCCCCCTCAACATTTGCATTATTTGAATCATCATCAGTAACTTGTGTTTCATCAGGCATTGGTCGATCGTCAGGATCTGATGGAGTATCAGTATCTGACATTACTTCATCAGAATTCTTGGTAGCTTCATTTACAAAGATCAAACTATCATGTGAGTCTTCAGGAATTCCTGTTATTTTCTTATCATCAAAAGAAACATTGATAGACTCCATGACTGTCCTTGTTCTTAGGTTATAGACTTTAAAGGCTATTGAAGTTGGATAACCATTAAAAATGCCCTCATCAGCTTTAGTTTCAAATTTCCCTAGCTGTTCAGGATGAGGTCTAAGAACAAGGCACTTGCAGCCAAACACATGTAAATGTTTCAGACTTGGATTCTTCTCTTTAATCATTTGATAAGGAGTGACACCATGCCTGTTGATTAGAGTAATGTTTTGAGTATAGCATGCTGCGTTGACTGCTTCTACCCAGAAATATGTAGGTAGTTTAGCTTCCTCCAACATTGTTCTGCCAGCTTCAATAAGAGTTCTGTTCTTCCTTTCAACTACTCCATTTTGTTTGGGTGTGCCAGGACAAGAGAATTGTTGAACTATTCCTTTGTACTTGCAAAACTCTTCCATTACTGAATTCTTGAACTCAGTTCCATTATCACTTCTTAGAATCTTGACTTTTTACTTTGTGCCAGTCTCAATGAGTCTTACATGGTCCAAAAGTATCTCAGCAGTTTCATCTTTTCTGTGCAGAAAATACACCCAGGTAAATCTAGTACATTCATCAACAGTGACTAGAGTATACCTTTTTTTACTGATGGACATAATGTTGACTGGTCCAAACAAGTCAAGATGTAGCATATGATATAGTTTATCAATCGAGGATTCAGATTTACTCTTGAATGATGTCTTTCTCTGTTTAGCCTTCTGACAAGCATCACAGAGTCCATCAGGAGTATACAACGCCTTTGGTAATCCTCTCACCAAATCTTTCTTAACCAACTCATTGATGTTGTTGAAGTTGAGATGAGAAAGCTTCTTGTGCCAATTCCAACTTTCATCTACTGTTGCTTTACTGATGAGACATGTTGAGGGACCATCAGTATTGGTGTAGACATTGGCTTCATAAATGTTACCACATCTTTGACCAGTCAAGACAATCCTTCCAGATGTTTTACTGATCACTTCAAAGTGAGTATCATTGAAGTCGACATGATAACCTCTGTCTGTGATCTGACTAACACTAAGCAGATTGTGTTTGAGTCCTTTCACCAGAGCTACTTTTTCAATGATGACATTTCCAATTATTATATTGCCATATCCCAAAGTTTATCCAATGTTGCCATCTCCATAAGACACTGTTGGGCCAGCTTTCTCCTTAAATTCTGATAGCAAGGTTTTGTTTCCAGTCATGTGCACAGAGCATCCACTATCCATGACTAACACGTTTTTCTTTTTACCCTGCAATCAGAAACACAAAGAGGTCAGTTAGAATTTTTAAGAACCCACACTTGTTGGGTTCTTTTCGCATGCAATTTAACACTTTTAGCAGCAGAAGTCTTTTTAACAAAAGTAGTTTTGTCAGATCTAAATCCATCAGAATTTGCTTTGTCATTATCAGAATTAACAGATGCATGCTTAGTATTCAGACTCTTTGTTCTACCAGAATTTGCACTTTTATTAAATTTTGGCAAGGGATCATAATAATTGTAGTACAAACTATGGTATTCTTCACATGTATATATAGAATGCCATTTACTACAGCAGTGAAAACAAGGATTCTGTGGTTTATAAAATACTGATAAATTCCTAATGTCAGACTTAGGAACTACAGTAGCCTTCTTTTTACTCCTCCTGCAATCAATAGCAAGATGATTAGAGTTACCACAATTAAAGCATGTTTTCCTTGGTGCATTTGGAATATACTTATAATTATTTTCTTTGTTTATTCCAATTTTACCATTCCTGTTCCTCTTAGCAGTAGTGGTTTTCTCTCTATCTGTCACTTCACAGATTCTGTCTCTGAGTTGTTTCTTAGACAAAAGACCTATATTTTTGACAGATTTAGACTCAGAATTTTGTGTAGAAGTAGATCCCTCTTCTAAAGTAGATTTGGGATTTCTGGATACACATACTTAACAGGTTTTAATTTGGTCTTTGTTCTGTCTGTAACATGTCTATAGGTTTTTGGATTTGTTGACTCATTCACAACAACTCTTCCTGGTTCTATTGTTTCAGCAGTAACAACTTTACCCTTATTCTTTTTCTTGTCCTCTGGTTTATAACCTAGACACTCTTTCCAGTTCTTATCTGTGATAATATCATGTGTTTTCTTTCCAGAGTGTGTCCAGGTTCTGAGTTTCTCATTAGCTTCATTAAGTTCCTTTTCAAGTGCAGTACATTTAAACTCCATTTCTAACTTCATGTGCTTAGCCTTATCACATTCATTTTGTACTTCTTCCATAAAGAGTAACTTAGCTTCTAGATGATCATTTCTTTTAGTCAATTCTGACATCTCAGATATTATTCTAGCATTTTCAAGGGATTGACTTTTAAAACTAATATGCAGAGACTTTAAGAAAGATCTTAACTCAGAAACATTATCAATACCAAAATCAAAAACAACTTCAGGCACCTTATTTTCAGGAGCAGCAATCTCATCCACATTTGCCATTAATGCATAGTTCACCTTTACCTCTTCAGAGTCTGAGGAAGAGTCCATCCAATCCTTTCTTGATGAGATAAGAGCTTTGGTCTTAGCCTTTTTGCATTCAGTTGCAAAGTGACCCATTCCATCACAGTTGTAGCATTTGACTTTTGACTTGTCAAACTTGCTGCTTTTGCTTTCATTCTTCTTGTACCTATTCTTGTCAGTACTGACAGGTTTCTTCTGAAAGTTGCCTTGTCTTCTAGCCTTTCTGAACTTCATCTTCTTGAACCCTCTGACTATCGTAGCAACCATTTCCATCATATCAGAATCAGTAGAGTCATCATCAGTATCAGTATCAGGATTGGCATCAGGATCTGATGATGAGTCATCAGTATTGGACTCAGCTACTCTACTTCTCCTTCTTGAAACCTCCACGGTTTTTCCTTTTGATTTTGATTCAGCATTCAAAGAAATAGCCTTTGCTTTGTTGGTCTTCTTATTTTTCCTTTGTTGAACCTCAAGATCATGGGTTCTCAGCATCCCATAGACTTCATCAAGAGACACAACATTAAGATCATACTGATGCCTAATGATAGAGGTTTGAGTATCCCACTCCTCAGGCAAAGCTCTAAGAAACTTGGTGTTCAAGTCTTCTAGTTCATACTCCTTACCCACTAGAGATAGATTATTCAATAATGTCAGAAATCTATCATACAGATCAGTGAGGCTCTCATCAGATTTTGCATCAAACTGCTCGTACTCTTGAATCAACAGAGCCTTTCTGTTTCTTTTGTTAGATTCAGTACCCTGGTATTGAGTCTCCAAAGTTTCCCAGATCTCCTTAGCAGTTTTACATGCTATCACTCTGTTTGACATGACAGCATCAAGGCTATTATGAAGAATGTTCTTCACCTTTACATCTCTGAGTACTTCAGCCTTTTCCTCAAGAGTCCACTCAGCCTTTGTGTTCTGAACATAGTGCTCAGATATAGTATCTGTTCTAGCAACCAGTCTCTTAAGGATATATGGTCCATCAAATATTCGATCGAGATAGTTAGGATCAGTTGCCTTCAGATACATCAACATCTTTACCCTCCATGTGGGGTATTCAGCCTTTTTGATAACAGGGATTTTAATACTTTCATACTTGCTTGTCGACATCTTAAGATCATTTCTGATTGTAATTAATCAGTTTGCTCTGATACCACTTGTTGCCCAGTAATTAACAATTGTAGAAGGGGGTTGAATACAATTGTATAAGATTTTCGACTTAAACAGAAATAATAACTCAAGTATGAATAAATAACAGTTTTATTAATTCTGATATAAAACTGTTACAAACTCTCAAGAAATTCTTATGTTCTTGAGAGCTGCTAGGTTACAAGATAATTCGTGTAAGTGATTACAATTAAGTAAAACCTAAACTGCGTTTATATACAGTACACATCTGCACTATCAATTACAAGATATATCAAATCAATTACATACGTCTCTTAGTACATATCTTGAATGATAGCTGCGTTCCTATAAATCAGGAACCGACATGTCAATCTTCCTAGATTCCTGGATTGATGTATATCCTCGTGTAATCCTGATCAGCTTCCAATCCTGATGATAACCTAATACTGACGGTGCATTACTGATGACGTCAGCATCAGTATCTGATCAGTAGTCCAGATCCTGATCATCACTTGAATCAATATCTAACAGCTTCTTGCTTGCCCAAGAAATCAATCTGTTTTCCAAGAATTGACATGTACCTGTAGTGCTTTTCCTATTTATTTTACACCCTGCATAATCAGAGTCTGAATAGCCAATTAGGGAGAAATCAGATTCTCTTAGATACCACAAACCAAGATTTGGAGTTCCCTTGAGATATCTAAAAATTTTTTCACAGCAATTAAATGAGATTCCTTATGATCACTTTGGAATCTAGCACATAAATAGGTAGAAAACATTATATCTGGTCTACTTGTGGTTAGATATAACAGCGAACCTATCATGCCTCTATAGCTAGTGTTATCAACACTCTTTCCTTTAGGATCAAAGTCTAGCTTAGTGGCTGTTGCCATGGGTGTCTTTGCAACTGCACAATCTTGAAAGTCAAACCTACAAGCCTCAGTCTGTTTGACCTACAAGCCTAAAAAGTAATTTAGTTCACCCATCATGCTCATCTGATACTTAGACTGCATAAGCTTGCTAAACTTAGCACATAACTTTTCATTACTAGAACCAAATATAATATCATCAACATAAACTTGAACTAAAAGCAAACCACCTTTTATCATTCTAAAGAATAGAGTTTTGTCAATTGTACCTCTTGTGAAGCCATTTTCAAGAAGAAATTTAGACAAAGTCTTATACCATGCTCTTGATGCTTGCTTTAGTCCATAGAGTGCCTCAAGTTTGTAGACATGATTTGGAAACTTTGGATCAACAAAACCATGTGGTTGCTCCACATACACTTCCTCATCAAGCTTGCCATTAAGAAAAGCACTCTTTACATCCATCTAGTATACCTTAAATTTTGAATGAGCTGCAAATGCAAGAAACATTCTGATTGCTTCCAATCTTGCTACAGGTGCAAAGGTTTCATCATAGTCAATTCCTTCTTCCTGAGAATAACCCTTGGCCACCAGTCTTGCTTTGTTTCTTACAATCATACCAGATTCATCTAGCTTGTTTCTGAAAACCCATTTAGCACCAACAATAGATCTATCTTTAGGTCTTGGTACCAGTTTCCAAACTTTATTCCTCTCAAACTCATTCAATTCTTCCTGCATTGCTCTTACCCAATCAGGATCCTATAAGGCTTCTTCAACCTTCTTAGGTTCATTCTTTGAGAGAAAACAACTATACAAGAATTCATTTTGAATTAATCTTCTAGTTCGAACACCACTATTTGGATCACCAATAATCAAATCTTCAGTATGATCCCTTGTCCATTTTCTAACAGGTGGTAGATTGCTCCTGCTAGACTCTCCCCCTAAGTTAGTGGTATCTCTTGTAGAAGAACTTTCTCTGCCTTCAAAAGCTCCACCTTGATCAGTAGAATCAGTAGATTCCATACTGCTACTAGTTTCTGATCTTCCTTCATTAGACTCTGAAGGATCAGTTCCTGATGAAGTAGACTCTGAAAGACTAGTCTGATCCTGACCAGTACTGTGTTCTCCTTTATTGAATTGCTCCCCCTCAACAGTAGCATTCCTTTGAGAAGCAATAGAGATTTCCTTTGGAGAACCTTCATCATCACTGGAGAGAATCTCAGAATACTTAAGATTTTCAAATTCCAGATTGTCATGGATTTCATCAGTTTGCAAAATTCCAAACTTCTTATCATCAAATGCAACATGAATTGATTCCATAACAATGTGAGTTCTGAGATTGTATACTTTGAAGGCCTTTGATGCTGAATATCCTAGAAAGATTGCTTCATCCGATTTGGCTTCAAATTTTCCTAGTTGTTTTGGATGAACTTTCAGTACATAGCATTTGCATCCAAAGATGTGAAAGTATTTCACACTTGGTTTCTTTCCTTTGATCATCTCATAGGGAGTCTTACCATGAGCATTTACCAAGGTACAGTTTTGAGTGAAACATGCAGTGTTGATAGCTTCTGCCAAGAAATAGGTTGGAAGCTTTGCATCTGCAAGCATGGTTCTTGCTGCCTCTATGAGAGTTCTGTTCTTTCTTTCTACTACACCATTCTGCTGAGGAGTTCCAGGTGCAGAAAACTATTGAGTAATTCCATTGTCTGCACAATACTCCTCCATTGTAGAATTCTTAAATTCTGTACCATTGTCACTTCTGAGCACTTTGACCTTGTACTCAGAGCTATTTTGAATATTCTTGACAAGTTCAATGATTTGCTGAGGAGATTCATCCTTTTTGTGCAGAAAGAATACCCATGTAAACCTTGTGTAATCATCCACTATAACTAGAGCATATCTTTTCTTGCTGATAGACATAATGTTTACTGGACCAAATAAATCAAGATGCAGCATGTGAAATGGTTCAGTAATTGAATTTTCTTTCTTGCTCTTGAAAGTGGTTCTTCTTTGTTTTCCAAGCTGACAAGCATCACAAATTCCATCTTGCACATAATTTGCCTGAGGTAAGCCTCTCACCAGATGGTGCTTAACAAGTTGATTAAGCTTCTTGAAATTGAGATGTGAGAGCTTTTTGTGCCAGTTCCAGCTTTCATCATTTGATGCCTTGCTGTAAAGACATCTGACAGTTCCTTTAGATGTGTCACTCAAGATGGCTTCATATATGTTACCATGTCTCTGACCAGTCAGAACAATGTCTCCATTCTTCATATTCATGATTTTGCATCCTTCACTATCAAAGATTGATTGGTAACCCTAATCACCAAGTTGACTTATGCTTAAAAGTGTGTGTTCCAAGCCTTCAACCAGTGCTACGTTTTCTATGATGACATTCCCCAAAATAATTGAGCCATATCCCAGAGTTTCTCCTGTGTTGCCATCTCCAAAGGATATTACTGGGCCAGCTTTCCTCTCAAATTTTGTAAGCAGGGACTTCTTTCCAGTCATATGTCCAGAGCATCCACTGTCCAAGATAATTGAATGCTTCTTTCCAGTGCCCTGCAAACAAAAAGTAGCTACTTAGAATTTTTTAGGCCCCAACTTTGATTGGATCCTTTCTTACTAACTTTTGAACCAACAGGCTTTGAATATTTTGCTTTTGATTTACCTGTTGCAAAGTCAACCTCAGACTCTGATTTCACAAACTTTTTGTGACTAGGAGTTTCAGATTTCAGAGAATAATAGTCATAATACAGTTCATGATATTCCTTACATATATAAATGGAATGAAGTAAACTACCAGAATGATAACAGGGTTCTTGTGGTTGGTATTGAATTCTCTGAGTCTTGGGGAATCTGGACTCAGTTTTCCAAGAAGGTTTTTGATTGCAGTCTAGGGCCAAATGATTATGATTTCCATATTTATAGCATTTCTTCCTAGGTGCATCAGGTACATTCCTATTTCTTCTGATCTTGCTAGACTCTGAAATACCTTCTAGTCTCTGTTTCAACTGAGACTTAGACAGAAAGCCTATGTTGACATTCTTAGGTTTTTCTAACACTCTCTAATCTGAATTGCTATTGTTAATTCTTTTATGCACAACTGGGGTACCTTTAGAATCAACAAATTTAACATGTTTAGGTTCGGAAACTATCTTCTTACCTTCAGATTGGGATATGCTAGCTTCTTCTTTCCTATCATCCAAGACAATAGCAACAGAATTTTCACTTTTATTCTTTTCAAAACCTAAGCCATAGACTTTACCAAGAATTTGATTGTCAATGATTTCTTAAGTCTTTTTACCAGAAGTGTTAATGGTTTTCATCATATCTCTCTCTTCCTCTAGTTCTTTTCTAACATAGTCATAAGCCTCAAGGATAACACCATAATCATGCTTAGCTTTATCAGAACTTAACCTATATTCTTCCATTTGAATTAACTCAGATTCAAGAAAATTATTTCTACTAACTAATTAATCATTCTTAGCCTTAAGTTCATCTTTTTCACTAGCAAGAATTTTGAAATTAGTCATAAGATTCTTAAACTCAACATGAATAGATCTAATATCATCAGAATCTAAGCTATCAAATGAATCGAGAGAGTGAAGTGATACCTTAACAGAAGATGAAGAAGTTTTCTTTAGAGATCCAAGCTTGTCTGAAGCACTTGCCATTAATGCAATGTTGTCATAATCCAATTCATCTTCAGAATCACTAGAGTCTGCCCAATCCTTCTGTGTGACCATGAGTGCATTACCCTTCCCTGAATTCCTAGGCTTCTTGCACTCACTAGCAAAGTGTCCAAGCTCACTGCTGTTAAAGCACTTGATTTTGGCCTTATCAAGCTCGATAATTGTACTCTTGCCTTTGTCACTCTTCTTCTGAAAAGATCCTTTGCTAAATCTTCTCTTGTTGAATCTTCCTTTCTTGAAAGCTTTAGCAAACATAGCAAAGAGTTCTTGCATCTCTGATTCAGAATCATTATCTTCAGAGTCTATATCTGCAGTCTCTAACTCATAACTTTCTTTGCTCTTCTTCTTCCTCAAGTCTCTTTCAGTAGATTCAGACTTTTCTTCTGGAAGCTTCTTTGATTCAGATTGAGCAGTGAGTGCAACAGTTTTCATCTTTCCTTCACTCCTGCTCTTTTTCTGCTGCCTGTTAAGTTCATAAGCTCTCAATTTTCCATAAATTGCTTTTAATGATATTTCATCCAGATCATTAGCTTCCTCAATTGCAGATATCTTCTCATTGTAGAAATCAGGAAGAGCTTTCATGAACTTAGTATTTATATCCTCCAAGTCATAATATTTACCATGCATGGCCATCTCATTGATGAGTTTAGTAAACCTATCAAAGGTGTCAGTAAGTGACTCACCAGACTTGGATTCAAAGTACTCATACTGTTGTATGAGGAGTGTCCTCATATTCTTCCTGACAGGTTTTGTTCCTTCACAGTGAACCTTTAGATTGTCCCATATCTCCTTAGCAGTTTTACAAGAGAGAACATAGAACATAGTTAGTGAGAACAGAATCAAGACTGTTGAATAGTATGTTTCTCACTTTAGCATCCTTAAGAACGTTCTCCTTTTCCTTATCTGTCCATTCAGATTTAGGCTTCTCTGCTGTATGTTCTGGAACAACTTTTCCTTTGACAGTTGCTTGAGGAACAAGCCTTGTTGGGACAAAAGGCCCATCTCTGATTCTGTCAAGATAATCAGGATCTGTTGCTTCTAGGTGATGCAACATCTTCACTTCCCATAGAGTATATTCGTTTCTCTTGAGCATAGGGATCTTAGTATTACCATCCTTATAACCAGACATGATTGTAGATCTTTATGATTATTCGAAATCAACCTGCTCTGATACCAATTGTTAACTCGAATAACTTGTAGAAGGGGGGGGTTAAATACAAGTTATATAATCGTGTCTGATTTTTCTTGATTAGATGAACAAGAACAAACGAATGAATCAAACTTTGTTTGTATTAAATAAATCAAATACAAACTCTACCAAAGGTGTACAGTACCTTTAGCAGCTGCTGACAATACAAATCTCTCTGTTTGTTTCGAACTCACGAATATAAACCTTATACAGAGCTTCACATGATATGCACTCTAAAATTCACAATTCTCTCTTTTACAATGATATAGAGAGAGTATTTATAATGCTACCTATCAACTAATAACAGAAAGTAATGATCTATACATGACAATGTTCTGTCGTCCAGTTGATAGTTTCCATCAATAGAAAATTCTTTCCTTCATGATATCTTCTTGCTTGTTCTTCAAAACAATGATCCTGTTTTATAGAATTACCAGTTTCTGTAGCATCCATAATGACATCATCAGTAACACGACTGATATCAGGATTCCACCTTGCATCAGGATTTGACATCCATCAGTATTTGACTTGGCGTATCAGGATTTGATCTCAATTCCTGACAAGTAGTCCTTGATGCACTGCTGTTCCTGACTAAACTCTACAGATTACTGTCTAACACATATATCCTATAAAAAGTGCTAAATCCTTTATAAGATCAGGATTTACAAGAAGTATAAGCAAAATTCTATTCTCAACATCACAACTTATGAATTATTCCTAACAACAATTCTTGAGGATGCTGTGTACATTGATAAAGAAGAAGATGCTGCTAAACTTTTTCATGAGCTTGATACTGAGTCTGGTGAAGTTCTTCATTTATTCCATAAAGATAAAAGAGTTGAATTAATGAATGCAAAGTCAGCTCTTTCTGTGTTAGCTGAAGAAGACTTTCCAGCTCTATCAAAAGAAGAAATTTTAATTCAACAAAAAGAAATCTTGAAAAGTTTTAGTAAGAAGACAAAGACTCCTACTACAGGAAGAGGAAGAGGCAGAGGAGGCAGAGGTAGAGGAAAAGTGTAAGAACCCAGATTTTGGTAGGAATTAAAACTTTTATTATGTATTGGAGTATGAACGAATAGTGGTTATGACTGCAGTGTATTAGTGGTTGAAAGAATGAATGTTGAATGAATTTGGATTCGAATGTTTAAATGCTATGAATGCTGCAATTGGTTGAAAACTTAGATTAGAATAATCTATCTCCTGGGAAGTAAGATATAGTAAATTCCAACGAGGAAGGTTATTCTCATGTCATCCAAACCGATATCTGTTATAAGTCCAGAGGTTCCGTAAAAAGGGTTAAGGAACGCTCGGGAAAGCGCGAGGACATTTTTCAAATTATAAAAATTAAAGAGGAAATAAGCAATGAATAGTATTTTTGGTGGAAATTGGAATATTATCAGACGACGCTATATAGGAGTATTCAGAACGGATTTCTGAGTTCGTATTAATGACCGATAGGCAATATAAGTGTATGTAAATGTTGTGGAATAAAAACTAGGCTACTAGTATTGCGGCTAGGGCGTATGTATTTAATGTAAGGGGTGTGAGCTTCGTGCTTTAATGGCTGCTCTTGTGCTCGTGGCTGATTCTGCCTTCACAAGATGCCTACGTACTTTGATGAATATCAAAGATCAAGCCAAAAAACGTAGTTCTGAGTTGAGGGGTCTGACCCTTTATATAGGCTGAGAAGCCTTAGAATTATGGTAGGAGTTAGAGACTTGGTGGACAAGTCACCTCCTTGAGGAAGGTTCTAGATCTATTCCTTGTAGGAATCAGTTTCCATATAGAATTGGATGCTTTATAGGATAAGTCTGAAGGAGATATTATCCTTATCCAACTCTTATTTGCTGAGCTGTTTATTACCCTTAATATTAATTACGAAATTAATATTATAAATAGGGTTTGGGCCAAAATGGTGGGCCCCACGTTTGGACTATTCCGGGTATAATTAATACCATATTAAAGGTGTCTTTAAGGCTTACTTTTAGCCCATATCATTTGCCCCCCAACTTCTAGGAAAACTGATCAGGTCTTCCTTGAAGTTTTATCTGTCTTTCGTGAGACTTGGGTCAGGGCTTTGTACACTAGTGTTTCACGAATGTCGTCTTGATGTAAAGTGTGGAGCGACCGACACGTTTACGACGATATGCCTTATTCGAGGCTAAGCAATTTCCATAACTTTAGTTACAGAGTCTTTTTTCCTTCAAGGAATTATCTATGAAATTCCTCGTATTTCCATTTTTATCCTATTATGGTACCTACAGGTATCAAAATTCCATGTCTGTGAAGATTAGCTGTCAGAAAATCAATTTTTATAGCAAATTTCGACCAGGACTGAGTATTTTCGATCAGAAATTCGACCAGGAATTCGACCAGGAATTCGACCAGGAATTCGACCAGGATTCTTGTCGAATTAAGGCCTTCTTTCTCTTCCTGATCGAAGAGATTTTCGACCAGGATTCCTGGTCGTTTCGACCAGGATTCTGGTCGAAATAAGGGTCCAATTTTGCTCTGGTCGAAGGGTTTTTCGACCAGGATTCCTGGTCATTTCGACCAGGATTCTGGTCGAAATAAGGGCCTCAGAATGGTTTTGGTCGAAAGGTTTTTCGACCAGGATTCCTGGTCGTTTCGACCAGGATTCTGGTCGAATTAAGGGCGTTTCCAACGCTTTGGTCGAAGGGTTTTTCGACCAGGATTCTTGGTCGTTTCGACCAGGATTCTGGTCGAATTAAGGGCGTTTCCAACGCTTTGGTCGAAGGGTTTTTCGACCAGGATTCTTGGTCGTTTCGACCAGGATTCTGGTCGAATTAAGGGCGTTTCCAACGCTTTGGTCGAAGGGTTTTTCGACCAGGATTCTTGGTCGTTTCGACCAGGATTCTGGTCGAATTAAGGGCGTTTCCAACGCTTTGGTCGAAGGGTTTTTCGACCAAGATTCTTGGTCGTTTCGACCAGGATTCTGGTCGAATTAAGGGCCACTTTGGCTTTGGGCCTATTCTTATGGGGCCTGGTACTTTTCTTTTCAAAATGGGCTTATCCTTATAGTTGTTATTGGGCCCATCCGGGCTATTTGGATCTAAATCCAGGATTTATTGTCTATGATATTTTTTAAAAAATACCCATAATTTTCTTCAAAATATCTAAGATATTTTTCAAAGATATTTTCCTAAGAATGTCCTAGAATTGGGCCTTAATTTGGGCCGGTTTCATGGGCTTTTCTGACCTGTTACTGTAGGTTTCTTGACCGTTTGGAGGAATTTTAACCGGCTAAAAGATTGTATGTAAGAGTGAGAGTGAAGTGTTCACTTTCTCATTCTTACTTCTACTCAAACACTTCACTAGAAATTCTCTCTGTAGTTATCTCTATTTCAAGGCGATTTCCGGCGAAAGTTTTCTTTAAGCTCCTCCCCTTCACGGTGGTTTCTGGGTTTATTTCTTGAAGATACCTTCATTCCTTCATATTTTCTGGGTTTTCTTTGAAGATTTTCTTCAAATCTTCAAACTTTCTGGGTTTTTCAAGAGCTTCGAACCTTTCTTCAAGAGCATCAATGGAAGACAAAGCTAAGTCTCGCCTTGCAAAGATGAATTCTGCCTCCTCCAAAGGTACAATCACCATTCGCTCTTCTTACACATCTCTAGTAGATATGTTAAATCAACGTGGAGATGATTACCCCTCTTTGTCAGAATTAGATGCATATGACTGTTGTAGCTCTTATCATGATGTTGATGAAATCACTAGATATAACAAGCTTTTCAAAATTAAATCACCTTATAAACTTGTCCCAGCCGAGCCAGGTGACAGACCTTGTCACTGGAAACCCAATTCTTTGTGTGTTTATAGGGAGAGTCTAGTGGCTGGCCTTCGTTTTCCATTTCATGAATTCATTCCTAGACTCTTAGCTGATGTGCAAATTAGTCCATGTCAACTCCCGCCAAACGCGTGGAGAATTATATTATGTTTTATGGTTTTGTGTCTTCGACAACAACTCCCTTTATCAGTTGCTCTTTTTCGCAAACTTTTTCAATTTTACAATAGTCCTGCCACGAACCCTGGCTGGGTATATGTTAAGCTCCGTCCTAGAGTCCCCCCAATCTTTAATGGCAAGTCAATTCCTGATAATAATGCGGGCTGGAAAAATGAGTTCGCATACTTAGAATGGGATGGAGGTGATTGGGGCACTCTCTTTAGGCAGACATTCTCGAGAGTCTCAGATGGAAGTGCTAAGGGAATCGTCCTTAGTACCGAGGAACAGGCCGCTTATAATACTTTGACCGAGGCAGACGGTAGTTCTATTACCTGCCTAAGTCTTTTAAATGAGGAGTCTCTAAGGGGAGTAGGCCTTTCCAGAGTTTCTGAGCGGGGTAATTTTCTTACTGGTCTTTGCCATTTACTTTTTAATACTGAATTTATTCCAACTCTCTTTTTGGTCGTTCTTGCAGTTGCGAAATTGATTGTGGAGGCTGCACCCTCTCCTGATGAAGAGACGGCCAGGATGGTTCGGGCTAAGAGGGTTGCTGACCCTCGAGGGAAAAACACGGAGCCTCCTTTCCTGCGCCCCCACAAGGTCCATAAAGGGGAGTTGAGATATGGTGACATAGCTGGACTGGAGGGGAGCTCCCAGGTTAATGTCCAGTCGACGGTTTTCAGGCCTCCTTGGGGCTTTAGGAAGCAGGATTCTGTGGTGGGCTCTACGAAGCACTCCATGGATTGGTCTTTAAACTCGATCACCACCCCTGATTATAAGGACATGGTCCTTGGTGGAGGTATTGGGGAGTCAGAGGCACTCGGTGCTCAGGCTCTCGCTGTGGTAAGTCTCAAACTTTTTTCTTTCAATACCTTAACGGCTTTTAAGTTCATTACTTGATTTCAATACTAACCTTTCATGCAGGCTAACGTCCATTTCCAAAGTT
This sequence comes from Saposhnikovia divaricata, assembly GCA_036435485.1. NCBI lineage: Eukaryota > Viridiplantae > Streptophyta > Magnoliopsida > Apiales > Apiaceae > Saposhnikovia > Saposhnikovia divaricata. The sequence goes on along the minus strand of CM071597.1, from coordinate 123,083,102 downwards.
TGGTTCACAAAGCCAAAGCTTGGAAAGAGAAGTTTAAAGCTTTTGAGTCTGAATCTCAGAAGAAGACTCTCCATATTAATCGTCTGGAAGAGCAAATAAAGAAGAAAGATGAAGAGATGGTAGGGATGCATGCGGAGCTGGTCGCCCTGAGAGATGACAAGGAGAAGCATATTGATGAATATCTGGATTCAGATGAGTACAAGACTCTCATGGATCAGCATGATGAGATGCTCTTTCCTAGTCAGTTTTCTGATGGGTGGACCAAAGCCCTTGAAGCAGTTCTGAGGCAGCATCCAGGGTTATTCTTGCCTTCTGCTTTTCCTAGCCCTCACCTTCCCAATGCCTTGACACAGGGGCCTGGTTCCAGTGAAGAGCTGTTTGGGGAGGATGACGCTTTGGTTAAGGAGCATGCTACTGCCACTACTTCAGCTTTGGATCCCGAGCCTACTCTAGCCCAGCCTGGTGCTGTTATCTCTGCCGACGAGGGGTCTACTACTGAGACTAGCTCTGAGGATGCTTCTCCTGCTAAGGAGGCCCCTAAGGCCCCTTAGGCTTTATTTATTTATCGTTCGCCTTTCTGAACTCTGGATTTCAATCATTTGACTTAATAGCCTTCGGGCCTTTGTAATTTCTAACTTAACTATTTATGCAGTTTATTTCCGCTCATTTTTCTTGCCTTTGCTCATAGTTTGTTAATACTTTAGAATTTTTTGAGCACTTGGCCTCTTGGCTGGTACTTAAACTTATAAGTCGGTCCAACATTCGTCTTTCGTTTGTTTTAGCAAGGAAGGATAACCAATAGGGAAAACAGAATAAATTCCATTATGCTGTCAAAGGACATTAATAAAATGGGTTCAACCCTTACATAGATACTCTATCAACTACTGGGAGCAACATGCTCTATAATGGTTTCATTCGAACCTTATTTCTAATAAATAGATAAAAGTTCAAGCCTTTATCAAAAGATCTCAAACATAATAAACTTTGAGGTTAACAGCATGCCAAGTCCGGGGCACCTCAACCCCATCCAAGGTTTCTAACTTATAAGATCCTCGTCCTAACACCTTCCTGACCAGATACGGTCCTTCCCAGTTTGGTGCTAACTTTCCTTTTTGGCCAACTCCTGAGGCTTCAATCTTCCTTAGGACCATGTCGCCTTGTCGAAAAAATCTTTCTTTAACTCTTTGGTTGTAATGAAAAGAGGCTCTCTTCTGATACTCAGCATTCCTAGCATTAGCTTCATCTCTAACTTCGTCAATTAAATCCAGGGCAAGTCTCATCCCTTCTTCATTAGTTTCTGGCTCATATGCCTCGATTCGAGGTGATGCCTGCATGATCTCCAAGGGCACAACAACCTCGGCTCCATAAGCCAGCAAAAATGGGGTTGCTCCAGTTGTTACCTTACAAGTGGTACGATACGCCCAGAGTATGGGCAGCAGTTCATCTACCCAAGTGTTCCTAGAGCGCTCGACCCTCTTCTTCAGTCCATCAAGGATAATTCGATTAGCTACCTCAGCTTGCCCATTGGCTTGTGGATGTGCCACTGAGGTAAAGCGGAGCTCAATCGCATTCTCTTCACAATACTTCTTAAACTCCTCATTATTGAACTGTGTCCCATTGTCTGTCACAAGGATTCGTGGGATTCCGTATCTGCAAATGATGTTCTCCCAGAAGAACTGGGAAACTTGCTTGGTGGTTATCTTGGCCAGGGGTTTAGCCTCAATCCACTTAGTGAAGTAATCAATGGCCACTATCAGGAATTTCCTCTGTGCTGAAGCCATGGGAAAGGGTCCAAGTATGTCCATCCCCCACATTGCAAACGGAATGGGAGAGTTGATAGAGGTCAACATCTCAGGCGGTTGCCTCACAATTGGGGCATGCTTCTGGCATCTCTCACATCTCTTGACATAGTTTTGTGCATCAGCCAACATCTCCGGCCAATAAAACCCTAAACGAATTATCTTGTGAGCTAGGGCTCTGCCCCCCAAATGTTGCCCACAGATCCCTTCATGAACTTCCTCTAATGCTTCCCTTGCCTCTAAAGGCCTTAGACATTTCAAGTACGGGATGACAAACGACCTTTTGTACAGAATACCCTCAATCAAAGTATATCTCAACGCTCTTACTGAGAGTTTTCGTGCCTCCATGGCATTGTCTGGGAGCCAACCGGTCTCCAGGTGTGCCTTGATAGGATCTATCCAAGAGCCTCCTATATCAATCGGTGCCATTAGCTTTGCATTAATGGTTGGGGCCTTCAGGACCTGAAAGTAGACACTCCCAGCATAATTTTCTATTTCAGAAGAAGCAAACTTAGACATGGCATCGGCCTTAACGTTTTCTTCTCTCGGGATGTGCTCAACATGACATTCCTCAAACTGAGACATAACAGCCTTCACCACTCTCAGGTATTTCGCCATAGTCTCATCCTTAGCTTCGAATTCACCGTTTACTTGGGATATCACAAGTCGTGAATCTCCACAAACTTTAAGGTTTTTGACCCGCATGATTCTAGCTAAACCCAAACCAGCTATTAATGCCTCATACTCTGCCTCATTGTTAGTAGTAGGAAAATCCAGCTTTAAAGCATACTCAACTGTGAACCCATCAGGGCTTTGCAAAACCAAACCTGCACTACTAGAATTTGTTTTTGATGCTCCATCAAAATAGAGCACCCAATATTCCTTTAGATCGGGTGTAAGTTCCTCTTCTTTTTTCTCTTGCCCAGGGGTAGTCATTATCTCTTGCCCCCCGACTTCTTGGTTGTTAATAGTACATTCAACCACGAAGTCAGCCAATGCCTGAGCCTTGATGGCTGTCCGAGGCTTGTATGTGATATCGAATTCTCCTAACTCAATCGCCCATTTAATTAGCCTTCCACTGGCCTTAGGGCTATGCAATATGTTCCTCAACTGTTGGTTCGTCAGAACTTGAATCTTGTGTGCCTGAAAGTAAGGTCGCAATTTCCTTGAGGCAGTTACTAAAGCCAAAGCAAACTTTTCTATGGGTGAGTAATTCAACTCAGCCCCATGCAACACTTTGCTTACATAGTAGATAGGTTTCTGGACTTTCTCCTCTTCCCGAATAAGGACAGCACTCAGGGCTTGCTCAGATACCGCCAGGTATAGATAAAGAGTCTCTCCAGGACTTGGTTCGGTCAATAATGGGGCTTCAACCATGTATTTCTTCAATTGCTCGAAGGCCTCTTGGCTCTCAGGAGTCCACTCAAAATTTTTCACTTTCTTCAGTGCTTGAAAGAAAGGCAAGCACTTGTCACCAGACTTGGAGATGAATCTTCCTAAAGCCGCTACCCGGCCCGTCAACTTCTGCACATCTCTTATAGAGCGCGGTGGTTCCATGTCTAAGATTGCCTTGATCTTGTCGGGGTTGGCCTCTATGCCTCTTTTAGAAACCATCAGACCCAAAAATTTGCCTGATCCAACGCCAAAGGCACACTTGGCTGGATTCAACATCATCTTGTGGTGCCTCAGCACTTCAAATGCCTCTCTGAGGTGCTTGATATGATCTGTCTTGACCAAGCTTTTAACCAGCATATCATCGACATAAACCTCCATGGTTTTTCCGATCAGATGGGCAAATATCTTATTCACCAATCGTTGGTAAGTAGCTCCTGCATTCTTTAAGCCAAACGCCATAACAAGATAGCAGAAAACACCAAAGTCGGTTATGAAAGATACCTTAGGGATGTCATCCTTGTGCATCTTAATCTGATTATAGCCGCTGAACCCATCCATGAAGCTCAGCATCTCATGTCCAGCTGTGGCATCTATCAACATATCTATCCTTGGCAGAGGGAAACAATCCTTTGGGCATGCATCATTCAGGTCAGTGAAGTCTATACACATCCTCCACTTCCCATTCGCTTTCTTGACCATCACTGGGTTTGCTAACCATTCGGGAAACTGAATTTCCTCAATAAAACCAGCCTCCAAGAGCTTATCCACTTCTTGCTTAATGGCTTCTTGCCTTTCCGGAGCAAAATTTCTCTTCTTCTGCTGTACTATCTTCCGATTAGGGTCAACATTCAATCTATGAGTTATAAGTTGAGGATCAATCCCTGGCATGTCAGCTGCTGTCCAAGCAAAAACGTCACTATTCCTTTGTAAGAACTCTATTAATTTCCCCTTCAGGGGTTCTTTCAAAGAGGCTCCAATATAAGTAACCTTCTCAGGGTCGCCTAGCTCCAGAGGGATAGGTATTAAGTCCTCCGCTGGCTTTCCCCGGTGTTCATCATCACGGACATCCATGTCTTCAATCGGGAGTACCTGCCCCCCGGTTCCGTCAGCTCTCAAAGCAGCCACATAGCAACTCCTGGCCATTTTCTGATCTCCTTTTTGTTCCCCAACACCATTCCTGGTTGGAAATTTGACCTTCATGTGATAAGTAGAGGCAACAGCCTTGAATGCATGAAGTCCGGTTCTCCCTAAGATTGCATTGTACGTCGAGGCAGCCTTAATTACTAGAAAGTTTAGCATCTGGGTGGCCTCCTTAGGTTCTTGCCCTATTGTCATAGGCAGATGAATGGTCCCTTCAACCTTGGACTCAACTCCATTAAATCCGTAGATTGGCATGTTAGTCGGGGTTAGTTGAGAGTCAGTATACCCCATCCTCATAAAAGCATCATGAAACAAGATATCGACGGAAGCTCCATTGTCTATCAGGACTCGCTTCACTTCCGAGTTTCCAATTACTGGAGTTATGACCAACGGGTCATCATGGGGGAATTTCACCCCTTCAAGATCTGAATCATCAAAACCAATCACTGCCTCAGTCTTAGCACGCTTCGGGGCTTCTCCTGTGATGTGCATCACTTCCCTGGCATAAGCCTTTCGAGAGTTTCGGGTAGTGCCGGCCGCTGTTGGTCCTCCCCAAATCATATTAATTACTGGCCCTCGAGGCTGCGGGTTACGATTGCGATCGTTATCCCTCCTATCATTGTCTCTTCTTTCATAATCCCTCTTCTGGGTTCCACGGTCTTCACCTTTAGTGAACTTGTTTAACTTTCCCTTCCGGATTAAAAACTCAATTTCATCCTTCAACTGTCTGCAGTCATCTGTGTCATGCCCCACATCCTTATGGAATCTACAGTACAGATCTTTGTTTCTCTTTTCGGGATCACCCCTGAGCGGTTTAGGCCAGCGGAAGTCCTTATCCTTCTCAATGTCCAACAAAATTTGGCTCCTAGGAGCGTTTAACCTTGCGTAATCAGAAAACCTTGACCCAAAACCCTTCTTAGGTGATGAATCAGAGTCCTTGCCAGTCCGGGGATACTTGTCCCTAGCGTCGTACTCTTGTTCTGATTTTCTTTTCTTCGAATCATTAGAGCCCTTGCCATTACCTACTGTGGTTTCCTTCTTAATGCTGTCCTCGGCCTTGATATATTTATCGGCTCTTCTTTGGAGTTCGGCCATGTTCTCAGGAGGATGTTTTGCCAAAGACCTTTTGAAGAAGAGGTCAGTGGTTCCGTGTTCCAGGGCTACCATGGCCACCTTATTTTCCAAATCGGTGATATTTAGCGTCTCCTTGGTGAATCGCTTGAGATAATCCCTTAAGTTCTCATTCTTCCCTTGCACCACATACATAAGGGATGCAGAACTTTTCTCATGAATTCTCCCACTGATGAACTGGCTGATGAAAGCAGCGCTTAACTCCTTAAAAGAGCCAATCGAATTTGCAGGTAGACGGCTATACCATCTTTGAGCCATTCCTGACAGAGTTTGAGGGAACGCCCTACACTTTAAGGCATCACTAGCAGGCTGTAGCAGCAGTGCGTTCGAGAAAGTCCTGACATGATTTGCGGGATCGCCCGTTCCATCATAGGCCTTAATGGTTGGCATCTTAAACTTCCTTGAGATGTGGGCATTCATCACCTCCTCAGTAAACGGAGGTGTGGGATCGTCAGGGTCCCCAAGTGGCATCAGATCTTTGGGGTTACCCCTGGGGGTTTCCACCCTCATAGCTTCTCTTGTTTGGACATCAGCCCTCTTTTGTCTTCTTGAAGACCTCTCCAAATCTATAACAGGAATCCTTTCTGAGATTGGAGGGGGTCGAATCAGACTCTGTCTTGCCTGTTCCCTTGCTATATCATCCTTCAACCTTTGGATCTCAGCCTCATGAGCCTTAATCCTCTCCTCAATCGTTTGTAGAGGCCCATCATGGATTCTCCATGTTCTTCTTAGGGGTTCCTTGCTAGCTCGTCGCCTCCTCGGGGCTTCATCTCGATCATCATCCTCAGATGATGATGAATCATCAGTATAGGGACCCGAGTAGTCATCATATTCTCGATCCCGGATCTGTAAGGCGTGTCCGCTCGGTCCAGGTTCCCTTCGTCGAGGGGGATAGTTAGGCAGTCCATACATAGGGTTGGTGTTCAAAGGGAGATCCGTAGTGTGGATCTGTACCCCCGTGCGATCAACGTTACCAAGAGGAGAAACCACCATCTGGAGAGGGTTGGTTTCTTGGACGACCACAGAGTGAGTCCCCTCTACATGGGGAGTCGTCCCTGGGGGTTGAGTGGGCAGAGGTTGAACGACCGTCCCTGTTGATGGGAGTATTTGTCCTTCCTCAGTGACGATGAGCGAATCTGAAGTGGCTGGTTGAGCAGAGTTAAGGGGCATGGCCTCGGTTGACGTTGTCCTTCGTGTTTGAACCATGGTTGATGTTGTCTTCCCACAGACGGCGCCAAATGTTGTGGAATAAAAACTAGGCTACTAGTATTGCGGCTAGGGCGTATGTATTTAATGTAAGGGGTGTGAGCTTCGTGCTTTAATGGCTGCTCTTGTGCTCGTGGCTGATTCTGCCTTCACAAGATGCCTACGTACTTTGATGAATATCAAAGATCAAGCCAAAAAACGTAGTTCTGAGTTGAGGGGTCTGACCCTTTATATAGGCTGAGAAGCCTTAGAATTATGGTAGGAGTTAGAGACTTGGTGGACAAGTCACCTCCTTGAGGAAGGTTCTAGATCTATTCCTTGTAGGAATCAGTTTCCATATAGAATTGGATGCTTTATAGGATAAGTCTGAAGGAGATATTATCCTTATCCAACTCTTATTTGCTGAGCTGTTTATTACCCTTAATATTAATTACGAAATTAATATTATAAATAGGGTTTGGCCAAAATGGTGGGCCCCACGTTTGGACTATTCCGGGTATAATTAATACCATATTAAAGGTGTCTTTAAGGCTTACTTTTAGCCCATATCAGTAAACGATATCAGATTCAGAAAAATAGCACTTTTATTTTCTCTGAGATTTCCCTAGACACTGAATGATTTGAGGATTTAATATAAAGATTTAAGGAATTTGAATTCAAGAATTATAAAGGAGGATTGAGAATGGTAGAATATATATTTAGAAGGTTTCCGGTAAAACCTTAATTAGAAATCCTTGAGATATTCCTCCGAACGATCAATGAAATTGAGCAATAACCGGACAAAGAAACAAGCAGAGAGCTAAGGTGCATGCATGTGCAAGTGGATATGACCAATTAACCAAGTAGTTACCAAAGGAGCTAGATCAATTAGGAACTAACTAAGTACTTAGCTTACAAACCAAGAGAAACCAACACTTGTCCACTTGATTCCATCATCCATGACATACTACCTTTATTAAAGTAGCTTTATGACCAAGATATTATCAAGACATATCAATAATACAAGTTTAGATCAAAAGAAGCAAGAGCAAGCCAAGCAAACTCTCTGCCCCCCATTACACTTCCATTCGGCTTTCCTCTTAATTCAAAAACAAAAATCAACCTTCCAGCCATTGTTTGATCTTGAAACTTTTATGGTGAGTACTACATTTCATATAATAGTTATCCTAGAAATCTTAGCTTCAAACTCCACTTTTTCCATTTTCAAAAAAATCATCAAAGTGGAGGATAAAAAGTAACTCTCATGAACTAATCTTGTTTTCTTGATTTCTTTGGTTGATCTAAGCTAGCTTAAGCACACACAAGGACAAATCAAGGTTTATTAGGGCTTGTACACTCTCCAAGGAAGGTATATCTCTTAAGAACCCTAGATCTTACTTTGAGTTTTAAGCATGTTCTTGGTGGTTTTAGCTTAGATATGATTATGATATTATGTTAAGCATGTAAGCATGATCTTGTAGTTGGTTTATGTTAGGCCGAATACACAATTATAATCAAGATCGTATGAGAGATTAACAATAAAATACGCGTTTAAACAATTAAAAACTGTTTGGAATTAATAACTCCTCTCTCAGTGATGTAAAATATCACAGAGAGCTACTTAGGTTACAATGAATAATGTTTTACAATAATCGATACCCTTCTAGGGTTAACCTAACTGTATTTATAAGATATACAGCTGCTATACAATCTATAATTGATACTCCTATAAATTAGATATACAATTGATATCAATTACGATTGCTACACGTCTCCTTAGTCAACTCAATCTCTTTGACAGCTATCCAATCTTCAAAGATATTGCTTCCATAATAAATCTTTAAACACTGTTGACCAATAGACGCTGCCTCCAGACAGAGTTTAACAAACTCTGTCGAGCTTCCATCTGTCAGCGTTTAACTAAACTCTGACTGCTTCCAGCTAAACTCTGATTTATCACTGTAACACTTAAACACTGATTAATATTCACATCAATTATTTTTAACAGTTTAGACATATGATGATTATGATGATGAAGTGAGATGTTCTTGTACTTATAAGATGAATTTCATGTGTATAAGAAGTATGGTATGCCCGGTGTGGCTTGGTTTTGTTGAAACGAATTTGGAAACGTTCGATTTATAGTTGTCGTAATGCCGAAATTTCGTTAGCCTTAAAATTCGTGCATAATCAGTAGCATTAATTTCCTGACCTTGATAAGTATATGACATACCCGTGTAGATCTCGAGTCATAGATCGTTTTGGCACGAGAATCGAAGCAAACTGACTTACGGTTTAGGAGTAATGGTCAAAATCGTACAACTGGTTCGAAACCATAAGTGCGAGTTCATAATTGATATTGACCCCTGTAAAATAAGTAATTCAGTGGCCAATCCTGATAATTAAATATTAGAGATCATAAGGAAGTTGTGGGAGAAAACCTCATGTCAAACAGATCGTTTTTCGATTTTATAAAAATGTTCGAACCTAAGTTAAGTGCGAAGAACCCCTTAAAAGAGAACTTGGTTATAACTTTCGAAGGTCACTTAGAAAATGATCAATAAATCTCAAGGCATAATCTTGGTTAGTGAACGACCGACCTTAGCACTTTTGTGGAATAAGTACCTACCAAGTGTAAGTGTAATGACATGCCTTAATAACGAACCAATGTCGGGTCATAACGGTGTTAACGGTGTTAATAAGAGTGTATAACGAGATAACTTGAAAACGTGTTTCGACCTAAGTTAAGTATATACTTAGCCTTTTTAAAAGCGTTAAGTAATTAATCTCGAATGCTTTGATTGTTTATAGATCACCGAGTAGACCCAGGACACGCTACCCCTACTCGACTACGAAGCAAGTTTCCAATACCTTGGAACTGTTGTTGTGATAATATATATGATTTGATTTTGTTATACATATGCCATAGCATGCATGCCTACTTTCAAATTATACTGTGATACTTTTTCCATGATTTGTTATTGGCTCGTAAGATAGATACAAGATATATCAGTTATGAGCCGGGTATTGCTAAGACCCATAATGAAGGGCATATGAACCTCATTCTTCAAATATAGATCGGGAGTCGGTATTTTAAAATATATAGATAGTCGTGTAAAGCCGGAGGGATTCCAACGACAGATTATTATTATTTCGAGGATTGTTATTCGATTGTTATTCAAACTAGGAGTTGTGTAAAAGGTTGAGTAGCGCCGGTCCATCCCATTGGCCCAACCGTTGGCCGGGGAGATCTAACAGGGCGGTAGACAAGTAAATCTGTCAGTTCTTCCTTCCACCGGTAGTAAAACTAATTTGAGCCATACAATCTGCGACTGATCATCGTAAGGATTGGAACAGCGGGCGCGATGAATACTGCAGCATTAGTTCATCATCCAAATTTATTTATTGTCTGCAACATGAAGTATCACTCTTGTTGACAGGGTTTTAAAATTGTTCAAAACTGAAAGTACCTTTGCTTACCTTGCAACTTCATCGTTTACCTTATACTGGTACTATGTTCGTTAATGCATGGCATATGGTTTCATAGATATTTGAATTGTTATATATATATATATACACTGTTGTTCACATATATATTACTTTTGGTGGGCTATTGCTCACCCTTGCTTTATTTATTATATCACAACAACAGCTAGGCTCAATGGCCCACGTAAGGCGGACTTGGCACAAGCAGGTGGCTCCAGCCAGAGGACTACCCGCTGATATCATCGCTGCCATTGCTGAGGTAGCCTAGACCGACAGCTTTTGTTTTAGCCTTAATTATATGTATAACTAATGTTAATCAAACGTCAGAAACTTTTAAATTATGTTGAATCATTTTGGGTATTGTAATAACTTATCACTTGTGGATCCTGTAAATTCGAGACTTATATCAAGTTCATCTCTAGGACTATAACTGGTTGTGTGTGTGTGATGTGATATTATTGAGGGGTCATAGCATGCTGTTTATTTATTGTGTTGCAAGTCAAGTATCATTGATGGAATTAAGACCGTAACAACCAGTTTGAGTAATTATCAAACTAAGATATAATTAAGACCGTATAAAATTAAGATATAATTGCAGTGACATTACCTGTTTCTCCCAGTCAGTCTTGTAAGTAATTATCATTAGTACAACAATTTGAGAAAGTGTACCCACCAACATTCCAATCCAAACACCCTACAAAGCATAATTTTTATTGAATCAGTAAATAATTCAACACAGATGGATTGAGATGGGAGATGTTGACACTCACTTTAACCTGCAACTGGAGCAAATTACCAAGCACAACTCCAACCGGAATTCCGACAAGGTAATAGCATGCAATGGTCACATATGCCACGGTGCTTTGCCAGCCAGCCCCAACAGCAACACCTGTAAACGAAATGCCCGTGTTAGTCAACACTGGCTCACTATATACATGTAGAAATATACTTGCGAGAACAAAATTTTAAAAGCCGCTATTTTTTTTCTTTTCAAAATTAATTTTCCCACCCCTCCTAATAGTTTTGGTAAAAACGATTCATGATTCCAAGTACTAGCAACTAACAAAAAACTTAGTACAAATTTACCAGAAAGAACTGGTTGAATGTTGCTCAGCAGTAGGGAACACGCCAATAGAGGTGACAAATCAGCAACAGCAACCGCAACCTTAGTACTATTCGTAAATACATAAGCTACCCGTCCCCGAAAGAATAAGAAAAATATGAATAGCACGAATCCAATAGCAAATGATGTTAGCACTATTTGCACAGTGGAGAACTTTGCAGCTCTGGAACTTCCTCTTCCATGCACATTAGAGATTCGCACACTGGATTTTTTTATGCACAAACAAGTACAAATCGGTGACTAAAATGTAGAAAGTGGTGGAAAACGCAATAAGGCCATAAGGGAAGTGAAAGTTTTCTCTTTCTTTCTTTCATGGCCCAAAACCAATAACAAAGTTTCCCAACCATTGATATTAAAGCTGCCAAAATGAAGAAAAATTTAAATGCTTAGAAACTAGAGGATCATAATAAATAAATTTGGAGAGAATGAGAGTGTGCATACATAATTTACCAGATAGAAAGAGCACCAATAGCAACCTTAGCATTTTTCATGTTTCCTGTTAAAAGAACTAGTATCGTTTTGTACCAGAGTTCAAGGCTGCAAAAGTAATCATATTTCTCGATTCAACACCCAGAGTGTATATATAGTAATACAAAAGCCAGTGATTATGGTTGGTTGTGGAAAGAAAATATGTTGGTGGCAATCATTTTATTTACCTGCTCCTGAATTGAATGAATAACTGAATTATACTGCCGTTGACCTTCAAGTAAATCACATGGCTTTACACCTTGATCAGGTTCTTTGTTCATGATATCATGGGACTCTGAACACTTAACACAGACTAATGTCCGCCGGATAAGAACTCGTCAATATTAAACTTCGGAGATAAACAAAAAAACAACCAGCTTGATTGCACAAACATATTAAACATCCATAGACCTAGAAAATGCAATAACAAAATCGATAAAATTAGAGATCAATTACTCAAACATCCCCAGTTCTCTGTTTATGTACCAGCTACTTTTCATTTATGCAACAGGCTAATTATCACTTAACTGAACCCCATTGTGCTTATCTAAAAAACACAAAAACTCCAATTTTATTCCTAAACCCTCCAAATCAAAAAAAAAAAAAAAATCATAATCAAGACCATGGAAAACAATAGCCAATCTATATACAAAAACCAAACTTAAAACACCCCGAATTAGACGATAAACAAGTCAACTAAAACCCAGCTAAAAACCAATAAATTTCCATAGCCCAACCAACTTACACAGCACAAAACATATACACATATTTTGGGAGAATAGATGGGGACAGAAAGAGTGATACCTAAACACTGAAGAACGATTCCAATAATCACAAAGCCAGAACAAATTTTCTGAAAAAGGAAAGGGAGAGGAGTAGTGAGAGAAGTGTGAATTGAGGTACACGTATATACATACACATATATAACAAATCACAAAAATAGAATTTGGTGCTCGAAAACTAAAAATTAAAGAAACTAATTGAGGAAGAATAATAAATATAAATAAGGAAGAATCATACTTAAGCCCTAATTGTAGATTAAAGAATGAGCCTTTAATTGACCTAAGCTTGAACTTCGTCTGTAAGCCCAAAGTAAAACCTTAAATCGAAACCCTAACATTGAACGCTAAACTTGTAAATCAATCTCTAAGCCGTAATTGAATCCCTCAGCTTGATAGCCTTAGCTTGTAACTCCTTGTAACCGAGAACTACAGTGTGTTTATCGATTGAGAGATAATCTTTTGATATTTGAGAATAATGTTTGAAGGGAAAGAAAATAAAACATTTTGGTAAAAGGGGGTCTTTTGCCGCTCAGTATTTTCACAACCCCGCTCTAACAAATCCGAATAGAAGTACCGATAGGCGCCTCTCCTGTTATTCACGTGATACCCATGTGTAACTTTTTTTAATAAAAAATTAATATATTTAATTTGTTGATTTTAAAATTAGTACAAAATTAGTACAAAATTGACATGTTTATAAAAATTTCATCACTCACTCCAGTTTCAAGCTGATAGTTTTAATGATAAAAATAATATATTATCACAAAATTTATTACTTAATTTCTATTTAAAATAATTATTTATTTCCCATAAATAGTTAAAACTCATTTTAAAACTCATATAAAGTGTAGTTCCATAAATTATTTTAATTTTTTTCTCTTTTGAATAAAAATTTAATGTTTTAATTTTTATTCAAAAAAAAGAAATTTTAAAACTAGGTTATGGAACTATATTTTATATATACCTTAAAATGCGTGTCAATCAGTAAAAAAAACTATAAAGAATTTAGAGAGACGGAAGGAGTATTATATTATAAATTTTTTTAATATTTTTAAAATTTTTAAAATTTTTTAATTTTAAAATTAGTGAAAAATACATTACTTCAAAAAAAACATCATTCACTCCAATACAAATTCCAATAAAATAAATAAATAAATTTTTAAGAATTTTATTACTTTTATGTAAAAAAATTATTTATTTAATTTTTCATTATAATAATAAAAAGTTTTTGTTTATACAACATCTACGCCAACACTTTTCATGTCTAAGCTAACACAAATACTTGGTGTTGTAATAGGTAAGGATGAAAATAGCTACGGCATCACTTTTTCAGACGGCAACACCCTGCAAAAATGTTGTGTAACGTCATCTATGGCGTAGTGGATCTAGCTGTTGTTGTGATATAATAAATAAAGCAAGGGTGAACAATAGCCCACCAAAATAATATGTAACTGATTAACAATATATATGACAGTTCAAGAAAATATCTTTGAAACCATATGCCATGCATTAACGAACATAGTGCTAGTATAACATAAAAGATGGAGTTACGAGGTACTTAATATGACCTTTAGTTTTGAACATTTTTAAACCCTGCCAACAAGATCGATACATTTCCTCAATACATGTTGTAGAAAATAGATAAATTTGGATGATGAACTAATACTGGAGTATTGTCGCGCTAGACGACACCACCTTACGATGATCAGTCATAGGTCGTGCATCTCAAGATTTGTTTCTCTATATGTAGAAGGAAGAACATATGGACACTACCATACGCTGGATCTCCCTAGCCAACTTTGGGCTTAGATGGGACCGGCACCACTCAGACCCTATTTCAAGGATGGACTGTCCCACAGCCTCTTACACTGATTTTTAATGATGGACTGTCCCATAGCCTCTTACACAAATAATCCTAGTTCGAGTAAATCCATGACTCCGAAACGTAAAGTTCGTCCCCCTTTCCCCAAGTATAATAATTGTTGATAGGACTCCACAAAGTAGTCGTATCTAGTTGGAAATGAAAATTCACTAATATTTCCCAAGCAGTTGCTTGTTAATGGATATCGACTTGTTCCAACAATCTTACCCCTCGAATGATGAGGAAGTAACAAAAAGACTCAATTTGGTGAGTAGCAACCAAGTTTCGAGTAAAAAGAATAGTTTCAAAAGATTTAAGACAGGGTCGTCAAACATAATAAATAACAGTTCTCAAGTAAGGTTTCCTTATATTTTGGAAGTTTTGAGCGAGCATTTAAATCTTCCTATAAGATAGATTTAAATGGTAAATAGAGTTTTGGGAACCTTTCCTTGATGAAAATAATCATAATAGGACTTAGGAATATTTTACATAATATTTGAAGGTCAAAGAGAATTTTTTAATAAAATAAATCATTTTTAAAAACTAGTTTAAAAGTATCAAATAAATACTTAAAAAAAAATTATTTATTAAATCATAAATATTTAAAGAATATTCTTAATATAAAATATTGCTCATAAATAACCCTCGAATGAATATATAAAAATATTCACTAAATAAATAATCTTTGAATGAATATTCAAAATAATATCCATTAAATAAATCAAACCTTAAATGAATATTCAAAATAATATTCATTAAATAATAAAACTCAAATGAATATTCGAAATAATATTCATTAAATAAATAATGAAAAAATATTAATCTAATATTTTCCTCAGAAAATAATCACAATATATACAGAAATACCGACTCCCGGTCTATATTTGAAGGATGAAAATCATATGCCCTTCACTAAGGGTCTTAGCAATATCCGGCTTATAACTAATATATCACATCTAGCTTATAAGCCAAAATCAAATCATGAAACCAGTACCACAATATAATTTGAAAGCAGGCATGCATGCTATGGCATATGTATAACAGAAATCATATATATATTATCATAACAACAGCCTTTAAAAGGTTTGAAAACTTGCCTGGTTATCTGGTAGGGATAGTGTGTCCTGGGTCAGTCCGGTGATCTATAAATAATCAAAATATTCAAGATTAATCACTTAACGCTTTAAGAAGCTAAGTGTATATTTTACTTAGGTTAAAACACGTTTTCAGCTTACCTCATTATGCACACTCTAGTGTAACTCTTATTAACACCGTTGTAACCCCACACTTGCTCATTATCAAGGCATGTCATTACACTTACACTTTGTAGGTTCTAAAGTCATATAAGTTCTAAGGTCGGTCGTTTACTAGGAAAGATTATACCTCGAGATTTATCGTCCGTTTTCTAAGTGGTTTTCCAAAGTTATCGCCAAGTGTTCTTTTTAAGGTTCCCTCGCACTTAACCTTGATTCGAACATTTTTATAAAATCGAAAAACGATCCGTTTGACATGAAGTCTTCTCTCACGCCTTCCTTATGATCTCTAATATTTAATTACTAGGATTCGCCACTGAATTATTTATGTTAAGGAGGTTCAATTTCAGTTACGAACTCGCACTTACGGTTTCGAACCACTTTGTAAGAACCCAGATTTTGGGTGGAATTAAAACTTTTATGTATTTAATGATGTAAGAATGAATAGTGGATACGGCTACAATGTAATAATTGATATTTGGGAAAGAATGACTGGAATTCGACTTTATTATGTTTATGTCTTGAAGAATGCTAAAGGGTGACAACATAGGTAAGAATAATCTATCTTCTAAGGGAATAAGATATGGCAACTTCAAGCAAGAGAATACTCTCATGTCATCCAGATCGATAACGATTAATCCAGTAGTTCCGTAAAAAGGTTAAGGAACGATCGAAAGAGAATACGGACAATTATACAACCCTAAGAGAACAAGTAAAGAATACAGAATGAATAGTGTTTTGGTGGGAGTATATAATAATATGAGACGACACTATATAGAAGTATTCGGAACGGATTTCCGAGTTCGTATTAGTGATCCAGGGGGAAAATAAGTGTATGTAAAAGCTGTCGGATTCTGAAAAACCGCACTTTTATTTTCTCCGAGAGTTCCCTGGACACTGATAGCCTTAATTATTTAACGAATGGATTAAAGGAATATAAAATGGAAAGTTAGAATGAAAGATTGAGAATGAAAGTATTAATATTAAAGAGGATTCCCGGTAAACCTTAATTAGAAATCCGTGAAATATTCTCACGAACGATCAATCGAAACGGGTAATAACCGGACACAGAAACAAGCAGAGGAAGCAAGAGTCTTGTGCAAGCTACTAGTATAAATATCTAGTAACTAAACTAGAAGCAAGGAACTAGCACCTTAGAGGAAGAACTAAGTACTTAGCAAGTAACTACCTAGTTAAGCTTTAACCACCATAAAACCAACACATGTCTTGCCATTTGATCATCCAACACCTCATCACTTTAATAAAGTGACTTTTACAAGATATTATGTTGTAAGTAGATGAGAGTGAATGAGATTAAAACACAAAAAATCAAAAGAACCAAGCAACTCTCTCCCCCCCCCCCCATTTCAAGAAACCATTCGGCCTCACCCTTAATTCCAAATCCAAACTCCACCTTCCCACCATTGTTTGTTCTTGAAATAATTAAGGTGAGTCTTACATTTCATAAAACTTATCTCCTCAAAATCTTAGCTTCAAACTCATCCTTTTCCATTTTCAAAAAAATCAAACAAGAGGAGGGTGAATAGTGTTCATCAAGTACTAACTTTGTTTTCTTGATTTTTCATGGTTGATCTAGCAAGCATAATCACTCCTAAGGACCATACAAGGCTTAGTAAGGCTATATCACTATCTAAGGAAGGTATAAAGCTCTTGAAACCCTAACCCTTGTTTGAGATTTAAGCATGTTTATGATAGTTATAACTTAGTTATGGTTATGTTAAGATTATAAGCATGATTATGTATGGATTTTTGGATTAATGATGTAAATAGCTAGATGAACGGAAAGGCATTGCTTGGCCTCAGTTCATGTATATAAGTCATGTATATGTTGTTTGGGTTGGATACTATGTTTATGGGAAGATTCGAAATTGATAGATATTCGATTTACAGCCGTTATAATGCCCGATTTTACAATATCATGTTTTGTATGCCATTTTCCATGTCGAACCCCTACTTTCCAGAGACCTTATCTGCCATGATAGGATAGGTAATGTTCTAAGCTTCGTTTTGATATAAAGATCACGTGAAACGGACTTACGGTTTAGGATTTATGACCAAATTACTAAAAGTAGTTCGAATCCGTAAATGAAAGTTCGTAACTGAAATTGAACCCTCGTAAACTATGTAACGTCATGGCGAATCTTGGTAAATAAATACTAGGGGTAAGAAGGAAGGTGTGAAAGAAAACCGTATGTCAAAAAGAGCATTTTTCGATTTATTAAAAATGTTCGAGTCAAGGTTAAACGCGAATGAACCCCTAAAAGACGACTCTTTTATAACTTTGGTAAAACACTTAGAAAACGGGCGATAAAACTCGGAGTATAATATTGGTTCGTAACGATCAACCTTAGAACTCATATGACTTAAGTATGTCCTAAGTATAAGTGCAGTGACATGTCGTATTAACGAACGAATGTTGGGTCGGATCAGCGATAATAAGTAATCCACTAAAAGGGGTATAACGAGATAATTCGAGAACGTGTTTCGATTTAAGTATAACTTAACTTTTAATATGTTAAGTGATTAATCCCGAATGCCTTGGCTATTTATAGATCACCAAGCTGAACCGGGACCCGCTACCACTACCCCTTACCGTACTCGACTACCAGGCAAGTTTCAATTCCCTTCTTTTAGGCTGTTGTTGTGATTGAATAAATATATATATATGATTGCTGATATACATATGCCATTGCATGCATGCCTACTTTCAAGTTGAATTGATATACTTGTTCCCTGAATGTTATTGTTGGCTTATAAGCTAGATAGTTATATATCAGTTATAAGCCGGGTATTGTAAGACCCTCATAGAAGGGCATATACATCTTATTAATCAAGTATAGACCGGTAGTCAATATTCCTTGATATATCGAGATTACCTCGGAGGAAAATATTTAAGTAAATATTTTCTATTATTTGGGCGACGAATTATATTTGAATATTCGTTCGAGACTAATTATTTTAACGATCCTTACTTCAAATAATATTTTTCAATACTCATTCAAAGTCGAATAGATTATCGATTATTATTCCGAATATTCTTCTAAAGATTGGACTACTAAATGAATATTATTTGAATATCCATTTAGAATATTACTTTATTAAATGAATATTACTTTTGAATATTCATTTAAGATATTACTTACTTGATGAATATTATTCTAATATTCATCTGAAGCTTGATTTATTTATCGACTCTTATCTCGAATATTCCTTTAAAGCTTGGATTACTAAATGAATATTACTTGATATTCATTTAGAATATTATTCATTAAACGAATATTACTTTTTCAATAAACATTTAAATTCCTAATTAATTATGAATATTATTTTGAATATACATCCAGGGTTCTATTTAATCATCAAATATTATTTTAAATATTTTAAATATTCCTTTCAGGACTTATTAAGTAATGAATATTATTTTGAATATTCATTTGATTATTTAATTATGCAATAAATATTCTCTCGATATTTCTTCAAGAATTATTTGGGAAATACTCTGATTAAAGATATTCTTTCATATTCCTAAATAATCTGTAAAATATTTTAATTCAATAAATATTCTCTGAATATTTATTCCATACTTAGAATAACCCCGATAAGGTTTATCTTCTTCGATTATTACCGAAAATATCTCGGAGTCATATTATTATTAATCTTATATCAAGAAAGGTTCTCAGACATCATTCTTCTTTGAGTCTATTTCCTTAATAATAAGGGAACCTTACTTGGAAAATGTTATTTATCTTGTCGACTTCCCGGTCATAAAGTATTCCCTTCACCCGCAACTCGGGTGCTGTTGACTTATTAAGTCGTTGCTTACCTTCTCATCTTTCGAGGGGTAAGATTACTGGAACAAGTTGATATCCGTTACCAAGTAATAGCTTGGGAGTTATTGGTAAATTTTCCTTTCCAACTAGATACGACTACTTTGTGGAATCTTATCAACAAGTATTATACTTGGGGAAAGGGGGACGAACGTTACATTCAGATTCATGAATTCTATTTGAACTAGGAGTCGTGTTAGAGGCCGAGTAGCGCCGGTCCATCCCCTTTGGCCCAACCGTTGGCCGGGGAGAGCTAGTAAGGCGGTATACAAGTAAAGACGTCAGTTCTTCCTTCTACCGGTAGTAAATCTAAATTGAGCTGTACGATCTCGACTGATCATCAAGATTGGAACAGCGGGCGCGGTGAATACTCCATCATTGGTTCATCATCCAAATTTATTTATTTCCTGCAACATGATTACTGTTGGCAGAGTTGGAAAAGTGTCATAACTGGAATTGCAACCTTTTCTTGCAAGTTCCTCTTCTTAATAACAATAAGAATATCTCGCTTACTTTGATGTAGCAGATATTTCTTCAAACAAATACTTTCAGTTACCTTGTAACTTCATCGTTCATATTATACTGGCATCATTTCCGTAAATGCATGGCATATGGTTTGAAAGATAGCTTTGAACTATTTTAAATTATCGTTCAGTTATATATTTGTTGGTGGGCTTTCGCTCACCCTTGCTTTGTTTATATTATGTCACAACAACAGCTAGGACAGATGGCTCGCGTCAGGCGCACTCGGCGCAAGCAGGTTACCCGACCCACCGGACTACCCGCTGAGTTGCTAGCCGCCATTGCTGAGGTAGCATAGTTAGACAGCTTTTGTTTCCTGTTTAACTATATGTATAATTAATGTAATCAACGGCAAAACTTTTAAACCTATGATGTTATCCTTTTGGGATTGTAATAACTTTTATTCGTAACCCCTTTAATGTAAGACTTATTTCAATTTCATCTCTGGGACTATAACTGTTGTGTGTGTGTGAGTGGTAATTATTGTGGGGTCACAGCATGTGATTTATTTATTGTGGACTCAAGTCAAGTATTATGAATGGATGTAAGACCGTAACCACCAGATCCCTGACCCCGGATCTGGGGGTGTTACAGAGATGGTATCAGAGCGAGAGTTATATATCCCAAGAGATGATACGACGTTATATAATAATAAATTCAATAATATAATAAGAACCCTTTCCAGGTTCACCTAAAACCCTTACGGGAACTTTTTAAGTATCATGATAGTAACATAGTTCGTCTTGTGTAGGCGAGCGACTTGTCGGCCCAGGAGGCTGCTGCGAGACAGCATGATGAGGACATGTTCCGGACTAGGGACCCATACTATGAGCACTTGCCTGAGGAGGATACTGAGCCTGAGGAGGAGGACACGGAGGAGGTCCAGGTTGATGCTGATACTGATGTGATCGAGTCTGAGGAGGAGGACCCTGAGGAGGTCCAGGATGATGCTGACACATGTGTTGTTGAGACTGAGGGGGAGGATGACCCGGAGGGGATCCAGACAGGACAGGATGCTGAGTTAGCGGCTGAGGATGATGATTATTGGGTTGTGACTGAGATCAGGACTTTGGGAGATGACACTGACATAACCACGGATCAGGTGGTGCCGGTAGATGAGGGTGTTGAGGGAGATATAGATGAGCCAGTAGTTGGTGCTGTAGGGAGTTCTGGACTTTTTGTGCCACTCCTCCCTGTTGAGAGAGCCCCTACCCCACCACCACTACCTGTGAGCCCGTACCCCGACGAGTTTGAGGAGCTTACCCCAGAGCCCCAGCAGACAGAGATTGCCGCTCCAGCTGAGCCATCCACCCCACCTCATGCCCCGATAGGAGGAGTCCCAGTATGTGTTCACAACTTGATTGTGAACGGGCTTTATAGAGAGTTGTCTGTGGTAGATGCCAGGTTGGCAGAGTCTAGGAATGAGTTAGCAGTAGAGAGAGCCGCCCGGATGAGGTTGCAGGGCAGGAGGACTATCAGTGACAGAGTTGGGTATAGGGCTGTGACCCGCATCGAGCTGAGGGCTCGGGTGAGGGTGCGACAGTTGCCTACTGATGGGCATGGTAGGGTAGACAGAGCAGAGGCTGAGGAGGTTTTCCGCATCGCCATGGGGAGGGTTCGGAGGATGTTTCGTCGTGGCGGCTGATTTCAGATGTTGTGATGCAGTGGTCTAGTTGTCTAGTCATGTACGGACATAGTAGTGCCGGCTTTTGTAGGGATGGTTTTCTTGTACTTGTTTTCCCTTTTTGCAGACTAGACAGATAGACAGCGTATTTCACTTTTGACTTGTTGTTGTTGTTAGGATGGCTGTACTTTAAACTATCGTTGTAACTCGGATGTTGTACCTTTTCGGTACCTGGTATATATTTGTTTCCATTTCAGTCATTACAATTTTGTTGGGATGTGATCACGAGTTTATTAACATATGTATTACTTTTCGATTAAGTTGCCATGAGTTATAAAACTGTGGGATTTTAAACCCAATCATGTAAAGAATTATGCAAGGAAAAATCCTTTAAAACAGGTAAGTGAACCTAATGTATAATTTTCCAAATTTTCAGTAAAATGCCTCCAAGACGAATGGGCACTAGGGCTAACCCCCGAGAATCTACTGACCAAGAGAGTCACAACCAACGCGAGGAAAACCATGAAAGTAGTGAGGAACAAGATCAGGACTATAATGAGCAAGAAGATTCCCAGTATGGAGCAGAGGATGAACCCCTGTACTCTGAAGAATTTGAAAGGGAAATAGAGGGTGGAGAAACTGAAGTAGAACAGGAAGGGGAGAACCAGGGCGGAAACCCCATGGGCCAGTTTATGGATCTACTTAGGCAGAATTTGAACCAATACCCCCAACCACCACCAGGCAACAACACTTCAGTGGCAAATTCCTTTAGGGTCTTTAAGTCCCTTAAGCCCCCAGAGTTCCACGGATCGGCTGATCCCGTTGAGGCGAGGGCCTGGATCAAGGAAATGGAAAAGTCTTTTGAGATTCTGAGTATCAATGAGGCTCAGAAGACTGTTTTTGCTACTTACCTACTAAAGGGAGAGGCCAATTATTGGTGGGAAGCCAAGAAAAACATGGAGACTGATGCTGTCATAGCCTGGGAAAGGTTCAAACAATTATTCCTGGAGAAGTACTTCCCGAAGTTCATGAAAACCCAGATGGGACTTAAGTTCTTGGAACTGAAACAGAACAATATGTCAGTGGCGGACTATGTGGCCAAATTTACTGAGCTATCGAGATTTGTGCCAGAGTTTGTAGACACAGAAGAGAAGAAAGCTAATAGGTTTCAACAAGGGCTGAAGCAGTGGATCCAGAATAGGGTGGCTGTTTTAGAGATTACAGATTATGCCACCTTGGTGCAGAAGGCAACCATTGTGGAGGCTGGTAGTGATCAGATGCAGAGAGAGAGAGAGAAAGGGGGGATAAAGAGAAAGCATGTTAGTATGGGCGGAAGATCCGCTGGAGGAAAACCCCCAACCAAGTTTAATCGAGGAGCGGTTTCCCTACCAGGGAGGAATGTAGGGTTTAAACCATCTGCAAGTGTAAGTGTGAGCCAGGGCGGCCACCAATCAGGATTGTCCCGTTCCAACCCTTCTCGACCTCCATTGCCATTGTGTGCTACTTGTGGGAAGAGGCACTCCGGGGTGTGCAACCTGAAGCAGATAAACTGTTATAAGTGTGGGCGAGCTGGGCATTATGCTACCTCTTGCACCACGGTCATCCCTAACAGCACAACCTGTTTCCAGTGTGGACAGCGAGGGCACATGAGGAAGGATTGCCCAAAGAGCAAACCAGCAGCATCAGGAGCAAGCAAGGTTGCCTCAAACAAGCCACCAACTGCTAGGACTTTTAATATGTCAGTACAAGATGCCGTGAGGGACACAGATGTGATAGCAGGTACTTTTTCTCTCAATTCAGTCAGTGCAAATGTCTTATTTGATTCAGGAGCAACTAAGTCTTTTATATCTAGAGATTTTGCGCTTAAGTTGAAACTTAAAACCCAGCAACTAAGAGATTCCTTACAAGTAGAAATAGCTAATCAGGAAATCGTACCGATTAATCAAATTCACCCCGATTGTAAGCTAGAAATAGGAGGACGATCCTTCTATGTCGATTTAATTCCTTTTAAGCTAGGGGAATTCGATGTCATTTTGGGTATGGATTGGTTGTCTCGCAATGATGCGCGGATAGATTGTAAAGGGAAAAAGGTTAAGTTGAAAACCCCAGGGAAGAAAGAAATAGTGTTTAAGAGGATGCGACAGACCCAGAAAATTCTGACCATGGCGCAAACCAAGAGATTGTTACGAAAAGGGAACGAGGCTTATTTAGCCTACGTTATAGATACTCAGAAGGAAGTGCCAAGATTGCAAGACATTCTGGTAGTTAATGAGTTTGAGGACGTGTTCCCACAAGATCTTCCCGGACTACCACCTGATAGGGTAATTGAGTTTGCCATCGAATTAGCCCCGGGGACGGCGCCGGTTTCGAAGGCCCCGTACCGACTAGCCCCAGTAGAAATGAAGGAGCTAGCTAAACAATTACATGAATTGTTGGATAAGGGCATGATAAGGCCCAGTGTGTCGCCTTGGGGCGCACCAGTGTTGTTTGTTAAGAAAAAGGATGGAAGTATGAGGTTATGCATCGACTACAGAGAATTGAACAAGCTAACCATAAAGAATAAGTATCCATTGCCCAGGATAGACGATTTGTTTGACCAGCTAAGAGGAGCTGAATACTTCTCTAAGATTGATTTGAGAACGGGATATCACCAACTGAAGATCAAACCTGAAGATATCCCGAAGACTGCATTCCGCACCAGATATGGACATTATGAGTTCTTAGTTATGTCATTTGGATTGACCAACGCCCCAGCAGCCTTCATGGACCTAATGAATAGAGTGTTCAAGGAATATTTGGACAAATTCGTGATAGTTTTCATTGATGATATTCTCATCTACTCAAAGACAGAGGCAGAACACGCTGAACATTTAAGGATAACCTTAGAAATACTCAGGAAGGAGCAGTTATATGCCAAGTTCTCCAAGTGTGAGTTTTGGAAAAATGAGGTACAATTCTTAGGGCACGTGATCAATAGAGAAGGAGTGTTGGTTTACCCCTCCAAGATAGAAGCAGTTTCAAACTGGGAACGGCCAACTACTCCAACCGAGGTGAGGAGTTTTATTGGACTGGCCGGATATTACAGGAGATTTGTCCAAGACTTTGCGAAAATCGCAGCTCCATTAACTCGACTTACCCGTAAAACCGAGAAATTTGAATGGACTGAGAAATGCGAGAAGAGTTTCCAAGAGTTAAAGAAGAGGCTGGTGACAGCTCCAGTGCTGGCATTACCTGATGGAAAAGGAGATTTTGTGATTTACAGTGATGCTTCGCATAAAGGACTGGGATGCGTGCTTATGCAGCACGGTAAGGTAATAGCGTATGCGTCTAGGCAATTGAAGGATTATGAAGTCAGATATCCCACGCATGATCTAGAACTAGCAGCCATAGTCTTCGCTTTAAAGATTTGGAGACACTACCTGTATGGGGAAAAATGCGAGATTTACACAGACCATAAGAGCCTCAAATACATTTTCACTCAGAAAGAGCTTAACATGCGCCAAAGGAGATGGTTAGAGTTAATCAAGGATTATGACTGTGAAATTCGCTATCACCCGGGCAAAGCCAATGTGGTGGCTGACGCCCTTAGTCGGAAAGAGAAGCTCAAGATGATAACTTCAAAGAAAGAGCTAGTGAAGGATTTTGAGAAGTTGGAAATCGAGGTTAAGTTACCTGGAGAGGGCCAAGAAAAGTTGATGGAAATTAGAATCCAACCTCCATTGCTAGAAAAGATTAGACTGTGCCAGGAACGGATGATGGAGGAAGAAAAGAACTCCACAGAAGAGCTAATGACCGGGGAGGAAATTAAGTGTGAAAGAGACAAGGAAGGGATCATGAGGTACACATACAGGATATGGATCCCAAACGTTCAGGAACTCAAGAAGGAGATTTTAAATGAGGCACACAACTCAAGATACTCAGTGCACCCCGGTAGCACCAAAATGTATAGGGATTTGAAGGAGTATTACTGGTGGCCCAATATGAAAAAGGACGTAGCAGAGTGGGTAAACAGATGCTTGACCTGCCAACGAGTGAAGGCAGAGCACCAGAAACCCAGCGGACTTCTACATCCCTTAGAGATTCCAGAATGGAAATGGGAACATATAGCCATGGATTTCGTAGTAGGTTTACCAAGGACCAAGGCTAATCATGATGCCATATGGGTAATTGTAGATCGACTGACGAAATCGGCTCACTTTCTCCCGATCAACGAAAGGTACACGGTCGACAGACTAGTGGACATCTACTTAAAAGAGATAGTGGCGCGACATGGAGTCCCAGTCGCAATAGTATCCGATCGAGATCCTAGATTTAACTCCAGGTTTTGGAGAAGTTTTCAAGAATGTGTAGGGACCCGGCTGAACATGAGCACAGCCTACCACCCCCAGACAGATGGGCAAAGTGAAAGGACCATCTAAACGCTAGAGGATATGTTGAGAGTCTGCGCGATAGACTTCAAGGGAAGTTGGGATGATCACTTGCCATTGGTTGAGTTTTCCTATAATAACAGTTATCATTCAAGCATTGGGATGCCACCTTATGAGGCCCTTTATGGAAGAAAATGTCGATCTCCCTTGTATTGGGATGAAGTTGGAGAGCGAAAGATGCTCGGGCCCGAAGTGGTCCAACGAACTAAAGATGCAGTAGATCTAATCAGAGGACGGTTGGTAGCAGCCCAGGATCGACAAAAGAAATATGCCGTCTTAGCTCGGAAAGGCAAGGAATACGAAGTAGGGGACCTAGTGTTCTTGAAAGTGTCACCTTGGAAAGGTTTAATGAGATTTGGGAAGAAAGGAAAGCTGAGTCCCAGATACATTGGACCATTTGAGATCTTGAGACGGATTGGGGAACTAGCTTATGAGCTCGCATTGCCCCCGAATCTACAGCAGGTGCACAATGTGTTCCATGTTTCGATGCTGAGGAAGTATAATCCGGATGCTAAGCATATTGTAGAGTATGAGCAAGTGGACATGCAACCAGACCTGACCTATGTGGAGCAACCTGTGGAAATCATAGACCGGAAAGAACAAGTGCTCCGAAACAAGGTCATTCAGCTAGTCAGAGTTCTGTGGCAGAACCACAATGTAGAAGAATCCACCTGGGAACTTGAAAGCGCAATGCAAGAGAAGTACCCCCACTTGTTTTCAAACTGATTCCGGGACGGAATCCTTTTAAGGAGGGGAGACTGTAAGAACCCAGATTTTGGGTGGAATTAAAACTTTTATGTATTTAATGATGTAAGAATGAATAGTGGATACGGCTACAATGTAATAATTGATATTTGGGAAAGAATGAATGGAATTCGACTTTATTATGTTTATGTCTTGAAAAATGCTAAAGGGTGACAACATAGGTAAGAATAATCTATCTTCTAAGGGAATAAGATATGGCAACTTCAAGCAAGAGAATACTCTCATGTCATCCAGATCGATAACGATTAATCCAGTAGTTCCGTAAAAAGGTTAAGGAACGATCGAAAGAGAATACGGACAATTATACAACCCTAAGAGAATAAGTAAAGAATACAGAATGAATAGTGTTTTGGTGGGAGTATATAATAATATGAGACGACACTATATAGAAGTATTCGGAACGGATTTCCGAGTTCGTATTAGTGATCCAGGGGGAAAATAATTGTATGTAAAAGCTGTCGGATTCTGAAAAACCACACTTTTATTTTCTCCGAGAGTTCCCTGGACACTGATAGCCTTAAGTATTTAACGAATGGATTAAAGGAATATAAAATGGAAAGTTAGAATGAAAGATGGAGAATGAAAGTATTAATATTAAAGAGGATTCCCGGTAAACCCTAATTAGAAATCCGTGAAATATTCTCACGAACGATCAATCGAAACGGGTAATAACCGGACACAGAAACAAGCAGAGGAAGCAAGAGTCTTGTGCAAGCTACTAGTATAAATATCTAGTAACTAAACTAGAAGCAAGGAACTAGCACCTTAGAGGAAGAACTAAGTACTTAGCAAGTAACTACCTAGTTAAGCTTTAACCACCATAAAACCAACACATGTCTTGCCATTTGATCATCCAACACCTCATCACTTTAATAAAGTGACTTTTACAAGATATTATGTTGTAAGTGGATGAGAGTGAATGAGATTAAAACACAAAAAATCAAAAGAACCAAGCAACTCTCTCCCCCCCCATTTCAAGAAACCATTCGGCCTCACCCTTAATTCCAAATCCAAACTCCACCTTCCCACCATTGTTTGTTCTTGAAATAATTAAGGTGAGTCTTAAATTTCATAAAACTTATCTCCTCAAAATCTTAGCTTCAAACTCATCCTTTTCCATTTTCAGAAAAATCAAACAAGAGGAGGGTGAATAGTGTTCATCAAGTACTAACTTTGTTTTCTTGATTTTTCATGGTTGATCTAGCAAGCATAATCACTCCTAAGGACCATACAAGGCTTAGTAAGGCTATATCACTATCTAAGGAAGGTATAAAGCTCTTGAAACCCTAACCCTTGTTTGAGATTTAAGCATGTTTATGATAGTTATAACTTAGTTATGGTTATGTTAAGATTATAAGCATGATTATGTATGGATTTTTGGATTAATGATGTAAATAGCTAGATGAACGGAAAGGCATTGCTTGGCCTCAGTTCATGTATATAAGTCATGTATATGTTGTTTGGGTTGGATACTATGTTTATGGGAAGATTCGAAATTGATAGATATTCGATTTACAGCCGTTATAATGCTCGATTTTACAATACCATGTTTTGTATGCCATTTTCCATGTCGAACCCCTACTGTCCAGAGACCTTATCTTCCATGATAGGATAGGTAATGTTCTAATCTTCGTTTTGATATAAAGATCACGTGAAACGGACTTACGGTTTAGGATTTATGACCAAATTACTAAAAGTTGTTCGAATCCGTAAACGAAAGTTCGTAACTGAAATTGAACCCTCGTAAACTATGTAACGTCATGGAGAATCTTGGTAAATAAATACTAGGGGTAAGAAGGAAGGTTTGAAAGAAAACCGTATGTCAAAAAGAGTATTTTTCGATTTATTAAAAATGTTCGAGTCAAGGTTAAACGCGAACGAACCCCTAAAAGACGACTCTTTTATAACTTTTGTAAAACACTTAGAAAACGGGCGATAAAACTCGGAGTATAATATTGGTTCGTAACGATCAACCTTAGAACTCATATGACTTAAGTATGTCCCAAGAATAAGTGCAGTGACATGTCATATTAACGAACGAATGTCGGGTCGGATCAGCGATAATAAGTAATCCACTAAAAGGGGTATAACGAGATAATTCGAGAACGTGTTTCGATTTAAGAATAACTTAACTTTTAATATGTTAAGTGATTAATCCCGAATGCCTTGGCTATTTATAGATCACCAAGCTAAACCGGGACCCGCTACCACTACCCCTTACCGTACTCGACTACCAGGCAAGTTTCAATTCCCTTCTTTTAGGCTGTTGTTGTGATTGAATAAATATATATATATGATTGCTGATATACATATGCCATTGCATGCATGCCTACTTTCAAGTTGAATTGATATACTTGTTCCCTGAATGTTATTGTTGGCTTATAAGCTAGATAGTTATATATCAGTTATAAGCCGGGTATTGTAAGACCCTCATAGAAGGGCATATACATTTATTAATCAAGTATAGACCGGGAGTCAATATTCCTTGATATATCGAGATTACCTCGGAGGAAAATATTTAAGTAAATATTTTCTATTATTTGGGCGACGAATAATATTTGAATATTCGTTCGAGACTAATTATTTTAACGATCCTTACTTCAAATAATTATTTGAACGTAACCATTCGACGAATAATATTTTTCAATATTCATTCAAAGTCGAATAGATTATCGATTATTATTCCGAATATTCTTCTAAAGATTGGACTACTAAATGAATATTATTTGAATATCCATTTAGAATCTCACGCTTGATTTATTTATCGACTCTTATCTCGAATATTCCTTTAAAGCTTGGATTACTAAATGAATATTACTTGATATTCATTTAGAATATTATTCATTAAACGAATATTTATTTTTCAATAAACATTTAAATTCCTAATTAATTATGAATATTATTTTGAATATACATCCAGGGTTCTATTTAATCATCGAATATTATTTTAAATATTTTAAATATTCCTTTCAGGACTTATTAAGTAATGAATATTATTTTGAATATTCATTTGATTATTTAATTATGCAATAAATATTCTCTCGATATTTCTTCAAGAATTATTTGGGAAATACTCTGATTAAAGATATTCTTTCATATTCCTAAATAATCTGTAACATATTTTAATTCAATAAATATTCTCTGAATATTTATTCCATACTTAGAATAACCCCGATAAGGTTTATCTTCTTCGATTATTACCGAAAATATCTCGGAGTCATATTATTATTAATCTTATATCAAGAAAGGTTCTCAGACATCATTCTTCTTTGAGTCTATTTCCTTAATAATAAGGGAACCTTACTTGGAAAATGTTATTTATCTTGTCGACTTCCCGGTCATAAAGTATTCCCTTCACCCACAACTCGGGTGCTGTTGACTTATTAAGTCGTTGCTTACCTTCTCATCTTTCGAGGGGTAAGATTACTGGAACAAGTTGATATCCGTTACCAAGTAATAGCTTGGGAGTTATTGGTAAATTTTCCTTTCCAACTAGATACGACTACTTTGTGGAGTCTTATCAACAAGTATTATACTTGGGGAAAGGGGGACGAACGTTACATTCAGAATCATGAATTCTATTTGAACTAGGAGTCGTGTAAGAGGCCGAGTAGCGCCGGTCCATCCCCTTTGGCCCAACCGTTGGCCGGGGAGAGCTAGTAAAGCGGTATACAAGTAAAGCCGTCAGTTCTTCCTTCTACCGGTAGTAAATCTAAATTGAGCTGTACGATCTCGACTGATCATCAAGATTGGAACAACGGGCGCGGTGAATACTCCATCATTGGTTCATCATCCAAATTTATTTATTTCCTGCAACATGATTACTGTTGGCAGAGTTGGAAAAGTGTCATAACTGGAATTGCAACCTTTTCTTGCAAGTTCCTCTTCTTAATAACAATAAGAATATCTCGCTTACTATGATGTAGCAGATATTTCTTCAAACAAATACTTTTAGTTACCTTGTAACTTCATCATTCATATTATACTGGCATCATTTCCGTAAATGCATGGCATATGGTTTGAAAGATAGCTTTGAACTGTTTTAAATTATCGTTCAGTTATATATTTGTTGGTGGGCTTTCGCTCACCCTTGCTTTGTTTATATTATGTCACAACAACAGCTAGGACAGATGGCTCGCGTCAGGCGCACTCGGCGCAAGCAGGTTACCCGACCCACCGGACTACCCGCTGAGATGCTAGCCGCCATTGCTGAGATAGCATAGTTAGACAGCTTTTGTTTCCTGTTTAACTATATGTATAATTAATGTAATCAACGGCAAAACTTTTAAACCTATGATGTTATCCTTTTGGGATTGTAATAACTTTTATTCGTAACCCCTTTAATGTAAGACTTATTTCAATTTCATTTCTGGGACTATAACTGTTGTGTGTGTGTGAGTGGTAATTATTGTGGGGTCACAGCATGTGATTTATTTATTGTGGACTCAAGTCAAGTATTATGATTGGATGTAAGACCGTAACCACCAGATCCCTGACCCCGGATCTGGGGGTGTTACACACTTTTACTAAATCGGCCATATCTCCTAAATCGTAAGTCCATTTGTTTCAATTCTTCCGCCAAAACGATCTATGTCTCGAGATCTATAAGGGTAGTTCAGGTAATCCTGAAGGTTCGACAATTAGACCTACTTTGATGAACGGTTTTTAAGGTGTAATGAAATTTCGGCATTACGACGGCTATGTTTACACGTTTTCCCAAAATTTTCAAGATCCAACCAAGATCATATCAAGATCCAACCAACAACTCATAAACATCATCTACATCTTAACAAGCCCAAAACATCTCACTTTAACCATCATTTGGATCATATCACTTAGATCAACTAAACCAACTACATAATCATGCTTATAATAACATCATAATAATAACTCATCTAAACCATCAAGAACATTCATAAACTCAAAGTAAGATCTAGGGTTCATGAGAGATATACCTTCCCTGGAGTGTGTAAAGACCTTACTAATCCTTGATTAGCTCTTGTATAACCTTAATATAACTTAGATCAACCAAAGAAAACAAGAAAACTAAAGTTAGTTCTTGAAATCACTATTCATCATCAACTTTGATGATTTATTCACTACTCAAAACTTGGAATCTATGGCTCAAATTTATAGGACAACCATGACATGAAATGTTGTACTCACCTATTTAATCTTGGAATTGTTTGATGGTTGGAAGCTTGATTTATTCTTTGGAATTTTTTTAAAAGCCGAATGGAGTATTTTGAGAGAGTTTGGAGTTCTTGCTTGGTTCTTGTGCTAAAGTGAATTACTAGGATAAGATCTAGCGTAAAGCCACTTTAATATAGTGCTTTGGTCATCCAATACATCATCTCTTGCCATGTGTTGGTGTTTAGTGGTAAGATGATAAGATTAAGCTAACTAGTTGGTTTGGTTTCTAATGTTGCTAGTTACCTTTGTAACTATCTTGGTTACTTGATCCTATCCACCTGCACATGCTTGTATCTTGGCTCTCTGCTTGTTTCTTTGTCCGGTTATTACTCAATTTCATTGATCGTTCGGAGGAATATCTCAAGTATTTCTTGTTCGGGTTTTACCGGAAACCTTCTTAATATTTATACTACCATTCTCAATCCTCCTTTATAATCCTTGAATTTAAATTCCTCAAACCTCTTTAATAAATCCTTAAATCCTTCAGTGTCCAGGGAAATCTCGGAGAAAATAAAAGTGCTATTTTTCTTAATCTGATATCGTTTACATACACTTATTTTACCTATAGATCATCAATACGAACTCAGAAATCCATTCTATATAGTATCTTCTGATAATATTCCAAAATCCACCAAAAATACTATTCATTGCTTTTTCTCTCTTTTATTCCTTTTACTTAAAAAGATGTTCTCGCGCTTTCTCGAGCGTTCCCTATCTCTTTTACGGAATCTCTGGACTTATACTAGATATCGATTTGAATGACATGAGAATCCCTTTCTTTCTTGGAACACCATAGCTTACTCCTTTGGACGATAGATTATTCTTATATGATTTTGTCTACCTTTTATCACATTCATAGCATATAAACACTTGAATCCAAATCCATTAAATATAATCATTCATTATAACCATTGATACATTGTAGTCGTAACCACTATTCCTTTCTGCACCAATACATAGTAAAAGTTTTAATTCCTCCAAAATTCTGAGTTCTTACAGTCTCCCCTCCTTAAAAGGATTCCGTCCCGGAATCAGTTTGAAAACAAATGGGGATATCGCGCTTTCTAGTCCCCAAGTTAATTCTTCTACGTTGTGGTTCTACCACAAAACTCTGACTAACTTGATGACCTTGTTTCGGAGCACTTGTCCTTTGCGATTTATGATTTCCACAGGCTGCTCCATCTAGGTTAGGTCTGGTTGCATGTCTACGTGATCATATTCCAAGATATGCTTAGCGTCCGGATTGTATTTTCTCAACATCGAACATGAAACACATGGTGCACTTGTTGCAGATTTGGGGGTAACGCGAGTTCATAAGCCAGTTCCCCGGTTTGTCTTTAAACATTCCAATCCTCTTTACAGCACACATCACTAGTGCCATAATATACACTTTATCCATTCCATCAACGCTGCTATTCTTTGTACTCCACACTATTCTGGTCATACTCTTACTCGTTCGTATACTGTCACCCTTATTAATATCTGCATGACCTTGGTATCCCCACCGCGCCACGAATTTGAAGATAACCTCACTCGTACTATATTCCTGATCGCTTTTATCTTCGCAATCTCGATCAATATATAGAAGTGGAAAAATTTATTGAGAGATCACTATGATCAATGAAACTTTTTTATATTGCATAGTTAGTACAAAAGGGGGCCAGCCTTTAGTACTTGACAAGCAATTAAACAATTAATGGTATTCCACTTAGACTTCTATCACACGGACAGATAATCATGTAGCAGTACCTCCCCTCCTTAAAGGGTTGTTCTTCTCAATTTATAAGGAAGATGAAAAAGAGAGAAGAAAAGAAAAGAATTTCAAAGGATTATAGAAAAAAATATTCATGATTGCAAAATATCATACTTAGAATTTACCTCTGAACTATAGAGGTTCATTAGAGAAGAAAAATAATCGTAATCGTATCAAATACTATTTTATCGTAATTTCACGGGTCAACATATCCTCGCTGCTCTGTCCATCATTCATGAACATATACTCTTGTTCAATCTTAGCAACATTCACTTTTGGAAATCCTTCAACCTCTCAGGTTATATCTTAGATTTCTCGCTTGACATCATTGTTACTGACATTCCACGCCACGCTAATAGCTCTTTCCTAATACTAACACCATCACGTTGTCATCCCGAGAGTTCGTTAGAAAACTCATGCATCAACCCATTCATAACATTCCTTGCTTCATGTTTTCACAATTTCTTTCCTAATCTTTCTATATCAATCACATCCTTCTTATTATCTGATTCTTATTCACTTTTGTTACATATCTCCACCGTCATCTCATTATTGAGATATCCTTTGTACTTGGCACCCCCTTATTGGTATCCCATCACCTTTACTCAATAAGCATCACATTTTTTGGGTCAAACTTTCCTTTGTTCAACCATCTAAATTCTCACTTTCTCGTTCCATGAGTCTCCTTATTACTCAATCAATCTATTCCAAATTTCCTCGAATTCTCCCAACTTAAAGGGAGTTAATCTGTATGTCATTTATTCTTTCAATTACAACTTTCCGTTGTGACCAATAACCTTTGCCATGTCAGTTTCATACTTTTCTAGCTTCATTGCTGGGGTTTCTCAAGAGTCCGCATATCTAAACTCCCTTATTGTTCCTCAAACTTTATTTCCTTTATATCCTCAACTCTACATTCCTTTCATCAGTCATCTTGTTTCTATTTCGGCTATAATCTCTTAAAGAACCTTCAAAGCATTATCATTTATTTCAAACATCAAGTCATTCCAAAATTAAACCATCAGAAATAAACCTTGACGATTTCTCTAACTTAGATCCAATACAATCTATTTCTGTTTTTCTTTCTGACATCTCCACAGTCGTTATCACCCAATTTCTCAAAAAAATTACCACTACATTAATGTAGTCCATTGTTGAATCACCATCGTTTGTCGTTTACGTAGTGCTTAAATAGCTAATCATACGGGTTTCATAATTATTAGATCAAAATCCTCTAGGAAGACAAAATAATCACTATTCCTTATCCATAAGGAATACTTCCTGAACTTGATGTAGATATTAATGAAGCAGATAAAACTGCAGAAGAGCTTCAATACCGCAGCTATGCCGGGTTAATGAAATTATTTATCATATATCTTCAGTAGGAGATTGGAAGCTTAACGGTTTACTTAGTCATCTTCGTATTATGGTCCTGGTTTACCTCAGAATAGGATCTTCTAAGGTTCCTCTTAATATCATCTTGTTTCTTTGGTATGAGCATTTATAATTACTCCTCTATACTTAAAGTGTCGGCCACCTTATTGGCCTTTCCTGATAATAATAATTTCTTGCAATCAATGTTTTATGAATCTATTCCAACTCACATTTTTCTACCTCATTCCCATCACTGTTGGGTGAAAGCATTCTCCCTTAAACTCTGCTGAAGGAGAGAAATATATATCAATCTTTTTCCACCTTTCCGTGGGAACTTTATCACAGTTACTCCCAATCATACCTAGGATATTTCTTCTCTTAGTTCTTTCTTGTTTTAGGATAATCTCAACCTTTATTTGGTTCAATTCATACTTCCTCCTATATTTTCTAGGTATAGGGTATATCAAAATATCACTAATCAATCCTATAACAATTCTGTCTATGTACTTTACGAAACTCCTTCCAATGAATCCTTAAAGGTTATTGTTGCCTTAGTCAATCCAAATTATATCATCTGAATTCACAATGTCTTTATTAGGGTTAATACCATCCTTTGTGCATCCCCTGGGTTCGTCATATTTTATGGATATTCTATCCTCAATTCTATTTTCAAGAAATACTTTCATCCTATAATTGACAATCAAATCATATATCCTTAATAAGGGTCTCTTTTCAATCATTCTCATCTTGATAATCTATAGGTAGCTTAGTGCTAACCTTTTTCTTTCAAATTGATGTCAGTCTACATGACCTTCCGAAAGACAACATATGTCTATCTGCTCTTCTTATAGAACTTGGTAATTGTAGCAAGGATGTTCTGGAAGATATTGGTCGTGTTCAACATGAATCTCTTAGTACCTATTGCTTTTCTCCAAGATACTAGCTTCAGACAATATTTCTGCATCTTACTGTACGATCTTTGACCATTTTTGTAAGCTTAGATTGATCATTTGCCTTAGTCCTAATACATCCCTTGTATTTATAAAATCCCGACATCATGTATCTCAATCACCATAACTCAATTTCTAACTTATAATCTGGACAATCATATACACCCGAATCACTTCACTGCGGGCAGTACCATACACACAAGGGAGCTAAAAATTCTTGAATCAATTCAAAACATGGGTAGCCAAGGGTTAAGTAGAAAGATGCCTTTAATCTCGTTAGGGTTACTTTTATATCGAAAGTCCTCGCGGTCGGCGCTTGATTAGAATTAACCCCGCTTTGTCCTTACATCGTTGGTCTAGTCACTTTATAATTCTTTGTTACATGGCCCAAAATAGCTGCGCTACAACACGTGAGTTTATGGTTAACTAATGACATTACTTTTCTTGCAATTGCCGGTATAGTGCCTCCTTCGTCCATAGCGAAGATAATTTATCTGGAAGAAGTTACGCATATCAATATGCTTTTTCCCGCGTACTCTTAATCTTTGTCTTTTTTTGTATTTATTCACTGCTTTCCCTTACACAACAAATTTTAGGTACCAGAGTAGTATAGTCACTCAACTGGAGCACTGTCACTTCTCGTTCATCCCTTTTTCCTTGATACCTTTTCTGATCTTTTCAAAATTTTACTCCATATAAGTCTCAATCGACTTCTCGGTACCGTCTCCGATCACCTTTCCTTTATTTTTATCTTTTCAACTTCTCTTATCAATCCCATATGCTATATAAACTTAACATTTTTGGCATAATAGCCTTTTCATTTAAGTCAATCCTAGAATTTCTCAGTCCGTTTTGGTCCTTAAATACATTTCCCTTTTACAGTCCAATCTCAACTTCATCGTTTTATCTCTTCAATCAGTTGTAATAATCAGGGTCCATCCACCAACCCATATAGCGGCTACCTTACCCAATCCACAGGGTTCACTCCAGTTTCCACTCTCTTCAGTGACGTTCTCTGATAATCAGAAAGACAAGGTTTGCCAAAATTTGTTGAATTTCTTTCTAGAATCAGGAAAATTTTGGTTAATCTATCCACCCACTGGTAATACTAAGAAGATCAATTTCGAAACCTAAAGAATAGTTCTATGAACATCCAAGAAGGTAAAATCGTAAGCAGTTATAAAAACGGAATGATTGACATAAAGTTAGAAGTTTAACCACTGGAACGGAACCAAATATATACATCCCATAGAAGGGAAATCAAAAGTTTCAAACTGAAACATGCCACATCTTCCTGATACATATATGTCCTAATAGTCGATAATACCAAATGTCAGTCTACCTAACCACTAGTCTCAGAAGGAACACTATCGTTGGAGTTAGTCGTTCCACCAAATTGGCACTACCAAGGCCATCCGAATATGGTGAACCATGCTGTCCGAATGCATCCGCAATTACTCTGCCGTGCTGCATATATAAGCACACCACCTAAACCTATATGAGGTGCATCATAATATATCACAAAGTCTTCCTTCTTCCATTAGGCAACGCCAATGCTGGGTCGCCTCCAATTTCCTCTTTAGCTCTAGGAAGATTTGCTCACATTTTCTTGTTCATTCAAACTTCTTAGTCTTACAAATAAGTCGGGTTATGGGACTACAATCTTTGTAAAGTCCTAAACAAGTCTTTGGTACTACCTTGTGAATTTTATGAAATTTCTCACCTTTGCTGGTGTGGTTGGCCTTTCCCAATTGAAACTGCCTTTAACTCGACGGGGTCAACCAACACTACTTACTATTGATCGCATGTCCTAATAACTGAACTTCATTTTATCAAAATTCATACTTCGAGAACTTGGCATACACTTGCTCTTTCAGGTTTCATCTTAAAACATTCTCCATTACCTCTTAACCACTGATCGTATTACTTGATCCATTTATGATTCAGCGTTGAAGTAAATTTAATGTAACTATATAATCCATTCAAGGAAAAGAAAGAATTTAATATTCCTCTGAATCACATGCATCTAATGTTTCTGGTTCATCATTTCACTGAGTTGAAATAAACCTATACTTAGTCCCTGATAGTAGTCTTATTATGAGTTTATCATAGACTCACTGGTCTTTTCCTCTTGTAGGTTTTGAGATCATCGTCTTGCTTATTACTTCCTTATATAACTTAATCCAATCATACCATCACTTCCCAATGTCTTTACTTTCTAAGCCGATCCATTCATAAAATGAACATTTCGCTAAATCAAACCACCTTCTCAATCTCAATTTTTTCACAAATTATAACCTATGAAATCTGCCTTTTCCTGGCGAACCACCATTGACAATATTCACACTAATCCATTTATCAAATGATATGGCACTTGCTGCCTCTATCTCAACTGCTCCTGGAGACTCTACTTCCCGTCCTATATCGATGTCTTTGATAATCATGTACCACTCTAACTCTTTTCTCATTAATCTGAAGGTCTCTAAGGATCCTTATCTATCCTAATGTATGACCTCAAGTAATCCTTCCAATCCGTCATAATTGCTGGTACTACCTCTGGTAGTCCGGCTATGAGTTCCATATAAAATTTTAGTTCTCTTAATAATATCCTAGTTCTTTACGCTCACGACTCTGAGCAATATAACCTTAGCCCTGACAGTCGTTCTGGCTGTAGCCCTTATTTTCTCAAGGGTAAGCTCCTTATCCTTAACAGGATTCTCCTCCTCTGCTGGAACCTCCTCCGGGTCCTCAGTAGGGTACTCTATCGAATTCACAACCGATCGTCAGCATATAATAAAGCATCATCATGCTGTTGCTCGTAAGCCTCAAGGTCTGTCGCCTTACTAATCGATACGGTAACGAGCTAAGTTACTATTATGATACTTAAGAGTTCCCATAAGGGTTTTAGGTGAACTTGGCAAGAGTTCTTATTATCTTAGTGAATTTATTGTTATAATGTCGCCTCATCACTGGGATATATAACTCTCGCACTGATAACATTTCTGTAACAGCCCCAAATCCGGGGTCGGGGATCCGGTCGTTACGGTCTCAATTCCATCGATAATACATGAACTTGAATCAAAACAAATAAACAGCATGCTATGAACCCGCAATAATATCACACCACACAACCAGTTATAGTCCCAGAGATGAAATTGAAATAATTCTCTAATCATAGGATCCACAAGTGATAAGTTATTACAAACCCAAAATGATTACAGAATAAGTTTAATAGTTTCTTGCCGTTGATTATCATAAGTCATACATATAAGTAAGTATGATACATAAAAGCTATCAGTCTAGCTTACTGGCTGCTCCTACCTCAGCAATGGCGGCTATGACATTAGCGGGTAACCCTTTAACGGCAGTCACCTGCTTGCGTTGGATGCGCCTTGTGCGGGCCATCAAATCTAGCTGTTGTTGTGATATAATAAATAAAGCAAGGGTGAGCAATAGCCCACCAAAATAATATGTAACTGATTAACAATATATATGACAGTTCAAGAAAATATCTTTGAAACCATATGCCATGCATTAACGAACAAAATGCTAGTATAACGTAAAAGATGGAGTTACGAGGTACTTAATATGACCTTTAGTTTTGAAGATTTTTAAACCCTACCAACATGATTGATACATTTCTTCAATACATGTTGCAGAAAATAGATAAATTTGGATGATGAACTAATACTGAAGTATTGTCGTGCCAGATGATAAGTGCATATTTTTGCATATTTTTATTACATATTTGTTGCTTGAACTCGTATTTTAATAAATTATTTTGTTGCATTTCAGGAAATTCGTAAATAAATAAAGAAATGACAAAATAAAGAAATAAAGAGCAAGGAAGGGAAAAAGAGGAAGAAAAAGGACTAAAAATGAAAGAAGGAAAAGAATTAGGAGCTTGGAGCAAAAGGAATATTTCAAGACAAGTGGAATGTGGAGATCATCCCAACACATTAGAGAAGTGTATGGCCAATATCTAACACACCAAATCTTAATGGGGATGGAATAATTGAAAGGTTAGGATTTCACCACCACACACCACAAATGTATGGTGGGGATTTACCCAACACGCCCTTACCCTAATTCCTATCCTATAAATACCCCCTCACCCCCCTTGTAATTAGTAACTTAGATTTTAGGGTAGTTTTAATTTCTTGTATGTTTTTTTCTTAGTTTCAAATCTTGTAAACACTTTTTAATTTTAATGCAATTTTATTTCCTTTAATTTCTTGTCTTGTTCTTTCGTTATTTTGCCTTACCTTCGTTATTTTTGTAAATCCATTTAGTGGACAAAGTAGCGAAAAGCTAACCACTATGGGTTGAAAATAACGAATTTAATTTCTTGTATTTAGTTGTTAATTTTAATTTTGCCCCTTTAAATTTCCATTTTATTGTGGGCCATTTTAATTCCAAATCAAATTCTCGTTTTAGTGTAAAATTTTAATTTCGTAGTTAATTTCTTTAGTTTCGTATTAATTTTTAAATAATAAATTTCAACAAAAATATTAGTTAATAATTTCAGTTCATATTTTTGTTTGGTTTCCTTTTAGTTTAATTCGAATGCAACCAACCCACTTTTCCTTTGTTTCTATTCAAAACCCAGTTCATCTTCTTCAATTTTTTTTATTTTCGTTCTCCTCGGTCGTATTCTTCTTTGTTATTTTTGTCGAAGTCTTTCCTTCCCTTCAAACAAGCACACTCCTCCTTGCCTCTGCTTCGCCTACACTACATCCCCTTCTTCTCTCATTTTTTCGATTAAAACTCACCCCAAACCCCTTTCCTTAGTTAGTTTTTTATTCCACAGCTTTGTTTTCTGTTTTCGTTTCTCTACGTTTTGAATTCTATTTGTTTTGAGTTCTGTTCGATTGAGTCCGATATGTTAGAGTCGAGTTTAGTTATCCAAATTCGAGCTGTTGTCCTGTTTCTGGCATTCGAGTAATTACTGAGTTCGTTCGCTGTCGATTGGTTTGGTTATGTTTCCGCTGTGTGATTTTGTTCTGTGTAATTGTCATTTTCTCGAGTTGTTTGATTGTTGAGTTGTTTTGATTCCGTTTCTGTTTCGTCCGGTTTTATTTCTGTAGTTTATTTGCTGTGAGCCTGAGTTATTGCTGTTTAATTTCTAATCGCTGTTTTGCTGTGTTTCTTGTTTGTCGAATGTTAGTAGCTGTAATTGTTTCTGAGTCGAAGTAAGTGAATTTGGTCGAGTAGCTGTCCAGTTTTGTTTGCTGTCTGCTGAGCTTTTAGTAAACTTGTTTCCGTTTTAGTTTGTTGAGTCCAATTGCTATTTCTCCGAGATATGTGTTGAGTCCCTTTTCGTCTAGTCTAAAGTTTTTTTTTGTTTGTAATTGGCTGGGTCGAGTTACTAAGTCGAATCTCTGTCATGGCTGCTTGTCAAGGTTATAGTACGAGGTTATTGTCCTGTGTTGCTGAGTTCACTTTTCCGAATTTTTTTTTTTGCTGAGTTGTTCTACTGAGTCATTTGTCGTGTTTATTCTGAATTGTGTAATGTGTTTTGTTTTGGAGAGTTAGCATTGTCGAATTAGAATTATGTTTTTCCTTTGGCTAGCTAATTTTTCAAAAAACTCATGTCCAATTTTTTCTCGAAAATTTCTGTAAATAAATTCAAATTTGGAATCTTTAAATAATTTGATTTTGTTCTTTTCATTTTTAATTATTTAGTTTAATTAGAATAAATTTAGATTTTCTTTTAAAAATAGATTTTTTTTTCTTTTAGCAATTAAATTTTAAAGTTTTAAAATGAAAGTTAGTTTTAATTCAAATTTAGGATTTATAGAATAATTTTAGAATAATTCAATTTTGATTAGTTAAATAGATTTTCACTAAGTAATTAATTAGTTTAAAATCCAAAATCCTCCAAAATTAATTGTTCTAGTTCGATTAAATTAAAAATTAAGGATCGCGAAAATATTAGTCTCTGCGGAATGAATCTAAATTTACTAAAGATTGTGCACTTGCAATCAATTTAAAATAATTATTTTTAGCACATTACCAGACGAAACCACCTTACGATGATCAGTCGTAGGTCGTGCATCTCAAGATTTGTTTCTCTACATGTAGAAGGAAGAACATATGGACACCACCATACGCCGGATCTCCCTCGCCAACTTTGGGCTTAGATGGGACCGGCGCCACTCGGACCCTATATCAAGGATGGACTGTCCCACAGCCTCTTACACCGATTTTTAATGATGGACTGTCCCACAGCCTCTGACATAAATACTCCTAGTTCGAGTAAATCCATGACTCCGAAACGTAAAGTTCGTCCCCCTTTCCCCAAGTATAATACTTGTTGATAGGACTCCACAAAGTAGGCGTATCTAGTTGGAAAGGAAAATTCACCAATATTTCCCAAGCAGTTGCTTGTTAATGGATATCGACTTGTTCCAACAATCTTACCCCTCGAATGATGAGGAAGTAACAAAAAAGACTCAATTTGGTGAGTAGCAACCAAGTTGCGAGTGAAAAGAATAATTTCAAAAGATTTATGACCGGCCAGTCAAACATAATAAATAACAGTTCTCAAGTAAGGTTCCCTTATATTTTGGAAGTTTTGAGCGAGCATTTAAATCTTTCTATAAGATAGATTTAAATAGAAAATAGAGTTCTGGGAACCTTTCCTTGAAAAAAATAATCATAATAGGACTCAGGAATATTTTACATAATATTTGAAGGTCAAAGTGAATTTTTAAATAAAATAAATCATTTTTAAAACTAGTTTAAAAGTATCAAATATATATTTAAAAAATTTTTTATTAAATTATAAATATTTAAAGAATATTCTTAATATAAAATATTCCTCATAAATAACCCTCGAATGAATATATAAAAATATTCACTAAATAAATAATCTTTGAATGAATATTCAAAATTGTAAGAACCCTAATTTTTGGTAATATTCCTTTTTATTTAATATCTTGTGACATTGTCAATATGGAACCTTTCTAGTCATCCCTGTTGATTAATAGAATTGATTGTCCGAGAAACTGTGTTGTTGCATTCATTATGTAAGATAAAAGGAAGATTGTGAAGGCAGGAGTCTTATTGTTAGTAAGATTTATAAAACTTGGGATTTGAGAATGGTTAGGGTATTAAAAGATTTATTAAGAATTATGACGAGGAATTATGGACATTCGAGGAATTTACACAATTAAGTACTTAAGGAATTATAGGGGAAACCTCTACGCGACAAAATATTATTACGAGAGATTAATTAAGATACGTGAATTAAAGGTTAAATGACAAGCATTGGTGGAAGAATAATGATACAAGGAGTAGTATTGCATGCAAGTCCCATGCAACCAAGTGGTTAGGAATAAACAAACTAGTTGACAAATTGGAAGAGGAATAGTATCAAGTTACTTGCTTTTCAAAAAGGGGAGACAAGGAGTACATGTGACCATACCTTGCTAGTACTTGCCTATACATACACATTATGTATCACCCAACATAACTTTATCAATTATTTCAACCAACAAACAAAACACAAAAAATCAAAAACTCCTCCCCCCCCCCATTTTCAAGGTGCTCTCGGCCAAGCTTAGTAAAGGGAGAAGAAAATTCTTCCTCCCCCATTTCCCACCACTCATACATCAAGATATAATTACTAGGCCCTCTACAACATCTAAGCAAGGTATGTTAATAGTTTCAAGCCATTTCATCCATCCAAATTCAAGTTATAAATTGTTAAAGATTTGGTGAATAGTAACCATGTTTGATTTTCTTTTAGATCTTGGATTGTAAGGGTTGTAGGAGACCATTCAAGGTGTTATTAAGTTGTGTAAGGCTTGTCCAAGACTCCTAGGTGCTCAAGAAGGTATAAAAATCTCAAGCCCTTTTGGTTATGTAGTGTTTATAATGTTTGGTAGTAGATCCATGTATATATGAGTTAATCTTGGTTGTATAAGTAATGGATGACATGGATCTTGAGTTTTGATGTTGTGATTGTGACTTCTATGATTATGGATAGTATATATATCTCCATGAGTGTTATAAACCATGAACTAAGTGAATTAAGTGTTGGTTGTGTTGTGGAATTGTGAAAAATGGTTGATCTAAGTAGTATATGCTTGCTGAGTTTTTCCAGGAGCATTGACCTGTCTTGTAACCCGGTTTTGAACCCCCAAATGTTGTCCCCTGATGTCCTACCATATATTGTTGGAAAGATAATTGAATGTAGTTTCTGGAAATGTAAGGTTCATGTCTAGGTGATGTATAGATTTTAAGTTATGGCCGGAGAAGTGAATTGTGTTTCTGGATTCCGGACTGCTCTAAGTGACCCCCTTGTGAACCTTGTTTAAACCCCTAAAAATATATGTGGGATCATGGAAAAATTTGAGAAGTTAGGGAATGCAGTGGTGAAGATCACCCAAAGAGAATTGGATTAAAATATGAATTTATGGATTTTATAAAAATGCTAGAGTAAATTTCGCGCAAGAGAAAAAGTCGTTTGTGGAGCATAATTCTAGGGGTAATGGTTATGATTCGAATGTGGTAACTAAATTAAGTCGATTAAGTGACGAGCGTAACCGAGTGACGACATGAACCTATAGTGGGGCTAGAGTGTCATAAGACGAAGTCGTTAAGTTAATTTCGTACCCCCCTAAAACC
The DNA here is from genome assembly GCA_036435485.1 of Saposhnikovia divaricata. NCBI lineage: Eukaryota > Viridiplantae > Streptophyta > Magnoliopsida > Apiales > Apiaceae > Saposhnikovia > Saposhnikovia divaricata. The sequence continues at coordinate 123,038,389 of CM071597.1, read as the reverse complement.
CCGTAATTAAAGAGATATTGTTAAGGTACTAACGAGCGGTTATTGCTTATGTATAGATCGTTCGACTCCGCACGCTCGACCACCCCAACCAAACCAAGGCAAGTTTACTTTTCAAAACTTATACATGTACAAGGACTTTCACTATTGTGTTTGTAGTTTTCAATCATATCAAATGCTATGTTCATCAATGTATCGATGCAATTGAGATTGTATAAGTACATATATGCTTGTACCCCTTGAACTTAGATTGAAATGTTTTATTCGGACAACGACTTTAGCAATAGAGGTCGTAGAGGTCCGTATATACTATTGACCGGGGAGCGGGATATTATTATTTCGTATCTAGATTGCGAAAACCCGAAGGGTCATTCAGGTAGTATCGTATACTCAAGTAACTATTGTTATATCTTCGTAAATACTCGAAACCCTATCTTGGATTAAAAGTTTATTTTATCGAATAATTATTTTATTAATTATTAATATTAAATCATAAAATATTACTTATTAATTATTGTTCATTATTTAAAGACAAAGTCAATCCAAGATACATTTAATACTTTCAAACTCGAACTCTTTCGAACTCAAAACATTTTCGAAAACCCCCGGTCAGGTTCTGCTTCTTGTATGATTTCAAGAATCATCGGTCGACTGATGTCGGACCTCAATTACTCTGTTTTCAATCAAAATCAAGTTTTTAAAAGAAAAAGAAAAAGGGACTCTGGCAGGTGTGGGAACCGTTGACGAACGATTCCCGGGATGTGTAAGCGGCTGTGAGCCAGGCGGTCCATCAAATATTATTCCGGCCCAAGTGTTGCCGAAGGATGATTACGGATGTAGTTTTCATCGAGGGTGATTACGAATGTAGTTTTCACCCGGGGATAGTTACGGATGTAGTTTCTATCCTTCTACCGGTAGAGAAGACCCGCGGATTATTGGACTTGGATGTGGCGACTGATCATCGTCAATCCCTGTCAGGTTTTTTATGTTTTCTTCCAGTCCCATCCTCCACTTTGGAAAAATACTCAAACACTGCTTCTTGGGCCTAAGTTCCAAGTTGCCGATAGTGTGGTTTTGATGAGAAATTATTGACATCGTGCAGTATCTAGAACTGCAAGATTTTCTATAAAGATTGGCACGTGTTAGTGCACTCTTGCAATTGTTTCAAAGAATGAAATATTTTTGTATGAGAAACCTTCTAAGCTAATGGAAGGAAAGAGGTTTGCAATGATGTATTCCCTGTACAGTATGTTAATCGTAGAGTGTTTTGCCGAAAATGATATACCCATATGTATATATATTTTCAAACTTGAGATATGTTGAAATGGGAACCTTATAAAGGGTTCAGATATTATTCTTAAAGCTCCTTAGTGAGTATAGATGTTTTATTCAAACTCGGACATATACAGTGTCCAATTATGTTTTGAAATCTGAGATATATACCCATATAGTTGGGAATGTTTTCGAAATAAACCCCATTATTATTTTACAAATGGTGAACTTGCCTAGCATTATGTAGCTCATTCTTGCTTTATAAAAACTTTTCAGAAAGAGAAGAATTTGGTCGGTTAACTCCGCGACAGCAGAAGAGGAGTAGAAGATTTACCCCGGAGATGATTTAGTTCCTGATAGATACGACAGAGTAAGTCTGATAGGGTTTCAACTGTAATAGTAAGACTTGTCTTCAAGTGTAGTTGTATAAGTGGAATGGTGTAAGACTCTGATTTGTACAAATGAATTGTAATATTTAGTGGCACTTTTGATTATCGTTTCTGAGGCTCTAACTTGTTTGTGCTTAAGATTGAGGTCTGAATGGATGTATTGTTGAGTTGTACAGTTAATACAGGTATGATATGGTTAGATGGTGATGTGACGACCTGAATCTTTGACCTCAGATTCGGGGGTGTCACAGAAATGGTATCAGAGCGATAAGTTACAGTACTCAGAAACGATAGTGTTGAGGGTTGAGTCTAAGTAGGAGAATGACATAAGAGATCGTAGTAAACTTATTATTGGACTTCCGGAAGAGGTACCGGTGAGTAGAATGGACTGGAGTGTTTACTGAAGGTATTATACTAGGGTCGATAGAATCCTTATAGACCTTCAGAATGATGAATAGAGGTTTGAGAGTCGTACATGACCTATCATAGGTAATGATATAGGAAGCAGGGCGAAATCTCAAGAACAACTGACGTAGAGGCGATATTGCCAATATGATCGGATGACTAGGCTGGCATAAATTTTGTGGCCCATAGTCCTCCACAGTTTAGGAGGCGGCATTTTAAGAATCAAGAAGTTTGGAGTTCCCTACAAAATTAAGGGTACTTAGTACTTGGATTAATGAAAGTCTTTTACTTTGGCTATAAGATCCGATTTCCGATAAGTGATGGGTTTACCTGAAGGTTGGTCACTATGTCGTTGTGGATTCCATTACACTTGATGGTGAATTTTACATGTGTGATACGAGAATGTTATCATAAGACGAGCGTGCTTGGTAATTCCACGCATGATTCGGACGCTAGAACATGGTAGTTCAACTTAGAGAACAAACAAGTAGGATTAACAAAGGGACTCAAGAGAAGTTGAATATGGTTGCAACAAGCGATACAGTGATCTCAGAGCCTACCAAAGGAAAGACCAGCGGGTCTAGAGTGGGATCCTTTGATAGAGATGTTACTAGGGACGACATAGATATGTATTGTAGACCTCAATATTTTTGGTATATGTTCACATACACACACCCGCCACTGAACCTATGGACTGCACTGAGATCCCTGAGAGATCTCTTTGATCTGTTCCCAGGGGGAACTGGCCACTTGTGATTCATGTCAGAAGGCATGAAGTAGGACCCGATTGACTTAACAGGTGTCCCCGGAATGACGTGAAGCTTGGTATTCAAGATAAAGCACAGAACACTAGTTGGCGTCTTGTATTACGAAGACGAAGAGATGGAGTTACCCTCATAATGGTGATAATGGAATGCACGAATAGTTATTAACTTATTTCGGTAACTACCGGCTGGTGCACTACTTCATTTTAAACTGTTCACTAACCATGTTACCTCGATTAGTTTATATCAGGTAACCCTCCTAGCTTTCTACTTCAAACTTGTGGAATGACAACCAGTGATACACTTTCTCGAAACCGGGACTCATCCAAAGTATCTTAATTGATCCCCGAGCATTCTATTTGAAGTTTATAATTATTTCTGCTCAGGACTATTTACACTTTCTTTCAATTATCCAAGGAATGTTCAACAAATATTTCCTTAATTAATCGACGAATACTACTTAACGAATATCGATATTTGATTGCTTCTTTCATACTTGCACTCTTCAGTTGAGCTCATAAATATTCAAAAATTATTGAGGACATGGATGATCTAATGTCCAGACGTCCCTCATGAATTCTTTTCTTCTATTCAAGATGAGATTGTACATCGTACATTGAAATAATAGTAAGGATATCATTTTGATATTGGTATTCCGAATTTAATTCTATTGTCGGATCTGATAAAGCATGTGTACAGAGGCACCCTTGGGTGGACCGTTTCACTGATAAGTAATATTTAATGAGAGGTTATCGATTGTTCCGATACCTAGAACATTCTCTTCATATTTTATAGTTTTCTTTTTTCAAACTTAATAACTTCTTATTTTCATTCGTTGTCCGAGAAGCCTAAAGTTTCTTCCGTGGCTACGATGTTGAAATTCCGTTCTATCCAAGTGAAACTGGCTAGTCGTTATGACTGACTAGTTGATTGTTCTAACTACTCAAAATTGTAAATGATGTGAAGAACACCTAGCTAATTGTCCTAGCTGGTGGTGATGTCTCAAACAGGTGGACTAGCAAATTTTGTCTAGCTAGTTGCTAGTGTTTCCTGAAAAGGACTAGTTATTGTTTCACTGGTCCAACTCCTAATTTAATTCATTCTGCAATGCATTTTGCATGTGGTAAAGTATGATGACGAAAGTTTTGACGAATAACTTGATTGAGACCTAATGAGGTCGCCCACTCGACTTGAACTCTTACCCATCTTCGTATCAGACTTTATATCACTTGAATATTTTATTCTTTCATTTCATACAATGAGAATTCATTTGAAACCATTGATTACTTGGGTGACAAACTACTTCATTCTTTAATTGTCATGGAGTAGAATTGCTTTCTATTGACTGACCTTCATCAATGCGACTTTAGATTTCCTCTTATTATTCAGGAGGAAAAGTATCCACCCGATGTAAGAATTGTATAAAGACCGTCTTTATGACTTTTGTACCCAACCATCATTGCCCTTGTGCAACATTCTCTATGGTGTCATATTACAAAATTATCAGGACGGGAAGGAATAAACCTTGTTGTATTCTTTCTGTCCATCCTTACATCTCCAAAAAAAAAATCGAGACTCCTAGTATTTGGAACCATCAACATTCTTGGAACATCCAATGTGGAATTCTTATTGAGATTATCTATTGGACCTTGTTATTTTGAAACCACTCCTTTCAAAGTGATTACTCTAAGGTGAACGGAAGGTACAATTATGAACCGTTACAACAATATGAGATCAAAAAAAAAAACCAAATGTTGTAATTGTGCAGCCAGAGCGTTATGCCGAGTAATTATTGAAGTAGAGATAACATGTCAGGGCATACCACAAGACCTTTAATATTGGTGTGGGGAAAGTTATAAGAAATGATGAGGTGGTTGGGAGCACGCCCCTACCAACCGTTGTCAGGATGTTATACTAATGAATTCTGGAGTTACCAAGCCTTTTCCTGATCCAAGAAATGCAAATCGATTGCGATGTAAAACATATCCTTGGAGGAAACTGACATGGAAGTGAGATGGACGAGAAAGGAAGAAATATCGTGGCAAGAATGTGAAGCTTTACTTAGCTTAAAGGGATTGATGCACATAGAGAGACATATAGTTTAACAGGCCCCTAATAGCAAATGGATGCATGGAGATATGCCAATGATCCTTCGAGATTACCACCTGATCAAGTTTATTGGGAATCGCAGCCGCATGCAGGCCTCAGGCTGATTGGCGCCAGTTGTGAAGGAGGACGAGCATATGACATCTTATATATACCATCGAGAACTGATACCCTTACCGGAAATGGAGGAATTCTTGACTAGTTAAAACGAGTAGTTGTTTTTCAAGGATAAGGTTGAGAGAAGGTTTCACCAACTCAAGATCGACCTCTGTACTGTGCCAAAGTTGGCATTTCACACTAATATAAACGTTATAAAATTGTGGTAGTATCGTTTGAATGGACTAATGAGTCAGAAGCCTTTATGGATTAATGAACAAAGTTTTGGGATGAAATGAGATATTAGCAACAACCTCATTGTTAGCTATACTTGATGATAAAAAGAGGACTTTGAGAGTCACGATGATGCATCTTTCAAGAGTTTAAGAGGTGTGCTGATGCAGTAGAAAGGGGATGATAACCTATACTTCTAAACAACATAAAGGTTACGGGATAGGATATACTAACCGTGAGTCGGGGATTGGTCATGATAGCGTTCACGCATAAAACTGAGACGTTAACCTTATGGGAAAAGTGTGAAATTTTTCCACAAGTGCCATAAGTATATCTTCATATTAGAACTAAACATAAGAAAGAGTAGGTGACGAAAGGGAGCAGGGAGTATAACGGAGAAATTTGTTATTTCCCAGGAAAGGCCAGTGTGGTGGCCGATACCTTTAGAAGGGATTATTCAAAATTGGAATTCAGTCAGTATTGGCCAAGAAAATAGAGTATATACAATAAAGAATAATGTTAGAGGAAAATGACTAAATTATGGGGAAGGACAAAGATGTACAGAGAATTAAGAGAATGTTTGGCAAACGGATATGAAGAATTGTATTGGCAAGCTATTAAGTACAAACGCGACATGTCGAAAGCAAAATGATAGAGATCTAGTGGATTAATTCCGCCCGTAGAAAATCTTGAACGTGGACAGAATTATAATGAATTTCATGAGTAGGTCACCGAAGACCGAGCCAAGAGATGGCCCTAGTTGATTTATAATTGCTGGACCAAGTGAATTACCTACGAGAGACTTTCCATTTAGAAGATTATCGATTTATATACGAAAGAGATGGTGGTGCAATATAAAACTTCTGCAGTGATTACGTCAGATAGAGACTTAAGGTTAAACTTCGAATATTGAAGGTGCTTTCAAGTATAATTAATAAAGAGATTCAGCGTATGTACTAATTTGATCTGTGGCTGACGGACAGGGAAGAAGAACTATCTAGACGATCGAATTTATATTTAGTGTCGTGCCTTAGATTTCACGGGGCAGTCGAGAATAAAAACTTATCCATGAAACGAATGTTGTTATCACGATCGGCACCATGCGAACGTAAGGACCTCTCTTGTAAAGCGTACTACGAAAGAAGAAGTTTCGCTTTTCTTGCGTTACGAAGAAGTCAATGAACGAGGGATATAGTAGCTGAACTGGTTCGACGTATACCGAAGACTATACAGTATCCATAGCAAGTGGTAACGACTGACGGGAGGCAACACAAGCGTGCTAATCAAGCCAAGGAATATGAGAAATACCGTGCGTATTGACGTTGTCTCAGATTATAAAACACGACCACAAAGTATTCACGGGCCAACTATACAAGGACTCAACACAGATACTATGAACAAGGTAGAAGAGGAACACATAGTAGTGGGATAGAAACTTTCATTCATAGAACAACCGATAAGGGAAAACAGGTCGAGGAGAGCATGCGTTGAGAAACAACATTAAAGCGTAGGTGAGACCAAGGTGAGAGAACAATAGGGTTGAAGTGTCAACTTGAGAGTTGGAAAGGGTAAGGTTGGAATTGTATCCACAACTATTATCTTTAGGTTCTTAAGATAGAATCCTTTTAAGGAGAGGAGACTGCAATAACCCTAAATTTCGTGAATATTCGAAACCTGGATGAAAATTAATTTTATGGGTGGATGAGAAATTTTTGCAATCGCGATATGTACGAATTATTAAATGAAGATTTCGAATTGATATTACGCCTTTACGGTGCAGACGAGTGTATGTAAAAGTCATTATTTTTTTTTACGAAACCCACTATTTCGAATGGTCAAATTTATAAGATATCTAAGGAGATCGTGGTAAGGCATGGGGTTCCTGTGAGCATTGCATCTGGGAGAGACCCAAGGTTCAACTCCAGGTTCTGGAGAAGTTTTCAGGATTGTGTGGGGACCAAGTTAAACATGAGTACTGCATACCATCCCCAAACAGACGGACAGAGTGAGAGGGCCATCCAGACCATCGAGGACATGTTGAGGGTATGTGCCATTGATATTAAGGGAAGTTGGGATGACCACTTGCCGTTGATCGAATTTTCCTACAACAACAGTTACCATGCGAGTATAGGCATGCCCCCATATGAAGCTTTATACGGACGAAGATGTCGGTCTCCCTTGTGTTGGGAAGAGGTTGGAGAGCGGAAGATTTTAGGACCTGAACTGGTCCAACAGACAAGAGAAACTATCGAACTCATAAGAGGACGGATGGTAGCAGCCCAGGACAGACAGAAGAAGTATGCGGACCAGACCCGCAAGGACAAAGAATATGAGGTAGGAGAGTTTGTGATGTTGAAGGTATCACCGTGGAAGGGATTGATGAGATTTGGTAAGAAGGGGAAACTAAGCCCAAGGTTTATTGGACCTTTTGAAATCTTGAGACGAGTTGGGAAGTTAGCCTATGAATTGGCTTTACCCCCGAGCTTGCAGCAAGTACATAACGTGTTCCATGTGTCCATGCTACGACCCTACCATACCGACTTCCGACATGTGATAGAACATGATCAAGTGGATCTGCAACCAGACTTAACATATGTAGAGCAACCCGTAGAAATCATGGATAGAAAAGAACAGGTGCTGAGGAACAAGGTTGTCAAATTAGTGAGAGTTTTGTGGAGGAATCAGAATGTCGAAGAATCAACATGGGAACTAGAGAGCGCGATGCGTGAAAAGCACCCCCAACTGTTTTCAACCTGATTCCGGGACGGAATCCTTTTAAGGAGGGGAGGCTGTAAGAACCCTAATTTTTGGTAATATTCCCTTTTATTTAATATCTTGTGACATTGTCAATATGGAACCTTTCTAGTCATCCCTGTTGATTAATAGAATTGATTGTCCGAGAAAATGTGTTGTTGCATTCATTATGTAAGATAAAAGGAAGATTGTGAAGGCAGGAGTCTTATTGTTAGTAAGATTTATAAAACTTGGGATTTGAGAATGGTTAGAGTATTAAAAGATTTATTAAGAATTATGACGAGGAATTATGGACATTCGAGGAATTTACACAATTAAGTACTTAAGGAATTATAGGGGAAACCTCTACGCGACAAAATATTATTACGAGAGATTAATTAAGATACGATACGAATTAAAGGTTAAATGACAAGCATTGGTGGAAGAATAATGATACAAGGAGTAGTATTGCATGCAAGTCCCATGCAACCAAGTGGTTAGGAATAAACAAACTAGTTGACAAATTGGAAGAGGAATAGTATCTAGTTACTTGCTTTTCAAAAAGGGGAGACAAGGAGTACATGTGACCATACCTTGCTAGTACTTGCCTATACATACACATTAGGTATCACCCAACATAACTTTATCAATTATTTCACCCAACAAACAAAACACAAAAAATCAAAAACTCCTCCCCCCCCCATTTTCAAGGTGCTCTCGGCCAAGCTTAGTAAAGGGAGAAGAAAATTCTTCCTCCCCCATTTCCCACCACTCATACATCAAGATATAATTACTAGGCCCTCTACAACATCTAAGCAAGGTATGTTAATAGTTTCAAGCCATTTCATCCATCCAAATTCAAGTTATAAATTGTTAAAGATTTGGTGAATAGTAACCATGTTTGATTTTCTTTTAGATCTTGGATTGTAAGGGTTGTAGGAGACCATTCAAGGTGTTATTAAGTTGTGTAAGGCTTGTCCAAGACTCCTAGGTGCTCAAGAAGGTATAAAAATCTCAAACCCTTTTGGTTATGTAGTGTTTATAATGTTTGGTAGTAGATCCATGTATATATGAGTTAATCTTGGTTGTATAAGTAATGGATGACATGGATCTTGAGTTTTGATGTTGTGATTGTGACTTCTATGATTATGGATAGTATATATATCTCCATGAGTGTTATAAACCATGAACTAAGTGAATTAAGTGTTGGTTGTGTTGTGGAATTGTGAAAAATGGTTGATCTAAGTAGTATATGCTTGCTGAGTTTTTCCAGGAGCATTGACCTGTCTTGTAACCCGGTTTTGAACCCCCAAATGTTGTCCGCTGATGTCCTACAATATATTGTAGGAAAGATAATTGAATGTAGTTTCTGGAAATGTAAGGTTCATGTCTAGGTGATGTATAGAATTTAAGTTATGGCCGGAGAAGTGAATTGTGTTTCTGGATTCCGGACTGCACTAAGTGACCCCATTGTGAACCTTGTTTAAACCCCTAAAAATATATGTGGGATCATGGAAAAATTTGAGAAGTTATGGAATGCAGTGGTGAAGATCACACAAAAAGAATTGGATTAAAATATGAATTTTTGGATTTTATAAAAATGCTAGAGTAAATTTCGCGCAAGAGAAAAAGTCGTTAGTGGAGCATAATTCTAGGGGTAATGGTTATGATTCGAATGTGGTAACTAAATTAAGTCGATTAAGTGACGAGCGTAACCGAGTGACGACATGAACCTATAGTGGGGCTAGAGTGTCATAAGACGAAGTCGTTAAGTTAATTTCGTACCCCCCTAAAACCCCGTAATTAAAGAGATATTGTTAAGGTACTAACGAGCGGTTATTGCTTATGTATAGATCGTTCGACTCCGCACGCTCGACCACCCCAACCAAACCAAGGCAAGTTTACTTTTCAAAACTTATACATGTACAAGGACTTTCACTGTTGTGTTTGCAGTTTTCAATCATATCAAATGCTATGTTCATCAAAGTATCGATGCAATTGAGATTGTATAAGTACATATATGCTTGTACCCCTTGAACTTAGATTGAAATGTTTTCTTCGGACAACGACTTTAGCAATAGAGGTCGTAGCGGTCCGTATATACTATTGACCGGGGAGCGGGATATTATTATATTGTATCTAGATTGCGAAAACCCGAAGGGTCATTCGGGTAGTATCGTATACTCAAGTAACTATTGTTATATCTTCGTAAATACTCGAAACCCTATCTTGGATTAAAAGTTTATTTTATCGAATAATTATTTTATTAATTATTAATATTAAATCATAAAATATTACTTATTAATTATTGTTCATTATTTAAAGACAAAGTCAATCCAAGATACATTTAATACTTTCAAACTCGAACTCTTTCGAACTCAAAACATTTTCGAAAACCGCCGGTTAGGTTCTGCTTCTTGTATGATTTCAAGAATCATCGGTCGACTGATGTCGGACCTCAATTACTCTGTTTTCAATCAAAATCAAGTTTTCAAAAGAAAAAGAAAAAGGGACTCTGGCAGGTGTGGGAACCGTTGACGAACGATTCCCGGGATGTGTAAGCGGCCGTGAGCCAGGCGGTCCATCAAATATCATTCCGGCCCAGGTGTTGCCGAAGGATGATTACGGATGTAGTTTTCATCGAGGGTGATTATGGATGTAGTTTTCACCCGGGGATAGTTACGGATGTAGTTTCTATCCTTCTACCGGTAGAGAAGACCCGCGGATTATTGGACTTGGATGTGGCGACTGATCATCGTCAATCCTGTCAGGTTTTTTATGTTTTCTTCCAGTCCCATCCTCCACTTTGGAAAAATACTCAAACACTGCTTCTTGGGCCTAAGTGCCAAGTTATCGATAGTGTGGTTTTGATGAGAAAATATTGACATCGTGCAGTATCTAGAACTGCAATATTTTCTATAAAGATTGGCACGTGTTAGTGCACTCTTGCAATTGTTTCAAAGAATGAAATATTTTTGTATGAGAAACCTTCTAAGCTAATGGAAGGAAAGAGGTTTGCAATGATGTATTCCCTGTACAGTATGTTAATCGTAGAGTGTTTTGCCGAAAATGATATACCCATATGTATATATATTTTCAAACTTGAGATATGTTGAAATGGGAACCTTATAAAGGGTTCATATGTTATTCTTAAAGCTCCTTAGTGAGTATAGATGTTTTATTCAAACTCGGACATATACAGTGTCCAATTATGTTTTGAAATCTGAGATATATACCCATATAGTTGGGAATGTTTTCGAAATAAACCCCATTATTATTTTACAAATGGTGAACTTGCTGAGCATTATGTAGCTCATTCTTGCTTTATAAAAACTTTTCAGAAAGAGAAGAATTTGGTCGGTTAACTCCGCGACAGCAGAAGAGGAGTAGAAGATTTACCCCGGAGATGATTTAGTTCCTGATAGATACGACAGAGTAAGTCTGATAGGGTTTCAACTGTAATAGTAAGACTTTTCTTCAAGTGTAGTTGTATAAGTGGAATGGTGTAAGACTCTGATTTGTACAAATGAATTGTAATATTTAGTGGCACTTTTGATTATCGTTTCTGAGGCTCTAACTTGTTTGTGCTTAAGATTGAGGTCTGAATGGATGTATTGTTGAGTTGTACAGTTAATACAGGTATGATATGGTTGGATGGTGATGTGACGACCTGAATCTTTGACCTCAGATTCGGGGGTGTCACAAAAATAATATCCATTAAATAAATCAAACCTTAAATGAATATTCAAAATAATATTCAATAAATAATAAAACTCAAATGAATATTCGAAATAATATTCATTAAAGAAATAATGGAAAAACATTAATGTAATATTTTCCTCAGAAAATAATCACAATATATACAGAAATACTGACTCCCGGTCTATATTTAAAGGATGAAAATCATATGCCCTTCACTAAGGGTCTTAGCAATATCCGGCTTATAACTAATATATCACATCTAGCTTACAAGCCAATATCAAATCATGAAACCAGTACCACAATATAATTTGAAAGCAGGCATGCATGTTATGACATATGTATAACAGAAATCATATATATTATCACAACAACAGCATTTAAAAGGTTTGAAAACTTGCCTGGTAATCTGGTAGGGATAGTATGTCCTAGGTCAGTCCGGTGATCTATAAATAATCAAAATATTCAAGATTAATCACTTAACACTTTAAGAAGCTAAGTGTATACTTTACTTAGGTTAAAACACGTTTTCAGGTTGCCTCGTTATGCACACTCTAGTGTAACTCTTATTAACACCTTTGTAACCCGACACTTGCTCATTATCAAGGGTTGTCATTACACTTACACTTGGTAGGTTCTTAATTCATATATGTTCTAAGGTCGGTCGTTTACTGGAAAAGATTATACCTCGAGATTTATCGTCCGTTTTCTAAGTGGTATTCCAAAGTTATCGCCAAGTGTTCTTTTTAAGGTTCCCTCGCACTTAACCTTGATTCGAACATTTTTATAAAATAGAAAAATGATCCGTTTGACATGAGGTCTTCTCTCACGCCTTCCTTACGATCTCTAATATTTAATTACTAGGATTCGCCACTGAATTATTCATGTTAAGGAGGTTCAATTTCAGTTACGAACTCGCACTTATTGTTTCGAACCACTTTTACTAAATCGGCCATATCTCCTAAACCGTAAGTCCATTTGTTTCGATTCTTGCGCCAAAACGATCTATGTCTCGAGGTCTACCAGGGCAGGTCAGGTAATCATCAAGGTTCGGCAATTAGACCTACTGTTATGCATGGTTTTTAAGGTGTAACAAAATTTCGGCATTAAGACGGCTATGTTTACACGTTTTCCCAAATTTTTCAACCAACCAAGATCACATCAAGATCCAACCAACAACTCATAAACATCATCTACATCTTAACAAGCCCAAAACATCTCACTTTAACCATCGTTTGGATCATATCACTTAGATCAACCAAACCAACTACATAATCATGCTTATAAGTTATAATAACATCATAATCATAACTCATATAACCATCAAGAACATTCATAAACTCAAAGTAAGATCTAGGGTTCATGAGAGATATACCTTCCCTGGAGTGTGTAAAGACCTTACTAAGACTTGATTAGCTCTTGTATAACCTTAATATAACTTAGATCAACCAAAGAAAACAAGAAAACTAAAGTTAGTTCTTGAAATCACTATTCATCATCAACTTTGATGATTTTATTCACCACTCAAAACTTGGAATCTATGGCTTAAATTTATAGGACAACCATGATTTGAAATGTAATACTCACCTATTTCATCTTGGAATTGTTTGATGGTTGGAAGCCTGATTTCTTCTTTGGAATTTTAGTAGAAGCCGAATGGAGTATTTTGAGAGAGTTTGGAGTTCTTGCTTGGTTGCTTGATTGGTTCTTGTGCTAAAGTGAATTATTAGGATAAGATCTAGTGTAAGAACCCCAAATTTTGGATATAATTAAAACTTTTTATTATGTACTGAGGTAATGGTAAATAGTGATTACGACTACGATGTAACGATTGAGATAATGAATGAAAGGAATAGATTTGGATTCAAATGTTTATATGCCATGAAGAATACTATTGGTTAACACTTTAGATAAGAATTATCTATCTCCTAGGGAATTAAGATTTGATAATTCTAAAGAAGAAGGTTATTCTTATGTCATCCAGATCGATATCTGTTATTGGTCCAGTGGGCCAGTAAAAAGGTTAAGGAACGATCGAAAGAGATCAGGGACAGTTGTACAACCCTAAGAGGATGAGTAAAGAAAAATGGATGAATAGTTATTTTGGTGGATTTAGGAATATTATCAGACGACGCTATATAGAAGTATTCGGAACGGATTTCCGAGTTCGTATTAGTGATCCAGGGGGAAAATAAGTGTATGTAAAAGCTGTCGGATTCTGAAAAACTGCACTTTTATTTTCTCCGAGAGTTCCCTGGACACTGATAGCCCTAAGTATTTAACGAATGGATTTAAGAAATATAAATTGGAAAGTTAGAAAGAAAGATGGAGAATGATAGTATTAATATTAGAAAGATTCCCGGTAAACCCTAATTAGAAATCCGTGAGATATTCCTTCGAACGATCAATCGAAACGGGCAATAACCGGACACAGAAACAAGCAGAGGAAGCAAGAGTCTTGTGCAAGCTACTAGAATAAATATCTAGTAACCAAGTGGGCAAGAGTAACTAGATTAATTGGAACATAACTAGTACTTAGAAATCAAAACACTTGGTTTGTTTTTAACCATGCAAAACACAACACTTGTCCTCCAAAACTCATCATCCATGACATCACACCCCACTAACACACCAAGATGAGATATTATCTCTCAAAAAGTCACTTTATGCTAGATTAGTGCAAGAGAAGCAAGCCAAACTCCATCTCTCTCCATTTTCTCTAAACTGCCCAGCAGAAACACTCTGAAGAAGAAAATTCATATCTCCATTTCTATCCATGATAAAATCACCAAATTTTAACCATAGATTCTCTACTCCATGGGCAAGGTTCGTTCAAAATTTCATGGCAATCCAAGTAGTATAGCCTAGCTAAATCCCTCCCCAAAGTTGAAGAAACCAAACTGATCTGTGCTTGACAGTTTCTGTCCAGAGGAGAAAGGGGGCTCAAAACCCTAGCTAGGAAGCTTCAAATCTGATGATCTAGGACTCAAAACAAAGCTTATGAAGAGGCCAAGATGTGGTAAAAATTTGAGAGACAAACTCTTATTTTTCTATTTTCTATGATTTTTACAAAAGTGATGATGAATAGTAACCCTTAGAAACTAACTTTGTTTTCTTGGTTTTCTTTGTTGCTCTAAGCTATATTAAGGTGATCCAAGGACTAGATCAAGGCTTGTTAGACTCTTAGACACACCAAGGAAGGTATAACTCTCTTGAAACCCTAGGTTTTACTTTAAGTATATGCATGATCTTGATGAGTTTTAGTATAGTAATGATATTAGCATGGTTATAAGCTTGATTAGCATGATCTTGTAGTGGTTGAAACATATGATGATTATAAGGATGAAGTGATATGATCTTGGACAGATTTGGATGAGAATCATGTATATAAGATGTGTATTATGCCCGGTGTGGCTTGGTTTTGATGTTATAATTTTTGGAACGCTCGATTTATAGCCGTTATAATGCCGGAATTTCGTTACACCTTGAAACTCATGCATAGCAGTAGCTATAATTCACTGATCTGGTTAAGTATATAACATACCCTTGTAGATCTTGAGTCGTAGATCATTTTGGAAAAAGAATCGAATCAAACAGACTTACGGTTTAGGATTTATGACCGATTTACTAAAAGTAGTTCGAATCCGTAAACGAAAGTTCGTAACTGAAATTGAACCCCGATAAAATATGTAAATTCATGACGAATCTTGGTAAATAAATACTAGAGGTAAAAAGGAAGGTGTGAAAGAAAACCGTATGTCAAAAGGATCGTTTTTCGATTTATTAAAAATATTCGAGTTGAGGTTAAACGCGAACGAACCCCTAAAAGACGACTCTATTATAACTTCGGTAAAACACTTAGAAAACGGGCGATAAAACTCGGAGTATAATATTGGTTCGTAATGATCGACCTTAGAACTTGTATGACTTAAGTATGTCCCAAGTATAAGTACAGTGACATGTCGTATTAACGAACGAATGTCGGGTCGGATCGATGATAAAAGGAATCCACTAAAAGGGGTATAACGAGATAACTCGAGAACGTGTTTCGATTTAAGTATAACTTAACTTTTGAGATGTTAAATGATTAATCCCGAATGCCTTGGCTATTTATAGATCACCAAGCTGACCCGGGTCCCGCGACCACTACCCCTTATCGTACTCGACTACCAGGCAAGTTTCAATTCCCTTCTTTTAGGCTGTTGTTGTGATTGAATATATATATATATATATATATATATATATATATATATATATATATATATATATATATATATATATATATATGTTTTCTGTTATACATATGCCATAGCATGCATGCCTACTTTCAAGTTATATCTTTATGCTTGTTCCCTGATTGTTTATTGGCTTATAAATTAGATAGCTAACGTATCAGTTATAAGCCGGTTATTGTAAGACCCTCATAGAAGGGCGTACCCATCTTATTCATCAAATATAGACCGGGAGTCAATATTTCTTGACATATCGAGATTACCTCGAAAGAAAATATCTAAGTAAATATTTTCCATTATTCGGACGACGAATATTATTAGAATATTCGTTCGAGATTATTTATTTAACGATCCCTACTTCAAATAATTATTTGAACGTAACTATTCGACGAATAATATTTTTAATATTCATTCAGAGTCGAATTATTTATCGATTATTATTTTGAATATTCTTCTAAATGTTGGACTACTAAATGAATATTATTTGGATATTCATTTAGAATATTATTCATTAAATGAATATTACTTTTGAATATTCATTTAAGATAGTAATTACCTGATGAATATTATTTTAATGATTCATCTGAAGCTTGATTTATTTATCGAGTCTTATCTCGAATATTCCTTTAAAGCTTGGATTACTAAATGAATATTACTTGATATTCATTTAGAATATTATTCATTAAATGAATATTACTTTTTCAATAAACATTTAAATTCCTAATTAATTATGAATATTATTTTGAATATTCATCCAGGGTTCTATTTAATCATCGAATATTATTTTAAATATTTTAAATATTCCTTTCAGGTCTTATTAATTAATGAAGTCTACAAAGCTTTGGCTGAGTGGACACCCCCTTTCCCTGGTTCAGCCAAGGTCAGGGGTTCGAACCTACCTCGGAGCGAAAGCTTCGGATTTACGTGGGAGTACTGGGTGGTAGGGCTCAGCGATATATCTCCCCGGGTTTGAAATCCCACATACAAGTGTGTGGGGTAGTTCCCGGTTAAAAAAAAAATTAATGAATATTATTTTGAATATTCATTTGAATATTTAATTATGCAATAAATATTCTCTCGATATTTCTTCAAGGATTATTTGAGAAATACTCTGATTAAAGATATTCTTTCATATTCCTAAATATTTTGTAAAATATTTTAATTCAATAAATATTCTCTGAATATTTATTCCAGACTTAGAATAACCTCAATAAGGTTTATCTTCTTCGATTAATACGAAAAATATTTCGGAGTCATATTATTATTAATCTTATATCAAGAAAGGTTCTCAGACATCATTCTTCTTTGAGTCTATCTCCCTAATTATAAGGGAACCTTACTTGGAAAAATGTTAATTATCTTGTCGACTTCCCGGTCATAAAGTATTCTCTTCACTCGCAACTCGGGTGCTATTGACTTATTAAGTCCTTGGTTACCTTCTCATCGTTCGAGGGGTAAGATTGTTGGAACAAGTTGATATTCGTTACCAAGCAATAGCTTGGAAGTTATTGGTGAATTTTCCTTTCCAACTAGATACGACTACTTTGTAGAGTCTTATCAACAAGTATTATACTTGGGGAAAGGGGGACGAACGTTACATTCAGAATCATGAATTCTATTTGAACTAGGAGTCGTGTAAGAGGCCGAGTAGCGCCGGTCCATCCCCTTTGGCCCAACCGTTGGCCGGGGAGAGCTAGTAAAGTGGTAGACAAGTAAAGCCGTCAATTCTTCCTTCTACCGGTAGTAAATCTAATTTGAGCTGTACGATCTCGACTGATCATCAAGATTGGAACAGCGGGTGCGGTGAATACTCCATCATTAGTTCATCATCCAAAATTATTTATTTCCTGCAACATGATTACTGTTGGTAGAGCTGGAGAAGTGTTCATAGCGGGAATTGCAATCCTTTCATGCAAGTTCCTGTTTTAATGATAATGAGAATATCTCGCTTACTTTTGATATAGCAGATATTTCCACAAAACAAATACTTTGAGTTACCTTGTAACTTCATCCTTTATATTATACTGGCAATAACTTCATTAATGCATGGCATATGATTTCAAAGGATATTTTGAACTACTGTATATATATGCATAACTGTTCAGTTATATTATTGTTGGTGGGCTTCTGCTCACCCTTGCTTCGTTCATATTATGTCACAACAACAGCTAGGACAGATGGCTCGCGTCAGGCGCACTCGGCGCAAGCGGGTTACCCGACCCACCGGACTCCCCGCTGAGATGCTAGCCGCCATTGCTGAGGCAGCTTAGTTAGACAGCTTTTGTTTCCTGTTTAACTATATGTATAATTAATGTAATCAACGGCAAAACTGTTAAACTTATGATGTTATCCTTTTGGGATTGTAATAACTTTCATTCGTAAACCCCTTTTATGTAAGACTTATTTCAATTTCATCTCTGGGACTATAACAGTGTGTGTGTGTGAGTGGATATTCTTGTGGGGTCATAGCATGCTACTTATTGATTTTGGACTCAAGTCAAGTATTGTGTATAAGTTATGAGACAGTAACGACCCGATCCCGGACCCCGGATCTGGGGGTGTTACAGAAGTGGTATCAGAGCGTACGTTATAAACCCCAGAGATGAGGCGATGTTAAAATAATAAATTCACTAAGATAATAAGAACTCTTGCCAAGTTCATAGTCGGACTACTTAAGGTAGTGATGACGTATAAAACCCTTATGGGAACTCTTAAGTGTCATGATAGTAACTTAGCTCGATATCGTATCGACGAATAAGGCGACAGACCTTGAGGCATAAGAGCAGCAGCGCGATGATGCTTTATGTGCTGAAGATCAGCGGGTAAATTCGATGAAGTACCCTACTGGATACCCGGAAGAGGTTCCAGCAGATAAGGAAAATCCTGTTAGGATAAGGAGCTTACCCTCGAGGAATGAGGGCAACAGCCAGAAAGACTGAGATGATTAAGGTATAGTGCTCAGAAAAGTGAGCATAAAGAGCTGAGCTATTAGCAAGAGAACCAAAGATTCATGTTGGATTCGTAGCCGGACTACTGGATGTAGTACCAGCGAGTAAGACAGATTGGAAGAATTACTTGAGATCTTATACGGGATTAGACGAGAATCCTCAGAGACTTTCATATTAACGATGAAAGAGCTAGAGGGATGTATGATTATCAAAGACATCGATTTAGGGCGAGGAGCAGAGTCCCTAGAAATAGTTGAGAAGGAGGCAGTAAGTGCCATATCATTTGACAAATGAATTAGTATGAATATTGTCAGTAATAATTCGCCATGAGAAGGCAGATGTCATAGGTTGTAATTTGTAGAACCAAATTGAGGTCGATGAAGTTGTTTTACTCAGGAAAATGTCCATTTTATGAATGAATCAGTTAGAAAGTGAAAACATTGGGAAGTGACAGCATGATTGGATAAAGTTATATAGGGAAGTAGTAAGCAAGACAATGATCTCAGAACCTACCGGAAGATAAGACCAGTAAGTCAAGATGAACTCGTAATGAGACTACTGCCAGAGACTAAGTATAGGGTTAATTTCAACTCAGTAAAATGATGAACCAGAAATGCTAGATGCATGTAATTCAGAGGAATATTAAATTCTTTCTTTCAATGAATTATAGTAGTTACCTTAAGTTTATTCCGATGCGGAATTATAATAGATCAAGTAATACGACAGCAGTTAAAGAGAAAAATGTGAGAAAATCTTCCTGGAGCTAAAAGATGAAATTGGTAATGACCAAGAGTTGGCATTGCTTAATGGAAAAATGAGACTTTGTGCTTCCAACGACGCTTCGCATAAAGGATTATGATGTGTGCTTGCGCAGCACGACAAAGTACTTGCGAATGCATTCAAACAACACGGTCCACTAGATCGGATGGCCTTAGTAGTTCCAATTTTGTGGGACAACCAACTCCGACGGTAATGTTCCTTCTGAGACTAGTAGTCAGGTAGACTGACATTTGGTAATATTGAATATCAGGACGTATAGGTATCAGGACGTTGCGACAAGTTTCAGTTTAAAACTGTTGATTCCCTTCTAAGGGATATATATATATATATAATTGGTTCCTCTCCAGGGGTTAAACTTCCAACCTGATGACGATTATTTCGTTAATTATGACTGCCTACGGTTCTACCTGCTTGGAGGTTCATTAAAATATTCTTCTGGTTTCGAAATCGGTCTCCTTAATGTTACCAGTAGATGGATAGATTGACCAAAATTTCCCTAATTCTGGGAAGAATTTCAACGAATTTTGGCAAACCTTGTCTTTTTGATTATCAGAGAACATCATGGAAGAGAGTAGAAACTGGGGCAAACCCCATGAATTGGGTAAAGCTATATGGGTTGGTGGACAGACCCTGGTTATCGCGATTGATTGTAGAAATACAATGATGAAGAGAGATTGGACGAAAACAGGAAATATAAGTAAGAAACCAGTCGGACTGAGAAACTCTGGGATTGACTTAAGTGAAAAGGCTGTTATGCCAGGAATGGTAAGCTTGCGTGGCACGTGGGAGTGATAAGAATAGTTGAAAAGATAAAAATAGAGGAAAGGTGACCGGAGACGGCGCTGAGTATCCGATTAAGACTTATATGAAGTAAAGTTGTGGAAAGGTAGAAAGGTATCAAAGAAGAAGGCACTATGCCAGCAATTGTTAGAAAAGTAATGCTATTAGCCAACCCCTAAAATCATATATTTTTATTTTAGTGTGGCCAGTTGAGGCCAAGTCACAAAGGACTATCAAGTGACTAGACCAGCAATGAAAGGACAAAGCAGGGTTGCTTCTAAGTAAGCACCGACTGCAAGGGCTTCTGATATGACGGAAATATTAATGACATTGTAGGAATCTTCTACTGAATCCTTTGCAACCCATGTCTGGATTGGGAATTTACTAGACTTTTGGAATGGGGTCACCCGTACTAAAGTGATTCATGTGTATATGATCGTCTAAGATTACGAAAAAAAAAATGGAAGTACAATGACTTGAGATGTATGATGTTAGGGTATCATGAATACCATGAATATATTATGACTAAGAGATTCACGTTGAACTCGACTCGACCAATATCCCCCAGAACATCCTTGCTACCAGTACCAAGTTCTGTAAGAGAGCAGATAGACATACGTTGTCTTTTGGAAGGTCAAATAGGCTAACAACTATCTGAAAGAAGAGGTTAGCATTAAGCCACCGACCGATTATCAAATGAGAATGATTGAAAAGAGACCCTTATTAAGGATACATGATCTGATTGCCAATTATAGGATGCAAGAATTCCTTGGCAGTTGAATTAAGGATAGGATATCCATAAATTAAGACAAACCCTGGGGAATGCACAAGGGATGGCATTAACCCTAATAAAGACATTGTGAATTCAAATGATATGAGTTGGATTTGCTAAGGCAACAATGATCCGTAAGGATTATTAAAAAGAGTTCTGGAAAGAACATAGACAGAATTATTAGAGTATTGATCAATGACGTTTTGTTATACCCTGTACCTAGAAAATACAGGAGGAAAGATAAGGGCGACCTAAGAAACCTTACAAGGAAAAAGGTAATATTCCGAACTACAAAATGGAAGTTTGGTAAGGAATGTATGACATAGTAACAATAATGCCAGATGAGGCATGTATGAAACCCTGAGGAAGTATGGATTGAACCTATAAAGGTTGAGATTATCCTAGGATAAGGAAAGAACTAAGAAAAGAAGTATCCTAAGTAGGAGTGGGAATAAACGTGATAAAGTTCCCACGGGTAGGTGGAAGCAATGACTTATGGAAAAAAAAAGACTGATAGATATATTTTTCTCCTTTAGCAGAGCTTAAGGGAGAATGCTTTCACCCAACAGTGATGGGAATGAGGTAGAAAAATTTGAGTTGGAATGTATCCAGAAAACATGGATTACAAGGAATTATTATTATCAGGAAAGGCCAATGAGGTGGCCGATAGTCTAAGTATAAAGGAATAATTACAAATGTTCATACCGAAGAAACAAAATGATATTTAGAAAGACCTTGAAGGTCATATCGGAGTGGAGGAATTTACATTCCTTTTGATGATTGTTCAAGAATCGAAGGTAATAATAGTTTAAGTAAAGATTCGATTCCTGATGGAGTCTTAAGCATATTACGTACCTTAGAAGGTCCCGTTTTGAGGCAAACCAGGACCATGATACAAAATTGACGAAGTAAACCGTTAAGTTTCTAGTCTTTTATGGAAGCTGCATGAGTGATAGTTTCATCAACCTGACATAGCTGCGATGCTTGAAACCCTTCTGCAATTTTATCTACTTCGTGTAATATCTACATCAAGTTCAGGAAGTGTTCATTATGGATAAGGAATAGTGATTACTTTGTCTCCCTAAAGGATTGAAACCCGTATGGTTAGCTATTAACGCACTACGTAAACAACAAGCGATGGTGATTCTTCTAAGAAAGTAGATGACAACGTAAAGATAAAGAAAGTGTTGCTATTGATAATCTAAATGGCATGTTGATGAATGACAAGCAAGTTTGTGTTAGTATACTTCTGCGCAAACAAGATAGAGAATATGAGGTTGATGATTCAGGATGCTAACTGTATTCCTGTAGAAAGAATTAATGAGACTTAGAGAGAAGGGCAGTTGAGCCGAGACTTATTAGGCCACCTGAGAGTTGAAAAGTGTTCGGAAGGTGGCATTCGAGCCAGTTTTACCCCCAAAACTTGTAGCCCGGTCATAACGGGTTTTCATGTGGCAAGGCTACGCTAGTAAAATGCAGATACTCGATAGATGATAAGAGTACGAGAAAGTAGATATACGACCTGGTCTGACTTACGAAGAACAACCTGTGGAAAACCACGGGTAGAAAAGAACAAGTGATGAGAAACAAGGTTGGCAGAAGTAGATTATATTTAAGGGATCGGGCCAGATTCATTTCGGAAAGTTTAAATTGGAATAACGTGATGATTATAGAGTAAATGTGACGGAATACCGATAAGGAGGTACCAAGTGCAAAAGGTGTCTCAATAAAGAGATGAAGGTGAAAGTAAATAACAGAAGTAAATAAGAATCAGATAATAAGAAGGATGTGATTGATAAAGAAAAGACTGGGAAAGCAACTAGGGAATATGATGCAAGGAAGGTTATGAATTGAAAAAAAAAAGAAAAAAAAAAGGGTTCTCTGATGAATTCTCGGGATGACAACCTGATAGTGTTAATATTATAGATATGAAAAAGCTAGTAGCGTGACATGGAATGTCAGTAACAATGGTGTCAAGCGAGAAACTAAGATTTAACCTGAGAGGTTCAAAGATTTTCCAAAAGTAAGTGTGCTAAGGTTGAACCAGAGTATCGGTCCATAGAATAATGGACAAAGCAGCAAGATGTGTTGACACATGAGATTGCGATCAAATGGTATTGGATATAATTATGATTAATTTCTTCTTTGATGAACCTCTATAGTTCAGAGGTAAATTCTGAGTATGATATTTTACAGTCATGAAAACCTTCTATAGTCCTTCAGAACTCTTTTCTTTTCTTCTCTCTTATTCATCTTCTTTATGAATTGAGAAGAACAACCCTTTAAGGAGGGGAGGTACTGCTACGTGACTATCTGTCTATGTGATAGAAGTCTAAGTGGAATACCCTAACTTGTTTAATTGCTTGTCAAGTACTAAAGGCTGGCCCCCTTCTGTACTAGCTATGCAATATAACAAATGTTCAATTGATCATAGTGATCTCTCAATAAATCTTTCCAATTCTCTATATTGATCGAGATTGCGAAGATTAAAGCGATCAGGAAATGCACAGTACGAACGAGGTTATCTCCGAATTCACAGCACGATAGTGATACCAAAGCCACTGCAGGTAGCAATAAGGATAAGACTGAGTAAAAGCATAACCCGGATAGTGTGTTGTACGAAAAGTAGCAAAGTAGATGGAAAAAGATAAAGTACGTATAGTAGCACCAGTAGATGTGCGGAGAAAGGGTAGAACGACTAAGAATTGACCGGGAAGCTAAAAAGTGAACGATAGACAAACGACTCTTTGCTTCCTACCTGATTCCGGGACGGAATCCTTTTAAGGAGGGGAGACTGTAAGAACCCCAAATTTTGGATATAATTAAAACTTTTTATTATGTACTGAGGTAATGGTAAATAGTGATTACGACTACGATGTAACGATTGAGATAATGAATGAAAGGAATAGATTTGGATTCAAATGTTTATATGCCATGAAGAATACTATTGGTTAACACTTTAGATAAGAATTATCTATCTCCTAGAGAATTAAGATTTGATAATTCTAAAGAAGAAGGTTATTCTTATGTCATCCAGATCGATATATGTTATTGGTCCAATGGGCCCGTAAAAAGGTTAAGGAACGATCGAAAGAGATCAGGGACAGTTGTACAACCCTAAGAGGATGAGTAAAGAAAAATGGATGAATAGTTATTTTGGTGGATTTAGGAATATTATCAGACTTATATAGAAGTATTCGGAACGGATTTCCGAGTTCGTATTAGTGATCCAGGGGGAAAATAAGTGTATGTAAAAGCTGTCGGATTCTGAAAAACCGCACTTTTATTTTCTCCGAGAGTTCCCTGGACACCGATAGCCCTAAGTATTTAACGAATGGATTTAAGAAATATAAATTGGAAAGTTAGAAAGAAAGATGGAGAATGATAGTATTAATATTAGAAAGATTCCCGGTAAACCCTAATTAGAAATCCGTGAGATATTCCTTCGAACGATCAATCGAAACGGGCAATAACCGGACACAGAAACAAGCAGAGGAAGCAAGAGTCTTGTGCAAGCTACTAGAATAAATATCTAGTAACCAAGTGGGCAAGAGTAACTAGATTAATTGGAACATAACTAGTACTTAGAAATCAAAACACTTGGTTTGTTTTTAACCATGCAAAACACAACACTTGTCCTCCAAAACTCATCATCCATGACATCACACCCCACTAACACACCAAGATGAGATATTATCTCTCAAAAAGTCACTTTATGATAGATTAGTGCAAGAGAAGCAAGCCAAACTCCATCTCTCTCCATTTTCTCTAAACTGCCCAGCAGAAACACTCTCAAGAAGAAAATTCATATCTCCATTTCTATCCATGATAAAATCACCAAATTTTAACCATAGCTTCTCTACTCCATGGGCAAGGTTCGTTCAAAATTTCATGGCAATCCAAGTAGTATAGCCTAGTTAAATCCCTCCCCAAAGTTGAAGAAACCAAACTGATCTGTGCTTGACAGTTTCTGTCCAGAGGAGAAAGGGGGCTCAAAACCCTAGCTAGGAAGCTTCAAATCTGATGATCTAGGACTCAAAACAAAGCTTATGAAGAGGCCAAGATGTGGTAAAAATTTGAGAGACAAACTCTTATTTTTCTATTTTCTATGATTTTTACAAAAGTGATGATGAATAGTAACCCTTAGAAACTAACTTTGTTTTCTTGGTTTTCTTTGTTGCTCTAAGCTATATTAAGGTGATCCAAGGACTAGATCAAGGCTTGTTAGACTCTTAGACACACCAAGGAAGGTATAACTCTCTTGAAACCCTAGGTTTTACTTTAAGTATATGCATGATCTTGATGAGTTTTAGTATAGTAATGATATTAGCATGGTTATAAGCTTGATTAGCATGATCTTGTAGTGGTTGAAACATATGATGATTATAAGGATGAAGTGATATGATCTTGGACAGATTTGGATGAGAATCATGTATATAAGATGTGTATTATGCCCGGTGTGGCTTGGTTTTGATGTTATAATTTTTGGAACGCTCGATTTATAGCCGTTATAATGCCGGAATTTCGTTACACCTTGAAACTCATGCATAGCAGTAGCTATAATTCACTGATCTGGTTAAGTATATAACATACCCTTGTAGATCTTGAGTCGTAGATCATTTTGGAAAAAGAATCGAATCAAACAGACTTACGGTTTAGGATTTATGACCGATTTACTAAAAGTAGTTCGAATCCGTAAACGAAAGTTCGTAACTGAAATTGAACCCCGATAAAATATGTAAAGTCATGACGAATCTTGGTAAATAAATACTAGAGGTAAAAAGGAAGGTGTGAAAGAAAACCGTATGTCAAAAGGATCGTTTTTCGATTTATTAAAAATATTCGAGTCGAGGTTAAACGCGAACGAACCCCTAAAAAACGACTCTATTATAACTTCGGTAAAACACTTAGAAAACGGGCGATAAAACTCGGAGTATAATATTGGTTCGTAATGATCGACCTTAGAACTTGTATGACTTAAGTATGTCCCAAGTATAAGTACAGTGACATGTCGTATTAACGAACGAATGTCGGGTCGGATCGATGATAAAAGGAATCCACTAAAAGGGGTATAACGAGATAACTCGAGAACGTGTTTCGATTTAAGTATAACTTAACTTTTGAGATGTTAAATGATTAATCCCGAATGCCTTGGCTATTTATAGATCACCAAGCTGACCCGGGACCCGCTACCACTACCCCTTATCGTACTCGACTACCAGGCAAGTTTCAATTCCCTTCTTTTAGGCTGTTGTTGTGATTGAATATATATATATATATATATATATATATATATATATGTTTTCTGTTATACATATGCCATAGCATGCATGCCTACTTTCAAGTTATATCTTTATGCTTGTTCCCTGATTGTTTATTGGCTTATAAATTAGATAGCTAACGTATCAATTATAAGCCGGTTATTGTAAGACCCCCATAGAAGGGCGTACCCATCTTATTCATCAAATATAGACCGGGATTCAATATTTCTTGACATATCGAGATTACCTCGAAAGAAAATATCTAAGTAAATATTTTCCATTATTCGGGCGACGAATATTATTTGAATATTCGTTCGAGATTATTTATTTAACGATCCCTACTTCAAATAATTATTTGAACGTAACTATTCGACGAATAATATTTTTAATATTCATTCAGAGTCGAATTATTTATCGATTATTATTTCGAATATTCTTCTAAAGGTTGGACTACTAAATGAATATTATTTGGATATTCATTTAGAATATTATTCATTAAATGAATATTACTTTTGAATATTCATTTAAGATAGTAATTACCTGATGAATATTATTTTAATGATTCATCTGAAGCTTGATTTATTTATCGAGTCTTATCTCGAATATTCCTTTAAAGCTTGGATTACTAAATGAATATTACTTGATATTCATTTAGAATATTATTCATTAAATGAATATTACTTTTTCAATAAACATTTAAATTCCTAATTAATTATGAATATTATTTTGAATATTCATCCAGGGTTCTATTTAATCATCGAATATTATTTTAAATATTTTAAATATTCCTTTCAGGTCTTATTAATTAATGAATATTATTTTGAATATTCATTTGAATATTTAATTATGTAATAAATATTCTCTCGATATTTCTTCAAGGATTATTTGAGAAATACTCTGATTAAAGATATTCTTTCATATTCCTAAATATTTTGTAAAATATTTTAATTCAATAAATTTTCTCTGAATATTTATTCCAGACGTAGAATAACCTCAATAAGGTTTATCTTCTTCGATTAATATGAAAAATATTTCGGGGTCATATTATTATTAATCTTATATCAAGAAAGGTTCTCAGACATCATTCTTCTTTGAGTCTATCTCCCTAATTATAAGGGAACCTTACTTGGAAAAATGTTAATTATCTTGTCGACTTCCCGGTCATAAAGTATTCTCTTCACTCGCAACTCGGGTGCTATTGACTTATTAAGTCCTTGGTTACCTTCTCATCGTTCGAGGGGTAAGATTGTTGGAACAAGTTGATATTCGTTACCAAGCAATAGCTTGGAAGTTATTGGTGAATTTTCCTTTCCAACTAGATACGACTATTTTGTAGAGTCTTATCAACAAGTATTATACTTGGGGAAAGGGGGACGAACGTTACATTCAGAATCATGAATTCTATTTGAACTAGGAGTCGTGTAAGAGGCCGAGTAGCGCCGGTCCATCCCCTTTGGCCCAACCGTTGGCCGGGGAGAGCTAGTAAGGCGGTAGACAAGTAAAGCCGTCAGTTCTTCCTTCTACCGGTAGTAAATCTAATTTGAGCTGTACGATCTCGACTGATCATCAAGATTGGAACAGCGGGCGCGGTGAATACTCCATCATTAGTTCATCATCCAAAATTATTTATTTCCTGCAACATGATTACTGTTGGCAGAGCTGGAGAAGTGTTCATAGCGGGAATTGCAATCCTTTCATGCAAGTTCCTCTTTTAATGATAATGAGAATATCTCGCTTACTTTTGATATAGCAGATATTTCCACAAAACAAATACTTTGAGTTACCTTGTAACTTCATCCTTTATATTATACTGGCAATAACTTCATTAATGCATGGCATATGATTTCAAAGGATATTTTGAACTACTGTATATATATGCATCACTGTTCAGTTATATTTTTGTTGGTGGGCTTCTGTTCACCCTTGCTTCGTTCATATTATGTCATAACAACAGCTAGGACAGATGGCTCGCGTCAGGCGCACTCGGCGCAAGCGGGTTACCCGACCCACCGGACTCCCCGCTGAGATGCTAGCCGCCATTGCTGAGGTAGCTTAGTTAGACAGCTTTTGTTTCCTGTTTAACTATATGTATAATTAATGTAATCAACGGCAAAACTGTTAAACTTATGATGTTATCCTTTTGGGATTGTAATAACTTTCATTCGTAAACCCCTTTTATGTAAGACTTATTTCAATTTCATCTCTGGGACTATAACTGTATGTGTGTGAGTGGATATTCTTGTGGGGTCATAGCATGCTACTTATTGATTTTGGACTCAAGTCAAGTATTGTGTATAAGTTATGAGAAAGTAACGACCCGATCCCGGACCCCGGATCTGGGGGTGTTACATCTAGCGTAAATCCACTTTAATAAAGTGCTTTGGTCATCCAATACATCGTCTCTTGCCATGTGTTGGTGTTTAGTGGTAAGATGATAAGATTAAGCTAACTAGTTTGTTTGGTTTCTAATGTTGCTAGCTACCTTTGTAACTATCTTGGTTACTTGATCCTATCCACTTGCACATGCTGGTATCTTGGCTCTCTGCTTGTTTCTTTGTCTGGTTATTGCTCAATTTCATTGATCGTTTGGAGGAATATCTCAAGTATTTCTTGTTAGGGTTTTACCGGAAACCTTCTTAATATTTATACTACCATTCTCAATCCTCCTTTACAATCCTTGAATTTAAATTCCTCAAATCTCTTTAATAAATCCTTAAATCCTTCAGTGTCCAGGAAAATCTTGGAGAAAATAAAAGTGCTATTTTTCTGAATCTGATATCGTTTATATACACTTATTTTGCCTATAGATCATCAATACGAACTCAGAAATCCATTCTGAATACTTCTATATAGTGTCGTTTGATAATATTTCAAAATCCACCAAAAACACTATTCATTGCTTTTTCTCTCTTTTATTCCTTGTACTTAAAAAGATGTTCTCGCATTTTCTCGAGCGTTCCCTATCTCTTTTGTAACAGCCCCAGATCCGGGGTCGGGGACCTGGTCATTACGGTCTCATATTCCATAAACAATACTTGCACTTGAATCAAAATAAATAAATAGCATGCTATGACCCCGCAATAATACCACATCACACACAACCAGTTATAGTCCTAGAGATGAAATTGAAATAAGTATCTACTTATAGGATCCACAAGTAATAGTTATTACAACCCCAAAATGAATACAGCATAATTTAAAAGTTTCTTGCCGTTGATTAACATTAGTCATACATATAATTAAGGCTGAAAACAAAAGCTGCCAGTCTAGACTACTGGTTGCTACTACCTCAACAATGGCAGCAGCAATATCAGCGGGCAGTCCTACGACTGGAGTCACCTGCTTGCGCCGAGTGCGCCTTACGAGGGCCATCAGACCTAGCTGTTGTTGTGATATAGTAAATAAAGCAAGGGTGAGCAATAGCCCACCAAAATAATATGTAACTGAACAACATTAATATATAGCAGTTCTAAAATATCAATGAAACCATATGCCGTGCATTAACGAATATATTGCCAGTAGAACGTAAAAGATGAAGTTACAAGGAAACTCAAAATGTAACTTTTAGTTTTAATATATGTTACAGAAAATAGATAGACTTGGATGATGAACTAATACTGTAGTATTCACCGCGCCCGCTATTTCAACCCTTACGATGATCAGTCGAAGATTGTACAGCTCAAATTAGTTTTACTACCGGTAGAAGGAAGAACTGACGGATTTACTTGTCTACCGCCCTGTTAGATCTCCCTGGCCAACGGTTGGGCCATTGGGATGGACCGGCGCTACTCGACCTCTTACACAACTCCTAGTTCGAATAGAATCCATGACTCTGAAACGTAAGGCTCATTCTCCTTTCCCCAAGTATAATACTTGTTGATAAGACTCCACAAAGTAGTCGTATCTAGTTGGAAAGGAAAATTCACCAATATTTCCCAAGCTGTTGCTTGTTAATGGATATCGACTTGTTCCAACAATCTTACCCCTCGAATGATGAGGAAGTAATAAAAGATTCAATTGATAAATAGCAACCAAGTTGCGAGTGCAAAGAATAGTTTTAAAAGATTTATGATCGGGAAGTCAAACAAAATAAATAACAGCTCTCAAGTAAGGTTCCCTTATAATTTGGAAGATAGATTCGAATGAAGAATTGAGTTTTTGAGAACCTTCCTTGATAAAAATAATAATAACAAGACTCAGAAACTATTTACATAGTATTTGAAGATCAAAGATAATTTTTGAATAAAATAAATTATTTTAAGAACTAGTTAAAAGAATTAAATAAATATTCAAAGAATATTCATTACATCATAAATATTTCCAGAATATTCTTAATATAAAATATTGCTCATGACTAACCCTCGAATAAATATATATAAAAATATTCATTTAATAAATAATTCCATGAATAAATATTTAAAATAATGTCTGATAAATAAATAAGACCTTAAATGAATATTTACGATAATATTCATTAAATAAATAAACTCAAATGAATATTCAAAATAATATTCATTAAATAAATAAAAATCAAAATGAATATTCAAAATAATATTCATTAAATGGATAATGGAAAAAAATTTATTTAAATATTTTCCTCAAAAAATAATCACAATATATCAAGAAATACTGACTCCCGGTCTATATTTGAAAAATGAGATCATATGCCCTTCACTAAGGGTCTTAGCAATATCCGGCTTATAACTAATATATCTCGTATCTAGCTTATAAGCCAATTTCAAATCATGAAACAAGTATCACAGTATAATCTGAAAGCAGGCATGCATGCTATGGCATATGTATAACAAAAATTAAATCATATATATTATCACAACAACAGTTCCAAAATGTTTGGAAACTTGCCTGGTACTCGGGTAGGGATAGTGTGTCCTGGGTCAGTCCGGTGATCTATAAACAATCAAAATATTCAAGATTAATGACTTAATGCTTTTGAAAGGCTAAGTATATATTTTACTTAAGTTAAAACACGCTTTTAAGTTATCTCGTTATGCACCCTCTAGTGTACTCTTATTATCACCGCTACAATCCGACACTTGTTCGTTTTTAAGGCATGGCATTACGCTTACACTTGGTAGGTTCTTTAAGTCATTTAAGTTCTAAGGTCTGTCGTTTACTAGGAAAGATAATACCTTGAGATTTATTGTCCGTTTTCTAAGTTATAACCAAGTGTTCTTTTAAGGGGTTCATTCGTACTTAACCTCGATTCGAACATTTTTATAAAATCGAAAAACGATCCTTTTTACATGAGGTTTTCTCCCACACCTTCTTTATGATCTCTAATATTTAATTACCAAGATTCGCCACTGGATTAATCATGTTAAGGGGGTTCAATTTCATTTACGAACTCGCACTTACGGTTTTGAACCATTTTTACTAAATCGACCATAACTCCTAAACCGTAAGTCCGTTTACTTCGATTCTCACGCCAAAACGATCTATGACTCGAGATCTACAAGGGTAGGTTATATATTCATCAAAATCAGAAATTTATGGCTACTGTTATACACGAATTTTGAGGGTCAACGAAATTTTGGCATTACGACGGCTATAAATCGAACGTTTCCAAATTTGTTACATCACAACCAAACCACACCGGGCATACCATACATCTTATACACATGATATTCATCAAGAACATCTCACTTCATCATCATAAGCATCATATCTCTTAAATCAACTAAACCAACTACATAATCATGCTTACATGCTTATAAGAACATCATAGTCATAACTATTCTAAAAACCACCAAGAACATACATAAACTCAAAGTAAGATCTAGGGTTTAGGTGAGATATACCTTCCTTGGAGTGTGTAAAGACCTTACTAAGCCTTGATTAGTCCCTGTACATCATTAATATTGCTTAGAAACATGAAAACTAAAGTTAGTTTCTTGAAATCACTATTCACCCTCATCTTGGATGATTTTATTACCTAGGAAGGAATTGGAATTTGAAGCTAAAATTCATAGGATAACTATGATATGAAATGTAGTACTCACCAAAATAATTTTGAGATTTAACAATGGTTGGAAGTTGAATTCTTGTTCTTGAATTTCTTGAAAGACCGAATGGAATGAAATGGGAGAGAGATGGAGTTTGCTTGGCTTCTCTTGGCTAATCTTGCATTATTGTAATGTCTTTAGATAATATCTTGGCATAAAGTGTCTTTAATAAAGTGATTGCATCACCTAATGCATGATCTTATGGACAAGTGTTGAGTTTTAGTGGTTTAATGATGTGTTTAGGCTAACTAAGTGGTTTGGTTTCTAAGTATCCTAGTTACTCTTGTAACTACTTGGTTACTTGGTCATATTCACTTGCACATGCATGCATCTTGGCTCTCTACTCATTTATTTGTCCGGTTATTACTCAATTCCACTGATCGTTCGGAGGAATATCTCAAATATTTCTTGTTAGGGTTTTACCGGAAACCTTCTCAATATTTATACTTCCATTCTCAATCCTCCTTTATAATCCTTGAATTTAAATTCCTCAAATGTTTTTAATAAATCCTTAAATCCTTCAGTGTCTAGGGAAATCTCGGAAGTGCTATTTTTTCTGAATCTGTTATCGTTTACATACATTTATTTTGTCTATTGTTCATCAATACGGACTCAGAAATCCGTTCTGAATACTTCTATATAGCATCGTCTGATAATATTCTAATTTCCACCAAAAACACTATTCATTGCTTATTCTCTTTATATTACTTGTACTTAGAAAAATGTCCTCGTTTTCTTTCGGGCGTTCCTTATCTCTTTTACGGAATCACTGGACTTATACTAGATATCGATTTGGATGACATGAGCTACCAGATATCGATTTGGATGACATGAGAATATTTCCTTCCTCTTTGAAATACCCTATCTTACTTTCTAGGAGATAGATTATTCTAATCTAAGTTGTCAACCAATTGCATTGTTCATGGCATGTAAACATTTGAATCCAAATCCGTTAAATATTCATTCATTAAACTACTGATACATTGTAGTCGTAATCATTATTCATTCATACACCATTACATAATAAAAGTTTGAGAAGTTTTAATTCTACCAAAAATCTGGGTTCTTACAGTCTCCCCTCCTTAAAAGGATTCCATCCCGGAATCAGTCTGAAAACAAATGGGCGTATTTCTCTAGAATTGCGCTTTCCAATTCCCAAGTTGACTCTTCCACATTGTGGTTCTGCCACAAGACTCTGACTAGCTTGATGACCTTGTTTCGGAGTACTTGTTCCTTTCGATCTATGATTTCCACAGGCTGCTCCACATATGTTAGGTCTGGTTGCATGTCTACGTGCTCATATTCTACTATATGCTTGGCATCCGGATTATATTTCCTTAACATCGAAACATGGAACACATTATGCACTTGTTGCAGATTTGGGGGTAATGCTAGTTCCCCGATGCGTCTTAAGATCTCAAACGGTCCAATGTATTTAGGACTCAGCATTCCTTTCTTTCCAAACCTCATTAAACCTTTCCAAGGAGATACCTTTAAAAACACTAGGTCTCCAACTTCATATTCCTTGCCTTTCCGAGCTAAATCAGCATATTTCTTTTATCAATCTTGGGCTGCTACTAGCCGTCCTCTGATTAGATCCACTACATCTTTAGTTCATTGGACCACTTCGGGACCGAGCATTTTTCGCTCTCCAACTTCATCCCAATACAAGGGAGATCGGCATTTTCTCCAATAAAGGGCCTCGTAAGGCGACATCCCTATGCTTGAGTGAAAACTATTATTGTAGGAGAACTCAATCAATGGCAGGTAATCATCCCAATTTCCTTTAAAGTTTATAGCACAGACTCTCAACATATCCTCTAGTATTTGGATGGTCCTTTCACTTTGCCCGTTTGTCTGGGGGTGATAGGCTGTACTCATGTTTAGCCTGGTTCCTACACATTCTTGAAAGCTTCTCCAAAACCTGGAGTTAAATCTAGGATCTCGATCGGATACTTTGGCGACTGGGACTCCATGTCGCGCCACTATCTCTTTTAAGTAGATATCCACTAGTTTGTCGACAATGTATCTTTCATTGATCAGAAGAAAGTGAGCTGACTTCATTAGTTGGTCTATAATTACCCATATGGCATCGTGATTATCTTTGGTCCTTGGTAAACCTACTACGAAATCCATGGCTATATGTTCCCATTTTCATTCGGGAATCTCTAAGGGGTGTAAAAGTCCACTGGGTCTCTAGTGCTCTGCTTACACTCGTTGGCAGGTCAAGCATCTGCTTACCCACTCTGCTACGTCCTTTTTAATGTTAGGCCACCAGTAGTACTCTTTCAAATCTCTATACATCTTGGTACTACCGGGGTGCACTGAGTACCTTGAGTTATGTCCCTCATATAGAATTTCGTCCTTTAGTTCTTGCACATTTGGGATCCATATCCTTGATGCGTATCTCATGATCCCTTCTTTATCTCTTTCACACTTAATTTCTTCTCCGGTGATTATCTCTTCCGTTGAGTTCTCTTCTTCCTCCATTATCCGTTCTTGACATAGCCTAATCTTTTCCAATAATGGGGGTTGGATTCGAATCTCCATTAACCTTTCTTGACCATCTCCTGGTATCTTGACCTCGATTTCCAACTTCTCGAAGTCTCTCACAAATTCTTCTTCTGAGGTTATCATTTTGAGTTTCTCTTTCCTACTGAGGGCGTCAGCCACCACATTGGCTTTACCCGGGTGATAACGAATCTCACAATCATAATCCTTGATTAATTCCAGTCATCTTCTCTAGCACATATTAAGCTCTTTCTGAGTGAAAATGTACTTGAGGCTCTTATGGTCAGTGTAAATCTCGCACTTCTCCCCATACAAGTAGTGCCTCCAAATCTTTAAAGCGAAAACTATTGCTGATAATTCTAGATCATGAGTGGGATATCGAATCTCATATTCCTTCAGCTGCCTTAACGCATACGCGATTACCTTACCGTGTTGCATAAGCACGCATCCTAATCCTTTAGGCGAAGCATCACTGTAAATCACAAAATGTCCTTTTCCATCAGGCAACGCCAACACTGGGGCCGTCACCAACCTCTTCTTTAGCTCTTGGAAAATCTTCTCGCATTTTTCAGTCCATTCAAATTTCTCGGTTTTACGGGTGATTTGAGTTAACAGGGTTGCGATCTTCATAAAATCTTGCACGAATCTCCTATAATATCCTGCCAGTCCGATGAAACTTCTTACCTCTGTTAGAGTGGTTGGTCGTTCCCAGTTTGAAACTGCCTCTATCTTTGAGGGGTCGACCAACACTCCTTCTCTATTGATGACGTGCCCTAAGAATTGCACTTCATTTTTCCAGAACTCACACTTCCAGAATTTGGCATATAACTCCTCTTTCCTGAGTATTTCTAAGGCTATTCTCAAATGTTCGGCATGTTCTGCCTCAGTCTTTGAGTAGATGAGAATATCATCAATGAAAACTATCACGAACTTATCCAAATACTCTTTGAACACCCTATTCATCAAATCCATGAAAGCTGCTGGGGCATTGGTCAATCCAAATGACATCACCAAGAACTCATAATGTCCATATCTGGTACGGAATGCAATCTTTGGGATATCTTCAGGTTTAATCTTCAGTTTGTGATATCCAAGGAGGAGGATGTGGAGAAGGTCGTCGAGGACCTGATGAAGGAAGCTCTTTTTGAGCTTAATAAAAATTGATGGTTTTTTTCAGAACTCTTTATGTATTTTGTTTTTTTAATGAAAAGTTCATCGTCTTCTTCTAGTGTTCTTGCCTATTTCTTTCCTTTATTCTCCTACCTTGATTATCTGTTGGGTAAATGCATGTATGCATGTGTATATATATGAATGTGTGTATGTGTGCCTGAAACGAGTATGCGCTTTAATCGATTAAAATGCTAATTGGTAATTTTAATTAAGCAATAGACAAAATTCATTTAAAACCCATGACGTTTGGAATTTCCGCACAACTTGCTGTCAACAAGGAAATGTGCTATCATGAGATTTTTTAAAAGATAATTATCTATAAATTACTTAATGGTGACAGCATGTTCTCGCGCCAATGTTACTGTCAAGCGAAACATACTGTCACCACCTCAAGGTTACTAACGATTTGTTCCAGCGCACAGGTTACTGTCAAGAGTTAGTGGACCGTTGAAATTTGGATTTTTACCTTCACAATTTACAGCCACCAAAAAGTAACTACCCACTACACCACGTGAACATTTTATGGGTTAAGACAAAGTTACTTTTCCCTCTTCAGTAAAACATTTGCTATTCTCATATAAGCAACTGTCAAACACACAAACACATAAATCTCAACAGAACCTCTCTCACTCTCAAATCTCAAAGCAAAAATGGCACCCAAACAATCCTCTTCTAAAACAAACTTTGCTGGTATTCTCTTTGCTGGAGATGTTGGTGAAGGTTTCAAAGGACTTGTATCCTTCATGAACAAGTCCTATCTAGGTCATGCTATTACTTCGACACCTTCTTTGGACATAGACAAACTTGAACAATTTTGGAAAACAACCTCTGTTCAAGGAGATGCTGGTAGTGAGTCCATAAATTTTGAAATCAACAACACTACCTACATTCTCACAATCAAGGGCATTAATGAAGCTCTAGTAATTGGACTGCAAGAAAATGAATCATACCAGGAGCTTGCAAGTGATGAAACCCTAAAGAAGTTCTTCTTGAAAATTGGGTATTCTGGCCCTGTTCTTGAAGAAGGAACTTCAAGCTAGTACCCAACTGGAGAAATAGAAAGGAAATATCTCAGAAAAGAGTGGAGCATGATTATTGATGCAATGGTGAAGGTTTTCTCAACAAAGACCTCTGGGTGGAATGGTATCCCTACCTACATCAAGAAACTCACTCACTCTCTTGTTCATGGGTACAAAGTGGATGTTGGAAAGCTGCTCATGGGACAGTTCAAATCTGCCCTAGGCAAAAAGGTACATATCTATCCTCGCTTTCTTATAATGTGTATAAATTCTTTATGTAGAATTGATAAAAATGCATATCTCAAAATGGAGTGCAATGTTTTGAAAAGAAATACACACACTACACTCAATTCACAGAATTTAAATGCACATATTCCACTCTGTTTTACACAACACATGGTTGATCAAGTGCCCAACCTTGATTTTCCATTGCCCTCTGGGTATACTATTTTCTCTCTTGAGAATGAAGCTGAATTAAGCCCAAATTCAGTCAACCCTCATTTTACTCAATTTATACGAGTCAGACCATCTAGACTACCAAAAGCCACCAAAATAGCCCTGCAAGAATCGAAGAAAAGACCCTAGGAAACTGGTGTTAAAGGTAGTTTAAAGGGTGTTGAGGGAGAAACTACACTTGATGCAGCAAATAAGGATGTTAGTGAAAGTGAACCCACAGTGGTTCCTCTTGAGCCTAAGAGAAGAGAGCTAAGAGGGGCAAAGCCACTGTCAGCCACCAAAGGCTGTGGAGGAAAAAAGGGAATCTAACACATCCCTAGATGCTTCTTCTCAACAAGGAGTATCTATTGAAATTGGCCTGTCTTCCAGGGCATCTTGTAAAGAGTCTGCACAAACTCATTTACTCACTCATGAGAAGCCCACACTTGCAGAAACACACATGGAGATAGGGCACAGTGAGGATCAAACTCCAACTATTGATGTTCCACAAGTTACCCCTGTGGAACAACCAATACTCTCTTCTATACCGTCACCTTCTTTATTCTCTAATCTATCAATTGTTTCTTCTCAAAAACCTAGAGAAGGGGATAGTACCAACCCTTCAGGTTTTGATCATCCATCTTCTATCATGGGCGAGCCTCCATCAAGTGGTCCACAAGAACCCATTGCTCAAAGTGTGATGGACACCTCTCTCTCAAACACTGAGTTAGATCATGATGCAATTCTGCCAGATATTGAAACATCCAGCTTCATGATTGATCTCCAAAAAGCAACTTACCCTCAGGAAGTTGCTGTCACAGCCTCAGCTGCTGTTAAGGACACAACCAAAGTTGTTGTCACCCCACCTGCTGACAGTAACCTTCTGGATAAAGATGCTGTCACCTCTACACAGCTTGATCAAGACGTAGTCATTGTTGAAGATGCTTCTGATGATTATCATGTGCCAATATCCTCTTTTAAAACGGTAAAATCTAAACCTTCTCTTTCAATGCATGTTAGTACTGCTCATACCCATGCATCTAGGTTGAGTGAGGGTGAGAAAAAGAAAAGAGAGATAAAAGAAAAGAGAGGTGAGCATAAAAACGAGAAGCATCCAAATGAACTGGTAAAAGGAGAGGGACTTGAGCATGTCCAGAGTGAAAAAGAGATAGACCCCAGCAAACAGGCTCTAGGCCTTGAGTGTTCAACTGTGAGGAGTGATGAGATCACTCAGAAAAATAATGAGCGTATGAGAACCCCCACAGCCTCCTTGCCCCAATCTTTTCCTCTGCCTCCAAAAAGATTAAGATCTGGTGGTCCTTCTAAACAAGCTGATTCAAGGTTGAAATCCCTTGAGGACAGATGTGCATCTATGGAAGCTAAAATTGACAATCTGTCCACTATGGTAGCTACTGGATTTGCTGAGATTCAACAAATTCTGCTATCATTCTCTACTACTCTTAGTGCTGTCAACTTAACTAAGGGGGAGAAAGTGGTAAATCAGAATAGAGTGGTAGATCCAAATAACTTAGACAAAGTGGTAGAGAAGGAGAAACAAGGGGAAGCAACAAGCAAGGGGGAGTCAAAAAGTAAGGGGGAGCAGGTACAAGTCGAAGATGGAGGAGGGAGTGAGGGGGAGCCAGAGAAAAAAGAAGAAAAAAACTTTGGTGAAGAACTGAAAGCCTCTGGAGATGGTGGTCTTATTGAACATGCAATGGATGGTGAGCCAGTATTGGTAACTAAAGAAGTAATGGTGCAATTACAAGAAACTCAAAAGTCTGAAAGAGCAATACTGCCTCCTCTGAAAATTAAGGAGCCTGCTTCAGAAATCATGGAACTGGAAAAACTATGGAGAGAACAGGAAG
The DNA here is from genome assembly GCA_036435485.1 of Saposhnikovia divaricata. NCBI lineage: Eukaryota > Viridiplantae > Streptophyta > Magnoliopsida > Apiales > Apiaceae > Saposhnikovia > Saposhnikovia divaricata. The sequence continues at coordinate 122,998,898 of CM071597.1, read as the reverse complement.
AGCAAAATAGACTGGGTAAAGGCAAAGATAAAATGCCTGAGTACATAAATCTGACAACTGGAACCACCTGGTCTGATGGAAGTGAGTACAGCCCAGATGAAGCAGGAATAATGATGGTTAGCTACATGGAGAGTACTTTGAACAACAGGGATGAAGAATTCAATATGTTGGTGGATAACTCAATCACAGAAGCAGGAGGAGTTTACAACAAACTTTCAATAATACTGAAGGATAAAATAATAAGTATCTCTGTGAAAGTTAACTTGGAGAAAAGATGGGTAATTGATGTATATCTGAAAACGGGCATTTCAATATTCATCACAATGCAACTACTGCAAAGCTTGCAAGCAAGAATACTAAATTCCTTAGCAACAAAAGTGAAGGCCAATTCAACAACCTTTAATGAAAGTCTGTCGGCACAGATCAAGAGGATTGTTGAAGACAAACTCCCAAAAGTGATTGACAATCCATATGGTGTTTGCTACAGGATGACCACAAGTGCAGGAGTAAAGAAAATTGGTTTTCTACATTTGGATGGAGAAACAAAGTTGAAAACTTACTCAATTATGATAGTACTGAGACACATTCTCAAATCCAGAATTACAAAAGAAAAAATCAAGGCTGTCAAGGACATTCACAAACTTTTGGTAAAGAGAGATGAAAATCTTAGCTCTCAGATAAAGAAGTTAATTTCTGAAGCAAATGCCAAAAGAAGTGAAAGAGGTGGAAGCTGCACATTTAATGACACCCTTGATGATGTTAAAGATGAACCTGATGGTAGTGGAGGATGTGGTGCACCTGGAAATGGTGCCAAAGGAACTACTGAGATTGCTGGAAGTCAAACTAAGGAGAAAACAAAAGAAGAAACTCCCAAAACTGACAAGAAAGATGCTGATGCTAAAGATGAAGGGGAGATAAACATTCTTGAAGCCTTGGAAGCAAATATTTTAAGGTTTGTTGTTGACTGCCTTAATGCTGAAAAGGATGTTGTTAACAAAGACACTGCCAAGAGCTCAAATAAAGATACTGTCATGAAGGACACGGTTGAAAAAGACACTGTCAAGAGCTTGAATGAAGATGCTGTCAAGGACAAGGATGCCAAGGCATTCAAACCTAAAAGGACAAAAATAAAAGCAAAAGCCTGGCGCTTAACTCCTACAAAGGGGAAGACAAAGGCTGCAACTAAGGCAAAGAAGCATGGAGTAGTGGTTGATAAGACTGTTATTCAGAAAAAAGAAATGATGAACAGCTTCGAATGCCACAAATCAAATGTTGAAAGAGACATGAAATCCGTCTCTTTGAATTTGGATAAAAGTAAGCAACATGTAACCAAATACACCATATGGCATACAGATGGAAGTAAAATGATGTATGTTGACAAGGATTTGAATATGATCAAAGGATCACATGTGGTGGACAGGTATAGCCTCAAAATGACATCTAAAGTAGTAACACGCAGAATTGATTTCTTTATGTTGGCAAGGATGGTGGATATTATGGAGAGTCATGGCAATGTCCCTAAACCAGCCATGGAACACATCCAGAAATACTATGCTGAAAGATATGCTGAATTCTATGAGAAACATGGTGACTGGATGGAAATTGATGATGCCAACTTGTCTATAAGTTCAGATGAATTAGAGGTTGCGTGTAAGTATGACTGGGTAGAAAGAACGTCATCTTATACACCTGCAGAAGTGAATGAAGCAGCAGAAGCATTCAGGGCTACTGAAGAAGAATTCAAAAATGCTGATAAACCACCCAAGTCTGCCAAACAAACTGCTGAAGATCTAGAAGCTCAACTGAAAGAAAGTTGCAAGAAGGTCAACAAAATGAACAGTGAATAAGTAGATTATAAGCCCTGTGTACTGAAAGATCCTTTCAGAATTATAGATGGAAAAGAAGAAATCTATGTAGATAGTTTTCACAAACTGAGGACCAGTATCTTGAAGAATATTTACTAGAAAGTTATTGGATCATCTCACAAGCTTGAAATGCTATGTGCTTGGGAACTTGAAGTTATCTTTGACCAAAGGAGAGATAAAGATCCAAAACTAGACAGAAAAAGGAGAGTATCCCTCAATGATTTCTCTGGAAGGAGATTCAAGGTCATTGAAGGCATCTTAAATTTCAAAACATATACCTATGACTTCGAAACTTGGTTTGACCTGAAAGATGCTAAAGTGTTTCCTTCTCGAATGATTCACCTTCTCGAATGATTCAAGGGTACATTGAAGACATTGAAGATGATGTTAAAAATCCTGAAGAAAAGGCTTTAGTAGAAGACCTAAAGAAGGCAAAACAAAAAGCTCTCAAAAGAGAGGGAAGAATCTAGACAGCTGAGGACTGCTCAAATCAAGCTAAGTAAAATTTCTTATTTGCTCAACATAAAGGAGTAATTGATTTGTAGTTAGAATCTTAAATGTTGTATTCTGGATTCTTTAACATTCATCAGACATGGTGTTTCAAATATTCTGATCTATGTTAGTTAAGTTGTCAGCATGCTTTAATTGTAAATTTGTTGTCCTTGTCCATAAAAACAAATTGGGGGAGATGGTTAGGATTTATGGGTGATAGCTTAGAAACAACTTAAATAGTACTTAGTTTTGTTTGTATAGACTAAGGAGAACATACTGTCACAACCATAGTGTGTCCTTGTAATCGAATAAACCACTACCATGTAATAATTGTATCTCTTGGAAGAAGTTCATACATTTGTTCAAGCCTCAAGTTATACACAAGGAAGACAGAGAGAATAACTGTTACTTTCACAACATTGACAGTAAGGTTACAAGAAGACAACATGTTGCAAAGTCACGACAGCAAGTTTCATCTGACAGCAACATTGGCGGAAGCATGAAGACAGCAACATTCTCACACTTTGACAGCAAGTTTGAAAGTCGTGACAACATCATTGGCAGGGACTCATACTGCCATCCAAGGAACATTCTCATGATAGCAAACTTGGCGTTAAAGGTTATTGTCTCAATGGAATATTTGAATTGGGGATTTATCTCAGTCAAACCCTTGACGGTTTAGATGTTCAAGAAACAGATTTACTGCATCTTGTCAAAGATTGTGGCAGACCTGCAAGACTACGACAGAAGCTTGAGAGATCACAAGACGAAGCTCGACAATTCAAGAGTATGACAAGTCTACATCTACTAGAATTGTTTTAACTAGTTTTAGAAAGAACCCAGATTGTTTTATGCTTAATGATAACCTGTTTGTATACATTTTGGGAAAGTCACATGGGTGTGCAATTTGTGAGGAGCTGCCACTTGAAAATGATAGCGGCTCCATAACCCATGTGACAGAGACGTTAGAGAAGATTAGTCTTTATAGAGAAATATCTCTCATTCTTTCTGTAATCGATTCAAGAAGTCGAAGCTTGAGAAAATAATTTTTCTCGAGGCTGTAGCAACACTTTGCAAAATAAATAAAACATTTATTTTGTGAGAATATCTTGAATTACTACTTTTGTTTGCATTTCTTGGATAGATAGTTTACAATCTTTATCATTGTTGTTGAGGTAAAGATTTGGAATTATCTATATTGCATTCAACCGCCCCCCCTTCTGCAATATATTCCGAGACCAACAAAGTGCGAGATCTATACTGATCATAAGAGCCTGAAATACATATTCACCCAGAAAGAGCTAAACATGAGACAAAGGAGGTGGCTAGAATTGATCAAGGATTATGATTGTGAGATACACTACCATCCAGGGAAGGCCAATGTTGTGGCCGATGCCCTTAGCCACAAGGAAAAAATTAAGATGATAACCATGTCAGATGAGTTGACCAAAGAACTCGAAAAAATGGAGATTGAGGTAAAGATACTGGAGGAAGGCCAGGAAGGCCTAATGGAAATTAGTGTACGACCACCGTTAATGGAAAATATTAGGTTGCATCAAGAAAAGAAAATGGAAGAGGAAGAGAAGTCCTCTGAGGAAATATTGACGGGAGAAGAGATCAAATATGAGAGAGATGGAAACGGAATAATGAGGTACGCATCGAGAATATGGATTCCTAATGTACAGGAATTAAAGGATGAGATTTTACACGAGGCCCATAGTTCAAGGTATTCTATTCACCTGGGCAGTACTAAAATGTATAGAGATTTAATGGAGTGCTATTGGTGGCCTAACATGAAAAAGGATGTCGCTGAGTGGGTAAGCAAATGTCTAATGTGCCAACGATTGAAAGTCGAGCACCAGAGACCCAGTGGATTGTTACAACCCTTGCAGATCCCCGAGTGGAAGTGGGAACATATCGCAATGGATTTTGTGGTAGGATTACCAAGGATGAAAGGGAACCATGATGCAATATGGGTAATCATCGACCGATTGACTAATTCAGCACACTTTCTTCCGATTAACGAGAGATACACTATCGATAGACTAACAGACATTTATATCAAAGAGATTGTAGTGCGACATGGAGTCCCCGTAACTATTGTGTCAGATAGAGACTCGAGATTTAACTCCATATTTTGGAGGAGCTTCCAAGATTGTGTTGGAACCAGATTGAGTATGAGCACTGCCTATCACTCATAAACAGACGGACAGAGTTAAAAGACCATCCAAACCATTGATGACGTGGTAAGAGTCTGTGCAATAGACTTTAGAGAAAGTTGGGATGAACACTTACCATTGATTGAATTTGCTTATAACACCAGTTACCATGCCAGTATAGGGATGCCCCTTACGAGGCCCTGTATGGAAGGAGATGCCGCTCTCCCTTGTGTTGGGAAGAGGTAGAGGAGAGAAAAATATTGGGACCGGAGCTAGTCCAACAGACCAGAGAAACAATAGGGCTTATCAGGAAACGGCTAGTGACAGCCCAGGACAGACAGAGAAAGTCTGTGGACCAAGCCCGCAAAGACAAAGAATATGAGGTAGGAGATTTCGTGATGCTAATAGTATCCTCGTGGAAGGGATTGATGAGATTTGGGAAGAAAGGAAAGTTGAGCCCGAGATTCATTGGGCCATTTGAGATTCTAAAATGCGTTGGGAAGGTAGCCTACGAGCTAGCCTTGCCCCCAAATTTACACCATGTTCATAATGTGTTTCATGTATCAATGCTACACCAGTATAATGCAGATGCCAGACATGTGATAGAATACGAGCAGGTAGATATTCAGCAAGATCTAACCTATGAAGAACAACCTGTAGAAATCATGGATAGAAAAGAACAAGTGCTGAGGAACAAGAGTGTTCCACTTGTGAGAGAGCTGTGGAGGAACCAGAATGTCGAAGAGTCGACACAGGAACTTGAGAGTACAATGCACGAAAGATACCCTCAACTTTTTACCGACTGATTCCGGGACGGAATCCTTTTAAGGAGAGGAGACTGTAATAACCCCGATTTCTGTATTCGGGAAAATTTTTCACTTTCTGATGAATAGTGTTTTGCATGCATGAATAGTGTTTTGCATGCATGAATAGTGATTTTGGGAACTAAGAAATTTTTCATGCCACCCTATGTACAGGACGTGGTATGGATATTTCGAAGTCATATTAGTGATTTACGGAGTAAATAAATGTATGTAAAGACGATCGGAATTCAGAAATTCCAATTTGTATTTTGATGTAATATTTGACCAGGCAGTGAAGTGTATATCAATATTATCAAGGAATGATATGTTTAAATTAGGATTCAAGGATTTTATATTTGAGTATTTTATTAAATGTGATTTAAGAAATTGAAACGAAAACCACTGAGATATAGTAAAATGAGCGTTCTAGAATCGCTAGAACTTAATAATGAGATTAAGCGATAAAGCGAACGAATCATGGATTATGGATTGAGTTCATAACAAGATTTAATACCCTACATGATCATCAAGAGAATTATATCAAGTGAATTGAATGATTTAATCAAAGATTAAATCAAGAACAATTAGGAATTAAGTGATTAAAATCACTTAAATCATTTCCATAAATCAAACAAATGATCAATACTTATCCAAGCTACTTGGCTCTTACCCCAATGCTATCAATCTCATCCTACCAGCTGATATTATCTGGATATTAGATCAAAAGTTAGTTGAATTAGTCAAAGAGAGAAAATAAAGAAAAAAAAAGAGATGAACATGAAGAAAAGAGGCCATTCGACCATTGTCTAAATTCAAGGATCAAAACCCTAGCTCCCAAGCTTTGTTTTTTTGGTGATCTATAGCATAAAAGAAAGGTATTGAAGAGACTAAAGTAAGGTTAAAATCTTAGCTTCAAAAGATATTCCTAGCTATGTCAGATAACCTTGCAAAGTTGATGATGAATAGTGATGAATAGTGTTTTAAGTTATTTTCATGTTTTGATCATGTCTTTTAGGCTTTGTTAAAGACATTCAAGGCTAACCCAAGGTGTGAAAAGCTTTGATATTGTTCTTAGAGCATCCAAGAAGGTAAAATCCTAAACCATGCATGAGTTATATTGAGTTTTAAGGGAGTTTTTGCAAGTAGTGTAAAGATGAGTGCTTATTAAGGACATACATGATTGTTAAGCCTTATTTTGATATGTTTATGTTGAGTGGTGACCATTGCCACTGACTTTAGAGGTCATGTAAGAGTGTTGGGTTGTGATATTAGAGTATGTGTTGCGTTGTGGGGCTTGTTTGAGATGAAACAAAATGGTAATGTTCGATTTAGAGCTGTCGTAATGCCCGATTTTTGTAAACCACTTTAACAGTTAAAGCCCGAGACCATAAAATTGTTTAAAGGTTAAGCACTACATATGGTTGTGTATCGTTTGGTTTCTAGTTTACGTGGTCGCAAGAATCGTGTCAAAAGAATTTACAGTTTGTAAGTTATGACCATTTTAGGGAAAGCGATTCAAGGAATGATGTCGCAGAAAAGTTCCAAATTTGTGGTTATGTTTGAGACCCTTAATAGTCGAAATAGTGTATGATATTTTGAGGATAAATGCTATGGTCATTTAGAAAAGTTTGTGCGAAGGTTTCGAGTCCAAAAGATTATTTTTTAGTTTTATAAAAATGCGTTAGCCGAGGTTGCGCAAGTGAAAACCACTAAGAACACGACTTACAAACCAATGTTGAAAATGGTTAAGTATAACTTGAATTTGAGGATTGATTTCGAACCAAACTTATGACTTAAGTAATTTTCGACTAACATGGACTTGGCATTAGTTGAGAGCGATCAAATAATACCTTGGTAGTGATTCGCTTATGTGTTTAAGCATTGAGTTATATGTGGATTATCTAGTGGATTAATCAAATGTTTTCATTGACTTTGTCTAGATCGTCAAACACCGTCACGAGCCCCTACAACCTCTCGAGTATCTGGCAAGTTTTCCAAACTTATACTTTTGAAATATTGTTGTATAATACTACTTTTGCCTTGTATAAGTATTATATGGTTTTGCGATAAAGTGTTATATCGTGTTAAGATTGAGTTTGACATTGGTTTATATACGAGCTTTCGAGTTAAGTAGTTATAAACCGGTATACCTTGTAGCTCTAGAGTATATGAGCATGTTCATTGGTTTCGATTCTAGACAGGGAATCGATATTTTTCAATAATGAGATTGTGATGGGAACGGAGGGATCCCAGAGGCAGAGTATTGTTTATTTTCGAGAAATGTTTACATAAACATTATTTATGTTTCCAGAAAGTATTAAATACTTGGAAACGACTTAAGAAATATTATTTGAATGTTTATATTATTATCGAAGGATTATTTTGATTTATTATTTAATTATAGAGATTTGTTTAATAAATATTATTTAAATACTTATTAAATCTCTTTAATTGATTTAAAAATCATATTATTTAATTAAAAATCATTTGAGGTCTTTAAAAATTATTTTAAATATTTTCTGACCTTCAAAAATGTTTTCAAAGGTTATAGGGATTCCCAAATATTTTTCCAATAATAGAATGACTCTTTACTGAGTACCCGCATGTTTTCGAACTTGTCTAAAGTCTGGAATCCAAGGTTTTATGGAGCCAGTTAAATGTTTTCTCCCTTCGTTGATAACATAAATGTATTCTGGGATTCCAGCCCTACTGTTTAGGGTTCCCATATCATCAAAGAGTATAAAGGTTCGGTCTTGATTTTCATGAGCACTATTCGTCGCTCAGAATGATTTTGTTGAAAGCCAACATGTGCTTATCAGTTAGCTTCCAATTGTTCCGGAAGTAACCTAAAGATATGAGAGGATCTGTGAACGGGTATTCACCCGAGGAACTTGAATTCGTTTCAGTTCCAAGGAAGGCAGATTCCAAGTCAAGAACTGGGAAAATGGTGTAAGAGGCGAAGGTAGCGCGTCGTCCAACCACGACCGCCTGGGCCAGGGCAAGAAAATGGGGAGCCAGAATTGTCCTCTACATGTAGAAAAATAAATTGATTGAGAGCCCTCAGCATATCGACTGATCATCGAGCTAAGGGTGCGCCTGAGAATTCCCGACACAAAGTTCAAATAAAATTTCTCCTCTATACGGAGTTCAGTATTCTCATCTGGCAATATCTAGAACTGCTAAACATTGTCTACCCAGAGCAGGGTCCCAAATAAGGGGAAATATTCGAGTTTTTCAATATAGCATGCATGTCATTATAAATTACTACGACAAGTATGAGCTTCTAATATCTTTCGCATAAAGATAGTATTTTAATTGAAGTACTGAGATAGTACTGTTTTCGAGTATTTTCCTATAAGGATATAAATTCAAATTGTTGAATTATTGAGATAATAAAGAGTTTAATTATTTTCCAAGAAAGGAGATAATTTCAATATTGAGGTATTTTGACGGATATTGTCTTATACCAAGTTTTATTCTGGCTTTCATACAAAAGCAAATTTTTCCATGATTTTATTTCTTGCTGAGCTTTCGCTCACTCTTGCTTTGTTTTATATGTTATATAGTAGCTAAGCAGGATGCCAAGGATCCGTCACATACCCCGCAAACAAGTGGGAATCGCAAGGCGTTTCCGTGAGCAGTTCATGGCAGCGATCCCTGAGATAGTAAGGACTAGTTGGATCGGTCTGCAGCTTTTGTTAGTCCGCTTTATATATAAGTATGACTTGTGTAAAAGGATGATGGGAATCAAACGTTTGAGCCATTGACGCGCCATCACTTAGAGGTTGCATCAGTAGTAAGATTCTATAAACATTTGGGTATTGTAATAACTATATTTTATTCCACAGATATTGTAGTGTATCGTTTCTGAGACTCTAGCCTGTGTGTATGTGTATGTGTGAGATTATATATGTTAAATATAATTGATATGGTTAATATCAGTGTTTAAGTTTTACAGGGAAAAACAGAGTTTAACTTGAAACAGGAAGCAGTCAGAGTTTAGTTAAACTCTGACAGTTGGAAGCTGAACAGAGTTTACTATACGCTGATAGTGGAAGCTTGAAAGAGTTTAGTTAAACTCTGTCTGAAGGAAGCGCATCTCTAGTCAACGGTGATTAAAGATTAATTGAAGATAATTATGGAAGCAATATCTTTACAGATTGGATAGCTGTTAAAAAGATTGAGTTGACTTAGGAGATGTGTAGCAATCATAATTGATAACATTTGCACTACTAGAAAAACTGGATTAGACATCGCACCTTTTACATCGGTTTGAAAAACCACCGATGTTAAAAGTTAAAAAGGTTTTTAACATCGGTTTTTTTAAAAGCGATGTTAAGTTGTTTCTCGGACATCGGTAGTTAAAATAACCGATGTCTTTTATGATTTTTTAAAAAATAAAAAACACGCGTAATACTTTCCCACCTTCTAATGAAAACATTCTCCCGCTTGTGATAGATATATTCCCTCTTAGCCCAAATTTTATTTCCCCCTTTCACTCTCTCTCTCTCAAACATCCAGATCTCTCTTTTCATGTCTCTCTACCGTCTCTCTCTCTCTCTCTCTCTCTCTCTCTCTCTATGTCTCCCACATTCTTCTCTTAGCTTTATCAACTGTAAATACACATGAACCCTAACTTTTCTCTTAAACAATAATGAAACCCTAGAATTTCAATTACTTCCAATCACACATGAAAAATCGCAGATCCTAGCTAATTAAGCTCAAAATCGATGCTGTCATCGTGCTAATGAAGCTTGAATTGGCTCTATTTCTTTGGAGTTAGCTTTCATTCTTTGAGTTTATGTTCGATTTTTGAATTTTAATATTTGAATTTGTCTCTTTCAACAGATTTGTTGCAAATGGGTCTATGTTCTTGAGCAAATGGATCTATATTACAACAAGTAGTAAGTAACATTAATTTTTTTCCCATTTAGAATTCGTTCCATGTGTGTATATATATGTATGTATTTCAGCTTTAATTTATTTTTTAATTTATGTTATTTTTAATTTTGATTTTACAAGAGCATTTATTTGTGTGGGTTACCACTTTACTGGAGCAAGAGCAATTTTTATCTAGTTGAGGGTGTATAATTTTAATCTAGTTGGCTGTACTATTACAATTTTAAAGTGAAGGTGTATAATTTTTCAATTTGTGAGACTGACTTTCTTAATATTTTCAAAATGTCAATACTTTTTGCGTCTACTTCCCCCTTTTCACATTGCTTGCTAGAAAGTTGGATAGAGTTTTGCTGGCACTAGGACTTCGTTGCAGTTAGCCCTAGGAGTTTTATCTTTCACTGAAAGGAGAGTATATTATATGGTCCTGCGACTCTAAATAGTATATTTAAGTGTGTGTATTGCTAGCATCTTATAGATTAGGTTTCTGAGTGTTGCCAGCTAGTATTTAGTGATTATCGGACATTTGAGACCGACCAAAATTGTATCCCTATATATATTGTAATAGTATCATGTCCAAGTGAGTCTTTCTTTCACTATTTTACTCATGGTGTGCCATTTTAAATCGTGTTTTTATCTCAATTGGATATACTTTCGTTACATTTTAAAACTTTTTTTTACCAGTTCTGTATATATTATCTTGCTGACTGTCCCTCCATGATGTGCAGCTAATAGCTCTGATCAAGTGAAGGATCAGGATCTTCTCTCGCATCTATTGAAGAACCTTGCAAGTGTTGCTGGTACTATTAACCAAGAGAACCTTTCTGGACTATTGAGTGGGTCTTCAAAATTGCAAGATGTTGTGGCATCTAGAGGACAGGTGAAAGATTAAACTTTAGATAAATGTTATAGGTTGCTTATTCAACTTATGAAATAGTTTTTTGTATGAACATTTAGGATCCTTCTAGACCTACCGGACAATGTATGGTTACGTCATCATCTAGAATGGCACAAAAGAGAGAGTTTATGGATATTGTTTCTGGTGAAAAATTTCGGACTCCGCCTGCTCAACTCTCTAATATTCATATTCCCACTAGAGACTACATAGCAGTGAATGCAAATGCTTCGAACACAGGAATGGAAAAGATAAAAGAATTTAACATAGATTTAAATGATGTTTATGATGATTCTGAAGAATGTATGGAACCTTTGGAGATATGTGATGCCCCAATATGTGTAAGAAACGTATCTGCTAGTTACCCTGTATGGATACATCAAGACTCTGACAAATCAAGCCCACCTCAGACAAGTGCAAATTCAGGATCATTATCTACTCAATCACCATCTAGTTCCAGCGGAGAGGCTCAGGTATTATTGCTTATTGTTTGCACTCGCATCTTTTAAGATGAATGAAATTTCTGATTTTATCAAGCATGTATTCCTGTTATAAACACAAAGGAAGGTATCTTGTTCGGTAAGGTCCATCTCCCTGTCTCATGTCATACGCACATGCCATTTGATTTAGCAGTCTGATACTAACGTAATATGCATGAAGTAAGAAAGGGCTATAAAATTTTTCTTCATGAAAGTTATGTATCTGTATTTTACTGTAATTTGCATTCGTTTTGCAACAAATCTTTTCAAAAACCTATGTGCCTCAAATGTACATTGTCATAGGTTTGTCACTTTATTTTGTAATCAGAAGAGTTTATCCTGATACCTTATTGTGTGTTAAGTTATTTCAGATTCGTATGGCTAGAATTGTTTACAAACTCTTTGGGAAAAATCCTAGCGAGTTCCCACTTCCCCTGCGAAGTCAGGTATTTCACATTTCAGCTACATGTTCTATTGAAGTGTTTATAATTCCTTTCAAAGATGTAATTCTTTTAAAATGGAAAATTTTAGATTCTGGGCTGGTTAGCGCACAGTCCGACGGACATAGAAAGCTACATAAGACCTGGTTCTCTCATATTAACTGTATATCTTCGAATGTAAAAATCCACATGGGAGGTGGTAAGTTCTGTCAAACTTCTGTACTATAAAATTCTATTTTCCTATCTTTGATGAAAAGTCAGTATCAATTTGTGTTGAGCCTGCATTTGTTGGAATGATGGAAGGCTCTGCTTTCTGATTAAATATGAGGTAAAACATAATAGATCAAATTGGGCTCAATGGTCTGGATGGGCTCAATAGTAGTAAGTTTGATATTTTTGTGTCTGAACAGATGATTTTTGTAAGGTCATTGTTTTTTATGTTTTTCTGTTATACAACTGTAGAAACTTATTGGTACTGCATCTCTGCCGCTTGGTACTTGAAAGGTACATTTTGTTTATGTTGAAAATGAAAGAATTGGTATATGATCAATTGATGTATTACTGATATGTTTATGTATGTCTGCCTGTTCGGATTGCTGTCTTTGTTGAAGGAGGTGTTGTAAATGAAGCCAGGGCTGTAGGAGCTGATGTTCGTGGAGAGGACCTTATTGAGGGAATTAAAAATGGTAAGTACACTGGCTTTTTGGACCATATTTCGTGACTTCAGTTTGTATATTGATAGATGGTGAATAGCTGTTAATTCCGTGCACATACTGAAGAGATGCATTATCAATATGTGTTGCTAAAAACTTGCTCAAATAGTCATACTTTAATACCAATTTCTACTGGCCAATGACCGATTTCCCTTATTAGCCTGCATTATTTTCGTACAGGTCGTATCATCAATAGTTGTTGTGAAGGCAAACAATGGAGAGCCCTCCGAGAATCTTAAGTTTCAACGGCTTGCTTGTGCGGACCTCTTTGAATGATTAAAAAAGAAGAAAATGAGCCCTTATACCTCATATATGTATGAAATTGTCGAAAATTTGGTTTGCTTATCGAAGTACATGCAATTGGTTTGTAAGCTAGTTAATTATGATAGCTGGACATATTATTTTGGTTATGTTAGTTGATGTAAAGATTGGATGTTTTGTGTTTGGTAAATGGCAAGTACTTATAACTGTTTTCGTATTTTAATGTTTTGGTTTGATTTGAATTTCTTTTGATCATATAAAAAGAATAATGTTATTAAAACCTGAACAAGAGACATCGGTTTTTAACAAATAAACCAATGTCCAAGTAAAGCTAATACATCAAATATTTGAAGAAAACTGATGTAATATGTTAAATATTACAATGAAAATGGATAGAAACTGATGTCTGTTAGAACATATAACATCGGTTTCACTCAGAGACATCGATGTCTAAACCCATTATAGACATCGGCTAAAAACCGATGTCTAAATTTATGACCTTTCTCTACACTCACATAGACATCGCCCAGAATTTTTTTTTACAACGGCCAAAAACCGATGTCTATTGACATATTTCTAGTAGTGTTGTATAACTGATTTATAGGCGAATCAATTATCGATTGTATGTAGTTGTATATCTTATAAATACAGTTAGGTTAACCCTAGAAGGGTATCGTTCGTGTAATACAATATCTTTCATTGTAACCTAAGCAGCTCTCTGTGATATTTTACATCACTGAGAGAGAAGTTAATTCCAAACAGTTTTTAAAGCTTTTAAAGAACTTATTGTTATTCTCTCATACTTAGTTGATTATAATTGTGTATTCGGCCTAACAATTGGTATCAGAGCCTAAGCTGTTAATTTAATACAGTTTAAGATCCACACACACATAACTATAATCAATGGCAGAAATTCCTCCTCCAACATCAGGCTCTAGTGCTGAGAAGGCTCAACCTGCAACTGTGAGTCGATATGAAACAATCAGGGTTCCTATTGTAAAGCCAGCAGAATACTCAACCTGGAAGGTGAAAATGGCTATGTTTCTGGAGGCTACAGATCCAGAATATCTTGAAGGAATTTATGAAGGCCCTCATAAGCCTACAAAATTATCTGTTGTTGCTGCTGGACAGGAAGCTAAATCAATTCCAAAGGAGAAGAAAGATTTGACTCCTGAGGACATTTCATCCATTGGAAAGGATGCAAAGGTTAGACATCTGCTTCATAGTTCATTGGATAATGTTATGTCTAACAAAGTGATCAATTGTAAAACTGCAAAAGAGATTTGGGATGCTCTAGAGGTTAGATGTCAGGGAACTGCTGCAATCAAGAAGAATATAAGGAACATACTCACACAGGAGTATGAACACTTTGAGGCTAAATCTGAAGAATCAATGACAGAAACCTTTGACAGATTCTGTAAGCTACTCAATGATCTGTCACTGGTTAATAAAGAATATGATCTAGAAGATTCAAATCTCAAGTTTCTTCTTTCTCTACCTGAAAAGTGGGATGTTAAGACAACCACTATTAGAGACAACTATGATCTGGCTGGTACTGATATTGATGAGATCTATGGGTTGCTCAAGACTCATGAACTAGAAATGGAACAGAGAAGCAGAAGATCAGGTAGAAATTCAAAATCTGTTGCTCTAAGAGTTGAAGAAAGACCCTCAAAGAAGGAAGCATCAAGGAAGAAGGCAAAAGGAAAAGCTTTGGTCATTCATTCTGAAAGTGAGTCATCAAACTCTGATGTTGACTCAAATACAGGTGGATCATCTGATTCTGAAGATGATGAGGAAATGATGCAAATGGCTGCTTTGATGGTAAAGACTTTCAAGAAGATGGGATTCAAGAACTTCAAGAAAGGAAAGAGATTCTCCAAGAATGATTCAAAGTTTGACAGGAAGAATTTCAGCAAATCTGAGAGAAAGGATACCAAATCTGGGAAGAGAGACAAGTCTGAGATTCAATGCTACAAGTGTAAGGAGATGGGTCACTATGCTCCTGAGTGCAAGAAGGGTAAAACTGAGAAGGCACTCTTCACTAAAGGCAGAGATTGGGCAGACACCTCTGACTCAGATGAGGATGTGAACTATGCTCTCATGGCTACTACTGTTGATGAAGCTGAAGATTCTGAAAACAAGGTACCTCTAACTACCTATGCTTATAATACTGATGATATAACTGAATTAAGAATATATCTTAAGGCTTTGCATATCAGTTATAGGGATCAGACTTTAGAGAAAGAGAGAATCAAAACTGAAAATTCTGAACTCAAAGAGAGAAATAAGGTTGTAGAAGAGAAACTTGCTAACATGCAGCAAGTTCAAAAGGAGAGAGATGATGCTGTCTATCTTGAACAAGAGTTGTTAGGTAAGTATAAACAACTAGAATCTGAATTGGAAAAGGCAAATCATATTATTAAAACTTGGACTCACTCTGGGAAAGACACTCAAGAAGTTTTTCAATCTGACACTGTAGGTCTAGGTTACACTGAGGAAGATGAACTTAGGTTTCAGAATACAGTCAAGATTAGACCACCTCTTCCACCTAAGAAGTTTGGAACATTTGTTAATGGAATAAGTGAACCTAGGTTTGAAGGTGGAAAAGAAGCTGTTAAGAAAGAACCAGTAAAAACTAGTGTTAAACAGGTTAATATTGGTTTAATGATAGATAAACAACTTAAGCATAAGCTTAAGGAGTTAAAATCTGTTAAGAAACAGAAAGTGTCTAGAAAGAACAGAAATGGTAAAGTAGGCATTACTCAAGGCAATTATCCAATGCTTGCTACTTTAGCTCCAAGAAAGACATGTCATAACTGTGGTAGCACTAACCATCTTGCTAGTTTTTGCAGGAAGAACAAAGACATTAATTTTTACCTTCCAAGTCTGAAGTAAAGAAAGATAATGTTAGAACTAGGCCACAGACTTTATGCAAACACTGTGGAAGTACTTGGCATTCTATTTATACTTGCAGAAATTATCATTCTATTTATCATAATTACTATGAACTGAAACCTAATCTGAAATGGGTTAGAGTTAATTCTGCAAGTGTAAACTCTGATAAAGTTAGCTTAAGCTCTGATATTGTAAATTCCGCTGCTAAAGCTAACAAAATTAAGAAAGCCAAAGGATCCAAGCAAGTCTGGATCCTTAAATCTAATCCTCAGTAATTGTTTGTGATTGCAGGGCATCAGGGAAAGTATCCTAGTCGTGGACAGTGGATGTTCAGGACACATGACTGGAAATAAAGCCCTGCTATCAGAGTATGTGGAGAATGCTGGCCCAAAAGTTTTTTATGGAGATGGCAACATAGGACATACTCTGGGATATGGCAATATTAATCTTGGAAGTGTCATCATCACAAATGTAGCTCTGGTTCCAGGACTCAAGCATGATCTGCTATATGTGAGTCAAATCTGTGACAGAGGTTTTCATGTAGATTTTCAACCTGAATACTGTGAGGTTATCAGCAAAACTACAGGGAAAGTTGTTTTAGTTGGACAAAGGAGCAACAATATCTATGAAGCAAGCTTGTTGACAAACTCTGATGGAAAAATAATGTGCCTGTCAACAAAAATGTCCAATGAAGAGAGTTGGAACTGGCATAAGAAACTCTCTCATTTGAATCTGAACAATATCAATGAGCTGATAAGAAAGGATCTTGTTAGAGGACTTCCAAAGTCTTTGTTAAATGTTGATGGTCTGTGTGATTCATGTCAAAAGGCCAAACAGAGGAAGACCTCTTTCAAGAGCAAGTCTGAATCTTCAATTGTTGATCCATATCATCTGTTACATGTTGATCTTTTTAGACCAGTAAATGTCTTGTCAATTGGAAGGAAGAAATATGCTCTAGTCATTGTTGATGAATATACCAGATACACTTGGGTGTATTTTCTAGCAAAGAAGGATGAAACTGCATTAACTCTGATGGAGCATGTAAAGCTACTGGACAAAGGATCAAAACACAAAGTCAAAATAATCAGAAGTGATAATGGAACTGAATTCAGAAATGCAACAATGGAAGAATTCTGCAAGAACATAGGTTTGAAGCAAGAGTTTTCTGCACCTGGTACACCACAACAAAATGGTGTAGTTGAGAGGAAGAACAGAACCTTGATAGAAGCTGCCAGAACTATGCTTGATGAAACAAAATTGCCAACCTATTTCTGGGCAGAAGCAGTTCAAACTGCTTGTTTTACTCAAAATGCAACACTGATCAACAAGCATGGAAAAACACCTTATGAGATGGTGAGGGAAAAGAAGCCAAACCTGAAATATTTTCATATTTTTGGGTGCAAATGCTTTGTGTTAAAAAATCATCCTGAACAGTTGACCAAATTTGAGTTGAAAGCAGATGAAGGAATTTTTGTTGGCTATCCAGTGTCAACCAAGGCATTCAGAGTTTATAATCTGAGAACAAAGGTGATTATGGAATCTATTCATGTGTCATTTGATGACAAGAAAATCACTGGACTTGAAGATGTTGATGAACATGATCAGTTGCATTTCGAAAATGAAGATCTAATCTCTGATGAAATAAACTCTGATGACACTAGTCCAACAAACTCTGAACCTCTACTGGTACACACAGAAGAAACAGTACAGTCAGAACAAAGAGGAGAACCAGTTGAGGGGGAGCATGATCATAGTGATGACTCAAATTCTAATAGTGAGTCAACTGAAAATTCTGGATCAAACTCAAACTCTGATGACTCAAACTCTAAAAGTCCAAATTCTGACAGTTCAAACTCTGAGCGATCAAATTCAGGGGGAGCCTCAGAGAATGAAGAAAGGCATCAAGATAATCAGGAGAACGTTGATCAAGGGGGAGGATCAACTATTGACAGAAGTCATTTACCTACAGCTAGGAAATGGACAAAATCACATACACCTGATTTAATAATTGGAGATCCAGATGCAAAAGTTAGGACAAGAAGTGCTACAACAAATGAATGTCTGTTTCATGCATTTCTATCCAAATCTGAACTAAAGAAAGTGGAAGAAGCTCTTCAAGATGCTGACTGGATAACAGCAATGCAGGAGGAGTTAAATGAATTTGAGAGAAATGAAGTATGGACCCTTGTACCTAGACCAAAGAATAGATCTGTTGTTGGTACTAGATGGGTTTTCAGAAACAAAACTGACAGTGATGGGGTTGTTACAAGAAACAAGGCCAGACTTGTGGCCAAAGGCTATTCACAGCAAGAAGGCATAGACTATGACGAAACTTTTGCTCCAGTTGCAAGGTTGGAGGCAATAAGAATCTTTCTAGCATATGCTTCTCACAAGAAATTCAAGGTTTTTCAGATGGATGTGAAAAGTGCTTTTCTGAATGGAAAACTTGAAGAAGAAGTGTTTGTTGAACAACCACCAGGATTTGTAGATCCCAGGTATCCAGATTATGTCTACAGGCTTGACAAGGCACTCTATGGACTTAAGCAGGCACCAAGAGCATGGTATGAAACTCTGACTCAATTTCTTTTAGAAAGTGGGTTCCACAAAGGTACAATTGATAAAACCTTGTTCTACTTCAATCTTGGTAGTGATCTGTTATTAGTTCAAATATATGTAGATGACATAATTTTTGGATCTACTAATGATAAACTCTATAAGAAGTTTGCCAAGCTCATGCAGTCCAGGTATCAAATGAGCATGATGGGAGAGCTCAGCTATTTTCTAGGGCTACAGGTGAAGCAAACAGATGATGGAATCTTTATCAATCAATCAAAATATACCAGAAATCTTCTCAAGAAATTTGGCATGCTTGACTGCTCATCTGCAACAACTCCCATGGCAACAGCAATAAAGTTGGATAGAGACACAGGTTCACCAGTGGATATGACAAACTATAGAGGAATGATTGGGTCTCTTCTTTATCTAACAGCTAGCAGACCTGACATCATGTATGCAACATGTCTTTGTGCAAGATTTCAGGCAGACCCAAGAGAACCACATCTAACAGCTGTAAAGAGAATTTTTAAATATCTTAAGGGCACCATAACTTTAGGTTTGTGGTATCCAAGACAATCAGACTTCAAGCTTCTTGGTTACTCTGATGCAGACTTTGCAGGCT
This sequence comes from Saposhnikovia divaricata, assembly GCA_036435485.1. NCBI lineage: Eukaryota > Viridiplantae > Streptophyta > Magnoliopsida > Apiales > Apiaceae > Saposhnikovia > Saposhnikovia divaricata. The sequence goes on along the minus strand of CM071597.1, from coordinate 122,979,819 downwards.
GTAAGATAGACAGAAAAAGTACTAGTGGAAGTTGTCAATTTCTTGGTGATAGACTTGTTTCTTGGTACAACAAGAAACAGAAATCAATCTCTACATCTACAGCTGAAGCAGAGTATATTGCTGTTGGTAGCTGTTGTGCACAGATTCTGTGGATGAAGAATCAATTACTGGATTATGGATTGAGGTACAGTAAAATACCTATTTATTGTGATAATCAAAGTGCTATTGCTATGACAGGTAATCCAGTACAGCATTCAATGACCAAGCACATCAGCATAAGATATCATTTTATCAGAGAACATGTAGAGGAAGGGAATATTGAGCTTCATTTTGTGGCTACAGAACAACAGCTTGCAGATATCTTCACCAAGCCATTGAGTGAAGCTGTATTTACAAGGCTGGTAAATGAACTAGGAATGGTCTCTGGCTTTGACTAGAGATATTGGTTAGACTCAAAACTCTACTTATGTATTGTGTTGCTCATATTTCTGTGGTATGTTAAACTCTGTTATGCAAACTCTGCTCAATGATTGTTAAACTCTGTTAGCATGCTCTTTAAGTCATACACTGTTGACTGTTGAATAAACTCTGAGAAACTCTGATAATGTTTTTTTTTTTCTGAACATAAACACCGATGAAGATACATGTATGAAACATTATTCTCAGTAATTAGTCATGAATCCTTCTAAGTTATCTGTGATCTAATCTTAAACTGTGCAGAAAGTTAACACAGCATGACACTGTTCCATATTTATAGCATCTCTTAGTTTATTTATCCTAAACTCTGAGTCTGTAAATACTGTGTGCATTGCCTCTCATAAAAATTTCTGATGTTGATGAGCTCTAAACTCTGTTAGTTATACACTGTTAAACTGGATTCTGTTATTAGAATAACCCCAAAGCGTATATATATAGACTGTTAGAACTCCTTTGAGATCATGTTTTTAACTTGGACGACCCAGGAACTTACTGGTATATAGTAAGGGCTAAAATTCTCTAATTTTTGGTGACTAGTCGAAAACTAGGAAGATCCAAGAACTTATCAAATTGATAAGGGCTAAAATTATAGGATTTTTGGTGACTAGTTCCAACCTCTGATTACTGGAGAAAAAATTTTTTTTGGGGGTTATAGATTAATTAAATATTACTGTATATAAATTGTTTACTACAGAGTTTAGCATTCATCATACATTCAGTGTTTACTATGAGAGTTTGTGCATCCAGTGTTTACTGATTTACTTTATGGATTTTATGAAATACTAGATGCTCTAAATACTAATTCAGTAAACTCTGCTCTACACACACTCATATTCACAACTGTGCAGTGTTTGAAAGGATAACAGTAATTAAGTTGGAGAATTGATAAACACTGTTGGATTTTGTTGAGTACTCTAAGGTAATATTTTATTTCAGACAAAGCATATACTTGGAGTACACAAAGAGTTTTTGAAATTTGCATGTAATACGTGCCAGTTGTTTAATGGTGTCAGACAGTTAAAGCTTATTGGTAATAGGAGAGAGAACAGCAGTAATAATAGGCATTATTACTGCGCGTGTAAATAACTATTCCACTGCTTACGTGACACGTGTCCCACTCACACACTTAACAAGAAATTGGTTGCGTGTTTAATGTCTAAAACGATTGGGTTTTAATTTTTGATTACAGATCTAATCAAACTCATTTCATCATTCACTTTTTCACTTTTACGCCCACGAACACACAACATTTCACACAATTTCTCTGTTATTTTCACTTAAGCATTTTCACAAACACTTTTCCACACACTCTCTTTTCTAACAATCTGTTCTAATGGCAACCAAGAATTTTGTGGCTCAGGGATTATCCTTTGTTACTAACAACTATGCCGCAATTCTAAACACTGATAAAGCCCCAGAATCATTTCATTTGATTCAGAACTTCTTAAGAGATTCTGAAATTGGTCAAGCTCTTGTCCAACCAGAAAAACTCTCTGCCACACAAATTTCTACTTTCTGGAGAAACTCTGTTTATGATGATGGTGGAGAGAATGGGACTCCATCTATTGTGTTTACTCATGAAGATCAAGAGTTTGTAATAACTCCTGCAACTGTTCGAGATGTTTTGGATTTTGATACTCACACCTCATACTCTGTGGCTGGTGAGAATCAATTGAAAGAAATGTTACAGCAGCTGCGATTTTCTGCTCCTTTGGACAAGCTTGGGAATGTTAAAAGGCCAGGGCTCAGGAAGGATTGGAGCTTTTCTTTGACTGCATCACTCGAGCATTTGGAAAGAAAGTCACCAACTGGGATGCAATTCCTGGTGAAAGTCTTCAAATCGGGTATTCTCTTCTTAATGGGAGTAACTTTGATTTTGGTCGTTTAGTTCTTATGAATTTAGGTGAAAAACTAGCAGAGTCTAATACAACTGTTTATTTCTCACGTTTTTGTCAATGTTTATTCTCTGCTTGTTTGCCTAATCTGGTAATTTCTGATGAGGATGTTATACAACCCTTTCAATGCCATAAGACAATGTTTTCTGATTTGACAACTAAGGATGCTAACAAGGAGCAAGTTCCAGAGTTTATCTATCCACTTGCCCTCAGAAACTTTCTCAATCAACCACAAGAACCACAAGCACCACAACCTGAACCAATCCTTGAACCTCCACATTCACCTCCTCAACCCACAAACACTAAACCTCCTCAACCCATAAACACTGAACCAATCTCTAAACCTACATCTCCACCAACCATTGCTAATACTTCACAACCTCAATCTTCATTACAACCTCAACCACAATCCAACCCAAGGAAACCAAAGAAAAGCAGGGCTATAAGGCCACCCAGAAAGCACAGGGTTGCTGAAGCTTCTAAAACAAAGAGGGCTAGAAAGGAAAGGGCTAAAAAACCTAATCTCCTTCTATACTAGAAGATTCTATCTCAGAAGAAGAGAGAACAGAAGTGAATCCTCCAGTTAAGAGAATGAGACTAATTCTTGAAGAATCTGATGAAAAATTGAATTTTGAAGCTCCAGAGGATATTTCTAAGGAAATACCTGCTGTTGAGAGAGACAGAGATGGTAATGCTGATGCTACAATTGGCGAAATTCTTGAGCCATTGTTCCCATTCTCTGAGAACATGGACATTCCAATCTCTTCACCTGCTGTTTTCTCTGAAGAAACTGATGCAGTAAAATCAAACCACTGTGGTACATGAAGAAACAGTGGCTTCTCACACTGATTTAATCTCTGATGCTCATCAATCTGTTGAACAGGGTGAGGAAATTGATCAACCACCCATTGAGACAATCTCTGAGCCTATTGTACAACTTGCAGAGGATGTTGTAGAGCCTGTTGCAGAGAATGTTGAACCTACTGCAGACACTGTTGCAGAAACTGTTGATGAGTCTCTTCCAATTCCTGAATCAACTGACCATGTTGAAGCTGAAATTGAAATTGAAACTGAAGGGAGTACTGAGTCAAGCTCTTCTCAGAGTTTACCAGTACAGACTGATGCTAAGTTATTTATTGAAGAAAATGAAGAAGGAGCTACTATTGAAGATATTAAAGCTGAAAAAAAGAGTTTACAAGAACAACATCTCAAAGCTTTAAAGTCTGGAAAGTTTAAGAAGAAAGAAAAAGCTCCTATGTAAGAACCCAAAATTTCGGTAGAATTAAAACTTTTCCTATTATGATGAAGTGCATCAATGAATAGTGATTTTGAGGATTAAGAAAATTTTTCATGCCACCTATGTACGAGACGTAGTGTGGATATTCCGAAGTTATACTAGTAATCTACGGAGTAAATAAGTGTATGTAAATGCGATCGGAATTCAGAAATTTCAAATTCTATTTTCGTGTAATATTTGACCGAGCACTAAATTATATATCAGTAATATCAAGAAATGAGATATTTAATTTGAGGAATTGAGGAGTTAATATTTTGGAATTTTATTATAAGTGATTTGAGAATTTGGAACGAAAACCACTGAGGAAGTGAAACAAACGCTCTAGAAACCGCTGAAACTTTACAACGAGATTAAGCGATCAAGCGAGCGAATTATGAATTGAGAATAGTAAATATTAGAAGTTCAAGGAAGGATATATTATGAGAGGAAAATGGAATTGAGAAAAAAATCCTAGAGTTAAAGGAAATGAGAACAATTGAGAAACCGCGAGAATTTTTTTCTGAGATAAAGAGAAAATACAAAGAAAATTGGACACAACGATTGTTTGAGGTATTGGGCCACACTATTACAATGAAGTGCAACATATAAGTTGTAACATATTGATTTAGTAAATATACAAGAAGGGAAGCCCCTTGGTGCAAATAAGAAAAGGAAGGAAGGACTTGGAAACAATATGTATAAAGCAAGGGACTTGCTTGCAATTATGGATGGATAAAGGTAATCCAAATGAACCAATGAGGAGATGACACCACATGGCAAGAAGATAAGATGCATCCAAGTGAAAATATCAAGCATTATTGATCACTTTATCACTTTAATCAAACAAAACAAACACCAAATACTCCATTCTGCCCAGCAGGAAAGGAGCTCACTAAAACGGGCCTAGAGACTTCATTACTCAATGAAATTTTTTGTTCTTTATATGGTTAGAAATCTGTGAAGACGCTCTACAACTTTCATTCAGGAGCCTCGACCAGGAAACGAGTGCAAGGGCTTCGTTTTGGCTGATCTTTAGGGTGTGTTTTCCAGTCAGGAAACTCACTTCCATGTTCTTGATTTCTTTGGTGAGATTGAAGATGGTGAGCATAGAGTAAGGCTTCCCCAAGGTTAAACAAGCTTGTTTGAGATTGTAAGAACATCAAGAAGGTATAAAAACCCTAACCCCTCTTGGCCATGTAGTATTTGTGATGTTTAATGTTAGATCCATGGTTATTAGTGTGAATCTTGGACATATAAGTTATGGATGATGTAGACCTTGAGTTTAAGTGTTGTGGTTGTGATTTTTAAGCTTGTGGTTAGTGTATGTATCTCCATGTATGTTATAAAGTATGATCTTGGTGATTTAGATGTTGGTTGTGATGTGGATGTAAGATTCTTGGTTGGTTTAGTGATATAAGCATGCTGAGTTTTTCCCAGGAACTTGTACTGTCTTGTAGGAGGGTTTTGAACCCCCAAATCTTGTCCCCTGAAGTCCTAATATATATTGTTGGAAAGGTATTTGAATTTAGTTTCCAGAAATATAAGGTTCATGACTAGGTGATGTATAGATTTTGAGTTATGGCCTGAGAAGTGAAATGTGTTTCTGGATTCCGGACTGCACTAAGTGGTCCCCTTGTGAACCTTGTTTGAACCCCTAAAAATTTATGTAGGATCATGGAAAAATTAGAGAAGCTAGTAAATGCAGTGTGGAAGGCTACCCAAAAAGAATTGGATTAAAATATGTATTTTTCAATTTTATAAAAATGTTGAAGTAAAATCCGCACAAGTTAAAAACCACTTAGGAGATTAGTTTAAAGTAGTTTTAAGAGTATTCACTTGAGTTTCGAGTTTGAGGAATATATTTGAGTCGAATGGGTAAAGAATGTGATAATGTGATGACATGGTCATATAGGAGGGTTAGTGGGTCAAATGGTGGAGTCGCTAAGATAGCCTTGTATTCTTTAAAACATTATGATTAAGTGGTGTTGCTAAGATACTAACTAGCGAATATTGGATATTTATAGATTGTCGCTCCACTCCACGAGCCCAACCACACCAACCTTCCCAAGGCAAGTTTTCCAACCCTAAGCATTTATTTTCAAGATATTATGTTCCTGATTCTACCTATGCAAGTTTACTTTTCAAAACTTACATATACAAGGACTTTCACTGTTGTGTTTGTAGTTTTCAATCATATCAAATGTTTATGTTTATCGAAGTATTGATGAAATTGAGATGTATAAGCACGTATATGTTTGCACCCCTTGAACTTAGATTGAAATGTTTTCTTCGGACAACGACTCTAGCAATAGAGGTCGTAGCGGTCCGTATATACTATTGACCGGGGAGCGGTATATTCTTATATCGTAATTAAATTGCGAAAACCCGAAGGGTCATTCGGGGAGTATCGTATACTCAAGTAATTATTTTTATATCTTCGTAAATACTCAAAATACCTATCTTGGATTAAAAGCTTATGTAATTAAATAATTATTTTATTAATTATTAATATTAAATCTTCAAATATCATTTATTAATTATTGTTCATTATTTTAAAGACAAAGCTAATCCAAGATACCTTTTGCACTTTCAAACTCGAACTCTTTCGAATTCAAAACATTTTCGAAAACCCCCGGTCAGGTTTTGCTTCTTGTACACTTTTCAAAAATTATCGGTCGACTGAGGTCGAACTTCAACTACTCGAATTTTCTATCAAAATGATTTTTGAAAAGAAAAGAAAAAGGGGACTCTGGCAGGTGTGGGAATCGTTGACGAACGATTCCCGGGATGTGTAAGCGGCCGTGAGCCAGGCGGTCCATCAATTATTATTCCGGCCCAGGTGTTGCCGAAGGATGATTACGGATGTAGTTTTCATCGAGGGTGATTACGGATGTAGTTTTCACCCGAGGATAGTTACGGATGTAGTTTCTATCCTTCTACCGGTAGAGAAGACCCGCGGATTATTGGACTTGGATGTGGCGACTGATCATCGTCAATCCCTGTCAGGTTTTATGTTTTCTTCAAGTCCCATCCTCCACTTTGGAAAAATTCTCAAACACTGCTTCTTGGGCCAAGGTGCCAAGTTGCCGATAGTGTGGCTTTTGATAAGAAAAATATTGACATCGTGCAGTATCTAGAACTGCAAGATTTTCTATAAAGATCGGCACGTGTTAGTGCACTCTTGCAATTATTTCAAAGAATGAAATGCTTTTGAATGAGAAACCTTCTAAGCTAATGGAAGGAAAGAGGTTTGCAATGATGTATTCCCTGTACAGTATGTTAACCGTAGAGTGTTTTGCCGAAAATGATATACTCATATGTATATACTTTCAAACTTGAGATATATTGAGATGGGAACCTTATAAAGGGTTCATATGTTATTCTTAAAGCTCCTTAGTGAGTATAGATGTTTTATTCAAACTCGGACATACACATTGTCCAATTATGTTTTGAAATCTGAGATATATACCCATATAGTTGGGAATGTTTTCGAAATAAACCACATTATTATTTTACAAAATGGTGAACTTGCTGAGCATTATGTAGCTCATTCTTGCTTTATAAAAACTTTTCAGAAAGAGAAGAATTTGATCAGTTAACTCCGCACCAGCAGAAGAGGAGTAGAAGATTTACCCCTGAGATGATTTAGTTCCTGATAAATACTATAGAGTAAGTCTGATAGGTTTTCAACTGTAATAGTAAGACTTGTCTTCAAGTGTAGTTGTATAAATGGAAGTGCGCAAGATTCTAGATTGTACAGATGAATTGTAATATTTAGTGTTACTTTTGATTATCGTTTCTGAGGCTCTAACTTGTTGATGCTTAAGATTGAGGTCTGGATGGATGTATTGTTGAGTTGTAAAGTTAATACAGGTATGATATGGTTGGATGGTGATGTGACGACCTGAATCTTTGACCTCGGATTTGGGGGCGTCACAGAAATGGTATCAGAGTGATAAGTTACAGTACTCAGAAACGAGAGTGTTGAGAGTTAAGTCTAAGTAGGAGAATGACATACGAGATCGTAGTAAACTTATTATTGGACTTCCGGAAGAGGTACCGGTGAGAAGAATGGGCTGGAGTGTTACTGGAGGTATTATACTAGGGTCGATAGAATCCTTAGAGACCTTCAGAATGATGAATAGAGGTTTGAGAGTCGTACATGACCTATCATAAGTAATAATGTAGAAAGCAGAGCGAAATCTCAAGAGCACCTGAGGTAGAGGCGATATTGCCAATATAATCGGATGACTAGGCTGGCATAAATTTTGTGGCCCATAGTCCTCCACAGTTTAGGAGGCGGCATTTTAAGAATCAAGAAGTTTAGACTTCCCTCCATATTTAAGGGTACTTAGTACTTGGAATAATGAAAGTCTTTTACTTTGGCTATAAGATCCGATTTTCGATAAGTAACGGGTTTACCTGAAAGTTGGTCACTATGTCGTTGTGGATTTCATTACCCTTGATGGCGAATTTTACATGTGTTATACGAGAATGTTATCATAAGACGAGCGTGCTAGATAATTCTACGCATGATTCGGACGCTAGAGCATGGTAGTTCAACTTAGAGAACAAACAAGTGGGATTAACAAAGGGACTCAAGAGAAGTTGAATATGGTTGCAACGAGCGATACAGTGATCTCAGAGTCTACCAAAAGAAAAGACCAGCGGGTCTAGAGTGGGATCCTTTGATAGAGATGTTAGCAGGGACTACGTATATATGTATTGTAGACCTCAATATTTTTGGTATATGTTCACATACACACACCCGCCACTGAACCTATGGACTGCACTGAGATCCTTGAGAGATCTCTTTGATCTGTTCCCAGGGGGAACTGGCCACTTGTGATTCATGTCGGAAGGCATGAAGTAGGACCCTATGGACTTAGCAGGTGTCCCCGAAATGATGTGAAGTTTGGTCTTCAAGATAAAGCACGGAAATGACAGATATATTTGTGAAACCCCAACTCGATAAATGACTTTAATATCATGATTGAGAGACACACTAGTTGGTGTCTTGTATTACGAAGACGAAGAGATGGAGTTACCCTCATAGTGGTGATAATGAGATGCACGAATGATTATTAACTTATTTTGGTAACTACCGGCTGGTGCACTACTTCATTTTAAACTTTTCATTAACCATGTTACCTCGATTAGTTTATATCAGGTAATCCTTCTAGCTTTCTACTTCAAATTTGTGGAATAACAACCAGTGATATACTCTCCCTAAAACAGGACTTATCCGAAGTAATTTTATTTGACCCATGAACATTCAATTCAAAAATTTATGATGATCTTGTTCGGCTCAGGCCCATTTACACTTTCTTTCAATTATCCAAGGAATATTCCACGAATACTTCCTTAATTATTCGACGAATATTACTTAACGAATATTGATATTTGATTGCTTCTTTCATACTTGCACTCTTCAGTTGAGCTTATAAATATTTAACAAATTACTGAGGACATGGATGATCTAATGTCCAGACACCCTTCATGAATTCTTTTCTTCTATTCAAGATGAGATTGTACATCGTACATTGAAATCATAGTAAGGATATCATTTTGATATTGGTATTCTGAATTTAATTCTACTGTAGGATCTGATAAAGCATGTGTACGGAGGTACCCTTGGGTGGACCGTTTCACTGGTAAGTAATATTTGATGAGAGGTTATCGATTGTTCCGATACCTAGAACATTCTCTTCAGATTTTATAGTTTTCTTTTTCAAACTTAATAACTTCTTATTTCCATTCGTTGTCCGAGTAGCCTAAAGTTTCTTCAGTGGCTACGATGTTGAAATTCCGTTCTAGCCAATTGAAACTGGCTAGTCGATATGTCAATATGAATGACTAGTTGATTGTTCTAACTAGTCAAAATTGTAATGTTGTGAAGAACACCTAGCTAATTGTCCTAGTTAGTGGTGATGTCTCAAACAGGTGAACTAGCAAATTTTGTCTCGCTAGTTGCTAGTGTTTCTTGAAAAGGACTAGTTATTGTTCCACTGGTCCAACTCCCAATTTAATTTATTCCGCAATGCATTTTGCATTTGGTAAATTATGATGATGAAAGTTTTGACGAATAACTTGATTGAGACCTAGTGAGGTCGCCCACTCGACTTGAACTCTTACTCATCTTCGTATCAGACTTTATATCACTTGAATATTTTATTCTTTCATTCATACAATGAGAATTCATTTGAAACCATTGATTACTTGAATGACAAACTACTTCATTCTTTAATTGTCATGGAGTAGAATTGCTTTCTATTGGCTGACCTTCATTAATGCGACTTTAGATTTCCTCTTATTATTCAGGAGGAAAAGTATCCACCCGATGTAAGAACTGTATAAAGACCGTCTTTATGACTTTTGTATCCAACAATCATTGCCCTCGTGCAACATTCTCTATGATATCATATTACAGAATTATTAAACCATCAACATTCTTGGAACATCCAATGTGGAATTCTTATTGAAATTATCTTTTGGACCTTGTTATTTTGAAACCATTCCTTTCAAAGTGATTACTCTAAGGTGAACGGGAGGTACAATTATGAACCGTTACACCAATATGAGATCAAAAACCAAATGTTGTAATTGTACATCCAGAGCGTTATGCCGAGTAATTATTAAAGTAGAAATAACATGTCGGGGCATAACACAAGACCTTTAATATTAGTGTGAGGAAAGTTATAGGAAATGATGAGGTGGTTGGGAGTACGCTCCTACCAACCGTTGTCAGGATGTTATAGTAATGAATTCTGGAGTTACCAAGCCTTTTCCTGATCCAAGAAATTCAAATCGATTGCGATGTAAGACATATCCTTAGAGGAAACTAACATGGAAGTGAGATGGACAAGAAAGGAAAAAATATCGTGGCAAGAATGTGAAGCTTTACTTAGCTAAAAGGGATTGATGCACATAGCGAGACATAAAGTTTAAAAGGCCCCTAATAGCAAATGGATGCATGGATATATCCCAATGATCCTTCGAGATTACCACCTAATCAAGTTTACTGGGAATCGCAGCAGCATACAGGCCTCAGGCTGATTGGCGCCAGTTGTGAAAGAGGACGAGCGTATGACATCTTACCTATACCATCGAGAACTGAAACCCTTATCGGAAATGGAGGAATTGTTGACTAGTTAAAGTGCGTAGTTGTTTTTCAAAGATAAGGTTAAAGAGAAGGTTTCACCAACTCCAGATCGACCTTTGTACTGCACCAAAGTCGGCATTTCACATTCATATAAACATTATAAATTCTGGTAGTATCATGTGGATTGACTAGTGAGTCAGAAGCCTTTGTGGGTTAATAAATAAAGTTTTAAGAATGATATGAGAGATTAGTAACAACCTCGTTGTTAGATATACTTTATAATGAGAAGAGGACTTTGAGAGTCACAATGATGCGTCTTTCAAGAGTTTAAGAGGTGTGCTGATGCAGTAGAAAGGGGATGATAGCCTATACTTCTAAACAACATAAAGGTTACGGGATGGGATATACTAACCGTGAGTCTGGGATTAGTCATGATGGCGTTCACGCATAAAACTGAGACGTTAACTTTATGAGAAAAGTGTGAAAGTTTTCCACAAGTGCTATAAGTATATCTTCATATTAGAACTAAACATAAGAAAGAGAAGGTGACGAAAGGGAGCAGGGAGTATAATGGAGAAATTTGTTATTTCCCAGGAAAGGCCAGTGTGGTGGCCGATACCTATAGAGGGGATTATTCAAAATTGGAATTCAGCAGTATTAACCAAGAAAATAGAGTATATACAATAAAGAATAATGTTAGAGGAAAATGACTAAATTATGGGGAAGGACAAAATGTACAGGGAATTAGGAGAATGTTTGGCAAACGGATATGAAGAATTGTATTGGCAAGCTATTAAGTACAAACGCAACATGTCAAAAACAAAATGATAGAGATCTAGTGGATCAATTCCGCCCGTAGAAAATCTTGAACGTGGACAGAATTATAATGAATTTCATGAGTAGGTCGCCGAAGACCGAGCCAAGAGATGGCACTAGTTGATTTATAATTGCTGGACCAAGTGATTTACCTACGAGAGACTTTCCATTTAGAAGATTATCGATTTATATACGGAAGAGATGGTGGTGCAATATAAAACTTTTGCAGTGATTACGTCAGATAGAGACTTAAGGTTAAACTTCGAATATTGAAGGTGCTTTCAAGTATAATTAATAAAGAGATTGAGCGTATGTACTAATTTGATCTGTGGCTGACGGACAGGGAAGAAGAATTGTCCAGACGATCGAATTTATAATTAGTGTCGTGCCTTAGATTTCACGGGGCAGTCGAGAATAAAAACTTATCCATGAAACGAATGTTGTTATCACGATCGGCACCATGCGAACGTAAGGACGTCGCTTGTAAAGCGTACTACGAAAGAAGAAGTTTCGCTTTTCTTGCGTTACAAAGAAGTCAATGAACGAGGGATATAGTAACTGAACTGGTTCGATGTATACTGAAGACTATATAGTATCCATAGCAAGTGGTAACGACTGACGGGAGGCAACACATGCGTGCAAATCAATCCAAGGAAAATGAGGAATACCGTGCGTATTGACGTTGTCTCAGATTATAGAACACGACCACAAAGTATTCACGGCCCAACGATACAAGGACTCAACACGGATACTATGAACAAGGTAGAAGAGGAACGTATAAGTAGTGGGATAGAAATTTTCATTCATAGAACAACCGATAAGGAATACAGGTCGAGGAGAGCATGCGTTGAGAAGCAACATTAAAGCGTTGGTGAGACTGCAATAGCCCTAATTTTCGTGAATATTCGAACCTGGATGAAAATTAATTTTATGGGTGGATGAGAAATTTTTGCAATCACGATATGTACGAATTATTAAATGAAGATTTCGAATTGATATTACGCCTTTACGGTGCAGACGAGTGTATGTAAAAGTCATTAGTTTTTACGAAACCCATTATTTCGAATGGTCAAATTTTATGAGATATCAAAGGAGTATGAGGTGGGAGACTTCGTGATTCTAAAGGTATCCCCCTGAAAAGGATTGATGCGGTTTGGTAAGAAAGGGAAGCTAAGTCTGAGGTTTATTGGACCTTTTTAGATTTTGAGGCGTATTGGGAAGTTAGCCTACGAGTTAGCCTTGCCCCAAGCTTGCAGCAAATTCATAATGTGTTTCATATGTCTATGTTACGACCCTACCACACCGACTATCAGCATGTGATAGAGTTAAAGGAATTAAGCGATCAAGCGAGCGAATTATGAATTGAGAATAGTAAATATTAGAAGTCCAAGGAAGGATATATTATGAGAGGAAAATGGAATTGAGAATAAAATCCTAGAGTTAAAGGAAATGAGAACAATTGAGAAACCGCGAGAATTTTTTTCTGAGATAAAGAGAAAATACAAAGAAAATTGGACACAACGATTGTTTGAGGTATTGGGCCACACTATTACAATGAAGTGCAACATATAAGTTGTAACATATTGATTTAGTAAATATACAAGAAGGGAAGCCCCTTGGTGCAAATAAGAAAAGGAAGGAAGGACTTGGAAACAATATGTATAAAGCAAGGGACTTGCTTGCAATTATGGATGGATATGTTGGGACAATCAGATCTTGGCACTGCGATTTTTGATACAATACATTAACGAGTACGAATAGAAAAATCACCTTGTTAACGGTTGATTCCATGCTCTTCTATTGTATTCCCAAATTCCTTTGAGCGAAGTGTGGCCTTCGTCTTCTCAAGTTAACCTCTCTTCTTACTCCTGGGTGGCTACAAAATTTTTTGACCAGCCCCCAGCAAGAAGAGAATAGGAATATATATAGGCTACAATAGGGATCATGGATAATTAGGTTGGGCCTTCTAATTACATCTTGAGCCTAGCCCAATGTAATTAAATATTAATTCAATCCACTAAAGAATTAATATTTGCACTACCTTTCCTAATACCGTAATTTAATTAACTAATTCGGTTCCAATATTATTTGCTTATTAAATTCCCCATGTTTAAAATATCGCATGTCCATTAATTAAATAAATTACTGATAATTCATTTAATTAATATCTTTTATCCTTGATCATCCACTCAACCTTTATTTAATTATGCCGGAATAAATCCACCTGCAGGGTTTCACATAATTAAATCTTTTTGAGCTTTCAAGGGGACATCATTAACCCGAATATTATCAGGACATGGATTCCTTCAATAAATAATATCCCACCATATATATTATTTCATCACCCAAAATATAATGAAATAAATCAAAAGAATTATTTCATATATAAATCAAAGCATGTAAATAATATATACGTGTCAATTATTATTTCCGGATTAAGAACCTAAGCATTAATAATAACATAGAATCTTAGTTCACCTCCTTAATCAGTATAAGGGAACAATTCTAAATTTGATCCTGTTCAATATACACAAAGTATACTAGTATTATTTATTAGTCAATATAAACTAATCTAAATAATACTACAGCCATTCCAGTGGATTGTCTAACTCCACCTGTGCTGTGAACCTTATTATATTATATAAACCGTATTTAATAATCTAATATTCTGTATCCCATTTGATACTAGATTATTCACAATATATAATATTTAGACAACATGTAAACATTTAAATGATTCTCAATAAAATAGGCCAGAAATAAATGTAAATACTTCAAATAAATATTTTCAGTATACACCAACAATCTCCCACTTATACTCAAAATATTCTATGAGTATATCAGTGTTTATTTAATCCACTATTACACAGAAAACTATGTGTCCATCCATCTGACTCCTATCGCTTCCACATGCCTGTCAAAAACCTTGGCTGGCAAACTCTTTGTGAAAGGATCTGCCCGGTTGTCTTCTGATGATATGTGAGCCACAACTATATCTCCTCGCTTTACGATTCCTCGTATGAGATGATACTTACGTTCAATATGTTTAGCTGCTTTGTGATCTCGCGGTTCCTTCGAATTTGCCACAGCACCAGTGTTATCACAATACACTGTCAAGCTCCTAGGCAAATTAGGTACCACATCCAAGTCCAAAAGGAAGTTCCTGAACCATACAGCCTCCTTTGCAGCCTCAGAGGCTGCCACATACTCGGCTTCCATGGTAGAGTCTGCAATGCATTTCTGCTTTACACTCCTCCATATAACAGCTCCACCTCCCAAAGTAAAAACATATCCCGAGGTCGATTTCCTCTTATCCCTATCTGATTGGAAATCTGAATCAGTATATCCCAAAGGAAATAGATCTGAGGCCTTGTAAATTAACATATACTCCTTAGTCCTTCTCAGGTACTTGAGTATAGTTTTTACTGCACTCCAATGTTCCTGACCTGGGTTCGACTGATATCTACTAACCATGCCTACAGAAAAGCAGATGTCAGGCCTCGTACATAACATAGCATACATTAAGCTTCCACATGCCGAAGCATAAGGAATTGCTTTCATGCTCTCTATATCCTTAGGTGTCGAAGGACACTGCTCCTTGGATAGAGCCACTCCATGCTTAAAAGGTAGAAAACCTTTCTTAGAGTTCTGCATGTTAAAACGAGCTAATACTTCATCAATGTAGGGCTCTTGAGATAAAGCCAACATCCTTTTCTTGCGATCCCTTATTACTTTGATCCCAAGGATGTATGCCGCTTCACCTAAGTCCTTCATTTCAAATTGTTTGAACAACCATGCCTTTATTGATGACAACATCTTAACATTGTTTCCAATGAGTAAAATGTCATCTACATACAGTACTAGAAAAACCACTGCATTACCCTCACTTCTCTTATACACACATGATTCGCTTGGACTTTGATCAAATCCATATGACTGGACTGCCTGATCAAAACGAATATTCCAGTCCCTAGAAGCTTGTTTTAGTCCATAAATAGACCTCTTAAGCTTACAAACAAGATGCTCTTGGCCTTCCTTAATGAATCCTTTTGGTTGTTGCATATAGATGGTTTCCTCAAGACTTCCATTAAGGAAAGCTGTCTTGACATCCATTTGCCAAATCTCATAATCGAGATGAGCTGCTATAGATAAAAGAATCCGGATCGACTTAAGCATAACAACCGGTGAAAAAGTTTCCTCATAATCGATCCCTTCTTTCTGAGTATACCCTTTCGCAACAAGTCGTGCTTTCCAGGGTTTCACCTTTTTGTCAGATCCTCTTTTCTTCTTGTAGATCCACATACATCCAATGGGTTTTACACCTTTGGGTGGTTCCACGAGCTCCCAAACTTGATTAGAATACATAGATTCCATCTCAGATTCCATTGCCTTTTGCCAAAGATCTGCATCTTTATCTAGAATTGCTTGTTCGTATGTCCTGGGATCCTCATCATGTTCACCAGAGACAAAAGTCCGAGGACTCTCCCAAAAAGATGAATCTATCAGGTTGTTGAACAACCCTCCCACTACGACGAAGCACCGGTGTGGTATTAGTGACAGGTTGTGCATTTTCTTGTGGTTGATCTACTTGTACTATTGGCAATTGGGGATTATCTGTCCCTCCCACTAGTTCCTCTAAAACGATACTACTCATGGGTTTGTGTTTCATTATATAGTCTTCTTCTAAGAATCTAGCATTGGTACTAACAATGATATCTCGATCCCTAGGACTATAAAATGAATAACCTTTCCTTCCCATGGGATAGCCTACAAACAGCCTTACTTCTGTACGAGATTCTAACTTGGTCGCGTTCTTCTTCAGCACATGTGCTGGACAACCCCAAATCCGAATATGTCTTAGACTTGGTTTGCTACCAGTCCACAATTCTATTGGAGTCTTGGGAACCGACTTAGAAGGTACCAAGTTCAGAAGGTAAGCCGCTGTTTCTATAGCATATCCCCAAAACGACTTGGGTAAATCTGAATAACTCATCATCGATCTAACACTCTCTAAAAGAGTCCGATTCCTTCTCTCTGCTACACCATTCTGCTGAGGTGTGCCAGGTGCAGACAACTGGGATGCAATCCCATTTTCTGATAAATATTCCCTAAATTCTCCAAGCAAGTATTCGCCACCACGATCTGATCGTAGTGACTTGATACATTTTCCAAGATGTTGCTTCTCCGCACTTGCTTTGTACTCTTTGAATTTTTCAAAGCACTCAGACTCACGGCGCAACAAATAAATGTACCCATATCTAGAATAATCGTCAATGAAAGTGACAAAATACTCATAACCTCCTCTTGCTTGGATACTCATAGGTCCACATAAATCAGTATGAACCAATTCTAACACTTCTTTAGCTCTAATCCCCTTTGCTTTAAAAAGCCTATTAGTCATCTTACCTTCCAAGCAGGATTCACAAACTGGAAATGGCTCCACTGCCAACGAGCCTAATGGCCCATCTACTACCAGTCTTTGAATCCTCCTCAAGTTAATATGACCTAATCTTAAGTGCCAAAGATATGTTTGGTTCAATTCAGAAGGTTTCTTTCTTTTATTTGAGCTAGAAAGAATGTTATTAGTTTCCTTATGTTGCAGCATTGGTTGGATAGGATTAATAATATATAAATTGGCTTGCAATGTACCAGAACATATAACTCGTTTATTCATCATAATAGAAACATTACGATCCAAACAAACATTATAACCATCCATGGCAAGTTTAGAAACCGAAATTAAATTCCTTCTAAACGAAGGTACATAAAGACAATTGTTCAAAACCAAAATCCTATCATCGCCAAAAGACAATGTAATTATTCCAACTGCTACTTTCGTAGCATCTCCCATGAACACATATATCTCGCCATCTCTAAGCATTCTGGATTGCTGGAACCCCTGCATAGAGTTACAAACATGGTCAGTGGCTCCTGTATCTACACACCAAGTGCTCGTAGATATAGCCGCTATATATGTTTCTGTAACTAGAGAAAGAGACATACCAGTATTGTTTGTCTTCTTAGGAAGAGGACAATCCTGTTTCCAGTGACCTGACTGCTTGCACCTGAAGCACTTGCCCTTAGGCTTTTTCACACCACCTTGAACTCCCATTGCATTAGCAATCTTTCCAGCTTTCTGTGTCTGAGTCTTTTTCTTCTTCTTACCTTTCGGTTTAGATGAAGAAGCTTTCTCGGCCACATTCACTTGAACATTCTGCTTAAAGAGTCCTTCAGCTGCCTGAAGTTCTGTCAGAAGTTCCGCGAGACTATACATCCTTTTGTTCATGGTGTAATTCAAGCGGAACTGCTCAAAACTTTTGGGCAAGCTCATAAGGATGATATCGATCTGGGTTTCCCCATCAATATCAGCACCAAGGATCTCCATCTCATTCAGATGAGACATCATTCTGAGAACATGATCCCTTACAGGTGTTCCTTCAACCATCTGAGTGTTCATTAAAGCCTTCATTGCTACTTGCCTAGCAGCCCTATTCTGTTCTCCAAAAAGTTCCTTGAGATTAAAGAGCATATCTGAAGCAGTGGGCATAGCCTGATGCTGATGTTGCAAAACACCCGACATTGCTGCCAGAATGTAACATCGCGACATCTCATCAGCCTTAACCCACCGTTTATAATACTCCTTCTCACTTTCAGGAGCATCTTCAGCAGGCTGATCTGGCTTGGGTTCATAAGTACAAAATTTTTACTCCTCAGCAGTCAACACTATGTCCAAATTACGTTTCCATTCAATGTAGTTTGGTCCGGTAAGTTTGTTATCCTTAAGTATGGTGAATAGTGGATTAAAGCCCATAATGATCTAATCCTGAGAATCATACATGTAGCACATAATCAGATAGTTGCATAAATCTTAAAACCTATTGGTTTCCTCTAACAATTAATTAAAATTAATGCACTAATATTTAAACACCATAAGTATCTGGTACGCCACGATGGATGACATATATACCACTTAAATTCGTTTAAATATTACTTCGGTCCTATTACTAAATAATACGCCACGTTAGGGTGGACTATATATTATTTTTCATAGCTAAGTGTATACCATTATTAAATCTTAAATTAATAAAAAAGACTGGATACCACCATTAAATATTTCAAATCAATAATCGATAATAGGATAATTCCCAGATCGGGGGGAGCATTGTCAAGAGGCATCACTTAAGACCCCTTTCTAGACAAAATCATCCTTTCTCTCAATATCAAAATCTATATTCAATCAGTGGTACCCTTCTAATTAATTGAATTCTATGAAACTTGGTACGCCACGATGGGTGGCATGTATACCTTTCAATATTCGTAATTAATTTAGGAAGTTTGTTCTAGTAATATCCATAACACTACCTGACACCATAAATCATACGCCACGATGGGTGGCATGTATATAATTTATATTCATCTCGGTGTTAAATTACATACAAACAATAATGGAGACCATGGGATTTAATTCCTAATTAATTCCCTCACCCACTTAGAATTTTTTATTTAAAATTGAGGAATTTTATCTAGATGCATCGCCCTATGTTATTATTTCGAGGTCTACATGTTATAAAAATAACAAAACAAAGAACACATAACATAGCAGCATGCATCATAAAATTAAAGCAATAAATAAAATTAATGTCCATGTCGTCCTAATTATGTTAAACATGCAATTAAAATTACACACATAATTAACAACACACATAATAATTATTTAAACAATAATTAAAAAATTAAATAGCAGAATTAAAATTAAAAAATATAATTTAAATCCACTATTATGGCCCCTTGAAAAAAAATAAATTTCCAGCCCTGTTCTGCTGAAAAAATCATTTTTCTGCCAAAACCTTGCTGTTGCGCAGGTTGCAGTGGCGTTACTGCCTGTTTCACCCTGTAACGCAGCTTGCAATGCCGTTACTGCCTGTTTTACCCTGTAACGCAGGACAGACCTGCGTTACACACTGTTATATCCTGTAACGCAGGACAGACCTGCGTTACTGACTTTTCCAGAATTTTTTTCTGCGCGGCTGCTCTTCTGATGCCTGTTGCTCCAGATCTGTTTCTTGTTCGACTTAGTTAATCAACACAGCCATCAACCAGCTTCGCAGCGGACAAATTTTTTTCTCCGTTTCGATTTCCGATCGCACGTAATTGTTACAAAATATCCGGATCTTAATAAAATCCAAGAAACAATTACAAAAAAGTAGATCTAATACAAAACTAATTTTGCAAAATCTATTCTAACACGATCAACCCTCGTGTTTTACAACCACGATAAACCACGTGGAAACCAAACAAAATAACCACGATTAAACCACGTGGGATCCAAACACATAATTAAAATTACATGGCCATAATAGTGGATACTAAACAACCTGCAAAAGATTATTATCCAAGCACACCACTATACACATGCATATATAATTACGACATGGACATCGTATCAAAATTCGCAGAACCAATGAACCAGGCTCTTGATACCAATTGTTGGGACAATCAGATCTTGGCACTGCGATTTTTGATACAATACATTAACGAGTACGAATAGAAAAATCACCTTGTTAACGGTTGATTCCACGCTCTTCTATTGTATTCCCAAATTCCCTTGAGCGAAGTGTGGCCTTCGTCTTCTCAAGTTAACCTCTCTTCTTACTCCTGGGTGGCTACAAAATTTTTCGACCAGCCCCCAGCAAGAAGAGAATAGGAATATATATAGGCTACAATAGGGATCATGGATAATTAGGTTGGGCCTTCTAATTACATCTTGAGCCTAGCCCAATGTAATTAAATATTAATTCAATCCACTAAAGAATTAATATTTGCACTACCTTTCCTAATACCGTAATTTAATTAACTAATTCGGTTCCAATATTATTTGCTTATTAAATTCCCCATGTTTAAAATATCGCATGTCCATTAATTAAATAAATTACTGATAATTCATTTAATTAATATCTTTTATCCTTGATCATCCACTCAACCTTTATTTAATTATGCCGGAATAAATCCACCTGCAGGGTTTCACATAATTAAATCTTTTTGAGCTTTCAAGGGGACATCATTAACCCGAATATTATCAGGACATGGATTCCTTCAATAAATAATATCCCACCATATATATTATTTCATCACCCAAAATATAATGAAATAAATCAAAAGAATTATTTCATATATAAATCAAAGCATGTAAATAATATATACGTGTCAACTATTATTTCCGGATTAAGAACCTAAGCATTAATAATAACATAGAATCTTAGTTCACCTCCTTAATCAGTATAAGGGAACAATTCTAAATTTGATCCTGTTCAATATACACAAAGTATACTAGTATTATTTATTAGTCAATATAAACTAATCTAAATAATAATACAGCCATTCCAGTGGATTGTCTAACTCCACCTGTGCTGTGAACCTTATTATATTATATAAACCGTATTTAATAATCTAATATTCTGTATCCCATTTGATACTAGATTATTCACAATATATAATATTTAGACAACATGTAAACATTTAAATGATTCTCAATAAAATAGGCCAGAAATAAATGTAAATACTTCAAATAAATATTTTCAGTATACACCAACAGGATAAAGGTAATCCAAATGAACCAATGAGGAGATGACACCACATGGAAAGAAGATAAGATGCATCCAAGTGAAAATATCAAGCATTATTGATCACTTTATCACTTTAATCAAACAAAACAAACACCAAATACTCCATTCTGCCCAGCAGGAAAGGAGCTCACTAAAACGGGCCTAGAGACTTCATTACTCAATGAAATTTTTTGTTCTTTATATGGTTAGAAAGCTGTGAAGACGCTCTACAACTTTCATTCAGGAGCCTCGACCAGGAAACGAGTGCAAGGGCTTCGTTTTGGCTGATCTTTGGGGTGTGTTTTTCCAGTCAGGAAACTCACTTCCAAGTTCTTGATTTCTTTGGTGAGATTGAAGATGGTGAGCATAGAGTAAGGCTTCCCCAAGGTTAACCAAGCTTGTTTGAGATTGTAAGAACATCAAGAAGGTATAAAAACCCTAACCTCTCTTGGCCATGTAGTATTTGTGATGTTTAATGTTAGATCCATGGTTATTAGTGTGAATCTTGGACATATAAGTTATGGATGATGTAGACCTTGAGTTTAAGTGTTGTGGTTGCGATTTTTAAGCTTGTGGTTAGTGTATGTATCTCCATGTATGTTATAAAGTATGATCTTGGTGATTTAGATGTTGGTTGTGATGTGGATGTAAGATTCTTGGTTGGTTTAGTGATATAAGCATGCTGAGTTTTTCCCAGGAACTTGTACTGTCTTTTAGGAGGGTTTTGAACCCCCAAATCTTGTCCCCTTAAGTCCTAATATATATTGTTGGAAAGGTATTTGAATATAGTTTCCAGAAATATATAGTTCATGACTAGGTGATGTATAGATTTTGAGTTATGGCCTGAGAAGTGAAATTTGTTTCTGGATTCCGGACTGCACTAAGTGGTCCCCTTGTGAACCTTGTTTGAACCCCTAAAAATTTATGTAGGATCATGGAAAAATTAGAGAAGCTAGTAAATGCAGTGGGGAAGGCTACCCAAAAAGAATTGGATTAAAATATGTATTTTGCAATTTTATAAAAATATTGAAGTAAAATCCGCGCAAGTGAAAAACCACTTAGGAGATTAGTTTAAAGTAATTTTAAGAGTATTCACTTGAGTTTCGAGTTTGAGGAATAGATTTGAGTCGAATGGGTAAAGAATGTGATAATGTGATGACATGGTCATATAGGAGGGTTAGTGGGTCAAATGGTGGAGTCGCTAAGATGGCCTTGTATTCTTTAAAACATTATGATTAAGTGGTGTTGCTAAGATACTAACGAGCGAATATTGGATATTTATAGATTGTCGCTCCACTCCACGAGCCCAACCACACCAACCTTCCCAAGGCAAGTTTTCCAACCCTAAGCATTTATTTTCAAGATATTATGTTCCTGATTCTACCTATGCAAGTTTACTTTTCAAAACTTACATATACAAGGACTTTCACTGTTGTGTTTGTAGTTTTCAATCATATCAAATGTTTATGTTTATCGAAGTATTGATGAAATTGAGATGTACAAGCACGTATATGTTTGCACCCCTTGAACTTAGATTGAAATGTTTTCTTCGGACAACGACTCTAGCAATAGAGGTCGTAGCGGTCCGTATATACTATTGACCGGGGAGCGGTATATTCTTATATCGTAATTAAATTGCGAAAACCCGAAGGGTCATTCGGGGAGTATCGTATACTCAAGTAATTATTTTTATATCTTCGTAAATACTCAAAATACCTATCCCGGATTAAAAGCTTATGTAATTAAATAATTATTTCATTAATTATTAATATTAAATCTTAAAATATCATTTATTAATTATTGTTCATTATTTTAAAGACAAAGCTAATCCAAGATAACTTTTGCACTTTCAAACTCGAACTCTTTCGAATTCAAAACATTTTCGAAAACCCCCGGTCAGGTTTTGCTTCTTGTACACTTTTCAAGAATTATCGGTCGACTGAGGTCGAACTTCAACTACTCGAATTTTCTATCAAAATGATTTTTGAAAAGAAAAGAAAAAGGGGACTCTGGCAGGTGTGGGAATCGTTGACGAACGATTCCCGGGATGTGTAAGCGGCCGTGAGCCAGGCGGTCCATCAATTATTATTCCGGCCCAGGTGTTGCCGAAGGATGATTACTGATGTAGTTTTCATCGAGGGTGATTACGGATGTAGTTTTCACCCGAGGATAGTTACGGATGTAGTTTCTATCCTTCTACCGGTAGAGAAGACCCGCGGATTATTGGACTTGGATGTGGCGACTGATCATCGTCAATCCCTGTCAGGTTTTTTGTTTTCTTCAAGTCCCATCCTCCACTTTGGAAAAATTCTCAAACACTGCTTCTTGGGCCTAGGTGCCAAGTTGCCGATAGTGTGGCTTTTGATAAGAAAAATATTGACATCGTGCAGTATCTAGAACTGCAAGATTTTCTATAAAGATCGGCACGTGTTAGTGCACTCTTGCAATTATTTCAAAGAATGAAATGCTTTTGAATGAGAAACCTTCTAAGCTAATGGAAGGAAAGAGGTTTGCAATGATGTATTCCCTGTACAGTATGTTAACCGTTGAGTGTTTTGCCGAAAATGATATACTCATATGTATATACTTTAAAACTTGAGATATATTGAGATGAGAACCTTATAAAGGGTTCATATGTTATTCTTAAAGCTCCTTAGTGAGTATAGATGTTTTATTCAAACTCGGACATACACATTGTCCAATTATGTTTTGAAATCTGAGATATATACCCATATAGTTGGGAATGTTTTCGAAATAAACCACATTATTATTTTACAAAATGGTGAACTTGCTGAGCATTATGTAGCTCATTCTTGCTTTATAAAAACTTTTCAGAAAGAGAAGAATTTGATCAGTTAACTCCGCACCAGCAGAAGAGGAGTAGAAGATTTACCCCTGAGATGATTTAGTTCCTGATAAATATTATAGAGTAAGTCTGATAGGTTTTCAACTGTAATAGTAAGACTTGTCTTCAAGTGTAGTTGTATAAATGGAAGTGCGCAAGATTCTAGATTGTACAGATGAATTGTAATATTTAGTGTTACTTTTGATTATCGTTTCTGAGGCTCTAACTTGTTTGTGCTTAAGATTGAGGTCTGGATGGATGTATTGTTGAGTTGTAAAGTTAATACAGGTATGATATGGTTGGATGGTGATGTGACGACCTGAATCTTTGACCTCAGATTTGGGGGCATCACATCCTAGGCCTGTTCTTAAAGGCATTATGATCAAGGAAAATGTTGATGCTGATCAAAGATCACATTTATCTAAGAAATCAACAGAAGCTGAAGCTAAACTCAAGTTGAAAGGCATTGCTATGGAAGGAGAAGTTTCAAAGAAGAAAGATACAACCTCTGTTTCTACACAAGTTGTACAGAAGAAAGAAAACACAACCTCTGTTGCTACACAAGTTGTGTCTAGACCTCTATCTTCTCAGTTGAAATCAGTTTTTAGTAAAGGAACACTTCATGATCCAAATCTAATATCTGGAGCCTCTATGGATTTTTCTGATGGAAGAGCCTTGTCTGGTAAGATTGGAAATAATAAAGTTGGTTTAGGCTCACACAAAGATAGAAGGCAATATACTGGTCCTAGAGATCCTTCTTCACTGGCTGTTCCAGGTCGTGGTGTCACTCAAGAGAGTTTGGACAGACTGGAATCAGTATAGTTAGTTCTTCAGAAGGGTTTAAAGAAAGATTTTCTCTTATACTTTATGGCTGATGGGACAGTATTTAAAATTGGTGAGAATGATATTGGCTTGAAATATTGGGAAGAACTAGAATATGTTCTGTATCTTTTCAAGGTGAATAGTCGAAGGACTCAATCAGTTGCAAATGTGCTCAGACAGAAAATGCTCCAGATGTTGGTAATTAGAGGAATGAAGTGCAACAACAGATATGTTCCTAAGTACAGAGACTGGAATGGAAATCTCATTGAAATTAAGAAGGGTACTGAAAAGTTGAAGATTGATCTGGGAATCACAGTACTTGACTTCAATTCACAGTCAGAGGAAGTAAAATTTATCAGACTAGGAAATGAGATGAGGAGGAACAAAATTTATGATCTAAGATCTGCTATTTATCAAACTGAGGAGAGTGATCCTCAGTTAAGAGAGATCAAGGAAGCTATGAAGATTTAACTTGAGAATGCAGAGAGAAGATTGCTTATAGATTATCTCAGAATAACACCAGATTAGAGATTAAAGTCTGTAAGAATATTTTTGTTTTCTGTAGATTTTTGTTAAGTCAAGTTTAAACTCTGCTTATTTGAATAAACACTGTGTTTGTATGAAATGTTTTGACATCATCAATTATTGTTAACTTGTGCATTTTTACTAATGAACAAGTTGGGGGAGATTGTTAAATATAATTGATATGGTTAATATCAGTGTTTATGTTTTACAGGGAAAAACAGAGTTTAACTTGAAACAAGAAGCAGTCAGAGTTTAGTTAAACTCTGACAGTTGGAAGCTGAACAGAGTTTACAATACGCTGACAGTGGAAGCTTGACAGAGTTTGGTTAAACTCTGTCTGGAGGAAGCGCGTCTCTAGTCAACGGTGATTAAAGATTAATTGAAGAAAATTATGGAAGCAATATCTTTACAGATTGGATAGCTGTTAAAGAGATCGAGTTGACTTAGGAGATGTGTAGCAATCATAATTGATAACATTTGTATAGCTGATTTATAGGCGAATCAATTATCGATTGTATGTAGCTGTATATCTTATAAATACAGTTAGGTTAACTCTAGAAGGGTATCGTTCGTGTAATACAATATCTTTCATTGTAACCTAAGCAGCTCTCTGTGATATTTTACATCACTGAGAGAGAAGTTAATTCCAAACAGTTTTTAAAGCTTTTAAAGAACTTATTGTTATTCTCTCATACTTAGTTGATTATAAGTGTGTATTCGGCCTAACAATATATGTTGTGGGATCATGAGTAGGTGGATCGTATATATATTGTGAGTAATACAGGTACATCAAGGAATAAATGGACAGTGACTACCCTAGATCCCTGACCCCGGGTCTGGGGGCGTCACACTTACTGTTGTGGTCGATTCTCACAATCTGGAAGTTGATAAAGAGAGATTAAAGATTTATAAAGAAAGATTCAGGAGATTTTAATTAGAAAAAGAGATCAGAGAAAAAGCAAGAGATACTGAAGTCAAAGAAATCAGGAACTATATAAAAAGAATAAAAAGGTCTAGCAGAGTGTTGTGGAATGATCCTACAAAATAAGTTCAGGATAAACAAAGGAGTTATTCTTATGTCAAGGTGAAATACAAGAAATGGAAGAAGATCAGTAATTGGAATTACAATGGACCAGTTGTTATTCAACCTGGTGGATCAATGCCAGAGCTTTCTCTGATTATTGAGGCTGAATCTTCTAAATCTAATAAACCTTCACCACTCTAGACTAGGATGCAATCTGCTTTGAAGGCATTAGAACTTGGAACAAGAGGAGGTATTGGTTCTCATCATGAATCTAAAATTCTTTTCACTACACAGACAGATCAACAAGTTTTAGTTGAAAGGATTGGTGAAAAGTTAACTACTAATCACTTATGGAAGCTTGAAGCTGTTGATGTGGTTTATGATTGTCATGATGGTGCAAAGAAGAAGGAGAAGATGATATATTTCATATAGGAAGGTAGTGTGAAGTTAATCACCATACAGGAGCTTTTGGTGAAATCCACAAAGGAACTGAAATATGTCCACTATCTGCTCAGACCAAAGAATAAAGTATGTGAGAATTGGTCCAATATGATTCTTGCTACCATAAGAAGGAGATTTTAGGATGGGAGTCAAAGGTATGATGGTGATTACACTCCTATGTATTCAAAGATAAGAGGTCAAGAAGTTAAAATGCAAAGAGGCAGGGCTGTTAAAGAAGTGTCTCTTGGTATGAAACAATTGTCTCTTAATCCTGATGGAGAGGAAATTGCATATCTGCTGCTTGAAGATTTATTTTTACAGAGAAGCTCAATTCAGAATCTCAGAGCAGCTATTTATCAGATAAATGAGGAAGATGAAGAACTCATAGGTCTGAAGGAGAAACTGATTCAGATTATTGAAAACAAGGAAGAAGAATTACTGACAAATTTCTTGAAGATGAATCTTTTCTATCTAAGAATTTTGAAGTTGTTTCTGAAGAGTCTGATTGAAGCTTGTGGCATTTTTGTTTGTGTTTTTGACATCATTTGAATCAAGGAATTTGTGCGTTATTGATAAAGTACAAATTGGGGGAGATTGTTAGAAATACTGATTCAAGTGATGTCAGGATCATTCCTAAGGAGCTGATCAGGATTGCATGAAGTGACGTCATCAGTATTGGTGATCATAAGGATTGGAAGTCACATCCAGATTGAAGATTGTAAAGATATATTTTACTCCTTGTTTTTAGGATAGATTGATATGTCAGTTCCTGATTAATAGGAACGTAGCTATCAATTAAGATATGTACTAAGAGTCGTATGTAATTGATTTAGTATATTTTGTAATTGATAGAGCAGCTGTGTGGTGTATATAAACACAGTTTAGGTTTTACTTAATTGTAATCGCTTACATGAGATATCTTGTAACCTAGTAGCTCTCAAGAACATCAGAATTTCTTGAGAGATTTTGTAACAGTTTTATATCAGATTCAATAAAACAGTTATTTATTCATACTTGTGTTATTATTATTGTTTAAGTCGAAAATCTTTTACAATTGTATTCAATCCCCTTCTACAATTGTAAATCACTAGGCAACATCTTCTCTGAGTGATATGAATTCTCTGGCTTCTATCTCTATTTAACTAATATGGCCTTGAATTGTCAAGTATCATAATATCTTCCTTTTAACACCATGACACTTCCATTTGAACTGTTATGACAATTTCTTATATTTATATGACAGTTTATTACGACAGTATACTAAACTGTTATGATAGTCTTCAAACAGCTGATATGACAATCTGTTATGATTGTCGGTATGACACAGAAAAAGGCTGCTATGATAGATGATAAAACCTAGTATGACATTCGGTATTACTCTTCACCATTAGAACTGTAATTCGGGCCGAGCCGGGCGAGTTCGAGCCGGGTAGTTATTCGAGCCGAGTTTTTTTTCACGAGCCGAGCCGACTCGTTTAACTAAACGAGCCTAATTTTCTGTCCGAACTCGGCTCGTGTAAGTAAACGAGTCGAGTCGAGCCGATCCGGCTCGTTAGCTAAACGAGCCTATTTAAACGAGCGAGCGAGCCGAAATAACACTTAAACGGGCCTAATTTTCTACCCGAACTCGGCTTGTTTAATTTTACGAGCCGAGTCGAGCCGGCTCATTTAATTAATCGAGCCGGAACCTCTACCCGAACTCGGCTCGTTTAACTAAACGAGCCGAGTTGAGCCAGCTTAAACGAGTTCGAGCCGGGGGAGCTCGCGAGTCGAGCCAGCTTAAACGAGTTCGAGCCGTGGGAGCTCGCGAGCCGCCCTGCTCGAATTACAGCTCTATTCACCATGATTGTTCAACAGTTGCTATGACAATCTTCTCAAAACCAATATGACTCTCGGTATGACACTTAAAGTGTCATAACAAAACAGTTCTTCAGAATTATTTAATTAAATGATTTTAACAAATCATTTAATTAAAGTTCTATAATAATTCTTATTTAATTAATCTAATAATCATTTTAATGAATAAATTAATTCTGAGAGAATTAATTTATTAATTAAATTAACTACTTGATTTAACTAATTAAAGGAAAATTAATATACATCTTTTAAGAACCAAATCTGTTATGTATACCACTGAAAATAATAAAAACCTTCCATCAAATTTCTGTTCACGCTTGATGTTTTGTCTGGTTCATGAACGACTAACTTTGACTGTTGTTCTTCATTTTTGACTTTATGTTGTGGTCTTTTTCTTTTCTCAACTCTCTTTAAATCTTCTGTACTGATACTATCTCTGAAGAAATCTCTGTCACTCTAAATAATTCCATTTGTTTTAATGAGACACTGAGGCTTGATTAGTAGACTGAATCTTCTTCCAATGTAAGACATCAAAACTATAGATTGACTTACTACTTTCTTCTGACAGATGATACTATCTGAGATACCTGTGACATTTTATATATTATTTACCTATTAAAATCTAATTTAAGTTGATTAGGATCCTCGAACTACAAATAGGCTGTGCCATATGCCTTTCAATCTCCCCTATTTGTTTGTTAGATAATAACAAGCAATTCCTAGAGGATCACTCAACTAATCCAACTTAAATAAGTAACTGACATTAAGTACAAAGTAAATAATGAAAAAGTTATGATATTTATAAACAATTTCAAGATTCAAACATAAAGATAAATATAAGATAGCTGATCCTCTCGGCTGATCAGATAATTACAATTATACTATCTTGTTTTATCCAAGCTCTAAAAGTCTAACAAGTAGAGCTAGTATTCACTTTGATGTTTCTTCCTCCTTTATCTCTCCAGCTTCAAGTTCTTCTTCCATCTTCTTGATCATTTCTGAGTCGTAGACACGATCTCATTTTGAAGTTAAGTCTTCTTGTGACGCCCTCCAAATTCGGGGTCTAGATCCGGGGGTCACCAACCAATCACAACTAAAAATAAATCTGAATGCGCAACTGACCCCGCAAACCAAATATCCCAAACATGTTATCATATGAAACCAAGCAGCCATAACCCAAAAGTAAACTATCCACTTATTATAAACTATAAAATAAACTCAACTTAAATCCAGTCTAGTACAGTTTTATTATTACATCTCATTTTATTTAAAACTCTATCTAGCGCCAATAGTAACGCACACGTACCTGCACAGCCTGGGGTGCGGACACTTTGTCACTATGTCTCTCTCTAATACGGTACGGACTGCTGATCGGTACCATACAACTTGATAAGTGCATATTTTGCATATTTTTATTACCTATTTATTGCTTGAAATCGTATTTTAATAAATTATTTTGTTGCATTTCAGGAAATTCGAGGAAAATAAAGAAATGGCAAATTAAAAAAAATAAAGTTCAAAGAAGGATAAAAGAAGAAGGAAAAAGAATTAGGAGGTTGGAGCAAATTGGAATGTTAGGCCGGATACACACTGATAATCAATATTAGATGAGAGAATAACAATTAAGATGATTATGCACTTTTAAATCTTCTGGTATTAAAAACCCTCTTCGTGATGTAAACTATCACAAAGAGCTGCTAGGTTACAATAAAGATAATTTGATGCACGATACCCTTCTAGGGTTAACCTAACTGTATTTATAAAACATACAGCTTCGATACAATCTCTAATTGATATTCCTAATAATCAGCTATACAATGATATCAATTACAGATTGTCACACGTCTCCTAAGTCAACTCAATCTCTTTGATAGCTATCCAGTCTCCAAAGATCTCGCTTCCATATCAATCTTCAATTGATCTCTAATATCTTCTGTTGACTTCGTACGCGCTGCTTCCAGACAGACTTTACTAAACTCTGTCCAGCTTCTGTAGTTAGTGTTTAACTAAACTCTGACTGCTTCCAGCTAAACTCTGATTTGTCACTGTAGCTCCTAAACACTGTTTTCATCAATCATTTCTAACAATCTCCCCCAACTTGTTCATTAGCAAGAATGTACAAGTTTACAGTAAATGATGATGTCAAAACAAATACAAAATTACAGTGATTAATATACAAACAGAGTTTAAGCTTCTACTTAACAAAAATCTACACAAATAAGAAAACTCTTACAGACTTTAACCTCTAATCTCTTCAGGATCTGGTATAGCTCTGAGATAGTCTATAAGCAATCTTCTTTCAGCATTTTCAAGTTCATTCTCCATAGCTTCCTTGATCTCTCTCAACTGAGGATCATTCTCATCAGTCTAATAGATAGCAGCTCTGAGATCGTAGATTTTGTTTCTTCTCATTTCATTTCCCAATCTGATATACTTCACCTCTTCAGACTTCACATTAAAATCAAGAACAGTGATTCCAAGATCAGTCTTTAGCTTTGTAGTTCCCTTTTCCATCTCTATCAACTTTCCATTCCAGTCTCTGTACTTAGGAACATATTTACTGTTATACTTCATGCCTCTTCTTGCCAGATTCTGAAGCATATTCTGTCTAAGCACATTAGCAACAGCTTGAGTCCTTTGATTTGTTATCTTGAAAAGATACAGAACATGTTCTAGTTCTTCCCAATATTTCAAACCAATATCATTCTCCCCAATTTTAAAAACTGTTCCATCTGCCATGAAGTATAATAGAAAGTCTTTCTTTAGGCTCTTCTGATAGACCAACTGTACTGATTCCAGTCTGTCTAAACTCTCTTGAGTGACAACACATTGACCTCGAACAGCCAGTGAAGATGGATCTCTAGGACTAACATTCTGCCTTTTATCCCTGTGTGATCCTATACCACCCTTGTTGTTTCCAATTTTCCCAGAAAATGCTCTTCCATCAATGAAATCCATAGAACATTTAAGTGCTTGATTTGGATCATGAAGAGTTCCCTTTCCAAAAGTTGATTTCAACTGAGAAGATTGTAAAGGTGTAGTCACAACTTGTGTAGCAACAGAGGTTGTGTTTTCTCCAGCAATGCCTTTCAGCTTTTGCTTAAAGTCTGCATCTGTTGGTTTTCTGGATACTTGCATTCTTTGTTCAGTACCAACTTTTTCTTTGATTTGAATGCCTTTAAGAACAGGCTTTGCAACTTTCACATTCTTCTTAGAATTGCCAGATTTCATAGCTTTCTTATGTTCTGCTAGAAATATCTTCTCTTGAGCTTGAACATCTGCAATTGTAACTCCCTCTTCATTTTCTTCTAAGAATAACTTAGCAGCCAATTCCTCATCAGTCTGAGGATCAGAGGATAGTACCAAACTCTTAGTCTTTGAAGAACCTCGAGTATCAGTGTTTAACCCAGCAGACTGTGATTTAAGAGACTTGCTGCTAGTTTTCAGAGTTTGAGTTTCTACAGCCTTGCCCTTGCTTTTATTATTTACTCCTCCATCTCCAGCATTATCCTTCTGAGTCAGAGTTTGAAATTGCTTGCATTTAGACTTTGCAACTCTCTCCCCCTTTTTGACATCATCAGGCATGAGTATAGATGTGATCAACTCCAAAGAGGTAGCAATAGAATCAATTTTAACAGACAAGGTAGACTGATTCTCTTCAACTTTACCCAACCTGGCAAAGAGATTGTCTTGAGCTTTAGAAAATTTTGTAGTCATGAGTTTAGACTCTCTTTCCATGTTCATTTCTCTAGTTTGAATCTCAGTTCTTAAGTCAGTGATTGCCTTCTTAGTTTCATCAAATCTACCATCCAGAGTCTTGACTTGAACAACAGTTGCTTTTAAGCAAGAAAGAATCTCTGGATTGGAGATAGTGTTGGCAGTTTGCTTAACAAAATTAGCTGCTCTCCCTCTTGGAAAAATGCAATCCTCTTTGTACCAGTCAGCAGCAAATTTTGCAAGTTGTGCTTTTTCAATTTCATGAGACTTACAAGGTTGGTCGAAAGAGGTATGTTTATTGTCTGTTTGCACTGGTGCACTCAGAAAAGAATCAGAGTTTGCACTGCTTTCACCTTCAAGTTCAACACCTGCAGCTTTAGCATGTTCATCTTCAAGTGAAACACTGTGCTGAGCATTGTCAGCCATAGTTTCTGCAATTTCTTCTGCAGCCTTGTCAAGATTTTCTTCATGTTGCTCAGGCTTAGCAACAGAGTTTGCATTTGTGTCATCAACAGTGTTAGGTCCAATATGTTTGTAGAAGGGGGGGTTGAATACAAACAGTACTGTTTTATCGAAATTTGTCCAGATAATTTAATTTATATTTTGACAAATTTGAGCGGAATTAAATGAAACAAAATTCAAGTTGAATATAAAATTATATTAACTTGAGGGGTTTGTTACAAATACAGTACAGAATTTATATCTAGTTAATAAAAACAAATTAGAAAATTCGACATGAATTTTTCTAGATTTGTTAATAAAAATCAAGATATAGATTAGGAGTAAAAACTCGCTAATAGTACAAGAGTATCAAGGAAATCAGTTCTATCGGATCAGATATTAAAAATAAGATGAACTTGATTTTCTATATATTTTTCTGCTTCTTGTGCTGTGTTCTTGATGAGAGAGAAGAGAGAAATCTGTTCTTGAATGTAATATTTTGATTTGTGTTTTTCTTGCTGATTGCTTCTGTCGATATGTCTTGATATATAATAATCCCTGCATCTTTATCTTCAATTATAACTGTCAAGACAATCGTCAATACAATTTATTCTTCCAAGACAACCAATTTTGTACTGCCAAGACAATAGGCAATACAATCGTCAAGACAATCAGGTTCTTCCAAGACAATCGGCAAGACAATCAAATTCAGAGATCTTTGTCTTGCTTTATCAAAGATTATCATTCTGTCTGAAGCTTTTTCTTTTTGATCATTATCAAGACAATCAAATTGAACTGCCAAGACAATCGTCAAGACAATCAAATCAGATTTTTATTCTACTTTTCAAAAGCTTTTCAGACATTATCATTATCAAGACAATCGGCAAGACAATCAGAAATTGTCTTGCTTTATTGATTTCTTCTTCAACACAATCGGCAAGACAATCTCCTATTGTCTTGCTGTTCTGATTTAACCCTTCAAGACAATCGGCAAGACAATCAAGGATTGTCTTGCTAGTTCATTTTTCAGAATTAAATTAAAATTGATTAATAAATAATCATTTTAATTTATTCTTACTTAAATAATTAATCAGATTTAATTAATCTAATAATTAATTTAATTAAAGAATTAATTCAAGATGAATTAATTAATTAATTAAATTGACTACTTGATTTAAATTAATTAAACAAGAACAATTATATATCCTTGAATTGTCTTAATTCTTTTCTGAATCACTGAAAGTAATAAAGGAATACCACTGAATATTTTGTTGACGTTCCATGCACGGTCTGGTTCATGAACCACTAACTTCAATGACTGTCCTTTAATTTTCACATTAAAAATGTGATTCATTTTTCTTCTCATCTCTTTCTCCTTCTTGTACTTCACTGTATACTGTCTGAACCTGTCACTCTAGAAATCTCTGTCTTAGAAATAAATCCACTTCTTTGATGCTATACTGAGGCTTGATCAGCAATCTGAACTTCTTCCAGTGTAAAACATCAAAACTATAGATTGACTTTAGGGATTTTCTTCTGACAGATAGTACCTCCTGAGATTCCTGTGACAGTTAAAGTTATTTACTTATTACAAACTAAGCTTAAGTTGAGTTGAGTCCTCGAACTACAAATAGGCTGTGTCATATGCCTTTCAATCTCCCCCTATTTGTTTGTTAGAAGATAACAAGCAAATACCTAGAGGATTACTCAACTAACTCAACTTAACTTAGTAAAAGATAAAACTTTAAACACAAAGTAAATAAAATAAAAGTTCTGGTTTATATTTAACATTGTCCAGATTCAAACATAAAAGATAAATACAAGATAGATGATCCTCTAGACTGATCATATAATACAATTTTCTATCTTGACCTATCTAAGCTCTAAAGATATCACATGTAAAGCTGATCTTCACTTTGAAGTTTCTTCATCCCTTATCTCTCCAGGTTCAACTTCATCTTCTTGCTCTAGGAATCTTCTGATATTCTCTGTGTCAAATCGTTCTTGATCATCCAAGGTTTTGATCAAATTCTTGTCAAGTACACGTTCATAATCTGACACAAGACCTTTAGGTTTCTTAGGCAAGATTCCAAGATTACCCCATAGCCGATTCCGAAGTATGTAATATTTCTTTTCAAAGCCAGTTAAAGCATATGATCGAATAATGTCAGCAACAAAGATACTTTCTTTATCTTCGAATCCTGTAGTCCTCAGCATATGTTCTAACCAGACCAGATGAGATGCAGTGTATAATTTCATCGACTTAGAATCAAGGAAACAAGAGTGTAGTGTATTACCCTTGAGAAACTTAACATGATGTGGAGTTTGAATAACTTGTGGACTATTCCTTTGAGCAAACTCCAAAAGTCTTTCATGAAGTAAAATATTTAGTTCAGAAAACCTTTTTACCTTTAGGGACATAATCCACAGTTCAATCAAGCTTCTCTGTTGAAAGATTGGAAGTGACACATAGAGAGAACCCATTGTACGAGAGTCAATCTGAATTATCAGTTGATCTGCACATCTGTCAAACCCAGCTACTATCCTCGAGATCTCCAGCATCAGTGCATCCATATATTGCAAGTAATTTGGATTGGTCTCTTGAAACTGTTGAAGAAGTTGCAGAAAACGTTCATCATCATTAGCAGTGTTCTGAATAGAATCAAAAATTTCTCTTGCTCTATCCCACTTTGGACCAATCTTCAACTGAATATCTCTTTTCCTTTCCTGTACACTGATTGCATGTAGCTTTTGTTTCTTTGCATCTTCAGCTTACTTCAGCTTCAATCTCTCATTCACTACCTGTCTAGTCTTCTCAAGCTTAGCTTGTCTCATCTGACGATCAGCTTTCTCCTCTTGAAGTTCCTTCTCAAATTCAGGATCATCTTGCCAGTTTGAAAGATCTTCTTCAATATCATTTAATTGTTGTACTTCAAACTTACTATTTTTGAGATCGAAATCAAACTCGAATACATCCTGATCATGAGCAGCTTTTTCTTTTCCCTTGGTAGACTTCTCAGACTTCTCCTTATGCCTCCCTTGACCTCCTCCTGACTTACTTCCTCCTGCTTCTCCAGACTTACCTGCTCCTCCATCTCCAGACTTCTCCCCCTTAGTTGAGGAATCCTCTACAGACTTTCGTTGACTGTCAAGCTCCCTATTTGCATCATTATCCCCTTCATTATCATCATCATAGTCTTCAAAATATGCTTTTTGTTCTGGTGTGATATTATGAGTAGGTTTAACAATGTTGTATAGATGATCAAGTCCTTCAAACATGTAATCATACTTTTCTTCAAGCTTCGCAAAGGTTGTTGAATATGATTGAGCAGATTCATGCATTTCCACTTGAAGTTCATCCACCCTATTAGAGAGTCTGTCAATAGCATTTAGAATATCTGTTCTTTCTGTAGATGCCTGAGAGTTGGATTGTATCAATGTATTGATTGCTGGAGTGAGTGTAGTCTTTATGTTGTGGACATCGTCACGAATAATCATGAGCTGATTGTTGACAGAGGTGGAAGAAGAAGACCGTTCATCCACTTGTGCTTTTAAAACTTGTTTTTCAGCCTCAGTTTCCATTAATTTCTTTTGCAGATCTTTGATTTGAGCCATGAGAGACAAAGTGTTTGTGTCAGTGTGTGCTCTCACCTGATGTTCACTCAAGGATATGTCACTCTCCTTTCGTGCATGTGTTTCACTAATATTTAAGGTGGTCCTCACATCACTCAACACTAGCTCCTTTCCTTGAGCTGTACCTGCATAAGAAATCACCCTAGCCTCTTCTGGAGAGGTCAGTGGTGGTGCAATGGGAGTTCGCAATTCCCAATCCTCAGTCATCTCTATCAATTCATTTGGATTTGATAGCTGAATTTCTTTAGTGATAGGATGACAAAGTTGCCTTTCACTTTCTCCAGATAAATCTGCGAGTGAAGAATCCCTTGAGGGAGCCAGGAATGTTCCTCCTGGGAGGGGAGATGATGACTCTATTATAACTGGCAGAGAGTCAAGATTTCCCTCAGAAGCCTGTGAAGGCTCTTCTACTGTAACAATGGTAAGCACTGTAACAATCCTATCGAGAACTATTTGCTCAGTGTCCTTAGCAACATCAGATTCTACAGTAATGTTTTCCCCCATTGTAAGTAATAGAGGTGTGCTTGACTCTGTACAAGGTGCCACGGCCCTTTGGCGAATTTCAATAATTGCATCCTGTTGAGAGGATGAAATTAGTAATAGTTCATCGGCCATTTCAATGTCCAAGTCCTGTTTGGAGGAAATGGATGGGCTAACAGATGCCTCAAGTAGTAGGTTTCTTCTCTTCTTTGGTGGAGGCAGAGCTGTGGGATCACTCACATTATCACTTCTTCTATCAGCTCTTTTTGTCAACAACTTGCTTCTGGCTTTAGGTTTAGAGATTGGGTTAGACACAGTGTTTGGCTCTAAGACCTGGGATAGAGGCTGTGGTTCTACAACCTCTTGGTCTGACCTGTCAGCCACTTGGGCTCCAGAAACAGTTTGAGAGATAGAAGGCAATACCTGCTCCATTGATGCAGTAGCTGTACCTGAAGGAATAGATTGTTCCATATGATGTTGAGGTTCAGGTTCAGGTGCATTCAAAAGTCGAGGAATGACAGGTAGATTTATGAAGTTAGACAAATATGGTGTAATATACACTGGCACATTTATCAACTTTCTATGTGTATCAAGGCTAGTGAATATTTTCTTGGTTTGCCTGCCTGATACCATAGGGTTGTCATTCCTAAAAACTGTTTGTTGACCAACAGGAACAAGATGATTAAATAACAAAGTTAAAAATCTAGGATAATAACATAGAACTTTCTTACCCTCATCAAAATCCCTTCTAGCCTTAACAATCCTGTTAATAATAGTACTCCAAAGTAGGTTACCAATATTGATTCTACGGTTGTTAGCAACAGCATAACCAATAGTTTGTAACATAGAGGTGAGTAAGTGAAAATTACCTCTGGCTGAATTAGCAAATACCTTGGAGATCGTGTCGAAGAATGCATCCCATGGTTGAACCAGATTCCTTTTGCTCAGGTTGTTCATATCAATTACTCCATGATAATTAATATCAATGAAAAATTGATATAGTTGTTCACTGGTTGGAAATGGATCAAAATTATCCGCCGGAAGGCCCAATACGGTAGTAAGGGTTGATTCTGTCACGACGTGGTGTGTACCATCAAAATCAAAAGAAAATGAGGTCAAGTCTTCAGACACCACAGCTTCTGTGCAAATCAATCTCAGTGGTCCTATCTTAATTGGGGCTTCAATCGAAATGGCAGTTCGGATAATTGAATCGTCATTCAAAAATCGTATCCGAGGCCTAAATCGAACGTAGGGACAATCGTTCGGATTAAAATAACCAACCAAATTATGTTTCATTATCTCAAAATTATCAGCCATTTTTTAAACACAAAAACACACTTTAATTTTAGGAAAATTAAAACAATTCGAAAATTTTCAGAATTAATAATTAATTAAAATTAATTAAAAATTTGAATTAATTCAAAGTTGTCAGAAAAATCCCAAAAATTTTTATGATGTTCTCTTGATCACTGAGAGTCTCAATCTATTTTTAGAATTCTCAGAAAAAATCTAGAACTCTTAAAACACCTAAAACCCGATTCAACTTTTGAAAAATTTGATTTTCAAAAACTTAACAATATTCGAAAATAATCGGTTCAAAAGAAAGATAATTGAACGATCTACTTGAATCTGGTCTTGGTTTTCAGTTTTGTTGAATAAAATCGAGCAGCAATTCAGTCTAAGAACCGTGTGTATTGTATGTATATGCGGTGCTCTGTGTAAAGACACGAGAGAAAGGAGATGATTGTATTGCTGTTGTTTGAGATTTCTGTTTGTTTTTTTAAGTATAAAACTATACTACAAGACAATCGGTTTGATTGTCTTGCTGATTGTCTTGGTAGTATAAATACTATCAAGACAATCGTTTACAATTCTAATAAATAAAAGAAAACGAAAATAATTTTTTTGTTTTTTTTTAATTTTATAAAAATACAAACTAACATTACAAGACAATTAGTTGATTGTCTTGCCGATTGTCTTGGTAGTATAAATACTATCAAGACAATCAATTATTTAACTGATTAACAACAAATTAACACACATTTTTTTTTTAATTGAAAATATAGAAAGGACACTCTTGCCGATTGTCTTGGTAGTTCAAAACTATCAAGACAATCGTTTGTTTTGAGTAAAACAAAATAAAAACAGAATAAAAAATCTGAAAAATATTTTATTATCAACAAAATAACCTTCCAAGACAATCTGTGGATTGTCTTGGCGATTGTCTTGATATTATAATCACAAACAAGACAATTAATTAAACTGCTAATAATATGCTAATAAAATACAAATTAATGTGCATAATTAATCCAATTAAAATACACTCTAATATATTATTAAAAATACTATAAATAAATATTTTACAGAAACATGGATTAATCTTTTTACGAAAACAAATATAAATAACAAAAGGACAAACACTACAAAATATTTAATAAAATAATTATTAAAATAGAAATAAATATCTACAAATATTCTAAAAATACAGAAATATGAAGTATTAAATAATATGAATAAACAGAGTGAAAAATAACTAAACAAGCAAGAAAATCAATTGGTAAAATAATTATACAAGTGATTTCAAACAACAAATATTCACATAATAATCACTTGCAAAATTATTAAAGATCAAATTTTAGATATTAACAGTATTAATTACTAGGACTGTTTAACATACCCAATTCACTAACAATTCTAGTGAATGAGGATTCATTAAGCGACTTAGTAAAAATATCTGCAGTTTGATCTCCAGAGCCTACAAATAGTAGTTCCACTGTACCATTCATTACATGCTCTCTTATAAAATAATACCTTATGTCAATGTGCTTTGTCCTTGAGTGCTGCACTGGATTGCTGGCGATTGCTATGGCACTTGTATTATCACATAAAATAGGGATATTTTCCAATACAATGCCATAGTCCATTAATTGATTTCTAATTCATAAGATCTGAGCACAACAGCTTCCAGCAGCTATATATTCAGCTTCGGCTGTAGAGTTGGAAACTGTTTGCTGTTTCTTACTGAACCAGGATACCAATCTTCCACCTAGGTATTGACAACTCCCAGATGTACTTTTCCTGTCTACAACACTTCCTGCATAGTCAGAATCTGTATATCCAAATAAAGTAAAACCAGATTCATTAGGGTACCAGATGCCTAAATTAGGCGTACCCTTTAGATATCTTAAGATTCTTTTGACAGCAGTGAGATGGATTTCTTTAGGGTTCGCTTGGAACCTTGCACACAAGCATGTGGCAAACATTATATCTGGTCTACTAGCAATTAGGTAAAGCAATGAGCCAATCATACCTCTATAGCCTGTGATATCTACCTTGGCAGAACTTTCACATAAACCAATTTTGACAGCTATAGTTGATGGTGTCTTTGCTGATGAGCACTCCTCCATGTGATATTTCTTGAGAAGTTCCTTAATGTACTTGGATTGACAAATAAATATTCCATCTTTTCTCTGACTTATTTGTAATCCAAGAAAGAATTTCAGTTCTCCCATCATGCTCATTTCAAACCTACCCTACATTAACTTAGAAAACTTCTTGCATAGAAGCTCATTAGTAGACCCAAATATAATATCGTCCACATAGACTTGGACTAGTATTATATCATTCTTATGTCTTTTAGTGAAGAGAGTTTTGTCTATGACACCTCTTATAAAACCATTTTCTAATAGAAATTCAGAGAGAGTGTCATACCATTTTCTTGGGGCTTGCTTAAGACCATAGATAGCTTTGTAAAGAAAGTAGACATAGTCCAGATGATCTTGATCTTCAAAACCAGGCGGCTGTTCTACATACACTTCTTCATCTAGCTTACCATTCAGAAAGGCACTCTTGACATCCATTTGATAAACTTTGAATCTTGAATAGGATGCAAATGCCAAGAATATTCTGATGGCCTCAAGTCTTGCCACTGGAGCATAGGTTTCGTCATAATCAATGCCTTCAGCTTGAGAATAACCTTTAGCTACCAGTCTTGCTTTGTTTCTTATCACAGTGCCATCTTCATCTAGTTTGTTTCTGAATACCCATCTTGTGTCCACCACTTTTCTATCTTTAGGTCTGGGTACCAGCTTCCATACTTCTAGTTGCTTAAATTGATTGAGTTCATCTTGCATAGCAATCACCCAATCAGGATCAAATAGAGCTTCTTCTACTTTCTTAGGTTCCATGACAGACAAGAACCCAGAATAGTTACATTGATTCTGATAAGCTCTTCTTGTTTTCACACCAACATCTGGATCACCAAGAATCAGCTCAAAAGGATGAGCTCTATTCCAAACAGTTTGTCTGGGAAGAATTGATCTTGATGATTCGCCTTGATCTTCAGTATGATGTTGAGTATGACTTGTTGACCCTTCATTATCTCCCCCTGAGTTGTTGCCAGTTTGACTTATTGATGGTTCAAGAGTATCAGTGGTGTCTTAAAAATTATCATTGTTTTCACCAGCATCACCTTGATCATTACCACCAACATTTGAATTATTATTATCAGCAACAACGTCAGGTTGATCATCATCATCTGAATCTGAGTCTGACATGTCATCAAACTTAAGCTTTTCAGATGGATCTTCATTTTGGATACTTGGGAGTTGTGTGTCATCAAATATAACATTGACACTTTCCATAGATTTCTGTTGATCAATAAGATACACCTTGTAGGCTCTTCTAGTATAACCAATAAATATTGCTTCATGTGCTTTTTCTTCAAATTTACCACCTTGATCATCTCCTTCTTTCAGCACAAAGCATTTTGTCCCAAATACATGGAAGTACTTGAGAGTTGGTTTCTTGTCATGTAGAGCTTCATATGGTGTCTTCATTAAGTC
The DNA here is from genome assembly GCA_036435485.1 of Saposhnikovia divaricata. NCBI lineage: Eukaryota > Viridiplantae > Streptophyta > Magnoliopsida > Apiales > Apiaceae > Saposhnikovia > Saposhnikovia divaricata. The sequence goes on along the minus strand of CM071597.1, from coordinate 122,938,022 downwards.
TTTATTGATAAGTGTTCGATTCTGGGTATAGCATGCAGTGTTGACAGCTTCAGCCCAAAAGCTCAATGGAAGCCTTGATTCACTTAGCATAGTACGTGCAGCTTCAATCAAGGTTCTATTCTTTCTTTCAACTACCCCATTTTGTTGAGGAGTTCTGGGAGCCGAGTACTGTCTAGTTATACCCTTTTCAGTGCAAAATTCATTCAGAACTGCATTCTTGAATTCAGTTCCGTTGTCTGACCTTATAGCTCTTACTGGACGATTAGAGTCCAGCTCAATTAACTTAATGTGATCAACTACCAGTTGTGGAGTTTCATCTTTTGAGTTCAGAAATAGTACCCATGTGAATTTTGAGAAATCATCAACAGTCATTAGAGCATATCTTTTTCTTGACATGGACATCACACTAACTGGACCAAACAAATCCATATGGAGAAGTTGTAATGGTTCAGTTATTGATGATGTGTTAATGCTCCTGTGAGTTGCCCTTTTTAACTTTCCTTTTTGACAAGCATCACATAGACCTTCCTGAGTAAATTCAATCGAAGGTAAACCTCTCACCAATTCTCTTTTAACTAGAGAATTCATTGTTTTGAAGTTTAGGTGAGAAAGTTTCTTGTGCCATAACCAACTTTCATCAGTGGATGCCTTTGAATAAAAACATCTAATTTCTTCTGTGCTTCCAGAGTTCATATTGGCTATGTACAAGTTTCCTTTTCTTACTCCAGTCAACTGTGGCCTTTCATTTCTCTTGTGTGATATTAGACAATTCTTCTTGTTGAAATGAACTTCATAACCTTTGTCACAGAACTGACTAATACTGAGCAAATTGTGCTCAAGGCCATTCACAAAAGAGACATCTTTAACGATAACATTTCCAGCTTCTAATCTGCCATATCCATCAGTTTTACCTTTGCTGTTATCTCCAAAGGTAACGACTGGGCCGGCCTTCTCCACCACATTTGTCAGCAGGGCTCTATCTCCGGTCAATTGCCTTGAACATCCACTGTCCAGAATCCACATGACTCGATCAACCTGTTTTAAACCCTGCAATGACAAATTGGTTAGACTTTCTTCGGAACCCAAATTTATTGGGTCCGGAGTACTTAAAGAATTGGCCTTTATCAGGCAAAGCAACACTTTTTATTTTAACAACATTTTCTTCAGGTACTGGACATTTAACCTTGTAAACAGCTTTAACTTGTTTTGGTTTCAGCTTGGGTAACCATGTCTTCACCATATCCTGAGAAGGACTTGGAGTCCTAATCTTAGAATTAGGTGGTGTTACAGTCCTGGATCTAAAATGTTTATTTCTGCTCATATGCTGTCTAGGAAAATTCTTATCAACACATGCATGATTACCGTTAAAGTAAGCAGACATTATATTAAAAGCACAAGACATGCAATTAACAGCATTGCATTTCTTATGAGTAGTATCAATAACAGGAATAGCATTCACGGTAGATATGTTGTTGCATTTATTCATGTTGTTACTTCTACTACTAGTTTTCAAGGAACTAGTAGACTCACCAACTCTTTCTGTTTTCTTAAACACAGACTTTCTATCTTCATCATTTTTAACAACTTGATTACTTTCTAAGACTACGCCATCAGCTAAATCCTCAATGCTCATCTCTTCCTTAATGATTAAAGATGTTGTATCCAAAGGTTCTGCTATGGATGTCTTAGAGAGTGGGTTACTAACACACTTAAGCACTATTGGTATACCCCTTTCTACAGCACTGACACGATTAGGGGTAATAATGCTTTTTCCTCCAATAGCTTCATTATAATCAAACCCAATTCCTACGGTTTGATTAATAGCTTGTTGGTTAAACAACTCTTTAGCTACTTTACATGAATTAGAAGTAGCACTGAATTTTATTTCTAACTCAGCTATTGTTTCACGTTGTTGAACCACTATCAACGCTAAAGACCTCTCAAGTTCTTTTAGAATTCTTATTTATGATTTTTGTTTATCATGGCAATTTTGTACATCGTGTAATTCTGATAACTGATTACTAAGATCTGTATTTAACAAATTGATCCTTTCAATCTCTCTATTAGCATTACCTAGTGTATCACTAAGTTGATAAATATATTGACTTTCAGTACATGATACCTCAGATGAAGTACCACTGGAGTTATCAGATTTTGCCATCAGGGCAAGATTGCCATACTCTTCATCTTCAGAGTCTGTATCATCCCAACTCTTTCCAGCAGCCACATAGGCTATACCTGTCTTCTTCTTCTCAGATCCAAAGTCTTTTCTTTGGTTTTGTTTTGGCTTCTGACATTCAGTAGCGAAATGTCCAAGTTCATTACAGTTGTAACATCTAATTTTACTTCTTTCAACTGTTCCAGTTTTGTAACCTCCTCTGTTACTTGAGGATGAAGAACCTCCTCTCTGGAACCTGTTGTAGTTAGATTTGTACCTGAACTTGGGATTCTTCCTGAATCTGAAGTTACTGAATTTCCTTACCAACAAAGCCATGGACTCATCTTCCAACTGATCTAGCTCTTCTAACGAATAGAAGTCTCCTTCATCTGGACTAGCATTCGTTTGACCAACTTCAACTTCAAGCTTGCCACTGTCAACACTACAAGATTGAATAACCTTATCTTCCACTTCCTGTTTGTTCTCAACAATAAGAGCTGTAGAAGTATTAGCAACTCTTCCTTTTCCATAAATCTCCTTTTGTTGAGATTGTTCCAGTTCATAGGTTTTTAAAACACCAAAGAGTCTTTCTACAGTAATTTCACTTAGATTCCTCGACTCTCTGATAGCTGTAATCCTATGTTCAAGATGAACAGGCATTGACAGTAGAAATTTTCTGTTGATCTCTTTCTGAGTGTAGTACTTGCCATGCATCTGTAAATTGTTGACAAGTTTGTTATATCTTTCAAACACATCTTGAATACTTTCATTGTATGCTGATCGAAAGTGTTCATACTCAGATGTCAGAATTTCTAGACGATTCTCCCTAACTTCCTCTGTTCCTTCATTCACAGTTTCAATGGTTTCCCACATGTGCTTTGCAGTCTTGCAGTTGATCACATGACTGTACATTACAGAGTCTAGAGAATCTATTAAGATCAGTCTTAAATTAATGTCAATTCCAGCTTCTTCTCTTTCAACAAGAGTGAATTCAGAAGAATCTTTGTGTACAAACTTTGCAGGGGCAATAACTTTTCCATCAGTAACAACTTCAGGAATTAATCCAAAAGGTATTATTGGTCCTTCTGATAAGACTTTCATGTATTTAGGATTTGCAACCTCGAGGAACATTAACATTTTGTTCTTCCACATATTATAACTATTTTTGTCATATATGGGAATTTTCACAGTTCCAACTTTAGAAGACATGATGAATTTTTTAAGAGAGTTAAAAAATTCGGGGATGATTTTTAATCGAGTAAAATGGGATCTTTGATTTGTGTATCAATCAATCGGCTCGGATACCAATTGTTAGGTCCAATATGTTTGTAGAAGGGGGGGTTGAATACAAACAGTACTGTTTTAACGAAATTTGTCCGGATAATTTAATTTATATTTTGACAAATTTGAGCGGAATTAAATGAAACAAAATTCAAGTTGAATATAAAATTATATTAACTTGAGGGGTTTGTTACAAATACAGTACAGAATTTATATCTAGTTAATAAAAACAAATTAGAAAATTCGACATGAATTTTTCTAGATTTGTTAATAAAAATCAAGATATAGATTAGGAGTAAAAACTCGCTAATAGTACAAGAGTATCAAGGAAATCAGTTCTATCGGATCAGATATTAAAAATAAGATGAACTTGATTTTCTATATATTTTTCTGCTTCTTGTGCTGTGTTCTTGATGAGAGAGAAGAGAGAAATCTGTTCTTGAATGTAATATTTTGATCTGTGTTTTTCTTGCTGATTGCTTCTGTCGATATGTCTTGATATATAATAATCCCTGCATCTTTATCTTCAATTATAACTGTCAAGGCAATCGTCAATACAATTTATTCTTCCAAGACAACCAATTTTGTACTGCCAAGACAATAGGCAATACAATCGTCAAGACAATCAGGTTCTTCCAAGACAATCAGCAAGACAATCAAATTCAGAGATCTTTGTCTTGCTTTATCAAAGATTATCATTCTGTCTGAAGCTTTTTCTTTTTGATCATTATCAAGACAATCAAATTGAACTGCCAAGACAATCGTCAAGACAATCAAATCAGATTTTTATTCTACTTTTCAAAAGCTTTTCAGACATTATCATTATCAAGACAATCGGCAAGACAATCAGAAATTGTCTTGCTTTATTGATTTCTTCTTCAATACAATCGGCAAGACAATCTCCTATTGTCTTGCTGTTATGATTTAACCCTTCAAGACAATCGGCAAGACAAGTTCATTTTTCAGAATTAAATTAAAATTGATTAATAAATAATCATTTTAATTTATTCTTACTTAAATAATTAATCAGATTTAATTAATCTAATAATTAATTTAATTAAAGAATTAATTCAAGATGAATTAATTAATTAAACTGACTACTTGATTTAAATTAATTAAACAAGAATAATTATATATCCTTGAATTTTCTTAATTCTTTTCTGAATCGCTGAAAGTAATAAAGGAATACCACTGAATATTTTGTTGGCGTTCCATGCACGGTCTGGTTCATGAACGACTAACTTCAATGACTGTCCTTTAATTTTCACATTAAAAATGTGATTCATTTTTCTTCTCATCTCTTTCTCCTTCTTGTACTTCACTGTATACTGTCTGAACCTGTCACTCTAGAAATCTCTGTCTTAGAAATAAATCCACTCTTTGATGCTATAATGAGGCTTGATCAGCAATCTGAACTTCTTCCAGTGTAAAACATCAAAACTATAGATTGACTTTAGGGTTTTTCTTCTGACAGATAGCACCTCCTGAGATTCCTGTGACAGTTAAAGTTATTTACTTATTACAAACTAAGCTTAAGTTGAGTTGAGTCCTCGAACTACAAATAGGCTGTGTCATATGCCTTTCAAACAGGCATAGGCTGAGAAGTAGCCTTGGTTGCTTGATCAACCTCATCACCTCCTTCAACAGTCTGGTGAGCATCTGAGATTAACTCTGTATGTGATGCTACAGTTTCAGAAATGACAACTGTAGGTTGATCAGCTGCACCAGTTGCTTCAGATTGAGCAAAAATAGATGAGATAGGATCAGAGAATGGCATGAATGAATCAAGAGTATCATCCATTGGAGAAAAGCCATCTCTATTATCCTCTTCTGCAGGCATTTTATCCTCTGCAGGCATTTCAACCTCTGCAGGCATTTTATCCTCTGCAGGCATTTCAACCTCTGCAGGTATATCTTTTTCAGCCTCAACAGTAGGTGTTTGCTGTGAAACCACCTCTGGAGCTTCAACATTTTTACCATCAGAATCAGAGATTACTAGTTTTCTTCTCTTAGCTAGAGGCACTTCATCTGAATCCTCTTTACTAGATTCTGGCACCACAGAGGGTGATTTAGGTCTTTTTGCTCTTTGAATCTTTCTTCTAGCATAAACAGCTCCAGGAGATGTCTGTTTTGCTTTTGTGTGTTTCTCTATTGTCTTCTTAGCTCTTGCATGTCTTTCAGTAGTTGCTGCTGATTGCTTTACTCTGCCTCTTTTTGCTTTAGGCTGTGGTTGTGGTTGAGATTGTGATGGTTCAGTGTTTAGTTGTTGAGTGTGTGAAGATTGTTTTATGATTGGAGATTGAGGATTTTGGGTTGGAGCAGTGTTTGTGATTGGTGATGGAGTGTTGTGAGTGAATGCAGGTTGTGGTTCAGGGATAAAGGTTTGGTTTGAGGTTGCAGGTTGTTGAGTAGGTACAGTGTGGGTAGGTGATGTAGGTGGTTCAGTGTTTAAGGTTTGAGTATGATCAGTGTTTAGTGGTTCAGGTTGTGGTTCTGGTTGTGGTTGGTCTTGAGGTTGGTTGAGAAAATTCTGCAAAGCAAGTGGCAGAACAAAAACAGGTAGGTTTTCTTTACCAGCATCTTTATTAGTCATATCAGAGAATATTCTCTTGTTGACTCTAAAAGGCTGAATCACATCAGCTTCAGCAATCTCTAAACCAGATACACAAGCAGTGAATAACATTTGACAAAATCGAGCAAAATAAACTGTAGTAGACTCTGACAGTTTATCACCTAGATTCATTAGAACATATCTAGCAAAATCAAAATTACTACCATAAAGTAGAGAATACCCGATTTGTAGACTGTCCATTGGAATAGCATCCCAGTTAGTAACCTTCTTCTGAAATGTTCTTGTGATGCAGTCGAAGAAAAAATTCCATTCCTTCCTGAGATTAGGCCTCTTTACACTGCCAAGCTTTTCAAGAGAATCCATGTAGCCTATCTCCTATAGCATTTGTCTCAATTGAGGTTCACCAACATAAGCATAAGAGGTGTGTGTATCAAAACCCATCGTTTCTCTGACAGTTTGTGGAGTAATCACAAACTCTTGTTCATCATGAGTGAAGATGATGTTTGGAGTCCCATTCTCTCCTCTATCCACATAGACTGAGTTTTGCCAAAAAGTGGCAATTTGAGATGCAGAGAGAGTACTAGGTTCAACCAGAGCTTGTCCAATCTCTGAGTCTCTTAAGAAATTCTGCATAAGATGAAACGCTTCTGGAACACGTTCATGATTGAGTGGGGCTGCATAATTGTTAGGGACAAAACGTAGACCAAAAACAGTGAATGATTTAGAAGCCATTAAATCAAGAAACGGGCAAGAAATCACAAAGAAAAGTGTATGTAGGAAAAGTGTTTGCGAAAATGCGCAAGTGAAAACTGAGAGAACTGTGAGATGTAAAAGTGAGTGAGTGAAAGTAAAAATGAAACTTGTACACAAAAGTAATTAGAGTTGTAATTAAAAATTAGAACTCAATCGTTTGTGTATTCATACACTCAACAGTTCCTAGATTAATGTGTGAGTGGGACACAATAATGAGTGAGTGGGACACGTGTCATACATGCAGTGGATCAGTTAATCATGCGCAGTAAAAATAGCAATTATCACCGCTGTATTCTCTTTCCTATTTCCAAGACGCTTTAACACAATACACTGAATAACAGTTGTCAAAAGCACTATTTACTCCTAAATTTTCAAATTATCCAAATGAAAATTTACCTTAGAGTACTAACCACAAATCAACAGCGTTTGTCAATTCTCCAACTTTATCACCGAAACCCTTTCAAAAATTGCACAGTTGTGAAAATATGTGTGTGTAGCAGAGTTTACCAAATCAATTTTTAGAGCATCTAATTTTTCATAAAATCCATAAAGTAAATCAATAATCACTGGATGCACAAACTCTCATAGTAAACACTGACTGTATGATGAAAGCTAAACTCTATAGTAATCAATCTATATATAGTAACATTTAATTTATTTTATACCCCCTCTATTGCTAATATATATATATATATATATATATATATATATATATATATATATATATATATATATATATCCTAGTCTTTCTGCACCAAAAATTCCTTATCATTTTGATAAGTTCCTGGGTCATCCTAGTCTTTGACTAGTCACCAAAAATCAGAGAATTTTAGCCCATATTATATACCAATAGGTTCCTGGGTCATCCTAGTCACCAACATAATCTCAAAGGAGTATAGCAACCTATATGCATTTTCTTTGGGAGTATTGCAGTAAGCATTTTAATCTACCAGAGTATAACTAACAGAGTTTAGAGTTCATCAACATCAGTAGTTATTCATGAGAGGCAATGCACACAGTATTTATAGACTCAGAGTTTAGGACAAAATAACTAAGAGATGCTATAAATATGAACCAGTATCATGCTGTGTTAACTTTCTGCACAATCTAAGATTAGATTACAATAACTCAGAAAGATTCATGATTAATTACTGAGAATCATGCTTCATACATATTTCTTCATTGGTGTTTTCATTCAGACAATAATCAACTCAGAGTTCACAGAATTTATCAAACTTATTAACAGTGTATGACATACAGGCATGCTGACAGAATTTAACAGAGTTTGACACTGTTTTAAAGAAAAACATATTAACAGAGTATGCATATCAGAGTTTAATCAACAGAGTTCACTTAGCACTTAACAAATCAAGGAAATATGAGCAACACATTACATAAGTAAGATTTGAATCTAACCAACATTTCTAGTCAGAACCAGAGACCATTCCTAGTTCATTGACCAGTTTTGTAAATGTAGCTTCACTCAATGGTCTGGTGAAGATATCTGTAAGTTGTTGTTCTGTAGACACAAAATGTAGTTCAATATTCCCTTCTTCCACATGTTCTCTGATGAAATGGTACCTTATGCTGATGTGCTTGGTCATTGAATGCTGTACTGGATTACCTGTCATAGCAATAGCACTTTGATTATCACAGTAAATAGGAATCTTACTGTACCTCAATCCATAATCCAGCAATTGATTCTTCATCCACAAGATCTGTGCACAACAGCTACCAGCTGCAATATACTCTGCTTCAGCTGTAGATGTAGAAATTGATTTCTGTTTCTTGCTGTACCAAGAGACAAGTCTGTCACCAAGAAATTGACAACTTCCACTAGTGCTCTTTCTGTCTATCTTGCAGGCTGCAAAGTCTGCATCAGAATACCCAAGTAGCTTGAAATCTGATTCACTGGGATACCACAGACCTAATGATATGGTGCCCTTGAGATACTTGAAGATTCTTTTCACAGCTGTCAGATGTGGCTCTCTAGGATCTGCCTGAAACCTTGCACAAAGACAGGTTGCATACATGATGTCAGGCCTACTAGCTGTCAAGTAAAGAAGAGATCCTATCATGCCCCTGTAGTTTGTCATATCCACTGAAACTCCTGTGTTTTTGTCCAATTTAGTTGCTGTTGCCATGGGAGTTGATGCAGATGAACAGTCAAGCATACCAAATTTCTTGAGAAGATTTCTGGTATATTTTGCTTGATTAATGAAGATACCATCATCTGTTTGTCTCACCTGTAGGCCTAGAAAATAACTAAGCTCTCCCATCATGCTCATTTGATATCTGGACTGCATGAGCTTGGTAAACTTCTTACAGAGTTTATCATTAGTAGACCCAAAGATAATGTCATCAACATATATCTGAACTAAAAGCAAGTCACTCCCAGATTTGAAATAAAACAGAGTTTTGTCAATAGTACCTCTGTTGAATCCACTTTCTAAGAGAAATTGAGCCAGAGTTTCATACCATGCCCTTGGTGCTTGCTTAAGTCCATAGAGTGCTTTATCCAGCCTGTAGACATGGTCTGGATATTTTGGGTCCACAAATCCTGGTGGTTGTTCAACAAACACTTCTTCTTCAAGCTTCCCATTCAGAAAAGCACTTTTCACATCCATCTGGAACACTTTGAATTTCTTGTGAGAGGCATATGCTAGAAAAATTCTGATTGCCTCTAATCTTGCAAATGTTTCATCATAGTCTATTCCCTCCTGCTGTGAATAGCCTTTTGCTACCAGTCTAGCCTTGTTCCTTGTGATAACACCTTCACTGTCAGTTTTGTTTCTGAAAACCCATTTAGTACCAACAATAGATCTGTTCTTTGGCCTTGGTACAAGGGTCCAAACTTCATTCCTTTCAAATTCATTCAACTCTTCCTGCATTGCTGTTATCCAGTCAGCATCTTGAAGAGCTTCTTCCACTTTCTTTGGTTCATTCTTAGACAAGAATGCATGAAACAAACATTCACTTGTAGTGGCACTTCTTGTTTTCACTTTTGCATCTGGATCACCAATTATCAAATCAGGTGTATGTGATTTGGTCCATTTCCTAGCAGAAGGCAAATGACTTCTGTCAGCATGTGATCCTCCCTCTTGATCCATGCTCTCCTGATTTTGCTGTGGGTTTTCTTCATTTTCTGAGACTCCCCCTGAACTTGACTGCCCAGAGTCAGAATTTGAATTTTCAGAGTGTGAATCATCAAGCATAGTTCTGGCAGCTTCTATCAAGGTTCTATTTTTCCTTTCAACTACACCATTTTGTTGTGGTGTACCAGGTGCTGAAAATTCTTGCTTCACTCCATTGTCCTTGCAGAATTCTTCCATTGTTGCATTCCTGAACTCAGTTCCATTATCACTTCTGATGATTCTGACTTTCTTACTTGATCCTTTGTCCAGAAGCTTCACATGCTCCATCAGAGTTAATGTAGTTTCATCCTTCTTTGCTAGAAAATACACCCAAGTGAATCTAGTGTATTCATCAACAATGACTAAAGCATATTTCTTCCTTGCTATAGACATAACATTTACTGGACCAAAGAGATCGACATGCAGAAGATGATAAGGATCAGTGATTGAAAATTCTGTCTTGCTCCTGAAAGATGACTTCCTTTGCTTGGCCTTTTGACATGAATCACATAGACCATCAACATTTAACAGAGCCTTTGGGAGTCCTCTTACAAGATCCTTTCTGATCAATTCATTGATGTTGTTCAAGTTCAAATGTGAGAGTTTCTTGTGCCACTTCCAACTCTCTTCACTAGACATTCTTGTAGACAGGCAAACAGCTTTTCCAACAGAGTCTATTAAGAGCTTGATTTCATAAATGTTGTTTTGCCTATGACCAACTAGAACAACCTTTCCTGTAGATTTGCTGATAACTTCAGAATATTCAGGTTGAAAATCTACATGATATCCCTTGTCACAGATTTGACTCACAGATAGCAAGTCATGCTTGAGTCCTGGGACATGAGCTACATTGATGATGATGACATTTCCAAGATTAATATTGCCATATCCCAATGTTCTTCCTACATTGCCATCACCATAGGAAACTTTTGGGCCAGCCTTCTCCTCATAGTCTGATAGCAGGGCTTCATTTCCAGTCATGTGTCCTGAGCATCCACTGTCCACGACTGGGATTGCCTCCCTGTTGCCCTGCAATCACAAGCAATTACTGAGAGTTAGATTTAAGGATCCAGACTTACTTGGATCCTTTGACATTCTTAACTTTGTTAGCTTTAGCAGCGGAATTAACATTATCAGAGTTTGAGCTAACAGTATCAGTGTTTACACTTGCAGTATTAACTTTAACCCATTTCAGATTGGGTTTCAGTTCACTTGTTAGGCCGGATACACACTAATAATCAATATTAGATGAGAGAATAACAATTAAGATGATTATGCACTTTTAAATCTTCTGGTATTAAAAACCCTCTTCGTGATGTAAACTATCACAAAGAGCTGCTAGGTTACAATAAAGATAATTCGATGCACGATACTCTCTGCAAGTATAAATGGAATTCCAAGTGCTTCCACAGTGTGTGCATAAAGTCTGTGGTTTAGTTCTAGCAAAATCCTTCTTTACCTCAGACTTGGAAGGTAAAGAATTTATATTTTTGTTTTTCTTGCAGAAATTTGCAAGATGCTTAGTACTACCACAGTTATGACATGTCTTTCTTGGAGCAAAACTAGCAAGCATTGGTTTATTTCCTGAAGTGATGCCTACTTTTCTATTTCTGTTCTTATTTGACACTCCTTGTTTCTTAACAGATTTTAACTCCTTCAGTTTATGTTTGAGTTGTTTATCTGTCATCAAACCAATATTAACCTGTTTAGCACAAGTTTTTACTGATTTGACATTAACAGTTTCTTTTTCATTATCAGACAAAAATTTACTGGCTCCATGTACAAAATGAGGTCTGATTTTAACTTGACTTTGAAATCTTAGTTCATCTCCCTCATTATAACCTAGACCAACAGTGTCTGTTTGAAAAATCTATTGAGTGTCCTTTCCAGAATTAGTCCAAGTCCTAATTTTCTTATTTGCTTCCTCCAACTCAGATTCTAGTTGTTTATATTTCTGAAGCAAATCCTGTTCTATAGAAACAGCATCATCTCTCTCTTTCTGAACTTGTTGCATATTTTTTAGCTTTTCCTCAACAATTTTATTTCTCTCTTTGAGTTCAGAGTTCTCAGATTTAATCCTCTCATTCTCTAAAGTCTGATCCATATAACTTATATGCAATGACTTAAGATAAATTCTTAATTGAGAAATGTCATCAATATTATAAGCATAGGTAGTTAGAGGTACCTGATTTTCAGAAGTTTCTGATTCAGTAGTAGCCATGAGAGCATAGTTAATTTCTTCATCAGAATCTGAAGTGTCTGCCCAATCTCTGCCTTTTGTGATGAGTACTTTTCCAGTTTTACCCTTCTTGCACTCAGGAGCATAATGACCCATCTCCTTGCACTTGTAGCATTAAATTTCAGACTTATCCTTCTTCCCAAACTTGGTCTCTTTTCTTTCAGACCTCCTGAAACTTTTTCTATCTTCATTTGAATCTCTAGAAAACCTTTTCCCTTTCTTGAAATTCTTGAAACCCATTTTCTTGAAGGTCTTCACCATCAACACAGCCATTTTTCTCATTTCTTCTTCATCATCCTCAGAGTCAGATGATTCAGAAGAGTTTGAATCACAATCAGAGTTTGATGATTCACTTTCTGAGTGTATTACCAAAGCTTTTCCCTTCATTTTCCTTCTTGATGCCTCTTTCTTCTGAGGCTTCTCTTCAACCTTAAGAGCAACAGACTTTGCCTTCCTGCTTGATCTCCTGTTTCTCTGCTCTATTTCCAATTCATGAGTTTTGAGCAGCCCATAGATTTCATCAATCTCTGTTTCAGCAAGTTCATAGTTGTCTCTAATAGTGGTTGTTTTCACATCCCACTTTTCAGGTAGAGAAAGAAGAAACTTGAGATTTGAGTCTTCTAGATCATACTCTTTGTTGACCAATGACAGATCATTGAGCAGTTTACAAAATCTATCAAATGTTTCTGTCATGGTCTCTTCAGGTTTAGGCTCAAAATGCTCATACTCTTGTGTGAGTATGTTTCTCCTATTCTTCTTAATAACAGCAGTTCCTTGACATCTGACTCAAGAGCATCCCAGATCTCTTTTGCAGTGGTGCAGTTAATCACTTTGTTAGACATAACATTGTCTAAAGCACTATGCAGTAAATGCCTAACCTTCGCATCCTTAGCAATTGATGATAGATCTTCAGGAGTCATGTCCTTCTTTTCCTTTGGAACTATTTTAGCTTCTTCACCAGCAGTTGCAACAGATAGCTTTGTGTGATTGTGAGGGCCTTCATTAATCCTGTCAAGATATTCTGGATCTGTAGCCTCCAGAAACATAGTCATCTTGACCTTCCACATGGCATACTCTGATGGCCTGAGAATAGGAACCCTGATTGGTTCATAATGACTCACAGTAGTAGGAGCCTTTTCAGAACTAGTAGATGTTGGTGGAGGAATTGCTGACATGATTATTGTTGTGTTTGGATCTTAAACTGTAATAAAGTAACAGATTGGCTCTGATACCACTTGTTAGGCCGGATACACACTAATAATCAATATTAGATGAGAGAATAACAATTAAGATGATTATGCACTTTTAAATCTTCTGGTATTAAAAATCCTCTTCGTGATGTAAACTATCACAAAGAGCTGCTAGGTTACAATAAAGATAATTCGATGCACGATACCCTTCTAGGGTTAACCTAACTGTATTTATAAAACATACAGCTTCGATACAATCTCTAATTGATGTTCCTAATAATCAGCTATACAATGATATCAATTACAGATTGTCACACGTCTCCTAAGTCAACTCGATCTCTTTGATAGCTATCCAGTCTCCAAAGATCGCGCTTCCATATCAATCTTCAATTGATCTCTAATATCTTCTGTTGACTTCGTACGCGCTGCTTCCAGACAGACTTTACTAAACTCTGTCCAGCTTCTATAGTCAGTGTTTAACTAAACTCTGACTGCTTCCAGCTAAACTCTGATTTGTCACTGTAGCTCCTAAACACTGTTTTCATCAATCATTTCTAACATGGAATATGTCAAACACACCCCAAAACTTTCATTTGACTTTAAATTTCAAAAGCATGCTGGAAATCTTGAAAAAACTACAACTTGATTTTTTGGACTTTGATTTTCGTTTTTGTTTTCATATGTAAACTGGTTAGTTGCAAGTCCTATAAATAGCAATGCATTTTGATCATTCTGAGAGGAGAAGACAGAAGGAATCACTTTACCTTTTGCTTCACTTTTACTTTACTTTTGCTTTGCTTTCTGTTTCTTCTTTGTTGCCGATTCTTTTGATTCCTTTCAGTCACATCTTAGTTTTTAGTTACCCTAAATTTTGTACCCTCCATCTTGTAAACACTTTCATTTTATTTATGCAAATTTTCATTTCCTCTTTATTTTCTTGTCTTGTTCTCTCTTTTATATTTGGCTTGATATCGTTATTTTTGTAAAACCGATGAGTGGACAAAGTAGCGAAATGCTAACCGCTTGGGGTTGAAAGGAACGATTTTAATTTTTTGTTCGTAGTTAATAATCGTATTTGAGCCCCTTTAAATCTCAATTTTATTTTGGGTTTCATAATTTTTAATTGTAGTTCTAGTTTTTATATTTTATGTGTTAGTTAAAAAAGAAAAAAAATCACAAAAATATTAGTTTTATTTTCAATATTTATTTTCTGTCTCGTTTATTTTGTTTAATTCGAAGCTTCATTTTCAGCTCCCCTGTTTCTTTCTTCTTTTTCGCACCATTTCCTAAACCTAGCTCTCTATTCTTCCTCTTTCCATAATCGCTGCAATCCCTTTCCTTCCCTTCTTTTTCTTTGATCCAAGCTAACTTGATGCATGCGTAACTTGTAGTTTTATAATATCATCACTAGCTATTAATTACTCTAATCATTGCTTTCATTATTTTCAATCATTACATTAATCTTCATCTAATTTTTTTCTGCTATTTACATCTTAGCTTTTAATTTGCATTATGTTACTTTTTACTTTTATCAACTTTTACTCGTTTTATTTTATAATTAAATTTAGGTAAAAATAATTCTCTCAAAATTAAATTTTCTAGTTCGTCTAAATTAAATTTTAAGGTTTGCGAAAATATTAGTCTCTGTGGATCGATATCTCAAATATTAAAACGAATGAATCGTGCGATTGCGATAATTAAATGTCATATTTTTAGCACAT
The DNA here is from genome assembly GCA_036435485.1 of Saposhnikovia divaricata. Classification (NCBI taxonomy): domain Eukaryota; kingdom Viridiplantae; phylum Streptophyta; class Magnoliopsida; order Apiales; family Apiaceae; genus Saposhnikovia; species Saposhnikovia divaricata. The sequence continues at coordinate 122,922,974 of CM071597.1, read as the reverse complement.
CAAGTTTTTGGCGCCGCTGCCGGGGACTAATTATTTTTCGCGCCTTTATTTTTAATTTTTCGGATTAGTTTGACTTGTCTTATTTTTGTCTCATTTTTTTAGGAAAGTTGGAATTTCGGGAAAATTCTCACGGAGCTTGGAAAAATCAGAATTTTTGGAAGCGTGCTTCGGTAACCCGTATTTCTCTCTTTTCATTTTTTTATTAATTTAGAAAATCAAAAAAAAAATTAAAATTTAAAATAAAAAAAATTAGTTAGAAATTATATAATTGTTGCATCATGCATTTAATCACTTAGGGCACATCATCTAGATTTTTATTTTCTTGTTTTTAATTTTTCGTACCTATTAAATTGTGGTGATCGCTAGAGGACCCGAAGGTAAGTTAAATTTTCTTCTTTTCTTTAAATTAGGACACGTAGTGTAAGCATCCATAATTGTTTATCGCTTTTAATAAAATTGTTGTTTGTTGCATTCATTCTAATAAATTTTAAGGGCAGAACCCCATCACAAGATAAGGGAAGGGATTTCATCACTCTTTCCTTGGCCACGAAAATTAATCCATCATTTTGTATGCCATTAGCCTTAATAAAATTAAATTAGACATGGCCCATAGGATTTTCGCGCTCAATTAGGAAGGTACCTAAGAAACGACGTAATCATTAATTATTCCGATTTTTTTGGTGTCTAGGCAAGCGAAAGCTTACCTGGCAAATTAGGAATTGGTGTCTAGGCCGGTGTTTAGCCTCTTGGCAATGCTTGCACCTACCTGGCCAAATCGGTTCGAATAATTATTGATTTACCGAATTTTTGGTGGTCCTTAAAGTTAGGAGCAAGGTCTAGTTTATTTTGTTAAGGAACCCTAGGTCTAGAATTTTTCTTTTGATTTTTCATCCTATCTTTTGTTTGTTTAATTTATCGCACTTATCTGCTACTTGTTTACATTCGTGGTTTATGCGAACTACTTGGATTAGGGATAATTCTGCTCGGCTAGTGAGATCATTTAAGATTTCTTCCTCTTCTGAATCCGAGTCTATGGAAAATTCCGAGCCAGTAGTAACCATGGCCGTGTCCCTTAAGGATCATTGTTACCTAACCCGATCGTCCCAACCCTCATGTATCACTCTTCCTCCCGTTAATGGTAATAATTTCGAGATTAAGGCTTACCACATTAGTATGTTACCTAAGTTTACTGGGAGTGATGGTGAGGACCCCTATCTTTTTATTCATGAATTTGAGAGGTTTGTGCCTTGCAAATACTCCAAAAATTAACCGAGGACTCAATTAAGCTTAGGCTCATTAATTTCGCTCTTAAAGAAAATGCTAAAAAATGGTTGTATAGCCTACCGGTTAATTCTATTTCAACTTGGGAGGGATTCGTGGTCATTTTTCCTAAAAAATATTTTCCAAACCATAAGACTACGAGAATCACAAATGAGATAAACTAATTTCATCAAAAGGAAAACGAGTCTTTTTGGAAGTATTTCGACCGTTTTAAAAATCTTTTGTCCCAATGCCCCCACCATGGAATAGAAAAATGGAGACTTTGTAAGATTGTTTACGAGGCCTTAGATAGTCCAACAACCACTTTGTTAGAGTCTATGTGCCAAGGTAAATTCATGGAGAAAGATGAGGATGAAGGGTGGATTTTTTCGAGGAGTTAGTCGAAAAGACTATGTTGTGGGAGTCTACTAGGGAACCTAATAAGTCCGAGTCATCTAGCTCATCTAGGGGTTTGCATTCGATTGGAAATTTGATTGCAACTGATGCCAAATTAGTTACTCTAACTAGAAGACTCGAAGCCCTAGAAACTAGTAAGGTCCCCTCACAAGTGTCTATGTGCTCGAATTATAATCAAGGTTTTTCAAACTTTCCCGAGTGTGAGCAAGTCAATGCCATGTTTCAACCAAACCAAAGGAATGACCCATTTGCACCGACCTACAATCCCGGGTGGAAGAACCACCCGAATTTTTCATGGAGTCAAGGTCAAAATTACCAATCTCCGCCACCTTCTTTTCAAAAGACGAACTCTTACCCGACTCCAAACCAAGGTCATTATCCTAACCCGATTCAAGCGCCATTGAACCCTCCCGGGTTTAACGATTCGGATAAGCGACTTAATTCCTTAGAAAAGAGTATCGAGGCTTTATTGAAATCTCAAACTAATTTCATGCAAACCATAACTCAAGATAGGCAATTATTGAATTCTAATGCTCAGGTCATATCTAAGTTAGAGGTTCAATTGGGTCAATTAGCAAACACTATTTATGAGCGAGAGAAGAACAAGTTTCCAAGTCAACCCGAGGTCAACCCTAAATTTTCTCTCAATCAAAGACCTCATGAAAATGTTAATGTTATCATTTCTTTAAGGTCAGGAAATCAAGATGATGATCACCTTCTATACATTGTTCATTACATTACTGATATCTACTACACCAGTAGTAATTAAGAAGGCAATCATTACGCCTAAATATATAGGTGTCGAGTCTCACGAAAAAGAAGAGTGCGATGTTGAACCGAACCTAACCCTTGATCATTCCTCACAAACGATAACTTTCGAGTCACCAGAATCTTCTTATAAACCACCTTCACCCAATGAATCTTCATTTATCATTCCACCTTCAAAATCCATTCCCGAAGAACCTAGTGAACGTGTCTTTAAGCCTACAGCTCCTTATCCTCAAATACACATTTCTAATAAACAATCGGGTCAAATGGACAAGATTTTGGAAGTCTTTAAGCAAGGCGAGATAAACATTCCTCTTTTAGATGCCATTCAACAAATCCCCTCTTATGCCAAGTGTCTAAAAGATCTGTGTTCTCACAAGCACTCTACCCACGTTCCTAAGAAAGCCTTTTTGACCTCTCATGTCAGTTCAATTCTTTCGAATCAAATTCCCATGAAATATAAGGACCCCGGATGTCCTACAATTTCATGTGTCATAGGCGATACCTTTGTGGATAAAGCGTTACTTGACTTAGGTGCGAATGTGAATCTTCTTCCATTTTCTCTCTATCAAGCCCTAGGATTAGGTGAACTTAAGAAGACGAACATGACACTTCAACTAGCTGATCGTTCTGTTAAAATGCCTAAGGGAATCGTAGAAGATGTCTTCATTAAGATTGGCGATTTTATCTTCCCGGTTGATTTCATTGTTCTCGAGACTCAACCCGTCACAAATCCTAAGAACCAAATCCATATCATTCTAGGACGACCTTTTCTTGCTACATCCAATGCCTTGATCAAATGTAGGAATGGTTCGATGAAACTATCCTTTGGTAACATGACCATTGACCTTAACATTTTCAATGTAGGAAAAGAACCCAATGAGCTTTATGAACAATCAATAGGGGTTAATATTGTCAACAAGTTTGTCATATGGTCTAGCTTTGAGGATAGTGAGATTGAGTCTCTTCTCAATGAAGATTTTAAAGTCAACTATGTGTCTAATCAAGCGTATAATGAGTCGTTAAGGGATATGACCTTAGAAGAGATGCTGAGAGAGTTAGATGACATTTGTTCCAAGTGGGAGAACCCATCCGAGGTTGTTAGTGTTGAGCCCATTGTTAAGAGTCCCGTGGGAACACCACTCGCATTTGACTCAATTTTGTATCATCCCGAGTTTGATCAACAGCCCTTAGGGAAAGATGGATCATTTTCTTATGTCATTCCTAGTTATTCAACCCATGACCAAACTTTCATTGTCTCTAATTTGATTAGACAAAATAAAGAAGCCTTAAGTTGGTTTAGGGAGAACATTAGTGACACTTGTTCCATAAGGTTGAATGATTTCATGTTGCTTGAGAAAGTATTTTCTAATCAAAATTTTCAAAATGTCTTGATTCTTTCTCGAAGCTGCATCCCAATTTTCCCACCAGCATCGGCTGATTCAGTTTTATTCCTTTGCCTCCCCTCATGAAAGATAGGTATGGGGGAGAAATTGTGTACGTGAGTCGTGTTAATTAGTTGTTTTTCATATTCGTTCGTCTCCGTCATCCCTTGTCAGGTATTATCTCTTCATTCTCTTTTACTCATTTTTCTTGCATTTGCATACATTAAGGACAATGCATGATTTAGGTATGGGGGAGGGTTTTTAGTGTAAATACATAAAATTGAAAAATCCAAGAAAATTAAAAATTTTAAAAATCCAAAAATAGAGATATTTTAGCTTAGTTGTCCTTCCCGCTCTTTAAACTTTTGAACTAGTTGGTGTTAACTATTTTTAAAAATTATATGTATAATGCCTTTAGATAATTTGAACGTAGTCAAGTAAGTTTTTCCTCATGAAACTTGTGTCGAGCAAATTTTTGCTTAAAAGTCCAAGACGACACATTTGCACAAGACTTTTGATGGAAAAATTGTATAGGAATGTTATTCGATACCTGAGAGAGAACCCACATGTTAGAACAATGTCGAATCAAACTATTTGCACTAAAACAAGCAAGCGTACGTGGTCACAAGTAATATAGATATAAGTCAAGTTCGTTCCCACAGAGATCTGGTTATGGTTCTATTTAGTAAATATGCCTATGCAACAATGTATGGTTTTAATCCACTGCTAAGACAAATAACAATTTGAGGTTTTTAATTATCTAAATTAAACTAAGCTGCAAATTATTAAACTAAGAATTATTTAACAAATGAGAATTAAAATCTAATTACTTATGCAAGATAAACCATGGAATCCTAACTTCATTAAATACTTTGCTTAGATTTGACGCCTTTAATCACTATGTGCAATGGTTATGATATCTGATCGGACAACACGAAACAAGTATACGCTATTTCTCAGTATACGAATGCCAAACTAAACATACATCCACAAAAGAGATAGAAGATGAATGGACACCAATTATGCTTAGACCCTATATGTCTATAGAATTTGAAAACATAACGGTTGAAGAACAAGTTATCCATTAAGATCACACATGGCAATATAAGTATTTTCATCTCATACTACGAATCATGTTGACAAACAATCATGAACCTATGCTAGCATGGCAAGTTCTAAATCTCAAGATCCACTTTCACTTCACAAGAGATTAACAAATTAGATGTTAGCTATTCATCTAACAATTAAGCATAACCATACAAGGATATCAAATATACATCACGCACAGATCTTTAAAGCATCAAGACACTAAGCTCCATTAATAAATCCGTTAGAATCCCATGACAACGATTAGTTCATAATCGAACCTCTCGTCATCATGGGATCTAATGAAACCATGATAAAAACAAAGTATGAAAAGATACAAATAAAACTAAGTAATTGATATGTAATGGTGTTTTTTTCTGTCCCCCAAGATGTGTATTTATAGCCCCAATTTGCCTCTCCATCAAGCAATTGCCGTTTTAGAGTTGGAATAGGAGTATGGCAATTTCATTTCTTGAATGAGAATAGAATTGCAAATTCCATGTGTAGATCTGATTCTGGAATGTTCTAGCCGCCCAGAGCAATTACCATACTTATTAGAAGTAGGAATTATAGCAATTTCCTTGTCAAAGTTGAATTTCTGCAGTTCGGCACATAATACGTTTCCTAAACTGATTCGGTTTTGAAGGAAAATTCGTAACTGACTTTTCTTCAGTATTTCTGGGCCATTCCAGTTGTATTTGGACATCTGAACAACTTTAGAATGATAGAGAATCTCGTTATCTTCGCGTGGACAGTAAGATCGTCCAAAACGGACTTGTAGAACTCAAGATATGGCCAAAACTGTAATTTTTCAGCAACGCGCGCGTGCAACTTGCCCCTCAGGCGCGCAGCCTGCGCCTCTCCTACTGCATTCCGCACAGCCTGTGCCTGTAATCCATCCAATGTTGTAGAAAATCTCCCAGGCTTTGCGTGAGCTGTAAGATCGCTGAATTCTGACTTCTAGAACTCCAGATATGGCCAAAACAGTGAAGACTGCGCAACCTACCCAGAAAATCCGAATTTTACACAAATTGCTCCTTTCTCCTCCGTTTCTTTTGCATTAGCTAACATCTTTAATGCCATGACACATGTAACTCCTTGGTAACATAACACAAGTGTCCAATCTTCATTCCAATGCTTAATTCCACTCTAATATCGATTAGAAACACCAACACTAACCAATAGCTACAACCCTGCACAACTACACAAAACACATCAAAAATACAACAAACATGAGACCAAGTCAATCAATTTAAGCCGATATGGAACGCTCCAAGTGGATATAAAATCCACTTATCACACCCCCAAACTTAAACCGATGCTTGTCCTCAAGCATAAACAGTTACAACTAACTAATTAATTAGTACCACTTCCGTAGGTGATCACGGTTGCATTTGGCAAATGCAACAAACCCTTTAAACCCCTAGGCAGCCCTAGTGGACGAGTAAGGTCTCGTGAGGGCCTATAGCGAATGTATCCACAAAATCCAATGCAATGCATGAATGCAACTAATATGAAAATGCAATTAATCTAGTACTAATATCCTACCATACCTTCAAATCCTCTCATGCCATATCAACTTAAGAATCAAAGTAAATACGCAATGTCTTGGTGTCGAAAGTGCAAGTATTCACATAGTCTTCTACTCAATGAACATGCATAAGTTCTCACAAGTCCATGTCAAGTGTAAGAATAAGAATAAGTTAGTAAACATGCTAAGCCTACAAGAGTACATCTTTGAGACAAAACTCGGGATCTCATACGCAAAAACAAGCAAACACTCACAATCCACTCACAAAAGAATATTCACTCAAGAACAAGGGTAAGTGTATCACTCAATTCCAACAAAATCATAAGCATGCTTGACATTTGGTATCAATCTAACTCTTAACACAACATACATCAATGACGATAATCAAAAGGTCTTTATTTGAGTTGTAACGAGGCTAGGGACAAGGTATGTCAAATAAGCCAAAACAGGTGAAGTGCTAAAAGCTAGTAAGTACCATGATAAATCATACACAACACCATATTTTTCCCCCCACATAATTTATTATTTTTCTTCCAACAAAAACGCTCGACTAGTCGACTAAAGTAGGATCACAACAAACACAAACATGCTCTCATAATATAATTTTTTTTTCTCTTTTTTTTTCTTTTTCTTTTTTTCTTCTTTTTTTTTTCGAGAGCTAAAGCAACAATAATATAAACAATAACAATGATCCCACGATTTTATTACACATGCCGACTATCAAGCAAATAACCAAACCCAAATTCCAATATCCCCCCCCCAAACTTATGACCAACAATAAACCCTTTCTTGCACACCTTATTATTCCCTTAAGCACTCTACTAGCCTTTGACAATGTGGGTTCAAATTAATGTAAGGCTAATACAAGAAAAAGGTCTAGGCAAGTAATGTGGTATGTCATCGAAAAAATAGGATTAAGCCCAACGGGTTAACTAATTGATCATGTAAACATGGTGTGGTAATATGGGAAAATATGCGGTTAATCCTAAATGCCTTTATCATTTTAATCGTCAATTAATGTAATGCGTTTCAAGAAAGATCTCAAACAACTGCTAGCAATGCAAACAATCCGTGGACACTCAAGCAAACGAATAAAATTGCAACAGATATGCAATAAGGCTCAAAAACTCACTTGATAGAAAAACATACTCAATCCCAAGCAAAAATCTCTCTAATGCACCTACTTGTATTCAAAGCATGCAAACTAAATCAACTTGCACATATTCATGTCCTTCTAATTACTCACAACATTCAATAATCCTACTAGCTTCAACTTACTAGTGTATGTGTGTGTACAAGAACAAAGAATATCACTTCTCAATCAAAAGCGCCAACAACACAAAATTCCTATCAAGCATGGGTGCAAATGCAAACTATTATGAACTCACATGATATATAAAAACAGAATGTCCTATATGAAACAAACGTAGATATCACAAACATAAATGCATAATTTACTAATACTAATATGCAAAGCATGAAATCCTACATGAACACAATGACTAACAATCACATATATATACACTACTTATCCCTCAAACCACCCCCAAACTTAAAACATTCAATGTCCTCATTGAATGGAAGTAAATACGAGGGAAAGTAGAAAACATACCAGTATACAACAATGTTTGGGTTGCCTCCCAAGAAGCGCTTCTTTAACGTCAATAGCTTGACGTTACTTCCAAACCTCCATTAAGGATGATAATAGTTTGCCTGGTCCTCTCTTCGTGAGACTTCATCATCATCACGGCGGCACACTTTCTGCCCCTTCTCCTCGATTGGCCTATTTGTATAACAACTATATCCCGTCCCAATGCCTTCCTCGGTTGACCCAAAATCTGTCAATTTCTAGAACAACACACATTCGCGAGCTTCGCTTGAATATAATGGAGGAGGGTAAATGTAAGTTCCTAAAGCCTTTGGTTCCTCAAAGAGAACTTCCTCCATTAGCTCTAATGCGCTACCTCCATCTTTAAACTCTGAGTCAAGTAGAGGACCTGCATCTTTCCCATGTTCTTCAGCCTCTTGGTACGCACATACCAATTCTTGAAATTTGCGTAGCTCATCAGTGTCTGTCTCAACTGGTGCATTTTCCAAATCATCCACCTCACTAGCTTGATCAAATTCCTCACATGGCTTGTGAACGCTCACCTCACCTTGGAATTTGTCTTCCTCAATTATGCATGCAGTACCCTGCTCCAAGTCACCGTTATTTTCTGGAATTGCATCTAGTATGAATTGTTGTTTCTCTTGTTCCAAGGAACTCAAAACTTGAGCAACTAGTGTCTCCAAAGATTTGGTAGACTCCTCATAACTCTTTGCAAGCATCCTAATCTCCTCCATAACATCAACCTCATCTGACTGAAAAGTAGGAGTAGGTTGCTGATGTTGAAACTCTTCACTTCCAAAGAAATATGACATATCTGGAACATCTTGCTGGTACTGTTGAGGATGGTATTGAAAATATGGTTGTTCCTCATAAGTGACATATGGATCAACTCCTTCGTAGTAACAATATTGTGAGGGATCATGAACGCCCAAACACTGCTCACATTACTGAGGCATGGATGTCCTCGAATATGCCCACCATGGCAACTCCTCGCATGCCATCTTCAAACACTAAAGTACCTGAACACACCGAACTAAACAAGATAGGTAAGAAAAATCTGAGTCAGTGAACTCTAACGACCACTATTGACAAGCACATAAACCAAAAATAAAACACCGATGATCCCCGGCAGCGGCGCCAAAAACTTGTTTGCACTAAAACACGCAAGCGTACGTGGTCACAAGTAATATAGATATAAATCAAGTTCGTTCCCACAGAGATCTGATTATGGTTCTATTTAGTAAATATGCCTATGCAACAATGTATGGTTTTAATCCACTGCTAAGACAAATAACAATTTGAGGTTTTTAATTATCTAAATTAAACTAAGCTGCAAATTATTAAACTAAGAATTACTTAACTAATGAGATTTAAAATCTAATTACTTATGCAAGATAACCATGGAATCCTAACTTCATTAAATACTTTGCTTAGATCTGACGCCTTTAATCACTATGTGCAATGGTTATGATATCTGATCGGACAACACGAAACAAGTATACGCTACTTCTCAGTATACGAATACCAAACTAAACATACATCCACAAAAGTGATAGAAGATGAATGGACACCAATTATGCTTAGACCCTAGATGTCTATAGAATTTGAAAACATAACGGTTGAAGAACAAGTTATCCATTAAGATCACACAAGGCAATATAAGTATTTTCTTCTCATACTACGAATCATGTTGATAAACAATCATGAACCTATGCTAGCATGGCAAGTTCTAAATCTCAAGATCCACTTTCACTTCACAAGAGATTAACAAATTAGATGTTAGCTACGCATCTAACAATTAAGCATAACCATACAAGGATATCAAATATACATCACACACAGATCTTTAAAGCATCAAGATACTAAGCTCCATAAATAAATCCGTTAGAATCCCATGACAACGATTAGTTCATAATCGAACCTCTCATCATCATGGGATCTAATGAAACCATGATAAAAACAAAGTATGAAAAGATACAAATAAAACTAAGTAATTGATATGTAATGGTGTTTTTTTTCTGTCCCCCAAGATGTGTATTTATAGCCTCAATTTGCCTCTCCATCAAGCAATTGCCGTTTTAGAGTTGGAATAGGAGTATGGCAATTTCCTTTCTTGAATGAGAATAGAATTGCAAATTCCATGTGTAGATCTGATTCTGGAATGTTCTAGCCGCCCAGAGCAATTACCATACTTATTAGAAGTAGGAATTATAGCAATTTCCTTGTCAAAGTTGAATTTCTGCAGTTCGGCACATAATACGTTTCCTAAACTGATTCGGTTTTGAAGGAAAATTCGTAACTGACTTTTCTTCAGTATTTCTGGGCCATTCCAGTTGTATTTGGACATCTGAACAACTTTAGAATGATAGAGAATCTCGTTATCTTCGCGTGGACAGTAAGATCGTCCAAAACGGACTTGTAGAACTCAAGATATGGCCAAAACTGTAATTTTTTAGCAATGCGCGTGCAACTTGCCCCTCAGGCGCGTAGCCTGCGTCTCTCCTACTGCATTCCATGCAGCCTGTGCCTGTAATCTATCCAATGTTGTAGAAAATCTCTCAGGCTTCGCGTGAGCTGTAAGATCGCTGAATTCTGACTTCTAGAACTCCAGATATGGCCAAAATAGTGAAGACTGCGCAACCTACCCAGAAAATCCAAATTTTACACAAATTGCTCCTTTCTCCTCCGTTTCTTTTGCATTAGCTAACATCTTTAATACCATGACACATGTAACTCCTTGGTAACATAACACAAGTGTCCAATCTTCATTCCAATGCTTAATTCCACTCTAATATCGATTAGAAACACCAACACTAACCAATAGCTACAACCCTGCACAACTACACAAAACACATCAAAAATACAACAAACTTGAGACCAAGTCAATCAATTTAAGCCGATATGGAACGCTCCAAGTGGATATAAAATCCACTTATCACAAACCTTTGCGAGATTTGTCCCTATAGTGTATTAAAAAGGAAAAAAAGAAAAAAAAAGATAAAAAAAAGAAAAAAAAAGTCAATAAATTTTTGTAATTGAAGAGTGCTAGTGTAATTTTGTAATAATAAATTCTTAGTAGGGAAATCAGCTAGGTTGGGCTCATTGATAACCCGAGTAAGTAGGTCTGAGGGGACTTTGTGCCTAGCAACCTAAGGTCCTTTGTGATCTGGGACTGTTGACCTAAAACTCGCTAAATGGGTATCGATGCAAAAGTCTTTTGGGACCTCAACCATTGCACAGTCGGTCTAACTACTAAGAACGTGAAATTTGGCTAGATACTTGTTTTGATAGAGATTGGGTCAGTTCAATATTGGTTGAAAAAGGGAAAATATTCGTATGCACTTATCCATCGAAGGCCTTAAATTCACTACACACCTTGGGATTTTTTGTAAACGTTTAGAGTCGATAGAAATGGATTGTGGAAACCTATAACTTGGCTATTATTAGAATAAACTTTAAGGTATATATTTTCCTACAAAATTGTTTTGTTGACACCAATGAAAGCTAGATTGAAAAAGGAAAGTTGGATACTTACGGATTTATCTCAAAGATTTTATGGGTATATCTTCTGTAAACCCTTAGGAGACAACACTCCTCATGTAGAGATCGTCTATGAGTTTAACGGGTTGGTAAACCTAAAATTACCCGTGATTCCTACGACAATGAGTATAGGTTTTTTTTATTCTACATTTTTCTTTTTTGTTTTACTCGAGGATGAGCAAAAGATAGGTATGGGGGCATTTGATAAGTGCATATTTTTGCATATTTTTGTTACCTATTTATTGCTTGAAATCGTATTTTAATAAATTATTTTGTCGCATTTTTGGAAATTCGAGGAAAATAAAGAAATGGCAAATTGAAAAAAATAAAGTGCAAAGAAGGACAAAAGAAGAAGGAAAAAGAATTAGGAGCTTGGAACAAATTGGAGAAAATTGGAATATGTCAAACACACCCCAAAACTTTCATTTGACTTTAAATTCAAAAGCATGCGGGAAATCTTTAAAAAACTACAGCTTGATTTTTTGGACTTTGATTTCCGTTTTTGTTTTCATATGTAAACTGGTTAGTTGCAAGTCCTATAAATAGAAATGCATTTTGATCATTCTGAGAGGATAAGACAGAAGGAATCACTTTACCTTTTGATTCACTTTTACTTTACTTTTGCTTTGCTTTCTGTTTCTTCTTTGTTGCCGATTCTTTTGATTCCTTTCAGTCACATTTTAGTTTTTAGTTACCCTAAATTTTGTACCCTCCATCTTGTAAACACTTTCATTTTATTTATGCAAATTTTCATTTCCTCTTTATTTTCTTGTCTTGTTCTCTCTTTTATATTTGGCTTGATATCGTTATTTTCGTAAAACCGATGATTGGACAAAGTAGCGAAATGCTAACCGCTTGGGGTTGAAAGTAACGATTTTAATTTCATGTTCGTAGTTAATAATCGTATTTAAGCCCCTTTAAATCTCAATTTTATTGTGGGTTTCATAATTTTTAATTGTAGTTCTAATTTTTATATTTTATGTGTTAGTTAAAAAAGAAAAAAATCACAAAAATATTAGTTTTATATTCAATATTTATTTTCTGTCTCGTTTATTTTGTTTAATTCGAAGCTTCATTTTTAGCTCCCCTGTTTCTTTCTTCTTTTTCGCACCATTTCCTAAACCCAGCTCTCTATTCTTCCTCTCTCCACAATCGCTGCAATCCCTTTCCTTCCCTTCTTTTTCTTTGATCCAAGCTAGCTTGATGCATGCGTAACTTTTAGTTTTATAATATCATCACTAGCTATTAATTACTCTAATCGTTGCTTTCATTATTTTCAATCATTACATTAATCTTCATCTAATTTTTTTCTGCTGTTTACATCTTCGATTTTAATTTGCATTATGTTACTTTTTACTTTTAGCAACTTTTACTCGTTTTATTTTATAATTAAATTTAGGTAAAAAAATTCTCTCAAAATTAAATTTTCTAGTTCGTCTAAATTAAATTTTAAGGTTTGCGAAAATATTAGTCTCTGTGGATCGATATCTGAAATATTAAAACGAGTGAATCGTGTGCTTGCGATAATTAAATATCATATTTTTAGCACATCACTACTCGTCTGGAAAGGTTTTGTGAAAGCAAGAGTGAGCCAAAAAAATGCCGAGCAAGTATATATAAACAATTTTATAATAAACCAGGATAAATGCTGCATAATATTGACTGAAAAGTAGAACAGTTTATAGAGAAAACTGAATCAAGAACTGGGATATAGTTCAAACCATAACTGAAATCATTTGACATGTCATATAAATGAATCATCTTCCAACTCACAATATATAATAGCCATTCTGGCGATATGGATTGGATATAAAACTGAAACACCATTGCCCCCTGATCAGGTTCTAAGGCAGTGGGACCACTTTATAGCTACCGGTACATTTCTATACCCATAGGTATAACGAGGATTTCAGGGGTACCCAAAATAGGCAAGTAATGTTAGCTTATAGGAAGATGGAATGGTTACCATATCCTCCTTAAATATAGATGGACCAACTACTCGATGTGGCCTCCTACGCTTTACTATTTTCCAGTCCAATAGAGCAATTTCCGAATTCAAAAGGAACTGCTTAGTTAAATACAGGTCATATCCCTATCATTTACTAAGATAATAAGGATATGAAAAGTTTATCTTAAACAATTCCCCACATCAAGGGCACCAATATCAAGCAACTGTGTTGGCACAAAAATATTTAAGAATCACAAATAGCTCTGAAAAATAGATATTCGTCATGATATGAATTAATGAAACACAAAATAAAAGTTTAATGATCAAGGGGAAAATACTTGCCTATGGTCCTTAGCTATTACGTAACGCCGAAGTCATACAACTATCTTTTTCTTCTATCTCACGTCATCATGTCCTTTGTTTTATTCATGCTTTGGTTTAAGCTTTAGCGGTTGTCACGAGTCTGATTTGTCGACATCGAGCCCGTTCGTCTACAATAATTGGAAATATCCCCTTTGAACATAGACGTTTTCCCGGTGTTAAAACACCTCAAAATAAATCCAACAATCCACAAAAAATGATGCATCCTTCTCCACCTTCTTCTTTTAACATCTACTTATCTCCACCGATAAACCTAAGTTAATACTCACCAATTAATCCCCGTAAAAATATAAGTAATCTAACAATCCTAGTCAGTAACTCAAAAGAAAACGTTGTCTACCCCTAACGACATCTTATAATATAAATCATATAAACAATTAAGAACACATTAAATATATATCGGTCAAAGCTCGATTTACTCAATATATAATACCTAGATAATTCACATTGCACGTACAACAACTCGATAAATGGATCATATAATCACATAGCACGTAATAAAGTCGAAAACTATTTTTGAAAAATAATTGATCTTCATTTTACAAAAATTCTGAATACAGAACAATTTTAGATCGAAGATCAATCACTCTTCTAGAATTTATAGAATTAAACAAATAATTAAATAAATAAAATATTTTACATACAATCATAACTCGATATCGACTCACCCGTTTGATCTTCTAATTTTTAAAATATTTTTCTCGAATTGTAATCATCTTCGGTTCAATAAATATTTTTGTTCGTTTAGAACGAATGGTCACGTTTATACTTAAATCGTGAATCAAAAGCAATTAAGATTATTTAAAAATTATTCAAATTTAATTAATAATTAATTAATAGAATTAATCAATTAATTATCAAATTAATCGATTAACTGAATTAATTAAATCATTAACTAAAATTAATTAACATCAATTAAAGTTAATAGAATTTTACCAAAATTAATCAAAATAAATAAATTAATTAATTAATTAATCAACTAATTATTTAAAATAACTAATCAATTAATTATTTTAATTAATTTATGAATTTGGATTTTATTTTAAAATTTTAATCCAAAACAGTTTTATAAAATTTGTTTGTGGGTGTGAAGATCAAACACACACTGAACACACACATACTTAAGAACACGAAGAACAGCTCAAGAACACTCACCGGAATCCGGTAAAGGTTTCCAGATTCCGGCCGCCGGAGAAAAATCCGACAACACCACCACAAAAAAACGGACAAAACCAACAGCTCTAGAACCTTCCAAACAAGTATTAATCAACAACAAACGATATGACAGCACCATAATCGAATTAAAACCAGAAAATCCGGTGAAATAGTAAAATCCGGCGACATAAAACTGAATCAGAAAATTTACAAAAAATATGTACGAAACTCTACAAGACCCGATCTAACCATGTACACCATTAGAATTACGAAATAATGACAAAACTAGCAATTCCGGCTAAAGCTCAAAATTTGGTGAACTCAAAAATTACTTAAAACTCATTGATTTTTACATATACAGCATCTATATATCACGATCTATACATATAGCACAACAAAACCGAGAAAACAAACAACGAAATTTGATTTTGCAATTTTGTCGAAAATCAAACTTTACCAAAACTCGAAGTTGTTGATATGGAGAGGTAGAGGATTGCGAGAGCTTTAATTTGGTTACACGTATGAATGATTTGGACGCAAAAAACGTAATCAAATTAAGGTTTGATTTTGTTTGGGTGGAGAAGAACAAGAAACAGTAGTACAGGGGAAGAGAGACGTGAGGAAAAGAAAGGGGGGGTTGGTTTGCGCGTGTGAGAGGAAGGGGGGTGGGGTCAGTGTAATGCCCCGACCTCCCAATGCTGAAAATATACTTTTTAATATAAAATACTCAAATATCCCTATATATATATAAATCTCTTTAGGGAATAAATAAAACCCTGAATAACAATATTACTTTTCAAAAGAATATATATATTAATCTTCTAAAATATATATTTTTTTATGCGGAAGCTAAAGATTTTAGAAGTGGTGACTCACTATATACATAACACTTAGCAATTAAGCATGCTCTCAATTATTGGAATTAATTAGATAAAATAGACTTTGATACAGGGGAATTTTAGAAAATTTCGGCATGAAGTATTCGTAATTCGAACTATCCACCTGTAATTCGAACCAAACCAAATTTCATTCAAATACCAAACAACAATTCCAACTTTTAAGAAAAACAAACACAAGTTCAACCTGTCCTAACCGATCAGGTGAACCATACTGTAATGCCCTCCCGATTAGAGGTCAAGATCGGGGCATCACTACACAAAACTAAATGCATATACCATGATATCAAAATAATAAGACATAATATAGCAACCCCACTACTAACCCGGATCTCTAACAGGTAGTGGTATGAAACAAGCAACTGCTAACTAAGTTATTACATTACATTAGTAAATCCTTAATCAAAAGTTACATACACTCCACAAATATAAATACATCTAGCTGCCACTATTACATCTAATTTTGACGGTTAACCAAATGCCCAACCTGATATTGGAGCAGAACTAGTATGCCTAGGAGCCCACAATAAGCACTTCTCCTGATAAAGCTCTTAGTACGTATCCTCTTTTTTCTTAACTGAAAGGGGTAAGAAACAATAGCAAGAAGTGAGCCAAATGCTCAGCAAGTAACAATAAAGATATAAAGGAATCGACAACCGAAATATGGGTACGACAATATAAGAATCATTCTGTGAGCTTTTCCACTACTTTGAGAATTTTATAAATTCATCTCAGGGAGAGAGATCAATTCTCTTTTTAAATCATATTTTATTTTTAAAGCATTTAAGTTAAATTGAGTTTTCTATTAAAACCGGACAATATGGGTGATCAGCCAGGTAAAGTCCCCATACCGGACACTAGGTCCCTTTGGTCCTTGAATTTGGTTACCAATTAGGCAACACATTGGCCTTTAATGTTGGACTAGGGGAACCACCCCTAGGCTCTTACGCTAAGTGAAAGTGCTGGACTAGGGGAACCATCCTAAGCCTCTTACGCTAATTAATTTAATAATTAAATGTTTTAAATGAACTAAAGCAAGTTTCAATAAACAGAACTCTTATGCAATAATTCAGGGTAGGAAGATATTATATTCAATTTTAAAGAACAAGTGAATAAAATTCAGGTGAGAAATCCATTTTAATTGTATAAGATTCGCAAGGTAGGGTTCAAGGATGATTCACAAGTATTTTAAAATAAAGGTTTATCAAGCTCATGTCAATTTAGAGGTATAATTCATGGTGGTATCGAACATGGTATGGCTCGAGGAAATTATAAATATAAGCAACAAGGGTTACTAATTAATTAAAATGAAACAAAGGTTAGAAATTTATGATTTAATTCAAGGGTTATAGGGTATAGTTATTTCGGTTTGAATAAAAGAAAGTAGATATGAAATAAGGTTTAAGCTTATGAAGAAGGTATGTTATACAACAAGATTTACAGTTCAACGAGAATTTGAATCAGCAAGGAAATACAATAGTTAAAACAGCAATTTATAAGGGTAAATAAGAAGGTATGAAGGATTGAGAAATAGTTAATACGGTTTAACATTATAGTACAAGGGATTCGAAAATTTACTTGAAAGAACAACCATAAGTTATAAGAATTTAAACAACAATTCATGAATAATTGAAAGAATCTGAACTTCGGTACAAGGTTCGAGTTACTTGCCTTAACAGAGTACTTCCTCACTAGTCACTTAGTTCAAAAGTTCTCAAGCTTTGCCTTTCCTGTACCCCTTGGGTCTACGTCCTTCGAATCTACACATAAAAGCACTACTTTAAAATTCTATACAATATTCGACGTTCCTCTACAAACGTCTAATCTTAATCTACCCTTGCGATAGTCCCTAAATTAACTTACCTTAATCATTTTATCTCAACTACATACCACTGATATAAACATATAATTATAACCAATAAACATTTGACAGGTATTCACATGAATAAAATATACTGCAAATATCACTCCCATTTAGAAATACATACATATATATACATCCAAAATATATAATTAACATTTTTAGAAAACTTTGACGGCATCCCCTTTATACGGGTAACTGCCAGTCGGAACATAACCGACACAACCAACCAATAATCATCATATTCCAAATAAAACTTACAACCAACAACATACTAACAATACGAGCTAGCTTTACTTCAATGCAAATAATCCTCAAATTAATTAAATCGTACTAACCAAATATACAATTCGGAAATTAAAACACAAATTAATTAACCTCTTACATCACTAAATTAGTCACGACATCAAGAAATTTGCTGCTACTAATTACTTATACTCTAAGCACAACAAATAAACTAATTAAGTCATAGCAAAAATAATACAGGATCTTTAATTCGAGACATCACAAATTTACAAGAGTTATAAACCAGCTACCAGCAGTCTTGTACAGCCTTAATTTACCGTAATGTTCGTACTCAACAATTTATAAGTACTCGTACCATAATAACACACCAACACTGTTTCACAATACCACACTTAACACTCACACACAGCTTCTCATACACACCCACACACGCAGCCACGCCCACTTCACGAACACACACACGCTGCAAAGAAACACACACAGCAGCAGTTGCACAAACGCAGAAAATAAAGGAAAAACTGCAGCATAACAGCTCAACATTCGACACAAGCTATACATGCACACTGTTGGATACACACGCACATGACTAGCCACGGTAATTAAAAGGAAGAAGGGAGGGGAAATGGAGAAGGGAGATTTACCAGCCTCTTGAAAAAAACTATGCCGAGAGAGAGGGGAATTGAGGAACGAGAGAGAGATTTTAAGGGGAAGAGTCGAGAAGACTCGAGAGATTGAGAGGATGTTATCCAAACAATACTGCTGCTGCTGGGTTCAATTAGGAAAGGAAATTAGGGATTTAAGGGAATAAAAGATTTGGGGAAAACAAAAAAAGAATTTCTAGAATTGTACTTTACTGAAAATTTATAAAATAAATCCTAAAATCACAATTAAATAGAAAAATGGGTGAATATTAAATTTTAAAATTTTTAAACAAAGAGTATAAAATTATGATCCCCCGCATATTTTTAGAATAGTTTTAGGGTAAAAAACGGATTAAATATGAATTTTACAAGATTTAACCAATTAAACACAAATCAATTCATAAAATCATTTTAAAATCCTTAAAAATCAAAATAATTCATTCTAATATTATTAAAACTCAAATAAACTAATAAAGTAAATAATGCAAAAGATTTCAAGATTTATACTAATCCCGATGATTTTATAAATATCTCAGAAGATAAATAACATATAAATTAAATATGATTTAATCCATAAAAATGAAAATAAAAATACGCACACTTATCCGGCATATATAAATCATCAAATAATCTCACAAATAGTATATCATACATATTTCACTTCCTCAATAATATTCACGTCACATAATTCACATTTAATATTAAAAAAATAATTATAAATACCAAAATTTTTCTAAGGCGTTATAGTGAAGGTAGTTTAAGATTAGGATAGAAAAAAAGTAAATTACTTATATATTATTTAGGCTATTAAAATCTACCCCACAAATAATATTCAACCCGTAATTTTATTTAATTGGCCCCAAAATTACCAGTTAAATAATTAGTAGGTAAAATAATAAATTTTCTATTTTTGTAAATAAAAGACATATTTGTTTTTAAAAATCATTTTTGACCCGAAATAATATACTCGGATAAAATTGAAATTTCTATTCTTTCCAAAAATTAAAATAACTATGCACAAATTTTTTATAAATCTCGGATTGTTCAGAAATATAAAAATACACAATTTTCGAATGTTTTGATAATGCACCCAAATATTAATGGGGCACGGATAAGATATCGGGTAAAATTTTAGCATGAGAAAAATAGAGTTTTGATCTTTAAAATACTAAAATAATCTCAATTTAAAAAAAATGTAAAATACTAAATTTTTGAATATTTTGATAATTTACACAAATAAACTTTTGCACACGGGTAGAATACCAGGTATAATTTTGGTACAAATAAATACCAACTCGATCCATAAAATTTTAAAACAAACTCAATTTATCAATGTCGATAAAAATATCGATTTTTAAATAAAATAAAAATAATTACTAACACAAACGGTACCAAATACAGTCTACCCGAATAACATATTGGCAATTAAACACGTACAAGCATTCAATAAGAATAAAATATTCATAATATTATTCCTCCTTCATGGAAAAACCAGATAAAATATTTAAATAAGAATAATAATAAATTCTGAAAAATCTAGATTGTTACACTTCTGGTCTTACTAGTTGAAGTCCAAGTTTCTTTCGTAGCTTATTCTTGAAGTATTCATACTTCTCAAAGATGTCCTGAGCATAACTTTGAATATGATTTGCTTCTTCTCTTTTTGCAACCGTAGCAAATCCAGATGTTCTAAGAATGTGCTCCAACCATACTAGATGCTTAGCCGTATATACTCTCAATGATTGTGTGTTAAAGTGGAATGTCTGAAGTATGTTGCCCTTGAGAAACTTTACTTGACTAGGCTCTTCTATTACTTCTGGACCAGCCCTTTCAACATATTGTCTAAGTTTCTCAATGAGAAATACACCCAGTTCAGAAGTTATGCTTACCTTCGGCCTAAGAACCCAAAACTCCGTCAGTGTCCTGTTCTGAAAGAATTGAAGAGATAATCTATCTAACCCAGCTGTCTAACAGTCAACAAAAATCATCAACTCCGTGTTTACCCTATCATAGTTAGCATATATTCTTATGATCTCGAGGTTCAATGCATCAATGTACGACTAATTTTTCGGATTGACCTTCTTGAACTGATCAAGGATGCTAAGGAGACGACAATTATCATATTCAGCAGTTTGAGGATTGTCAATTACTTCTTTAGCTGAATCCCATTTAGGACCAAGCTTATATTGAATATCCTTTTTTTTTGTACCTTGATGGCATGTAGATGTTGCAATTATGCATCTTCTGCTTTCTTAAGCTCTAACTTCTGTGCAATTAGCTGAGATGTTTTCTGAAGGTTGTCTTCTCTCATTCTTAGAGCAGCTTGCTCTTTTTTTAGTGCTGCTTCATATTCAAGGTCCACTGGCACTTCCTCTTCCCAATTTCTTAGATCATCTTCTGCTTCTACTTCATACTCACTAGGAAACTTCATATCATTAATATCAGCAAAAACACCAAAATCATCCTGTTCACCTGTGTAGTAGTAGTCTGGATCTTCTTCAGTGGATGCATCTTGAGCAGATTTTCTCTTCCCCTTATCACTCATATCTTCAACTTGATCATTTTTAGATTTTGATTTATCTCCATTCTTATCTCCCCCCCTCTTGATTTCTCCCTCTTAGTTGATGGATCCTCTACAGTTCTATCAGATGCACCAGCTCCAGGGTCTCGCTCATCACCATCTCCACCTTTACCTTCAAAGAATTCCTTCTCTTCTGTTGTGGGTATGTGAGTTCTAGTAATGATATTATACAAGCGCCTCAGCCCCTTTCCTTGATGTGCATTCTGTTGCATAAAATCTAGATGTGCAAGTGTACACAATCGCAATCAAGTAATACAGTAGTAAATACCAGATATCGTTCCTCAAGGACTGTATTTGTATCAATCGCAAGTAATATCTAACACTTTTGTTATCGAGCAAAAAAATTGTTTGATGGTTTTTATGACTAAACTAATTGATAAGAACTAAATTAACCAACTAAATTATATTAGAGAAGAGACTTTACTGAGTTGTAGATATGAAAATCGGTAATAGAGTTGGGTAGCACAGTAGCACATTCACAATTTACTCGCTAGAATTCAATGGCCATAGGTTTGTCTCGAAATCACAATGGTTTAATTCCAATCAAATAAAATAACATATGTCTATGCCAATTTACTCTTCAGAATGTAATTAAGCACCAATTCACAAAGTTATGCATGGTCACAATATATGTCTATACCGTAACAATATTACAATCAAAAGATTTGTTAGGTCCCGAAGTATCGTAGAAGGGGGGGTTGAATACGATACTACCAAAAAAAATAATTCCGAGAATATATCCTTATTGATAATAAACTCGAAGGGATGTTACAACTTCTAATCCAATGGATTAGCTTTAAAACCAGAACACTCCTAAGGATAGCTTAGGCACGAGGACCTTCTACCCGACACTTCCTGAAAGCGGGCTAAGCCAGCTTCCCTACTAGATGGACTGTCCAGCAGCTTACATAGAGAAGATATAATAGAGAGAAGAGAGAGTTGTGTGTTGAGGTGTGTTTTGAAATGAAATACAACAGGCCTATTTATAGGCTATAGAAAGTTACTATGCTGTACTATGCTGTACTATTCCACCAACCACAAAAGCGTGTCTGTTGAAAATATTTTGGAAGTGGGCCCCACCTGCATAGTAACCATTATTTGCACAGTAACCACTATTTGCACAGTAACTACTATTTGCACAGTAACCACTATTTGCACAGTACCTGCGTAGTAATCGTGCATAGTAACCATGCATAGTAACCGCACATAGTAACCTTGCATAGTAACTGCGCATAGTAACCTTGCATAGTAACCGCGCATAGTATTACTATTCTTTCTCTCTTCTGTTTATTCTGCTGTTTTTATTCATCTCAAAAAATAATCCAAGTACCAGATTAATTTAATTATTTTTTTATAAATAATTAATTAATCTATTACTTATTTAATTTTCAGAGTAAATTAATTTTTGACAATACCTTGAGATATTATGTTTGTCCTTGATCGTCAATAGGCTTTAGCAATTCTTTCTGTGAATTAATGTGTTGATCCTTCTCGTATGTGCTGACACTTAGTGCACTGGTCTGGTTCACAAGTGACTAGCACTGATCTTGATCTTCACACCTTCGTTACATTCCAATTGATTAGCCTGCAGCAGTATCTTCAAATAATATAAATACATGGAATCTTTTGTCCCTTCAACTGAATCATCTGTACATCTTATTCTGTCACTGAGGCTTGATCATGTTAATGAACTTCTTTCAGCGACTTGATCCTTGTCGGTGCCTGTTCTTCAAATTTCACGATCCCTGTATAGAGTTAATATTATTTATCTTTTATCCTAGTTGAGTTATATATGTCCTCTATTACATATTACATTACATTATGCTTTACAATCTCCCCCTATTTGATTGTTAAGGTTTGACAAGAAAATTCCTAGAGGATAACTCAACTGATACAACAACAAAAAAATAAAGTTCAAAGATAAATAATATTAAAGTGCATTCTGGATCATATATATACATTTTCCAGATTTCAAAAATTAACCAAGTGCGAGACAATTGTTCCTTCAGACTGAACAAATCTTCAAGTTTGCCTTTGCTTTCTTTCCACATAGCACTAATACTCCCATTAACTTTTCCTTTCCCAAAATAAAGTTATTTCCGTGTCAACAACCTTTTCCTTGCCCTTACGCCTAGTAGATTTTTCTTGGTCATCCACCTTCTCCCCCTCAGTTGGGTTATCCTCCAGAGTAGTAGGATGTGGAGTTGGTAAATTTGACAAAGATGGCTTTACCAAGGAGTTGATTGCATCATTTAACTGGGTTGCCATGGTATTCAATTGAACCTGGAATACATCATGTTGAATAAGTTTCAAATTTTTGATTTCTGCAATGGACTTACAGATATTTGGCAACTCTTTCTTCATTGTTTGGACCCGTGTAAGGAGTCTGCTGTATTCCTTTCTGGTTATAGGTGCATGTGGTTGAGTAGGTTGCTCACTTGTACGTTCTGCAGGTGTTTCACTCAACACTCTATATTCACTCGATTTAGTGGTTTGGGTTACACTTACATGTTCTGTTCGTGTTTCCCTCAACTCTCCTCCAGAGCTTCCACCAATATCTGTACCTGCAAATGAAATCATCCTAGCCCCTTTTTCAGAGGTCACGGATGGTGCAATGAAAGTTCGTGAGCTTCCATCCTCACGTGAAGCGAGTTGCCGACCACTGGTAAAGAGTGGTAAATCTCGAAAGAGATCCAGAGATTTTCCCTCTGGGAGGTTAAACTTGAATCGATTAAATGGCACAAAACCCAAGTTTCCCTCGTATGTCTGTGAAGACACTTGGTTCAAAAAAGAACCACCTACCGATGGATCTTTTCGTAAAATGGAAGATTCACCAGTAGTTATTGAGGTAGGCAATTCCACCTCGGACGCCTGTGAAGGCATTTGATCTTTAGAAAGATCATCAACCGCTCTTATATTCCGTGAAATGAAACTCAAGATAGTTGCTCCCATCAATTCAACCTTATTTACATTTTCACTCATTTGACTAGGAAGAATTGTTTCAATAACAGTTGCAGTTACCTCAGGTTCATTTGGTTTACTTCTTTTAGAATGAGTTAGAGCTGCTGATGTAACTAACTCCTTATGTGGTTCCACTATCTCCCTCAAAAGTGTTGATGGCTGGTCGTTTAAGTGATAATTGAGGTGTAGGAGTTTGTTGTGTTTATGTTTGCATTTTTAGAATGGGCTCTTCGACCTGTGTTAGAGTCGGTGGGATTTCCTGCTCATGGTCGGGTAAGATGGCCACTAGGGGCTGTAGAAACTGTATTTCATGTGACACAACAGGGAATACAGAGGTTCGAATAGAAGGGATTGAAATATTATCTTGTCGTATACCTGCTCTCACTGGTCTTGATAACAACGGAAGTGGGACAGTCTTTAGATATTCAGTTAGGACTGTAGGCACATCCGTATAGTTCTTTTTGCTTATGTAATTAATTACATTCGTCTTCATGTAAGAACATTCCACCTTTCGACCATTTTCCAAGAGTACCCTGTCTTCATAATTCAAAAAATCATTTAATATTAGCTGTAGAAACCTTGGATATAGACATTTGACATTTTGAGTCCGAACATCTCTTCTTCCCAAGTGTTTCATCTTTAAAATTATTTGACCAAGCACTATTTTTCCAAAATTAATCCTCAAATTATTGGTGACCGCATATCCTAATTTTTGACTAAATTCAGGTATTCGATCTTGATTTGTTCTATCTGAGGAAAAACATGGTTAAGAGTGTGAAAGAAGAAATTCTAGTACTGGGTTAGAAACGTTCTAGAAAGATTACCAGAATTGAAATTGCCATCTTGGTACCGTATAAAACGAAAGAACATTTCAATCTGTTCAGGTGTAGGATCAGAAACAAGATTTTCCATAGGAAAATGAAGAATTCGATTAAAATCTCGTTTAGTGACCCTAATCGACCTACTAAACAGTCGGTATGTGATTGCACACCCGTCCTGTCCAGAAGTGTTAACTGCACTGTAATATAGTTCACGCAATGCATCACGGTTAAGCTGCACTGGTGTAACTAAAGCATAATGAATTAATGAATGTTCATTCAGAAATTGTGTCCAAGCCTGAAATTGCTCATCCAGAATGGTTTCGATTTGCTGAATGGAAATAGGATTAACTTTAGCAATTAAAAAGCTTCCCTGCAATGCCATTTTCAAAACTTTGAGGAAATTCAAAAACAAGGGTTAGTTTTATATAAAGGATGATGTATAAAGCAAGAATATGAAATCCGATCTAAAAACCACCCGCTAGATTGAGAGATCTTTACTATCAAAGCTCGAAATATTCAGCAATTATGTGTATATTCTCTGTATATCTGAAAAATGATGATGTTAAACATAAACAAAAACTCATCATTTATAAGGTTTCAAGGTTTAGTGGTTTAGGTGTGATAGTGACAGATTATGTTGAAAAAATAACACCGCTCAATAATTTCACACCTAACAACCTAATTAGCCGAAAAACATCTTATCACTGAAACCTGTCAGTCGAAAAACATCTTATCACCGAAACCTATCAACCTATACACATATACAAATATTTAATACTTCTAATTATTATGGATTTAAACATAATCACGCAGTAAATCAAGAATTAATCAACAAAAATCAGATAAACTCACAATTAAATAGACATAAAATTAACAAAATATCATTAATTGATATATGTCATTAAAATATTTATTTAATTATGCTACAATGATATCTCCAGAATATTCATGCAGATAATTAAATAAAACAAACAAAATCCAGAGAATGAAATTCACTGGCTGCAACTAATTGAACAGACATTTTAAAAGATCATGTGAAATTTAACATACCAAGCTCACTTACCAACCTTGAAAAGGTTGCTTCATCCAAAGCTTTAGTAAAAATGTCTGCCAACTACTTTTCACTAGGAACAAAATGCAGTTCCACAGTGCCTTTGTTAACACAAAATCACGCAAGCGTACGTGGTCATAAGTAATACAGATAGAAGTCAAGTTCGTTCCCACAGAGATCTTAGGTTTTAAATCAGTTAATGTACCTATGCAACAATGTATGATTATTACTCACTGCTAAGACGATTAACAAGATTGGGTTTTGATTAACTAAATTAACTAACAATTAATTAATTAATAGGAATTAAAGACGAATTACTTATATGAGAATAAACATGGGATCCTAACTTCATTATCTACTTCGCTTAGAGTTGATGCCTTTAATGGGATCCTGTGATGGTTTTAATATCTGATCAGACAACACGAAACAAGTATAAGTTACCTCTCGGTATACGAACACCAAACTACTCATACATCCACAAAAGAGATAGAAGATGGGTAGACACCAATTATGTTTAGACCCTATATCCCTATAAGATTTGAAAATATAACGGTTTAAGTACTAGTTATCCATATTAATCACATAGGGTAATATAAGTATTCTCATCTTACACTACAAATTATGATATCAAAGCATACATAATCCTATGCTAGCATGGCAAGTTCTAAATCTCAAGATCCACTCTCGTTTTACAAAAGATTAACAGATTAGATGTTCGCGACGCATCTAAACACATGAAGCACAACCATACAAGGATATCAAGAATTCATAACACACAAATCTTTAAAGCAATCAAACTACTAAGCTACATAGATAAATCCGTTAGAATCCCATAACAACGATTAGTTCATAATTGAACCGTTCGTCATCATGGGATCTGATGAAACCATGATAATAAACAAAGTATTAAAGATTAAAAATAAACTAGCGTAATGAGTTAAGAAAACAAATCCCAAAAACATCCAAGAGTTTCGCCTAATAGAAGAAAACAAAAAGTAGATCTAGATCTCCGTTGCTCGTCACGAGCGTAGGAATCCTTCTCCAAGTCTGAATCTCCGTCTTCGACTCTCTCTCTATGTTATGATGAGAATTGGTTGGTGTTTTATGATGGTAGGATGTGTTTATATAGGCCATAGGAGTCTTTTCCAACAAGAAACTACCAAAACATAATTAAAATAGAATTTCTGCAAAATACGTTTCCTAAACTGATTCTGTTTTGAAAAAAATTCGTAGCTAACTTTTCTTCAATATTTCTGGGCCATTCCAATTGTAATTGGACCTTTGAACCACTTTATAATGATAGAGAATCTCGTTAGCTTCGTGTGGACTGTAAGATCGTCCAAAACGGACTTGTAGAACTCAAGATATGGCCAAAACAGTGCATCAGCAATTCTGTCAGCGACCGCGCGCGCCGCCTTCTGTTCCTCGTCCTGCCTGCGCCCCATACGCGCAGCCTGCACCCAGGGACCTGCCACACGCGCTGCCTACGCCCAGCTGCTGTTGGAATGCTGATTTTGGCTGATTTTGGTCATTTTGACTCCGTTTTTCCTCCCGTTTGCTCCAAATCTCTTGTAACTTCTTGTACTTCATTCTTTAAGCTCAGAACCACCATTAAATCATGGAAAACATCATCCCACATCAGACTCATATTCCTGCACGAATTCAGTAAAAATGCATCAAAAACACCACGAACTTGAGGTCAAGCGATCAATTTAAGCTGATACAAAGCGTTTCAAGGGGATATAAAATCCACTTATCGGCCTTCCATCACATGCTTCCTGATGAAATGGTATTTGATGTCTATGTTCTTGGTTCTAGAATGTTGTACTGGGTTCTGTGATATTGCAATTGCACTAGTGTTGTCACAGAAAATTGGGATCTTTTCAACTTTAACTCCATAGTCAAGTAGTTGATTTCTCATCCATATAATCTGTGCACAACAACTCCCAGCTGCTATGTATTCAGCCTCTGCAGTTGAGGTAGATACTGAGTGCTTCTTACTGAACCATGAGACCAGCTTGTTTCCCAAGAATTGACAGGTTCCTGTGGTACTTTTTCTATCCATTTTGCAACCTGCATAATCTGCATCTGAGTAACCAATTAGATCAAAACCAGAATCTCTAGGGTACCAAATGCCAAGGTTTGGTGTTCCCTTGAGATATCTGAAAATCCTTTTAATAGCTACTAAGTGAGATTCCCTAGGATCAGCTTGAAATCTAGCACATAAACATGTAGCAAACATAATATCAGGTCTACTAGCTGTTAAGTATAAAAGAGATCCAACCATGCCCCTATAGCTTGTCATGTCCACCTTCTTTTCCTTAGTATTCAGTTCAAGCTTAGTGGCAATGGCCATGGGTGTTTTTGCAGAAGAGCAATCTGCTAAATCAAACCTTTTTAAAAGATCATAAATGTATTTTGTTTGACTTATAAAAATTCCCTCATTCACTTGTTTAACTTGTAAACCTAGAAAATAAGTTAATTCACCCATCATACTCATTTCATATCTACTTTGCATAAGTTTGGCAAATCTCTAGCAAAGTTTCTCATCTGTAGACCCAAATATTATATCTTCTACATAAATTTGGACAAGTATCATAGAGCCATTGACATTTCTATAAAATAGAGTTATATCAACAGTACCTTGAATGAAGTGATTCTCTTTAAGGAACTGTGAGAGTGTGTCATACCAGGCTCTAGGTGCTTGATTCAGGCCATAGAGTGCTTTGAGTAGAAAGAACACATATTCTGGAAAGTCTGGATCTTCAAAACCAGGCGGTTGACTAACATAAACCTCCTCCTCCAGAATACCATTCAGAAATGCACTCTTGACATCCATTTGATAGACTTTGAAATTGGCATGCGCTGCATAGGCTAGGAAGATCCTTATTGCTTCTAACCTTGCCACTAGTGCAAAGGTTTCTTCAAAGTCAATTCCTTCCACTTGACAGTAGCTTTTAGCCACTAATCTAGCTTTATTCCTTGTGACTATGCCATTCTCATCCATTTTGTTCTTGAATACCCACTTAGTGCCAATCACTGATTTTTCTTTAGGTTTGGGTACAAGTTTCCATACTTCATTTCTTTCAAACTGGTTTAGCTCTTCTTGCATTGCTAAAACCCAGCCTGGATCTAGAAGATCATCTTCAACTCTCTTAGATTCCTCTTTGGATAGAAAACTGCTATATAAGCATTCTTCTTGAGTTGCTCTTCTGGTTTAGACCTTTGTATTAGGATCTCCAATGATAAGCTCAAATGGATGATCCCTGGTCCATTTTCTTTGTAATGGTAAGTTTGACCTTGATAAAGTGGCTTCATTTTCTCTGTATTGTTCATTGTGACTTGTTGTTGAGTTTTGACTGTGAGAAACTCCCCCTGAGTGTATGGCCCTCGAGATTGATGGAGTTATTGCAGATTCATCAACAGATGATTCTCTTTGATTTTCTACTGATGCTTCAAATTGATTTCCAACTGATGGTGTAAGTTGCTCTTCAACAGGTGGTTCATTCAGCACTTCAACTGATGATCCTTGTCTGTTTCTCATACCATTTGATCTCCATTCTTCATCATCATCTTCACTTTCTTCACCACTTCTCTCATTCTCAAATGAGAGAGACTCATGAAAACCTTCATCTACTAGACCAGATATTTTCTTGTCATCAAAGACAACATGTATGGACTCCATTACAATGGTTAGTCTTAGGTTGTAGATTTTGTAGGATTTTCCAGCTGAGTATCCAACAAAGATAGCTTCATCTGCCTTTGAATCAAATTTTTTAAGATGTTCACCATGATTTTTCAGTACAAAGCATTTGCATCCAAAGACATGCAGAAAGTTGATTGTTGGTTTCTTGCCTTTGAAAAGTTGATAAGGTTTCATGCCTTTTGCTTGATTGACCAAAGAAATATTCTGAGTGTAGCATGCAGTGTTTATAGCTTCTGCCCAGAAGTATGTTGGTAGCTTAGACTCTTCAAGCATTGTTCTTGCAGCTTCAATTAGAGTTCTGTTCTTTCTTTCAACTACACCATTTTGTTGAGGAGTTCTTGGTGCAAAGAATTCTTGGATAATTCCTTCTTCTTCACAAAACTCTCTTATTATAGAATTATTGAACTCAGTTCCATTTTCACTTCTGATTCTCCTTACTTTGAGTAAAGGATTGTTGTTGACTATCTTGATGTGATTTATAATGACTTCACCAGCCTCATCCTTAGAGTGCAAAAAGAATGTCCAAGAGAATTTTGAGAAATCATCAATAATCACAAGACAGTATTTCTTCTTTGAGATTGACAACACATTGACTGGTCCAAAGAGATCCATGTGAAGTAGTTGCAAGGGTTGATCAATTGATGACATTGACTTTGATTTGAAAGAGGCCTTCTTCTGCTTCCATTTCTGGCATGCATCACACAATCCATCCTTGGAGTAATCCAATTTTGGAATACCTCTAACCAAATCCTTCTTTACCAACTCATTCATTGCTTTAAAACTTAAGTGTGACAATATTTTGTGCCAAAGCCAACCTTCATCTACACTTGCCTTGCTGAGAAGACATGTAGTCATGTTTGCATTTGTTGAATTGAAGTCAGCAATGTACACATTTCCTCTTCTATCTCTTATCAACACTACCTTGTTGTCACTTTTCTTGAAAATGACACAAGCTTCAGATGTGAACTATGTTGGGACAATCAGATCTTGGCACTGCGATTTTTGATACAATAAATTAACGAGTACGAATAGAAAAGTCACCTTGTTAACGGTTGATTCCACGCTCTTCTATTGTATTCCCAAATTCCCTTGAGCGAAGTGTGGCCTTCGTCTTCTCAAGTTAACCTCTCTTCTTGCTCCTGGGTGGCTACAAAATTTTTTCGACCAGCCCTAGCCAGAAGAGAATAGGAATATATATAGGGCTACAATAGGGATCATGGACAATTAGGTTGGGCCTTCTAATTACATCTTGGGCATAGCCCAATGTAATTAAATATTAATTCAATCCACTAAAGAATTAATATTTGCACTACCTTTCCTAATACCGTAATTTAATTAATTAATTCGGTTCCAATATTATTTGCTTATTAAATTCCCCATGTTTAAAATATCGTATGTCCATTAATTAAATAAATTACTGATAATTCATTTAATTAATATCTTTTATCCTTGATCATCCACTCAACCTTTATTTAATTATGCCGGAATAAATCCACCTGCAGTGTTTCACATAATTAAATCTTTTTGAGCTTTCAAGGGGACATCATTAACCCGAATATTATCAGGACATGGATTCCTTCAATAAATAATATTCACCATATATATTATTTCATCACCCAAAATATAATGAAATAAATCAAAAGAATTATTTCATATATAAATCAAAGCATGTAAATAATATACACGTGTCAATTACTATATCTGGATTAAGAACCTAAGCATTAATAATAACATAAAATCTTAGTTCACCTTCTTAATCAGTATAAGGAAACAATTCTAAATTTGATCCTGTTCAATATACACAAAGTATACTAGTATTATTTATTAGTCAATATAAACTAATCCAAATAATACTACAGCCATTCCAGTGGATTGTCTAACACCACTTGTGCTGTGAACCATATTATATTATATAAACCGTATTTAACAATCTAATATTCTGTATCCCATTTGATACTAGATTGTCCACAATATATAATATTAGACAGCACGTAAACATTTAAATGATTCTCAATAAAACTGGGCCAGAAATAAATGTATATACTTTAAATAAATATTTTCAGTATACACCAACAATCTCCCACTTATACTCAAAATATTCTATGAGTATATCAATGTTTATTTAATCCACTATTACACAAAAAACTATGTGACCATCCATCTGACTCCTATCGCTTCCACATGCCTGTCAAAAACTTTGGCTGGCAAACTCTTTGTGAAAGGATCTGCCCGGTTGTCTTCTGATGATATGTGAGCCACAACTATATCTCCTCGCTTTACGATTCCTCGTATGAGATGATACTTACGTTCAATATGTTTAGCTGCTTTGTGATCTCGCGGTTCCTTCGAATTTGCCACAGCATCAGTGTTATCACAATACACTGTCAAGCTCCTAGGCAAATTAGGTACCACATCCAAGTCCAAAAGGAAGTTCCTGAACCATACAGCCTCCTTTGCAGCCTCAGAGGCCGCCACGTACTCGGCTTCCATGGTAGAGTCTGCAATGCATTTCTGCTTTACACTCCTCCATATAACGGCTCCACCTCCCAAAGTAAAAACATATCCCGAGGTTGATTTCCTCTTATCCCTATCTGATTGAAAATCTGAATCAGTATATCCCAAAGGAAATAGATCTGAGGCCTTGTAAATTAACATATACTCCTTAGTCCTTCTCAGGTACTTGAGTATAGTTTTCACTGCACTCCAATGTTCCTGACCTGGGTTCGACTGATATCTACTAACCATGCCTACAGCAAAGCAGATGTCAGGCCTCGTACATAACATAGCATACATTAAGCTTCCACATGCCGAAGCATAAGGAACTGCTTTCATGCTCTCTATATCCTTAGGTGTCGAAGGACACTGCTCCTTGGATAGAGCCACTCCATGCTTAAAAGGTAGAAAACCTTTCTTAGAGTTCTGCATGTTAAAACGAGCTAATACTTCATCAATGTAGGGCTCTTGAGATAAAGCCAACATCCTTTTCTTGCGATCCCTTATTACTTTGATCCCAAAGATGTATGCCGCTTCACCTAAGTCCTTCATTTCAAATTGTTTGAACAACCATGCCTTTACTGATGACAACATCTTAACATTGTTTCTAATGAGTAAAATGTCATCCACATACAGTACTAGAAAAACCACTGCATTACCCTCACTTCTCTTATACACACATGATTCGCTTGGACTTTGATCAAATCCATATGACTGGACTGCCTGATCAAAACGAATATTCCAGTCCCTAGAAGCTTGTTTTAGCCCATAAATAGACCTCTTAAGCTTACAAACAAGATGCTCTTGGCCTTCCTTAATGAATCCTTTTGGTTGTTGCATATAGATGGTTTCCTCAAGACTTCCATTAAGGAAAGCTGTCTTGACATCCATTTGCCAAATCTCATAATCGAAATGAACTGCTATAGATAAAAGAATCTGGATCGACTTAAGCATAACAACTGGCGAAAAGGTTTCCTCATAATCGATCCCTTCTTTCTGAGTATACCCTTTCGCAACAAGTCGTGCTTTCCAGGCTTTCACCTTTTTGTCAGATCCTCTTTTCTTCTTGTAGATCCACATACATCCAATGGGTTTTACACCTTTGGGTGGTTCCACGAGCTCCCAAACTTGATTAGAATACATAGATTCCATCTCAGATTCCATTGCCTTTTGCCAGAGATCTGCATCTTTATCTAGAATTGCTTCTTCGTATGTCCTGGGATCCTCATCATGTTCACCAGAGACCAAGTCCGAGGACTCTCCCAAAAACATGAATCTATCAGGTTGTTGAACAACCCTCCCACTACGACGAAGCACCGGTGTGGTATTAGTGACAGGTTGTGCATTTTCTTGTGGTTGATCTACTTGTACTATTGGCACTTGGGGATTATCTGTCCCTCCCACTAGTTCCTCTAAAACGATACTACTCATGGGTTTATGGTTCATTATATAGTCTTCTTCTAAGAATCTAGCATTGGTGCTAACAATGATATCTCGATCCCTAGGACTATAAAATGAATAACCTTTCGTTCCCATGGGATAGCCTACAAATAGCCTTACTTCTGTACGAGATTCTAACTTGGTCGCGTTCTTGTTCAGTACATGTGCTGGACAACCCCAAATCCGAATATGTCTTAGACTTGGTTTGCTGCCAGTCCACAATTCTATTGGAGTCTTGGGAACCGACTTAGAAGGTACCAAGTTCAGAAGGTAAGCTGCTGTTTCTATAGCATATCCCCAAAATGACTTGGGTAAATCTGAATAACTCATCATCGATCTAACACTCTCTAAAAGAGTCCGATTCCTTCTCTCTGCTACACCATTCTGCTGAGGTGTGCCAGGTGCAGACAACTGGGATGTGATCCCATTTTCTGATAAATATTCCCTAAATTCTCCAAGCAAGTATTCGCCACCACGATCTGATCGTAGTGACTTGATACATTTTCCAAGATGTCGCTTCTCCGCACTTGCTTTGTACTCTTTGAATTTTTCAAAGCACTCAGACTTACGGCGCAACAAATAAATGTACCCATATCTAGAATAATCGTCAATGAAAGTGACAAAATACTCATAACCTCCTCTTGCTTGGATACTCATAGGTCCACATAAATCAGTATGAACCAATTCTAACACTTCTTTGGCTCTATTCCCCTTTGCTTTAAAAGCCCTATTAGTCATCTTACCTTCCAAGCAGGATTCACAAACTGGAAATGGCTCCACTGCCAACGAGCCTAATGGCCCATCTACTACCAGTCTTTGAATCCTCCTCAAGTTAATATGACCTAATCTTAAGTGCCAAAGATATGTTTGGTTCAATTCAGAAGGTTTCTTTCATTTATTTGAGCTAGAAAGAATGTTATTAGTTTCCTTTTGTTGCAGTATTGGTTGGACAGGATTAATAATATATAAATTGTCTTGCAATGTACCAGAACATATAACTCGTTTATTCATCATAATAGAAACATTACGATCCAAACAAACATTATAACCATCCATGGCAAGTTTAGAAACCGAAATTAAATTCCTTCTAAACGAAGGTACATAAAGACAATTTTTCAAAACCAAAATCCTATCATCACCAAAAGATAATGTAATTATTCCAACTGCAACTACTGCTACTTTCGTAGCATCTCCCATGAACACATATATCTCGCCATCTCTAAGCATTCTGGATTGCTGGAACCCCTGCATAGAGTTACAAACATGGTCAGTGGCTCCTGTATCTACACACCAAGTGCTCGTAGATATAGCCGCTATATATGTTTCTGTAACTAGATAAAGAGACATACCAGTATTGTTTGTCTTCTTAGTAAGAGGACAATCCTGTTTCCAGTGACCTGACTGCTTGCACCTGAAGCACTTGCCCTTAGGCTTTTTCACAGCACCTTGAACTCCCACTGCATTAGCAACCTTTCCAGCTTTCTGTGTCTGAACCTTTTTCTTCTTCTTGCCTTTCGGCTTAGAGGAAGAAGCTTTCTCAGCCACATTCACTTGAACATTCTGCTTAAAGAGTCCTTCAGCTACTTGAAGTTCTGTCAGAAGTTTCGCGAGACTATACATCCTTTTGTTCATGGTGTAATTCAAGCGGAACTGCTCAAAACTTTTGGGCAGACTCATAAGGATGATATCGATCTGGGTTTCCCCATCAATATCAGCACCAAGGATCTCCATCTCATTCAGATGAGACATCATCCTGAGAACATGATCCCCTTACAGGTGTTCCTTCAGCCATCTGAGTGTTCATTAAAGCCTTCATTTCTACTTGCCTAGCAGCCCTATTCTGTTCTCCAAAAAGTTCCTTGAGATTAAAGAGCATATCTGAAGCAGTGGGCATAGCCTGATGCTGATGCTGCAAAACACCTGACATTGCTGCCAGAATGTAACATCGCGACATCTCATCAGCCTTAACCCACCGCTTATAATACTCCTTCTCACTTTCAGGAGCATCTTCAGCAGGCTGATCTGGCTTGGGTTCATAAGTACAAATTTGTACTCCTCAGCAGTCAACACTATGTCCAAATTACGTTTCCATTCAATATAGTTCGGTCCAGTAAGTTTGTTATCCTTAAGTATGGTGAATAGTGGATTAAAGCCCATAATGATCTAATCCTGAGAATCATACATGTAACACATAATCAGAGAGTTGCACAAATCTTAAAACCTATTGGTTTCCTCTAACAATTAATTAAAATTAATGCACTAATATTTAAACACCATAAGTATCTGGTACGCCACGATGGGTGACATATATACCACTTAAATTCGTTTGAATATAACTTCGGTCCTATTACTAAATAATACGCCACGTTAGGGTGGACTATATATTATTTTTCATAGCTAAGTGTATACCATTATTTAAATTCTTAAATTACTCCAACTAAATACATCCGTTTGATATATTAATGGATAATTCCCAGGTCTCGGAGGAGTCACAACGGCCTCGCTTAATACCCAATTCTTAGACAGAATTGTCCATAGTCAACATCAAAAGAGTATTCAATTTTCGTAACGAATTCCATGAAACTTGGTATGTCACGTTAGGGTGATCTATATACCTTTCAATATTCGTTATTTAATTTAAGAATTTTGTTCTAGTAATTTATATAACCTTTTAAAACACCGTAAATAGTACGCCACGTTAGGTGATCATATATACCATCTACATTATTTAAAAGATTATATTACATACAAAATAATGGAGACCGTGGGATTTAATTCCTAATTAATTCCCTCACCCACTTAAAATTTTTTATTTAAAAAATGAGGAATTTTAAAATTAAATGGGGCCTACGTCGTTACAATTATGTCTAGCATGCATTCAAAATACACACATAATTTAACAACATAAAACATTTAATTAAAGCAATAAAAAAAATTATGTCCATGTCGTCCTAATTATGTTAAACATGCAATTAAAAAATTACACACATAATAATTAATTAAAGCAATAATTAAAAATAACGGAATTAAAATTAAAATGATAGAATTATAATCCACTACTATGGCCCCTGTTAATTAACTCATGTAAGCCTGCTCGAATTCCAGCCAAACTGTAGTTGAATTAAACAAGAAGACTGCGCGCACGCGCCTGTTAACCCTGTCAAGCTGTTGCGCAGGATCCAAGTTCGTTACACTTCTCTACACCACTGTTGCGCATTGGCTACATGCGTTACATCATAGTTACCACTTGTAATGCAAGGTCAGCCTGCGTTACAGCCTTTGTTGGTGATTTCCACCGCCTGCTTCAATTCGTTCCTTCTGTCGTCTCGTGCTTCTGTTTCCACCACTTCTGTCGACTTAATTCAAAAACAAATCGAACCAGCAGCCCATAACAGCTACGCAGCAGACAATTTTTTTTCTCCGTTTTGATTTCCGATCGCACGTAATTGTTACAAAATACCCAGATCTTAATAAAATTCAACAAACAATTACAAAAAAAATAGATCTAATACAAAACTAATTTGTAAAATCTATTCTAACACGATCAACCCTCGTGTTTTACAACCACGATAAACCACGTGGAAACCAAACAAAAATTAACCACGATTAAACCACGTGGGATCCAAAAACATAATTAAAATATACATGGCCATAATAGTGGATAACAACCTGCAAAAAAGAATTATACAAGCCTACCACTATATACATGCATATATAATTACGACATGGACATCGTATTAAAAATCGCAGAACCATTGAACCTAGCTCTTGATGCCAATTGTTGGGACAATCAGATCTTGGCACTGCGATTTTTGATACAATAAATTAACGAGTACGAATAGAAAAGTCACCTTGTTAACGGTTGATTCCACGCTCTTTTATTGTATTCCCAAATTCCCTTGAGCGAAGTGTGGCCTTCGTCTTCTCAAGTTAACCTCTCTTCTTGCTCCTGGGTGGCTACAAAATTTTTTCGACCAACCCTAGCCAGAAGAGAATAGGAATATATATAGGGCTACAATAGGGATCATGGACAATTAGGTTGGGCCTTCTAATTACATCTTGGGCATAGCCCAATGTAATTAAATATTAATTCAATCCACTAAAGAATTAATATTTGCACTACCTTTCCTAATACCGTAATTTAATTAATTAATTCAGTTCCAATATTATTTGCTTATTAAATTCCCCATGTTTAAAATATCGTATGTCCATTAATTAAATAAATTACTGATAATTCATTTAATTAATATCTTTTAACCTTGATCATCCACTCAACCTTTATTTAATTATGCCAGAATAAATCCACCTGCAGGGTTTCACATAATTAAATCTTTTTGAGCTTTCAAGGGGACATCATTAACCCGAATATTATCAGGACATGGATTCCTTCAATAAATAATATTCACCATATATATTATTACATCACCCAAAAT
Source organism: Saposhnikovia divaricata (assembly GCA_036435485.1). NCBI lineage: Eukaryota > Viridiplantae > Streptophyta > Magnoliopsida > Apiales > Apiaceae > Saposhnikovia > Saposhnikovia divaricata. The sequence continues at coordinate 122,884,764 of CM071597.1, read as the reverse complement.
ATAATGAAATAAATCAAAAGAATTATTTCATATATAAATCAAAGCATGTAAATAATATACACGTGTCAATTACTATATCTGGATTAAGAACCTAAGCATTAATAATAACATAGAATCTTAGTTCACCTTCTTAATCAGTATAAGGGAACAATTCTAAATTTGATCCTGTTCAATATACACAAAGTATACTAGTATTATTTAATAGTCAATATAAACTAATCTAAATAATACTACAGCCATTCCAGTGGATTGTCTAACACCACTTGTGCTGTGAACCATATTATATTATATAAACCGTATTTAACAATCTAATATTCTGTATCCCATTTGATACTAGATTGTCCACAATATATAATATTAGACAGCACGTAAACATTTAAATGATTCTCAATAAAACTAGGCCAGAAATAAATGTATATACTTTAAATAAATATTTTCAGTATACACCAACAAACTAGACATTCTGGCCTTTATCGCACAGTTGACTGACACTTAGCAAGTTATGCTTAAGTCCATCAACCAGTGCTACTTCTTCAATGACAACATTCCCTTGTGAAATCTAGCCATATCCTCTAATATATCCTTTGCTGTTGTCACCAAAGGTAATGCTAGGGTCAGCTCTTTCCTCAAGCTTAGTGAGCAGGGTAGAATCTCCAGTCATATGCCTAGAACAACCACTGTTCAGATACCAAAGATTCTTTCTGTTTCCCTGCACACATTCAAACAAAATCAAGTTGATTTTGGTACCCAAGTTTTCTTGGGTCCTGCCTTGTTAGCAAATTTCTTACATCAAATCCCTTCTAACCGAAAGTTTAGATTGAGTTAAATCAATTTTGACTTTAGGTTTGGGCCTTTGAAAGAAAAAATTTGATACTTGCTCATATTTGTTATAGTTAATAGCATTGTTAGGCATAGTCTGTGCAAACATGTTATTCATCATCCATGGCATCTGTGGCATATTGAAAGCATTGTAGTATGGATTATGCATGAATGACATGTTAGCATATTGACTAGATGCATGAGCAAAGGGAGCATACATATTTGGCATAACATTCACAGCAGGCACAAGCATAGGCATGTTAGGCATCAAAGGATTTTCATAGCTTTGCAGTTGGTAGATAAGTGATTAATACTTCCACACTTTACACATTCTTTCCTAGGAGCATATTTATCAGGTGTGTAATTGTTGTGTTTGTTAATCCCTACCTTACCATTTCTGTTCTTTTTCTTGCCCTTAACACCTGACTTAACATTTTCTAGCTTGTCGTTCAATTTCCTGTGGGATAAGTTGCCTATGTTTCTTTTCTCAACTGATTCAGTATTGGTACATTCTCCATTAAAAAAGTTCTTGTTGACAGGCCCGTACTTTTTATTCAATTTAGTTAAAGTTGCTTTACTAACAGGCTTAAGTCTCAAAGAACATTCTTTTTCGACTAAATCACTGTCTAAAGTAACTTCCCTATCAACATCTAACTTAGCTTCTGCTAATTTACAGAAAGAATCAATTCCTTGAACATTACAAATTTCCTTAGTTATAACTGTTGATCCTTTCCATTTAGCAATCAGACACTGTTCCTCTACTAAATGTTTCTTTAAAACTTCCTCTCTCTTTATAGCCTCAATCATTTCATTTTTAGCATCCAAGCAATCTCTTCTCATATTTTCAAACTCAATTAACTGTGTTTCTATTAAAGCATTCCTATCACTTAACTTTTCATTAAGGTCTTTAATCCTCTTGTTCTCTCTGTTATGTGATTTCAAGGTAACATGCATGTTGTACAATTCAATAGACATTTCATCAATTGTGCTAGCACATTCAGCCTTAGAAAAGATCAGTTAAGACTGTAGAGAATACCTGGTTGCTTGCTGAGCTAGCTTCTTCATCAGTTTCATTTGCCATGAGTGCAAGATTGACAAACTCCTCTTCTGCATCTCAGTCACCTCCAGCAGCCCAGTCACTATCTTTTGACACGAATGCTCTCCCTTGTTGCTTGAGAAGATCAAAATATTTCTTCTTGTAATCAATAGCTTCAAACTGCTTCTTCTCTTTCTCAGCTTGAGATTTCCTGCATTCATTGGCAAAGTGACCAGTAATTCCACAACTAAAGCACTTGATCTTCGATCTCTCAACCACATCTTTGGAGGGTTGATAGTTCTTTCTGAGTTGACTTGCTCCTGATGGATTCTTCTTGAATCTGAGCTTTGAGAATCTTTTTGATAAAATGCCAAATATTCATCCAGATTAGTAGACTCGTCTCCACTGGATGCATCAAGTTCTTCAATCATCTTGCCCTTGCCCTTGCTAGCTTCACCTTCACAAGTTTTTGAACTTAGTGTGGCTTCTACACTCTTCATTCTTCCACCACCTTGGATTTTTGGATTATTGGCCATCAAGGCTATAGCTTCACTCTTCTTCTGGCTCTTTTCTACTTCCTCATCTTGCTGCATTTCAAGCTCATATATTTTTAGGATGCCATACAGTCTCTCAAGTGTAAAACTTTTGTAGTCTTGGGAGTTTCTCAACGAGACTGTAACTGGCTTCCATTCCTTAGGAAGAGATCTCAGAAATTTTAAGTTGGAGTCTTTGACTTCATATGTTCTCCCATACAACTTCAGGCCATTCAGTAGTTTCTGAAATCTACTGAATATATCTGTTAAATTTTTAACAGAATTATGGTGGAAGTGTTCATACTGTTGTATGAGGAGTTGCATCTTGTTCTCTCTGACCAGCTCAGTTCCTTCACAGATGGTTTGGATAATGTCCCACACTTGCTTAGCAGTGGTGCAGTTAATGACATTATCAAACATATCTTGATCGATTCCATTGAACAAAATGTTCATGGTCTTCCTATCTTTGTGAATCTCCTCCAAGTCTTCATCTGTGTACTCAGCTTGATTCTTTGGAATAGGCCTTCCAGCAGCTACAGTGCCAGCATCTTCACCAATCCCAGAGTTGGCCTTCATTGGAACATGATGTCCTTTCTCTATGCAATCTACATAGCCTTCATCGATGGCTGAGAGATGAAGGTGCATTTTTACTTTCCAGTGAAAGTAATTATCTTTGTCAAGCATTGGAATCTTCACACCTGTTGTAAGAACCCCAAATTTTGGATATAATTAAAACTTTTTATTATGTACTGAGGTAATGGTGAATAGTGATTACGACTACGATGTAACGATTGAGATAATGAATGAAAGGAATAGATTTGGATTCAAATGTTTATATTCCATGAAGAATACTATTGGTTGACACTTTAAATAAGAATTATCTATCTTCTAGGGAGTTGAGATTTGATAATTCTAAAGAAGAAGATTATTCTTATGTCATCCAAATCGATATCTGTTTTTGGTCCAGTAGGTCCGTAAAAAGGTTAAGGAACGATCGAAAGAGATCAGGGACAATTGTACAACCCTAAGAGGATGAGTAAACAAAAATGGATGAATAGTGATTTTGGTGGATTTAGGAATATTATTAGACGACACTATATAGAAGTATTCGGAACGGATTTTCGAGTTCGTAATAGTGATCCAGGGGGAAAATAAGTGTATGTAAAAGCTGTCGGATTCTGAAAAATAACACTTTTATTTTCCTCGAGATTTCCCTGGACACTGAAAGACTTAAGGAATTATTGAATGGATTTAAGGAAAATAGGTTCAAGAATTATTAAAGAGAATGGAGGATGATAGTATAAATATTAAGACGGTTTCTGGTAAAACCCTAACTAGAAACGAATGAGTTATTCCTCCGAACGATCAATGAATTGAGCAATAAACGGACAAAGAAACAAGCAGAGGAAGCAAGATACATGCATGTGGAAGTGGAAAATATCTAAGTAACCAAGTGGTGACTCATGTAACTAGCACATTTAGAGATTAAACTAGTACTTAGCAAAACAACTCCAAGTTAGCTAGCAATCATTTAAAACACAACACATGTCTTGCCCAATTGCATCATCTAGTGCATCACACTCCACTAACACAACCAAGATGAGATATTATCTAGCAAAGAATCACTTTATGCATTATTATCAAAGAAACAAAGCAAGACAACTCCATTCTCTCCATTTTCTTAAACCTGCCCAGCAAGAACCACTATGAAATAAAATTTCATATCTCCATTTATATCCATGATAAAATCACCAAATTTTAACCATATCCTCTCCACTCCATGGATAATATTCGCTCAAAATTTCATGGCCAACAAATTAGTATAGCCTAGTCAAATCCATGCTCAAAGTTGGGGAAACAAATCTGCCCAATTTCTATCCAGTGGAAAAAGAGGCCTCAAAACCCTAGCTAGGAAGCTTCAAATCTGATGATCTAGGACTCAAAACAAATATTATGAAAAGGCCAAGATGTGGTAAAAATTTGAGAGCTAAATTCTTATTTTTCAATTTTCTATGATTTTTACAAGTTTAGGATGAATAGTAACTTCCAAGAACTAATCTTTGATTTCTTATTTTCTTTGGTTGATCCAAGTTTTGTTAAGGCTATACAAGGACTAGATCAAGCTTAGTAAGGCTAGTACATACTCCAAGGAAGGTAATCATTTCAAGAAACCCTAGCTCTTAGTTTAAGTTTTGATGATTATTGGATGATTTTGAGATTAGTTATGAAATGGTGTATTATAAGCATGATTATGTAATTAGCTTTATTGATCTAAGAGATATAATGAATATGATGGTGAAGTATGATATTTCTGGACTTGTTGAGATGAGAATCATGTGTATAAGATGTATGTATGCCCGGTGTGGCTTGATGATTGTTGTAACAATTTGGAAACGTCCGATTTATAGCCGTCGTAATGCCCGATTTTCGTTAACCTCTAGAAAACTGTGCATAACAGTTATGATGAGTTTCTGGCCTTGATGAATAAATGACATTACCTTGTAGATCTCGAGCCATAGATCGTTTTGGCGTGAGAATTGAAACATTTCCGACTTACGGTTTAGGAGTTATGGTCAAATTACTAAAATTGGTTCGGAACCGTAAGTAAAAGTTCGTAACTTCAATTGAACCCTCGTAAAGCATGTTACTCAGTGGCGAATCTTGGTAAATAAATACCAGAGGTCATAAGGAAGGTATGAAAGAAAACCACATGTCAAACGGATTGTTTTCCGATTTTATAAAAATGTTTGAATCGAAGTTAAACGCGAACGAACCCCTAAAAACCCGCTTGGTTATAACTTTGGTAAAACACTTAGAAAACGAACGATAAAACTCGAGGTATAATCTCGGTTCGTAATTGATCGACTTTAAAACTTATACGACTTAAGTATATACCAAGTGTGGGTATGATGACATGTCGTAATAACGAACAAATGTCGGATCGTAGCGGTAATAAAAAGAGTTACACTAAAAGGTGTATAATGAGATAATTCGAAAACGTGTTTCGATTTAAGTGAAGTTTATACCTAGACTTTTAAAATGTGTTAAGTGGTTAATCTCGAATGTTCTGATTGTTTATAGATCATCGAGCAGACCAAGGACACGCTATCTCCACCCACACCCGATTACCAGGCAAGTGTTCAAAACTTTGAACCTGTTGTTGTGATAATATATATGTGATTGCCATTTTACATATGCCATAGCATGCATGCCTATTGTCAAATTATATTATGATACCTGTTCCCTGAATTAATATTGGATTATAGACTAGTTACGTATTATCAGTTATAAGCCGGATTGTTTCGGTAATACCCTTAGCGAAGGGCATATGATATTCATTCTTAAATATAGACCGGGAGTCGGTATTTTGAGATATAGATAGTCGTGGAAACCCGGAGGGATTCCAACGGCAGATTATTATTTATTTTGAGGAATGTTATTATTAAACGTTATTTATATTTCCATAAAGTATCAATTACTTGGAAATCTTTCGAGGAATGTTATTCGAGTATTATCTCAGTCGAGAGATATTAAATGAATGTTAGTTTCGAATATTCATTTAGAGTTGATTATTTAATGAATATTATTTTGATATTCATTAGAATGTTATTTATTAAATGAATATTACTTTCCAATATTCATTTAAGGTTTATGTACTTAATGATTATTATTTTAAAATATTCATTGGAAGTTCTAATTACTTAAGGGATATCATTTCGAATATTCCTTTAAAGTTTTGATTACTAAATGAATATTATTTAGATATTCATTTAGAAGATTATTTATTAAATGAATATTATTTTCAAATATTCATTTAAAGTTTGACTTATTTATTGAATATTATTTTAAATACTTATTGGAGTCTAATTATTAATGAATATTATTTTGAATATTCATTTAAGGAGTGATTTATTTAGTAAATAATTCTATATATTCATTCGAGGATTACTTACGAGCAATATTATGATTTAATAATATTCAGTAATTATTATTGAGCTAATAAATATTCTTGGAATATTTATTTAATTCTTGTAAATTCTTTTTAAAATGATTTATATTATTTAGAGATTATCTTTCACCTCCAAATATTATGTAAAATATTTTGGAGTCTTTTCACGACTATTTTATCAAGGAAAGGTTCCCAACTCTTTATTTTTCATTTAAATCTATCTTAAAAGGATTTAAATGCTCACTCAAACTTCCATATTATAGGGGAACCTACTTGAGCAATGTTATTTATCTTGTTGACTTCCCGGTCATAAATCTTGTAAAACTATTCATTTCACTCGCAACGTGGTTGCTGTTTATCAATTGAATCTTTGAGTAACCTTCTCATCATTCGAGGGGTAAGATTATTGGAACAAGATGGTATCCTTTAACAAGCAAAAGCTTGGGAAATGTTGGTGAATTTTCCTTTCCAACTAGATACGACTACTTTGTGGAGTCTTATCAATAAGTATTTCACTTGGGGAAGGGAGGACAAACTCTACGTTTCAATGCTATGGATTTATTCGAACTAGAAGTCGTGTGTAAGAGGCCGAGTCGCGCGGTCCATCACAAGGCCTAACCATTGGCCAGGGAGTTACTATTAAAGACAATCGACAAGTGGAGTCGTCAGTTCTTCCTTCCACCGGTAGTAAACTATATTGGGCTGTACTGTGATGCCCCGGGATCCGGGGTCAAGGATCCGGGCCGTCAAGGTCCAATTTCCGATCAATATCAATATCTCTGTAGTCTTCTTTTTTTTTTATAAATAATTAAATAAATAAACAGTTGACCCTACACTAATACACACACACACCAGTCATATGCTCATAGAACAACAACCACAATATTTAAAAGTTTTAAAGTTAACAGTTATTACAAGCCCAGAATTTACTAAGTACATTGTTGAACAAAGCTTCTACAGGAAGCACTTCAACAACTAAAGTTTATTACAATTTACACACTTAATTTACATAAGTATACTAAGCCCCTTCGCTTGTCACTACCTCGAGGATGGTCGCCAGCACACGCTCAAAAGGTCGCCTTTCCCTTACCCTCTTGCGGGGTGTGGTACGTAGTATCGGCATGGGACCTAGCTGCTATATACATAAGTAGCAAGAGTGAGCTATAATAGCTCAGCAAGATCATACTGTAACTAAAATTTAAATGTGAACAAGTATACATATATGTATATGCATATGTAATAGCAGGAAACAATTAAAATCCTTAAGGAAGAGTAAAGCTCTTATTTAATAATACATCATCCACTCACTATTATAAGAAAGAAATCTATATTAATATAATATCAGTTTTTCTTCATCTGCAACCATAATACCATCATCTCATATCATTATTCCGTTTTCAGTATTGAAATCTAAAATAATATAATATCAGTTTTTCTTCATCTGTAACTATCATTCCATCCTCTCATATCATTGTTCTGTTTTCAGTATAGAAATCTGAAAACCATTGTCTACACTTTCTTTTCAAAACATTGGGGATGTCTGCTGTCGCCTGATACGTTAGGACGATGATCAGTCGCCTAATCGTACCTGCTCTCTTTTTACTACCGGTAGAAGGAATGAAAATCATCCCTGGAGGAAGGCCACCTGCTAACATCCTCCCTTGGCATCTTCGTGCCGTAATAAAATAATAAATGCTGGACTGTGTCGCACACAGCCCTGACACAGCCACTTACGCATGTCTGTTGCAATCCCCCTCTTTATCACATCATTATTCTCTTTTTAAAATATCATTTCACATTTCCATTTTCTCACTTTCATTTCCACATATCATTCTCTCATATCATTTCCATTCTCGCACATTACTTCTATAAAATATATATAGATATCATCATGCTTTGATTATGATTTAGACCTCTCTTTCATATTCAGAAATCAAATATACTTTTATATTTGTAAAATATTCCATCTATTTTAAGAGTAATGCATGATAATCAAATAATGTTTATTAAACCACGGATACTCAAAAAGAACATTTTTAATATAATATTATAACCATATAACCCTTGATAACAAATGATACCATTCTCTCTTATTCTCTTAATCATAAGGCATGTTCAATTCATGCATAATCATCTCTATACATATCCATCTCATACTCTTATTCATATTCACATACATCTTATACTCATATCCATATTCATATACATCTTCGTATATCTTTCTTTTCAATATTAATACTCAAGGAAGACAATTTCTTCACAATATAGTAATAATAGCATCACATATATATTCCACGAAATCAAGTTTCTTTGTGAAGATAAGTAGTTTTACAAATAGGGATAGAAGAGATCTTGCCTCGGTTTCGATATCCTGACGGTATGGCTCGTCCCTCTACCGGAGTTTCTATAAACACAAAAGGACCGTCGTTAGAACCACATCTCTTACTCACTACACTCTTGTATAACATTACCTTTTGAAACTTTAATATATGTTTAACGTATTCCTGTTACCCCAAAGGTTCAAGAACTTAACCATTTATAACCTAAATCGAAGTTTCAGGGGTTTTCACCATTTCCTTTAACGACCACACTCGACTGCAGAATTTCTTATAATTTTTAAATTTCGAATTTTATTTCAAGGTCAACTGGAAATAGTTCTTTGACCACACTACTACCATATCCCAAAATTTCGTGACTTTTAACAATGTTAAAGTATGGTAATTGTAACCTCAAGTTTGATACATTTACAGTTTCTCGGTTTCTGAACCGCTTTCACTAAAACTGACTTTTCTCCTAAACCGTTCATCAGATTTTAACGCACCTTATATCAAAACGATCTATGAACTAAGCTCTATCATTTCATATTTAATTAGGAACCTGGACAGTAGGGTACCGTACGGATGCAGGGGGTCCAAAACAGGGCAACTTACATCCTAACGAAAATCGGGCATTATAACGGCTATAATTTCGTACTTTCCATAAATCCAACTCCTCCAAATCAATTATCAAACACCATAATCATCACCTACACCATGTGGTCTTCTTCACCAGCCATGGTTACAATCCCAAACATTTCCATATTTAACTCAAACTACTTACAAACACATATAACATCATAATCTTAACATTTACACTACTTAATCACTAAACCAAACAATATCCACCATAAATATAAAAGAGCAAGCATGATTATACCTTCTTGAAGCTTTGGTAACCCTTAACAATCCTTGATATATCCTTAATCAACCTTATACTAGCTTGAATCACTAAGAGAAACCATTAAAACAAAGTTAACACTTGAAAACACTATTCATCATCTTTTCTAACAACTTCCATGATTTTATTACCTTGCTAAATGATGATGGTTGGCCTTGAAACTTTGTATATGCTCCTTCCTAATCTCCAAGAACACCCATGATTTATCCCTTGATTTAATGTTGATGCTAGCAAGGTTTGTGTTTTTATTTTTTTTTCTTTCTTCCTTTTTCTTCTAAGTGGCCGAATGGAGTATTGGACAAGATGGAGAGATATTTTTGTGTTTCTTTGATAATCCTCATCTCATCTTATCCTAATTCTAGAGTTTTGTAGAAAAATCCCATGGTTTAAAGACTAATTTGCCCTTAATTTGTTTTAGTGGAAGATGATGCAGAGGATGATGTCATTGGATGCATTCTTTTTATTCTTTTCTTGATTTTCCTAGGTACAATACTAATTAATCTTGGTAATTACTAATGTGATATAATCCTTGTTATATTATTAATCTTGGTTGCTTGGTTTCCATACTCGTCTAATTGTGGTTCGTTTCGAGTATACCTCATCATCTCAGTGGTTTTTTTCGAATTCATTTACAAATCCAATTTCCTTTGGTATTCTCTTGACTTAATAATCCCTTGGTTTAACTTAAATTTACTAATTCCTCAATATATAATTCCTTTAGTATTTCTATACTCCTTAATATCCAAGATATAGAAGTTCGTTCGAGCTCAAAATCCTCAAAATCAAAATTCAGGAATTTCTAAAATCCATCGTCATTTCGAGTCACTTATTTTCAATGTACAACACTAATATGGTTTCTGTTTACCCATTTTCCATCTCTAATATAGAGTACCTACACACCATTTCCCTGGATTCCTCAAGATCACTATTCATTTGGGCACTGTAGCCTTTCTAAAGTTAGGGTTATTACAGTTTTCCCCCCTTAAAAGGATTCCGTCCCGGAATCATGTTGAAAATGTTTATAAGTATCTTTTTCATCCACACCTTCTAACTTCCACACTATTTCCTTTATCCTTTTCCTGTTGTAATATCTCTATCTTGTTTGCACAGAAATACACTAACATAACTTCATTGTCATTCATCAACATGCCATTTAGTTTATCAATAGCAGTCCTTTTATTGTCTTTTCCTCACAAATCTCCTCCTGTTTCAAGTCATTCCATGTCATCTCGTCTCTCCTTCCTCTTTTGACGAAGATATCCGCCACTACATTGACCTTTTCCGAATGGTAGTGTATCTCACTTATGGTTTGACCATCTTCTGATCTCTATCATGACATAAATATTAATTCCTCAATATTCCTATAGCTCCTCTCTGTAAAATTTTCCAGAAAATAAGCTCTAATAATATTCTTTAAAACAATTGTAAGAAAATACTACCTATAATATATATTTCCTGTTCGTCTCAACGAGCTTGTGTTTTCCCAAAACACTCCTACTTTTCTTTTCATAACGTTTCCTAGCCCTTAGCAGATACTGATTTTCCTTATCCATATTATTAACTTATTTATTCCCTTAATTGATTAAGTCGATCCTTAGCCAAAGACTTACACACAAAATTTAAATCGAAAAGCAAGTACCTGTATCCGCATCTGGTTTCGTCAACGCTTCCCCTAAGGTCATGTTGTACACTCTAGCAGTAGGCCTATTTGAAGCAGCCCCACTCTGTCCTGACGCGTATGACCCACCTGAACGACAATCTCTAGCAATGTGTCCTAGTTTCCCACACTGGTAACACTTAACATCTCTTTTAGAGTTTGCATCAGTTGATGGGCACTGGTTAAGGTAGTGTCCTTTTTGTCCACACTTGAAACAAGTTACTCCCAGCACTCTACAGACTCCTATATGCTTCTTACCACACGTGTCACAATCTGGTAATGGTGGTCGTGATTGATTGGACTGAAATGTTCCTGAAGATTTTCCACCCTGACTCACCGTCTCACTAGTAGTCTTGTTACCCCCCGACTTTCCCACAAATTGAGATTTTTGTCCTTTACCTCCTTTGTTAAAGTAGCTTCCCTCACTTGAACCTCCTTTTGGGCCCTCAAATCTTCTTTTCTTATTCTCTCGACCTATTTGAGCCTGCTCACTCTCGGCCTCTATAATTGATGCCTTTTGAACCACTGCAGCATAATCAGTCAACTCAAATGGGGCCACTCTCGTTCGTAACCAGGGTTTCAACCCTTGTTGAAACCTTTTTGCTCGTTGTTCTTCAGTACGCACAAACTCGGGAACAAACCTCGACAGTTCTGTAAATTTATTTTCATACTCTGCCACTGTTAGGTTATCCTGTTTTAACTCCAGAAACTTTAATTCCATTTGGTTTTCTAAATACCTAGGAGAATACTTTTCTAGGAACACCCTAGTGAAACGCTCCCAGGTTATCACTCCTGTTTCCTCTAGGTTCTTCCTAGCTTCCCACCAGTAATTTGCCTCTCCCTTTAAGAGATAGGTTGCAAAAACTGTTTTCTGATCTTCCTCTATCCTCAGTATTTCGAAAGCTTTCTCCATTTCTTTTAACCATGCCCTAGCTACTACTGGGTTAGTGGTTCCCTCGAATTCTGGGGGCTTTAATGACTTAAAGGCACGAAAGGAATTAGCTGCCTGATTGGGGAGAACAGGTGGTGGTTGAGGATTCTGTTGATTTGCTAAATTCTGCCTTAATAAGTCCATGAATTGGGCAAAGGGATCACCTCCCGGATTCCTTTGTTGGCCAGTTGATTCCTCTTCTCCTTCCTCATGATTTTCTTCATTATGAGCATTTTCGTTCAGTCTAGTACCTTCGATATTTCGACTTCTTTCGTCTCTCTCATTTTCCCTTGCATTCGCTCTACTGTCACGTCTAGGCGGCATAGTTCTGTACATAACAATAGTCCTTATTAATTACCCGAATTTGGGTTACTATATACATCATTTCTATATACACAATTATATCATTAATTAGCTCATTTGCACATCACAATATCTTTATCACGCGATTTACATCTAGTTATACCATAACTTTAGTAGGTAGTTGTATCGCCCTTAACACGATAGCCTTTTCATTAAGTCAATCACCATTTATACATCAATATTCCTGAGTCTCATCATTTATTATGTATAAAAAAAATGCAGCAAAAATTTAGATAGAAATGCACAACCTTCATTAATGTACATAAATATTTTACAATTTGGGTTCAACATCTTTTACTGCTAATAATATACATCATCTAATACAAGGTTCGAAACCCAAAACATAGCCGTACATACTAATCCGTTATCACCAAAAGTACTACTAACTGTCCTCTAATCAGACTGGGATTAAAACAGTGAACAACTAAACTAATCCCCAAAATGACATCAACAAGATGACTAGTCTGATTAGTGACGAAACTACTATCCCGGCTCACAACCCTGCCCTGACAACATCCCGTATCTGGACTACCATGGTAGTAACCGTATCAACTATCTGGGCCCTCCATGCCGGGTCTCCTCTATCACCCAACAACCTCCTAATATCTCCTAATGCTCGTAGCTCAATACTGATCATCCCCAGAGACATCCCATCCGGGATAACCCCTCATCTCCCTCTCTCTAACCTCTGTAGAAGGGTGTCTATAGTCCTGCGGGACTCCTCCAACTGTCCCTGAAGGGCAAAGTAGTCGGTCAATAAGGTAGCTGAAAGTGGGTCACCCGCCGGTAAGGGTGCCTCCTGAGGGGGTACAGCTAGGGGAGGTGCATCCACAGGTGGAGGTGGTGGAGGTGCAAAGGGTGGGGATGGAGGAACCGACTCTGTCTCAGCATCCTCTGAAGGATCCTCCTCCTCCTCAAAAAACCCAAAATGCCCTGGAGGGGTAAACTGCTCGAAAGGATCATCTATAGGGTCAGGACTAGGTAGAGGGGATGGAACTGGTGACGGTACTGGGACGGGTCGGACAGGAGTGGGAACCATCTGAATATCCCTCCACTCAATCGGCTCCTCAGGTATAACTGACAACCTAGGCCTCTTACGCAGTGGCCTCTCCTCCTCAAGGATCTCCGATCTCACTCTGGAAGGACCTGCCTCGTCAGATCCTGTAAAAGGTCTACCCATATATGGCACTAGGGCCACAGCATCTCTCCGTCTCTGCTCCTCTGCCTCCTCTCTCTCTAATCGCTCTCTAGCCGCCGCCCGGCGTCTCTCCCTGAGGTCCTCAACTGCATACTCGGGGACCTCTACCCCGGCCAGCTGAAGATCTAATAGCTCCTGCTCTGACATCCCTAGCCACTGGGGGTCCTGACTCGGCTCACCCATCTCCGCTCCCTATAATAAAACATAAAATTCTATTAGTAACAGTCTAATAAATTATAATATATGCTTAAAGTAAATACTACCTGCGATATACCACCCCTGAACTTGATGGAAGTTCACAATTTATATTATAACTGATACATTTATTATTACAACTTTTGTTCTTGAGCATTATGACTCTTAGCTCTGATACCTTCTGTGACGCCCCGGGATCCGGGGTCAAGGATCCGGGCCGTCAAGGTCCAATTTCCGATCAATATCAATATCTCTGTAGTCTTCTTTTTTTTTTATAAATAATTAAATAAATAAACAGTTGACCCCACACTAATACACACACACACCAGTCATATGCTCATAGAACAACAACCACAATATTTAAAAGTTTTAAAGTTAATAGTTATTACAAGCCCAGAATTTACTAAGTACATTGTTGAACAAAGCTTCTACAGGAAGCACTTCAACAACTAAAGTTTATTACAATTTACACATTTAATTTACATAAGTATACTAAGCCCCTTCGCTTGTCACTACCTCGGGGATGGTCGCCAGCACACGCTCAAAAGGTCGCCTTTCCCTTACCCTCTTGCGGGGTGTGGTACGTAGTATCGGCATGGGACCTAGCTGCTATATACATAAGTAGCAAGAGTGAGCTATAATAGCTCAGCAAGATCATACTGTAACTAAAATTTAAATGTGAACAAGTATACATATATGTATATGCATATGTAATAGCAGGAAACAATTAAAATCCTTAAGGAAGAGTAAAGCTCTTATTTAATAATACATCATCCACTCACTATTATAAGAAAGAAATCTATATTAATATAATATCAGCTTTTCTTCATCTGCAACCATAATACCATCATCTCATATCATTATTCCGTTTTCAGTATTGAAATCTAAAATAATATAATATCAGTTTTTCTTCATCTGTAACTATCATTCCATCCTCTCATATCATTGTTCTGTTTTCAGTATAGAAATCTGAAAACCATTGTCTACACTATCTTTTCAAAACATTGGGGATATCTGCTGTCGCCTGATACGTTAGGACGATGATCAGTCGCCTAATCGTACCTGCTCTCTTTTTACTACCGGTAGAAGGAATGAAAATCATCCCTGGAGGAAGGCCACCTGCTAACATCCTCCCTTGGCATCTTCGTGCCGTAATAAAATAATAAATGCTGGACTGTGTCGCACACAGCCCTGACACAGCCACTTACGCATGTCTGTTGCAATCCCCCTCTTTATCACATCATTATTCTCTTTTTAAAATATCATTTCACATTTCCATTTTCTCACTTTCATTTCCACATATCATTCTCTCATATCATTTCCATTCTCGCACATTACTTCTATAAAATATATATAGATATCATCATGCTTTGATTATGATTTAGACCTCTCTTTCATATTCAGAAATCAAATATACTTTTATATTTGTAAAATATTCCATCTATTTTAAGAGTAATGCATGATAATCAAATAATGTTTATTAAACCACGGATACTCAAAAAGAACATTTTTAATATAATATTATAACCATATAACCCTCGATAACAACTGATACCATTCTCTCTTATTCTCTTAATCATAAGGCATGTTCAATTCATGCATAATCATCTCTATACATATCCATCTCATACTCTTATTCATATTCACATACATCTTATACTCATATCCATATTCATATACATCTTCGTATATCTTTCTTTTCAATATTAATACTCAAGGAAGACAATTTCTTCACAATATAGTAATAATAGCATCACATATATATTCCACGAAATCAAGTTTCTTTGTGAAGATAAGTAGTTTTACAAATAGGGATAAAAGAGATCTTGCCTCGGTTTCGATATCCTGACGGTATGGCTCGTCCCTCTTCCGGAGTTTCTATAAACACAAAAGGACCGTCGTTAGAACCACATCTCTTACTCACTACACTCTTGTATAACATTACCTTTTGAAACTTTAATATATGTTTAACGTATTCCTGTTACCCCAAAGGTTCAAGAACGTAACCATTTATAACCTAAATCGAAGTTTCAGGGGTTTTCACCATTTCCTTTAACGACCACACTCGACTGCAGAATTTCTTATAATTTTTAAATTTCGAATTTTATTTCAAGGTCAACTGGAAATAGTTCTTTGACCACACTACTACCATATCCCAAAATTTCGTGACTTTTAACAATGTTAAAGTATGGTAATTGTAACCTCAAGTTTGATACATTTACAGTTTCTCGGTTTCTGAACCGCTTTCACTAAAACTGACTTTTCTCCTAAACCGTTCATCAGATTTTAACGCACCTTATATCAAAACGATCTATGAACTAAGCTCTATCATTTCATATTTAATTAGGAACCTGGACAGTAGGGTACCGTACGGATGCAGGGGGTCCAAAACAGGGCAACTTACATCCTAACGAAAATCGGGCATTATAACGGCTATAATTTCGTACTTTCCATAAATCCAACTCCTCCAAATCAATTATAAAACACCATAATCATCACCTACACCATGTGGTCTTCTTCACCAGCCATGGTTACAATCCCAAACATTTCCATATTTAACTCAAACTACTTACAAACACATATAACATCATAATCTTAACATTTACACTACTTAATCACTAAACCAAACAATATCCACCATAAATATAAAAGAGCAAGCATGATTATACCTTCTTGAAGCTTTGGTAACCCTTAACAATCCTTGATATATCCTTAATCAACCTTATACTAGCTTGAATCACTAAGAGACACCATTAAAACAAAGTTAACACTTGAAAACACTATTCATCATCTTTTCTAACAACTTCCATGATTTTATTACCTTGCTAAATGATGATGGTTGGCCTTGAAACTTTGTATATGCTCCTTCCTAATCTCCAAGAACACCCATGATTTATCCCTTGATTTATTGTTGATGCTAGCAAGGTTTGTGTTTTTATTTTTTTTTTCTTTCTTCCTTTTTCTTCTAAGTGGCCGAATGGAGTATTGGACAAGATGGAGAGATATTTTTGTGTTTCTTTGATAATCCTCATCTCATCTTATCCTAATTCTAGAGTTTTGTAGAAAAATCCCATGGTTTAAAGACTAATTTGCCCTTAATTTGTTTTAGTGGAAGATGATGCAGAGGATGATGTCATTGGATGCATTCTTTTTATTCTTTTCTTGATTTTCCTAGGTACAATACTAATTAATCTTGGTAATTACTAATGTGATATAATCCTTGTTATATTATTAATCTTGGTTGCTTGGTTTCCATACTCGTCTAATTGTGGTTCGTTTCGAGTATACCTCATCATCTCAGTGGTTTTTTTCGAATTCATTTACAAATCCAATTTCCTTTGGTATTCTCTTGACTTAATAATCCCTTGGTTTAACTTAAATTTACTAATTCCTCAATATATAATTCCTTTAGTATTTCTATACTCCTTAATATCCAAGATATAGAAGTTCGTTCGAGCTCAAAATCCTCAAAATCAAAATTCAGGAATTTCTAAAATCCATCGTCATTTCGAGTCACTTATTTTCAATGTACAACACTAATATGGTTTCTGTTTACCCATTTTCCATCCCTAATATAGAGTACCTACACACCATTTCCCTGGATTCCTCAAGATCACTATTCATTTGGGCACTGTAGCCTTTCTAAAGTTAGGGTTATTACATGTACCATCCCTGACTGATCATCAGGGAGTGGGACAGCTGGCGCGTGATAACTCCAATATTGGTTCATCTCCCAAATTGGGAATTCCCTGCAACACGTATCGAAGAGACTTCTTTCAGGTTGACGGTGTCTTCCGCAACACGTATCGAAGAGACTTCTTTCAGGTTTTAGGACTTCGAAAAATGTTAATAACTGGAATTGCAATATTTTCCTTGCAAGTTCCTCTTTATATGATAAATGATAATATCTAGCTTATTTTTGACATAGCAGATATTCCCACCTATATATGCATTTTGAGTTACCTCGTAACTTCATCGTTCATGTTATTCTGGCATCATTTCCGTAAATGCATGGCATATGGTTTAAATGATACTTTTGAACTGTTATATATTATTGTTGGTGGGCTATTGCTCACCCTTGCTTTATTATTATATCACAACAACAGCTAGACCAGATGACTCGCACAAGGTGCACTCGACGCTGGCGAGGACGATGAGACTACCAAAACCAAAGAGAAAGCTATTGGTAGGATAGATTTATTCTTTCAGTACCAAGTATATGGTCTAGTATGACTTATGAAAATGGATGGCAAAGAGCATGTATTCATATTGAAATTCTTTTGGATTGTAAGAACTCATAATATGTTTAATAAAATTTGGTTGTTACTCTGATTTCATCTCTGGGACTATAACGGGTGTGTTTTATAATGTTGTGTTGGGTCATAAAGATGTAATTTATTGTATGTTGAAGTAAGTTAAAGTATTGTGGACAGAATTGGAGACCGTAACGACCGGATCCCGGACCCCGGACCTGGGGGTGTTACAGAAGTGGTATCAGAGCGTACGTTATAAACCCAGAGAAGAGGCGACTTTAAAACAATAAATTCACTAAGATAATAAGAACTCTTACCAAGTTCATAGTCGGACTACTTAATGTAGTGATGACCTATAAAACCCTTATGGGAACTCTTATGTATCATGATAGTAACTTAGTTCGATATCGTATCGACGAGTAAGGCGTCAGACCTTGAGGCATACGAGCAGCAGCGCGATAATGCTTTATATGTGGAAGATCAGCGGGTAAATTCGATGGAGTACCCTACTGGAGACCCGGAAGAGGTTCCAGCAGATAAGGAAAATCTTGTTAGGATAAGGAGCTTACCCTTGAAGAATGAGGGTTGCAACCAGAAAGATTGTGATGATTAAGGTATAGTGCTCAGAAAAGTGGGCATAAAGAACTGATCTATTAGCAAGAGAACTGAAGATTCATGTTGGATTCGTAGCCGGACTACTGGATGTAGTACCAGCAAGTAAGACGGATTTGAAGAATTACTTGAGATCTTATACGGGAATAGATGAGAATCCTTAGAGACTTTCATATTAATGAAGAAAGAGCTAGAGGGATGTATGATTATCAAAGACATCGATATAGGACGAGGAGCAGAGTTCCTGGGTATAGTTGAGAAGGAGGCAATAAGTGCCATATCATTTGATAAATGAATTAGTATGAATATTGTCAGTAATAATTCGCCATGAGAAGGCAGATGTCATAGGTTGTAATTTTTGGAACCAAATTGAGGTTGATGAAGTTGTTTTATTCAGGAAAATGTCCATTTTATGAATGAATCAGTTAGAAAGTGAAAACATTGGGAAGTGACAGCATGATTGGGTAAAGTTATATAAGGAAGTAGTAAGCAAGACAATGATCTCAGAACCTACCGGAAGATAAGACCAGTGAGTCAAGATGAACTCGTAATGAGACTATTGTCAGAGACTAAGTATAGGGTTAATTTAACTCAGTGAAGTGATGAACCGGAAACGTTAGATGCATGTGATTCAGAGGAATATTAAATTCTTTCTTGAAATGAATTATAGTAGTTACCTTAAGTTTACTCCGATGCGGAATTATAATGGATCAAGTAATACGATCAGCAGTTAAAGAAAACAAATGTGAGAAAATCTTCCTGGAGCTAAAAGGTGGAATTGGTAATGACCAAGAGTTGGCATTACTTAATGGAAAAAGGAGACTTTGTGCTTCCAACGACGCTTCGCATAAAAGATTAGGATGTGTGCTTGCGCAGCACGATAAAGTACTTGCGGATGCATTCGGACAGCACGGTTCACCAGGTACGGATGGCCTTAGTAGTGCCGATTTTGTGAAACAACCAACTCCGATGGTAATATTCCTTCTGAGACTAGTGGTTAGGTACACTGACATTGGTAATATTTAATGTTAGGACGTATAGGCATCAGGATATTGTGACAGGTTTCAGTTTGAAACTGTTATTTCCCTTCTAAGGGATGTATATAATTGGTTCCTCTCCAGTGGTTAAACTTCCAATCTGATGACGATTATTTCGTTAATGATGACTGCTTATGGTTCTACCTGCTTGGTGGTTCATAGGATTATTCATCAGGTTTTGAAACTGGTCTCCTTAAATGTTACCCGTAGATGGATAGATTGACCAGAATTTCCCTGAGTCTGGAAAGGAATTCGGCGAATTTTGGCAAACCTTGTCTTTCTGATTATTAGAGAATGTCATGGAAGAGAGTAGAAACTGGAGCGAACCCTGTGATTTGGGTAAGGATGCTGTGAAATGGGTTAGTAAACTGACCCTGAGCATTACAATCGATGGTAGAGATAAAATAATGAAGTGAGATTGGACGAAAATAGGAAATGTAAGTAAGAAACCAGCCAGACTGAGAAACTCTAGGATTGACTTAAGTGAAAAGGCTGTTATGCCAGGAATGGTAAGCTTACGTGGCACGCGGGATTGATAAGAATAGTTGAAAAGATAAAAAATATAGGAGAGGTGACCGGAGACGGCGCTGAGTAGCCAATTAAGACTAATATGAAGTAAAGTTTTGGAAAGGTAGAAAGGTATCAAAGAAGAAGACACTATGCCGGCAATTGCTAGAAAAGTAATGCTAGTTAGCCAACCCCTAAAATCATATATTTTTATTTTAGTGTGGCCAGTTGAGGCCAAGTCACAACGGATTATAAAGTGACTAGACCAGCAATGAAAGGACAAAGCAGGGTTGCTTCTAAGTAAGCACCGACTGCAAGGGCTTCTGATATAAAGGAAATATTAATGAGATTGTAGGAATCTTCTACTGAACCCTTTGCAACCCATGTTTTGATTGGGAATATCCTAGATTTTTGTATAGGGTCACCCGTACTAAAGTGATTCATGTATATATGATTGTCCAAGATTACGAGTAAAAATAGAAGTATAGTGACTTGAGATGTTTGATGTTAGGGTATTATAAATACCATGAATATATTATGACTAAGGAAAGTAAACAACGAAGGTTTATGAAGAGAGTATAGAAATGGTCAGAGATTGATTAGTATGTTGTAGAAATTTTGTATGAGGCAAGTACCTTTGCGAAGAACGATAAGTACTAAGAGATTCACGTTGAACTCGACCAATATCTTCCAGAACATCCTTGCTACCAGTACCAAGTTCTGTAAGAGAGCAGATAGACATACGTTGTCTTTTGGAAGGTCAAATAGGCTGACAACTATCTGAAAGAAGAGGTTAGCATTAAGCCACCGATCGATTATCAAATGAGAATGATTGAAAAGAGACCCTTATTAAGGATACATGATTTGATTGCCAAGTATAGGATGCAAGAATTCCTTGGTAGTTGAATTAATGATAGGATATCCATAAATTAAGATAAACCCTGGGAAATGCATAAGGGATGGCATTAACCCTAATAACGACATTATGAATTCAGATGATATGAGTTGGATTTGCTAAGGCAACAATGACCGATAAGGATTATTAAAAAGAGTTCTGGAAAGAACATAGATAGAATTATTAGAGTATTGATCAATGACGTTTTGATATACCCTGTACCCAGAAAATACAGGAGGAATGATGAGGATGACCTAAGAAACCTTACAAGGAAAAAGGTAATATTCCGAACTTCAAAATGGAAGTTTGGTAAGGAATGTATGAGATAGTAACAATAATGCCAGATGAGGCATGTATGAAACCCTGAGGAAGTATGGACTGAACCTATAAAGGTTGAGATTATCCTAAGATAAGGAAAGAACTAAGAAAAGAAGTATCCTAAGTAGGATTGGGAATAATCGTGATAAAGTTCCCACGGGTAGGTGGAAGCAATGACTTATGAAAAAGACTGATAGATATATTTTTCTCCTTCAGCAGAGCATAAGGGAGAATGCTTTCACCCAACAGTGATGGGAATGAGGTAGAAAAGTTTGAGTTGGAATGTATCTAGAGAACATGGATTACAAGAAATTGTTAGTATCAGGAAAGGCCAATGAGGTGGCCGACAGTCTAAGTATAGAAGAATAATTACAAATGTTCATACCGAAGAAACAGAATGATATTTGGAAGGACCTTGAAGGTCATATCGGAGTGGAGGAATTTACATTCCTTCTGATGAATGTGCAAGAATCGACGGTAATAATAGTTTAAATAAAGATTCGATTCCCGATATTGTCTTAAGCAAACTACACACCGTAGAAGGTCCCGTTTTGAGGCAAACCAGGACCATGATACAAAATTAATGAAGTAAACCATTAAGTTTCCAGTCTTTTATGGAAGATGTATGAGTGATACTTTTATCAACCAGATATAGCTGTGATGCTTGAAACTCTTCTGTAATTTTATCTACTTCATGTAATATCTACATCAAGTTCAGGAAGTGTTCCTTATGGATAAGGAATAGTGATTACTTTGTCTCCCTAAAGGATTTAAAACCCGTAAGGTTATCTATTAACGCATTACGTAAACAACAAGCGATGGTGATTCTTCTAAGAAAGTAGATGACAATGTAAAGATAAAGAAAGTGCTGCTATTGATAAGCTAAATGGCATGTTGATGAATGACAAGCAAGTTTGTGTTAGTGTACTTCTGCGCAAACAAGATAGAGAATATGAGGTTGATGATTCATGATGTTAAAGATATTCCCGTGGAAAGAATTAATGAGACTTGGAGGGAAGGGCAGTTGAGCCCGAGACTTATTAGGCCACCTGAGAGTTTAAAAGTGTTCGGAAGGTGGCATTCGAGCCAGTTTTACCCCCAAAACTTATAGCATGATCGTAACGTGTTTCATGGGGCAAGGCTACGCCAGTAAAATGCAGATGCTTGATAGATGATAAGAGCACGAGTAGGTAGATGTACGACCTGGTCTGACTTACGAAAGACAACCTGTGGAAAACCGCGGGTACAAAAGAATAAGTGATGAGAAACAAGTTGACAGAAGTAGATTATATTGAATCTAAGTTAAAGGGATCGGCCAGATTCATTTCAAAGAATTTAAATTGGAATAATCTGATGATTATAGAGTAAATGTAATGGGATACCAATAAGGAGGTACCAAGTGCAAAAGATATCTCAATAAAGAGATGAAGGTGAAAGTAAATAATAGAAGTAAAAAAGAATCAGATAATAAGAAGGATGTGATTGATAAAGAAAAGACTGGGAAAGCAACTATGGAATATGAAGCAAGGAATGTTATGAATGGATTAATAAAAGGGTTTTCTGATGAATTCTCGGGATGACAACCTGATAGTGTTAATATTATAGATATGAAAAAGCTAGTAGCGTGACATGGAATGTCAGTAACGATGGTGTCAAGCGAGAAACTAAGATTTAACCTGAGAGGTTCAAAGATTTTCCAAAATTAAGTGTTGCTAAGTTTGAACCAGAGTGTAGGTCCATAGAATAGTGGACAAAGCAGCAGGATATGTTGACACATGAGATTGCGATCAAATAGTATTGGATATAATTATGATTAATTTCTTCTTTGATGAACCTCTATAGTTCAGAGGTTGAGTATGATATTTTACAATCATGAAAACTTTCTATAATCCTTTAGAATTCTTTTCTTTTCTTCTCTTTTATTCATCTTCTTTATGAATTGAGAAGAACAACCCTTTAAGGAGGGGAGGTACTGTTACGTGACTATCTGTCTATGTGATAGAAGTCTAAGTGGAATACCATAACTTGTTTAATTGCTTGTCAAGTACTAAAGGCTGGCCCCTTTCTGTACTAACTATGCAATATAACAAATGTTCAATTTATCATAGTGATCTCTCAATAAATCTTTCCACTTCTCTATATTGATCGAGATTGCGAAGATTAAAGCGATCAGGAAATGCACAGTACGAGCGAGATTACCTCCGAATTCGCAGGGTGATAGTGATACCAATGTCACTGCTGGTATCAATAAGGATAAGACTGAGTAAGAGTATAACCCGGATAGTGTGTTGTACGAAAAGTAGCAACGTTGATGGAAAAAGGATAAAGTATGGATTGTAGCACTAGAAGATGTGCTGAAAAAGGGTAGAACGACTAAGAATTGACCGGGAAGCTAAAAAGTGAACGACAGGCAAACGACCCTTTGCTTCCTACTTGATTCCGGGACGGAATCATTTTAAGGAGGGATATCAGTGATAATTTGATCTTAAGCAATCGTGACATCTCCAGAGTCAGAAACTGCTTGTTGTTGAGAGAGTTGGAGTGTATTGATCTTTGTGTTGAACACCGTCTTCATGTTCTCAATGTCACCTTTTATCATAACCAGCTGATTACTGACAGAGGTGGAAGAAGAAGGCCATTCAACCACTTGTGCTCTAAGTTCTCGTGTTTTAGCCTGGCTTTCTGTAAGTTGTCTTTCAAGAAAAGCTATTTTGTATAGTAACGAAAGAGTGTATGTGTCAGTGTGTGCTCTCACCTAAACGTCACTCGAGGGTGTTTCACACTCCTATCGTGCATGTGTATCACTCAATTTTGAGGTGGTCCTTACATCACTTCGCACAAGCTCCTTGTCCTTAGTTGTACCCGTAGATAAGATCACCCTAGCCCCTTCTGGAGAGGTCAGTGGTGGTACAATAGGAGTTCGCAATTCCCGATCCTCAGTCAATTCTATCATCTCATTTGGATTTGATGTCTGAATTGCTTCAATGATAGAAAGACCGAGTTGTCTTCTACTTTATCCAGTCGAAACTGCGAGTGGAAACTCCCTTGAGGGATCTAGGAATGTTCCTCCTAGGAGGGGAGATGATGATTATATTTTAGGTGTCACAGAATCAAGATTTCCCTCATATACCTGTGAAGGCCCCTTTGCTGTAACTATGGCAGGCATAGTAACCATCTCTAAGTGCTTTCCTCTCGTAGTGTCCCTAGGTTCATCCATTTCTACATGCTCTCCCATTGTTAGTAATAACAGTGGGGTTGGGCTTGACACATTATAGGATGGCAAATTTTAACAGATTCACCCTGTTGAGAGGATGAATCTAGTAACTGTGTAGTGGTCATTTCAATGTCCATATCCTTTTGGGAGGATATGGATGGGCTAACAGATGCCTCAGATATATATAGTGTTTGACCTTATGTTTGGCTCTCTGACCTGGGTTAGAGGTCGTGGTTTTACAACCCCTTGGTTAGTCCTAACAACCACTTGGGTTTGTGAAGTAGATAATGATACAGATTGAGAAGTAGTTTGAGAGATAGGGGCAATACCTGGTCAGCAGTTGATGCAAGAGTCCCAGCCGGAGTGGGTTGAACCACTGGAGGTTGAATTTGTTGTTCAGTGACAAGTATAGGTGGTTTAATGACCAATGTTGGTTGCACATGAGGTGGTGGTTATGGCGTAGGAAGCATAACTAGCAAGTTTATGAAACTGGCCATGTATGGTGTATGGTGTTAGGAAGCACTTGGGTTCGATCATTTCGAAAAGGAGCATGAATTGCAGATGGGACAAGATGGTTAAAAATCAAGGTCAAGAAATGAGGGTAATAGCAACACACCTTACTACCTGCATCAAACTCCTTTTTGGACTTGGTTACATGATTTAAAATGACACTGAAAAGTATATTACCAATATTGATTATTTGATTGTTAGCAATCGCAAAACTAATATTTTGCAACATAGTAGTTATGACACTATTGTTACTCTTTGTGGAGTTGGCAAACACTTTTACAACAGTTTCCAAGAAAATGTTCCATTCCTAAACCAAAAACTTCTTGTTAATTTTGGTTAGATCTACCTCCTCTTGATAATTAATACTCCTCAAGAAATGTATCAAGGCATCATTAGAAGGTAGATCTTCAAAGTTGTCAGTTGGAAGAT
This sequence comes from Saposhnikovia divaricata, assembly GCA_036435485.1. Taxonomy (NCBI): domain Eukaryota; kingdom Viridiplantae; phylum Streptophyta; class Magnoliopsida; order Apiales; family Apiaceae; genus Saposhnikovia; species Saposhnikovia divaricata. Next base: position 122,859,092 of record CM071597.1, on the reverse strand, counting down.
TTAAAGCAGCATTGATAGTTGATTCGTCCACTATGTATGGTGTTTCATTAAAAATGAAAGAAAAAGATCTTCCATTCTTAGCCACAATAGTAGTGGAACAAATCACCCTAAGAGAACCAAATTTTAAAGGAGCATTTGCAGTTATAGCAGTACGACCGATAGAACACTCATTTAAAAATCTTAAACAGGGCTTAAATCGCTCAACCGAACAGTTTTCAGGATTAAAATACCAACAAAATTATGCTTAACAAGATCAAAATTGTTATAAACATCGGCCATTTTTAACACAAATTAATGTCCTTGAAAAGCTCAGATTTTAACAAATAAACAGATTAATTCGGATTTTTCAAAATTAAAATTAGTTAAGAATTAATAAAAAATTTGAAATATTCAAAAGTTCTTAAAAAATTCTGAAAAATTGAAGAGATGATCTTGATACACACACAAACACTCTATTATTTTTAGATTTTGAAGAGTCAAAGTCAAACTCTTGATTTTTCAGATCTTACGAGATGGGTTTTAAAAAATCACAATGCTCAAAACTCAATCAAAACTTAATTTTCAACCGTCAAAATTCAGAGGATAAGCCTAGGAATAAACCAGTGTTAACAGCTTTTGAGTTTGATTGTGTTTCGTTAGTGAAAATTGGGTAGCATTTCGACTCAATAATGTGTGTATATGTATGTATCGACTTAGAAAGAAACTGAGTATAAGGACTCGAGTTTGTGCTGTTATGACTGTCCAACAATCCTAGTATGACACCCTATAATAAACTGATATTACACTAGGTTATGGCTCGATATGACACTTTGTATAAAGTGTCATACCGAGTGTCATACTAGAGTAAAAGTGAATATGACACTCTGGTATTTATATTATGACAGTAGTGTAATATTAGAAAGAAAAAGAAAAAAATAAGAGAAAACTAAATATTATAACTCTACAATAATTTACACTATTATGACACTTAATTGGATATTATGACAACTAACTGTTACGACACTTTTGTTATACCAGTTCTGTTATAGCTTGGTATGACACTTAGTAGAAATATTAGAAAATAAAAGAAAATAATTATTATGATACTACATAATGCACTGGTATGACACTTGTTAGGAGTGTCATATCGAGTGTCATGATAGTACTAAAGCTATTAAGATACCAAAAAAATCAATATGACACTTAGTAAAAATAATAACACATAATTGTTATGACACTAGGTAGAGGTGTAAACTACAACTTAATATTAGAAAAATTCAAATTATCAAAAAGAAAAAAAAATATAGTACTTCACAAGGGTTCGAATTTTAAAGCTAATAATAATTTACAGAAATAGAATTATATTAAGTAAATAATATGAAAATATTAAAGGATCATAGGTTCCCTTTTTAACACAAATTGAAAATTTATAAAAAGACAAACACTACAAAACATAATTTATTTATAACAAAATTCATAATAAATTAATAAATCATTAATTTTTCTAGCAAAATAACTTTCTACAAAGAAAATTGTTTGGAAAGAAATTATGACTTATGAACTATCATGAAGATTACTAGGTCATTTTTTAAAAAAAAATAATTTAATTTTCAACCCAAATAGTTTTCTAACAAATTATAAATTGTTAAATTTGTGAGAACTATTTTTTGAGAAAATCCATTATTCTAAAATACAGAAATATGGAATGGAGAATAAAAATGATAGTGGCAAAGCTTGTAGAAATTAACAAGTAAGAAAATTAGATGATAAAATAATTCTCCAAATGATTAAAAGACATCACTTGAAAAAATTTGTTAAAGAGCAAACATCAGATTTTAACTAGATTAATTACTAGAACTATTTAACATGCCGAATTCACCAACTAATCTGGTGAATGTGGATTTGTCAAGAGAATTATTAAAAATATCTGCTATTTGTTCTTCCGTGGATATAAAATGCAATTCCACGGTACCATTCATGACATGCTCTCGGATAAAATGATACTTGATGTCGATGTGCTTGGTCTCATATAATGTATAGGATTGTTAGAGATTGTTATGACACTTGTATTGTCACACAAGATAGGAATCTTGTCCAGTACATAACCATAGTCACGTAGCTGATTCCTAATCCATAAGATCTGAGCACAACAGCTTCCAGTAGCTATGTATTCAGCTTCGGCTGTTGAGTTAGAAACTGTTTGTTGTTTTTCTTGCTTTACCAGGAAACCAGTCTTCCCCCAAGAAATTGACAACTCCCAGAGATGGTTTTCCTATCTACCACACTTCCTGTATAATCAGAATCTGTATAGCCAACTAGGTTAAAACCAGATTCTTTAGGGTACCAATACCTAAATTAGGGATACCCTTAAGATATCACAAGATTCGTTTAACCACAATGAGATGCGCATCTCTAGGATCCGCTTGGAACCTTGCACACAAGCATGTAGCAAACATAATATCAGGTCTTCTTGTAGCAAGATAAATTAATGAACCAATCATGCCTCTGTAGCTGAAGATGAATCCTCCATTTTATATTTCTTGCGGAGTTCTTTAACATACTTGGATTGACAAATAAATACTCCATCTTTCCTTTGACTTACTTGTAATCCAAGAAATAAATTCAGCTCCCCATCAGGCTCATCTCAAATTTACCCTGCATTAGCTTAGCAAATTTCTTGCACAGAATGTCATTAGTAGACCCAAATATTATATCGTCCACATAGACTTAGACTAGTATAGTATCATTCTTATGTTTCTTTGTAAAGAGAGTTTTGTCTAAGACACCTCTATCAAAACCATTTTCAAGTAGGAATTCGAAAAGAGTGTCATACCATTTTCTTGGCGCCTACTTAATATCATAGATAGCCTTGAAGAGAAAGTATACCTAGTCCAAAAGATCTGGATCTTCAAAGCCAGGGAGCTGTTCTACATATACCTCTTCATCCAACTTACCATTCATGAAAGCACTTTTGACATCCATTTGATAAACTTTGAAGTTAAGAAAATACTGCATAGGTATCATCATAATCAATTCCTTCAGCTTGAGAGTAACCTTTTACAACCAGTCTAGCTTTGTTTCTAGTCATAGTTCTATCTTCATCAAGCATGTTTTTGAATACCCACCTAGTGTCAACCACTTTCTTGTCCTTAAGTCTAGTTACCAGCTTCCACACTTCTTGTTGTTTAAATTGATTGAGTTCATCTTGCATAGCAATCACCCAATCAGGATCTGAAAGAGCTTTCTCAGTTTTCTTAGGTTCCATTTCAGACAGACACCTTGTATAATTAAATTGATTCTGAGAGCTCCTTCTAGTTCTTTCACCAAAATTTGGATCACCAATTATCAACTTAAAAGGATGAGCTCTATTCCAAATAGTCTTTCTGGGAAGATTGGATTTTGATGATTCGCATTGTTCTTTATTGTGATGTTGAGTATGACTGGTTGATCCCTCATTGTCTCCCCCCGTGTTGTTGCCAGGTTAACTTGATGAATGTTCAAGGGGGTCAGTGGTATCTCCTATATTATCATTGTTTCCACCACTATCACCCTGATCATTATCATCATTATTATTGTTATCATCAGCAACAACATTAGGTTGATTTTTACCATCTGAGTCTGACATGTCATCAAACTTTAAAATTTAAGATGGATCTTCAGTTTGGATACTAGGAAGTTTAGGGTCATCAATTGTTACATTGACACTTTCAAGAACTTTGTATTGATCAATTATATACACCCTATATGTTATTCTTGAATAACCAACAAAGATTGCTTCATGTGCTTTGGCCTCAAATTTTCTACCACGATCATCTCCATCTTTAAGCACAAAGCATTTTGCTCCAAGTACATGAAAATACTTGAGTGTTGGTTTCTTTTCATTCAATATCTCATAGGGTGTCTTCATCATGTCTTTGTTGATTAGAGTTTGATTCTGGGTATAACAAACAGTGTTGACAACTTCAGCCCAAAAGTACATCGAAAGACTCGATTCACTTAACATAGTACGTGTAGCTTCAAGCAAGGTTCTATTCTTTCGTTTTACTACCCCATTTTGCTGAGGAGTTTTGGGTGCTGAATATTGTCTAGTTATCCCTTTGTCAACACAAAAGTCATTTAGAACTGCATTCTTGAATTCAGTTCCGTTGTCAGACCTTATAGCTCTTATTGGATACATTGAATCCAGCTCAATCAACTTGATGTGATCAATCACCATTTGTGGACTTTCTTCTTTGGAATTTAGAAAAAGGACCCAAGTGTATTTAGAGAAGTCATCAACAATCACGAGAGCATACCTTTTCTTTGACATAGACAACACATTAACTGGACCAAAAAGATCCATGTGTGGTAATTGTAGAGGTTCAGTTATTGACGATGTGTCAGTGCTCGTGAGTTGATGTTTTCAATTTCCCTTTTTGACAGGCATCATAAAGTCCTTCTTGTGTAAATTCTATTGAGGGCAAGCCTCTCACCAATTCTCTTTTAACCAGAGAGTTCATTGTCTTGAAATTAAGGTGATAAAGTTTCTTGTGCCAAGGTTAACTCTCATCAGTAGATGCTTTTCAAAAGAAGCAATTGATTTCTTCAGTGCTTCCAAAGTTCATGTTGGCTACGTACAGATTGCCTTTTCCAACTTCTATCAGAGAGGGATGTTCATATCTCTTGTGTGAGATCAGACAATTCTTCTTATTGAAGTAAACCTCAAATCCCTTGTCACAGAATTGACTAACACTTAGCAGATTATGCTTAAGTCCTTTCACAAAAGATACTTCATCAATGATAACATTTCCAGCTTCCAATCTACCATATCCATCAGTTTTACCCTTTCTGTTATCTCTAAAGGTAACCACAGGGCTAGCTTTCTGCACCACATTTATCAGCAGGGTTCCATCTCCGGTCATATGCCTTGAACATCCACTGTCCAAAATCCACATGACACGATCAACCTGTTCAACACCCTGTAATGACAAATAGGTTAAACTTTATTCAGAACCCAAATCTGATTGGGTCCAGTATACTTGAAAAACTGGCCTTTGTCAGGCAAAACCACATTTTTTATCTTTACACCAACATCTGGCTTAATGATTGGACATTTAACCCTATAAACGGATTTAACAAACATTAGTTTCATCTTGGGTTTCTATGTCTCTTTTGCGACAATAACATCATTTAGGACAACAGGACATTTCACCTTATAAATTAACCTTGGTTAACTTTTGACTTGGCTTAGGTGTCCATGTCCCCTTTCTAATATTAGAAGGACTAGCAGTTCTAGATCTAGCATGCTTATTATGATTAATAAATTATCTAGGAGCATTCATAGCAGAAGTTGCATGCATGCAATTAAAGTATGCTGAGATAACATTAAAAGCACAAGACATACTATTTAAGATATCGTAAGGTTCATGAGATGCACCAATTACAGGCATGACATGCATATCAGACATGTTATTGTTTCTTTTCACATTACTACCACCTAATCCAGTCTTAGGGGAACTTGTTGCTTTAACAACCTTGAATGGCACTTTAGGGGACACTTGTTTAGAGCGAACATTTTTTATTTTAATATCCTTAACAAATTTTACATTATTCCGGACATTCCTATTGGCAATATCGTCAGTTCTCAAGTCTTCTTCAATAATGATTGAAAGCAAGTTTGGTGGTTCTGCAACAAATTTTCTAAAAAGGGGTTCTTTAACACCCTTAAGCACGTGTGGTATTCCTCTTTCCTCCGCATTAACAGGCTTAGGGAAATTAATGCCTAACATGCCAACAGCCTCATTGTAGCCAAATCCTATTCCCACATATTTATCTACAGCTTGCTTATTGAACTTCTCTTTAGCTACTTTGCAGGAGTTAAATATAGCACTAACCTTGAGTTCTAGTCCAGCAATTTTATCCTTCAAAATAGTTTCTAATTATTTATAGCAATTAACTCTATTCTCTAAAATGGATGCTTCTTCTTTTAGCTTATCTTGATTAATGTGCACTTTTTTAAGTTCTATCATCTCATTTTCAAGAGTAGTATTTAACAAAACTATTCTGGCATTTTCTCGACTGGCATATTCTAAGCTACTACCAAGATGACATATTAACTCAGAGTCAGTGAATTTTACCTGAGAGTTAGGACAAGTGGTGATGTCAGATTGGCCATCAATGCAAGGTTACCAACTTCTTCTTCTTCACTTTCTGTATTATGCCAACTCTTTCCTGCAGCTACATAGGCCTTTCCTGCCTTCTTCTTCTCAGGAGCATAATATTTCCTTTAAATTTGTTTAGGTTTCTGACAGTCAGTTGCGAAGTGTCCCAGTTCATTGCAATTGAAGCAACGAATCTTGCTTCTATCGACAACTCCAGTCTTGTAGCCACCTTTGCTACCAGAGGATGAAGTACCTCCTTTTGGAATCTGTTGTTGTTGGGCTTGAATCTGAACTTAGGGTTTCTTCTGAATCTGAAATTGCTGAACTGTCTTACAACCATTGCCATAGATTCATCTTCCAATTACTCCAGCTCTTCTAGTTAATAGAACTCTCCACCATCCTGATTGACAGGTGTCTGTCCATGTTCCACCTCAATTTGTTCCCTATCCAAGCGGTAAGGTTGAACAACCTTAGCTTCCACTTCCTTTGGTGTCTCAACCACTAGAGTTGTAGATGTACTCAAAACTCGACCTTTGCCATAAATTTCTCTTTGTGGACTTTGCTCCAATTCATAGGTTTTTAGGATGCCAAATAGTCTTTCTAAGGAAACTTCATTCATATCTCTAGATTCCCTAATGGTGTGATCCTGTGTTCGAGAAGAGAGGGCATTGTTAGAAGGAACTTTCTGTTAATCTCTTTGAGTGTATAATACTTGCCATGCAAATGCAAGTTGTTGATCAGCTTGTTATATCTTTTAAACACTTCTTGAATACCTTCAATAGAGGCTGATTTGAAGTGTTCATACTCAGAGGTTAAGATCTTTAATCTATTCCCCTAACTTCCTCTGTTCCTTCATTGATAGTTTCAATGGTCTCCCAGATGTGTCTAGCATCTTTATAGTTCACAACATGACTGTACATTACAGGATCTATGGATTCCACTAAAATGAGTCGTAGATTAATATCAAGTGCAGCATCCTCCTTTTCATTTGGAGTGAAGGAATTAGAATTCTTTTGATAGGCCCTTGCAGGAGTAACAACAACTCCAGCGACAATTACTTCTTGTTCATAGACCATTGGTACAATTGGTCCTTTTTTCAACATTCCGAAATATTTAGGGCTGGCAACTTGAAGAAATAGCATCATCTTATTCTTCCACAAATCATAATTATTCTTGTCAAAAATAGGAATCTTAACAGTACCAACTTTTTGGTTTGACATGATGAATTTTTAAGTGAGTTAAAAAAATCGGGCTTGAATTTTAATTGAGTAAAAATATGATCTTGATTTTTGCTTCAATCAAATGGCTCAGATACCAATTGTTAGGTCCAATAAGATTATAGAAGGGGGGTTGAATACAATTCTATACTATTTTATCGAAATTTATCCGATAAATAAAATTTAGTTTTGACAAATTTGTGCAAAATTAATTGAAACAAAATTCAAGTTAAATATAATGATATATTAAACTTAAGGGATGTTACAAATTTAGTACAGAGTGTTATCAAGTTAATAAAAACAAATTAGAAAATTCAACATGAACTTTTCTAATTTAGTTAATAAAAATCAAGATAAGAACTAGGAATATAAATTCGCTAGTAACACAAGAACGATAAACAATCAAGTTCCAACGAATACAATATTACAAACAAGGAACTTAAGAATTTATGTGAATTAAAGTCTCTGGCAGTTGGAGCTTTAAAGAAGAGAGAGTTTGCGTCTTTTGGTTTAATATTGTACGTCTTCTGTGAGTGAAATGAATTCACTGGCTTCTGTCTCTATTTAACCAATATGGCCTTGAATTGTCAACTATCATAATATCTTCCTTTCAACACCATGACACTTTCATTTGAACTGCTATGACAGTTTCTTATACTAATATGACAATTTATTATGACTTTCGGTATGACAGTATACTAAATGTTATGATAGTCTTCAAATAGCTGATATGATAATCTGTTATGATTGTCACTATGACACATGCAAAGGCTGCTATGACAGTTGATAAAACCTAGTATGACATTCAGTATTACTCTTCACCATGACCGTTCAACAGCTGCTGTGACAGTCTTCTCAAAACCAATATGACTCTCGGTATGACACTTAGAGTGTCATAACAAAATAGTTTTTCAGAATTATTTAATTAAATTATTTTAACAAATCATTTAATTAAATTTCTTTTATATAATAATTCTAATTTAATTAATCTAATAATCATTTTAATGGAAAAATTAATTCTGAGAGAGTTAATTTATTAATTAAATTAACTACTTGATTTAACTAATTAAAGGAGAATTAATATACATCTTTTAAGAACCAAATATGTTCTGTATACCACTAAAAATAATAAAGACCTTCAATCAAATTTTTGTTGACGCTCGATGTTTTGTCTAGTTCATGATCGACTAACTTTGACAGTTGTTCTTCATTTTTGACTTTATGATGTGGTCTTTTTCTTTTCTCAACTCTCTTTAAATCTTCTGTACTGATATTGTCTCTGAAGAAATCTCTGTCACTCTAAATAAATCCATTTGCTTTAATGACACACCGAGGTTTGATCAGCATACTGAATCTTCTTCCAGTGTAAAACATCAAAACTATAGATTGACTTTCTTCTGACAGATAATACTATCTGAGATTCCTGCGATAGTTTATGTATTATTTACTTATTACAATCCAAATTAAGTTGATTATGATCCTCGAACTACAAATAGGTTGTGTCGTATGCCTTTCAGAACTGATTGAAATGATCCTCTACAAGAAGTCCTTTGCGATCCCGTACTTGAAGTGCCTAAGTCCTGACGAAGCTAACTTAGCTCTTAAAAAGGTCGATGAATGAATCTGTGGGCAACAGTTGGGGGCATAGCAATGGCTCACAAGATTGTTAGATTGGGATTCTATTGGTTTGAGATGATGGCAGATGCGAAAGATTATGTAAAGAAGTGCGATCGGTACCAGAAGCATACCCTAGTAGTTAGGCAACCACCAGAGATGTTGGCATCCATCAACTCTTCTATCCCTTCTGCTATGTGGGAGTTTGACATACTTGGGCCCTTTCCTATGGCCACAGCTCAAAGGAAGTTTTTGATAGTCGCAATCGACTATTTTACTAAGTGGATTGAAGCCAAGTCTTTGGCTAAAGATACAACAAAGAAAGTTGCGCAGTTCCTATAGGAAAATGTTATGTGCAGGTATGGGATTCCATGAGTCCTAGTGATGGACAATGGACGACAATTCAACAGTGAGGAATTCAGGAAGTACTGTAAAGAGAATGATATTGAACTCCATTTAACCTCGGTTGCCCATCCTCAAGCAAATGGACAGGCAGAGGTGACTAATCAAATTATCCTGGATGGACTGAAAAAAAGGGTGGAATGCTCTAGAAACACTTGGAATTGAAGTAGATGGAAGTTGCTCCCCCTCAATTGTTGTCTCCACTGCACTAATCTTTTCCCCCTTTTTGTTAGCATCAAGGGTGTGAGTAGTAGGTAGGTTTAGCAGTTTCTGAAGGAGGGCAATTTGTTGATTGTGAGTCTCAAAAATAAGTTTCTGATCTGCAATCAAATTGAGCATTTGAGACTCCAATTTTTCCATTTTTGCTGACAGAGTATCATTCTTCTTGTCTGTATCTACATCTTTCTTCAGCTTGGATCTAAGCTGTTGCATTGTAAGGGGAGGAAGAATGAGCTCCAAATCCTTTTTCTGAGTTTCTAAAGCATCTTTGATTGCAGCCTTGAATTCATCCTTGTCCTCAGCCCTTTGATTAAAAAGAAATTTGTGCAATTTGAGAGTAGCCAGAAAGTTCTCCTTCAGTTGCTTTAGAGCCGGTTCAGCATCCTGTAAAGTAGCCACAGCCTTCTTGTACTGTACTACTAGCTCAGTATGAGCATCCCTAGAAATGTAGGAATTTGATAGTAGCCATTCTGGTAAGTCTCCAGGTTCTTATGAAGGCCCTGCATCTTCACCTTCACTCTCGAATTCAGAATCATACTGAAATTCATCACTAGCATTTGAAGGAAGCATGGTAATGGCATCCTTAGCCCTTTGCATGGATTCAGTTGTGTGTACCAAGTGTAGCATCTGCTCAGCCTCCATATTGCCCTGTTTTGCCAAAGAGTCATAGGTTGGTACAGGGTGATTAAAGGTTTCAGCTGCAAGGTTAGTGCTATCAAGCGCTTGTTGATAGGCCTGTTGATAGTTACTTTCCCTTGATGCATCATCAATCTCCATTGACTCACTTACAATGGATTCATCCACCCTTATGTCCCCAGTACATGCTTTTCTCTCATTTTCTCTCTCTTTTTGCATCAGGGGCTCCCCTAGCTCACACCTCTCACACCCTCACCTTCACCTACTAAGGTGGTACTCTCTTTCTTTCCTTTTGCCTGGCAGAAAGAAATTTCCAGCCCCTCACTCACATTCTCCACTTTTGCCTGCTCACAAAGCAGCCCTCACTCTCTGTGATGACACTCCCTTCCCTCATTCCTAGAATTGTTTGTACAACTAATGTTACTTCCGTTGTAGTTGCAGTAGACTCAAATGAAGGAGTAAACTGAATTAGAGTAGATATAGTAGCGGGAAGAATATTGATCAAGGGATGTATAATATCCATTGATGCTATTATTGAATCTACCAATGAATGACTGCTATTAAGAACATCCGCCGGTGAACAAACACTTGTCAACGGATGAGAAATATCCATCGATGAAGTGGAAGGAATAGCAGTTGATAGAGTGACTATGGTTGAATCTGTGCAGATTGATTTTAAAGTAAGAGGCACAGTTTTAGCCACAGTTTCAGGAAAAATGGGCTGTTGGTCCAACAAATCATCTAAAAGATGATGACTAGCAGGTTCTGAGTGGGGCTCCACCCTTAGAGTTAAAGAGGGAGAATCTATTTGTGATGTGGTGATCATATCCACATCCAAAGAAAGATTTGGGGAGTTAGGAGTTTGTGGTGTGTTTATTGAGAGAGATTAGGGCTGTGATTCCACATTTGCTAGAACCACATCAAGCTGAATTTGAGAAGGTTCAATCACTGTAGATTGACCAGTGTGTGTGCCCTGTGCACCCAAAGTACTCTTTGGCCCTAGTAAAAGTTTTAGATGGTGAATTTATGTCAGTAGTGTCCCTTACCCTCTTGTGCAATGTTCCTGGCTGGGAACTCTTTTTAATGACAACACCCTGTTGAGAGGATGTTGCCAGGGATGTGTTTAATTCATTTTCAACACTTACAGTCTTTTGGGAGACTGCAGTATGGCTTGGCTGGGGCTCACTTACCTTTCCAACCTTATCCTTAGGGTTTCTTTGATTTTCACCCTTTTCCTCACCACTCACTACCACTTATTCACTTCCCTCGGTAGATTTTTTAGTTTTTACAACAAGTGTCTTTTGGAAGACACTTGAGGCTGGTTTCTTTTATTTGGATTTGGATTTTTGTTTGGTTGCTTGGGTAGGAAGTTGTGGGACATTACCAACTTCCATAGCAACAATCAAAGGCAAAGAAACTTGAGATTGAGGTAAGGGAATAGAGTTAGAAACTATTACCTTTAAAGAGAAACTCAATTAGATAAATTAGATCAAGTCTAACTTGTAGTTGTGATCATCCTCTTGAGTACATTAAGTCAAGAACACTGAGAGTGTCATTGTAATCATGTGATAGACAGTAATGTTAAGATTCATTTCCTTAAAATTGCTAAGTCATGAACATAGTGAAAACTGTCATGTTCATCATTTTAATTAGGAAAATAGCAGTTTCAGTTAAATAAACTAACACACAGCAAAAAGTACACTGTCACACATGGCAATATTAAGCAAATAATGAACTCAAAGGTAAAAACAAACCAACCACATCCATTAAATTACCAACAAAAGTAACAGTTCAATACATTACATATCCTTGATTAGAACAAAATAAACAGAAGCCCTACTACCCTAAGAACTAGGATGGTCTTCTGGGTTCTCCTTCTTCTAGGCAGCAGCAGCACGGCGGGAGAAGATCCTCGACATCGTGACAGCAAGGCTGATGATCCTCTCCTGCTCCTCCAGATCCGAAGTCGCTCCTACTCCCTTTCTTCAGCCTCCATTGCCCTTGCTGCAGCTCGCCTTTCCTCCTCGATGACTGAGTTCATCAGCAAGAACCATATCTCATACTCCAGATCATAGGTGAGTTCCCTGATGATCTCCCTAGGAACTTGGTCAACTGGGTAGCTTACACCCTCGACTACCATGGTGAAGCTTTGGTAATTAAAGAGGATACCGCCAAGGTAGATGAGAGCCATTGTTTAGAGATGAGAGGAATTTGAAAGGATAGGAGTTTGAAGAGAAGAAATGATAGAATAAGAAAAGGATTGTAACTAGTGTTGAATAAATAGAGAGTGTTTGGAAACATGAATCATCGCACAGACACGACTATTGATACCAGTTATAATTGCATGCGAGCCTAGTCTAGAAAAATAATCTCTCTCTTAGCTTCCCTAAAAAGTGTCATGATTAATCGTAATTCCCTTTTGAAAAGAAATTAATAGATATACACATATATATACGTAAGAGTAATAAGACAAATTCCAAGTAGTCATGTAAAGAGATCAAATAGCACATATAGCACATAAGCATGCAAGCACAAAACCCAAAAAGAATATAACCGTAAAAGAAATAGGCAGGGTAAAAGTGAGATTTGACAGCACAATAGTATTGCCAAATCAACGGTTAAGAAATAACCTAGAAATACCCAACGAATATTAGGATAAACCCTTAAAGTACAAGATATTCGTTGACATGCATTATTGAACTAATATAGTAAAAAATAACTTGTTATCCGTCGAAGTATAAAATCTAGATATGTGTTGAGACGTCAATGGCTAATGATATCCGTTGACATGTGAATTTTGACTTAGACAAAATTTGTACCCTTTTCATAGAAAAGTTCAACACACTCCTAGCTACATCTTAACTAACAAATATCTGAAATAGCTTAGGAAAAATTCAGCATACCTCGCTCACTTACCAACCTTTTGAATGTTGATTCATCAATTGGCTTAATAAAGATATCTGCAAGTTGTTTTTCACTTGGAAAAAAATGTAGTTCCACAGTGCCTTCCATCACATGTTCCCCGATGAAGTGATATCTTATGTCTATGTGCTTGATTCTTGAGTGTTGCACTGGATTCTCAGATAAAGCAATTGCACTAATGTTATCACAGAAGATTGGAATCCTTTCAACCTTCAACCCATAGTCAAGCAGTTGATTTTTCATCCATAGAATTTGTGCACAACAACTTCCAGCTGCAATGTACTCAGCTCCTGTAGTAGAAATGGAAACTGAATTCTTCTTCTTACTAAACCATGATACTAGCTTGTTCCCTAAGAATTGACAGGTACCTGTAGTACTTTTCCTATCAATTTTGCAACCTACATAATCTGCATCTGAATAGCCAGTTAGATCAAAATCAGAATCTTTAGGGTACCAAATGCCACGGTTTGGTGTTCCCTTAAGAAATCTGAAAATCCTCTTAATAGCTACTAAATGAGATTCCTTAGGATCAGCTTGGAATCCTGCTCGCACTATATGTCGGGATACCTAATAACATTGCAACAGTCGTCCTAATAACCTAAGGCGAACCTTATCCTAAATCGTTCTATCTAATGTCTATCCTAAATACGAACACCTAATCATACTAGCATGTTTCAGTTACCATAACCTGTCGCTCTGATACCAACTTGTGACGCCCCCAAATCCGGGGTCAGGATTTGGTATCACAAACCTATACAATCAAATATAACTTGATTATACAACGACCCCTCACCGAGGATCGATCTCAGGTTATGGTATGAAACAAGAATCTAAATTACAATAGTTATTACAACTACCATACCTTCACATCCATAGCGCAGTCCGATACCAAGTATGTCTGTGCTAACACTGAAATCTATACTTTATAAAATATCTCCCCGCTCTCATTCGGCTTGCAATTACACAGGTAGCCAATCCTTAACCCTAACTGGAAAGGATGGGTAAAACAAAGCAAGAGTGAGCCAACAATGCTCAGCAAGTTAATAATATAGTGAAGCAATAACATCTCAACACTTCATTTATGAACAATATAAATGAATAATTATCTCAATAGAACTTTCAATTTCCATCATCAAGTAAGAATTTTCCATTTTCTTCAACCATACTGCCTCAGATAAAACTTTGAGAAAAAGAATATCAATAAATCCCCCAATCATTCTTACTCCACTTTCAACGTACAACGTTACTTGCGAAGGGAATAACTAGGAAACTTCTATCCATCCTTAATCCCATTGTTTTACTGAGTTCCCAGTTTTGATCAAGATAGAAAACAACTGACTCAGATATCTGAAGGGTTTCGAGCATCAAATGCAGCGGAAAAATTAAAACAAAACAAATAATTATCGAAACCCTACCGTAGGATCCATGCAAAAACATGATATTTAATTCGGAGATTGATGATTTACCTTAAAGAAGCTTTAATAACGGATGAACATCAGAGATCCTAGCTACTTGAATCACCACGCATCCCGCTCTCACGATCTACGCTCTACCGGTATCCACACGAATGCTTGATCTTCGAAGGAGCGATGTACTAGCATCCGGAAACTGATTTCTCTCCATCTCCATCTTCTCTCTCAAACGGCTAGGGTTTTCTCTAAAAAGTCTAACCCTAATTTGAGACTTTAAGATGTTTATATAGAGAGATAAATCAGTATTCCATGGCCCAATCATATTGGCCTTTTACTCAAATTCGAATTCTTAATTAAATAATTAGTAAATTCGAATATCTATTTAATTAATTAATTAAGTCTAACTTAATTAATATCATAAATAAATTCAAATGAATATTTATTTAAATTCATAATTTAAATCAATTCTCCTTCAAGCATTCTTAGTGTGTAACCCTGTAGGTTATCATTACGTTGGCAATAATTTTATTATTCAATATAAAATTTTAAACAATGAGCGGCATCTAGTAATACATCATTGCTACCCAAGTAATAATAATAAATCGGTGATTCGATTAAACCTTTCGTGACTAATGTTCCTATGTAATCTAATCCCTTTAACCAAATATTAAAGATTAAACTAGAGGCATGTTGTTAGTCATCCTCGTCAACATTTAATCCGGGTTTCCTTGATCAATGGGTAGACTATCAAAAACAAATCAATATTTTAGCATGGCCATGCATTTCATAGTCTCACTCAATCAAGAGGCCAATAATATCTCTCCTAATTATAGGAGGGTTAAATCCTTTATCTATCATTCATATTTCTCATACGACTCATAATATACCCGATGTCCACTTTTATCATCACCCGGTCAAAGGTAACTTTTAATGTAGTCAAAGTATATTAATCCCCATATAGAAATATAATGATCTCAAGTCAGAGAATCATTACACCATTATCACTGTGAGACTTTCTTATGACTTTATTAAACATGAAGAATCTCACTATGGGTCTATCCAGTGCCATGTAGTATTTTACTTGCACCTATGTTCTTGACTTTAGTATCACTATACCTATGACCAATGATTTGTGGTCATCAGTTAACAAACATACTAATCTTTATGCATTATTATTGTCCCATAATAACAATGCTCGATTAGGGATATTTTTGGAATATACAATATTCATATAATCTCATTTTTTTAAGTCACATACTTAAAGATATAGAATACGTATTATATATTCCAAGGACATTTATTATTCTAACATTTATATCGTAGTAAATTAAGACATAATAAATTAACATATAATAATCAATAGAACACAATTATTAATTGACACTATCAATCTCCCACTTGCACTAGAGCCAATCGCCTATGTATCTAATACCCATGGAACTAGTGCGACCTTCGTGCTTCTGTTGCGATAAAGCCTTAGTCAGTGGGTCCGCAACATTATCATTATTATGCACTTTACATATATCTATATCTCCTCTCTCATTTATCTCTAAAAGAAGGTGATATCTCCTAAGTATATGCTTTGCCTTGGAATGGGACCTTGGTTCATTAGCCTGCACAATGGCTCCATTGTTATCGCAATACAGATCAACTGGATCTGCAATAGATGGAACCACACCAAGTCCTGTAATAAACTTCCAAATCCAAACAGCCTCTTTGGCTGCTTCACTGGCAGCAATATACTTAGCTTCCATTGTAGAATCAGCTACTGTCTCTTGCTTAGAAATCTCTAGCTTACAGCACCTCCATTTAGACAAAACACAAATCTAGACTGGGACATAGAATCATCCCTATCTGTCTGGAAACTAGCATTAGTGTAACCTCTTACAACTAGCTTCTCATCTCCTCCGTATATCAAGAACGAATCTTTAGTCCGTTTAAGGCACTTAAGAATATTCTTGATAGCTATCCAGTGACCCTCACCTGGATTAGACTGGTATCTGCTCGTTATGCTCAAAGCATACGAGACATCAGGACGAGCACATATCATTGCATACATTATAGAACCAATTGCCGAAGCATGTGGTACTTTACTCATATAGTCCTTATCATGTGATGATTTAGGACAGTTTTCCTTTGAGATCACTATCCCATGAGACACTGGGACATATCCCCTATTTGCCTCTTGCATCCCGAAATGATGCAACACCTTGTCAATGTATGTACTCTGACTTAAGTCGATTAATCTTTTAGATCTATCTCTATAGATCATGATCCCTACGATATAGGTAGCATCGCATAAGTCTATCACCGAGAAACCTTTTCCTAACCAAGTCTTCACAGCCTGTAGAGAAGGAATATCGTTCCTATTAGTAATATGTCATCTACATATAATACTAGGAATGCCACATGGCTCCCACTAACCTTCTTGTAAACACACGGCTCGTCCTCATTTTGTATGAAACAAAATTCTTTGACTGTTTCACCAAAATGGATGTTCCAACTCCTAGAGGTCTGCTTTAATCCATAAATGGATCGTCGCAACTTACAAACCAATCTAGCAAACCTTGAATCGACAAAACCCTCAGGTTGTGTCATGTACACATCCTTTTATAAGCTCCCATTTAAGAAAGCGGTCTTGACATCCATTTGCCAGATCTCATAGTCATAATAAGCTATTATCGCAAGCAAAATCCTGATGGATTTGACCATAGCTACTGGTGAGAAAGTTTCATCATAGTCAATACCATGAATTTGCTTGAAACCTTTCGTCACTAATCTTGCTTTGTAGTCCCGTAAATTACCATCCATGTCAGCTTTCTTCCTGAAAACCCACTTTAAGTGGTTCAACCAAAATCCATACTTGGTTTTTCATACATGGAATCCATCTTAGATTTCATTGCTTCCAGCCATCTCTCAGAATCTAGACTATTCATAGCATCTTTGTAGGTGAGAGGCTCATCATCATCTATGATCATCACATCGCCACTTTGAGTCAGAATAAATACATAATATCTATCTGGCTCATGGCGAATCCTACTAGATCTACGAATAACCTGTGTTTCTTGGACAGTATTGTTCTCAACATTTTGAGTTACATTCTGCTCATATTCCAACTCTGGTTCAACGTTATCTTGTGGTTCTCGATCCTCGTCGAGATCTATTGTCCTCCCACTATTTTTCCTAGAAAGCAGTTCTCTCCCTAGAAACACAGCAGTTCGAGCAACAAACACTTTGTTCTCTGAAGGTTTATAGAAATAATACCCTTTTTTGTTTCTATTGGGTATCCCACAAAATCTGATTTTGGTCCTAGCTTGTCTGAGATCAGACGTTTCATAAACGCTTCATATCCCCAAATTTTCATAAATGACACGCTGTGACGTTTCTCAATTCATATCTCATATATGGTGTCTTTTGAACCAATTTAGAAGGAACTCGGTTTAGTGTTTGTGCAACCGTTTCTAGGGTATAACCCCAGAAAATAATTGGAAGATCCCTTTGACTCAACATCAATCGTACCATGTCCAACAAAGTACGATCTTTCCACTCAGACACCCCATTCCACAGTAGTGTTCTATGAGGAATGAGTTGTGATACAATATCACACTCCTTTAAGAAATTCTTAAATTCCAGGCTTAAGTATTCTCCTTCACGATCAGATCGTAGAGTTTTATACTTTCGCCTATTTGCTTCTCTACTTCAGCCTTATACTCCTTAAATTTTCAAATGATTCAGATTTGTTCTTTAAAAGATACACATATCCGTATCTACTAAAATCATCAGTAAAGGTTATGAAATAATAAAAGCCACCTCTTGCCATCGTACGCATTGGACCACATACATCACTATGTACCAGTTCCAATCGCTTGGTGGCCCTCTCACCTTGTCCGGTAAAGGAAGCTTTAGTCATTTTGCCCAATGAGACACGGTTCACATTCTTCGTATGATTCAAAATCAAACTTATCCAAGTATCCATCTTTATGTAACTTAGAAATGCAATTCTCACTTATATGGCCTAAACGACAGTGCCAGAGGTATGTATGATTTGAGTCATTTGTCTTAAGACGTTTATTATTTACATTATAGACAGGAGTATCAAGAACATATAAACCATTAAACAAATGTGCAACCTTATAGGTAACATTATTCAATGAAAAGGAACAACAATTGTTCTGAATCATAAAGAAAAAGTAATCTTGTCTAAACAAGAAACAGTAATAATGTTTCTACAAATCGTAGACACGTAATAACAGTTCTCTAGTTCTGAAATAAGCCCCGAGGGCAATGATAAATAAGTCCCTACAGCTAAATCAGCAATCTTTGCTCCATTGCCAACATTTAGGTCGACTTCTACTAACGCCAAAGTCCTACTCCGTTGCTATTTCTACACATTTATACAAATGTGAGAACCACATCCGGTATCTAATACCCATGATGTAGAAGTAGACAAATTGACTTCTATAACATAAATACCTGAATCAGAAATCTGAACAGCCTTCAGTTTCTTCAGATCCTCCAAATAAGCTTGACAGTTTCTCTTCCAGTGACCCGGCTTCTTGCAATAGTGACAATCACCTTTTGCAACACTTCCTGTAAGCATCAAAGCCCCTTTGGGAGCATATTTTGGATTGGAATTAGATTTGGATCCAATCCTCCTCTTGCCTTTCCATTGCCAATCAAGGAAGTTTGTTCCTGTCAACTTGTCCTTCTCAAGGACTGATCGTACAGAGAAGTTATTTGAGTTGTTTGTCATTAGAATATCTACAATGTTAAAATGCATAAAATAATTAGTCTGCGGTATTATTAAGTTATGTTCAAGTGATTATTCATATATATTCAAAATATATATCTCCCACTATTTTTATCAAATTAATAGCCCTTACTATTAATTCGAAAAGTATATCCCATAAATCTTTCTAGTGGGCCAAGATCCATATTTCGTCATGTCCTATGTCAACCACTGGTAGTCCTTAAAACATGATTATTTAGGTAGACAAAATTTGTCAATTATATCATATATAACTCTTAGATAGTTTGGTAGAACAATATTTGTTCACATAACAACATTTGTTCCTATTTATCCAATAAATCTTACCAAACTCCATGCTTCTAAGTTCATAATAGCTGAATATAACCGTTTATTTTCACCTTATTATGACGACTCAGTTAAGTTAGACCCAATGATACAAAGGCCGAATATAACCGTTTATATTCGTCGCATCTCACCATGATAGATAAGAGTCCCCTGCCACTAACAGCCCTTCCCCTTATCCATCTAGGATTCGATGAGTGTTCATTCATTGGAAAGCATCTGATTAAAACTTAATATTTTGTTAAGGGGTTTAGAAAATTTATAACGATCATGATCATATCATAAAGAGATTCCCAATTTCTCCTTGAATTAACTACATCAAATCAATATTCATCAATGGTTTGATTTCCAGGTAGTTGGAGGAGTCACAAACGGCCTCTCTTAATAACCAACTTCCTTACAGGTACATCCCGTTTTTGACAAAATCTCCCCATATCAAAATTATCGAAAATTTGTATTTAATTCCGTGTTTCATAAACACAGAAATCTCATATCGTTATGTTTAAGTTAAAATCTCAAGTCGTTACAGATTTTATCTTGTTTTAGCAGGCATGGCATGGGTGATGTATCTAATACATACATACATGATTAATCTAATTAAAGCATGCATCATCTATGTTATTCTGCACATACATCCATACATATATGTAAAGTGCGATAAAATAAACTTGGTTGGTTATGGCCCAATCCTATGTGATCTTTATCAAGCTCATGATAAAGATCATGGTCAGACTATGGTGGTAAAATAAATACAAACTATTACAAACGTTCTTCCTTGTGAATCGCCTCATGTATTGCTTCATTAGATCACCTCCATTAGATAGCCTTCTTGAGTCTTCAAATACATTACATAATTCAAAATAAAAACTAATCTAACGAACTTACAAGAGAACTCGAGTTACATTCGAGATAATAAATTACAAGGAATAACGACATGCAAGTCGTATTTAGAAACCAAACCATAATACAAAACCACTAACCTATGGGTCATTAAGGCCATAACCAATCACCATGCTCATATAAAAATTAAGAACATCTCAGATTTCATAAACACATCAAACCATATCATACTTCTCATGATCCAATCATAGAAATCATATAACGCAAAAAGCAGAAAATCAGAATCAAATTCTGAAAAGAATAAATCACCGTTTTGAGGCACTAAACGGCGTCAAACGCCTTACAGATGCGTCGGTGATAGGTATGCTATCAGTTTTGTTCATTGGCCCGATTCCAGTCTGAAAACACATATCGTTTGCGAAAATCAGACACTGGATACAGATTTCAGCAAATCTGCGACAACTATTTCAGAATTCATATCGAATACGATTCTTGTAATAAGAACAAACATGTATCATATACATACAACAATATACACAATCATCTCATGATGATTATACAATCCACATGAATATCATATATTCATCATGATCAAATCATAGAACATATAAGGCATAATCAAAATTGAAAATTAAATCAGAAATACTTGAATCACTGTTTACAGGTAGTAAACGACCTTAAACGCCTTATAAACGCACGAGTGACAAAGTCAGTTTTGTTCAGACGCCCATTTCCCTTTCCGAAAAGGTAATTTGGACGAAAATCGGACACAGTATGCAGATTTCACCAAATCTGCACATCGTATACAAAAATCGTATCGTATACCATTCCCATATCAAGAACAAACATAAATCATATATATATCAGTATATATACAGATTATATAATCATCATATGATCATCTCAATCATCATCAACAAACAGTTTATACATATATATGTCAAAATCAATGCATCATACATGACAATCATCAAACATGCTCGTATATACATCAAAGCTGTAGCATATAACCGAATTAAAACGTTTTTGCAAGTACCTCTGATACCATTGAAGGGTTTCGAGCATCAAACGCAGCGGAAAAATTAAAACAAAACCAATAATTATCGAAACCCTACCGTAGGATCCATGCAAAAACATGATATTTAATTCGGGGATTGATGATTTACCTTAAAGAAGCTTTAATAACGGATGAACATCAGAGATCCTAGCTACTTGAATCACCACGCATCCCGCTCTCACGATCTACGCTTTACCGGTATCCACACGAATGCTTGATCTTCGAAGGAGCGATGTACTAGCATCCATAAACTGATTTCTCTCCATCTCCATCTTCTCTCTCAAACGGCTAGGGTTTTCTCTAAAAAGTCTAACCCTAATTTGAGACTTTAAGATGTTTATATAGAGAGATAAATCAGTATTCCATGGCCCAATCATATTGGCCTTTTACTCAAATTCGAATTCTTAATTAAATAATTAGTAAATTCGAATATCCATTTAATTAATTAATTAAGTCTAACTTAATTAATTTCATATATAAATTCAAACTAATATTTATTTAAATTCATAATTTAAATCAATTCTCCTTCAAGCATTCTTAGTGTGTGACCCTGTAGGTTATCATTACGTTGGCAATAATTTTATTATTCAATATAAAATTATAAACAATGAGCGGCATCTAGTAATACATCATTGCTACCCAAGTAATAATAATAAATCGGTGATTCGATTAAACCTTTCGTGACTAATGTTCCTATGTAATATAATCCCTTTAACCAAATATTATAGATTAAACTAGAGGCATGTTGTTTGTCATTCTCTTCAACATTTAATCCGGGTTTCCTTGATCAATGAGTAGACTATCAAAAACAAATCAATATTTGAGCATGGCCATGCATTTCATAGTCTCACTTAATCAAGAGGCCAATAATATCTCTCCTAATTATAGGAGGGTTAAATCCTTTATCTATCATTCATATTTCTCATACGACTCATAATATACCCGATGTCCACTTTTATCATCACCCGGTCAAAGG
This sequence comes from Saposhnikovia divaricata, assembly GCA_036435485.1. Lineage (NCBI taxonomy): Eukaryota > Viridiplantae > Streptophyta > Magnoliopsida > Apiales > Apiaceae > Saposhnikovia > Saposhnikovia divaricata. Next base: position 122,836,586 of record CM071597.1, on the reverse strand, counting down.
TAACTTTTAATGTAGTCAAAGTATATTAATCCCCATATAGAAATATAATGATCTCAAGTCAGAGGATCATTACACCATTATCACTGTGAGACTTTCTTATGACTTTATTAAACATGAAGAATCTCACTGTAGGTCTATCCAGTGCCATGTAGTATTTTACATGCACCTATGTTCTTGACTTTAGTATCATTATACCTATGACCAATGAGATGTGGTCATCAGTCAACAAACATACTAATTTTTATGCATTATTATTGTCCCATAATAACAATGCTCGATTAGGGATATTTTAGGAATATACAATATTCATATAATCTCATTTTTTTAAGTCACATACTTAAAGATATAGAATACGTATTATATATTCCTAGGATATTTATTATTCTAACATTTATATCACAGTAAATTAAGACATAATAAATTAACATATAATAATCAATAGAACACAATTATTAATTGACAAAAGTATTTCCTAGAAGCACAATCACATTGTTTCTAGGGCACTAACACTATCAATATCCACAATTTTGAAACTAATGACCATTTACCTTGAAACATATATATCTTATCAAAACATTCCTTTCTTTAAAACCGTTTCATCTTTGGAACATACTTTTCATAAATCCTTTTAAAAACATTTAAGTTGATTGGAGTTTTTTCCCTTAACATCGGACAATACGGGTGATCGGCCACGTAAAGTCCCCATACCGGACATGAAGTCTCTATGGACCTTGAAATTGGGTTCCCAATTAGGCAACACATTGGCCTTTAATGCTGGACTAGGACCACCCTAGCCTCTTACGCTCAATAAAAAAAATGTTGGACTAGGACCACCCTAGCCTCTTACGCCTCCAATCTGAAGGGATCCGTAAAAAAACATTTAAACGGAAACCCCCATATCAAAACCTTTAAAAATTTCACTTTCAAGTCCTTTATACTCACTGATAACAGATCAGCCCAGTATAAGGAATTTTAAAAAACATCTTTAATTAATTATGCCATTTAAATGAACATTAAAAGATTAAGGGTCAGGGAAGCATTCGATATAAAGAATCATGAACAACACAGCAATAAGATTAAGATTCAGGGAAGCATTTGCTTAACACATATATGTCAGATGTGAAACCTATTTCTGATATAAGAAATAATAAACAACAAAGTAATAAGATTTAACCAAACATGGTATGGTTCAGTAAAACAGAATCATATATCAACAAGGAAACATTAATCAATTAAGGAACGAAGCAATTGTTATGTTTCTAGAAATTGAACAACAATTATAAAGGAATTCGGGAATAAAGAAAATTTGAAGTTCAATAGAAGATTTAAGTTACTGCACTGGTCATAAAACAATGAAGAGTCGTTAGATTATAAAGAATAAAACAAGGGTTAGGGTTCTAGAATTTAATTCAAGGGTTATGAAATCTAGTTTCGCTTGTATGGTTTAAAGGAAAACATAAGGAAAAAGGCTAAGATAAAGTAAGGCATAAATTATAAGTCAATGATTATAGTTCAACAGGAGACAGGATAAGTAATAGGGTACATATAAATAAAGATTCATAAGGATAAGCAAGGTACATGTGTTTCAATGGTAATTTATAAGGAATAAACAATAAGGTATAAAGGGGTTCAACAATAATTAAAAAGGAATAGCAATTGGGTAATAAAGTTTCAATACAAGGTTTGAGTCACTTAAACAGAAAAAATAGGTGCAGACCCTAGCAACATGATTTGGAAGAAAACTCACAATTAATAGAAACATACTTACATCATTCAAAATGAAAATGAAAGATACAGATACTTGCAAGAAGGAATTTGAAAGAACATCATATAATTAACGGGACAGGTTCACATCACTTGAACAAATAAGTGAGGGATAGTATACTTGCCTCAATACATGAAGTTTTCATTTCCAAAACATCAATTCGCTATTCACTTTACATCAATCTCTACTTCTATATACGTTGGCTTCTACTCGATCGTACATCCATCTTTCTTTTATCGCGGTCTGCTTCTACACGAACATATTGGTCAACTCTGAACTTATCTTTCTTCTCCAAAATATCCCTTTATACTTGTACTGGCTCTTAACCGGCCTCCCATTCGTACCTATATCAAAGTATCTTAACCGGCCTCCCATTCGTACCTATATCAAAGTAAAGTGCTACTTCAGTACGCGTGTATTCCATAACCTGTCTAACTCAATCTACCCAAACGTGTCCTATAACGCTTTACAACTAAACATATATAACACGTATTAATCACCTTCTCGAATTAATAATGTATAGCCACAAAATCATATAAGCACTTAACCCTTAATATTAATTTACACTTATACCCTTTTAACACGCATATCACATCGATTCACCAATAATCGTCAACGATATACTAAACAAATTATAAAATAATGCCAACAAAAATTGGACAGAACCTCCTTTATAAATATGGCCTAAACTGTCAGAATACAATTTACCAAACCAGCAATCAAACATTCCTTGCTTTACTATTAACTCAATACAATCTCATAATCTTCACAATCACACTAATACACATCATTTATATTCCTTTTGACCATCCGCACTCTTACCACTTAATATACATCCTTGTACCAATCACAGGCCACTGACATAAATATATACTTATAACCGATAAGCCACTAGCAGGTAATCACATAAATAAAATATAATCCACATACCACTTCATACTAGTAGTACGTACATGTATACATATACTCGAGAAGGTACAATTAAGATTTTTAGAAAATTTTGACGGAATCTCCTTTATGCGGGTAACTACTAGTCGGAAACACAACCGACACAACCAATAATAATATTCATATTACACTTAAAATTGAAATCCATATCAAATATCAACCAATTCGAATCATTACAATTCCATTCCGAACAATCCATTACATAATAAATAAATTGTACCAATCCAAAATTAAAATTACAATTTATTGTATAATTATTAAAATTAAATTTGGCTCACGAATCATCATCACCAATCTACCCTCGACTCAAATTAAATCATCGTCGAGGGGGCAAAATTCCGGGAGTACCCTAATTTAGGGTTTCCGACTCGAAACTCTGCACATAAAAATTTAAGGACAATATATCAAGTAATTTCACAGAAGTAGTCAAACACAGCACTGATTAAATCATCAAAAATTTTAAATATCAAACCACTATAGTCGAATTACAACAGCAGTATAATCAACTAGCAGCAAGGATATTTCAATACAATAATTTGTGTACACATATACACAGTCACAACCAAAACAATCAAGAAGCTTCAAGGCCGAGCCCAAACTTCAACCGCACCCACAAGCTAAAATTATACAAACTGCACACACACACACTAGATACTCAGCACATACACATGGCCACACACTCACTCACCGTTAACCCACACACACACTACACGCACACTGTTCTTGCACACAAGCTTGTTTAACACACATACACCCAATTCGATGTTAAGAACATGGGAGGGGAGGAGATAATCCACACAGCCACACCAACACACAACGATTTCACCACACACGCCTATACACAGCTGGTTTTTTCGAGAGCAGGAACCGGAAGAAACAGAGACACAAGCCTCCAATCGGATTATGCACGCACAAATACCCATTTTGATAGTAGTAACAGAGGAAACAGCGGATGGAAGAGATAAGGAAAGGACTGTGCTTACCATCACCAAACAACATCGGCCGAGGAGATTAAACGGAAAGAAAACAAAAGGAAAAAGATGTGTGCGTGATAAAATGAGAGAGAGAGAAGTCTCGAGAAGAACCAAGATAGATGTGAGATTGTCTAGAAAATTTAGGGATTGGGGTTATATTTGATTTTGGGGAAAAAATCTGAAAAGACATTTTTGTATTATTATATATATTTTTTCTAATTCAAAACAAGTTAAAATCAATTGATAAAATAGAAAGTAAATAGAGAGTAATTAAGAAAAAACATATTTTCATTTTTAAAAGGTTGAAAATAAAATTATCTGTCTCCCCGTATTTTTCAAATATTTTTAGGATAAAAAACGAATTAAATACGAATTTTATAAGATTAAATTAATAAAACACAAATCAATTCATAAAATCATTTTACAATCCTTAGAAATCAGAATAAATCCACCTAATATTTTTAAAACTTAAATAAACTCATAAAGCTAATAATGCAAAAGATTTCATAATTTTTACTAATCCCAATAATTTTATAAAATTCTCTGAAGATCAATAATGCATGATTTAAATATATTTAAATCATTAAAAATACAAATAAAAATACATGGACGTGCACGGCACACATAAACCATCATATAAGCATTTAAACACGTTCTCACATATATTCCACCTTTCCAACAATATTTACATAATAAAATTCATAATTAATATTAAATAAATATTTATAAAATATGAAATTTTTTTAGGGCATTATAACTATGCCATTCTCATCCATCTTGTTCTTGAATACCCACTTAGTGTCAATCACTGATTTGTCTTTAGTTTGGGCACAAGCTTCCATATATCATTTCTTTCAAACTGGTTTTGCTCTTCTTGCATATAGCTACAATTCAGTCTGGATCTAAACGTGCGTCCTCAACTTTCTTAGGTTCTTCTTTAGATAGAAAACTGTTGTATAAGGATTCTTCTTGAGTTGCTCTTTTAATTTGGACTCTTGCATTTGAATCCCCAATAATGAGTTCAAATGGGTGATCTCTAGTCCATTTCCTCTGTGGTGGCAGGTTTGACCTGGATGATGTTGCTTCATTCTCCTCATGTTGATCATTTTAATTAGTTATTGAGTGATGACTCTGTGATACTCCTCCTGAGTGTGTGGCTCTAAAATTTGCAGAAGGTGGAGTTCTAACAGAGTGATCAATGGACATATCTCTTTGGCTCTCAACGGATGCTTCAAAATGATTACCAACGAATAGAGTGTACTCAGCATCGGCGGATGGAGTGTTGTGCTCTTCAACGGATAAATGACCTTGAGCATGTAACCTTCTGAGTGTAGCAAGCAATATTAATAGCTTCAGCCCAGAATTATGTTGGTAATTTTGATTCTTCAAGCATGGTCCTTGCAGCTTCAATAAGAGTTCTCTTTCACAAAACTCTCTCATCACGGAATTCTTGAACTCGGTTCCATTATCACTTCTGATTCTTCTAACTTTGAGTGTATGATTGTTGTTGACTATCTTGATGGGATTGATAATGATTTTACCTGCCCCATCTTTAGAGTGCAGAAAGAATGTCCAAGTGAATTTTGAAAAATCATCAATAATCACAAGACAATATCTTTTCCCAGAAGTGGACAATACATTGACTGGTCCAAATAAATCCATGTGCAGTAGTTGTAAGGGTAGATCAATTGATGTCATTGACTTGGATTTGAAAGAGGCCTTCTTGTGCTTCTCTTTATGGCATGCATCACACAATCCATCCTTGGAAAATCCCAGTTTGGAATACCTCTTACCAGATCCTTCTTTACCAACTCATTCGTAGCTTTAAAATTTAAGTTTGACAGTCTATTGTGCCAAAGCCATCCTTCATCCACATCTGCGTTGCTGAAAAGACATGTAGCTGAATTTGCACTTGTTGAATTGAAGTCAGCTATGTACACATTTCCTTTTCGATTTCCTGTCATCACCACCTTGTTATCATTTTTCTTGATAATAACACAAACTTTAGATGTGAACCATACATTTTGACCTTTATCACACAGTTGACTGATACTAATCAAGTTATGCTTAAGACCATCAACCAGTGCTACCTTCTCAATGACAACATTTCCTTGTGAAATCAAGCCATATCCTCTAGTATATCCTTTGATGTTGTCTCTAAAGGTAATGCTAGGGCCAGCTCTCTCCTCGAACTTAGTGAGCAAGCTAGAATCTCCAGTCATATGCCTAGAACAACCACTGTCCAGGTACCAAAGACTCTTTCTGTTTCCATACACACATCAAAACCAAATCAAGTTTATTTTGGTACCCAAGTTTCCTTGGGTACTGCCTTGTTAGCCATTTTCTTTCCCTTCAAACCCTCTTCACCCAAGAGTTCAGATTGAGTTAAATTAACCTTAACTCTAGGTGTATGTCCTTGAAAAATAGGGTCTGACAAATGCTTATATGCATTATAGCTAAATGTAGAGTTAGGCATAGTCTGTGCAGACATGTTATTCATCATCCATGGCATCTGTGGCATATTGAAAGCATTGTAATATGGATTATGCATGAATTGCATGTTAGCATACTGACTAGATGCATGAGAAGGTTGGACAAACATGTTAGGCATAACATCCATAGCAGGCATAGGTATAGACATATTGGGCACAGAAGCATCTTTCACTATTTTACAGCTAGCAGATAGATGATTAACACTACCACATTTCACACAAACTTTCCTAGGAGCATATTTATCAGGTGTGTAATTGTTGTATTTGTTAATACCTACCTTGCCATTTCTATTCTTTTTCCTACCCTTAGCCTTTGATTCAATCTTTTCTAACTTGTCCTCCAATTGCTTGTGAGACGAGTGACCTATGTTGCCTTTCTCAACTGATTTTGTTTTGCTACATTCTCTTGTTTCAAAGTTCTTATTGACGGGTCCGTATTGATTATTCAACTTAACTAAAGTTGCTTTGTTGATAGTTTTGGCCTTCAACTGATACTTCTCATCCGTTGACTCGATGTTCCTCAACGGATGATCAATATCCTTTGATTGATCACTGTCTGAAGAAACTTCACCATCAATCTCTAACTTTGCTTCGTTTAGCTTGCAGAAAGAATCAATCCCTTGAACACTATAGATTTCTTCAGTAATTGCCTTTGATCCTTTCCACTTAGTTATCAATTCCTGTTCCTTCCTCAATTGTTCTTTTAATAGATCTTCACTTTTAAGAGCCTCAATCAATTCATTTTTAGCATCCTGGCAATCTCTTCTCAAAGTTTCAAATTCAATCAATTGAGTTTCTATTAAAGCATTCATGTCACTTAACTTTTCATTTTGATCTCTAATCCTTTTGTTTTCTTTGTTAATAATTTTAGGGAAACATGCATGTTGTGCAATTCGACAGTCATTTCATCAATTGTACAAACAAATTCAGATTTAGAAAGTTTAGTTAATTTGTAGAGTATACCCGGTTGCTTGCTGAGCTGGCTTCTTCTTCATTTCTGTAGCCATGAGAGCTAGATTGACAAACTCCTCTTCTTCATCTGTGTCTCCTCCAGCAGCCCAGTCATTGTCCTTTGACATGAATGCTTTTTCTTTTTGCTTGAGAAGATCAAAGTATTTTTTCTTGTAGTCAACAGATTCAAACTGTCTTTTCTCCTTGGATTTTCTACACTCATTTGCAAAATGACCAGCAATTTCACAACTAAAGCATTTGATCTTAGACTTTTCAGCCATGTCTTTGTTAGGTTGATAGCTTCTTCTAAATTGCTTTGATGTTGTAGGGTTTTTCTTGAATCTGAGCTTAGAGAACCTTTTTCACAAAAAGGCTAAGTACTCATCCAAGTCTTCAGATTCATCACCACCAGATGCTTCTAGTTGTTCAACCATTTTGCTCTTGCCTTTGCTCAGCTTTCCTACACCTTCACAATTACTACAACAAGTACTTGGTGTGATCTTGACATCCTCCATCTTTTCACCATCTTGACCACTGGGCATACTAGCCACCAAAGCTACAGCTCCACCCTTTTTCTGACTTTTCTCGATCTCCTCATCTTGTTGCAGTTCAAGCTCATAAGTATTCAAGATATCGTATAGTCTCTCAAGGGTAAAATTTTTATATTCTTGAGAGTTTCTCAATGAGACTGTTGCAGGTTTCCATTCTTTATGAAGAGATCTCAGAAATTTGAGATTGGAGTCTTTGACAGAGTAAACTCTTCCATACAACTTTAAACCGTTTAGAAATTTCTAAAATCTACTAAAGATATCAGTGAGATTTTCACCAGAAACAAAGTGAAAGTACTTATACTGTTATATAAGAAGCTACATCTTGTTTTCTCTGACTTGCTCAGTTCCTTCACAGATTGTTTGTATATTGTCCCACACTTGCTTAGCAGTGGTACAGTTAATGACATTATTTGTCTTGGTCTATACCATTGAACAGGATATTCATGGTATTCTTGTCTTTATGTATTTCTTCCAAGTCCTCTTCTATGAATTCAGCCTGAGTCTTTGGTATTGACCTTCCGGCCACTGCAGTGCTTGCATGTGCTCCAACTCTAGATTTGGCTTTCATATGAACATGTGGTCCTTTCTCTATGCAGTCTACATAACCTTCATCGATGGCTGAAAGATGAAGATGCATCTTTACTTTCCAATGAAAGTAATTTTCTTTGTCAAGCATTGGAATCTTCACGCCCGTGTCCTTCTTTCCCATGGTGTTTGATCTTTAAACTTCTTGTTTGTTAGAAGCTTGCTCTGATACCAATTGAAAAGTCCAAATAACACCACAAGTTTGTAGAAGGGGGTTGAATACAATCTTGAACAAAAATTTTCGAAGTGAGAGGCTCAACAGTTTAATAACAAAACAGATAACTACAGCAAGTGTATGGAAAGTAGACAAAAAGACAACACTTACAAAATTTCAGGTGGGTTTTCTGATCCACCTGAGATTTATATTTCGAATAAATAATCTGTGTAGAAAGTACACAGCTGCGATTACAAAGCTTTGAATACAAAAGAAAACCTAACTATCTCTCTCTTTGAGCTCTGTGTTTTCTCTTGTACTTCTTGTATGTATGCTCTCATATATAAGCAATGCTACTCTTGGGTCATAAATATCCCAAGATTATAACCGTACAAACAAAATGAATATTACAAAGTCAAATGTGTTTGCAGGTTTGCTACCACTCATTTTATTAACGTGACACAATTTTCTCTGATTGTCTTGGACATATATTGCTAGATTTCATCATCCAAAATGTTTGCTAAGAAAAGGAATGTTTCTTTTTCTTCCTCGTTTCCAAAGACTGGCTTCCATGCCATTTTGAAATCCACCAACCCATGTGATCTGTCAGCTATGTCAAGTCACTATCAACTTCTAGTTTCGAGACATTATTGATGAACATCCGTTGTAGCTGATTATCCATTGATGAGTTGCATGTTATCCATTGATAGTATTATCCGTTGGTGTAGATCCTTCATCTGTTGCTGTACCCCTTCACTTAAACAGAATTTCAAAGCACAGCCTATATGCAATTAGCTAACCTATTCTGTTTATCCATTGATAGTCAACATGACTCAGGATGCTATCAACTAATACTACAGTTGTGTACGTTTAGTCGTCAGGATGGTATTCCAAGAGATATAGTATAGTAGCAAGTATATGCTTATACAGCTATACAGTCTAGTAGCAAGTATTGCTATTGACTCTATATAGCTTCTATGGAAACTTCTAAACATGATACTAACTTATCGATTGATAAGCTTCCTCATCAACGGATACTGAGAGAATGAATATCCGTTGGTGGGTTACAAACTTAACCTATACAAATATGTTTTTAGGTGTTTCATCCATATCATCAAGGTCAACATAATTCCTAACATAAGATTTATTTATAATTACATCTACATTTATAGATTTTCAATATATAATATATTTTATCATTATTTTAAGGAATTTTATTTATTTATTAAAAATTTAATAGTTGTTATTCGGTGTAAGGTTGAATAGTTAAACCAAAATAAAAACGGTTATACTTATGTTTCCTTATTATAAATGTATAAGCCTATAACCCGTATAATGCACGGGCGTCTTTATTATTTTATAATTTATATTTGATACTTAATATTATTTTAATAAAATTGTTTATGATTATATATTTTATTTATGTTTTAATATATTAATTTAACATGTTATTCACGGAATTCGAATTTTGAACCTTTGTTTGCATTTTTTTTTGCCAAAGAATATACATTCTCGTATATGAATTGTACCGAAATACAATACCGGTGAAATCGGAGAAAGGGGTTTAGTTTCTTTCATTCAAAAAAGTTTATTATCTAACCGAAAGGCACGCATGTTGCCCCCGGACGTTTAGACAATAAAACCTTTAAGTCCGAAAAAACTATCCAAAAGGTAAAAATACAGAAAGGCAAAAACAATAGTCACCAACTAAAAATATAATCAACACTCCAAAAGGAGTGTTGATCCAATCTTCAGTTATCTCAAAATTCGCCTATCCACCTGCTCTGCTTAATCCCAATTTGGCACCAGCATTTACTTCAAAGAAACTTGCACTCCAAAAAAATATATCATGGCCGATCTTCAAAATTCTCAACCCAATCAATAGGGACACAAAGGGAACAAAGAAGGGCCTCGTTAAAAACCCACAAGAGCAAAACCCTTTGCGAAAAAAACTCAAGTGGGAAAAGAGTGCCCTCCATGAACCCCAAAAAACATTGAAACACAGCAAGCTCCCTAAAACAAAGATTAAGACATTCTAAAAACTTTCGCTTCTTTCTCCGTCCATCATCTCTTCGCATGTAAACTGCTTCCTGCAAAATTAAACTCAAAAGCAAACATTACTCTAGCCAAAAGAAGTATCCCTTTGGCTAGATACTGATATGGGTGAAAAATAATCCCTAAAGACATAATTAATATAGTATTTATTGGTTCGTAAATAATGCCCGAAACCCTAGTTGGGCATTATATTCGTAGTTAATGACTAAACCCAAAAGAACAGCCCAAACCGGGGACGCCCGGTATAAACTTGTTTCTAACATGGGCCTGATCCACAAATCGGGAACGTTTTAGAATATCCCAGGGATATTGTGTAGCCTCCAAGGCACCTAATTCAACATGGAAACTAATTCCTATAAGGAAGGAGTCAGAACCTTCCTCAATAACGGTGACTTGTCCACCAAGTCTCCAAACCCTATTACGATTCTAAGGCTCCTACAGCCTATATAACGGGTCAGACGCCTCATCTCAGAACGACGTTTTGGACACAGCTCCATAAGTTAACCACCACGTTTTGGCTTAATCCTCGAATAAGGACATACAAGCCACTACGTCCTAGGTGAGCTCTCGCCGCCATAGCCTCGAGGGCACCATCACCTAGAACTACTTCTTGGCTTGATTCTCAACTCTGAGATACGTAGGCATCTTGTGAGGACCCGAATTAGGTCACGATAACGCAAGCGCAGCCATTAAAGCACGAAGCTCACGAACCTTAGCCGCAATTCGGTAACCCTACTTCTTATTCAACAACATTTGGCGCCGTCTGTGGGAAGACAACATCAACCATTTGGCGCCGTCTGTTACTTCTGATCCACCAGCCATCTCCACCGCTCCACCCGTTGTTACGGAGCAAGGGTATGTACCCCCATTAACAGAGACAACCACTCAGCCTCAGGTTTCTCAACCCATAAGGACGAATCTCCATGTTGAGAGAACCGGACCAGTGGACGTCCATCCGGGACGTGAGACCAATCACCTGCAGATGGTGGTCTCACCATTAAATAGCCGTCCCCCACTCTCAGGAGTTCAGATCTCCACCACTACACTCCCCGTGAGCACCGATCTGTTATACGGATTGCCTAACTACCCTCCAAATTGTTGGGATCCTGGACCAAGTGGTCACGCTCTACAGATACCTGAGTCGTATCAGCCTCCCTATGTTAGGGGTTTAGCCCCTCCCGAGCAAGGGTATTATGATTACTCCGGACCTTACACTGATGATTCCTCGTCTGAGGACGATGATCGTGATGAAGCCCCAAGGAGGCGACGTGCAAGCAAGGAGCCTATGGGAAGGACTCGAAGAATCCATGATGGACCTCCTCAAATAGCCGCTGAGAGAATCAAGGCCCATGAGGCTGAGATCCAAAGGCTGAAGGACGATATATCCAGGGAGAAAGCAAGGCAGAATCAGAATAGGCTCCCTCCAACTTCGAGGGAGATTCCCTTTATTGATTTGGAAAGATCTTCAAGGAGACAAAGAAGGGCTGATGCCCCAACTGGAGGAGCTACAAGGGTGGAAACCCCCAGGGGTGATCCCAAAGACCTGATGCCGCTCGGAGACCCTGACGATCCCACACCCCCGTTCACTGAGGAGGTGATGAACGCTCGTGTTTCCCGAAAATTTAAGATGCCCACGATAAAACCATACGATGGAACGGGTGATCCCTCGAATAATGTCAGGACGTTCTCAAACGCGTTGTTGTTACAACCTGCCAGTGACGCTCTTAAGTGTAAGGCGTTCCCTCAAACCCTGGCAGGCATGGCTCAAAGATGGTATAGCCGGTTGCCCGCAAACTCAATTGGCTCCTTCAAGGAGTTGAGCACTGCTTTCATCAATCAGTTTTTTAGTGGAAAAGTCCATGAAAAAAGCTCTGCATCTCTCATGCAAGTGAAACAAGGGAAGAATGAGAACCTGAGGGATTATCTTAAGCGTTTCACCAAGGAGACATTGAACGTCCCAGACCTGGAGAACAAGGTAGCTATGATAGCTTTGGAGAATGGAACAACGAACACCTACTATCAGATGTCGTTGGCAAAACATCCCCCTGAGAGCATGACTGAGCTCCAAAGAATGGCGAGTAAATACATAAAAGCATAAGAGAGCATGAGGAAGGCAGAAGCCCCTACAACGAATGGAGGAAACAGAAGTTCCCGAAAGCGGAAGCAAGAGCAAGAGTACGATGCTAGGGACAAATATCCCCGAACTAGCGAGGACTCCGACTCTGCCTCTAAGAACCAAGGACCAAGGTTCACTGAGTATGCAAGGTTGAATACTCCTAGGAGTCGAATCTTGTTGGACATTGAGAAGGATAAGGATTTTCGATGGCCGAAGCCACTCAGGGGTGATCCCGCAAAGAGAAACAAGAATCAGTATTGCAGATTCCACAGAGATGTGGGGCATGACACTGATGATTGTAAGCAACTCAAAGATGAGATCGAGTTTTTGATCCGTAGAGGGAAACTGAGTCACTTCACTAAGGGTGAAGATCGTGGTAATCAGAGAAGAGAGTATGATAGGAGCGACGATGATCAAGATCGCAACCCACAACCCCGAGGGCCAGTAATCAACATGATCTCAGGAGGCCCGACCGCGGCCGGGACAACAAAGAACTCTCGGAAGGCTTATGCCCGAGAGGTGATGCATATTGTCGGAGAGGCACCAAAGCGTGCAAGAACCGAAGTAACAATTGAGTGAGTCTTGATAGACAATGGAGCTTCCGTCGACATTCTGTTTCATGATGCGTTTGTGAAAATGGGGTACAATGATTCTCAGTTAACCCCCAATAACAGGCCTATATATGGATTCAATGGAGTAGAATCCAAAATTGAGGGAACTATTCAGTTACCCGTCACGATTGGACAGAAGCCATTGAAGGCCACGCAGATGCTGAACTTTTTGGTTATCAAAGCATCTTCTACTTACAATGTCATCCTTGGGAGGACTGGACTTCACGCTTTTAAGGCTATGGCCTCAACCTATCACATGAAGATCAAGTTTCCAACCAGGAATGGTGTAGTAGAACAAAAAGGTGATCAGAAAATTTCTAGGAGCTGCTATGTAGCTGCGTTAAGGCCTGATGGAGTCGGGGGGCAGGTCCTTCCGATTGAAGACATGGATGTCCACAGTGATAAGGAAGACCTAGAAAGGTCGGCAGAGGACATCACACAAGAGCCTCGAACAGCCATTAAGGCTATGGCATCAACTGACTTCATGGTTGAATGTACCATTGGCAACCAAGAGGTCGGGGGGCAGGAGATAGTACCCCAAGCAGGAAGTGAACTTCAGAATAAGAATGAGGAGATAGGAAGGAGTAATGGGTATCAAAAACAAAATCAAGCGATGCAGGCCTAGTCTTGCAAGAGCCCCGATGGGTTCAAACTATCTTAATAGGACTTAGCTTCATATTTATCTAGTAGAAGTAGAAATAAGGTTCGATGAAACCATTACAGAGCATGTTGCTCCAAGTAGGACAGTAGTACTCTATGTAAGGGTTGAACCCATTTCAAGTTATTAATGCAAGTTTGTTTTTCATTCTCTATTTTGTGATTTTATTTATGTGTCAAGCACCTGATGTGTGTAAGTCAAAGATGACCAAGTACCGAAAATAAAAGAATACACGAATGGAAACAAACAAACCACAAATAAAAACCCTAAAGGGTCGAGAGTTAGGTTATAATACAACCAAATAAGAGTGTAAGTCCTTGAAGGACCCTGGATAAAAGACAAGATGATTAAAAAGCCACATCTGGCAATTAAAGCCATGTAAGGCTGTGGAGGCTAAGAACTAGCTACTCTTCAATATTTTTTAAGTACCTGGAGTGAAGATACAAGGATGAAACAAATAAAGGACCTTGAATTATAGTCCTAAGGTCAAGGGATATAAGAATATCCTTGAACAAGGATTAAGAAGTCCAAGCAAGTTTTCATCTCGGAAGTTTAAAAGGTAAGAAGCCCACGGGGTTGTATTTCTCGAAATCTAAATCGAGGATCAACCTTAAATCCTTGAACCTGAATCAAGAAAAATGAGAAGCAAAGATAGGTTTGAAAACCCTGAAATCAGAACAAAGGTTTGAGACAAGCCATGAAAGACATGAAGTCAAGTAAGGGATCCTAGAGAACTTTAGTTTGACGTCAATCCAAAAGAAAGGTCGTGAATACTTGGTAGTCGACATATGAACACCAACGTTGAACATGTGAATATCAACCTCGAATTCTAGGTGGAGAAACACGAGATATTATCCATGAAGGCCAAGAAGGTCAAACTTGAGGGGGTCATGAACCTCCAATCAAGATCCAAAGGTTGAAGCTTCAAGTCAAAACTTGAAAACCAATCTGATATTTTGGATTCTCGATCTAGAATGCCAACATTGAACATCTAACACCAGCGTTGAACACTTGAATATTAACCCTGAAATGGAGATTGAAAACATCATAGGGAAGGTTCAAGACCTCATGGGATTGACCAGAAGCCAAGGAGGCCTTCAGCCGACCTTAAGGAGCTGACCAGAGGCTCTGATGTTTTGGTGGTTTAAAACACCCAAAACTTGGCTTGAAACCATGTGAAGGTAGTCCAATATGCACTCTTTCATCAAAACTTCAAGGTTCGAGTTTAAAGAACTTCCTTGAGGTTGAAAACCCTTAATTTCGAACATCAACTTTCGACATTCGAACATCGACATTCGAGCATCGACGTTCAACACTCGAACAGCCCTAAGGCCAAGCACATGCCAGCCGAGAGGCCGCTAGAGAAGCCCCAGGAACCAAGACAAACATTGAAGCCATTATGGCCAATCAAGACAAGGAAGGTTGTTTTAGAAACTCTAGGTTGATGTTAACCCAAGATGAGGAGTCTGCAAGAGCCACTTACCATAGGCTAATATACAAGCAAGATTTTTGCACCCTTGACCGGGAAGACCAAGGAGGTCTACGGGGATGACATGTTAGTAAGGAGCCTAATCAAGGCATGCCATATTAAGAACCTCGGAGAGGCATTTG
Organism: Saposhnikovia divaricata; assembly: GCA_036435485.1. Classification (NCBI taxonomy): domain Eukaryota; kingdom Viridiplantae; phylum Streptophyta; class Magnoliopsida; order Apiales; family Apiaceae; genus Saposhnikovia; species Saposhnikovia divaricata. The sequence goes on along the minus strand of CM071597.1, from coordinate 122,821,115 downwards.
AAGTGCTGAGGCACCACAAGATGATGTTGAATCCAGCCAAGTGTGCCTTTGGCGTGAGATCTGGAAAATTTTTGGATCTGATGGTTTCAAAGCGAGGCACAGAAGCCAACCCTAATAAGATCAAGGCAATCCGAGATATGGAATCACCACGTTCCATAAAGGACGTACAGAAATTGACTGGAAGAATTACAGCCTTAGGTAGATTCATCTCCAAGTCTGGAAACAAGTGTTTGCCTTTCTTTCAGGCTTTGAAGAAGGTGAAAATTTTTTAATGGACTTCATAAAGCCAAGAGGCCTTTGAACAGTTGAAAAAGTACATGGCTAAAGCCCCGTTGTTGGCCAAACCTAGTCCCGGAGAGACCCTATATTTATATCTAGCGATATCCGAACAAGCACTGAGTGTCATTCTCATTCGAGAGGAAAACAAGGTTCAAAAGCCTATCTACTACGTGTGCAAGATGTTGCACGGAGCTGAGTTGAATTATTCTCCCATTGAAAATTTTGCTTTGGCACTGGTAACAGCCCCAAGGAAGCTACACCATACTTCCAAGCACATAAAATTGAAGTCCTGACGGACCAGTAGTTAAGAAGCATATTGCAAAGCCCGAAGGCCAAGGGAAGGCTAATTAAATGGGCGATCGAACTTGGGGAGTTTGATATTACGTACAAGCCTCGAATGGACGTCAAGGCATAGGCACTCGCTGACTTCGTGGTTGAATGTACAACTGACAACCAAGAAGTCAGGGGGGTATAACGAAACAGTGTATAAATACTTGATAGTCGGACTAGGCTCGACTATAGCCATGAGGGCCAAAAATCTTAAAGTCTATGGAGACTCAAGGCTGGTGATAGCCCAAGTGAATGGAGATAAGTGAATGAAGATTTTGAAGCCAAAGATAAAACGATGGTGAAATACCTGAGGATTGTAAAATCACAGTTGGTATGATTCGAGGAATGCTTCCTGGTATAACGGCCGATGCCTTATCTAAGTTCGCCTCGTCTAAAATCGAGAATTGCGCTAGGAGTGTTTACTATCAGGTCTTGGAGACCCCCACTATAGAGCACAAGTTGTTGGTACCCATCGACATTGGAAGTTGCTAGATAGATCCCCATCAAATCTCATCCTGAGACTGGTTGGCTCCCTGATAATGCCTTGGAGGCACGAAAACTGTTAGTGAGAGCATTGAGATATGCATTGATCGAAGGTCTCTCTATACGAGGTCCTTTGTATTTCCATACTTAAAGTTTTGAATTTCAAATCCTAATACAAAATTTAAGCCTTGATGGCCAACAAGGCTGTCCGCCTCAAATCAAGCTTGTTGTTTGAATTCAACAACTTGAATCAGGAACCATTGGTAAAATTCAAACCAAAGCAAGGTCCTACAAACAAGGTAGGAGATTTAAGGTCCTTGAGTCAAAATTAGGGATCAAAACCCAACCAAAATATCCTAGACTTGAAGTCGGGTGTTGAAAACAAGGGAATTCCTTGAATATGCAACTAAAAATCAAGACCTCCTTATTTAAGGATAAGGGGGGCAAGGCCAAAGATACTTCATTACAAATTCTACATCCTATTATGAGGATGGAAGGGTGTTTGGAAACCAAAGGTCATAGTTGAATCCAAGGTTGTTTGAAACCAAGAGTTCAAGAACAAGTTAAGACCCGGAAGGTCTTGAAAACTAAGAAGAAGGTTGTTTGTGATTGAGGATCACAAAATCAACCAAGGTGTTGTAAACTCACTCTAGAAACAAGGAGGGGAGTTTGAAACAAGTTTTGGTTTTGGTCAAAGTCAAAGTCAAAAGTCAAAGTCAACGGTCAAAGTCAACTAGTCAAAATTTGGCCAAAATTCAAAAAAAAAAAAAATTTGGGGCCCAGCCGACCAGGGGTGGCCGACCAGGTCCCCATGGCCGAATGGCCGACCAGGGTGGGATGACTAGAACACCTTGGTCAGGTGTTGTGAAGACCTGAACCCCCTAGGTGGTTTCATGACCCTCCAGAACGCTCAAAAATGCTCCGTTTGAGCTCAAATTTGGGATTTGGAAACCTCTCAAGGTCCTCTACAAGCCTAGGTAGGTCACTCAATGGTTTCAAGAAGTTGAAAAAAGGAGGGTGTTTGAAACAAGGTCTGGTTTGAAAACGAGCTCAGAATGAGGTATTTCGCCTCTAAAACGTTCAAAAATGCATATTTTCATGTGATTCTTGTTCATACCAGGAGATTATAAGAATCTCTATAATATGAGCTCAACTTCAAAATTTGGGTTTAGAAATGTCAGGGGTGTTCAAAACCTGGAGGGTGTTCAGAAGCCGTGAGGGTGTTGAAAGACCCTGAAGATGTTTGAAACATTAAAAAAAAAAATCATGGGGCCCAGCCGACCAGGGGTGGCCGACCAGGTCCCCATGGCCGAATGGCCGACCAGGGTTGGCCGACTAGAACACCTTGGTCAGGTCTTGTGAAGGCCTGAATCCCCTAGGTGATTTTAAGACCTTCCAGAACGCTCAAAAATGCTCCGTTTGAGCTCAAATTTGAGATTCAAGAACCTTGCAAGGTCCTCTACAAGCCTATGTAGGTGGCCAAGTGTTTCCTTGAAGTTGAAAAAATGACCTTGTTACGAACAAGGCCTGGTTTGAAAACCAGCTTTGAATGAGGTATTTCGCCTCCAAAACGTTCAAAAATGCATATTTTCATGTGATTCTTCTTCATACCAGGAGATTATAAGAATCCCCATCATATAAGCTCAACTTCAAAGTTTAGGTTTGGAAATGCCAGGGGTGTTCAGAAAACCTGAGGTTGTTGAAAGACCCTGAAGGTGTTTCAAACACCTTCCAGGGGACAGTAGATAACTCAAAAATGGGTATATTCACTTGATTCTTTCTCCAACCAGGAGATTATAAGAATCCCTATCATATAAGATCAACTTCAAAATATGAGGTTAGAAGTGTTAGGGGTGTTGAAAAATCAGGTCTGGTTTGAAAACCAGAAACCCTTGACGTGTTCGAAACACCCCTCAGCCAACCAATATCAGCTACGAATCCATGATTCAAACATGATTGAAAGATGGAGGGTTTAAGAACATGAAGTTTCAAGCAATCAAGGTGATTTTTTGAGAACAAGTTACTACAAAACTCTTAAGGAGGGTTTGAAAACACCTCCGGGATGTCCACGCTATTTGGGCCATATCTCGAGCTCCGGATATCGGATTTGGACGATCTTACTATCCACGCGAAGCTCATTAAATTCTCTATAGTCTTGGGTGGGTTCCAGCCACCCTTGGCCAAATGGCCGACCAGGGTTGGCCGACCAGGCCACCTTGGGGGAAAAATGGGTCCAGGTGTTTCGAACACCTGGACCCCTAGCTGATTTCGTTTGGCTCTAGAACGCTCAAAAATGGGTATTTTCACGTGATTCTTTTTCCGTCAAGGAGATTATAAAAATCTCTACAATATGAGCTTGACTTCAAAATTTGAGGTTAGGATTTCACTAATCGCAGTTAGGGGGTGATTAATTTCGTTTAGCGACGTTTAAGGATTTCCACTCGAGTATTAACCTATCTTAAGGTTAAGAATGAATATCCTAGTAATAAATACATCAAGGACGAGTTATTTAGCCTCGATTAAGGCCTTTATAGCCCCGTTTAGGGTTACTTAGCCCCGATTAGGGCCGAATTAGTGTCTTTTGCTCAAAAATTAGCCCTTATTAGGGCTTATGAGCAATGACCGCCTGATATTAACCCTAACTTAGATAAGTTGAGGGAAATAAAGCACTAATGAATTTATGATAAAGGATCCTATGCACGAATTGCACTTGGATTAGTGTCTACGAGCTCGAAACGGCACTAATCCTATTCCCGAAAGGCCCAGAAATCTTAAGAAAAAGGTTCGAGAGGCCAAGGAACGTTTAACTTTCTTAAATATTAATTTGGGAGAGAATTTTAGTCGTTGTGAATGTGTAGGTCGCCCCACACTTCACTGCAAGACGATACCTTGGTAGGGCCGGTGTGACCTTAAACTTCTACGAAATCAAGTTTTCCTAGAAGTTGGGGGGCAAATGATATGGGTGAAAAATAATCCCTAAAGACATAATTAATATAGTATTTATTGGCTCGTAAATAAGGCCCGAAACCCTAGTTGGGCATTATATTCGTAGTTAATGACTAAACCCAAAAGAACAGCCCAAACCGGGGACGCCCGGTATAAGCTTGTTTCTAACATGGGCCTGATCCACAAATCGGGAACGTTCTAGAAACCAGGAACGTTCTAGAATATCCTAGGGATATTGTGTAGCCTCCAATGCACCTAATTCAACATGGAAACTAATTCCTATAAGGAAGGAGTTAGAACCTTCCTCAATAACGGTGACTTGTCCACCAAGTCTCTAAACCCTATTACGATTTTAAGGCTCCTACAACCTATATAAAGGGCCAGACCCCTCATCTCAGAACGACGTTTTGGACACGGCTCCATACGTTACCCACCACGTTTTGGCTTAATCCTCAAATAAGGACATACAAGCCACTGCGTCCTAGGTGAGCTCTCGCCGCCATAGCCTCGAGGGCACCATCACCTAGAACTACGTCTTGGCTTGATTCTCAACTCTGAGATACGTAGGCATCTTGTGAGGACCCGAATTAGGTCACGATAACGCAAGCGCAGCCATTAAAGCACGAAGCTCATGAACCCTAGCCGCAATTCGGTAACCCTACTTTTTATTCCACAACAGATACCTTAATCAAGTAACACTAATTTGTCAACAGATATAATTCGCCAACTGGCGACAGATAACAATCACCTATGAAAGGTCCAAAAATCGACAATTTCGGTACACCTATAATGGTACAATAGTCAACTAATTATTCAAAAACAGTATAATTAATAAAGGAATTAGTTAATCAATTATCAATAACCGAGAGAATCAATTAATCAAAAAACATTTAATCAAAGAAACAATTGATTAGGAGATCAAAAATCAAATAAACAAATATCAATTAACATTTAATCAGGGAATAAATTAATCAGGAAATTAACCACATAAATAAATAAAATAAATAAAACACACTGGACACACACACATGAAGAACAGGTCACCGGAATTAACCCACAATCCGGCCAAAATCCGGTCAACCAAACCAAATTCCGACAACATAAAACAAGTCCAGGAAATCTCCAAACCAACACCATATACTCCTTTTTATCATCTAAAATATCTAATCATCAATTTCACTTCGAAATACAACCAAAACTGACAGAAATCCGGCAACCTAAGAATTTTCCGGCGAACAAAACAAGCCCAGAAGATTCTAAAAATAAATGTATCTATACACATATGGATCTTTATATACTTACAAGCCAACTACTACATCATCTATACCAATCAATTAACGATCAAACATATTCAAACATTCAAGGATTCGATCGAAAATCTTTTTCAAAAAAATAATCGAATAATAATCTACTTGACGGCATACAACCATATATATATATATATATATATATATATACGATCACAATAAGAGAACCCAACGATTACATAGACAATCTAAAGCTTATATATATATTTATAATTGTGAATGTGTGTGTAAAATGAACGGAGAGAGAGCGGGAGAGAGAGAGGGAGAGAGGAAGAGAGGGGAGAGAGAGGAGAGAGAGAGAGAGAGAGGGGAGAGGGGAAAAAAATGGGATAATAGTGGGTAGTTACTTTTGATTTGCGGAGATGGAATAGGAGGCGATGGAGCCGTCACTGGAGGCGGCGACGATGAGATCGGTCTTTTCTTGTGTTGTAACCTAATTTTTCATTCTGTGTGTCTCGTATCTTGACAAATCGCCATTATAATTTGTTTGTTCCGATTAGCCGAACCTTTGTTTGCATTTTAAATATTAAACAATTGAATATTATCTAATATAAGATTTGAAGGTTCTCATCTATTTAATTTAAAAAGATCTAACGATTGTTATTATTTTGTTGGTTAACCAAATTACAAAAATCATCTTAAGTTTGCTTATTTTAAATTAGTATAGAAGTATAGATATACGGGTTTTAAATACATTTTATTTATGATGGGAAGATATGTGTGATTTTTACGAAAATATGTTAATGATTGCAATATTACGTTTTAAATTAAAAAGTAACATACTTTAAATAGAAAAGAAATATTAATGATTGAAAAATATTATATAGTTGATGTTTTTAAATGTTTATAAAAGATAATATCTTCAATTAAAAATGAACTTGTTTTAATTAGAAAAGCCCATCGATTAATTACCATAAATTACATTATTTATTATTAATGAATTAAAATAATGATAAAAATTCACGGAAAACCAAAATTTTTGTATAAATAATGCATGGAATTGATGCTTTTGTTTAGATACGATGAAAATATGTAAGTAGACTTAAAGCATTTTCAATAGATTCATTATATGAGCTTTTAAGTGAAAAAATATATAGTTTTACAATAAAGATTTTTGTAAAAATTAGAATTTCAAGAGATTCTTTAAAATTTTAAGAGCTCACACTCTTCTACACTCTTCTCAATTTTAAGAGCCTCTAGTTGGTTCTTAATTTCTTTTTAAAAATAAAATATTTGTTCCATCCAATTTTTTAACTACTTGATTTCAAATTTTTTATTATAATGAACTTGAAATGTAAATAAAATATGAATAAAGGGCAACGATAGAGAGTGTTGTTGGAGTTAACACAAAAATAATATGACAACTTACGAAGAGAATAATATTTATAATATTTATAGAAGTGAGCTAAGTAAGCATCTCCAAGAGTCTCTTAAATTACTCTTAAATATAATATAAAAGATTGCCTCCTAGTAATTTAACGTGGATTTTATCTCTAACAATGCCTTTTGTTATTGGAGGAATTTCGTAACAATACGAATTTGGAGGTTGCTGGAATAATAGAGCGAATTTATGAGTATGTAGTTATTTTAGAGTAATTAGGGCTTGTAAAAAAGAGAGGGGCTGAACTTGGTAGGTGTCTCGCGAATCGGATCCCATTGTCCAAGATGCCTGCGTACCAATTTATATTGGATCAAGGATACGCAGTTCTGTGAAATTGTATCCATCACTAAGAGACTGTAGGGATAAACTTCGTTAATTTGAGTAATTACTGATTTTATTTGATTTAATCTTGGCGTTGTGATATCTTCCTAATTTGAAGAATATCGTTTGAAAATATTTTTCGTTATTCGTTGATTGAGATTGATTCTTTACTCGTTTCAGAGAGAGGATAAACTTAGCGATTAAGCAATAATTATTAGTCTGAATTAATAATTAACAAATATTAGAAATATTGGAGATTATTACTGTGCCTGAGCGAGCCGAGCTCGGATCGTGCTTGAACCTGAAGAAAGGAGACCGGAACCGGCACTTCGAGTTGGGGCGGGTTGGGTAGGCTGATTTATTATTTATTTTTTTTGTTAAAGGAGGACGGCCTAGCCCAGGCCATTAGAGAGAAACAAAATTGAAATATATAGAATCTATACTAATAATAAGCAAATTAGGGGATAACTGATAGTTTGGTTGTTTGGTTATACAACTATTAAAATAATAGTGACCGTTAGATATATAGTAAATAGATGATAACCGTTAGATCTAATAATAAGGAATATTCTATATTTAAATCACTCTTCTAAAGATCCAAGGTTCGAATCTCGTTAACAACAAATTTACATTAATATTTTATATTAGTAGTTTTAAACATTACATGTCATTTATTAAATAACTATTATTATTACTAATAATAATAATACAGAAAACGTAAAGAAAGAACACAAAGTAGTTGGTTTAATTAAAGTCGAGTCCAACATAGATAAGTAGGAGATTGTTTCGGATTCGGGTTCAGAATAGTGCGGGTTAATGCGAGCCATGCGGGCAAGTTCGAGCTCGCGGGTTGTAGCGAAGCGAGATGGTCCGGTCCCATTTTAGTATAGCATGACTCGTAACCGGCACTCTAATTAGTATGATTTGGGCGGTTTTTGAACCGGCCCGATTCGGGCCGAATAACTCGGGCTAAAACACAAGCCGGTCCCGAGCGGGTGGTTCAAACCCACAAAAGAGCCCAGCTCTACCTCCCGTGGATCATTTTTAAATGATATACATGCACATGCATGATAACAGGGAATGCCAGTCAAATCCCATTTCCTGCATGTGCATGTCTCCTTCAACAAATCAACAACTAGTTCATATTCCCCATCACTGTAAAATTTATGTTCAGCTTATGACAATATAGCTTTCAGAGTATTTATGAACCCTAACATACAATTAAAATAGTTAGATATGGAGTGAAAGAAAAGTAAACATACAATTCTGGTTGGACAAATTTAAATGAAGTGAAAGAAAGGTAAAACATTACCTTTTGCCTGTCAGAAATAAAGGTCCACTCCTTGTCAATTAAAATCTGAATATCTTGACATAGGAATTGTAAAAACAAAGTCCATGACTCTGAGGTTTCAGATTCCACAACAGCCCATGCCACTGGGTGCATGCCTTCATTGGCATCAACACCCACTATTGCAAGTAAAATTTCACTAAATGGACCACTTAAGTGGCATCCATCAAGTCTAACTATCTTCTTGCATGGATGAGTAAATGCTTTCTTCAGTGGCCCCAAACAAAAAATAGAACCTTAGGAACCTACCACTGATTTGACCAGGTTCTGGATCTTCTATCAAAATCTTCACAGTTATCTCAGGTACGATTTTTTTCAATTGATGACCATATTTCCATAAAAGTGCATACTGTTTTTGATGAGTCCCATTTTATCTTTCTCAGTGCTCTAGCCTTTGTTCTATAAACTGGATGTTTACTGACTCTGCACTTCAAATCGTTCATAATTTCTTGTGAAAGGCATTAATTTGCCAAATAAGGTTCATTTTTATCTTCTTTTCATAGTAATTATTTGCAACCCATTTAGAATTTATCTATTTCTCATTGCAAGTTGGCATACAAATGTGTTCCTTGATGATAGTCTTTATTTGTTAACTGGTAGAATTTGGCATTGGGGATGCATAACCTTCCACTCACAAGGTTTCTCACATACGTACTGCACCTTCTTTCTAAAGTTTCTCAAATTGATGATTGGTCTTCTTTCCATAACAACATGTTTTTCAACTGCAGATCTAAAAGTTTTTGAATCCTCGAAACACATACTGTGACACCCCCAGACCCGGGGTCAGGGATCTAGGGTAGTCACGATCCATTTATTCATTGCTGTACCTGTATTTCTCACAATATATATATATATATATATATATATATATATATATATATATATATATATATATATATATATATATATATCCACATGCTCATGACCCCACAATATAAACACACTCACACGGGTTAGAGTCTCAAAAATGACATAATTTATAGACATAAATCCTCAGAATATAAGTTATTACAATCCCAAATAAATTCTGAATGCTATTGCTGTTGGAACCTCTATGTGAAGGCACCTCAGTGACTTAATCGTCTGGTTCTGGTCAAATACTTACACAAGTCATATTTATAAATAAAACGAACCAACAAAAGCTACAGACTGATCCTTCTGGTCTTTACTACCTCTGGGATCGCTGCCATGAGCTGCTCATGGAAAGATCTTGCGTTTCCCACTTGCTTGCGGGCTGTGTGCCGAATCCTTGGTACCCTTCTCAGCTGCTATATAATATATAAAACAATAGCAAGAGTGAGCGAAAACTCAGCAAGATTATAAAGTATGGTATAACCTGCCTAAGAATGAAGTCTCAGTATGAACTTGTACCAGAGAATTATTATTGTCAAAATATCTCATTTCTGAAATCTTTTCCTTTACCGGAAAATAAATAAACTTGTTATTATCCCAATAACTTATCAAAAAGAGTTTATCCCTTTCTGGAAAATATTTGAAAAATAGTACTACCCCAGTACTTTAAATATTATATATTATCCTCACATGGAAGATATTTTGAAAACTTGTCTAACCGAAGCAATTTATAAAATATGCATCCTTTATTGAAAACTCGAATATTTTCCCTTATAGGGACTGGATAGAATCTGGATGCAAAAACTCCCCCCCCCTCCCGGGGAAAAATAACATCAGCAGTTTTAGACACTGCCGAACAGAATGCACAATGCTTCAAAGGTAAGAGAATAGACTTGAACTTGTGTCGGGAATTTCCCCGGCGTACCACTGCTCGATGATCAGTCGATATGCATGGGGCTCATGTGATCAAAATTTCTACATATAGAGGACAGTCCCAGTTTCCCAGTCTGCCCCGACCTCATCAGGGCTGTGGATGGACGATGCGCTACCTTCGTCGCTGACTCCGTCTCCTAGTTCTTGTCTCTGAATATATCTACTGGCCTTGGAACTGAAACAAATTCAAGTTCCCCGGGTCCCTCCCCGTTCGCAGATCTTACTTGTATCTTTTGGGTTACTTTCGGAATCAAATGAAAGCTAACCAAAATTTCACGCTGGCCTTCGGCCGGAATCTTAGATTGAACAACGAATGGCTCATACGAAATCAAGATTGAATCTCATATTCCTTTAGCAAAACTGGAAACCCTTACTAATAGGGCTATCATTTATGAATACACTTAAAGGTATCAATGAAGAGGAATTAAGATCTCAACTTTAGAAGCTCTGGATTCCCAATTCTCGATGAATTTGAAACATTTAGACGGATCGAGTGAGCTAATAATACTCAAGAATAATTATTTGGGAACCCTTTTAATTTTTGAAAATATTCCTGAAGGTCGGAAAATACTTAGAATAATTTTCAAAGACCTCAAATGATTTTTAAATAAATAATATGATTTTTAAATCAATTAAAGAGATTTAAAAAATATTTATTAAACAAATCTCTAAAATAAAATAATGATTTAAAAATAATCCTCCGAAAACAAAAGAAATATTCAAATAATATTTCTCCAATCATTTCCAAGTACTTAATACTTTCTGGAAATATAAATAATGTCTATTAAAAACATTCCTCAAATAAATATTACTCGGCTGCTGGAATCCCTCCGGGTTTCCACGGCTATCTCTATATCTCAAAACACCGACTCCCGGTCTAGAGTCGAAAACAACAAATATACTCTTATCCCTAGAGCTAAAAGATAAACCGGTTCATAACTACTTATCTCAAGCTAGTATATAAACCAACAATCAAACTCAATCTTAACACGATATAACATTTATCGCAAAACATAACTCGCATATATGGCAAAAGCAGTATTATCCAATAATACTTCAAAAGTATAGTTTAAAAAAACTTGCCTGATGCTCTGGTCGTAGTAGGTATTTGAGACGATGTCTGATAATCTAAACAAAGTGAAAAACATACGATTAATCCCCCAGACGATCCACTTATTAGCAATGCTCGTATACTTAAACAAATCGTAATCAAAGCACTTAATGGCTTAATCTAGACTCGTACTAAGTCCATGTTACTTGTCAAATAATTAAGTCATAAGTTTGGTTCGAAACCAGTCCTCGAATTCAAGTTATACTTAACCACTTATAAAGTCGATCTCAAAGTTACGTTCTTAGGGGTTTTCACTTGCGCAACCTCAGCTTCCGTATTTTTATAAAATTGGAAAAAAATCTTTTTCACTCGAACCCTTCGTACACACCTTGATAACTGCCCTTAACATTTTATCACAAAATTTCACATCTTTACTTGACAATTAAGGGTCTCGAACTCATCATCAAAGTGGTTACATATCAGCGACAAAATCTCTCGAACCACTTTCACTAAAACTAGCATAACTCCTAAACCGTAAACTCTTTTAATGCGATTCTTGTGGCCACGTAAACTAGACAACCATATCTTTGTAACCATAGGCAGTGGTGATGCTAAAAATGATTTTATATTCTCGGGTATTGACTGTTTTTAAGGGTTAACGAAATTTCGTCATTACGACGGCTATAACTCGGACATTTCCATTTTGTCACAACAAAACCAAGCCACACCGGGCATACCATACATCCACAATCTCAACAAACAACCTTTCATGTCTCTAAAGTCAGCGGTGTGGCTACAATCCAACACCCACCATTTTTCATAGTTTACAAAGTCCAATAATCATCCAAACACTTAAACAGGATCTCTTAATCATATAACTTTTAAAACAAGCATAAAACTCAAATAAACTCAAAGGTGGGTTAGAGTTTTTACCTTCTTGGAAGCTTTAACAACACTAAAAAGTGTTTATAAACACTTAACAAGCCTTAGATAATCCTTACAAAGCTTAAACCTTAAGATCAAAGTAAGAAAACAATGTTAGTTACTATTCACTACTATTCATCCTCCACTTTGAATGAATATTGACATAGCTATGAATATCCTTTGCGGCTAAGATTTTAACCATACCTATTTCTCTTTAGTAGCTTTCATTTAAGCCATGGATCACCAAAAACAAAGCTTCGGAAGTAGGGTTTTGATTTGGCAATTAAATGAAAAGCTGAATGGCTTGTTTTGGTGGTGGTAGTGTTGTTTTTGCTCTTTCCTTTCTTTTTTTCTCTTTTTGGCTAAGTGTTAAATGAATTTGTGGGATATTTTGGAGTAATATTTCTGCTAACACTCCCCTAATTACAAGTTTCAAGGCTTAATGGTGCGTGGGAGAAGTGGTGATGTGGTGCCTTGGTGGTTCACTCTTGAACACACACCTCATCCTTGCTTTTTCTTTTCTTTTCTCATTTTTTTTTCCACCAATTCCATGTAATAATAAACCTTAGATGCTCATGTAAGGTTTCTCATCTCGTTACGTATTTAATTCGTAATTTGTTTCGCGTTCGCTCGATCTCTTAATCTCGTTATAAAGTTCTAGCGATTTCTAGAACTCTTACTATTCTAATTCGAAGGTTTTCATTCTAGATTCTCAAATCATAATTAAAATAAAATCCTTGATTCCTTGACAAAATAATTCTCTTGTGTTGTTCGCATTGATATGATCTTCCCTGCTCGATCAAATTTTCCATAAAAATAAAGTTAGGATTTTCTGAATTCCGATCGCGTTTACATACACTTATTTTCTTCGTAGATTACTCGTATAACTTCGAAATATCAAATTCCTGTCCCGGACATAAGGTAACGTGAAAATTTTCTCGAGTCTCGAAATCACTATTCATCCATGCATTTTACTATTCATTCATGCAAAACACTATTCATTTATAAAATAAAAATATTCTCAAATACAAAAATTTGGGTTATTACAGTCTCCCCTCCTTTATAGGATTCCGTCCCGGAATCAGTCAGTGAATAATTGAGGGTACTTCTCGCGCATTGCACTCTCTAGCTCCCAGGTTGACACTTCAACATTCTGGTTCCTCCACAATACTCGAACAAGTTGAACACTCTTGTTCCTCAGCACTTGTTCTTTTCTATCCAGAATTTCCATAGGTTGTTCTTCATAAGTCAGGTCTGGTTGTATGTCTACCTGCACGCATTCTATCACATGTCGGGCATCTGCATTATATTGACGTAACATTGACACATGAAACACGTTATGAACATGCTGTAGGTTTGGGGGTAAGGCTAGCTCATAGGCTACCTTTCCAACAAGCTTTAAAATCTCAAATGGTCCTATAAATCTCGGACTCAACTTGCCTTTCTTTCCAAATCTCATTAGTCCCTTCCACGGGGATACTTTCAACATTACGAAGTCTCCGACTTCATATTCTCTATCCTTGCGAGCTTGATCCGCATACTTTCTCTGTCTATTCTGGGCTGCCACGGGAAGAAAGTGTGCTGACTTCGTCAATCGGTCAATAATTACCCAAATTGCATCATGGTTCCCTTTGGTTCTTGGTAATCATACCACAAAATCCATCGCGATATGTTTCCGCTTCCACTCGGGAATTTCTAAGGGTTGTATCAATCCACTGGGTCTCTGGTGCTCTGTTTTAACTCTTTGGCACGTTAGGCATTTACTTACCCACTTAGCAACATCCTTTTTCATGTTAGGCCACCAATAGTATTCTCTCAGGTCTCTGTATATTTTGGTGCTGCCTGGGTGAATGGAATATCTCGAACTATGGGCCTCACGTAAAATCTCATCCTTTAGCTCTTGGACATTTGGAATCCATATTCTCGATGCGTACCTCATAATTCCATTTTTGTCTCTCTCACATTTAATCTCCTCTCTTGTCATAATCTTCTCGTAGGAATTCTTTTCCTCTTCCATCTTCTTCTCTTGGCATACCCTAATCTTCTCCAACAACGGTGGTTGGACACAAATTTCCATTAGGCCTTCCTAACCTTTTCCTGATATCTTCACCTCAATTTCCAACTTCTCAAAATCCTTGATTAGCTCATCCGACGTGGTTATCATCTTAAGTCTTTCTTTATGGCTAAGGGCATCGGCCACCACATTGGCCTTCCCTGGGTGATAATGAATCTCACAGTCATAATCTTTTATTAACTCTAGCCATCTCCTCTGTCTCATGTTTAACTCCTTCTGAGTAAATATAAACTTTAGGCTCTTATGATCCGTATAGATCTTGCACTTTTCTCCATATAAATAATGCCTCCAAATCTTTAAGGCAAAAACTATCGCAGCTAACTCTAAATCATAGGTGGGGTATCTCGTCTCGTAATCCTTTAACTGCCTGTATGCATACGCGATTACCCTACTATGCTGCATAAGTACACAACCTAATCCCTTATGTGAAGCGTCACTATAGATTACAAAATCTCCATTGTCATCTGGTAATGCCAACACTATGGCTGACACTAACCTCTTTTTTAATTCCTGAAAACTTTTCTCACAATTAGGAGTCCATTCGAATTTCTCAATCTTTCTCGTGAGTTGGGTTAGAGGTGCTGCTATCTTAGCAAAATCCTATACGAATCTTCTATAATAACCTGCCAAGCCTATGAAACTTCTCACCTCTGTTGGTGTAGTTGGTCTCTCCCAATTAGAGACGGCTTCTATCTTAGCGGGATCCACTAAAACTCCTTGGCTACTAATCACATGTCCTAGAAACTGAACCTCCTTAAGCCAGAAATCACACTTTGAGAATTTGGCATACAACTTTTCCTTTCGCAGTGTCTCCAAAACAATTCTTAAATGCTCGGCATGCTCTTCCTCCATCTTTGAATAGACCAAGATGTCATCAATAAATACAATCACAAAATTATCTAAGTACTGCTTGAAAACTCGATTCATTAAATCCATAAAAGCTGCGGGTGCATTTGTCAGTCCAAACGACATCACTAAAAACTCATAGTGTCCATACCTAGTGCAAAATGTTGTCTTAGATATGTCCTCGGGTTTAATCTTTAACTGGTGATATCCAGTTCTCAAGTCAATCTTGGAGAAATACTCATCATCTTTCAGCTGGTCAAACAAATCATCAATCCTGGGCAATGGATACCTATTCTTAATAGTAAGCTTGTTCAATTCTCGGTAGTCTATACACAACCTCATGCTACCATCTTTCTTTCTTACAAACAACACCGGGGCTCCCCACGGTGACACACTGGGTCTTATCATACCTTTGTCTAGCAACTCTTGTAACTGAATAGCTAACTCTTTCATTTCCATTGGGGATAATCTATATGGTGCCTTTGAAACTGGTGATGTGCCTGGGGCTAACTCAATAGCAAATTCTATTTCTTGGTCCGGTGGTAATTTGGGTAACTCCTCTGGAAATACATCCTCAAATTCATTAACCACTGGGATTTCCTGTATCTTAGGCGTCTCCTTCTGGGTATCTACCACATAAGCTAAATAGGCCTCACATCCTTGGCGTAATAGTCTCTTGGCCTGTACTAGATTCAAGAATTTCCGAATCTGTCTTCGTCCCTTAAATATTACTCTCTTCTCTCCTGGCACTTCTAAAGTTACCTTCTTTCTTTTACAATCAATATGGCCTCCATTGGACGTCAACCAATCCATTCCTATTATAATATTAAACCCCCCTAATTTAAAGGGAATCAAATCAATCGAAAAATGTCGACCTCCTATCTCCAGGTCAAAACCTGGATGTATCCTCCTTACGAGAAAGACTTCTCGATTGGCTAATTCTACTTGCAATTCATTTTCTAAAGGCTGAGCCTTAAGGTCTAATCGACAAGCAAAATCTTGAGATATAAACGACTTTGTAGCTCCAGAATCAAATAAAACATTAGCACTAACTGAATTAAGTAGGAGGGTACCTGCTATCACATCCGTGTCTCTCACGGCATCCTGCATAGTCATATTGAAAGTCCTAGCAGTGGGTGGTCGGTTAGAAGCAGTTCCGCTAGCTTTCGATGCAGTTTAGCCTACAGTTGGGCAATCCTTCTTCATGTGTCCTTCCTTCCCACACTGAAAACAATTAAAATTGTTTGCAGGACAATTAGTGGCATAGTGCCCCTCTCGGCCACACTTAAAACACATTACTGCTATCAGCTTACATGTGCCCAGATGTTTCTTTCCACATTTCTTACACTCTGGCAGTGAGGGTCTAGATTGGTTTGAATAAGAAGCCCCAGCCTGCCGGCCGCCTTAGCTCACGCTCCAACTTTCAGCTTTCTTAGCTCCAGTACACCGATTGGGCTCAGATACTGCCCCTCGGTTAAACTTGTTTGAAACACTTCCTCCTGCGGAAGTTTCTCTCTGACTATCCCGTTTCCTCTTTCTTCCCTCTTTTTCTTTATGACTCTGATCGCTACCAGCTTCCACGATTGTTGCTTTCTGTACTAGTGATGCATAATCAGTTAGCTCAAATACCGCCACGCAGTTCTGTATCCATTATCTCAGCCCTTGCTGGAATCTACGGGCTCTCTTAAGCTCTGTGTCCATAAACTCCAGAACAAATCTTGATAACTCAGAAAACTTAATCTCATATTCCGCTACTATCATATTCCCTTGCTTCAGCTCTAGAAATTTTAGCTCCATTTGGGTTTCCATAAACCTGGGAAAATATTTCTCTAAAAATAGCTGTCTGAATCTCTCCCACGTCACCACAACATTTCCCTCTTGGTTTTTCTTAGACTCCCACCAGTAATTCGCCTCACCCTTCAGGAGATAAGCGGCGAACATTGTCTTCTGGTTTTCTGTAGTATTCAATATCTCAAATGACTTTTCCATTTCCTTAAGCCAAGCTCTGGCTTCCACTGGATCAGCAGTCCCATGGAACTCTGGGGGTTTTAATGACTTAAAAGCTCTAAAGGCATTAGCACTCGTCGTGTCACATCGTTGAGGGTTGGGGTGTTAGTTCAGATTCTGTCTCAATAGGTGCATAAACTGATTTACGGGGTTCCCCTCTGGGTTGTCCCCACTCTGGTCATCGTTCAGAACCTCCTCTTCCTCAAACTCTCCCTTATCAAACTCCATATCTGCCTCCTCATTAAAACTTACGTCTTCTTCCACATTGTAATCCTGATCATTGTCATCACTACTAAAGTTCTGTTGGCCACCCTCTTCGTGGTGACTGCCCTGCCCTTTAGATTCAGCGGGGTTAGCTCTCGTTCCCATCCTTCTCGGTGGCATTTTATTGATAATCAGAAAGACAAGGTTTATCAGGATTTATTAGATTTTCAGAATCAGGGAAATTTGATCAATCTGGTCACCCACTGGCAACACTTGGAAATCAATTTCGAAACCCGATGAAATATTTATAAAATTCGAAGCCCTTTTCAAAATTTTTTTTTTGAAATTTTGGCAAAAATGGCGGGTTCGCAGTTCTATGTATATGGGAGCAAGCAGAATCTTAAACAATTGAAATAACAAGATAATGGAAGCAATGCTAGAATTTCAACAACTGGAAAGGAAGCACATATATATATCCCTCAGAAGGGGAACAAAAGTTTGAAACTGGAACATGCCACATCATCCTGATACATATATATCCAAATAGTCATTACTACCAAAAGTCAGTCTACCTATCCACTAGTCTCAAAAGGAACACTACAGTCAAAGTTAGTCGTTCCACAAAATCGGCATTACTAAAGCCATCTGAATCTAGCGGACCATACTGTCATCATCCATCACGGACTGTCTGCGGGACGAGTCAGATCCCGCATCCTCATCATGGCTCCCACAAATATCTGCTCTGCGTCTACCCTGGACACCAGCCCATCTCCAATCACCGGCAATCGTCGAACCTGATCCCGGCTCCCTAGCTCTATCCTGATCATAGCCCTCCGTGTAAGAACCCTAATTTTTGCAATATTTTCTTTTATTTAATATCATGTGACATTGTCAATTTGGAACCTTTCTAGTCATCCCCGTTGTTCAATGGAATTGATTGTCTGAGAAACTATGTTGTTGCATTCACTATGTAAGATAAAAGAGAAGATTGTTGGGGGCAAGAGGAATAGTAACAACTTACATTTCTTTTTCCAAGGAGGAGACAATAGTACAAGGAGGCCATACCTAGGTTGTACCTTGCTTATACATACACTAATATGTATCACCCAACCCCTTTAACACAATTATTTCAACCAAACACAAAAATCAAAAACACAAAACATCAACCCCCTCCAAGAACAAGCTCTCGGCCAAGCTTCAAAAAGGGAAGAAAAATTTCTTCCTCTTCCATTTCTCCTCACTCATAATTCAAGGCATAATTCCTAGGCTCTCTCCATCATCTAAGAAAGGTATACTAAGAGTTTCAAGCCCTTTCATCCATTAAATTTCAAGATATTAATTGTTAAAGATATTGTGAATAGTAACAATGTTAAGTTTTTCTTTTAGATCTTGGATTATAAGGATAGTAGGAGCTTATTCAAGGTGTTCTTGAGTTTTGTAAGGCTTACCCAAGGCTCCTAGATACTCAAGAAGGTATAAAAACCCTAACCCCTCTTGGCCATGTAGTGTTTATGATATTCAATGATAGATCCATGTATATTTGTGTTAATCTTGGATGTTCAAGTGATGGATGATATGGATCTTGAGTTTTGGTGTTGTGGTTGTGATTTTTATGATTGTGGTTAGTATATGTATCTCCATGAATGTTATAAAGCATGAACTAGGTGAATTAGATGTTGGTTGTGTTGTGGAAGTAAGAATCTTGGTTGATTTAAGTGAAACATGCATGCTGAATTTTTCCAGAAACTTGACCTGTCTTGTACCATGGTTTTGAACCCCCAAATCTTGTCCCCTGAGGTCCTACCTTATATTGTTCGAAAGGTATTTGAATGTAGTTTCTGGAAATATAAGGTTCATGACTAGGTGATGTATAGATTTTAAGTTATGGCCGGAGAAGTAAAATGTGTTTCTGGATTCCGGACTGCACTAAGTGACCCCCTTGTGAACCTTGTTTAGACCCCTAAAAATTTATGTGGGATCATGGAAAAATTTGAGAAGCTAGGAAATACAGAGGTGAAGGCTACCCAAAAAGAATTGGATTAAAATATGTATTTTTCAATTTTATAAAAATGCTAGAGTAAAATTCGCGCAAGGGAAAAAGTCGTTAAGTGGAGTATAATTCTAGGGGTAATGGTCATGACTCGGATATGGTAACTAAATTAAGTCGAATAAGTGACGAGCATAATCGAGTGATGACATGAACCTATAGTGTGGGGCTAGAAAGTCATAAGACGAAGTCATTAAGTTAACTTTGTACCCTCTAAAACCCCGTAATTAAAGAGACATTGTTAAGGTACTAACGGACGATTATTGCTTATGTATAGATCGTTCCACTCCGCACGCTCGACCACCCCAACCAAACCAAGGCAAGTTTACTTTTCAAAACTTATACATATACAAGGACTTTCACTGTTGTGTTTGTAGTTTTCAATCATATCAAATGTTATGTTTATCGAAGTATTGATGCAATTGAGATTGTATAAGTACATATATGTTTGTACCCCTTGAACTTAGATTGAAATGTTTTCCTCGGACAACGACTCTAGCAATAGAGGTCGTAGCGGTCCGTATATACTATTGACCGGGGAGCGGTATATTATTATATCGTAACTAGTTTGCGAAAACCCGAAGGGTCATTCGGGGAGTATCGTATACTCAAGTAATTATTGTTATATCTTCGTAAATACTCGAAACCCTATCTTGGATTAAAAGTTTATTTTATCGAATAATTATTTTATTAATTATTAATATTAAATCTAAAATATTATTTATTAATTATTGTTCATTATTTTAAAGATAAAGTTAATCCAAGATACATTTAATACTTTCAAACTCGAACTCTTTCGAACTCAAAACATTTTCGAAACCCCCGGTCAGGTTCTGCTTCTTGTATGATTTCAAGAATCATCGGTCGACTGATGTCGAACCTCAATTACTCTGTTTTCAATCAAAATCAAGTTTTCAAAAGAAAAAGAAAAAGGGACTCTGGCAGGTGTGGGAACCGTTGACGAACGATTCCCAGGATGTGTAAGCGGTCGTGAGCCAGGCGGTCCATCAATTATTATTCCGGCCCAGGTGTTGCCGAAGGATGATTACGGATGTAGTTTTCATCGAGGGTGATTATGGATGTTGTTTTCACCCGGGGATAGTTACGGATGTAGTTTCTATCCTTCTACCGGTAGAGAAGACCCGCGGATTATTGGACTTGGATGTGGCGACTGATCATCGTCAATCCCTGTCAGGTTTTATGTTTTCTTTAAGTCCCATTCCTCAATTTTGGAAAAATGCTCTGACACTACTTCTTAGGCTTTTGTGCCAAGTTGCTGATAGTGTTCTATTTTGATGAGAAAGATGTTGACTCTGCGCAGTATCTAGAACTGCAAGTTTATTTTGAAAACAAGGGCACGTATTGTTGCACCTTCGGAATTTATCAACAAAGACAAGTGATTTTATATCTGATTGATACAAACGAGTTTAATAACTGCTAATCATATGAAATGTTATATTGCTTACCTTATACATATATTTCTTACTGAGCTATAGTTGCTCACTCTTGCTTCTTTTCAAATTTACAAACACAACAGCTAAGCGAAATGGCAAGACCCAGACAGACTGCCCGAAAGCAGGTGACTAGACCCGAGCCAGCAGTTGAGATTCCACCGGTAGGCCCCATTAGCCGGATTGGTTGGCAACTTTTGTTAGTTCGTTTTATTTATCAGTATGACCTGTGCAAAGCAGTGTATCGTAACAAACTTTCAAGCCGCCAACTTCGCTTCTTATCGAAGTGTTGCTGGTAGCATAAATACTATTTAATTCGATCTGTAATAACTCTGAAACTTTTATTTCCGCTTAATCAATTGTGTGACGTTTCTGAGACTCTAACCTCTGTGTGTGTGTGCGGTGTGAGTTTATTGTGGGGTCGATGGCTGTTTTATATATTATGTGCAAGAACAGGTATGTTATTAATGGAAAATGGACCGTGAGCGCCTAGATCTCCGACCCCGGATCTGGGGGCGTCACAGAAATGGTATCAGAGCGAGGTTACAGTTCTCAGAAACGATAGTAATTTAAGAAAGCATCCTTAATAATAATAACAATAACGATAACCCTAATAACAACCCTGATAATACTTAGAACTCTCATCGAGTTTGTAGTCGGGTTATCGGATATAGCCCTGACTTTAAGGCCCGTGAGGGAACTACTCCTTAAACCTTTCTTTTTGGTTAGTGACCCTCCTTATTTCCCTTGTGTAGATGGAGGAGATACCAGACCCTGAGGCTTTCGAGAGAGAGCATGATGAGGCACTGATGCAAGATACCGAGGATCCTGAGGAGGATATGGGTGCTGACTCTGAGCTTGGCCCCTGGATTACGCTGATAGGAGATACTGATGATGAGGATCCTGTTGAGGAGCCCTTTGAGCCTGAGCCTGAGCCAGAGCCTGTTACCCCATCTCCTGTAGCTACTGATGAGGAGAGTGTGAGATCCAGTGAGGGTCGTGTTGTGTCACCCCCACCTTCTCCGCAGTCATCGAGCCCTGTTTCATCAGACGGTGACTCCGAGGATGATACTTCTGGCGAGGAGGAGCTTGACCCTACCCCTGCTACTGCTCCTGCTCCTACTACTGCTACTGCACCTACTCCTGTTCCTGTCATACCACCTCCACCGATGGACCTACCCCCAGTGTCGGGTACTGAGCACGCTTACGTGGTGCAGTTCCTGACCCGAGACTTACTTTCTGCAGAGGCCCGACTTAACGAGGCGAGGTGGGCACTAGTGGAGGAGCGCGAGGCGCGCTTGAGGATCCAGGCTGAGGTGTGGACTGCTGTTGCTAGGAGGACTAGGGCTCGACTCCATAGGATTGAGAGGAGGAGTCGCGAGAGGATTCTTGGATTAGGGATCCGCGGGGGCGGAGTGATTCAGGCTAGGGATGCTAGGCGTGTTGTGCGTCGTGCATTTTCCCGAATGAGGACCTTGCTCCGTCGCGGCGCGGCCCCATGATGTGTTACGGATAGCTCAGTCCCCTAGGTTCAGATGACATTAGTGTGTCAATTTTGCGGGATAGTTGACTTGTGCAGTGGTATCCTTTCTGACCAGTGGATGAGTAGACTGACCTACAGATATGTAGATGTGACTTCGGATAGTATGTACGAATGTAGCCCTACTTTTGTGTAGCCCTGACTATTCAGATGATGTACTTGTTAATGTTCCACTTTTGCTAGACTTTGACACCGGAACTATGTATTTGGCTCTAACATCCAAACTTTGTGATAACCCTTGTACCGTAATTATTTAGTTTCAGTTTCCTTGATATTGTCACAACTGCCTTACTTTCCGATGCCATGCTTTACTGTTTTGATATACAACTGTGATTATACAATTGCTACAAGCCACAAATACAACCATGCTGTTTCAAATTTACGATATGCGATTTCAAATTGTTCTCTACAAATTTCCAAAATGTTCCTACAATTTTTTTGTAAATAAAATTTTTCGCATCCCATACAGATTTTTCCCAAAAATGTTTTGACGTTTTATCTCCAGCATCGGGTTATTAAAACTTTTGCAACTTCCACCCTTATGAGGAGGAACGATACGTTCCTGACCCGTGTAAACGCTGTCAGGTAATTGGAAAACCCTAACCCATTTCTTGTTTTATTATCAAAATCATGCCACCCAGAAGAATGAACACTCGAGCTCACCCGATCAGTTCTGAGGGCCAGGGTAGCCACCATGGAACGGAGGCCACAAGAACCATGAAGGGGAGAATGTCAACCTGAGTGAGAATGAGGGCAACGATCATAACTTGTTTGATGACTCTGAGTATGACGAAGAAGAAGTTGGTGATGACACCCGAGAGGTGGAACATCCGAGGGGAGGCCCAATGGAACAGTTCATGGAACTACTTAGGCAGAACTTGGACCGTCCCCCGGTTCAGCAACCACCCAGCAATGCTAATGCAAATGCTTTCCGGAACTTCAAATCCCTGAAACCCCAGAATTTAAAGGAACTGCCGACCCGGTCGAGGCAAGGGCCTGGCTGAAGGAAATGGAAAAATCTTTCGAGATACTAGGTGTCGCTGAGGAGCAGAAAACTGTTTTCGCCACTTACCTTCTGAAGGGTGAGGCAAACTATTGGTGGGAAGCTAAGAAGAATTTGGAAGGAAGAGGTGTGGTGACCTGGGAGAGGTTTAGCAAGCTGTTCTTGGAGAAGTACTTTCCTAGGTTCATGGAGACACAAATGGAGCAGAAGTTTTTGGAACTAAAGCAAGGTAACATGACGGTGGCCGAGTATGAGGCCAAATTTACTGAGTTGTCGAGGTTTGTGCCGGAATATGTGAACTCTGAGGCAAAGAGGGCCCGAAGGTTTCAATTGGGGCTAAAGCAATGGATTCAGAATCATGTGGCGGTTCTTGAGCTGACAGACTATGCCACCCTGGTACAGAAAGCATCAATTGTTGAGGCTAGGAGTGAACAGATGCAGAAGGAGAGGGAAGGAAAGAAGAGGAAGTTTGATAGTAGGAAGGGAAATTCTGCGGGTGGGAGCTTTCCGAGCAAATTTAAGCGAGGAACGATGTCCCAACCCAGCGGAAACTTTGGAACCAAAAGAACTGAAAGTTGGAGTGTGGGCCAGAGCGGCCGACCACAGGGATCGTCTTACTCTACCCCATCCCGAGCCCTACCCCCAGAATGTAATAAATGTGGAAGGAAACATGCGGGGGTGTGTAACCTACTGGATGTGAAGTGCTTGAAGTGTGGGCTGACAGGACATTATGCTAACGCCTGTCGAGGAACTAGTAACAACACCAGTGCCGGAGGTAATTGCTTCAAGTGTGGGAAACCAGGGCACCGAATGCGGGAATGTATGTCCTCTGGGCCAGCTGTATCGAGGGTGAGTGGAACTGCTTCTAACAAGGCCCCTACTGCAAGGACTTTTAACATGACGGTGCAGGATGCCGTGAGGAACACAGATGTGATTGCAGGTACTCTACTACTCAACTCAGTTAAGGCAAATGTTTTATTTGATTCGGGAGCTACCAAGTCTTTCATATCTCTAGATTTTGTATGTCAGTTAGGCCTTAAGACTGAACCATTGAAAGACAGACTGCAAATAGAGATAGCTAATCATGAAATTATTCCCGTTAGCCAAGTATGTCCAGGTTGTGACCTAGAAATAGAAGGGCGACACTTTTGGGTAGACCTAATACCTTTTAAACTAGGGGAGTTTGACGTAATAGTAGGTATGGATTGGTTAACAACCCACGGAGCCCAGATTGATTGTGTAAAGAAGAAAGTAAGTTTGAAACTGCCAGGGGACGAGGAAGTAGTGTTTAGTGGAAAACGGCAAAACCAAAAGTTCCTGACTATGATTCAAGCTAAGAAGCTGTTACGTAAAGGATGCGAAGCCTATTTAGCCTATGTGAAGGATACCAAGAAGGAGGCACCAAACCTACAGGAAATCCCTGTCGTTAATGAGTTTGCGGACGTATTTCCGGATGATCTTCCAGGACTACCACCTGATAGAGACATCGAGTTCGCTATAGACTTAGTTCCGGGTACGGCCCCAATTTCGAAAGCCCCATATCGGCTAGCCCCAGTGGAGATGAAAGAGCTGGCCACTCAGTTACAAGAGTTGTTGGATAAAAGGATGATAAGACCTAGTGTGTCACTGTGGGGAGCCCCGGTGTTATTCGTGAAAAAGAAGGATGGTAGTATGAGGTTATGTATAGACTACAGAG
This sequence comes from Saposhnikovia divaricata, assembly GCA_036435485.1. Classification (NCBI taxonomy): domain Eukaryota; kingdom Viridiplantae; phylum Streptophyta; class Magnoliopsida; order Apiales; family Apiaceae; genus Saposhnikovia; species Saposhnikovia divaricata. The sequence continues at coordinate 122,796,092 of CM071597.1, read as the reverse complement.
AGTTGAACAAGGTGACTATAAAGAATAAGTATCCCTTGCCCAGGATAGATGACCTGTTTGATCAATTAAAAGACGCAGTTTATTTTTCTAAAATCGATTTGAGGACCGGGTATCACCAGTTAAAGATTAAACCCGAAGATATACCAAAGACGGTCTTTCGCACCCGGTACGGACACTGTGAGTTCCTAGTGATGTCATTTGGGTTAACGAATGCCCCTGCAGCTTTCATGGACTTAATGAATCGAGTCTTCAAGAAATACTTGGACAAGTGTGTTATAGTCTTCATCGATGACATCTTGATTTATTCCAAGGCGGAGGAGGAACATGCAGAGCACTTGAGGATTGTATTGGGAGCATTGAGAGAAGAAAAGTTGTACGCTAAGTTCTCGAAGTGTGAATTTTGGTTTAAGGAAGTTCAGTTTTTAGGGCATGTGATTAGCGAACAAGGCATTCTAGTGGACCCAGCCAAAATAGAGGCTGTATCAAATTGGGAGAGACCAACCACTCCTGTGACGCCCCCAGATCCGGGGTCGGAGATCTAGGCGCTCACGGTCCATTTTCCATTAGTAACATACCTGTTCTTGCACACAATATATATAACACAGCCATTGACCCCACAATAAACTCACACCACACTCACACACACAGGTTAGAGCCTCAGAAACGTCACACATTGATTAAACAGTAATAAAGTTATCAGAGTTATTACAGACCGAATTAAATAGTATTTATGCTACCAGCAACACTCCGATATGAAGCGAAGCTGGCGGCTTGAAAGTTTGTTACGATACACTGCCTTGCACAGGTCATGCTGATAAATAAAACGTACTAACAAAAGCTGCCAACCAATCCGGCTAATGGGGCCTACCGGTGGAATCTCAAGTGGAGGCTCGGGCCTAGTCACCTGCTTTCGAGCAGTCTGCCTGGGTCTTGCCATTTCGCTTAGCTGTTGTGTTTGTAAAGTTTGAAAACAAGCAAGAGTGAGCAACTATAGCTCAGCAAGAAATATATATATAAGATAAGCAATATACATCTCATATGATTGGCAGTTGATATATTTATTTGTATCAATCAGTTATAAAATCACTTGTCATAGTTGATAAATTTCGAAGGTGCAACAATATATGCCCTTGTTTTCAAAATAAACTTGCAGTTCTAGATACTGCATTGAATCAACATCTTTCTCATCAAAATAGAGCACTATCGGCAACTTGGCACAAAAGCCTAAGAAGCAGTGTCAAAGCATTTTTCCAAAATGGAGGAATGGGACTTAAAGAAAACATAAAAACCTGACAAGGATTGACGATGATCAGTCGCCACATCCAAGTCCAATAATCCGCGGGCCTTCTCTACCGTAAGAAGGATAGAAACTACATCCGTAACTATCCCTCGGGTGAAAACTACATCCGTAATCACCCTCGATGAAAACTACATCCGTAATCATCCTTCGGCAACACCTGGGCCGGAATAATAAGTGATGGACCGCCTGGCTCACGGCCGCTTACACATCCCGGGAATCGTTCGTCAACGGTTCCCACACCTGCCAGAGTCCCTTTTTCTTTTCTTTTAAAACTTGATTTTGATTGAAAACAGAGTAATTGAGGTCCGACATCAGTCGACCGTTGATTCTTGAAATCATACAAGAAGCAGAACCTGACCGGGGGTTTTCGAAAATGTTTTGAGTTCGAGAGAGTTCGAGTTTGAAAGAATTAAAAGTATCTTGGATTAACTTGTCTTTAAATAATGAACAGTAATTAATAAATGATATTTTAAGATTTAATATTAATAATTAATAAAATAATTATTCGATAAAGTAAACTCTTAATCCAAGATAGGGTTTCGAGTATTTACGAAGATATAATGATAGTTATTTGAATATACGATACCACCCGAATGACCCTTCGGGTTTTCGCAATATAGATACGATATAATAATATACCGCTCCCCGGTCAATAGTATATACGGACCGCTACGACCTCTATTGCTAGAGTCGTTGTCCGAAGAAAACATTTCAATCTAAGTTCAAGGGGTAAAAGCATACATGTACTTGTTCAATCTCAATTGCATCAATACTTCGATAAACATGGCATTTGATATCATTTGAAAACTACAAACACAACAGTAAAAGTCCTTGTATATGGATAAGTTTTGAAAAGTAACTTGCCTTGGTTTGGTTGGGGTGGTCGAGCGTGCGAATTCGAACGATCTATACATAAACAATAATCGTTCGTTAGTACCTTAACAATTTCTCTCTAATTACGGGGTTTTAAGGGGTACAAAATTAACTTAACGACTTCGTCTTATGACTCCCTAGCCCCACTATAGGTCCATGACATCACTCGTTTACGCTCGTCACTTACTCGACTTAATTTAGTTACCACGTTCGAACCATAACCACTAACCCTAGAATAATGTTCCACTAATCGACCTTTTTCCATTGCGCGAATTTTACTCTAGCATTTTTATAAAATCCAAAAATTCATATTTTAATCCAATTCCTTTTGGGTGGTCTTCACCACTGCATTACCTACATTCTCAAATTTTTCCATGTTCCCAAATATATTTTAAGGTGTTTAAACAAGGTTCACAAGGGGGTCACTTAATGCAGTCCATAGTCCAAAAACAAAATTCACTCCTCCGGCCATAACTAAAAATCCACACATCACCTAGCTATGAATCTTACATTTCCAGAAACTACATTCAATTATCTTTCCAACAAAATAAGGTAGGACATCAGGAGACATCATTTGGGTGTTCAAAATCGTGCTACAACACAGATCAAAGTTCCTGGACATACTCAGCAAGCTCAAATCACTTAGATCAACCATTTTTCATACTTCCATAACATAAACACCACTTAATACACTTAGATCATGACTCATAACACTCATGGAGATATATATCTTAACCATAGTCATAAAAATCACAATCTCAACATCAAACCCAAGATCCATGCTATCCAATACATAAACATTCAAGATAAGCCCTAAGATACATGGATCTACTACCATACTATATGAACAACACATAACCAAGGGTGGTTTGAGATTTCATACCTTCTTGAGCTCCTAGAGACCTTGAACAAACTTTACACAACTTAAAAACACCTTAGATGGCCTCCTACAACACTCACAATGCAAGATCTAAAAGATAATAAACTCATGTTAACACTTTTCTAACTTTCAACAATTCATAACTCAAGAACCAATGGATGGAAGGCTTTGAAATTGATACCATACCTCTAATATGATGCAAGGAAGCCCTAGGAAGGTTGTAGATGAAGAAAACTTGGAGAGAAAATCTCTCCCTCTCTCCCAAGGTGGTTCGGCCGAGAGCTATTTTCAAGGGGGGGGAGTGTTTTTGCTTTTGTTTTGTTGGAGTGGTAAAAAGAAATGCTAGTATGATATGAATTATTGTGGTTAGTAAAGAGTAGTCACATGTTGCCAAGCTAGCCTAGGTTGCATCCATGCCCTATTGTCCCCTAAGTACATCATCCACCATGCTAGTCACTATTCACTTTTGCTTTTATGTTTTCTAGTTCCTTTTTTTTCTAACTAGCTAGTTACATGGCACTTGCATGTAATTCCTTTCCTTGTAATATTATTCTCCCACCAATGTTTGTTATTTAATCCTTACTTCGTATCGTAACTTAATTATTCTCTCGTAATAATATTTCGTCGCGTAGAGATTTCCCCTATAATTCCTTAAGTACTTATTGTGTAAATTCCTCGAATGTCCAAAATTCCTCGTCATAATTCTTAATAAATCCTTTAATATTCTAACCATTCTCAAATCCCAAGCTTTATAAATATTACTAACAGTAAGACTCTTGCCTTCACAATCTCTCTGTATATCTTACATCATAAATGCAACAACGCAGTTTTTCAGACAATCAATTCTATAAATCAACAGGGATAACTAGAAAGGTTCCATAATGATAATGTCACAAGATATTAAATAAAAGGAAATATTACCAAAAATTAGGGTTCTTACAGCCTCCCCTCCTTAAAAGGATTCCGTCCCGGAATCAGGTTGAAAACAGTTGGGGGTGCTTTTCACGCATTGCGCTCTCTAGTTCCCATGTTGATTCTTCGACATTCTGATTCCTCCACAAGACTCTCACTAGTTTGACAACCTTGTTCCTCAGCACCTGTTCTTTTCGATCCATGATTTCTACGGGTTGCTCGACATATGTTAGGTCTGGTTGCAGATCCACTTGATCATGTTCTATCACATGTCGGAAGTCGGTATGGTACGGTCGTAGCATGGACACATGGAACACGTTATGTACTTGCTGTAAGCTCGGGGGTAAAGCCAATTCATAGGCTAACTTCCCAACTCGTTTCAAGATCTCAAAAGGTCCAATAAATCTCGGGCTTAGTTTTCCCTTCTTACCAAATCTCATCAATCCCTTCCACGGCGATACCTTCAACATCACAAACTCTCCTACTTCATATTCTTTGTCCTTGCGGGTCTGGTCCGCATACTTCTTCTGTCTGTCTTGGGCTGCTACCAGCCGTCCTCTTATGAGCTCGATAGTTTCTCTCGTCTGTTGAACCAGTTCAGGCCCTAAAATCTTCCGCTCTCCAACTTCTTCCCAACACAAGGGAGACCGACATCTTCGTCCGTATAAAGCTTCATATGGGGGCATGCCTATACTCGCATGGTAACTGTTGTTGTAGGAAAATTCGATCAACGGCAAGTGGTCATCCCAACTTCCCTTAAAATCAATGGCACATACCCTCAACATGTCCTCGATGGTCTGGATAGTTCTCTCACTCTGTCCGTCTGTTTGGGGATGGTATGCAGTACTCATGTTTAACCCCACACAATCCTGAAAACTTCTCCAGAACCTGGAGTTGAATCTCGGGTCTCTATCTGATACAATGCTCACAGGAACCCCATGTCTAACCACAATCTCCTTTAGGTAGATCGATATCTGCCAGCTTGTCGACAGTATATCTCTCGTTGATTGGAAGAAAATGTGCTGACTTGGTCAACCTGTCGATAATTACCCAAATGGCATCATGATTCGTCTTGGTCCTTGGTAATCCGACCACAAAGTCCATCGCAATCTGCTCCCACTTCCACTCGGGTATCTCTAAGGGTTGCAACAATCCACTGGGCCTCTGGTGTTCGGCCTTTACTCTTTGACATGTCAAGCATTTACTTACCCACTCTGCCACGTCCTTTTTCATATTAGGCCACCAATAGTATTCTCTCAGATCCCTATACATCTTAGTGCCTCCAGGGTGAATTGAGTACCTCGAACTATGAGCCTCTTGCAAAATCTCATCTTTTAACTCTTGAACATTTGGAATCCATATCCTAGATGCGTACCTCATAATTCCATTCCCGTCCTTCTCACACTTAATTTCTTCGCCAGTCAAGATCTTCTCCATCGAATTCTTTTCTTCTTCCATCTTCTTTTCCTGGCACAACTTAATCTTTTCCAATAACGGTGGTTGGACTTTTATTTCCATTAGACTCTCTTGTCCAATTCCTGGTAGCCTCACTTCAATCTCCAGTTTCTCAAGGTCCTTGATCAATTCGTCCACTGACGTTATCATCTTAAGCTTCTCCTTTCGGCTAAGTGCATCGGCCACCACGTTGGCCTTCCCTGGGTGATAATGAATCTCACAATCATAATCTTTGATTAGCTCTAGCCATCTACTCTGCCTCATGTTTAACTCCTTCTGAGTGAATATGTACTTTAAGCTCTTGTGATCCGTGTAGATTTCACACTTTTCTCCGTAAAGATAATGTCTCCAGATCTTCAAAGCAAAAACTATCGCTGCTAATTCCAAATCATGGTTGAGGTATCTTATCTCATATTCCTTAAGTTGTCTGGACGCATAAGCAATCACCTTACCGTGCTGCATAAGCACACACCCTAAACCTTTATGGGATGCATCGCTATAAATCACAAAATCTCCCTTATCATCAGGTAGGGCTAGTACTGGTGCTGTCACCAACCTCTTCTTCAACTCTTGGAAGCTCTCTTCGCATTTTTCAGTCCACACAAACTTCTCGGTCTTGCGAGTTAGTCGGGTCAAAGGGGTTGCTATCTTTGCAAAGTCTTGGACAAATCTCCTATAGTAGCCAGCCAGTCCTATGAAACTTCTCACCTCTGTCGGAGTGGTTGGTCTCTCCCAATTTGATACAGCCTCTATTTTGGCTGGGTCCACTAGAATACCTTGTTCGCTGATCACATGCCCTAGAAACTGAACTTCCTTCAACCAAAATTCGCACTTCGAGAACTTAGCGTACAACTTTTCTTCTCTCAATGCTCCCAATACATTCCTTAAGTGCTCTGCATGTTCTTCCCTTGTCTTGGAATAAATCAAGATATCATCGATGAAGACTATAACACACTTGTCCAAGTATTTCTTGAAGACTCGATTCATTAAGTCCATGAAAGCTGCAGGGGCATTCGTTAACCCAAATGACATCACTAGGAACTCATAGTGTCCATACCGGGTGCGAAAGGCCGTCTTTGGTATATCTTCTGGTTTAATCTTTAACTGGTGGTACCCGGTCCGCAAATCAATCTTAGAGAAATAAACTGCATCTTTCAATTGATCAAACAGGTCATCTATCCTGGGCAAGGGATACTTATTCTTGATAGTCACCTTGTTCAACTCCCGGTAATCTATACATAATCTCATGCTGCCATCCTTCTTTTTCACGAATAACACCGGGGCTCCCCACGGTGACACACTAGGTCTTATCATCCCTTTATCCAACAAATCTTGTAACTGAGTGGCCAGTTCTTTCATTTCCACTGGGGCTAGCCGATATGGGGCTTTCGAAATTGGGGTCGTACCCGGAACTAAGTCTATAGCAAACTCGATGTCCCTATCGGGTGGTAGTCCGGGAAGATCGTCCGGAAATACATCCGCGAACTCATTGACGACAGGGATTTCCTGTAGGTTTTGTGCCTCTTTCTTGGTATCCTTCACATATGCTAAATAGGCTTCGCATCCTTTACGTAACAGCTTCTTAGCTTGAATCATAGTCAGGAACTTTTGGCTTTGCCGTTTCCCACTAAATACTACTTCCTCGTCCCCTGGCAGTCTCAAACTTACTTTCTTCTTGACACAATCAATCTGGGCTCCGTGGGTTGTTAACCAATCCATACCTACTATTACGTCAAACTCCCCTAGTTTAAAAGGTATTAAATCTACCCGAAAGTGTCGCCCTCCTATTTCTAGGTCGCAACCTGGACATACCCGGCTAACGGGAATAATTTCACGATTAGCTATCTCTATTTGCAATCTGTCTTTCAAGGGTTCAGTCTTAAGGCCTAACCGACATACAAAATCTAGAGATATGAAAGACTTGGTAGCTCCCGAATCAAATAAAACATTTGCTTTAACAGAGTTGAGTAATAGGGTACCTGCAATCACATCCGTGTTCCTCACGGCATCCTGCACCGTCATGTTAAAAGTTCTTGCAGTAGGGGCCTTGTTAGAAGCAGTTCCACTCACTCTCGATGCAGCTGGCCCAGAGGACATACATTCCCTCATTCGGTGCCTTGGTTTCCCACACTTGAAGCAATTACCTCCGACACTCGGGTTGTTACTAGTTCCGCGACAGGCGTTAGCATAATGCCCTGTCAGCCCACACTTGAAGCATTTCACATCTTGTAGGTTGCACACGCCCGCATGTTTCCTTCCACATTTGTTGCATTCTGGGAGTTGGGCTCGGGATGGGGTAGAGTAAGACGATCCCTGCGGTCGGCCGCCCTGGCCCACACTCCAACTTTCAGCTCTCTTGGTTCCAAAGTTCCCGCTTGGTTGGGACATCGTTCCTCGCTTAAATTTGCTCGGAAGGCTCCCACCAGCAGAGTTTCCCTTTCGGCCATCCAACTTCCTCTTCTTTCCTTCTCTCTCCTTCTGCATCTGTTCACTTCCAGCTTCGACAATTGACGCTTTCTGTACCAGGGTGGCATAGTCTGTCAGCTCAAGAACCGCCACACGATTCTGAATCCATTGTTTTAGCCCTAATTGAAATCTTCGGGCCCTCTTTGCCTCAGAGTTCACATACTCCGGCACAAACCTTGACAACTCAGTAAATTTGGCCTCGTACTCGGCCACTGTCATGTTTCCTTGTTTCAGCTCCAAAAACTTTAGCTCCATTTGTGTCTCCATGAACCTAGGAAAGTACTTCTCCAAGAACAACTCGCTAAATCTCTCCCAGGTTACCACACCTCTTCCTTCCAAATTCTTCTTAGCTTCCCACCAATAGTTCGCCTCACCCTTCAGAAGGTAAGTGGCGAAAACAGTCTTCTGCTCCTCAGCGACACCTAGTATCTCAAAAGATTTTTCCATTTCCTTCAGCCAGGCCCTTGCCTCGACAGGGTCGGCAGTTCCTTTAAATTCTGGGGGTTTCAGGGATTTGAAGTTCCGGAAAGCATTAGCATTAGCATTCTGGGGTGGTTGCTGAACTGGGGGTCGGTCCAAGTTCTGCCTAAGTAACTCCATGAATTGTTCCATAGGGCCTCCCCTAGGATGTTCTGCCTCTCGGGTATCATCACCAGCTTCTTCTTCTTCATACTCATAGTCATCAAACAGGTTATGATCGTTGCCCTCATTATCACTTAGGTTGACATTCTCCCCTTCACGGTTCTGGTGGCCTCCGGCTCCATGGTGGCTACCCTGGCCCTCTGAACTGATCGGGTGAGCTCGAGTGTTCATTCTTCTGGGTGGCGTGATTCTGATAATAAAACAAGAAAGGGGTTAGGGTTTTCCAATTACCTGACAGCGTCTACACGGTTCAGGAGCGTATCGTTCCTCCTCATAAGGGTGGAAGTGCAAAAGTTTTAATAATCCGTTGTTGGAGATAAAATGTCAAACATTTTTGGGGGAAAAGATCCCTTTGGGATGCGAAAACATTTACAAGAGTTTTCAAAATTTCGAAACCTCAAAAATATATTATTATTATTATTTTTTTTTTTTTTTTTCAAAAATTTATTTTTAAAGATTGTAGGAACATTTTTGGAAATTGTAGAAAATAATTTGAAATCACATAACATAAATTGAAACAGTATGGTTGTATTTGTGGCTTGTAGCAATTTTATAATCACAGTTGTATATCAAAACAGTAAAGCATGGCATCGGAAAGTAAAGCAGTTGAGGCAATATTAAAGAAACTGAAACTAAATAAGTACGGTACAAGGGTTATCACAAGTTTGGATGTTAGGGCCAAATACATAGTTCCGATGTCAAAGTCTAGCAAAAGTGGAACAAATACAAATACATCATCCGAATAGTCAGGCTACACAAAAGTAGGGCTATATCCATACATACTACCCGAAGTCACATCTACATATCTGTCGGTCAGTCTACTCATCCACTGGTCAGAAAGGATACCACTGCACAAGTCAACTATCCCGCAAAATCGACACACTAATGTCATCTGAACCTAGGGGACTGAGCTATAAGTAACACATCACGGGGCCACGCTGCGACGGAGCAAGGTCCTCACTCGGGTAAATGCACGACGCACAACACGTCTAGCATCCCTAGCCTGGATCACTCCGCCCCCGCGGATCCCTAAACCAAGAATCCTATCGCGACTCCTCATCTCGGTCCTGTGGAGTCGAGCCCTAGTCCTCCTAGCAACAGTGGTCCTCATCTCAGCCTGGATCCTCAAGCGCGCCTCGCGCTCCTCCACTAGTGCCCGCCTCGCCTCGTTAAGTCGGGCCTCTGCAGATAGTAAGTCTCGGGTCAGGAACTGTACCACGTAAGCATGCTCAGTACCCGACACTGGGGGTAGGTCCGCCGGTGGAGGTGGTATGACAGGAACAGGAGTAGGTGCAGCAGCAGCAGCAGCAGGAGCAGGAGCAGGGGTAAGGTCAAGCTCCTCCTCGCCAGAAGTGTCATCCTCAGAGTCACCGTCCGAAGAAACAGGACTAGATGTCTGTGGAGAAGGTGGGGGTGACACAACACGACCCTCGCCGGATCTCACACTCCCCTCATCAGTAGCTACAGGAGATGGGGTAACAGGCTCTGGCTCGGGCTCAAAGGGCTCCTCAACGGGATCCTCATCATCAGTACTATCTATCACTGTAATCCAGGGGCCAAGTTCGGAGTCAGCACCCATTTCCTCCTCAGGGTCCTCGGTCTCTCGCATCAGGGCCTCATCATGCTCCCTCTCGAAAGCCTCAGGGTCTGGTATCTCATCCATCTACACAAGGGAAATAAAGTGGGTCACTAACCATAAAAGAAGGGTTTAGGAGTAGTTCCCTCACGGGCCTTAAAGTCAGGGCTATATCCGATAACCCGACTACAAACTCGATGAGAGTTCTAAGTATTATTAAAGTTGTTATTAAGGTTATCGTTATTGTTATTATTATTAGGGTTGCTTTCTTAAATTACTACCGTTTCTGAGAACTGTAACCTCGCTCTGATACCATTTCTGTGACGCCCCCAGATCCGGGGTCGGAGATCTAGGCGCTCACGGTCCATTTTCCATTTGTAACATACCTGTTCTTGCACACAATATATATAACACAGCCATTGACCCCATAATAAACTCACACCACACTCACACACACAGGTTAGAGCCTCAGAAACGTCACACATTGATTAAACAGTAATAAAGTTATCAGAGTTATTACAGACCGAATTAAATAGTATTTATGCTACCAGCAACACTCCGATATGAAGCGAAGCTGGCGGCTTGAATGTTTGTTACGATACACTGCCTTGCACAGGTCATGCTGATAAATAAAACGTACTAACAAAAGCTGCCAACCAATCCGGCTAATGGGGCCTACCGGTGGAATCTCAAGTGGAGGCTCGGGCCTAGTCACCTGCTTTCGAGCAGTCTGCCTGGGTCTTGCCATTTCGCTTAGCTGTTGTGTTTGTAAAGTTTGAAAACAAGCAAGAGTGAGCAACTATAGCTCAGCAAGAAATATATATATAAGATAAGCAATATACATCTCATATGATTGGCAGTTGATATATTTATTTGTATCAATCAGTTATAAAATCAGTTGTCATAGTTGATAAATTTCGAAGGTGCAACAATATATGCCCTTGTTTTCAAAATAAACTTGCAGTTCTAGATACTGCATTGAATCAACATCTTTCTCATCAAAATAGAGCACTATAGGCAACTTGGCACAAAAGCCTAAGAAGCAGTGTCAAAGCATTTTTCCAAAATGGAGGAATGGGACTTAAAGAAAACATAAAAACCTGACAAGGATTGACGATGATCAGTCGCCACATCCAAGTCCAATAATCCGCGGGTCTTCTCTACCGGTAGAAGGATAGAAACTACATCCGTAACTATCCCTCGGGTGAAAACTACATCCGTAATCACCCTCGATGAAAAATAGATCCGTAATCATCCTTCGGCAACACCTGGGCCGGAATAATAAGTGATGGACCGCCTGGCTCACGGCCGCTTACACATCCCGGGAATCGTTCGTCAACGGTTCCCACACCTGCCAGAGTCCCTTTTTCTTTTCTTTTAAAACTTGATTTTGATTGAAAACAGAGTAATTGAGGTCCGACATCAGTCGACCGTTGATTCTTGAAATCATACAAGAAGCAGAACCTGACCGGGGGTTTTCGAAAATGTTTTGAGTTCGAGAGAGTTCGAGTTTGAAAGAATTAAAAGTATCTTGGATTAACTTGTCTTTAAATAATGAACAGTAATTAATAAATGATATTTTGAGATTTAATATTAATAATTAATAAAATAATTATTCGATAAAGTAAACTCTTAATCCAAGATAGGGTTTCGAGTATTTACGAAGATATAATGATAGTTATTTGAATATACGATACCACCCGAATGACCCTTCGGGTTTTCGCAATATAGATATGATAAAATAATATACCGCTCCCCGGTCAATAGTATATACGGACCGCTACGACCTCTATTGCTAGAGTCGTTGTCCGAAGAAAACATTTCAATCTAAGTTCAAGGGGTAAAAGCATACATGTACTTGTTCAATCTCAATTGCATCAATACTTCGATAAACATGGCATTTGATATCATTTGAAAACTACAAACACAACAGTAAAAGTCCTTGTATATGGATAAGTTTTGAAAAGTAACTTGCCTTGGTTTGGTTGGGGTGGTCGAGCGTGCGAATTCGAACGATCTATACATAAACAATAATCGTTCGTTAGTACCTTAACAATTTCTCTCTAATTACGGGTTTTTAAGGGGTACGAAATTAACTTAACGACTTCGTCTTATGACTCCCTAGCCCCACTATAGGTCCATTACATCACTCGTTTACGCTCGTCACTTACTCGACTTAATTTAGTTACCACGTTCGAACCATAACCACTAACCCTAGAATAATGTTCCACTAATCGACCTTTTTCCATTGCGCGAATTTTACTCTAGCATTTTTATAAAATCCAAAAATTCATATTTTAATCCAATTCCTTTTGGGTGGTCTTCACCACTGCATTACCTACATTCTCAAATTTTTCCATGTTCCCAAATATATTTTAAGGTGTTTAAACAAGGTTCACAAGGGGGTCACTTAATGCAGTCCATAGTCCAGAAACAAAATTCACTCCTCCGGCCATAACTAAAAATCCACACATCACCTAGCTATGAATCTTACATTTCCAGAAACTACATTCAATTATCTTTCCAACAATATAAGGTAGGACATCAGGGGACATCATTTGGGTGTTCAAAATCGTGCTACAACACAGATCAAAGTTCCTGGACAAACTCAGCAAGCTCAAATCACTTAGATCAACCATTTTTCATACTTCCATAACATAAACACCACTTAATACACTTAGATCATGACTCATAACACTCATGGAGATATATATCTTAACCATAGTCATAAAAATCACAATCTCAACATCAAACCCAAGATCCATGCTATCCAATACATAAACATTCAAGATAAGCCCTAAGATACATGGATCTACTACCATACTATATGAACAACACATAACCAAGGGTGGTTTGAGATTTCATACCTTCTTGAGCTCCTAGAGACCTTGAAAAAACTTTACACAACTTAAAAACACCTTAGATGGCCTCCTACAACACTCACAATGCAAGATCTAAAAGATAATAAACTCATGTTAACACTTTTCTAACTTTCAACAATTCATAACTCAAGAACCAATGGATGGAAGGCTTTGAAATTGATACCATACCTCTAATATGATGCAAGGAAGCCCTAGGAAGGTTGTAGATGAAGAAAACTTGGAGAGAAAATCTCTCCCTCTCTCCCAAGGTGGTTCGGCCGAGAGCTATTTTCAAGGGGGGGGAGTGTTTTTGCTTTTGTTTTGTTGGAGTGGTAAAAAGAAATGCTAGTATGATATGTATTATTGTGGTTAGTAAAGAGTAGTCACATGTTGCCAAGCTAGCCTAGGTTGCATCCATGCCCTATTGTCCCCTAAGTACATCATCCACCATGCTAGTCACTATTCACTTTTGCTTTTATGTTTTCTAGTTCCTTTTTTTTCTAACTAGCTAGTTACATGTCACTTGCATGTAATTCCTTTCCTTGTAATATTATTCTCCCACCAATGTTTGTTATTTAATCCTTACTTCGTATCGTAACTTAATTATTCTCTCGTAATAATATTTCGTCGCGTAGAGATTTCCCCTATAATTCCTTAAGTACTTATTGTGTAAATTCCTCGTCATAATTCTTAATAAATCCTTTAATATTCTAACCATTCTCAAATCCCAAGCTTTATAAATATTACTAACAGTAAGACTCTTGCCTTCACAATCTCTCTGTATATCTTACATCATAAATGCAACAACGCAGTTTTTCAGACAATCAATTCTATAAATCAACAGGGATAACTAGAAAGGTTCCATAATGATAATGTCACAAGATATTAAATAAAAGGAAATATTACCAAAAATTAGGGTTCTTACAGCTCCGACAGAGGTGAGAAGTTTTATAGGATTGGCTGGCTACTATAGAAGGTTTGTCCAAGACTTTGCCAAGATAGCAGCCCCTTTGACCCGACTAACTCGCAAGACCGAGAAGTTTGTGTGGACTGAAAAATGCGAAGAGAGCTTCCAAGAGTTGAAAAAGAGGTTGGTGACAGCACCAGTACTAGCCCTACCTGATGATAAGGGAGATTTTGTGATCTATAGCGACGCATCCCATAAAGGTTTAGGGTGTGTGCTTATGCAGCACGGTAAGGTGATTGCGTATGCGTCCAGACAACTTAAGGAGTACGAGATAAGATACCCCACCCATGATTTGGAATTAGCGGCAATAGTTTTCGCTTTGAAGATCTGGAGACATTATCTTTACGGAGAAAAGTGTGAAATCTACACGGATCACAAGAGCTTAAAGTACATATTCACTCAGAAAGAGTTAAACATGAGGCAGAGGAGATGGCTAGAGCTAATCAAAGATGATGATTGTGAGATTCATTATCACCCAGGGAAGGCCAACGTGGTGGCCGATGCACTTAGCCGAAAAGAGAAACTCAAGATGATAACGTCAGTGGACGAATTGATCAAGGACCTCGAGAAACTGGAGATTGAGATGAGGTTACCAGGAATTGGACAAGAGAGTCTAATGGAGATAAGAGTCCAACCACCGCTATTGGAAAAGATTAAGTTATGCCAGGAAAAGAAGATAGAAGAAGAAAAGAATTCGATGGAGAAAATTTTGACTGGCGAGGAAATTAAGTGTGAGAAGGACGGGAATGGAATTATGAGGTACGCATCTAGGATATGGATCCCAAACGTTCAAGAATTAAAAGACGAGATTTTGCAAGAGGCTCATAGTTCGAGGTACTCAATTCACCCTGGAGGCACTAAGATGTATAGAGATTTGAGAGAATACTATTGGTGGCCAAATATGAAGAAGGACGTGGCAGAGTGGGTAAGTAAATGCTTGACATGTCAAAGAGTAAAGGCCGAACACCAGAGGCCCAGTGGATTGTTGCAACCCTTAGAGATACCCGAGTGGAAGTGGGAGCATATTGCGATGGACTTTGTGGTCGGACTACCAAGGACCAAGACTAATCATGATGCCATTTGGGTAATCATCGATCGATTGACCAAGTCGGCACATTTTCTTCCAATCAACGAGAGATACACTGTCGACAAGCTGGCAGATATTTACTTAAAGGAGATTGTGGTTAGGCATGGGGTTCCTGTGAGCATTGTATCAGATAGAGACCCAAGATTCAACTCCAGGTTCTGGAGAAGTTTTCAGGATTGTGTGGGGACCAAGTTAAACATGAGTACTGCATACCATCCCCAAACAGACGGACAGAGTGAGAGAACCATCCAGACCATCGAGGACATGTTGAGAGTATGTGCGATAGATTTCAAGGGAAGTTGGGATGACCACTTACCGTTGATCAAATTTTCCTACAACAACAGTTACCATGCGAGTATAGGAATGCTCCCATATGAAGCTTTATACGGACGAAGATGTCGGTCTCCCTTGTGTTGGGAAGAAGTTGGAGAGCGGAAGATTTTAGGGCCTGAACTGGTCCAACAGACAAGAGAAACTATCGAACTCATAAGAGGACGGCTGGTAGCGGCCCAAGACAGACAGAAGAGGTATGCGGACCAGAGCCGCAAGGACAAAGAATATGAGGTAGGAGAGTTTGTGATGTTAAAGGTATCACCGTGGAAGGGATTGATGAGATTTGGTAAGAAGGGGAAACTAAGCCCAAGATTTATTGGACCTTTTGAGATCTTGAGACGAGTTGGAAAGTTAGCCTATGAATTGGCTTTACCCCCGAGCTTGAAGCAAGTACATAATGTGTTCCATGTGTCCATGCTACGACCCTACCATACCGACTTTCGACACTTGATAGAACATGATCAAGTGGATCTACAGCCAGACTTAACCTATGTGGAGCAACCCGTAGAAATCATGGATAGAAAAGAACAGGTGCTGAGGAACAAGATTGTCAAACTAGTGAAAGTTTTATGGAGGAACCAGAATGTCGAAGAATCAACATGGGAACTAGAGAGCGCGATGCGTGAAAAGCACCCCCAACTGTTTTCAACCTGATTCCGGGACGGAATCCTTTTAAGGAGGGGAGGCTGTAAGAACCCTAATTTTTGCAATATTTTCTTTTATTTAATATCATGTGACATTGTCAATTTGGAACCTTTCTAGTCATCCCTGTTGTTCAATGGAATTGATTGTCTGAGAAACTATGTTGTTGCATTCACTATGTAAGATAAAAGAGAAGATTGTTGAGGGCAAGAGGAATAGTAACTAGTTGCATTTCTTTTTCCAAGGAGGAGACAATACTACAAGGAGGCCATACCTAGGTTGTACCATGCTTATACATACACTAATATGTATCACCCAACCCCTTTAACACAATTATTTCAACCAAACACAAAAATAAAAAACACAAAACATCACCCCCCCTCCAAGAACAAGCTCTCGGCCAAGCTTCAAAAAGGGAAGAAAAATTTCTTCCTCTTCCATTTCTCCTCACTCATAATTCAAGGCATAATTCCTAGGCTCTCTCCATCATCTAAGAAAGGTATACTAAGAGTTTCAATCCCTTTCATCCATTAAATTTCAAGATATTAATTGTTAAAGATATTGTGAATAGTAACAATGTTAAGTTTTTCTTTTAGATCTTGGATTATAAGGATAGTAGGAGCTTATTCAAGGTGTTCTTGAGTTTTGTAAGGCTTACCCAAGGCTCCTAGATACTCAAGAAGGTATAAAAACCCTAACCCCTCTTGGCCATGTAGTGTTTATGATATTCAATGATAGATCCATGTATATTTGTGTTAATCTTGGATGTTCAAGTGATGGATGATATGGATCTTGAGTTTTGGTGTTGTGGTTGTGATTTTTATGATTGTGGTTAGTATATGTATCTCCATGAATGTTATAAAGCATGAACTAGGTGAATTAGATGTTGGTTGTGTTGTGGAAGTAAGAATCTTGGTTGATTTAAGTGAAACATGCATGCTGAATTTTTCCAGAAACTTGACCTGTCTTGTAACATGCTTTTGAACCCCAAAATCTTGTCCCCTGAGGTCCTACCTTATATTGTTGGAAAGGTATTTGAATTTAGTTTCTGGAAATATAAAGTTTATGACTAGGTGATGTATAGATTTTAAGTTATGGCCGGAGAAGTAAAATGTGTTTCTGGATTCCGGACTGCACTAAGTGACCCCCTTGTGAACCTTGTTTAGACCCCTAAAAATTTATGTGGGATCATGGAAAAATTTGAGAAGCTAGGAAATGCAGTGGTGAAGGCTACCCAAAATGAATTGGATTAAAATCTGAAATTTTCAATTTTATAAAAATGCTAGAGTAAAATTCGCGCACGGGAAAAAGTCGTTAAGTGGAGTATAATTCTAGGGGTAATGGTCATGACTCGGATATGGTAACTAAATTAAGTCGAATAAGTGACGAGCGTAATCGACTAATGACATGAACCTATAGTGGGGCTAGAGAGTCATAAGACGAAGTCATTAAGTTAACTTTGTACCCTCTAAAACCCCGTAATTAAAGAGATATTGTTAAGGTACTAACGGACGGTTATTGCTTATGTATAGATCGTTCCACTCCGCACGCTCGACCACCCCAACCAAACCAAGGCAAGTTTACTTTTCAAAACTTATACATATACAAGGACTTTCACTGTTGTGTTTGTAGTTTTCAATCATATCAAATGTTATGTTTATCGAAGTATTGATGCAATTGAGATTGTATAAGTACATATATGTTTGTACCCCTTGAACTTAGATAGCAATAGAGGTCGTAGCGGTCCGTATATACTATTGACCGGGGAGCGGTATATTATTATATCGTAACTAGTTTGCGAAAACCCGAAGGGTCATTCGGGGAGTATCGTATACTCAAGTAATTATTGTTATATCTTCGTAAATACTCGAAACCCTATCTTGGATTAAAAGTTTATTTTATCGAATAATTATTTTATTAATTATTAATATTAAATCTTAAAATATTATTTATTATTTATTGTTCATTATTTTAAAGATAAAGTTAATCCAAGATACATTTAATACTTTCAAACTCGAACTCTTTCGAACTCAAAACATTTTCGAAAACCCCCAGTCAGGTTCTGCTTCTTGTATGATTTCAAGAATCATCGGTCGACTAGTGTCGAACCTCAATTACTCTGTTTTCAATCAAAATCAAGTTTTCAAAAGAAAAAGAAAAAGGGACTCTGGCAGGTATGGGAACCGTTGACGAACGTTTCCCGGGATGTGTAAGCGGCCGTGAGCCAGGCGGTCCATCAATTATTATTCCGGCCCAGGTGTTGCCGAAGGATGATTACGGATGTAGTTTTCATCGAGGGTGATTACGGATATAGTTTTCACCCAGGGATAGTTACAGATGTAGTTTCTATCCTTCTACCGGTAGAGAAGACCCGCGGATTATTGGACTTGGATGTGGCGACTGATCATCGTCAATCCCTGTCAGGTTTTATGTTTTCTTTAAGTCCCATTCCTCCATTTTGGAAAAATACTCTGACACTGCTTCTTAGGCTTTTGTGCCAAGTTGCTGATAGTGTTCTATTTTGATGAGAAAGATGTTGACTCTGCGCAGTATCTAGAACTGCAAGTTTATTTTGAAAACAAGGGCACGTATTGTTGCACCTTCGGAATTTATCAACAAAGACAAGTGATTTTATATCTGATTGATACAAACGAGTTTAATAACTGCTAATCATATGAAATGTTATATTGCTTACCTTATACATATATTTCTTGCTGAGCTATAGTTGCTCACTCTTGTTTGTTTTCAAATTTACAAACACAACAGCTAAGCGAAATGGCAAGACCGAGACAGACTGCCCGAAAGCAGGTGACTAGACCCGAGCCAGCAGTTGAGATTCCACCGGTAGGCCCCATTAGCCGGATTGGTTGGCAACTTTTGTTAGTTCGTTTTATTTATCAGTATGACCTGTGCAAAGCAGTGTATCGTAACAAACTTTCAAGCCGCCAACTTCGCTTCTTATCGAAGTGTTGCTGGTAGCATAAATACTATTTAATTCGGTCTGTAATAACTCTGAAACTTTTATTTCCGCTTAATCAATTGTGTGACGTTTCTGAGACTCTAACCTGTGTGTGTGTGCGTGCGGTGTGAGTTTATTGTGGGGTCGATGGCTGTTTTATATATTATGTGTAAGAACAGGTATGTTATTAATGGAAAATGGACCGTGAGCGCCTAGATCTCCGACCCCGGATCTGGGGGCGTCACACTCCGGGCCTCCGAAGGGGAGGAGAACCTCATCCCGCCCTGGGACGCATACCTCGGACTACCTCCTCCGCCAACTGCCTCCTCAACTCATCTGCCCTGGCAGTCGCAGCAACTATATCATTACCCATACTACTCACAATCCACTCGTGGATAGCCACTGGTATCGTTAACTCTGGGGGTGGTGGCGGGGTCTCTGAATCATCCGACGGGGCATCATCAGTCTCTAATGGCTCAGAGGCCTAGTCCTCCAGACCATCATCTGAGGATAACGGGCTCCATTGGGGTATAATGGGGAAGGGGACCTCTCGGTGGGTAGTGGGTACAAGTGTGTCTCAGTGTCCCTGCCCTCATCATCTACAGGCTCATCATCCTTAAGTCGCATATTAGGAACCACCTGGTCATCCCATGAAAACTCTATATCCATCTCAAGGAGTGCAACATCTTGTGCTTGCTCGAAGGCCTCAAGGTCTGGTATATCCGGTATCTCAGCCATCTATAAACCAAACGAAAACGTGTTACTAACCATCAGTTCTAATAAAAGAGAAGGGTTTCCAAGAAGAAATAACCTCGCGGGCTTAATCTTAATAAGTCAGGGCTATATCCGATAACCCGACTACGAACTCGATCTGAGCTCAAGGTATTACTTATTATTATATGGATTATTAAACTCGACCTACTATCGTTTCTGAGGACTGTAACCCTAGCTCTAACACCATCTCTGTGACACCCCCAGACCCGGGGTAAGGGATCTAGGTAGTCACGATCCATTTACTCCTAGTTGTACCTGTATTTCTCACAATATATATTGTTGGTCCCTTTGGATCATAGTGATTTGTGTTTAACCCGTTTAATGATTACAAAGGGGGTTAGAAGATTTACCTTAATCTCTACGGCGCAAGCGATTCAAATCCACGATCTTCTATTGTATTCCCTTACTCCCTTGAACGAAATGTGGCCTTCGATCCTCCAAGGTTTAGCCTCCAAGCTCCAGAATTCAGAACCCTTATTCTTGGAGACATAATAAGTATTTATAGGCTACAATAGGGATCGAGGAGTAATTTAGGTCGGGCCTTCTAATGATAACTTGGGCCATACCCTTTATCATTAATATTAATTAATTCCACTACATAATTAATATTAAACCATTCATCTAATTCCGGTAATTCATTTAATTAATTAAATCGGCTCCTTTATTATTTGCTTATTAAATTCCCCATGTTTAAAATAGTGCATGCCCATTAATTAAATAAATTATTGATAATTCATTTAATTAATATCTTTTATCCTTGATTATCCACTCAACCTTTATTTAATTATGCCGGAATAAATCCACCTGCAGGGTTTCACATAATTAAATCTTTTTGAGCTTTCAAGGGGACATAATTAACCCGAATATTATCAGGACATGGATTCCTTCTATAAATAATATCCACCATGTATATAATTCCATCACCCAAAATATATTGATATAATTCAAAAGAATTATTTCATATATAAATCAAAGCATGTAAATAATATACACGTGTCAATTAATTATATCCGGATTAAGAACCTAAGCATTACTAATAACATAGAATCTTAGTTCACCTTCTTAATCAGTTTAAGGGAACAATTCTAAATTTGACCCTGTTCAATATACACAAAGTATACTAGTAATATTTATTAGTCAATATAAACTAATCTAAATAATACTACAGCCATACCAGTGGATTGTCCAACACCACCTGTGCTGTGAACCTTATCATATTATATAAACCGTATTTAACAATCTAATATTCTGTATCCCATTTGATACTAGATTGTCCACAATATATAATATTAGACAACATGTAAACATTCAAATGATTCTCAATAAAACAGGCCAGAAATAAATGTATACACTTTAAATAAATATTTTCAGTATACCCCAACAATCTCCCACTTATACTCAAAATATCCTAAGAGTATATCAGTGTTTATTTAATCCACTATTACTCAAAAAACTACTTTATAACCAAATATCTGACTCCTACC
Organism: Saposhnikovia divaricata; assembly: GCA_036435485.1. Lineage (NCBI taxonomy): Eukaryota > Viridiplantae > Streptophyta > Magnoliopsida > Apiales > Apiaceae > Saposhnikovia > Saposhnikovia divaricata. The sequence continues at coordinate 122,774,881 of CM071597.1, read as the reverse complement.
TTTCTGGAAATCTGAATCGGTATACCCTATAGGAAACAAATCTGAGGCCTTGTAAATTAACATATACTCCTTAGTCCTTCTCAAGTACTTAAGTATCTATTTTTTTACTGCACTCTAATTTCCTTACCTGGGTTCGAATGATATCTACTAACTATGCCCACTGCAAAGCACACATCATTCATCGTACATAACATAACATACATTAAGCTTCCACATGCCCAAGCATAGGGAACTGCTTTTACACTCTCTATCACCTTAAGTGTCGACAGACACTGATCCTTTGATAGAGCAACTCCTTTCTTGAAAGGTAAGAAACCCCTCTTGGAGTTCTGCATGTTAAAACGAGCAAATACCTTTGCAATGAAGGGTTCCTGAGATAAAGCCAACATCCTTTTCTTACGATCCCTTATCTCTTTGATCCCAAGGATGTATGCCGTTTCACTCCAATCCTTCATTTCTTATTGTTTGAACAACTATGATAACATCTTAACATTATTTACAATGAGCAAAATGTCATCTACATATAGTACTAGAAAAACCACTGCATTACCCTCACTTCTCTTATACACGCACGATTCGCTTGGACTTTGATCAAATCCATATGACTGGACTGCCTGATCAAAACGAATATTCCAGTCCCTAGAAGCTTGTTTAAGTCCATAAATAGACCTCTTAAATTTACATACCAGATGCTCTTGGCCTTTCTTAATGAATCCTTTTGGTTTCTGCATATAGATGGTTTCCTCAAGACTTCAGTTAAGGAAAGCTGTCTTGACATCCATTTGCCAAATCTCATAATTGAGATGAGCTGCTATAGATAAAAGAATCCGGATCCACTTAAGCATAATAACCGGTGAAAAGGTTTCCTCATAATCGATCCCTTCTTTCTGAGTATACCCTTTCGCAACATGTCGTGCTTTCCATGCTTTCAACTTATTGTCAGATCCTCTTTTATTCTTGTAGATCCACCTACATCCAACGGGTCTTACACCTTTGGGTGGTTCCACGAGCTCCCAAACTTGATTGGAATACATAGATTCCATCTCAGATTCCATTGCCTTTTGCCATAGATCTGCATCTTTATCTAGAATTGCCTCTTCGTATGTCATGGGATCCTCATCATGTTCGCCAGAGACCAAGTCCGAGGACTCTCCCAAAAACATGAATCTATCAGGTTGTCGTACAACCCTCCCACTACGACGAGGCACTGGTGCGGTATTAGTGTCAAGTTGTGCATTTACTTATGGCTAATCTACTTGTACTATTTGCCCCTTAGAATTTTCTAATCCTCTCACTAATTCCTTTAAAACAATACTACTCATGGGTTTATGGTTCATTATATAGTCTTCTTCTAAGAATCTAGCATTGGTGCTAACAATATATCTCGATCCCTAGGACTATAAAATGAATAACCTTTCCTTCCTATGGGATAGCCTACAAACAGCCTTACTTCTGTATGAGATTCTAACTTGGCCGCATTCTTGTTCAGCACATGTGCTGGACAACCCCAAATCCGAATATGTCTTAGACTTGGTTTGCTGCCAGTCCATGATTCTATAGGAGTCTTGGGAACCGACTTAGAAGGTACCAAGTTCAGAAGGTAAGCCGCTATTTCTATAGCATATCCCCAAAACGACTTGGGTAAATCTGAATAACTCATCATCGATCTAACACTCTCTAAAAGAGTCTGATTCCTTCTCTCTGCTACACCATTTTGCTTAGGTGTGCCAGGTGTAGACAACTGGGATGTGATCCCATTTTCTGATAAATATTCCCTAAATTCGCCAAGCAAGTATTCGCCACCACGATCTGATCGTAGTGACTTGATACATTTTCCAAGATGTCGCTTCTCCGCACTTGCTTTGTACTCTTTGAATTTTTCAAAGCACTCAGACTTACGGCGCAACAAATAAATGTACCCATATCTAGAATAATCGTCAATGAAAGTGACAAAATACTCATAACCTCCTCTTGCTTGGATACTCATAGGTCCACACAAATCAGTATGAACCAATTCTAACACTTCTTTGGCTCTATTCCCCTTTGCTTTAAAAGGCCTATTAGTCATCTTACCTTCCAAGCAGGATTCACAAACTGGAAATGGCTCCACTGCCAACGAGCCTAATGGCCCATCTACTACCAGTCTTTGAATCCTCCTCAAGTTAATATGACCTAATCTTAAGTGCCAAACATATGTTTGGTTCAAATAAGAAGGTTTCTTTCTTTTATTTGAGCTAGAAAGAATGTTATTAGTTTCCTTATGTTGCAGCATTGGTTGGATAGGATTAATAATATATAAATTGTCTTGCAATGTACCAGAACATATAACTCGTTTATTCATCATAATAGAAACATTACGATCCAATCAAACATTATAACCATCCATGGCAAGTTTAGAAACCAAAATTAAATTCCTTCTAAACGAAGGTACATAAAGACAATTGTTCAAAACCAAAATCCTATCATCGCCAAAAGATAATGTAATTATTCCAATTGCAACTACTGCTACTGTCGTAGCATCTCCCATGAACACATATATCTTGCCATCTCTAAGCATTCTGGATTGCTGGAACCCCTACATAGAGTTACAAACATGGTCAGTGGCTCCTGTATCTACACACCAAGTGCTCGTAGATATAGCCGCTATATATGTTTCTATAACTAGGAAAGAGACATACCGGTATTGTTTGTCTTCTTAGGAAGAGGACAATCCTGTTTCCAGTGACCTGACTGCTTGCACCTGAAGCACTTGCCCTTAGGCTTTTTCACAGCACCTTGAACTCCCACTGCATTAGCAACCTTTCCAGCTTTCTGTGTCTGAACAATTTTCTTCTTCTTGCCTTTCGGATTAGAGGAAGAAGCTTTCTCAGCCACATTCACTTGAACATTCTGCTTAAAGAGTCCTTCAGCTGCCTGAAGTTCTGTCAGAAGTTCCGCGAGACTATACATCCTTTTTTTTCATGGTGTAATTCAAGCGGAACTGCTCAAAACTTTTGGGCAAGCTCATAAGGATGATATCGATCTGGGTTTCTCCATCAATATCAGCACCAAGGATCTCCATCTCATTCAGATGAGACATCATTCTCAGAACATGATCCCTTACATGCGTTCCTTCAACCATCTGAGTGTTCATTAAAGCCTTCATTGCTAGTTGCCTAGCAGCCCTATTCTGTTCCCCAAAAAGTTCCTTGAGATTAAAGAGCATATCTGAAGCAGTGGCCATAGCCTGATGCTGATGCTGCAAAACACCCGACATTGCTGCCAGAATGTAACATCGCGACATCTCATCATCCTTAACCCACCGCTTATAATACTCCTTCTCACTTTCAGGAGCATCTTCAGCAGGCTGATCTGGCTTGGGTTCATAAGTACAAAATTTGTACTCCTCAGCAGTCAACACTATGTCCAAATTACGTTTCCATTCAATATAGTTTGGTCCAGTAAGTTTGTTATCCTTAAGTATGGTGAATAGTGGATTAAAGCCCATAATGATCTAATCTTGAGAATCATACATGTAACACATAATCAGAGAGTTGAACAAATCTTAAAACCTATTGGTTTCCTCTAACAATTAATTAAAATTAATGCACTAATATTTAAAAACCATAGGTATCTGGTACGCCACGATGGGTGACATATATACCACTTAAATTCGTTTAAATATTACTTCGGTCCTATTACTAAATAATACGCCACGATGGGTGGTCATGTATATTATTTTTCATAGCTAAGTGTATACCATTATCAAATATTAAGTTAATAATAATAAGACCGGGTGCCACCATTAAATATTTCAAATCAATAATTGATAATAGGATAATTCCCAGATCGGGGGGAGCATTGTCAAGAGGCGTCACTTAAGACCCCTTTCTAGACAGAATCATCCTTTCTCTCAATATCGAAGATCTATATTCAATCATTGGTACCCTATAAATTAATCGAATTCTATAAAACTTGGTACGCCACGATGGGTGGCATGTATACCTTTCAATATTCGTAATTAATTTATTAATTGAATTCTATGAAACTTGGTACGCCACGATGGGTGGCATGTATGCCTTTCAATATTCATAATTAATTTTGTCTCATTATTGAATTCTATGAAACTTGGTACGCCACGATGGGTGGCATGTATACCTTTCAATATTCGTAATTAATTTAGGAAGTTTGTTCTAGTAATATCCATAACACTACCCGACACCACAAATCATACGCCACGATGGGTGGCATGTATATAATTTATATTTGTCTCGGTGTTAAATTACATACAAACAATAATGGAGACCGTGGGATTTAATACCGAATTAATTCCCTCTCCCACTTAGTATTTTTATTAAAATTGAGGAATTTTAAAATTAAATGGGGCCTATGTCGTTATAATTATATCTAACATGCATTCCAAATACACACATAATTTAAACAACATAAAACATTTAATTAAAGCAATAAATAAAAAATATATGTCCATGTCGTCCTAATTATGTTAAACATGCAATTAAAAATTACACACATAATTAACAACACTAATAATCATTATTTAAAGCAATAATTAAAAAATTAAATAGCAGAATTAAAAATTAAAACAATAATTAAATCCACTATTATGGCCCCAAAATAATTTGCTGCAGCCCTTGTTGAAAAAGTTGCTGAGCACGAGAGAGAAGCTGCTGGGAAGGGGGGGGAAAAAAATTCTGCCTTCCAGTGTGTCACGCAGGCTGTTCCTGCGTTACACCTCCGAAACGACCCTGTTGCGCATGTACGGCCTGCGCAACACCAGTTTTCACTGGTAACGCAGGCCTGACTTGCATTACAGGCTTTAACCAGAAAATTTTCAACGCAGCGCCTCCTGCTTCTTCTGTTTGTCTTCAACTTTTAATCAGCAACAAGAATAATCAACAGCAGCCATAATAAGCTACGCAGCGGAACAAATTTTGGTCTCCTTTTTGATTTCCGATCGCACATAATTGTTACAAAATACTCGGATTTTTACATAATCCATCAAACAATTACATACAAAACAGATCTAATACAAAACTAAATATCATGATCAACCCTCGTGATTTACAACCACGTGGAAACCAAAAACAAAAATTTAACCACGATTAAACCACGTGGGATCCAAACACATAATTAAAAAACATGGCTATAATAGTGGAGAACAACCTGCAAAAGATTATTACACAAGCATATCACTATACATACACAACCAATTTTAATTACGACATGGACGTCATCAAACACAAACACAAGTCCACTAAACCTCAGGCTCTTGATGCCAATTGTTGGTCCCTTTGGATCATAGTGATTTGTGTTTAACCCGTTTAATGATTACAAAGGGGGTTAGAAGATTTACCTTAATCGCTACGGCGCAAGCGATTCAAATCCACTATCTTCTATTGTATTCCCTTACTCCCTTGAACGAAGTGTGGCCTTCGATCCTCCAAGGTTTAGCCTCCAAGCTCCAGAATTCAGAACCCTTATTCTTGGAGACATAATAAGTATTTATAGGCTATAATAGGGATCGAGGAGTAAATTAGGTCGGGCCTTCTAATGATAACTTGGGCCAAGCCCTTTATCATTAATATTAATTAATTCCACTACATAATTAATATTGAACCACCCACCTAATTCAGGTAATTCATTTAATTAATTAAATCGGCTCCTTTATTATTTGCTTAGTAAATTCCCCATGTTTAAAATAGCGCATGCCCATTAATTAAATAAATTACTGATAATTCATTTAATTAATATCTTTTATCCTTGATTATCCACTCAACCTTTATTTAATTATGCCGGAATAAATCCACCTGCAGGGTTTCACATAATTAAATCTTTTTGAGCTTTCAAGGGGACATCATTAACCCGAATATTATCAGGACATGGATTTCTTCTATAAATAATATCCACCATGTATATAATTCCATCACCCAAAATATAATGATATAATTCAAAGGAATTATTTCATATATAAATCAAAGCATGTAAATAATATACACGTGTCAATTAATTATATCCGGATTAAGAACCTAAGCATTAATAATAACATAGAATCTTAGTTCACCTTCTTAATCAGTTTAAGGGAACAATTCTAAATTTGACCCTGTTCAATATACACAAAGTATACTAGTATTATTTATTAGTCAATATAAACTAATCTAAATAATATCACATGTGCTGTGAACCTTATCATATTATATAAACCGTATTTAACAATCTAATATTCTGTATCCCATTTGATACTAGATTGTCCACAATATATAATATTAGACAACATGTAAACATTCAAATGATTCTCAATAAAATAGGCCAGAAATAAATGTATATACTTCAAATAAATATTTTCAGTATACCCCAATATATATATATATATATATATATATATATATATATATATATATATATATATATATATATCCATATGCTTATGACCCCAGAATATAAAACACTCACACGGGTTAGAGTCTCAGAAATGACATAATTTACAGACATAAATCCTCAGAATATAAATTATTACAATCCCAAATAAATTCTAAATGCTACTATTGTTGGAACCTCTATGTTAAGGCACCTCAGTGACTTAATCGTCTGGTTCTGGTCATATACTTACACTAGTCATATTTATAAATAAAACTTACCAATAAAAGCTGTAGACTGATCCTTCTGGTCTTTACTACTTTTGGGATCGCTATCATGAGCTGCTCATGGAAACGTCTTGCATTTCCCCCTCGCTTGCAGGCTGTGTGCCGAATCCTTGGCATCCTTCTCAGCTACTATATAATATATAAAACAATAGCAAGAGTGAACGAAAGCTCAGCAAAATTATAAAGTATGGCATAACCTGCCTAAGAATGATGTCTCAGTATGAACTTGTACCAGACAATTATTGTCAAAATATCTCATTTCTGAAATCTTTTCCTTTACCGGAAAATAAATAAACTTGTTATTATCCCAATAACTTATCAGAAAGAGTTTATCCCTTTCTGGAAAATATTTGAAAAATAGTAGTACCCTAGTACTTTAAATATCATATATGATCTTCATATGGAAGATATTTTGAAAACTTGTCTCTGCCGAAGCAATTTATAAAATATGCATCCTTTATTGAAAACTCGAATATTTGCCCTTACAGGGACTGGATAGAATCTGGATGCAAAAACTCCCCCCGGGGAAAAATAACATCAGCAGTTTTAGACACTATCGAACAGAATGAACAATGCTTCAAAGGTAAGAGAATAGACTTGAACTTGTGTCGGGAATTTCCCAGGCGCACCCCTGCTCGATGATCAGTCGATATGCATGGGGCTCACCTGATCAAAATTTCTACATGTAGAGGATAGTCCCAGTTTCCCAGTCTGCCCCGACCTCATCAGGGTCGTGGATGGACGATGCGCTACCTTTGTCGCTGACTCCGTTTCCCAATTCTTGTCTTTGAATATATCTGATGGCCTTAGAACTGAAACAAATTCAAGTTCCCCGGGTCCCTACCCATTCGTAGATCTTACTTGTATCTTTTGGGTTACTTCTGGAATCAAATGGAAGCTAACCAAAACTTCACGTTGGCCTTTGGCCAGAATCTTAGATTGAACAACGAATGGCTCATACGAAATCAAGATTGAATCTCATACTCCTTTAGCAAAACTGGGAACCCTTACTAATAGGGCTATCATTTATGAATACACTTGAAGGTATCAACGAAGAGGAATTAAGATCTCAACTTTAGAAGCTATTGATTCCCAATTCTCGATGAATTTGAAACATTTAGACGGCTCGAGTGAGCTAATAATACTCAAGAATAATTATTTGGGAACCCTTATAATTTTTGAAAATATTTCTGAAGGTTAGAAAATATTTAAAATAATTTTCAAAGATCTCAAATGATTTTTAAATAAATAATATAATTTTTAAATCAATTAAAGAGATTTAATAAATATTTATTAAATATTTATTAAACAAATCTCTAAAATAAAATAATGATTTAAAAACAATCCTCCGAAAATAAAAGAAATATTCAAATAATATTTCTCAAATCATTTCCAAGTACTTAATACTTTCTGGAAATATAAATAATGTTTATTAAAAACATTCCTCAAATAAATATCACCCGGCCGCTGGAATCCCTCCGGGTTTCCACGACTATCTCTATATCTCAAAACACCGACTCCCGATCTAGAGTCAAAAACAACAAATATGCTCTTATCCCTAGAGCTACAAGATAAACCGGTTCATAACTACTTATCTCAAGCTAGTATATAAACCAACAATCAAACTCAATCTTAACACGATATAACATTTATCGCAAACCATAACTCGCATATATGGCAAAAGCAGTATTATCCAATAATACTTCAAAAGTATAGTTTAATAAAACTTGCCTGATGCTCTGGTCGTAGTAGGGATCTGAGACGATGTTTGATAATCTAAACAAAGTCAAAAACATACGATTAATCCCCCAGATGATCCACTTATTAACAATGCTCGTATACTTAAACAAATCGTAATCAAAGCACTTAATGGCTTAATCTAGACTCGTACTAAGTCCATGTTACTTGTCAAATACTTAAGTCATAAGTTTGGTTCAAAACCGGTCCTCGAATTCTAGTTATACTTAACCACTTATAAAGTCGATTTCAAAGTTACGTTCTTAGGGGTTTTCACTTGCGCAACCTCGACTTCTGTATTTTTATAAAATTGGAAAATAATCTTTTTGACTCAAAACCTTCGTACACACCTTTCTAACTGTCCTTAGCATTTTATCAAAAAATTTCACATCTTAATTTGACAATTAAGGGTCTCGAACTCCTCATCAAAGTGGTTACATTTCTGCGACAAAATCTCTCAAACCACTTTCACTAAAACTAGCGTAACTCCTAAACCGTAAAATCTTTTAATGCGATTCTTGCGGCCACGTAAACTAGACAACCATATCTTTGTAACCATAGGTAGTGGTGATGCTAAAAATGATTTTTTGGTCTCGGGTATTAACTGTTTTTAAGGGTTAACAAAATTTTGTCATTACGACGGCTATAACTCGGACATTTCCATTTTGTCACAACAAAACCAAGCCACACCGGGCATACCACACATCCACAACCTCAACAAACAACCTTTACATGTCTCTAAAGTCAGTGGTGTGGCTACAATCCAACATCCACCATTTTTCATTATTTACAAAGTCCAATAATCATCAAAACACTTAAACATGATCTCTTAATCATATAACTTTCAAAACAAGCATAAACTCAAATAAACTCAAAGTTGGGTTAGAGTTTTTACCTTCTTGGAAGTTTTAACAACACTAACAAGTGTTTATAAAAGCTTAACAAGCCTTAGATAATCCTTAAAAAGCTTAAACCTTAAGATCAAAGTAAGAAAACAATGTTAGTTACTATTCACTATTATTCATCCTCCACTTTGAATGAATATTTGACATAGCTATGAATATCCTTTGGGGCTAAGATTTTAACCATACCTATTTCTCTTTATTAGATTTCATTTAATCCATGGATCACCAAAAACAAAACTTGGGAAGTAGGGTTTTGATTTGGCAATTAAAGGAAAAGCCGAATGGCTTGTTTTGGTGGTGGTAGTGTTGTTTTTGCTCTTTCCTTTCTTTTCTCTCTTTTTGGGTAAGTGTTAAATGAATTTGTGGGATATTTTGGAGTAATATGGCTGCTAACACTCCCCTAATTATAAGTGTCAAGGCTTAATTGTGTGTGGGAGAAGCGGTGATGTGGTGCCTTGGTAGCTCACTCCTGAACACACACCTCATCCTTGCTTTTTCTTTTCTTTTCTTTTCTCATTTTCTCTTTCCACCAATTCCATGTAATAATAAACCCTATATGCTCATGTAAAGTTTCTCATCTCATTACGCATTTAATCCGTAATTTGTTTCACGTTCGCTCGATCTCTTAATCTCGTTATAAAGTTCTAGCGATTTCAAGAACACTTGCTATTCTAATTCGAAGGTTTTCATTCTAGATTCTAAAATCATAATTAAAATAAAATCCTTGATTCCTTGACAAAATAATTCTCTTGTGATGTTCGCATTGATATGCTCTTCCCTACTCGATCAAATTTTCCATAAAAATAAAGTTCGGATTTTCTGAATTCCGATCGCGTTTACATACACTTATTTGCTTCGTAGATTACTTGTATAACTTCGAAATTGTTGGTCCCTTTGGATCATAGAGATTTGTGTTTAACCCGTTTAATGATTACAAAGGGGGTTTAGAAGATTTACCTTAATCGCTATAGCGCAAGCGATTCAAATCCACGATCTTCTATTGTATTCCCTTACTCCCTTGAACGAAGTGTTGCCTTCGATCCTCCAAAGTTTAGCCTCCAAGCTCTAGAATTCAGAACCCTTATTCTTGGAGACATAATGAGTATTTATAGGCTACAATAGGGATCAAGGAGTAAATTGGGTTATGCCTTCTAATGATAACTTGGGCCAAGCCCTTTATCATTAATATTAATTAATTCCACTAAATAATTAATATTGCACCACCCACCCAATTCCGGTAATTTATTTAATTAATTAAATCGGCTCCTTTATTATTTGCTTATTAAATTCCCTATGTTTAAAATATCGCATGTCCATTAATTAAATTAATTACTGATAATTCAATTAATTAATATCTTTTATCCTTGATCATCCACTCAACCTTTATTTAATTATGTCGGAATAAATCCACCTGCAGGGTTTCACATAATTAAATATTTTTGAGCTTTCAAGGGGACATCATTAACCCGAATATTATTAGGACATGGATTCCTTCTATAAATAATATTCATCATGTATATAATTCGATCACCCAAAATATATTGATATAATTCAAAAGAATTATTTCGTATATAAATCAAAGCATGTAAAGAATATACACGTGTCAATTACTATATCCAGATTAAGAACCTAAGCATTAATAATAGCATAGAATCTTAGTTCACCTTCTTAATCAGTATAAGGGAACAATTCTAAATTTGATCATGTTCAATATACACAAAGTATACTAGTATTATTTAATAATCATATAAACTATTCTAAATAATATTATAGCCATACCAGTGGATCGTCCAATACCACCTGTGCTGTGAACCTTATTATATTATATAAACCGTATTTAACAATCTAATATTATGTATCCCATTTGATACTAGATTGTCCACAATATATAATATTAGACAGCATGTAAACATTTAAATGATTCTCAATAAAATAGGCCAGAGATAAATGTACATATTTCAAATAGATATTTTCAGTATACACCAACAATCTCCCACTTATACTCAAAATATTCTATGGGTATATCAGTGTTTATTTAATCCACTATTACACAGAAAACTATGTGTCCATCCATCTGACTCCTGTCGCTTCCACATGCCTGTCAAAAACCTTGGTTGGTAAGCTCTTTGTGAAAGGATCTGCACGGTTGTCTTCTGATGATATGTGAGCCACAACTATATCTCCTCGCTTTAAGATTCCACGTATGAGATGATACTTACGTTCAATATGTTTAGCTGCTTTGTGATCTCGCGGTTCCTTCGAATTTGCCACAGCACCAGTGTTATCACAATACACTGTCAAACTCCTAGGCAAATTAGGTACCACATCCAAGTCCAAAAGGAAGTTCCTGAACCATACAGCCTCCTTTGCAGCCTCAGAGGCCGCCACGTACTCGGCTTCCATGGTGGAGTCTGCAATGCATTTCTTCTTTACACTCCTCTATATAACGGCTCCACCTCCCAAATTAAAAACATATGCCGAGGTTGATTTCCTCTTATCTCTATTTGATTGAAAATCTGAATCAGTATATCCCAAAGGAAATAGATCCGAGGCCTTGTAAATTAACATATACTCCTTAGTCCTTCTCAAGTACTTGAGTATAGTTTTTACTGCACTCCAATGTTCCTGACCCGGGTTCGACTGATATCTACTAACCATGCCTAAAGCAAAGCAGATGTCAGGCCTCGTACATAACATAGCATACATTAAGCTTCCATATACGGAGGCATAAGGAACTGTTTTCATGCTCTCTATATCTTTAGGTGTCGAAGGACACTACTTCTTAGATAGAGCAACTCCATGCTTAAAAGGTAGAAAACCTTTCTTGGAGTTCTGCACGTTAAAACGAGCTAATACTTCATCAATGTAGGGCTCTTGAGATAAAGCCAACATCCTTTTCTTGCAATTCCTTATTACTTTGATCCTAAGGATGTATGCCGCTTCACCTAAGTCCTTCACTTCAAATTGTTTGAACAACCATGACTTTACTGATGACAACATCTTAACATTTTTTCCAATGACTAAAATGTCATCTACATACAGTACTAGAAAAACCACTGCATTACCCTCACTTCTCTTATACACACATGATTCGCTTGGACTTTGATCAAATCCATATGACTGGACTGCCTGATCAAAATGAATATTCCAGTCCCTAGAAGCTTGTTTTAATCCATAAATAGACCTCTTAAGCTTACAAACAAGATGCTCTTGGCCTTCCTTAATGAATCCTTTTGGTCGCTGCATATAGATGGTTTCCTCAAGACTTCCATTAAGGAAAGCTGTCTTGACATCCATTTGCCAAATCTCATAACTGAGATGAGCTGCTATAGACAAAAGAATCTGGATCGACTTAAGCATAACAACCGGCGAAAAGGTTTCCTCATAATCGATCCTTTCTTTCTGAGTATACCCTTTCACAATAATTCGTGCTTTCCAGACTTTCACCTTTTTGTCAAATCCTCTTTTCTTCTTGTAGATCCACATACATCCAATGGGTTTTACACCTTTGGGTGGTTCCACGAGCTCCCAAACTTGATTGGAATATATAGATTCCATCTCAGATAACATTGCCTTTTGCCATAGATCTGCATCTTTATCTAGAATTGCCTCTTCGTATGTCCTGGGATCCTCATCATGTTCACCAGAGACCAAGTCCGAGGACTCTCCCAAAAACATGAATCTATCTGGTTGTTGAACAACCCTCCCACTACAATGAGGCACTGTTTCAGTATTAGTGTTAAGTTGTACATTTTCTTGTGGCTGTTCTACTTGTACTATTAGTACTTGGAGATTATCTGTCCCTCCCACTAATTCCTCTAAAATGATACTACTCATGGGTTTGTGGTTCATTATATAGTCTTGCTCTAAGAATCTAGCATTGGTGCTAACAATGATATCTCGATCCCTAGGACTATAAAATGAATAACCTTTCGTCCCCATGGGATAGCCTACAAACAGCCTTACTTCTGTACGAGATTCTAACTTTGTCGCGTTTTTGTTCAGCACATGTGCTGGACAACCCCAAATCCGAATATGTCTTAGACTTGGTTTGCTACCAGTCCACAATTCTATTGGAGTCTTGGGAATCGACTTAGAAGGTACCAAGTTTAGATGGTAAGCCGCTGTTTCTATAGCATATCCCCAAAAACGACTTGGCTAAATCTGAATAACTCATCATCGATCAGACACTCTCTAAAAGAGTCTGATTCCTTCTTTCTGCTACACCATTCTGCTGAGGTGTGCCAGGTGCAGACAACTGGGATGTAATCCCATTTTTTGATAAATATTGCCTAAATTCTCCAGGCAAGTATTCGCCACCACGATCAGATCGTAGTGACTTAATACATTTTCCAAGATGTCGCTTCTCCGCACTTGCTTTGTACTCTTTGAATTTTTCAAAGCACTCAGACTTACGGCGCAACAAATAAATGTACCCATATCTAGAATAATCGTCAATGAAAGTGACAAAATACTCATAACCTCGTCTTGCTTGGATACTCATAGGCCCACATAAATCAGTATGAACCAATTCTAATACTTCTTTGGCTCTATTCCCCTTTCCTTTAAAAGGTCTATTAGTCATCTTACCTTCCAAGCAGGATTCACAAACCGAAAATGGCTCCATTGCCAACGAGCCTAAGGGCCCATCTACTACCAGTCTTTGAATCCTCCTCAAGTTAATATGACCTAATCTTAAGTGCCAAAAATATGTTTGGTTCAATTCAGAAGGTTTCTTTCTTTTATTTGAGCTATAAAGAATGTTATTAGTTTCCTTTTGTTGCAGCACTGGTTGGACAGGATTAATAATATATAAATTGTCTTGCAATGTACCAGAACATATAACTCCTTTATTCATCATAATAGAAACATTACGATCCAAATAAACATTATAACTATCCATAGCAAGTTTAGAAACTGAAATCAAATTTCTTCTAAACGAAGGTATATAAAGACAATTGTTCAAAACCAAAATCCTATCATCTCCAAAAGATAAAGTAATTATTGCAACTGCAACTACTGCTACTTTCGTAGCATCTCCCATGAACACATATATCTCGCCATCCATAAGCATTCTGGTTGTTAGAACCCCTGCATAGAGTTACAAACATGGTCAGTGGCTCCTGTATCTACACACCAAGTGCTCGTAGATATAGCCGCTATATATGTTTCTCTAACTAGAGAAAGAGACATAACAGTATTGTTTGTCTTCTTAGGAAGAGGACAATCCTGTTTCCAGTGACCTGACTGCTTGCACCTGAAACACTTGCCCTTAGGGTTTTTCACAGCACCTTGAACTCCCACTACATTAGCAACCTTTCCAGCTTTCTGTGTCTGAACTTTTTTCTTCTTCTTGCCTTTCGGCTTAGAGGAATAAGCTTTCTCAGCCACATTCACTTAAACATTCTGCTTAAAGGGTCCTTCAGCTGCCTGAAGTTCTGTCAGAAGTTCCGCGAGACTATACATCCTTTTTTTCATGGTGTAATTCAAGCGGAACTGCTCAAAACTTTTGGGCAGACTCATAAGGATGATATCGATCTGGGTTTCCCATCAATATCAGCACCAAGGATCTTCATCTCATTCAGATGAGACATCATCCTGAGAACATGATCCCTTAGAGGTGTTCCTTCAGCCATCTGAGTGTTCATTAAAGCCTTCATTGCTACTTGCCTTGCAGCCCTATTCTATTCCCCAAAAAGTTCCTTGAGATTAAAGAGCATATATGGAGCAGTGGCCATAGCCTGATGCTGATGCTACAAAACACCCGACATTGCTGCCAGAATATAACATCGCGACATCTCATCAGCCTTAACCCACCGCTTATAATACTCCTTCTCACTTTCAGGAGCGTCTTCAACAGGCTGATCTGGCTTGGGTTCATAAGTGCAAAATTTGTACTCCTCTGTAGTCAACACTATGTCCAAATTACGTTTCCATTCAATATAGTTTGGTCCAGTAAGTTTGTTATCCTTAAGTATGGTGAATAGTGGATTAAAGCCCATAATGATCTAATCCTGAGAATCATACATGTAACACACATAATCAGAGGGTTGCACAAATCTTAAAACCTATTGGTTTCCTCTAACAATTAATTAAAATTAATGCACTAATATTTAAACACCATAAGTATCTGGTACTCCACGATGGGTGACATATATACCACTTAAATTCGTTTAAATATTACTTCGGTCCTATTACTAAATAATACGCCACGTTTGGGTGGACTATATATTATTTTTCATAGCTAAGTGTATACCATTATCAAATCTTAAATTAATCAAACTAAATACATCCGTTTGATATATTAATCGATAATTCCCAGGTCTCGGAGGAATCACAACGGCCTCGCTTAATACCCAATTCCTAGACAAAATTCTCCATAGTCAACATCAAAAAGAGTATTCAATTTTCGCAACGAATTCTATGAAACTTGGTACGTCACGTTAGGGTGATCTATATACCTTTCAATATTCGTAATTTAATTTAAGAATTTTGTTCTAATAATTTCTACAACCTTTTAAAATCATGTAAATAGTACGCCACGTTAGGTGATCATATATATTATCTACATTATTTAAAAAGTTATATAACATACAAAATAATGGAGATCGTGGGATTTAATTCTTAATCAATTCCCTCTCCCACTTAAAATTTTTTAAAAAAAATTGAGGAATTTTAAAAATTAAATGGGACCTATGTCGTTTCAATTATGTCTAACATGCATTCAAAATACACACATAATTTAACAACATATAACATTTAATTAAAGCAATAAATAAAAATTTATGTCCATGTCGTCCTAATTATGTTAAACATGCAACTAAAATTACACACATAATTAACAACACACATAATAATTATCTAAAGCAATAATTAAAAAAATTAAATAGCGGAATTATAAAATTAAATCCACTATTATGGCCCAATAATCAATTTTGCTGCGGCCCTTGTTCATCCAAAATAAGCTAGAAAATTGTTGGTGATCACTTCGAAGTTCGAACAAACAAATCAACAGGAGATAATTAAAACTCAGTAGTTAATTAATTCTTAGTTTGATAATTTGCATCTTAGTTTAATTTAGATAATTAAAACTCCAATTTTTTATTTGTCTTAGCAGTGAGTAATAATCATACATTGTTGCATAGGTACATTAACTGATTTAAAACCTAAGATCTCAATGGGAACGAACTTGACTTCTATCTGTATTACTTGTGACCACATACGATTGCGTGTATTAGTGTAAACAGGTTTCACATAATTAAATCTTTTTGCGCTTTCAAGGGGACATCATTAACCCGAATATTATCAGGACATGGATTCCTTCTATAAATAATATTCACCATGTATATAATTCCATCACCCAAAATATATTGATATAATTCAAAAGAATTATTTCATATATAAATCAAAGCATGTAAATAATATACACGTGTCAATTACTATATCCGGATTAAGAACCTAAGCATTAATAATAGCATAGAATCTTAGTTCACCTTCTTAATCAGTATAAGGGAACAATTCTAAATTTGATCCTGTTCAATATACACAAAGTATACTAGTATTATTTAATAGTCAATATAAACTATTCTAAATAATACTACAGCCATACCAGTGGATCGTCCAATACCACCTGTGCTGTGAACCTTATTATATTATATAAACCATATTTAACAATCTAATATTCTGTATCCCATTTGATACTAGATTGTCCACAATATATAATATTAGACAGCATGTAAACATTTAAATGATTCTTAATAAAATAGGCCAGAGATAAATGTATATATTTCAAATAGATATTTTCAGTATACACCAACAGAAATATCCAATTCCTGTCCCGGACGTATGGTAACGTGAAAATTTTCCCGAGTCTCGGAATCACTATTCATCCATGCATTTTACTATTCATTCATGCAAAACACTATTCATTCATAAAATAAAAATATTCTCAAATATAAAAATTTGGGTTATTACACATACCTACCTGAAAAAGAGGATTCACCATATCAACATCCTCATTAAAGACAGAAAACCTCATTGTTTCATCCTCATCAGTTCAGTTAGCAGCCATTATTTCCTCATCACTGCCTTCATAGACATTAAATGGTCACTGTCACTACCATTCTCATCATCATCATTAAAGAAACCTCTCTTCTCTCCTATGTCACCATCAACATTCTCATCAAACAGTAAATCACCATTAATTTCATCCTTGTTAGAATGATTAGAATGAAAGCTATCATCATTACTTTAAGTACCATCCGCACATTTATGATCATCAGTGTCATAGTAGTCAGAAAAGTCTTTATCTAACCCAAAAGCCTCTCTAAACACATTTTCCTCCCTGATCTCATCTTCTGTACTATTAAAGAACATATCATCATACACTGGAAATCCTCTACGTAGGGTATGACTGAGTGCCTATTTTTCCCCCTAAATTAGGTTGTCTAGGATTGGCCTCCACATATTCCACGTCACCATTCTGCGTGTTGAGTATGAAATACACACTAAGATAATATAGGGAGGTTGAATGTATTATCAATTTTTTTATTTTTCTTGTTGTTTTTAAATTGTTTGAATCGGTAAAACAACACACATACTAGCTTTCTAATTTATTAGATTCGAAGGTTGCTACAAACGGTGAATACCAAATTGTATTCTCAGCTTCATTTTTCTCAAAGAGAGATTCTAGATATTACAATGAAATACTTAACAACTAAAGATGTGAGCCTGTGCACTTATAGAACATGTGCAAAGTCCACTTTTACAAAACTAGTAGTAGACAAACTTGTAAGCTAAGCCTGTCTATGCTATTTTGGTGAAAGATGGTATCACCTGATCTCTTGTTATTTTGCGTTCTGACCAGATCCACTTCTTTAGCTATTTTTTCTTGAATTTCTCACTAAGCTTCTTTCTAGGCTTGTCAGGTGCACACTACAGCAATTGCACCACCGCAGGTACCTTGGTTTGTGTTGATTTTCTATATTGAGAATCTTCAGTAATTTGTCTTTTGAAACATTCGAGAATTGGCTAAATACTTGATTCGAGAACTACTTTTGAGTTGCTAGATATCTCGGAGTTCTCTATCAGGTCTTTTGAGATATCAAATTACTTCTTGAATGAGTGTTTTACTTTCGAAATCCTTGAGATATCGAATTGCTTCTTTGATTTATGAAATTCTTGAGATGTCGAATAGCGTCTTTGTCTTATGGAATCCTTGAGATTTCGAATAATTTCTTTGACTTATGGAATCCTTGAGGTGTCGAATTGTGTCTTTTACATGTAAAGTCCTTGATATATCGAATACGTGTTTTGATTCTTGAGATAAAGAATGGAACTTTGACTTATTGACTTCTTGAGATCTCTAACAGGGCATTTGACATATCGAATGTTTGAGATATCGAATTCTTGACTTCTCTAATAGTGCATTTGACATATCAAACATTTTAGATATGGAATTTTTGACTTCTCTAATAGTGCAAATTACTTCTCAAATTTGTACTTAGGAAAGTTTCATTCTTCAAACTTCAATTATGTTTATTATAGCTTTTTTTCTTCAACCTTGAGCCATGATTTTTAGATCTTCTTTCAAGCATTATTAGGTGACTGATTTGTACAGTACACACATGAAATTAATGTTTAATTCTAAGTACAATTACAAGACATAAAGCAAACATTATATAGGTTCCTCAGTTAAAGAATCATGTAAGTAATACACAATATTAATATAATCAAGTAGGCTTGTTATAATATGTGAACAGACATGTATCTGTGACTAACACTACGTATTTATCTCATTTTGTGAAGTTGATATAGGTTGAATTACCTCTGCACATATCTCAACATATTTGTCCACATGTATATCCTTATTCCCCAATAACTGGCACATAGTCATTAACTCATCATCACTGTCTAAGTCGAAGCACCCGCTCTCCATGTCTGTCCAAGTAATCTATACTAGTATGTATGAAAACCACCAAAGTCACCCACTTCTTTTATCATTGTGTTGATTTCTATCCGATTAATTTCATCCACACAACAATTGTCAACATAATCAACTTGACCATTAACATAGCACTTAGGATCAAATCTCATATTTTCACCATGAATTCATTTAATAGTAAAATAACCATCATCTTCACGATTTTATTCTACAATTGGGGTATTACCTGTGTAAATAGGAGATTCTCTGCATCTTCCTTCAATCTCACATACCAAGTCATTCTTCACGATTTTATTCTACAATTGGGGTATTAGGAAAGTGTATTTTTTGATCGACTCTTTAACATCCCAACAAATACACTTAATTTTAAAATTCACTAAAAATCGAATAAAACGATACAACTTCTCAAAATCCAATATCTTACAATTCATAAATTAAAAATACACCTAAATTCTCCAAATATCGCAAATCGTACTCTTCCCAATAAGTAGCCCACCTAAATAAGATCACCTGCCGGTAGGAATAAGAAAAACAAAGAATCGGCAGTGAGCGAAAGGCTCATATACGGATACAAAACAAAGCACAACCTGAACAAAATTAAATAGCTGAATAAGTTAAGAATAAAAATGAATATCTAAATAAAGAACAATGAGACATAGCGATTAAGACAATATAAAGTGGATACTCAACTCACAATATAAAAACAAATAACTCCAAATCAAAAATAATCTTACTCTAACAAATATTCTTAACACTAACAAATAATAATCATAGTTACTGTAATAAAAACATAACCAATAAAATATAATCCGATTCTTAAACATATACTTATAAATAATATCCAAATAACTTACTTATAAACATGAGAGACGATCTTACACAAACAGGGGCATAGCACAAAGCAAATGCCACCCGAAATCTTACAAATTCTGATAGGGCTCGAAAGGCAATAAGCACAATACTACCTAAAATACTGACAGGCTCGCAAGGCAATAAGCACAGTGCTACCCGAAATCTGACAGGAGCTTGCACGAAAATAAGTACAATACTACCCGAAAATCAAACATCTCCCAAATCATAATAAAATTATAAATAATCTAACATGTAACTTACTCGAAAAAGAAATGATCTCACAATATCTCCGGAATCATCATTTATCAAAATATAACCGAAAACATATTACTCAAACTTCACACACCCAAATATCATACAAATTAGACTATTAAGGATAAAATTCAGAACTGACCAATCATAAAAGATGACAATTTTCTCCATTAAGATGAATTCAAATGAAAAAGTACAAAACATGAAAAAGCATAAGAAATTCCGAGACATTTCCAGAATGATAAGGCTCATCATGAACAAAAAAGTAACGAATTCAGAAACAATGAAAATGCAGATTTCCAGAAAAGAGTCAGGCACTGATCACAGTAGTAATTAGATATTTAAGACATCGAAATCACGGAATTGGTTAGCGGAACATGAATACAAAACACAAAGGTTGAAACGAGCTTTCCCGAATGGTATTGCTCATAGTTTTTCAACAAATTTCCGATTTACTATGAATTTCTGAAGTTGGGACATAATTACGCGAATTAACACACCAGATTATAAAAAGGTAGATTTTAACATATTTAGAGGCAGAATTTCAGAAAACTTACAGTACGAAAGTCGAATATTAACAAATTATTTTTCCAATGACTCTAAGATCACAACAATCGAATAAACAGTGAATTAGATACGAATTTTATAAGAAATCAGATTATACAAAAGATCTAAAACACGAAAAGAGTGAGAGACAATGCAAAGGCGAAAGTAATAACACAAAATCCGTACCTTAAACCTTAACGATTATAAGTGATACTCAAGAAAGCCTCAATAAACTCAGCCCCTCAAATCCAAAACATCATAATTTATAACAAAAGAATCAATATTATAAACTCTAATCTCATAAACGTATATGTATATATCGAAGGGCCTAATCTTACCTTAAACTTCACAAATCTTCTTCTAAACCTTGCGATTGCTCTAGTTCTTCTTCTTCTTCTCCTCTTCTCTTTCTCTCTTCTCTCTTCTTCTCCCTCCCAAATCAGAAAAGTAACGTATGTCCTATTTTTTTTAAACCCTCGCTCTTTTTCTTTTATATTCTTCTCTTTTATTCTCTCAATTAACTAATAACGCACTAAAACTATATCCTAATATAAAATAAATGTATCCTCACACCTAAAATAACATCAATAATGATTAACTAATATTTTTTTTATTTTGAATATAAAATGATATAATCGAAAATATTTATGAAAAAATATGGGATGTTACAGACTCACTTGGATTTCAGCGTGTGATATATGATACAAGTGGGGGGGAAATCGTGTGATACATGAGGATTAATAATATAAGCTGCTGAAATTATCCCTGCTCCTTAACTAATAATTTATTCAGGATAATACATAACGACGTTAAACGGATTTTAACGAGAGTTCTTCGAGACCCTTAAAGTACGCCAAAAAGTAACAATTAGCCATGCAAATGGCAAGTATTTAGTTTCTGCCACCAAAATGTAACAAAAAAAAATAGTTCTGGTTTGTAAATTGCAATTTAATCAAAATAAAATTTAAGGCACATATTTTGATTATGAAACTCAAAATGTGTATGGTACACAAAAAGATCAAGCGGTAGTTCTTCCTCGTTGAACAGGTGAAAACAATGATCCATGTACTTGATGTTGAACGTTCACTTGGCCCCTCTTTTCCGTGTAGAACGCTAGAATCCTACCATTCAAATACAGGGGCGGTCCTGAGATTTAAGAGGCCCTAGGCGAACTTAAAATTTGGGGTCCTACATTTTTTTTTCACATACAAAATATATGTTTAAAATTTACTAAAAAGGTACACAAAAATATAGTACCTAAAACAATCTCATTATTTTATTTAAATATAACACGTCTTACATTTTTGGATGCAAAAATATCAATTAAATTTGCATAATCAAGTTTCTGAACCATATCCTTTTCTATAGATAACATAGCTAAACCACTTAATCTTTCTTGAGACATGGTTGAATGAATGTAGGATTTAATCAACTTTAGTTTTGAAAAACTTCGTTCTGCATAAGCAACTGTAACGGGTATCGTTAGAAGAATCCTATAAGCAATCCAAGCATTTGGATAGCTACCTTCCATCTCTTTTATGTAACTTAACACATCTATTTTCCTCCTAGTATCTTCTAGCAAGTTTCGACGCAACATACACAAGTCTTCAAACAAATCATCGTTGCTCAAATCAGAAATCTCATCATGGTTTGTTATGTTTGCAAGATTATCACAAAAAGCCCTCAACTTGTCACGTTCCGCAGATTTTAGTTTCTCAAAATCCCACAAAATTCCAAAATTTTCTTCAAAAGGTTGAAATTGTTCGAATCTGAATAAAAAAATACAATTATATATATTCACTAATATACAAAGAATATATTTAAAAATGCTGAGAATATAAAAATATCTGTACCTGGTACTAAATGATGAAATAGCTTGATCAAGGATGTAGAGGAAGTAATTATTTTTAAAATTATCAGCTGCTGACTGTGTCACATCTTCACTTGCACTCTCATCAAATTCTCTTTTTCTGTGAATTATGCGCTTTTCAACAAATATTGGTTCAACTTCCATCTTATTGGCAATTTCAGTAGCTTCAACCATAGCTTCTTGAAAACCAACTTCTCTATAATTGTGAAGAAATGAGAGGAGATTTTTTAATTCTCTGATGGCAACATCAAAATATATTAACCACTTTCTATCTTTCTTTTCGCCATTTGGTAAATCTCTAATATAATGTCTCGAAGAAAAACTTCTATCAAAAGCATCTTTAGGAAACATTATATCTTCAACTCTCTTCGGACCCCTATCAACTAAAAAATCTATCTTGTTATGTTCAATTTTACTCCAATTTCCTGGATCATCAACATTGAAGGAAAAATTATTTATATCACCTAAATTTTGCTCATTATCTTCCTCAATTTTATTGTCATCCTCATCTTCTTCCCCAATCATATTCTCCTTATTAGCATTTTGATTTTCATTCTCATCCGGATTTGTATCCTCATCATTCGTAAATTGATTTTCAGTCTCATCAACAACCAAATTCTCTACTTTATTTTTTGTAAAATACTTGTTCAGAGAGCCTACCTGAGTTTTATGCAGAGCATCTCTCTTTTGTTTCTCTTTTCTTTTCACGGCTCCACACTTGTGTTTTCCTATAGGAGGCATGGTTACTACAAAAATTTACCTCTTTGTTTAGAACTCTAATCTCCTCTTGCTCAGCCTTGAATTTGAAAGCAAATAACGATACCCAATGTAATCTTTAAGTTATAATTGAATCAGATACATGATTTGTTTAGGGTTTTGTGAAGTGAAGCATATAATATGTCAACGTTGTTTCAATCTTTATGTATATTCATGTGTACATTTATTTTTACTTAACATTTAATAAAATAATACACAAAAAATTATAAATTAAATTTATGTTCTTCCTAACATAGATTTTAATTTTTTTTATTACTTCAATAAAAACAAAAACAAAAATACTCTACATGTAATAATTTAACAATTAGATGCTAGTTTTTAAATTTTTATGATATCCTTTTATAATTTTTTTTATAATAAAAAAATGTATAATTTTTTTTAATAAAAACAGTCAAATATAACATGTATAGGTACACCTACCTTAGCTCTAAAAATTGGGGTCCTTAATTTTTAGGGATCCTAGGCACAAAACTACCTCGCCTATAGCCAGAACCACCCCTGTTCAAATGGCACATGAGTGTCCAAGTAAATGCAGGTACTCTTTTCTTAACATCACACAACTTGCTTGACGATTTTGGATGCACAAAAGATGTTTGATGATTTACCTTGTATTTTATTCAATTATTGAGTTGCATTAGTAATTTAGAACACTCTTTACTATGTACTCCCTCTGTCCCCCTTGGTTCTTTATCTTGGGGGACGTAATTCGGGCACGAATTTTAAGGTGCATTTTGCGGATAGTTTCATAACTTATTTTTAAAATTTTCTTTTTTTGTATAAAAATAGAATTGTTCTATTTTTATACAAAAAAAGAATATTTTAAAAATAAGTTATGGAACTATACTTTTTAGAAGCCATAAAATGCGTGTCAAGCAATGAAAAAAATGTAAAAAATGAGAGGGACAGAGGAGTATACAATTAGACGAATTTGCTGGCCAAATTTATGGTTATGACTGATGAATATACTTTACACACTGCAACCAGTTTAAGATAAGCCCATAAAATCTTAGTCAAATTGCGTGAAACAGACTGACCAAATACAATATTAGCGTAAATGATTAGTTTAAATTTAAAAGTTCTTGTCCTAGTGTACTGTTGTACTCCTATTTACAAGCATAATAACCCGTGCGAGGCACGGATCATCTTCTAGCGATTGATATAAATTCATATATTTTACGATTAATTTTTTTTTAGTATAATTGTACATATTATGTTCACACATATTATAATATCACTATTTTAATTTATTGATCATTTTATTTATGCATAAATCATACGAGCACTAAAAAAGGATGTTTTGTAGCATATAAATATATTGTATAGGCTATAACATAATTTCTTTTAAAGCAATAATAAAATGACATAAAACAATATAAATCTTCATTAACATATTTACTCAAAAGTTAAATTAATAGCAAAAATGGGAAAAAGGAGAGACCGAGTTTAAGTAATATGTTTTTTTAGTTCAAACTCAAAAACTTATGTAACTCAACGTTTATGAGGATGAGTTTTTTCGAGGAGGACATGAGTTTATTCCCCATAAGAACATAATTTACTCAATTTTTTTGTATGAATAAAAGAGTTTATTTATGCATAAATCATATGAGCACTAAAAAGAAGATGTTTTGTAGCATATAAATATATTGTATAGAATATAACATAATTTCTTTTAGGGCAATGATAAAAGGACATAAAAGAATATAAGTCATCATTAACATATTTACTCAAAATTTAAATTAATAGCAAAAATAGGAAAAAAGAGAGACCGGGTTTAAGTAATAAATTTTCAGTTCAAACTCAAAAACTTATGTAGCTCAATGGTTATAAGGATGAGTTTCTTTGAGGAGGACATGAGTTCAATTCCCCATAAGATCATAATTTATTGAATTTTTTTGTGTGAATAAAAGTATGATAGCAATTTCATGTAATTTTCTAAAATTTTAGGATAAAACTGTACTTTCACAGGGGGTTTATTGGTTCAAAATTATCCCCCTGTTCTTCTATTATATATAGAAGATGATTTATGCATTGCTTTTGTGATAATATGCTCATTGTATGCATTTTACAGTGGATTTTGTGTAGCGTCACACTAAGAAAAATTCAACCTTTGGATATAAACAGATATGTAATATCGATTATCGAGATAAAAAGTAGAATTTTTTTTGTGGTGATTTTCTTCGTAATATCTGAATTCTGCTATCAAGTTGCCAGCCCTTTTAGTAAGTCGACCATTTCTAAGAAGTTCCTGAACAACCACTATCCACAGTCAACCGTTCTGAGTTTTTTATAAACCGGCTTAGAGGATATGAGTTATAAACAGTTTGCACAAGATTGTTGTAGCATTGTAGGGGTCATACAATCCAGATTTTTATAAGACCTATTACATATCAGATTAATATAATAGAGAAAAGTTATATGGAGTACTTTTTTAATTGGAGTACTTGGAGTACACATACATTCTGCATTCAAAATATTTTAAAATTTATTATTTTGCAAACCTTGTTATATGAATATCATAATTTCATTGATAATCTTAAAAATCATGTATGTTTTGCAATATGTTCATGAAAATCCTTTATGTTTTGCAATTAGAACATACATGTTATGCAACCCAAATATGTTTCACAGAACAATTCATTTTGAAATATTTTATTAGCAAAACATACAAAATTTTCAAGATTTTTGATGAAATAGTGATATTCATGTAATAAGCTTTGCAAAATAATAAAGTTTGCAAAATTGTAAATGTAAAATGTATATGTACTCCAAGTACTCCAATTAAATGAGTACTTCATAGAACTTTACTCTAACAATATATATATATATATATATATATATATATATATATATAATTTATTTATTTATTTTAATAATCATTTCGGGTTCGGTTTTTTTTCGGTTCGGTTTTAAACTATAACCAGAACCATAATCGTAAAAATCGGATCGGTTTTTAGATTTTGGTTTCGATTTTTAACGGTTTCGGTTTTCATCGATTTCGGTTTCGGTTTGATTCGGTTTTTTGCTCACCCCTAGTTGTAGGGGTCATACAATCCAGATATTTGTAAGACCTATTACAGATCAGATTAATATAGGGAAAAGTTCTATGGAGTACTCTTTTAATTGGAGTATTTGGAGTACATAAACGTTCTCCATTCAAAATATTTTAAAATTTATTATTTTGTAAACCTTGTTATATGAATATCATAATTTCATTGATAATCTTGAAAATCATGTATGTTTTGCAATATGTTCATCTTGAAAATCCTTTATGTTTTGCAATCAGAACATACATGTTTTGCAACCCAAATGTGTTTCGCAGAACAATTCATTTTGTAAAATTTTATTAGCAAAATATACAAAATTTTCAAGATTTTCGATGAAATAGTGATATTCATGTAATAAGCTTTGCAAAATAATAAAGTTTGCAAAATTTTAAGTGCAAAATGTATATGTATTCCAGGTACTTCAATTAAATGAGTACTTCATAAAACTTTACTCTTAATATAACATAACATTGAAATTAACCATAACATCAATTATTTTAGATGGCTCCCGTTCCCTAGCAAACATTTGCTAATTTACTGTTTCACAACATATGGTGTCCCAGCCGTTGGATCGTTAACGGCTGGGGTTTAAAAAAAATCAACACCATACGGCGGAAACTTTCCGCGATACGGAATAATTACAAAAATGCCCCCTATTTTCACATAAAAAATCAACTGTTCACCGTACCGCAGAAACTTTCCGCGGTACGGGCAAATTACCAAAATGCCCCCGTGCTTTCTACTAAAGCAAGGGGCATTTTGGTAATTTGCAAGTACCGCGGAAAGTTTCTGCGATACGGTATACTTTTTTTTAAAATCAGAGCCGTTCGATCAACCATCCAACGGTTGAGAGACTATATGTTAAGTAACAGTACTTTAGCATATGTTTGCTAAATAACGCACCCCATTTTCGATTGGTTGGATCTATATAGGGCTGGCAATTTCGGGTTTCGGGTCGGGTTCGTGTCGGGTCAACAGTGGGTTTCGGGTACAGGTGCTCAACCGAACCCGACCCGAAAATTTAATGGGTACAGATGCTCAACCCGAACCCGATACGAATGGGTTTCGGGTAACCCGGCCCAAAATATATATATATATATATATATTCGGGTCGGGTTCGGGTCAGTTTCAGGTTACCTCCCAACCCGAACCCAACCCGATTTTTTTGGGTCAAGTTTGGGTCAATCCGAAACCGACCCGAACCCGACCCATGCGGGTTGGGTTCGTGTCGGGTTCGTGTCGCGGGTCCAAAATTGCCAGCCCTAGATCTATATATTAAAACAGGTTACCTTTGAAAACAATTTAGAATGAACATTAAATCGATATGTGTAATTAATCTGTGTATGTCACATTGGCATAATGTCTAATAAAACACCTGCTTGCTTGATGATGATTCGTATATGCTAATTGTTAATAGACTAATCAACTATCTCCTTCTGGCCATGGACATAGCATTACCTTCAAAAAGTTCCTCTATCAATGTCTCAATATCTTCTGGTTGATACTTTATATACCTTTCTACGTGTGATCTTGAGCCATCCAATACATGCCTATACCGTCCCAGAAATGATCGGTATGCTGGAGTTACTACTGCTGATATAGAAGCCCTCAGCTCCGACAGAAGCTGCTCGTCGCTCACGATCCACGAACTCTGTGTCTTATGTATCTCATCAAACAAGTTATTGAAATTCTTAAACTTTTCTTTTAGAATCGTCTTTGAAACCTTGCCATTCCCATGTTGCAGCCCCTCAAGATTTATGCACTGCAATAGCCTACCCCAAGTATCTCTCTGATAACTCTTGTGATAATGTCTAACCACTGTTGATCTTTTTCTGCACCAAGTGTCCCCCATCACTTCGTGGATCTCTGCCGTCCCCTTTGCTTTCTGCAATATGTATCTCCCGTTGTTCATTAGAAATATGTAACACAGGGAAAGGTCTTTGTAGAGCTTTGATTTTGCCTCCAGGTTTGCGTCCAATAGATCCATGACTTGCACCAGCCTTTGAGAAAACGGCGAGATATTGGCTGATGATTCATCACTGCTATCGGATTTTGTGTGCTTTTGGAATATCTGTTTGAGAGCATCATTGTATTCGCATGCATATTTTAAATAGTTCATTACATAACGTGTCAGGGGGTGCACTGCACCACCTGGGACTGGAGTTCTTGCAACGTCGTTCTTGATGGAGTTCTCGAGATCACTGAAGCTGTTGACGGCGGCGTGGCTGATCCTATCTCTGGCATTCTCAATTTCAGACTTGAGCTCGTTCTCCGATTCATGTTCTGGTTCGTCACTAACGGCGGGAACAAGATCACGGAGAGTTTCGTACATGTCGAGAAATTTAAAAAGCTTATCGGTAGAGCTTTTGGTGATAGCTACAGCCTCAGCAAAATCAAGGAGCTGTATCAAGACAGTCCTTGCAAGGGTGGTGAAAAGGTTCTGACTAATTGATGGATAGTCCGAGAAGATAGAATCAACAAGCTTGCGTTCTCTTGGTAAGAGGTCGGTGGAGCAGTACTTGACGACAGTTGTCCAACATGCGATTTCTCCTTCCAATGAGTCCCAATTCATCTTCTGTATGTGCTCAATGTTGAATTTCTCAAATCCAAGTTTTTGTAACTCATCTTTGTAAACGCTTCGCCTTTCGATGGTGTAAACCTGCTGACATTCTGTTTCATAGCCTGAACAAATCATGGTGTTAGCCAACATATTTAGCTTCTCCATCTGGCATTTCTCAATATGATCATCCTCTGATTGTGAAATTAAGCAGCATTCCTTTCTGGAATCTTCTAGTACATGCCAAAATGCATCTTCGATGAACATCATCATTCGCTGTAAAACCGAGCTTGTCCGATTCAGGGATGCGGCAATGTCATTGGAGGAGAATTCAGTGAATGCATTGGTTAATTTGTAAATCTGCTTCACTGCGGCTATGAAGGCTTCTTCTTCTTCTTGAGTTGTGGTCAATCCAAATTTAAGACCAGAAGTGGTATACATAGAAATTCGAGATTCCAGAAGTTTGGATAAGGCCTCAACGGAGTCGGGGACATCCGGCTGAGGAGAAGAATTGGAGAGAGCATCGATAAACTCATCATTTTCCAAAGAAAGTTGATTGACATTGCTACGAAAAAGCTCAGTATCATCGTGATGATCATTATAATGTGATTCTGAGGGGGTTTCATCTTCTTGAGAAGCAGTGGTCTTAGGGGAAGGAGTTCTGGGGCTGAGGGCAAAATCATTTTTTTTGTAACCATTAATGCGGGTAAAACTACCAAATTTTAAAGCCCTGTTCTTCTCCATTTTTTTTAAAATTACCAGGTGACAAAAGAAAGGATCAGAAGAATCGAATCGTGATGACGAGGGGAGACAAAAGGATGTAATGTTGATTGCATGTGAGGTTGATATGGATGGTGTTTGTTTCTTTTTTCCTGTGGCTGTCAAGGTAAGTAATAGTGTGCATGTATTTTTTGTTTGTTTACGGCTAGAGAAATTACAGGCGTTGATTAAGCCACGGCCCGGTTCTCGTGTTCCCTTTTGCTTGCCGCCTCTGCATGCTATTCCTTTCCTTAAATGAATCATCCCATCAAATAGAAGTTTTTATATCTCAGCATAACAGGGAGCGATAATACATTTAACTTTAATCCACATATATAATTGTTGGGTCATGAATATTAGATAGAATATTATGTATAATTATAGTTGGTAATTAGGTCCAATTAGGCTTAATTTGTAGTTTGGCCCAAATGTATTCATCTTCCTTAATGGGCCTTGAGGCCCAAACTTGTAAATAGATTGTAACCCACTCTCCAAGTAAAGGTAGTTAGAGAGGGGGGACCCACAGAAGATCCCCTATAAATATTCTTGTATCACCTTACTTGAGAAGGGATGAAACATTGAGAAGAGAACCTCTCTTTGATTATGAGATTAATAAAATATTCCTTTTAGACACTAATTATTCCCGATTATTATTAATTATTATTGATTAATTACCACTCAAAATACCTCATAGTCATCATTTGGCGCTAGAAGGAGCTTCTCTACTTGAGTTTCATCACGAAAAATGCATATCGAAGAAGAAGAGCCAGTGGTTCGACGTCTCACGGAAGAGGAAATACGAACGGTTCCTCGTGAAGACGCCGAAGCTATACGGCCAACACTTCAGCCACGACGGCTATTCTCAGCTCCGGAAGATCATGAAGTGTCTAAGGGATCCCAGAGACCCTCTGGCACAGAACACATTGCAGATAAGAAAAGACGCCGATCTGACACCCGCATGAGGGTGCCAACGGCCTTAGGCAAGCAGGTGTTGACGAGCAATGCTCGCCTTCACCTCGAGAGACAACGAAGACAGAATGACGATATTAAAGTTGAAGATGAGATTGAGGACTCATATGGCTCGGATGACGAGCTACTAGCCCTCGAGACTCAAAGAAGGAAGTTAGAAGAAAAGTTGAGAAAAAGAAGAGAAATAAGACGCCTCCAACTCGAGCTACATCAAACATCATTGTCGGCCCACTCCTCCGAGTATCGATCTGCTAGTCACAATTCCGAGGGTTATGATGACGATGCGAGCTACGGGGACGAAACAGAATCAAAGAGGTCGTTCCAAATCCCCCCTAAGGGAAGATAAACGAGGTCTCAGGAAGACGCTTCGTGGTAGAACGAGTCAAGCGGATCTTATAGATCAGGTGAAATCTCCCAGCTACAAAGTGACATCGAGATGTGTAAAAAATTTATTCGAAGCCAGGCGAGCTCCGATGTTCCAACGGAGAGCCCCCTCGCCATCAGAATTGAGAAAGCAAGAATAAATAGGACTTTGAAAACTCCACCAATTGACCAATTCGACGGATCTACGAACCCGAGTGAATTCCTGAACACCTACGACGGCAAGATGGCGTTCTGTGGACATTCCGAGGTGGCTAGGTGTCAGTTCTTTTCTACATGCCTCCGAGGCACGGCCCTACGATGGTACAATAAATTACCCCCGAGGTCTATTAACTCATGGGATTTGTTAAAAACCAAGTTCAAAGGAAGATTCTCCAGCAATTACAGAGGTGGCAAGATCACTGCCTCGCTCATGACAATAAGACAACGCTTCAACAAGTCATTAAGAGACTTTTTAATTCGCTTCCGAGCTGAGGTCGCCGAGATACCAAACCTCGTGGAAGAGCTCGCCATCAATTACCTCGTGGCGGGTATTGATAAACACAGACATTGCAATCTCCTGGAGGAATATTTCGAAAAAAGTCCACGATCTCTCCAAGCAGCCTTTCAGATCATGGAAAATAGAACGACACTCCAAGAAGCTATGAGAAGTATACAATCTCCAAGATGACACCCCCAAAGGTAGGACAGAAATTCAAACTCCGGATTCAGATCTCCGAGATCAGATTATAGAAAGGACGACGACGCGTATTCGAGATCCCGAGATAAGAGGAGTCCTCGACCAGACCGAACTCCTCGCTCCGACAGATCGTGGAAACCATGAGAAAAATTAGAAAAAGAATTCATGAAGCTAACGGTGGATAAATCAACCATCCTCGCCATCATGAAATCTGAGCCCGACTTCCAACCCTCGAGGCCGATGAAACCGGGTAGACCGCCGAGTTCAAAATACTACGAATTTCACGAGGATCATGGCCATACCACCGAGGCTTGTTTCCAACTTAGCTCCCTCATAGGAGGCAAACTAAAGCAAGGACAATTTTCTCATTACATTGATAATGATGCCAATAATCAATGAAATCGCCAACGTGATCCCTGCAGGATCATTTATGTCATAATCAGTGGTCTGTCACACTGCTGATAATTATTATTGGTCCAATTGGAATTAGGAGGCGGTAAAATAGGATTTAACCGTTTGTAATACGGTGTCGTTTTCTTATTTACTGTAGTTAAATGTTTAGAGTATTCCTCAAGCATGTTGATTGGTAGTAGCAGGTTGTGGTGTAGCACGTGTCAGTAGTAGTATGGCTATCTTCTATTTTATATTGGCTGTATGTGGGTTGTTAAAAACATTATGAAATGAAGAATATTTTTCTTGTCTTTTAGCTTAGCCTTATCTTAGCTGTAGTTAAACTAGATCTGGAAAACAATTGTTATTGGTGACAATCTGGTAACAGAGCAATTCCTGGGCATATGGCGAAGAAAGCTACGCTGCAAAAACATGAGAAGGCATTATCTACTCTGGAAGGACGAATGGAGCAGATACTGCTCAATATGGAGCAAACTCAGAAAAACCTTGGAGAAAATCATGACCAAACTCAGTCAAAAATTGAAGATCTGGGTTTGAAGTTTTCACACCTCACGACGGTCACAGAGGAGTTAAAGGCCAACATGGCAGAGATGATGAAGTGGATGGCCAGAGATCAGAACCAAAGCTCTGCAGGAGATGCTTCTGGTGTCAAGGGAGGTAAGCATCAATCAAACCCCATCATTACTTTAATGAATGATAATGATATTATGTACACGGAGGGTGAAGATAGTGTCAATCTACAAAATGTGCACAAAACCCTTGACAAGAATAAGAACAAGGACACCACACCACCATCTGTTAGCACCCCTCCAAACCCCTTGGGTTATATTGTGCCACCCCAACATCAGTATCAACAGCCTCACCATACACAAACTCCACCAGGGTTTAACCACCACTATAATTTTTAGCCGCACATGGAGATACCAGCTAAACCCCCACCATATAACAACCACCAACTCACCACAAATATACAATAGTTCCCATTTAACCATCAACAGACACAGGGGTTTTCAAACCACCATCAAAACCATAGTAATAACCAAGTCCCAACCCCACAGTTATGGAATCAGTCTTATGAGCACCAGTCCCATAAAACCCACCACCCCTTTGGACCATTGAGACTACCTAAAATGCAATTTCCTAAATTTGAAGGAAAGGATCCCAGGGGATGGGTTAACAAGTGTAAAAAATTCTTCCAACTAAACCCCTCTATGGACTAAAGAATTAAGGTTGTTTATGCCACTCTATACCTAGAAGGTGAAGCTGATATTTGGTTTCAAACAGTTCAGAATGAATACCCTGGGCTTGTATGGGAAGTATTTGTTGAATTGCTCTATCATAGGTTCTCAAAAGGGGGCTATGAAAACATTATAGGGTATTTTAATAAGCTAACACAGAAAGGAAAGGTGGATGAGTACATCTGTCAATTTGATGAGCTAAGAAAATATGTAGTGGCCTTGAATGGTAATCACAGTGAAAGTTATTATGTTGATAGCTTCCTCAGTGGATTGAAGGATGAGATAGCATTTGCTCTTTATTTAAACAAACCCTCGTCACTAAGAGATGCCAGGGAAAAGGCTAGGGGACAAGAAGCTTTATTAGAAGTAATGGACAAGAGGAACAAGCCTTATTCTAAAGCTGTTGTGAGCACTAGTCAACCAAAACCATATGCCAGCCCTGTAAAGACTAACACAGTAGTCAAAGAAAACCCCAGTAAACCAATCCCTGTAGGTGTCAAGAAGTTAACATACACTGAGATGATGGAAAGGAGGAATAAGGGATTTTGTTTCAATTGTGATGAAAAATTCAGTGCAGGGCACATCTGTAAAAACAAACAGATTTTCATGATCACTACTGAGGAGGAAACTGATGAGCATAATCCTTCTAGTTATATGCAAATAGTATGGGATGCTGAGGAAGAATGTAACCTATGGGGAGCAGTTTTGGAATCTGACACTAAGGAAGGAGATGTATCCTTGCATGCTATGTCAGGCACTCATGGTCTTCACACTCTGCAAGTGCAGGGCAACATTAAGAACAGAAGGGTGAATTTACTGGTGGACAGTGGTTTCACTCACTCTTTCATTTCACAGATTCTGGTGAAGCAACTTAAGCTTAGTGTGGAATACTATACTAATATAAAAGTTACAGTGGCCAATGGAGAGAAAATAAATTGTAATCAAGTAGCCAAGGGTGTAAAATGGATGATGGCTGGAAAATTATTTACCTCAAACTTCCATATCATGCCAATAGGAGGGTATGATCATATTTTGGGAGTAAATTGGATGAGGTTGGTTAGCCCTGTGGTCTTTGATTTTCATTTTGGAAGCATAACTGTCAACTGGAAGGGAGAAAAAGTAGAGCTCAAACAAGAGGTGAGGGAAAAGATTGCAAGGATTCTGACCAACTTTGAGGTTGACAAATTTTCTAGAGAAGAGGCTTATTTTTTATGTCAAGTGGTGTCAAAAGAGAGTGAAGGAAATGATAAACCTGCAATACCAGAGGTGATCACTCCTTTATTATTGGAGTATAATGATTTGTTTAAGGAGCCTACTGGACTGCCCCCACCTAGAAGACATGATCACTACATACCTTTAAAGGAAGGAAGCAACCCTGTGACATCAAACCCCTATAGGTGTCCATATGTGCAGAAAAATGAGATTTAAAGAATTGTGAAAGAAATGCTGAGTAGTGGAATTATAAGGCACAGTACCTCCCCATTTGCTTCACCAGTCCTATTAGTAAGGAAAAAGGATCAAAGCTGGAGATTATGTGTAGACTACAGAGCATTAAACACCCTCACAATAAAGAATAAATATACTATTCCTATAATAGAGGAGTTATTGACTGAATTAAAGGGTAGTGCTGTGTATACTAAATTGGATTTGAGGAGTGGCTACCACCAAATCAGGGTGCATCCAGCTGATATCCACAAGACTGCTTTCAAAACTCATGAGGGGCACTATAAGTTCATGGTGATGCCCTTTGGGCTCACTAATGCACCAACCTCGTTTCAGGTACTTATGAATGATATTTTCTCAAAATATATGAGGAAATTTGTGCTAGTTTTTTTTGATGACATCTTGCTGTACAGTTCTAACCTGCAAGAGCATAAGGAGCACTTAAGAATGGTTTTTGAAGTGTTAAGAGAACATGAGCTATATGTAAGGAAGAAAAAGTGTGATTTTGTTGTTCATGAAGTGGAGTACTTGGGTCATGTGGTATCAAAATCAGGGGTGGCAGTGGATAATAAGAAGATTGAAGCTATGAGGCAATGGCCCAGGCCACTGAATGTAAAGAGCTTAAGGGGATTTTTGGGCCTCACAGGTTACTACAGAAGGTTTGTAAAGGGTTATGGTATGATCACTAAACCCCTGACTCAATTATTAAGAAAGGGAGCCTTTTTCTAGAATTCAGAAGCTAAAAGAGCCTTTTTGCAACTAAAGGCAGCTATGTCAAGTACCCCTGTTCTTGCAATGCCTAATTTTAATAAGCGATTCACCATTGAGACAGATGCTAGTCATACAGGTATTGGAGCTGTTCTCATGCAAGAAGGACAGCCCATAGCTGTAAGAACCCTAATTTTTGCAATATTTTCTTTTATTTAATACAATGTGACATTGTCAATTTGGAACCTTTCTAGTCATCCCTGTTGTTTAATGGAATTGATTGTCTGAGAAACTATGTTGTTACATTCACTATGCAAGATAAAGAGAAGATTGTTGAGGGCAAGAGTCTTATTGTTAGTAAGATTTATAAAACTTGGGATTTGAGAATGATTAGAGTATTAAAAGATTTATTAAGGATTATGACGAGGAATTATGGATATTCGAGGAATTTACTCAATTAAGTACTTAAGGGATTACGAGGGAAATCTCTACGCGACAAAATATTATTACGAGGAATTAATTAAGATACGATACGAATTAAAGATTAAACGACAAGCATTGGTGGAAGAATAATGATACAAGGAGTAGTATTGCATGCAAGTCCCATGCAACTAAGTAGTTAGGAAAAGCAAACTAGTTAAACCAAGTGGATAAGAGGAATAGTAACTAGTTACTACTTTTTCCAAGGAGGGGACAAGAGTACAAGGAGGCCATACCTAGGCTTGTACCATGCATATACACACACTAATATGTATCACCCAACTACTTTACAATTATTCAACCAAACACAAAAATCAAAACACAAAACTCTTCCCCCCCCCCCCCTTGAACAAGCTCTCGGCCAAGACCAAAAAAGGGAAGAAAATTTCTTCCTTCTTCCATTTCCCCTCACTCATAATTCAAGGCATAATTCCTAGGCTCTCTACATCATCTAAGAAAGGTATACTAAGATTTCCAAGCCCTTTCATCCATTAAATTTCAAGATATTAATTGTTAAAGTTATTGTAAATAGTAACAATGTTAAGTTTTTCTTGTAGATCTTGGATTATAAGGATAGTAGGAGCTTATTCAAGGTGTTCTTGAGATTTGTAAGGCTTACCCAAGGCTCCTAGGTACTCAAGAAGGTATAAAAACCCTAACCCCTCTTGGCCATGTAGTGTTTATGATGTTTGGTAATAGATCCATGTGTATTGGTGTTAATCTTGGATGTTTAAGTGATGGATGATATAGATCTTGAATTTTAGTGTTGTGATTGTGATTTTTATGATTGTGGTTAGTATATGTATCTCCATGAATGTTATAAAGCATTAACTAGGTGAATTAGATGTTGGTTGTGTTGTGGAAGTAAGAATCTTGGTTGAATTAAGTGAAACAAGCATGCTGAGTTTTTCCAGGAACTTGACCTGTCTTGTAACATGGTTTTGAACCCCCAAATCTTGTCCCCTGAGGTCCTACCATATATTGTTGGAAAGGTATTTGAATGTAGTTTCTGGAAATATAAGGTTCATGACTAGGTGATGTATAGATTTTAAGTTATGGCCGGTGAAGTAAAATGTGTTTCTGGATTCCGGACTGCACTAAGTGACCCCCTTGTGAACCTTGTTTAAACCCCTAAATATTTATGTGGGATCATGGAAAAATTTGAGAAGCTAGGAAATGCAGTGGTGAAGGCTACCCAAAAGGAATTGGATTAAAATATGAATGTTTCAATTTTATAAAAATGCTAGAGTAAAATTCGCGCAAGGGAAAAAGTGGTTAAGTGGAGTATAATTCTAGGGGTAATGAATATGGTTCGGATATGGTAAGCAAATTAAGTCGAATAAGTGACGAGCGTAATCGAGTGATGACATGAACCTATAGTGGGGCTAGAGAGTCATAAGACGAAGTCATTAAGTTAACTTTGTACCCTCTAAAACCCCGTAATTAAAGAGATATTGTTAAGGTACTAACGAGCGGTTATTGCTTATGTATAGATCGTTCCACTCCGCACGCTCGACCACCCCAACCAAACCAAGGCAAGTTTACTTTTCAAACTTACATATACAAGGACTTTCACTGTTGTGTTTGTAGTTTTCAACCATATCAAATGTTATGTTTATCGAAGTATTGATGCAATTGAGATGTATGAGTACATATATGTTTGTACCCCTTGAACTTAGATTGAAATGTTTTCTTCGGACAACGAATCTAGCAATAAAGGTCGTAGCGGTCCGTATATACTATTGACCGGGCAGCGGTATATTATTATATCGTAATTAGATTGCGAAAATCCGAAGGGTCATTCGGGGAGTATCGTATACTCAAGTAATTATTTTTATATCTTCGTAAATACTCGAAACCCTATCTTGGATTAAAAGTTTATTTTATTAAATAATTACTTTATTAATTATTAATATTAAATCTTAAAATATCATTTATTAAGTATTGTTCATTATTTTAAAAATAAAGTTAATCCAAGATACCTTTAATACTTTCAAACTCGAACTCTTTCGAACTCAAAACATTTTCGAAAACCCCCGGTCAGGTTCTGCTTCTTGTATGATTTCAAGAATCATCGGTCGACTGATGTCGAACCTCAATTACTCTGTTTTTAGTCAAAATCAAGTTTTCAAAAGAAAAAGAAAAAGGGACTCTGGCAGGTGTAGGAACCGTTGACGAACGATTCCTGGGATGTGTAAGCGGCCGTGAGCCCGGCGGTCCATCAATTATTATTCCGGCCTAGGTGTTGCCGAAGGATGATTACGGATGTAGTTTTCATCGAGGGTGATTACGGATGTAGTTTTCACCCGGGGATAGTTACGGATGTAGTTTCTATCCTTCTACCGGTAGAGAAGACCCGCAGATTATTGGACTTGGATGTGGCGACTGATCATCGTCAATCCCTGTCAGGTTTTATGTTTTCTTTAAGTCCCATTCCTCCATTTTGGAAAAATGCTTTGATACTGCTTCTTAGGCTTTTGTACCAAGTTGCTGATAGTGTTCTATTTTGATGAGAAAGATGTTGACTCTATGCAGTATCTAGAACTGCAAGTTTATTTTGAAAATGAGGGCACATATCGTTGCACCTTCGGAATTTATCAACAATGACAAGTGATTTTATATCTGATTGATACAAACGAGTTTAATAACTGCTAATCATATGAAATGTTATATTGCTTACCTTATACATATATTTCTTGCTGAGCTATAGTTGCTCACTCTTGCTTGTTTTCAAATTTACAAACACAACAGCTAAGCGAAATGGCAAGACCCAGACAGACTGCCCGAAAGCAGGTGACTAGACCCGAGCCAGCAGTTAAGATTCCACCGGTTGGCCCCATTAGCCGGATTGGTTGGCAACTTTTGTTAGTTCATTTTATTTATCAGTATGACCTGTGCAAGGTAGTGTACCGTAACAAGCTTTCAAGCCACCAACTTCGCTTCATATCGAAGTGTTGCTGGTAGCATAAATACTATTTAATTCGGTCTGTAATAACTCTGATACATTTATTTCCGCTTAATCAATTGTGTGACGTTTCTGAGACTCTAACCTGTGTGTGTGTGTGTGTGTGCGGTGTGAGTTTATTGTGGGGTCGATGGCTGTTTTATATATTATGTGCAAGAACAGGTATGTTATTAATGGAAAATGGACCGTGAGCGCCTAGATCTCCGACCCCGGATCTGGGGGCGTCACAGAAATGGTATCAGAGCGAGGTTATAGTTCTCAGAAACGATAGTAATTTAAGAAAGCAACCCTAATAATAAGAACAATAATAATAACCCTAATAACAACCCTAATAATACTTAGAACTCTCATCGAGTTTGTAGTCGGGTTATCGGATATAGCCCTGACTTTAAGGCCCGTGAGGGAACTACTCCTTAAACCTTTCTTTATGGTTAGTGACCCACCTTATTTCCCTTGTGTAGATGGAGGAGATACCAGACCCTGAGGCTTTCGAGAGAGAGCATGATGAGGCATTGATGCGGGATACCGAGGATCCTGAGGAGGATATGGGTGCTGACTCTGAGCTTGGCCCCTGGATTACGCTGATAGGAGATACTGATGATGAGGATCCCGTTGAGGAGCCCTTTGAGCCTGAGCCTGAGCCTGAGCCTATTACCCCATCTCCTATAGCTACTGATGAGGAGAGTGTGAGATCCGGTGAGGGCCGTGTTGTGTCACCCCCACCTTCTCCGTAGTCATCGAGCCCTGTTTCATCGGACGGTGACTCCGAGGATGATACCTCTAGAGAGGAGGAGCTTGACCCTACCCCTGCTCCTACTCCTACTCCTGCTACTACTACTGCACCTGCTCCTATTCCTGTCATACCACCCCCGCCGATGGACCTACCCCCAGTGTCGGGTACTGAGCACACTTACGTGGTGCAGTTCCTGACCCGAGACTTACTTTCTGCAGAGGCCCGACTTAACGAGGCGAGGCGGGCACTAGTGGAGGAGCGCGAGGCGTGCTTGAGGATCCAGGCTGAGATGAGGACTGTTGTTGCTAGGAGGACTAGGGCTCGACTCCATAGGATTGAGAGGAGGAGTCGTGAGAGGATTCTTGGTTTAGGGATCCGCGGGGGCGGAGTGATCCAGGCTAGGGATGCTAGGCGTGTTGTGCGTCGTGCATTTTCCCGAGTGAGGACCTTGCTCCGTCGCGTTGCGGCCCCATGATGTGTTACGGATAGCTCAGTCCCCTAGGTTCAGATGACATTAGTGTGTCGATTTTGCGGGATAGTTGACTTGTGCAGTGGTATCCTTTCTGACCAGTGGATGAGTAGACTGACCTACAGATATGTAGATGTGACTTCGGGTAGTATGTACGGATGTAGCCCTACTTTTATGTAGCCCTGACTATTCAGATGATGTACTTGTTATTGTTCCACTTTTGCTAGACTTTGACATCGGAACTATGTATTTGGCTCTAACATCCAAACTTTGTGATAACCCTTGTACCGTACTTATTTAGTTTCAGTTTCCTTGATATTGTCTCAACTGCCTTACTTTCCGATGCCATGCTTTACTGTTTTGATATACAACTGTGAATATATACAATTGCTACAAGCCACAAATACAACCATGCTGTTTTAAATTTACGATATGCGATTTCAAATTATTCTCTACAAATTTCCAAAATGTTCCTACAATTTTTAAAATAAATTTTTCAAAAAAAAAATTGAGGTTTTGAAGTCTTGAAAACTCCTGCAAATGTTTTCGCATCCTATAGAGATTTTTCCCCAAGAAAAATGTTTTTACGATTTATCTCTAGCATCGGTTTATTAAAACTTTTGCAACTTCCACCCTTATGAGGAGGAACGATACGTTCCTGACCCGTGCAAACGCTGTCAGGTAATTGGAAAACCCTAACCCATTTCTTGTTTCATTATCAGAATCATGCCACCCAGAAGAATGAACACTCGAGCTCACCCGGTCAGTTCTGAAGGCCAGGGTAGCCACCATGGGACCGGAGGCCACCAGAACCATGAAGGGGAGAATGTCAACCTGAGTGAGAATGAGGGCAACGATCATAACTTGTTTGATGACTCTGAGTATGACGAAGAAGAAGCTGGTGATGACACCCGTGAGGTGGAACATCCAAGGGGAGGCCCTATGGAACAGTTCATGGAACTACTTAGGCAGAACTTGGACCGTCCCCCGGTTCAGCAACCACCCAGCAATGCTAATGCAAATGCTTTCCGGAACTTCAAATCCCTGAAACCCCCCGAATTTAAAGGAACTGCCGATCCGGTCGAGGCAAGAGCCTGGCTGA
Organism: Saposhnikovia divaricata; assembly: GCA_036435485.1. NCBI lineage: Eukaryota > Viridiplantae > Streptophyta > Magnoliopsida > Apiales > Apiaceae > Saposhnikovia > Saposhnikovia divaricata. The sequence goes on along the minus strand of CM071597.1, from coordinate 122,733,420 downwards.
AGGAAATGGAAAAATCTTTCGAGATACTGGGTGTCGCTGAAGAGCAGAAGACTGTTTTCGCCACTTACCTTCTGAAGGGTGAGGCGAACTATTGGTGGGAAGCTAAGAAGAATTTGGAAGGAAGAGGTGTGGTGACCTGGGAGAGGTTTAGCGAGCTGTTCTTGGAGAAGTACTTTCCTAGGTTCATGGAGACATAAATGGAGCTGAAGTTTTTGGAATTAAAGCAAGGTAACATGACGGTGGCCGAGTATGAGGCCAAATTTACTGAGTTGTCGAGGTTTGTGCCGGAATATGTGAACTCTGAGGCAGGGCCCGAAGGTTTCAATTGGGGCTAAAGCAATGGATTCAGAATCGTGTGGCGGTTCTTGAGCTGACAGACTATGCCACCCTGGTACAGAAAGCATCAATTGTTGAGGCTAGGAGTGAACAGATGCAGAAGGAGAGAGAAGGAAAGAAGAGGAAGTTTGATAGTCGAAAGCGAGGAACGGTGTCCCAACCCAGCGGAAACTTTGGAACCAAGAGAGTTGAAAGTTGGAGTGTGGGCCAGAGCGGCCGACCACAGGGATCGTCTTACACTGCCCCATCCCGAGCCCTACCCCCAGAATGCAATAAATGTGGAAGGAAACATGCGGGCGTGTGTAACCTACAGGATGTGAAGTGCTTCAAGTGTGGGCTGACAGGACATTATGCTAACGCCTGTCGAGGAACTAGTAACAACACCAGTGCCGGAGGTAATTGCTTCAAGTGTGGGAAACCAGGGCACCGAATGAGGGAATGTATGTCCTCTGGGCCAGCTGCATCGAGAGTGAGTGGAACTGCTTCTAACAAGGCCCCTACTGCAAGAACTTTTAACATGACGGTGCAGGATGCCGTGAGGAACACGGATGTGATTGCAGGTACTGTAACGCCCCCAAATCTGAGGTCAAAGATTCAGGTCGTCACATCACCATCCAGCCATATCATATCTATATTAACTGCACAACTCCATAATACATCCTTCCAGACCACAATCTTAAGCACAAACAAGTTAGAGCCTCAGAAACGATAATCAAAGTGCCACTAAATATTACAATTCATTTGTACAAATCAGAGTCTTACGCAATTCCACTTATACAACTATACTTGAAGACAAGTCTTACTATTACAGTTGAAAACCTATCAGACTACTCTGTAGTATTTATCAGGAACTAAATCATCTCCGTGGTAAATCTTCTACTCCTCTTCTGCTGGTGCGGAGTTAATCGGCCAGATTCTTCCCATTCTGAAAAGTTTTTATAAAGCAAGAATGAGCTATATAATGCTCAGCAAGTTCACCATTTTGCAAAATAATAAAGTGGTTTATTTCGAAAAAAATTCCCAACTATATGGGTATATATCTCAGATTTCAAAACATAATTGGACAATGTATATGTCTGAGTTTGAATAAAACATCTATACTCACTAAGGAGCTTTAAGAATAACATATGAACCCTTTATAAGGTTCCCATTTCAATATATCTCAAGTTTGAAAATATATACATATGAGTATATCATTTTCGGCAAAACACTCTACGATTAACATACTGTACAAGGAATACATTATTGCAAACCTCTTTCCTTCCATTAGCTTAGAAGGTTTCTCATACAGAAACATTTCATTCTTTGAAACAATTGCAAGAGTGCACCAACACGTGCCAATCTTTATAGAAAATCTTGCAGTTCTAGATACTGCACGATGTCAATATTTTCTCATCAAAAACCACACTATCAGCAACTTGGCACTTAGGCCCAAGAAGCAGTGCTTGAGTATTTTTCCAAAGTGGAGGATGGGACTGGAAGAAAACATAAAAACCTGACAGGGATTGACGATGATCAGTCGCCACATCCAAGTCAAATAATCCGCGGGTCTTCTCTACCGGTAGAAGGATAGAAACTACATCCGTAACTATCCCCGGGTGAAAACTACATCCGTAATCACCCTCGATGAAAACTATATCCGTAATCATCCTTCGGCAACACCTGGGCCGGAATAATAATTGATGGACCGCCTGGCTCACGGCCGCTTACACATCCCGGGAATCGTTCGTCAACGGTTCCCACACCTGCCAGAGTCCCTTTTTCTTTTTCTTTTGAAAACTTGATTTTGATTGAAAACAGAGTAATTGAGGTCCGACATCAGTCGACCGATGATTCTTGAAATCATACAAGAAGCAGAACCTGACTGGGGGTTTTCGAAAATGTTTTGAGTTCGAAAGAGTTCGAGTTTGAAAGTGCTAAAGGTATCTTGGATTAGCTTTGTCTTTAAAATAATGAACAATAATTAATAAATAATATTTTAAGATTTAATATTAATAAAATAATTATTCGATAAAATAAACTTTTAATCCAAGATAGGGTTTCGTGTATTTACGAAGATATGAAAATAATTACTTGAGTATACGATACCCCCCGAATGACCCTTCGGGTTTTCGCAAACTATTTACGATATAATAATATACCGCTCCCCGGTCAATAGTATATACAGACCGCTACGACCTCTATTGCTAGAGTCGTTGTCCGAGGGAATCATTTCAATCTAAGTTCAAGGGGTACAATCATATATGTACTTATACAATCTCAATTGCATCAATACTTCGATAAACATAGCATTTGATATGGTTGAAAACTACAAACACAACAGTGAAAGTCCTTGTATATGTATAAGTTTTGAAAAGTAAACTTGCCTTGGTTTGGTTGGGCTGGTCGAGCGTGCGGAGTGGAACGATCTATACATAAGCAATAACCGCTCGTTAGTACCTTAACAATATCTCTTTAATTACGGGGTTTTAGGGGGTACGAAATTAACTTAACGACTTCATCCTATGACTCTCTAGCCCCACTATAGGTTCATGTCATCACTCGATTACGCTCGTCACTTATTCGACTTAATTTAGTTACCACATTCGAATCATAACCATTACCCCTAGAATTATACTCCACTTAACGACTTTTTCCCTTTCGCGAATTTTACTCTAGCATTTTTATAAAATTCAAAAATTCATATTTTAATCCAATTCTTTTTGGATAGCCTTCACCACTGCACTTTCTAGTTTCTTAAATTTTTCCATGATCCCACATAAATTTTTAGGGGTTTAAACAAGGTTCACAAGGGGGTCACTTAGTGCAGTCCAGAATCCAGAAACACAATTTACTTCTCCGGCCATAGCTTAAAATCTATACATCACCTAGTCATGAACCTTACATTTCCAGAAACGACATTCAATTATCTTTCCAACAATATATGGTAGGACCTCAGGGGACAATATTTGGGGGTTCAAAACCATGTTACAAGACAGGTCAATGTTCCTGGAAAAACTCAGCAAGCATGTTTCACTTAGATCAACCAATGTTCTTAATTCCACAACACAACCAACACCTAATTCACTTAGTTCATGCTTTATAACATTCATGGAGATACATATACTATCCACAATCATAAAAATCACAATCACAACATCAAAACTCAAGATCCATGTCATCCATTACTTTTACAACCAAGATTAAAACCATAACACATGGATCTATCACCAAACATCATAAACACTACATGGCCAAAAGGGTTTATGACTTTTATACCTTCTTGAGCACCTAGGAGCCTTGGATAAGCCTTACAAAACTCAAGAACACCTTGAATGATCTCCTACAACCCTTATAATCCAAGATCTAAAAGAAAAACTAAACATGGTTACTATTCACAATATCTTTAACAATTTATAACTTGAAATTGAATGGATGAAAAGGCTTGAAACTCTTAGTATACCTTGATTAGATGATGGAGAGGGCATAGTAATTATGCCTTGAATTATGAGTGAGGAGAAATGGAGGAAGAAGAATTTTTCTTCTCCTTTATGAAGCTTGGCCGAGAGCTCTCTTGGAGGGGGGGTAGAACTTTTGTTATTTTGATTTTTGGGTTTGGTTGGAATAATTGTGTTAAAAGGGATTGGGTGATACATAATGGTGTAAGTATATGCATGGTACAAACCTAGGGTATGGCCTCATGTACTTCTTGTCTCCTCTTTTGAAAAAGCAATGCAACTAGTTACTATTCCTCTTCCATTTGGTTAACTAGTTTGCTTTCTCCTAACTACTTGGTTGCATGGGACTTGCATGCAATACTACTCCTTGTATCATTATCCTTCCACCAATGCTTGTCACTTAAACTTTAATTCGTATCGTATCTTAATTAATCTCTCGTAATAATATTTTGTCGCGTAGAGATTTCCCCTATAATTCCTTAAGTACTTAATTGTGTAAATTCCTCGAATGTCCATAATTCCTCGTCATAATCCTTAATAAATCTTTTAATACTCTAATCATTCTCAAATCCCAAGTTTTATAAATCCTACTAACAATAAGACTCTTGCCCTCAACAATCTTCTCTTTATCTTACATAGTGAATGTAACAACATAGTTTCTCAGACAATCAATTCCATTAAATAACAGGGATGACTATAAAGGTTCCAAATTGACAATTTCACAAGATATTAAATAAAAGAAAATATTACCAAAAATTAGGGTTCTTACAGCCTCCCCTCCTTAAAAGGATTCCGTCCCGGAATCAGGTTGAAAACAGTTGGGGGTGCTTTTCACGCATCGCGCTCTCTAGTTCCCATGTTGATTCTTCGACATTCTGGTTCCTCCACAAAACTCTCACTAGTTTGACAACCTTGTTCCTCAACACCTGTTCTTTTCTATCCATGATTTCTACGGGTTGCTCCACATATGTTAAGTCTGGTTGCAGATCCACCTGATCATGTTCTATCACATGTCGGAAGTCGGTATGGTAGGGTCGTAGCATGGACACATGGAACACATTATGTACTTGCTGCAAGCTCGGGGGTAAAGCCAATTCGTAGGCTAACTTTCCAACTCGTCTCAAGATCTCAAAAGGTCCAATAAATCTCGGGCTTAGTTTCCCCTTCTTACCAAATCTCATCAATCCCTTCCACGGTGATACCTTTAACATCATAAACTCTCCTACCTCATATTCTTTGTCCTTGCGGGTCTGGTCCGCATACTTCTTCTGTCTGTCTTGGGCCGCTACCAGCCGTCCTCTTATGAGCTTGATAGTTTCTCTTGTCTGTTGGACCAGTTCAGGCCCTAAAATCTTCCGCTCTCCAACTTCTTCCCAACACAAGGGAGACCGACATCTTCGTCCGTATAAAGCTTCATATGGGGCATTCCTATACTCGCATGGTAACTGTTGTTGTAGGAAAATTCAATCAACGGCAAGTGATCATCCCAACTTCCCTTAAAATCGATGGCACATACTCTCAACATGTCCTCTATGGTCTGGATGGTTCTCTCGCTCCGTCCGTCTGATTTGGGGTGGTATGCAGTACTCAAGTTTAACTTGGTCCCCACACAATCCTGAAAACTCCTCCAGAACCTGGAGTTGAACCTTGGGTCTCTCCCAGATGCAATGCTCACAGGAACCACATGCCTTACCACGATCTCCTTAGATATCTCATAAAATTTGACCATTCGAAATAATGGGTTTCGTAAAAAAAAACTAATGACTTTTACATACACTCGTCTGTACCGTAAAGACGTAATATCAATTAGAAATCTTCATTTAATAATTCGCACATATCGTGATTGCAAAAATTTCTCATCCACCAATAAAATTACTATTCGTCCAGGTTTCGAATATTCCCGAAAGTTAGGGTTAATGCAGTCTCCTCTCCTCAAAAGGATTCTATCTTAAGAACCTAAGGATAATAGTTGTGGATACAATTCCAACCTTACCTTTTCCAACTCTCAGGTTGACACTTCAACCCTATTGTTCTCTCCCTTCGTCTCACTAACGCCTTAATGTTGTTCCTCAACGCATACTCTCCTCGACCTGTATTCCTTATCGGTTGTTTTATGATTAAAAATTTCTATCCCACTACTCACACGTTCCTCTTCTACCTTGTTCATAGTATCCGTGTTGAGTCCTTGTATCGTTGGCCCGTGAATGCTTTGTGGTCGTGTTTTGTAATCTGAGACAACGTCAATACGCACGGTATTCCTCATATTCCTTCGCTTGATTAGCAGGCATGCGTTGCCTCCCATCAGCCGTTACCACTTGCTGTGGATACTGTATTGTCTTCGGCATACGTCGAACCAGTTTAGCTACTATATCCCCCATTCATTGACTTCTTCGTAATGCAAGAAAAGCGAAGCTTCTTCTTTCGCGGTACGCTTTACAAGAGACGTCCTTACGTTCGCATGGTGATGATCGTGATAACAACATTCATTCATGGATAAGTTTTTATTCTCGACTGCCCCGTGAAGCCTAAGGCACGATACTAAATATAATTTCGATCGTCTGGACAATTCTTCTTCCCTGTCCGTCAACCACAGATCAAATTAGTACATACGCTCAATCTCTTTGTTAAATATACCCGAAAGCACCTTCAATATTCGAAGTTTAACCTTAAGTCTTTATCTGACGTGATCGCTGCAGAAGTTTCATATTGCACCACCATCTCTCTCGTATAATATTCGATAATCTTCTCAATGGAAAATCTCTCGTAGGTAAATCACTTGGTCCAACAATTATAACCCAACTAGGGCCATCTCTTGGCTCGGTCATTGGCGACCCACTTATGAAATTCACTATAATTCTGTCCACGTTCAATATTTTCTACAGGCAGAATTAATCCACTAGATCTCTATCATTCTGCTTTTGACATGTCGCGTTAGTACTTAATAGTTTGCCAATACCATTCTTCATTTCAGTTTACCAAACATTCCCTTAATTCTCTATACATCTTTGTCCTTCCCCATAATTTATTTATTTTCCTCTAACATTATTCTTTATTGTATATACTCTATTTTCTTGGTCAATACTGACTGAATTCCAATTTCGAATAATACCTTCTATAGGTATCGGCCACCACACTGGCCTTCCCTAGGTAATAACAAATTTCTCCATTATACACCCTGCTCCCTCTCGTCACCTTCTCTTTCTTATGTTTAGTTCTAATATGAAGATATATTTATGGCACTTGTGGAGAAATTTTCACACTTTTCTCATAAGGTTAACATCTCAGTTTTATGCGTGAACGCCATCATGACTAATCCCAGACTCACGGTTAGTGCTATCTCATAACCTTTATGCTGTTTAGAAGTATAGGCTATCATCCTTTTTCTACTGCATCAGCACACCTCTTAAACTCTCGAAAGATGCATCATCGTGACTCTCAAAGTCCCCTTTTTATCATCAAGTATAGCTAACAACGAGGTTGTTGCTAATATCTCATTTCATCCCAAAACTTTGTTCATTAATCCATAAAGGCTTCTGACTCATTAGTCCATTCAAACGATACTACCACAATTTTATAACGTTTATATTAGTGTGAAATGCCAACTTTGGCACAGTACAGAGGTCGATCTTGAGTTGGTAAAACCTTCTCTTCAACCTTATCTTTGAAAAACAACTACTCATTTTAACTAGTCAACAATTCCTCCATTTCCGATAAGGGTATCAGTTCTCGATGGTATATGTAAGATGTCATACGCTCGTCCTCCTTTACCACTGGCGCCAATCAGCCTTAGGCCTGCATGCTACTGCGATTCCCAATAAACTTGATTAGGTGGTAATCTCGAAGGATCATTGTCATATATCCATGCATCCATTTGCTATTAGGGGTCTGTTAAACTTTATGTCTCTCTATGTGCATCAATCCCTTTAAGCTAAATAAAGCTTCACATTCTTGCCACGATATTTCTTCCTTTCTTGTCCATCTCACTTCCAGGTAGTTTCCTCTAAGGATATGTTTTACATCGCAATCGATTTGCATTTCTTGGATCAGGAAAAAGGCTTGGTAACTCCAGAATTCATTAATATAACCTCCTGACAACGGTTGGTAGGAGCGTGCTCCCAACCACCTCATCATTTCTTATAACTTTCCCCACACCAATATTAAAGGTCTGGTGGTATGCCCTGACATGTTATCTCTACTTCAATAATTACTCGGCATAACACTCTGGCTGCACAATTACAACATTTGGTTTTTGATCTCATATTGGTGTAACGGTTCACAATTGTACCTCCCGTTCACCTTAGAGTAATCACTTTGAAAGGAATGGTTTCAAAATAACAAGGTCCAATAGATAATCTCAATAAGAATTCCACATTGGATGTTCCAAGAATGTTGATGGTTCCAAATACTAGGAGCCTCGATTTTTGGAGATGTAAGGATGGACAGAAAGAATACAACAAGGTTTATTCCTTCCCGTCCTGATAATTCTGTAATATGACACCATAGAGAATGTTGCACAAGGGCAATGATTGTTGGGTACAAAAGTCATAAAGACGGTCTTTATACAATTCTTACATCGGGTGGATACTTTTCCTCCTGAATAATAAGAGGAAATCTAAAGTCGCATTGATGAAGGTCAGCCAATAGAAAGCAATTCTACTCCATGACAAGTAAAGAATGAAGTAGTTTGCCACTCAAGTAATCAATGGTTTCAAATGAATTCTCATTGTATGAAATGAATGAATAAAATATTCAAGTGATATAAAGTCTGATACGAAGATGGGTAAGAGTTCAAGTCGAGTGGGCCACCTCACTAGGTCTCAATCAAGTTATTCGTCCAAACTTTCATCATCACACTTTACCACATGCAAAATGCATTGCGGAATGAATTAAATTGGGAGTTGGACCAGTGAAACAATAACTAGTCCCTTTCAAGAAACACTAGCGATTAGCTAGACAAAATTTGCTAGTTCACCTGTTTGAGACATCACCACCAGCTAGGACAATTAGCTAGGTGTTCTTCACAACATTACAATTTTGAGTAGTTGGAACGATCAACTAGTCATTCATATTGACATAACGACTAGCCAGTTTCAATTGGATAGAACGGAATTTCAACATCGTAGCCACTGAAAAAACTTTAGGCTTCTCGGACAACGAATGAAAATAAGAAGTTATCAAGTTTGAAAAAAAGAAAACTATAAAATCTGAAGAGAATGTTCTAGGTATCGGAACAATCGATAACCTCTCATCAAATATTACTTATCAGTGAAACAGTCCACCCAAGGGTGCCTCCGTACACCTGCTTTATCAGCTCCGACAATAGAATTAAATTCGGAATACCAATATCAAGATGATATCCTTACTATGATTTCAATGTACGGTGTACAATCTCATCTTGAATAGAAGAAAAGAATTCATGAGGGATGTCTGGACATTAGATCAACCCTGTCCTCAGTAATTTGTTGAATATTTATGAGCTCAACTGAAGAATTCAAGTATGAAAGAAGTAATCAAATACCGATTTTCGTTAAGTAGTATTCGTCGATTAATTAAGGGAATATTTGTGGAACATTCATTGGATAATTGAAAGAGAGTGTAAATAGTCATGAGCAGAAATAATTATAAACTTCAAATAGAATGCTCGGGCTCAATTAAGATACTTTGGATGAGTCCCGGTTTAGAGAAAGTATATCACTGGTTGTTATTCCACAAGTATGAAGTAGAAAGCTAGGAGGGTTACCTGATATAAGCTAATCGAGGTAACATGGTTAATGAACAATTTAAAATGAAGTAGTGCACCAGCCGGTAGTTATCAAAATAAGTTAATAATCATTCGTGCTTCTCATTATCACCACTATGAGGGTAACTCCATCTCTTCGTCTTCGTAATACAAGACACCAACTAGTGCGTCTCTCAATCATCATTTTAAAGTCATCTATCGAGTTAGGGTTTCACCAATATATCTGTCATTTCCGTGCTTTATCTTGAAGACCAAGCTTCACATCATTCCGGGGACACCTGCTAAGTCTATGGGGTCCTACTTCATGCCTTCTGACAAGAATCACAAGTGGCCAGTTTCCCCTGGGAACAGATCAAAGAGATCTCTCAAGGATCTCAGTGCAGTCCATAGGTTCAGTGGCGGGTGTGTGTATGTGAACATATACCAAAAATATTGAGGTCTACAATACGTATATACGTAGTCCCTGCTAACATCTCTATCAAAGGATCCGACTCTAGACCCGCTGGTCTTTTCTTTTGGCAGACTCTGAGATCACTGTATTGCTCGTTGCAACCATATTCAACTTCTCTCGAGTCCCTTTGTTAATTCTACTTGTTTGTTCTCTAAGTTGAACTACCATGTTCCCGCGTTCGAATCATGCGTGGAATTATCTAGCACGCTCGTCTTATGATAACATTCTCGTATAACACATGTAGAATTCGCCATCAAGGGTAATGGAATCCACAACGACATAGTGACCAACCTTTAGGTAAACCCGTTACTTATCGAAAATCGGATCTTATAACCAAAGTACAAGACTTTCATTACTCCAAGTACTAAGTACCCTTAATTATGTAGGGAAGTTTAAACTTCTTGATTCTTAAAATGCCGCCTCCTGAACTGTGGAGGAATATGGGCCACAAAATTTATGCCAGCCTAGTCATCCGATCATATTGGCAATATCGCCTCTACCTCAGCTGCTCTCGAGATTTCGCTCTGCTTCCTATATCATTATCTATGATAAGTCATGTACGACTCTCAAACCTATATTCATCATTCTGGAGGTCTCTAAGGATTCTATCGACCCTAGTATAATACCTCCAGTAACACTCCAGTCCATTCTACTCACCGGTACCTCTTCCGGTAGTCCAATCATAAGTTTACTACGAACTCTTATGTCATTCTCCTACTTAGGCTTAACTCTCAACACTCTCGTTTCTGAGTACTGTAACTTATCGCTCTGATACCATTTCTGTAACGCCCCCAAATCTGAGGTCAAAGATTCAGGTCGTCACATCACCATCCAACCATATCATACCTGTATTAACTGTACAACTCCACAATACATCCTTCCAGACCTCAATCTTAAGCACAAACAAGTTAGAGCCTCAGAAACGATAATCAAAATTGCCACTAAATATTACAATTCATTTGTACAAATCAGAGTCTTACGCAATTCCACTTATACAACTATACTTGAAGACAAGTCTTACTATTACAGTTGAAAACCTATCAGACTACTCTGTAGTATTTATCAGGAACTAAATCATCTCCGTGGTAAATCTTCTACTCCTCTTCTGCTGGTGCGGAGTTAATCGACCAGATTCTTCCCTTTCTGAAAAGTTTTTATAAAGCAAGAATGAGCTACATAATGCTCAGCAAGTTCACCATTTTGCAAAATAATAATGTGGTTTATTTCGAAAAACATTCCCAACTATATGGGTATATATCTCAGATTTCAAAACATAATTGGACAATGTATATGTCCGAGTTTGAATAAAACATCTATACTCACTAAGGAGCTTTAAGAATAACATATGAACCCTTTATAAGGTTCCCATTTCAATATATCTCAAGTTTGAAAATATATACATATGAGTATATCATTTTCGGTAAAACACTCTACGATTAACATACTGTACAAGGAATACATCATTGCAAACCTCTTTCCTTCCATTAGCTTAGAAGGTTAATCATACAAAAACATTTCATTCTTTGAAACAATTGCAAGAGTGCACCAACACGTGCCAATCTTTATAGAAAATCTTGCAGTTCTAGATACTACACGATGTCAATATTTTCTCATCAAAAACCACACTATCAGCAACTTGGCACTTAGGCCCAAGAAGCAGTGTTTGAGTATTTTTCCAAAGTGGAGGATGGGACTGGAAGAAAACATAAAAACCTGACAGGGATTGACGATGATCAGTCGCCACATCCAAGTCCAATAATCCGCGGGTCTTCTCTACCGGTAGAAGGATAGAAACTACATCCGTAACTATCCCCGGGTGAAAACTACATCCGTAATCACCCTCGATGAAAACTACATCCGTAATCATCCTTCGGCAACACCTGGGCCGGAATAATAATTGATGGACCGCCTGGCTCACGGCCTCTTACACATCCCAGGAATCGTTCGTCAACGGTTCCCACACCTGCCAGAGTCCCTTTTTCTTTTGAAAACTTGATTTTGATTGAAAATAGAGTAATTGAAGTTCGACATCAGTCGACCGATGATTCTTGAAATCATACAAGAAGAAGAACCTGACCGGGGGTTTTCGAAAATGTTTTGAGTTCGAAAGAGTTCGAGTTTGAAAGTGCTAAAGGTATCTTGGATTAGCTTTGTCTTTAAAATAATGAACAATAATTAATAAATAATATTTTAAGATTTAATATTAATAAAATAATTATTCGATAAAATAAACTTTTAATCCAAGATAGGGTTTCGAGTATTTACGAAGATATGAAAATAATTACTTGAGTATACGATACTCCCCGAATGACCCTTCGGGTTTTCGCAAACTAGTTACGATATAATAATATACCGCTCCCCGGTCAATAGTATATACGGACCGCTACGACCTCTATTGCTAGAGTCGTTGTCCGAGGGAATCATTTCAATCTAAGTTCAAGGGGTACAATCATATATGTACTTATACAATCTCAATTGCATCAATACTTCGATAAATATAGCATTTGATATGGTTGAAAACTACAAACACAACAGTGAAAGTCCTTGTATATGTATAAGTTTTGAAAAGTAAACTTGCCTTGGTTTGGTTGGGGTGGTCGAGCGTGCGGAGTGGAACGATCTATACATAAGCAATAACCGCTCGTTAGTACCTTAACAATATCTCTTTAATTACGGGGTTTTAGGGGGTACGAAATTAACTTAACGACTTCGTCTTATGACTCTCTAGCCCCAATATAGGTTCATGTCATCACTCGATTACGCTCGTCACTTATTCGACTTAATTTAATTACCACATTCGAATCATAACCATTACCCCTAGAATTATACTCCACTTAACGACTTTTTCCCTTGCGCGAATTTTACTCTAGCATTTTTATAAAATTCAAAAATTCATATTTTAATCCAATTCTTTTTGGGTAGCCTTCACCACTGCATTTCCTAGTTTCTCAAATTTTTCCATGATCCCACATAAATTTTTAGGGGTTTAAACAAGGTTCACAATGGGGTCACTTAGTGCAGTCCGGAATCCAGAAACACAATTTACTTCTCCGGCCATAACTTAAAATCTATACATCACCTAGTCATGAACCTTACATTTACAGAAACTACATTCAATTATCTTTCCAACAATATATGGTAGGACCTCAGGGGACAATATGTGGGGGTTCAAAACCATGTTACAAGACAGGTCAATGTTCCTGGAAAAACTCAGCAAGCATGTTTCACTTAGATCAACCAATGTTCTTAATTCCACAACACAACCAACACCTAATTCACTTAGTTCATGCTTTATAACATTCATGGAGATACATATACTATCCACAATCATAAAAATCACAATCACAACATCAAAACTCAAGATCCATGTCATCCATTACTTTTACAACAAAGATTAACACCATAACACATGGATCTATCACCAAACATCATAAACACTACATGGCCAAAAGGGTTTATGACTTTTATACCTTCTTGAGCACCTAGGAGCCTTGGATAAGCCTTAAAAAACTCAAGAACACCTTGAATGATCTCCTACAACCCTTATAATCCAAGATCTAAAAGAAAAACTAAACATGGTTACTATTCACAATATCTTTAACAATTTATAACTTGAAATTGAATGGATGAAAAGGCTTGAAACTCTTAGTATACCTTGCTTAGATGATGGAGAGGGCCTAGTAATTATGCCTTGAATAATGAGTGAGGAGAAATGGAGGAAGAAGAATTTTTCTTCTCCTTTATGAAGCTTGACCGAGAGCTCTCTTGGAGGGGGGGTAGAACTTTTGTTATTTTGATTTTTGGGTTTGGTTGGAATAATTGTGTTAAAAGGGGTTGGGTGATACATAATGGTGTAAGTATATGAATGGTACAAACCTAGGGTATGGCCTCATGTACTTCTTGTCTCCTCTTTTGAAAAAGCAATGCAACTAGTTACTATTCCTCTTCCATTTGGTTAACTAGTTTGCTTTCTCCTAACTACTTGGTTGCATGGGACTTGCATGCAATACTACTCCTTGTATCATTATCCTTCCACCAATGCTTGTCACTTAAACTTTAATTCGTATCGTATCTTAATTAATCTCTCGTAATAATATTTTGTCGCGTAGAGATTTCCCCTATAATTCCTTAAGTACTTAATTGTGTAAATTCCTCGAATGTCCATAATTCCTCGTCATAATCCTTAATAAATCTTTTAATACTCTAATCATTCTCAAATCCCAAGTTTTATAAATCCTACTAACAATAAGACTCTTGCCCTCAACAATCTTCTCTTTATCTTACATAGTGAATGTAACAACATAGTTTCTCAGACAATCAATTCCATTAAACAACAGGGATGACTAGAAAGGTTCCAAATTGACAATGTCATAAGATATTAAATAAAAGAAAATATTACCAAAAATTAGGGTTCTTACAGGTACCCTACTACTCAACTCAGTTAAGGCAAATGTTTTATTTGATTCGGGAGCTACCAAGTCTTTCATATCTCTAGATTTTGTATGTCAGTTAGGCCTTAAGACTGAACCATTGAAAGACAGACTGCAAATAGAGATAGCTAATCATGAAATTATTCCTGTTAGCCAAGTATGTCTAGGTTGTGACCTAGAAATAGAAGGGCGACACTTTCGGGTAGACTTAATACCTTTTAAACTAGGGGAGTTTGACGTAATAGTAGGTATGGATTGGTTAACAACCCACGGAGCCCAGATTGATTGTGTAAAGAAGAAAGTAAGTTTGAAACTGCCAGGGGACGAGGAAGTAGTGTTTAGTGGAAAACGGCAAAACCAAAAGTTCCTGACTATGATTCAAGCTAAGAAGCTGTTACGTAAAGGATGCGAAGCCTATTTAGCCTATGTGAAGGATACCAAGAAGGAGGCACCAAACCTACAGGAAATCCCTGTTGTTAATGAGTTCGCGGACGTATTTCCGGATGATCTTCCGGGACTACCACCTGATAGAGACATCGAGTTCGCTATAGATTGAGTTCCGGGTACGGCCCCAATTTCGAAAGCCCCATATCGGCTAGCCCCAGTGGAGATGAAAGAGCTAGCCACTCAGTTACAAGAGTTGTTGGATAAAGAGATGATAAGACCTAGTGTGTCACCGTGGGGAGCCCCGGTGTTATTCGTGAAAAAGAAGGATGGTAGTATGAGATTATGTATAGACTACAGGGAGTTGAACAAGGTGACTATCAAGAATAAATATCCCTTGCCCAGGATAGATGACCTGTTTGATCAATTAAAGGACGTAGTTTATTTTTCTAAAATTGATTTGAGGACCGGGTACCACCAGTTAAGGATTAAGCCAGAAGACATACCAAAGACGGCCTTTCGCACCCGGTACGGACAATATGAGTTCCTAGTGATGTCATTTGGGTTAACGAATGCCCCTGCAGCTTTCATGGACTTAATGAATCGAGTCTTCAAGAAATACTTGGACAAGTGTGTTATAGTCTTCATCGATGACATCTTGACTTATTCCAAGACGGAGGAGGAACATGCAGAGCACTAGAGGATTGTATTGGGAGCATTGAGAGAAGAAAAGTTGTACGCTAAGTTCTCGAAGTGTGAATTTTGGTTGAAGGAAGTTCAGTTTTTAGGGCATGTGATTAGCGAACAAGGCATTCTAGTGGACCCATCCAAAATAGAGGCTGTATCAAATTGGGAGAGACCAACCACTCCGACAGAGGTGGGAAGTTTTATAGGATTGGCTGGCTACTATAGAAGGTTTGTCCAAGACTTTGCCAAGATAGCAGCCCCTTTGACCCGACTAACTCGCAAGACCGAGAAGTTTGTGTGGACTGAAAAATGCGAAGAGAGCTTCCAAGAGTTGAAAAAGAGGTTGGTGACAGCACCAGTACTAGCCCTACCTGATGATAAGGGAGATTTTGTGATTTATAGCGACGCATCACATAAAGGTTTAGGGTGTGTGCTTATGCAGCACGGTAAAGTGATTGCGTATGCGTCCAGACAACTTAAGGAATACGAGATAAGATACCCCACCCATGATTTGGAATTAGCGGCGATAGTTTTCGCTTTGAAGATATGGAGACATTATCTTTACGGAGAAAAGTGTGAAATCTACACGGATCACAAGAGCTTAAAGTACATATTCACTCAGAAAGAGTTAAACATGAGGCAGAGGAGATGGCTAGAGCTAATCAAAGATTATGATTGTGAGATTCATTATCACCCAGGGAAGGCCAACGTGGTGGCCGATGCACTTAGCCGAAAGGAGAAACTCAAGATGATAACGTCAGTGGACGAGTTGATCAAGGACCTCGAGAAACTGGAGATTGAGGTGAGGTTACCAGGAATTGGACAAGAGAGTCTAATGGAAATAAGAGTCCAACCACCGCTATTGGAAAAGATTAAGTTATGCCAGGAAAAGAAGATATAAGAAGAAAAGAATTCGATGGAGAAAATTCTGACTGGCGAGGAAATTAAGGGTGAGAAGGACGGGAATGGAATTATGAGGTACGCATCTAGGATATGGATCCCGAACGTTCAAGAATTAAAAGACGAGATTTTGCAAGAGGCTCATAGTTCGAGGTACTCAATTCACCATGGAGGCACTAAGATGTATAGAGATTTGAGAGAATACTATTGGTGGCCAAATATGAAGAAGGACGTGGCAGAGTGGGTAAGTAAATGCTTGACATGTCAAAGAGTGAAGGCCGAACACCAGAGGCCCAGTGGATTGTTGCAAACCTTAGAGATACCCGAGTGGAAGTGGGAGCATATTGCGATGGACTTTGTGGTCGGACTACCAAGGACCAAGACTAATCATGACGCCATTTGGGTAATCATCGATAGATTGACAAAGTCGGCACATTTTCTTCCAATCAACGAGAGATACACTGTCGACAAGCTGGCAGATATTTAGTTAAAGGAGATTGTGGTTAGGCATGGGGTTCCTGTGAGCATTGTATCAGATAGAGACCCAAGATTCAACTCCAGGTTCTGGAGGAGTTTTCAGGATTATGTGGGGACCAAGTTAAACATGAGTACTGCATACCATCCCCAAACAGACGGACAGAGTGAGAGAACCATCCAGACCATCGAGGACATGTTGAGAGTATGTGCGATAGATTTCAAGGGAAGTTGGGATGACCACTTGCCGTTGATCGAATTTTCCTACAACAACAGTTACCATGCGAGTATAGGAATGCCCCCATATGAAGCTTTGTACGGGCGAAGATGTCGGTCTCCCTTGTGTTGGGAAGAAGTTGGAGAGCGGAAGATTCTAGGGCCTGAACTGGTCCAACAGACAAGAGAAACTATCGAACTCATAAGAGGACGGCTGGTAGCGGCCCAAGACAGACAAAAGAAGTATGCGGACCAGACCCGCAAGGACAAAGAATATGAGGTAGGAGAGTTTGTGATGTTAAAGGTATCACCATGGAAGGGATTGATGAGATTTGGTAAGAAGGGGAAGCTAAGCCCAAGGTTTATTGGACCTTTTGAGATCTTGAGACGAGTTGGAAAGTTGGCCTATGAATTGGCTTTACCCCCAAGCTTGCAGCAAGTACATAATGTGTTCCATGTGTCCATGCTACGACCCTACCATACCGACTTCCGACACGTGATAGAACATGATCAAGTGGATCTGCAGCCCGACTTAACCTATGTGGAGCAACCCGTAGAAATCATGGATAGAAAAGAATAGGTGCTGAGGAACAAGGTTGTCAAACTAGTGAGAGTATTGTGGAGGAACCAGAATGTCGAAGAATCAACATGGGAACTAGAGAGCACGATGCGTGAAAAGCACCCCCAACTGTTTTCAACCTGATTCCGGGACGGAATCCTTTTAAGGAGGGGAGGCTGTAAGAACCCTAATTTTTGCAATATTTTCTTTTATTTAATACCATGTGACATTGTCAATTTGGAACCTTTCTAGTCGTCCCTGATGTTTAATGGAATTGATTGTCTGAGAAACTATGTTGCTACATTCACTATGCAAAATAAAGAGAAGATTGTTGAGGGCAAGAGTCTTATTGTTAGTAAGATTTATAAAACTTGGGATTTGAGAATGATTAGAGTATTAAAAGATTTATTAAGGATTATGACGAGGAATTATGGATATTCGAGGAATTTACTCAATTAAGTACATAAGGGATTACGAGGGAAATCTCTACGCGACAAAATATTATTACGAGGAATTAATTAAGATACTATACGAATTAAAGATTAAACGACAAGCATTGGTGGAAGAATAATGATACAAGGAGTAGTATTGCATGCAAGTCCCATGCAACTAAGTAGTTAGGAAAAGCAAACTAGTTAAACCAAGTGGATAAGAGGAATAGTAACTAGTTACTACTTTTTCCAAGGAGGGGACAAGAGTACAAGGAGGCCATACCTAGGCTTGTACCATGCATATACACACACTAATATGTATCACCCAACTACTTTACAATTATTCAACCAAACACAAAAATCAAAACACAAAACTCTTCCCCCCCCCTTGAACAAGCTCTCGGCCAAGACCAAAAAAGGGAAGAAAATTTCTTCCTTCTTCCATTTCTCCTCACTCATAATTCAAGGCATAATTCCTAGGCTCTGTAAGAACCCCAAATTTTGGATATAATTAAAACTTTTTATTAAGTAATGATAAAATGAGGAACAATGATTCCGACAACAAGGTCACCAGCTCTAATGAATGGTGGTTTCAAAGGACAATGATTGTAATGAATGGATATTTCTTTGGACAATGATCCTGATGCATTGGTATATTGTCAGAAGAGAGTAATTCGATGGTTGAGGACCTAGATAAGAATAATCTACCATCCAGGAAGGAGCTAATGGATCCTTGAAGGGAAATGAGTACGTGCATAGTGTTTCCCGTACGTGCATAGTGTTTCCCATACGTGCATAGTATTTCCCGTACGAGCATAGTGTTTCCCGTACGTGCATAGTATTTCCTGTACGTGCATAGTAATTTGGTGGATGAATAGTGATTTTGTAAGTTGGAAAACTTTTCACGCCACCCTATGTACGGGACGTGATATGGATGTTTCGAAGTCATATTAGTAATACGCGGAGGAAATAAGTGAATGCAGAGACGATCGGAATTCAGAAATTCCAAATTCTTTCTCGGTATAATATTTGACCGGACAGTGGATTAAATATTATTATAATCCAAGAATTGAGATATTAACTTTGAGGATTTGATATTTTGGGATGTTATTATATTTGATTTAAGAAGGAAGGTAGGAAACCACTGAGGCAGTGAAACAAGCGTTCTAGAAACCGCTAAAATGTTATAACGAGATTAATCAATAAAGTGAACGAATCCTAGATTACGGATTAAGTTCGTATCGAGATTAAATATCCTGCATGGTCATCACGAGGATTATATTAAGGATTGGGGAAGGTATTATGAATATCGAGAAATTTCCCGGTAAACCCTAGAGGTGAAACTACTTAGTTATTCGTCCGAACGATCAATGAATTGAGCAATAAACGGACAAAGAAACGAGCAGAGAACCAAGATGCAAGTATGTGCAAGTGGATGAGATCAAGTAACTAAGCTATTTGCAAGAGTAACTAGCACACTAAGAATCAAACCAAGGATACAAGATATTAGTACATGACACACCACTTGTCCACTTGTTTAAACATCATCCATGACATAATCACTTTATTAAAGTGACTTTTGGCCAAGATATTATCAAAACCTCATCCCAATAATTCATTTAGCACAAGCAACCAAGTAAAAGATGCAAACAAACTCTTTCCCCTCCATTTACCTCCATTTGGACCTGCCCTCTTTTTCAAGAGGAGAAATCCAACTTCCATCCATGGTTAAATCTCAAGAAAATTAAGGTGAGTCCTATATTTCATAACTAAGATACCCTATGAATTTCATCTTCAAATTCCATACCAATCTTGAGATATAAAATCAAGAAGATGATGATGAATAGTAACTTTCAAGTATTAACTTTGTGTTCTTGTTTTCTTTTGAATGATTCAAGTATACTAAGGCTACTTAAGGATCATTCAAGGCTTAACAAGTGTTATTCACTCTCCAAGGAAGGTATAAAGCTCAAGAACCCTTAGTACTACTTTGAGTTTATGGATATTTTTGGATGGATATATGATGGAGAGGTGTTAGTATGTTTAGATCCATGTACGCATAATTGGTTGTTATTGATGTTTCATACTTGTTGGATTTGAGTTGTTCTTGAGATATCATGACTTAGAATAGATGAGAAACTTTAGGTCTTGAATTGGTTGTTGTTGGAGGATGATTTGATGATGATAAAAATTTGGAAAAGCATGTAAACATAGCCGTCGTAATGCCAAATTTTCGATAATCTTTAAAAACCGTGCATCACAGTAGCATGAACTCACTGTCCAGTGTTGTATTTTCCCATGATAAGATAGGTTATGTTATAAGCTTCGTTTTGATATAAAGAACGCGTGAAACGGACTTACGGTTTAGGAGTTACTGTCGGTTTACTAAAAGTTGTTCGAATCCGTAAACGAAAGTTCGTAACTGAAATTGAACCCCGATAAAATACGTAAGTCAGTGGCGAATCTTGGTAATTAAATACTAGAGGTAAAAAGGAAGGTGTGAGAGAAAACCTCATGTGAAAAGGATCGTTTTCCGATTTTATAAAAATGTTCGAATCAAAGTTAATCGCGAACAAACCCCTAAAAACCCGCTTGATTATAACTTCGGTAAAACACTTAGACAACGGGTGATAAAACTCGGAGCATAATATTGATTCGTAACGATCGACTTTAGAACTTGTATGACTTAAGTATGTCCCAAGTGTAAGTACAATAACATGTCGTATTGACGAACGAATGTCGGGTCGGATCGAGGATAAAAGGAATCCACTAAAAGTGGTATAACGAGATAACTCGAGAACGCGTTTCGATTTAAGTATAACTTAACTTTTAAGATGTTAAGTGATTAATCCCGAATGCCTTGGCTATTTTTAGATCACCAAGCTGACCCGGGACCCGCTATCACTACCCCTTACCGTACTCGACTACCAGGCAAGTTTCAATTCCCTTCTTTTAGGCTGTTGTTGTGATTGAATAAATTTATATATATGTTTTCTGTTATACATATGCCATAGCATGCATGCCTACTTTCAAGTTATATCATTATGCTTGTTCCCTGATTGTTATTGGCTTATAAATTAGATAGCTATCGTATCAACTATAAGCCGATTATTGTAAGACCCTCATAGAAGGGCGTATACATCCTATTCATCAAATATAGACCGGGAGTCAATATTTCTTGATATATCGAGATTACCTCGGAGGAAAATATTTAAGTAAATATTTTCCATTATTC
The DNA here is from genome assembly GCA_036435485.1 of Saposhnikovia divaricata. NCBI lineage: Eukaryota > Viridiplantae > Streptophyta > Magnoliopsida > Apiales > Apiaceae > Saposhnikovia > Saposhnikovia divaricata. Next base: position 122,712,140 of record CM071597.1, on the reverse strand, counting down.
GGGCGACGAATATTATTTGAATATTCGTTCGAGATTATTTATTTTAACGATCCTTACTTCAAATAATTATTTGAACGTAACTATTCGACGAATAATATTTTTAATATTCATTCAGAGTCGAATTATTTATCAATTATTATTTCGAATATTCTTCTAAAGGTTGGACTACTAAATGAATATTATTTGGATATTCATTTAGAATATTATTCATTAAATGAATATTACATTTGAGTATTCATTTAAGATAGTAATTACCTGTCGAATATTATTTTAATGTTCATGTGAAACTTGATTTATTTATCGAGTCTTATCTCGAATATTCCCTTAAAGCTTGAATTACTAAATGAATATTACTTGATATTCATTTAGAATATTATTCATTAAATGAATATTACTTTATCAATATTCATTTAAATTCCTAATTAATTATGAATATTATTTTGAATATTCATCCAGGGTTCTATTTAATCATCGAATATTATTTTAAATATTTTAAATATTCCTTTCAGGTCTTATTAAGTAATGAATATTATTTTGAATATTCATTTGATTATTTAATTATGCAATAAATATTCTCTCGATATTTCTTCAAGAATTATTTGAGAGATACTCTGATTAAAGATATTCTTTCATATTCCTAAATATTCTGTAAAATATTTTAATTCAATAAATATTCTCTGAATATTTATTCCATACTTAGAATAACCTCGATAAGGTTTATCTTCTTCGATTATTACAGAAAATATCTCAGAGTCATATTATTATTAACCTTATATCAAGAAAGGTTCTCAGACATCATTCTTCTTTGAGTCTACCTCTCTAATAATAAGGGAACCTTACTTGGAAAATGTTATTTATCTTGTCGACTTCCCGGTCATAAAGTATTCTCTTCACTCGCAACTCGGGTGCTATGGACTTATTAAGTCGTTGTTTACCTTCTCATCTTTCGAGGGGTAAGATTGTTGGAACAAGTTGATATTCGTTACCAAGCAATAGCTTGGAAGTTATTGGTGAATTTTCCTTTCCAACTAGATACGACTACTTTGTAGAGTCTTATCAACAAGTATTATACTTGGGGAAAGGGGGACGAACGTTACATTCAGAATCATGAATTCTATTTGAACTAGGAGTCGTGTAAGAGGCCGAGTAGCGCCGGTCCATCCCCTTTGGCCCAACCGTTGGCCGGGGAGAGCTAGTAAGGCGGTATACAAGTAAAGCCGTCAGTTCTTCCTTCTACCGGTAGTAAATCTAAATTGAGCTGTACGATCTCGACTGATCATCAAGATTGGAACAGCGGGCGCGGTGAATACTCCATCATCGGTTCATCATCCAAACTTATTTATTTCCTGCAACATGATTACTGTTGGCAGAGCTGGAAAAGTGTTCATAACTGGAATTGCAACCTTTTCATGCAAGTTCCTCTTCTTAATAACAATGAGAATATCTCACTTACTTTTGATGTAGCAGATATTTCTATAAACAAATACTTTAAGTTACCTTGTAACTTCATCGTTCATATTATACTAGCATCATTTCCGTAAATGCATGGCATATGGTTTGAAAGATACTTTTGAACTGTTATACATTATCGTTCAGTTATATATTATTGTTGGTGGGCTATTGCTCACCCTTGCTTTATTATTATATCACAACAACAGCTAGACCAGATGACTCGCACAAGGCGCACTCGACGCGGGCGAGGACGATGAGACTACCAGAGCTGAAGAAGAAGCTATTGGTAGGATATATTTATTCTTTCATTACCAAGATTATGGTCTAGTATGACTTATGTAAATGGATGGCAAAGAGTATGTATTTATATTGAAATTCTTTTGGATTGTAAGAACTCATAATCTGATTAATAAAAATTTGATTGTTACTCTGATTTCATCACTGGGACTATAACGGGTGTGTTTTATATTGTTGTGTTGGGTCATAGAGACGTAATTTATTTTATGTTAAGGAAAGTTCAATTGTTGTGGACAGAATTGGAAACCGTAACCACCGGATCCCGGACCCCGGATCTGGGGGTGTTACAGGCTCTCTACATCATCTAAGAAAGGTATACTAAGATTTCCAAGCCCTTTCATCCATTAAATTTCAAGATATTAATTGTTAAAGTTATTGTGAATAGTAACAATGTTAAGTTTTTCTTATAGATCTTGGATTATAAGGATAGTAGGAGCTTATTCAAGGTGTTCTTGAGATTTGTAAGGCTTACCCAAGGCTCCTAGGTACTCAAGAAGGTATAAAAACCCTAACCCCTCTTGGCCATGTAGTGTTTATGATGTTTGGTAATAGATCCATGTGTATTGGTGTTAATCTTGGATGTTTAAGTGATGGATGATATAGATCTTGAGTTTTAGTGTTGTGATTGTGATTTTTATGATTGTGGTTAGTATATGTATCTCCATGAATGTTATAAAGCATGAACTAGGTGAATTAGATGTTGGTTGTGTTGTGGAAGTAAGAATCTTGGTTGAATTAAGTGAAACAAGCATGCTGAGTTCTTCCAGGAACTTGACCTGTCTTGTAACATAGTTTTGAACCCCCAAATCTTGTCCCCTGAGGTCCTACCATATATTGTTGGAAAGGTATTTGAATGTAGTTTCTGGAAATATAAGGTTCATGACTAGATGATGTATAGATTTTAGGTTATGGCCGGAGAAGTAAAATGTGTTCCTGGATTCCGGACTGCACTAAGTGACCCCCTTGTGAACCTTGTTTAAACCCCTTAAAATTTATGTGGGATCATGGAAAAATTTGAAAAGCTAGAAAATGCAGTGGTGAATGCTACCCAAAAAGAATTGGATTAAAATATGAATTTTCAATTTTATAAAAATGCTAGAGTAAAATTCGCGCAAGGGAAAAAGTCGTTAAGTGGAGTATAATTCTAGGGGTAATGAATATGGTTCGGATATGGTAACCAAATTAAGTCGAATAAGTGACGAGCGTAATCGAGTGATGACATGAACCTATAGTGGGACTAGAGAGTCATAAGACGAAGTCATTAAGTTAACTTTGTACCCTCTAAAACCCCGTAATTAAAGAGATATTGTTAAGGTACTAACGAGCGGTTATTGCTTATGTATAGATCGTTCCACTCCGCACGCTCGACCACCCCAACCAAACCAAGGCAAGTTTACTTTTCAAACTTACATATACAAGGACTTTCACTGTTGTGTTTGTAGTTTTCAACCATATCAAATGTTATGTTTATCGAAGTATTGATGCAATTGAGATGTATGAGTACATATATGTTTGTACCCCTTGAACATAGATTGAAATGTTTTCTTCGGACAACGACTCTAGCAATAGAGGTCGTAGCGGTCCGTATATACTATTGACCGGGGAGCGGTATATTATTATATCATAATTAGATTGTGAAAACCCGAAGGGTCATTCGGGGAGTATCGTATACTCAAGTAATTATTTTTATATCTTCGTAAATACTCGAAACCCTATCTTGGATTAAAACTGTATTTTATTAAATAATTACTTTATTACTTATTAATATTAAATCTAAAAATATCATTTATTAAGTATTGATCATTATTTTAAAAATAAAGTTAATCCAAGATACCTTTAATACTTTCAAACTCGAACTCTTTCGAACTCAAAACATTTTCGAAAACCCCCGGTCAGGTTCTGCTTCTTGTATGATTTCAAGAATCATCGGTCGACTGATGTCGAACCTCAATTACTCTGTTTTCAATCAAAATCAAGTTTTCAAAAGAAAAAGAAAAAGGGACTCTGGCAGGTATGGGAACCGTTGACGAACGATTCCCGGGATGTGTAAGCGGCCGTGAGCCAGGCGGTCCATCAATTATTATTCCGGCCCAGGTGTTGCCGAAGGATGATTACGGATGTAGTTTTCATCGAGGGTGATTTCGGATGTAGTTTTCACCCGGGGATAGTTACAGATTTAGTTTCTATCCTTCTACCGGTAGAGATGACCCGCGGATTATTGGACTTGGATGTGGCGACTGATCATCGTCAATCCCTGTCAGGTTTTATGTTTTCTTTAAGTCCCATTCCTCCATTTTGGAAAAATGCTTTGACACTGCTTCTTAGGCTTTTGTGCCAAGTTGCTGATAGTGTTCTATTTTGATGAGAAATATGTTGACTCTATGCAGTATCTAGAACTGCAAGTTTATTTTGAAAACGAGGGCACATATCGTTGCACCTTCGGAATTTATCAACAATGACAAGTGATTTTATATCTGATTGATAAAACGAGTTTAATAACTGCTAATCATATGAAATGTTATATTGCTTACCTTATACATATATTTCTTGCTGAGCTATAGTTGTTCACTCTTGCTTGTTTTCAAATTTACAAACACAACAGCTAAGCGAAATGGCAAGACCCAGACAGACTGCCCGAAAGCAGGTGATTAGACCCGAGCCAGCAGTTGAGATTCCACCGATAGGCCCCATTATCCGGATTGGTTGGCAACTTTTGTTAGTTCGTTTTATTTATCAGTATGACCTGTGCAAGGCAGTGTACCGTAACAAACTTTCAAGCCGCCAACTTCGCTTCATATCGAAGTGTTGCTGGTAGCATAAATACTATTTAATTCGGTCTGTAATAACTCAAATACTTTTATTTCTGCTTAATCAATTGTGTGACGTTTCTGAGACTCTAACCTCTGTGTGTGTGTGCGGTGTGAGTTTATTGTGGGGTCGATGGCTGTTTTATATATTATGTGCAAGAACATGTATGTTATTAATGGAAAATGGACCGTGAGCGCCTAGATCTCCGACCCCGGATCTGGGGGCGTCACAATAGCCTACTTAAGTAACGCTTTAGCTCCCAAACACTTGGGATTGTCAACCTATGAGAAAGAATTGTTGGCCATCCTTATGGCTACACAAAAATGGAGGACATACATCATGGGACAAAAATTCATTATCAAAACTGACCATTAGGCATTAAAACACTTCATGGAGCAGAAATTGACAACTATATCCCAAAAGAAATGGCTATAAAAAATGTTGGGTTTTGGCTATGAGATTTTGTATAGAAAGGGCAAGGAAAATGTGGTGGCTGATGCTCTATCTAGAGTGCAAGAAATTCATGGGGAATGTGCTGGGATCAAAGTCAATAAGAGTGGGTGGAAGGAGGAACTTGCAGCTAGTCTCACTGATGATCCTGCAATTCAAGACTTGCTGGCACAACAAGCCATACAAGGTCAATTACCTGATGATTTTCAAATGAGATAAGGGCTCTTATCGAAGGGGAACAAGTACTATGTAGGCACTGAAGGTGGTATGAGGAACAAAATTTGGGAAGCCCTACATAATGGTAGTGAGGTTGGCCACTCTGGAGTCACTACTACTACAAAGAGAATAGAGGCACAATTCTTCTGGCCCAGTTTAAAACAAGATGTGACAGCGTCGTGGGTAAGAGAATGTGATACATGTCAAAGGAACAAGTCAGAACACATAGCTACTCCAGGGTTATTACAGCCCCTGCCTAACCCTAAAGAGGCATGGGAGACCATTTCTATGGATTTCATTGAAGGACTACCAAGGTCTAATGGCAAGGATGCTATTTTAGTAGTGGTGGACAAATTAACCAAGTATTGTCATCTCATTTCTCTCTCTCATCCATATTCAGTGACTACTATAGCTCAAAGCATCCTGGACAATGTTGTCAAGCTTCATGGAGTCCCACCTGTTATCATATCTGATAGAGATCCCATATTTGTTAGCAATTTTTGGAAGGAGATGTTCAAGACCATGGGAACCAAGATCAAACTTAGCACAACCTACCACCCTCAAACTGATGGACAGACGGAAATAGTAAACCAATGCATAGAGATGTATCTGAGATGTCTATGTGGACAGAAGCCCAAGAAGTGGTCCAACTGGTTGCCCATGGCAGAGTGGTGGTACAACACTACCTTCTACAGTGTTATTGGAATGTGTCCCTATAAAGCTCTCTATAGCAAAACCACCTCCTGTGATCAATTACCAAATTCCAGCTACCAGAATTCAGTCAGTTGATGAATTTGTGCAAGCAAGAATGGAAGTCCAGAAGCTTCTCAAAGACAACTTAGTTAAAGCTCAAGAAAGAATGGTCTGGTACGCCAATAAAAGAAGAACTGATAGAGAATTTATGGAAGGTGATGAGATGTTTCTGAAGATTCAACCTTACAGACAAGCATCTTCGCAAGCTAGGGCCAACTAAAAGCTGTCATCAAAGTATTACGGGCCATATAAAATTTTGCAGAGGATTGGTAATGTGGCATATAGACGAGAGTTGCCTCCTGGATCGAAAATTCATCCAACATTCCATGTTTCCCAACTTAAAAGGAAAATTGGCTCGAAGAAGGTGGTCCAAACTAATCTTCCTGGCCAGGATGTAGAGGATATTATGCATGTCGTGCCTGAGCTGATCCTTGATCGGAAATTGGTCAGAAGAGGAAATCGGCCAACTACTATGGTGCTGATACAGTGGCAAGGTGGAAATGCTGAAGGAGCAACTTGGGAATACTGGGAGAAACTTATGCAAAGGTTTCCTAACTTCCGCCCTTCAGGACAAGGGTTATTTCAAGAAAAGGGGTAATTGTCACACTGCTGATAATTATTATTGGTCCAATTGGAATTAGGAGGCGGGAAAATAGGATTTAACCGTTTGTAATACGGTGTCATTTTCTTATTTAATGTAGTTAAATGTTTAGAGTATTCCCCAAGCATGTTGACTGGTAGTAGCAGGTTGTGGTCTAGCACGTGTCAGTAGTAGTATGGCTATCTTCTGTTTTATATTGGCTGTATGTGGGTTGTTAAAAACATTATGAAATGAAGAATATTTTTCTTGTCTTTTAGCTTAGCCTTATCTTAGCTGTAGTTAAACTAGATCTGGAAAACAATTGTTATTGGTGACATGGTCATGCTGCGGGAGGTTCCTCCAACAACGCCAAGAAATTATATGCTCGTGAGGTGTTCAGCATTCATCCTGAACCACAAAAATGGCCAAGGCCTAACCCCACGCCAATAATCCCTTTCTCCAATGAGGATTATCCCCCAGGAATGGTTGAACCCCATCAAGATGCCTTAGTAATCACAGCTAAAGTCGAAACTAACACGGTTAAAAAGATCCTCGTGGATAATGGTAGCTCTGTGGATATCTTATATCACAGTGCTTTCTCCAGAATGAACCTCGGAGAACGAAAGTTGGAAAATGTGAACATCCCCCTGTACGGGTTCACGGGAAATGAGGTAAAAGTGGTAGGAACTATCGACCTCCCGGTCCTCTTTGGTACCCTCCCGTGCCAGACCTGGCAGACAGTGAAATTCCACGTTATTAATGCGGTATCAAGTTTCAACGCCATATTGGGAAGAACGACTTTGACAGCCTTAAAGGCAATCACCTCCATCCCATATTTGAAAATGAAATTTCCAACAGACTTCGGCGTCGGAGAGGTCGTGGCCGACCAAGCCGCGGCAAGACAATGCTATTTGACAATGGCTGTACCCAAGAAAAAACAAGTTGAAGACAACTCCATTAATTAAGTCATGGATATGGACCTTCGAGACCTCATCGAGGTCCCGAGCGAGTCTAATTGCACTCCAAAAAAGGACACAGAGGAGGTCGAGGTCATAGTGGGCGACCCAACTAAAGTCACCAGGGTCAGAAAGAATCTCGATCCCGACCTTCGCCAGAAAATAATTCAGGTAATCCGAGAATTCAAAGACATATTTGCGTGGGACCCGAAGGACATGCTGGGAATTCTCGAGGTCATAGCTCGCCATTCTCTTCACATTGACCCAAAAATCAGGCCGGTGTGCCAAAAGAAACGAGTCTTCTCCGAGGAGAAACGCAAGGCTATCGACAACGAGATCGATCGACTTCTTGAGGCAGGATTCATTGAACCGGTTCAGTTCCTAAAATGGGTCGCCAATGCTGTTTTAGTTAAGAAAAGCAATGGAAAATGGAAAATGTCCGTCGATTACTCCGACCTCAACAGAGCATGCCCCAAGGATCACTATCCACTCCCAAACATAGATCAGCTCATCGATGCCACATCGGGTCATGAGCTTCTGTCCTTCATGGACGCTTTTTCAGGCTACAACCAAATCAAAATGGACATTAATGACTAGGAAAAAACGGCTTTCATAACACATCGAGGGGTATTCCCCTATAAAAACATGTCGTTTGGCCTCATAAATGCTGGAGCAACATTCCAACAGATGATGGACACTATATTTGCCTCGCAGATCGGACGAAATCGCCAAGTTTATGTCGACGACATGATCGCAAAATCTAAAAAAAGCAAAAAATCATGTCGCAGATCTGAGAGAAACCTTTGAAAACGTGAGAAAACATCAAATGAGATTAAATCTAAGAAAATGCTCCTTTGGCCTAACTTCAGGCAAGTTCTTAGGATTCCTCCTTACTCAACGAGGTATCGAAGCCGATCCCAATCAAATCAAGGCCATCCTCGACATGAAAGATCCCACCACGTTGAAGGAAGTCCAGTCACTAATAGCTTGCATCGCAGCATTGCGAAGGTTCATCCCGCAATCCTCAAAGCGTTGTATTCCTTTCTTTCAGGTCATTAAGGGAGCATCAAAGCAATCGAAATTGTTTTGGAATGAGGATTGTAAGATAAGTTTATCTGAACTTAAAGAGTTCCTCACTTCACCCCCAATTTTAACCAAGGCATCACCAGGCGAGCCATTAAGAGTTTACCTCTCTGCATGCGACCTCATAGTGGCGGCTTTCTTGGTTAAACAGGAAGCAGGGAAGGAAATCCCCGTATACTATATAAGTCATACTCTACGCGATGCGGAAACAAGATATCCTCAAGTTGAAAAACTGGTCTATACCCTTGTCGTGGCTAGTAGAAAGCTAAGACACTACTTTCAAGGTCGAGAAATACGGGTGATGACGAATCAACCCTTGATAATGATTTTGCACAAGCCCGACATGACGGGTCGCCTCGTAGGTTAGACCATCGAGCTAAGTCAGTTCCACATCAAGTTTAAACCCAAAACAGCATTGAAAGCACAAGTGCTATCAGACTTTGTGGCAGAGTGCCAGTTTTCTAAATCTGACACCTCGAAAGGGGAGATCGCTAACGAGGCCACGAGGCCATGGACTCTCTACATCGATGGCTCCTCGACAGTAGATACGAGCGGGGCAGGATTAATTCTTTTAAACCCCGACGGATTTCGCGTTCAGCAGGCAGTTCGGTTTGCTTTTCAGGCAACAAATAACGAATCAGAATACGAGGCTCTCCTCGCTGGGCTTAAACTTGCAATTGTGCTCGAGGTGAAAAACATCGATATCTTTAGCGACTCTCAGCTCGTTGTCAAACAGGTCAGTGGCGAGTTCAAGACTCACAACGATAGAATGCAAGAGTACTTGGAAAAAGCAAAAACAATGTTAGAAAACTTCACTTCTTGGAATTTAACAAACGTGGACAGGATCGAGAACCAGTGGGCTGATGCTCTATCAAAACTGGTTTCGTCGTCGTCTACCACATGCAACAAACCCATCTATGTCGAAGAACTGCAATCCCCAACAATCAAAAGCCTTGAGGTCGACGAGGTAACTTCTCATCCTGATTGGCGAACTCCATACCTCGAGTACATAATCGATAACAAGTTGCCAGAATCAAAAAATGAAGCAAGATCCTTAATGTACAAGGCAAAGAATTACTGTGTAAAAGACTTCAAACTATACAGAAGATCTTTGGTCGAACCATTGCTTCGTTGCCTCGACCCCGAGGAAGCTCACTTCGCCATCATAGAAGTTCATACCGGGATATGTGGAGAACACATGGGGGGGAAAACCTCGCATTAAAAATACTTAGACAAGGATTTTTCTGGCCAATACTAAGGAAAGATTGTGAGGAATTCGTCAAAAAATGCACCCCATGCCAATTGCATGGGAATGTAAGCCACCGACCCACGACAACACTCAATCCGGTCCTCGTTCCATGCCCCTTCTTTCAATGGTGAATCGACATTTGGGCCCTTTCCTAAATCAAGAAACCAAGCCCAGTATATTGTAGTCGCCATCGACTATGTGACAAAATGGGTCGAAGCCAAACCCTTGGCCAGAATTAATGAGAAGGAAATGATAGAATTCTTCATGGAGCACATCGTGTTCCACTTCGGAATCCCACAGATCGTTGTCATCGATAGCGAGACCCAGTTCGTGGGATAAAAAGTTTGAGAAAGCACTCAGCAAGCTAAAAATCAAGCACATCAAGTCATCGATGGCATACCCCCAGGCCAACGGACAGGTCGAGGTCACCAATCGTACTATTCTCCAACGGATCAAGAAAAGAATCGAGGAGGTTCTCCGATGCTGGGTCGATGAGCTTCCCAATGTTCTCTGGTCGTATCGCACAACCCCTCGTACCTCTACGGGGGAAACCCCTTTCAAAATGGCTTATGGAATGGACACAGTACTACCCGTTGAGGTTAGCCTTGGATCACCTCGAATCGAGGCCTTTGATCCTAACAGCTCAATCGAAGGCTTATGCTTTGATAACGACCTCATAGAGGAAATGCGAGATAATGCCAAAACATCCTCGATTGAATATCAGAACAAAACAGCGAAGTACTTCGACAAAAAGGCCAAGACGAAAAGATTCCAGGTCAATGACCTCGTGCTACGAGAAGCAGCTAACTCGCAATCGACACAGGTCGGCAAGCTCACAGCCCCGTGGGAGGGTCCGTACAAAATCAAGAAGGTTGTAAGTCTCAGGACTTAGGAGCTAGAACACCTCAATGGCGAGCCCATCAAAAATGCGTGGAATGGAATCCACCTCAAAATGTTTTATCAGTAATGTACTTGTTTATTGTAAGTGGGGGCAAACTCTTGCTTTCCACCTAAAAATTGTCTAAGTGAAAAAGGGCTGATATGAGGTCCTCACTTAGATCCCCTTTAAATTATTCAATAAAAAGCCCCCATTTTTCTTTACATTTCCCTATGAAATTAATCGTTCGTCTCTATTTTTAATCACGTCTTGATAATTCAATCTCCTAGAAGTCCATAAAAAACTCACATATATACTCAATCGCCCACTTCAACATGATATTATGGAAAAATATTGCTATACTTAGTAAAGTCCTCAACCTCCATCCAAAATAATTGTTAATATGCAACTTTCCGATACGGTTTCGGTTGTTGCAATAGCGTTTAAACCAAATCAAAAAATAGCTATCCTCCCAAACAGGGGTATTATTCCCTTAATACAATGTTCTACAACAGAGATAACAAAGGAAGGAAAAAGAAAGTATTCACTAACACCACTCTAACAAATCGCTCAATAATATTTAACACCATTTGTACTACAGATAAAAATTATAACTTGAGCTCACGCTCACAATTTATACCATTGTGTTGATAGGTCAACACTTACAACCTCTAACACCCAGTTTCCTTACTGTATTAAACCTAAAACTAGGCATTCAACTAAGATTTCTAATATGCAAATCATCTTATGATTACTTTACAAAAAATACCAACTTACCATGTACACAAATAAACACTAACAGAAAAACCTTTAAGGATAGGCAAAGACAAAAACGGAAAAAGAACCAAATCCATAAGCAGGAATAAGTTAAACATTACAAGTACTCGGAGCATTCTTCGGCAAAGTTAAAGAATTCGAGAAACCCAAATTAACTTACAGCCACACAGGGCATCCCCTGGCAAACAAATTCCACCAAATATAAAATCCATCGAATAAAGATTAAAATACAAACAAAACAAATGAGGTATTCCTCGCCTTCAAGCATTCTCCTCGTGGGTCACGGTTGGCATTGTCTTGGCCAAATCAACACAATAATCCTCAAAGTTATGACCTGCAAGGTCAACTCCCGTAGCCTTAAGACGGTCATAACAATAACCGTAACCAACCCCGAGGGCCCTCGCGACATCCGTCACACCTTTCTCAACGTCGGCCTTCAGAGTCACGCTCTCATCTTCAAGTTTCTTTAGTTTGCCTCGAACTTGTCCTAAATCTCTCTCAAGATTAGCATACTTCTTCTTATCAGAGTCAGCAGTAGCCTTGACCCTGGTGAGCTCCTCATTTAGCGACACCACTTTCTCCTTCGATAGACGAACCTCTTCCGATAACTTGGTCTTGTCGTTAAAACTTTTTTTTGCTTCTTCCACCTCTCTCTTCTCGACCTCTGCGGCTCGTTTTTCAGCCTCAAGCTTCCCTAACTTGACTTCGGACAATTCTCGAGCAATCAAATCATTCCATTAGAGATCGACATCAATCTTATACGAGTTAACAATGTGCGTTAAATCCGATAGAAACTGCAAGCAATAAACAAGAAGTGATATCAAAACACGTATAGAACAACAATAACTATAATATAAAATGCATACAAACAAAACATACCCTGCCGCCACGAGTTAAACATCGTTCTGCGATCTCAGCACGAGACATGTCCACATAAGAGGTCAGGTCCTGAGGAAGATCAAAGAGTTGGAACACCTGGACGGGGGCGTTAGGACCAGCTGTCCAACGCTGGTTAGGAGAAACTTTAACTTGAACTGAAGAAAGGGGCTCAACTTGCTGAAAGATAGGAGGTAAATCGGCTTTTTCATTGACAACGGGGTCCTTGGAAACAGACTCCCGACCGGGATCATCACATTTTTTCAACACAAGACGACGAGATGTGTTACCTTCACGATCTCGAGAACGCTTCTTATCGCGAAGTCCAACATCCTCAGTGGACTTAGAAACAGTAGATTCATGTTCAACTCCGACTCCATCTCCGACCTCCACATCTATAGGGGTCACCAACTTCGAAACTACCCCTCCTATCTTCGACGAAGAACTTCCTCCGATGACCTTAGCGGTAGAAGATTGCTTAGCAAACAACATCAAGGCACGATCCATCTTCTCTCGTAATCCATTTGAAAAAAATCGTCTTTAAAGATTTGCCCGTAACTGTCACGAACAAGTCATAAAAGTGATGAGCACATAAAATATAATCCCTATAAAATATAATCACAAAGATAATCAAATTAAAGGGTAAAACAGGGCAAGAACGAGGTAAAAATAGAACTTTACGGTTATGCTCTTCCAAGAACTTGACATTTTTCAGTTGATTAAAATCGTATAAAGGACCTTAACCCTGAAACCTATCTAAAAACTCAGTATCTTATTTTTCCAGGCTCGACAAACTGCTAATAGCCTCCCGAGATATCTTCCCACACGGCTTGACAAGCTCCAAGTCGGGACCACTAAAATACAAAAACTTACCTTGGTAACCAGAATTCGAAGACTTTACATTAACCAACACAGACCTACCCGACCTCTTGTCGAAGTAAATTTGACCCCGAGAATGCTTGATCCCGAAAATAGAAAAGAATAGTCGTAAAGTGGGAATATGGTCTAACCCGGCACATCGGGCAATAAAACCGCTCATCTGTGCAACAGAGTTAGGGCTTAGCTGCACTATACCACAACCCAGTGCCTCGTAAACGGCCGAATGAAAAGGGTGCATCGGAAGACGCAACCCATACTCAAAATATATAAACGAAATTCCTTGCATTCCGAATTCCGGCATAAACCAGACCCGGTCCTCGGGTTTAGGGATCACACACTTCCACCCGTTATCTAAATCGACCCAAGACTTTAGAGAATTGCAATTAATAGGATTCTCAACATAGATACTGGTATAATTCAAACTAGGGTTACCCACAAACTCTATTTTACCCACTTCCTCAGCCTTACGAACTATCTCCCTTCGCAAAGCAATAGTCTTGGGACTTAGGGGCGGAGGGTCAGGAAAGATTTGCTCTTCTGGGTCGTCTAAAAACCTTAAAGAGTGTACAGATGTATCATTTGGAATGTCTAAGTCATCTAAGTTAGGGAACGAATCAACGGATTCCTCCTTAATCAGTAACTTGCCGGTATCCCTAGTGTAAACATTGCGAGAAGGTGAAGATGAAAAAGAGGTAGACATGACTAGACAGAAGGCTATCGGAGGCACAACCACTCTAATCAGAAAGAAACAACGGGAAAAAAATAGTAGTAGAAGAAAGAGAAATAAAAACAAATAAAGAGCTTTAAAAAGAAAATTACCTTTCGAAGAGAGAAAGAAAGCCAAAAACCCTTGGAAGCAAAATCTTGGAAAACGAACTGTCACTCCAAACAAACGGTACACAAAACTGAAATCATAGATATTTATAGAAAAAAAGAAGGACCCACCACGGTCAACAAAAAAAAGAGAGAGAAAGAAAAAAAGAGCAATTAAACCCTCACCCATGACCCAATAGAAATAAAAATTAAATATAAAAAATCAAGCAAATCTAAAGATATTGCTAAAACAAGGGGGGACAAATGTTGGGCCATGAATATTAGATAGAATATTATGTATAATTATAGTTGGTAATTAGGTCCAATTAGGCTTAGTTTGTATTTAGGCTCAAATGTATTCATCTTCCTTAATGGGCCTTGAGGCCCAAACTTGTAAATAGATTGTAACCCACTCTCCAAATAAAGGTAGTTAGAGAGGGGGACCCATAGGGGATCCCCTATAAATATTCTTGTATCACCTTACTTGAGAAGGGAGGAAACATTGAGAAGAGAACCTCTCTTTGATTATGAGATTAATAAAATATTCGTTTTAGACACTAATTATTCCCGATTATTATTAATTATTATTGATTAATTACCACTCAAAATACCTCATAGTCATCAATAATAAACTAACTTCCTAAATTATATGAAACTAATCGATAAAGCCGCGCTTAGCTGCGGCGTAATAAATTTTTTAAAAAAAAATTCAAAACATATTTACGTTATATTATATTATCAATATTAAATTTTAGTAGTTACACAATATTTAATGAACCGATTTCTTGTTAAACACGAGTTTTTCGATTGAGCCGCTCTCTTGTTAAAACTGAAATCTTAAAAATCGAACCTTAAAAATTTAAAAAAAAAAATGACATCAGTATCAAATTTTAATAGCTAATACAATCCTTTCTAGTGAGTTGTCTTCCCGTAAAACACGTTTCGAGTCGCGCTTTTTTGAAACTGAAATTCTAACTTCATTACATATTATTGATAACACTTATATTATAAATCAACTTTTTTTCTTAAATTAAAACCTTAAAAGAGAGTAAATTCGAATTTTTATATTTTTTAAACTTTCTAATATTTATAGAGTTTTAAAAGATGAAAATATATCTTATAATTTATGTATATTATAGATATTCCTGTATTTATTTACAACTTTCGCATGAGAATGTCTTTATGTTATGTTAACACATCAATTTTTTTGAAGTACGAAGACTTTTCGCTACGGGAATAATATTAAATTTATGGATATATTTTTGTGATGCAAATATAATTAACTTATATAAAAAAGTTAAATTAAAGAATTTTTAAGAAAAAAAGATGTAAAAAATCGTATGAAACGTCTCCACCACCCTCGTATTCTACTTCCCAATAAAACATTTTATTATATGTATTATTTTTATATTCAAACATCTTTTCTACCTCCAATATTTTTTTTAATTATATGTATTTTTTATAAATTTAAACTCTTTTTTCTATAAATTAGAACTCGATTTTACTTACAATAAAACTCTTAATTATATGTCTTACAAACACATATTCTACTTCCAATAAAACTTTTAATTATATATCTTCCCTATTATGCTTTTAATAAGTTAAAAGATAGTTTTTTAGTTATTAATATTTAAAATCCTAGAATTTTAAAAAATTAAAAAAATGTTTATCTTCTATTCTATCATCAATAATAAATTTTAATATTCAACATGTTCTTCTCTAATGAACAACTTTCTTGTTAAACACGGTTATTCCTATTAAGCCGCTCTCTCGTTAAGACCCAAAACACTAACTTTTACATATAGGGTTCCCGCATTATAATGTTCTTTTATTATGTTAACATATCAATTCTTTTCTTTTATTAACTTTTCTTTTTAAATACTATTTCTATTAGAATTTTTAATTATATGTTTTACCTATAAATTTGTATCATTATTCTTCATAAATTCGAACACCTATTCTATTTTCGATAAAAAATTTAATTATATGTTTTCCCTATGAATTCGTACTCTTTTATTTTATAAATTTAAAAACTCATTATAGTTCTAATATGTTGAAGGATATTTATTTTCTATTTAGTTTAAAATTCTAAATTACTATAAAATTTATTATTTTTTTAGCATAATTTCTCGTGTATCCAAACAAATTTAAAATCTAACCCGGTGTTTAACTTTAAAGATTCTTTTCAATAAAATAAAAATTCAATTATTATAATCGATAAATAGTATTCGTTAATTGCCAAGAATATTTTATATGTGCCAAAAAAGAGCTTGTAATTTCTTTTAGCGCAATTTAACAATTCCTATTTTTCTTTGCTTGTATGTTGATAAGTCAAACATATGCATGTGTGTGTGCCACGGTCCGAGAATTACTTTTGATTGTCACTTACGAAGTTTTGCCTCCCTACCTACCATCCCCCTCCCCCTTTCTTTTATAAAATTATGCTTATTTTCGTATGCTCAAAATTTCAAAATTTCTTTCCGATATTTTTTCTACTTCCATCATAAATTTGAATGTTTTTCCTACTTAAATATGTTAACAAATATTTTTAATTATTAACATTTAAATTTAAAAAACTTTTATAAACATAGAAAAATAAATTGAAGCATTTTGGGAACCACCACCCAACCTCTAGCATATAATTCGCGCTTCGCGATGGCGTAACATAATTATTCTAAAATTACTTGGAACCTGCTGAGAAAATAAATTTTATAACATTTTTATCAAATTTTAATACTTAACAAGTTCATTTCTAGTGAACCGTCCTTTCGTTGAACCCGTTTCTCCCTTTTAAATCCAAATAATTTATGGTTCCTTCCTATTGAGCTGCTCTCTCGTTAAACACATTTTTTCTATTGTATTGTTCTCGTTTGAGGCAGAAGTTCTAACTTTATTATGCATTTTTTAGCTAATTAACATTGTTATACGTTATTATTGATAATTTATAGTAATCATTTTCCTTATAAAAATAAAATCCTGATACAAAATCCTGATACTTTATTATTGGTGTAAATTATCATCAAAATTATTGACACAAATTTATAGTAGTAGTAATTTTCGTACAAAATCTTGATCTGTTATCCAAGGAAAAAAACAAAATTCAAAAGTATGGACAACGCAGGCAAGCAAGAGAGCAAGTAAATCCTATAAATAAAATAACTATAAAAGAAGTGATTGAAATGTAAGAAAAAATTTAACCAAACACCAAAAATAGTACTACAAAAATAGAGACATACGGGAAAATAGATTACAGGCAATTGATTGCTCACTCCTTTAAGGTTTCGTTACGATACTTCTCCATAAATAGTGGACGGAAACAAATACTAATCTTTTATCTTTAAAAAAATTAAAAATTTAAATGCTAATGCAATATTTTTTAAACCTCAAAATAAATGCAAAATTTAAAGTAGATGATGATGATGATGATGATGATAATATATAATAATAATAATAATAAATCACCTCTGTCTTTTTAACGAAGTTGGTCATACGTATAGTTCTCAACAGACTATTATTGAGGATCCTAAATCATTGTACATGAACAATACACTATGAAAGATTGAGAGTAAATGTATCAATTTACTAATGAAAAAATAAAAAATGTATGATATCCTAAAGATGATGAGAATATGACAATGGTGGTGTACGCACATGCAATGCAAGATATATTTAACAGGTAGCTTGTAAATAATTTCTACCATGATACCTAAATTCATAGGACTGCATCATCGCGTGCTTTTCCGAAACTTGAGAAGTATAATAATTACGCACTTGATTGTCAATAAATTTCATCTTCTTAAGCTTTAGGTTCAGAAGCTAAGCTTTAAAAAATCTCTAAAACCTCCGCTTTTAATTATATACTAGTCTTTTTTGCCCGCGCTCTGCGAGCGGGCGTCGATTAATCTTGTTTGTTAAAATTTTTAATGATAGAATAATATAAATATCGATTTTAATAAAAAAATGAATAAATTATGATGCAAATTTTTTTTAGAATGAAGGTATGTACTTTGTTTAAATTGGTTTATAACTTTTTTTGACTCTATTTTTTTTATCGCGCTGCACACATTGTACTTATTGTTTTGTTGATTAAATAAAATCATTTGAACTTGTTATAAAAACAGAGAATTATGTTATTTTGGGTTATATTTTTTTAAGACTAAATTCATGACGACAAAATCATCATCTTTTTTGATTATTTTTTTCCTATATCGAAAGTTTCCAATGTTGTCTTGTACCACAGTTTGTAGTTGATTAGAAAGCATAATCAACATTTCGGTTCGACTACACAACTGTTTGAACTGTATCAGTATTTGAGTATTTAAGTATTTTGCTATGGTTAATCCTGAATTTGCTATAAATACCTATAAACTTAGCAACTCATGATAATTGGTAGTGAATGAGCTATTTTGACATAATTGCATTGGTTAAATTAATGTGTAGTTATATTGTTTTGCGTTACTTAAGTACTTAGATATTGAAAGTCATGGCTGCACAATTACCAAATGGAAGATTTTGCTTAAGAAACGCAATATTTGCAATTACTTTGAGAGCCAAAAGTAATTGGGAAGATTATAATCTTGCTTTTCTATATTCACGTGGTTTTATTTGATTTGGCAAAACATGATGAGTTTTATGTTAGAATATACTTGCTGATTTTTTTTGCTGTATTTTGAGATCCTCTTTATTCTCAAATCTTAGTTAATGGTAATAATATTAAATGTACGCATACAAATTATAATCCATGCAATATGTTGCCTATTTTTAATATTCATTTGTTTATGATATGCAATTGTTATGACAACTAATGCAACAAATTTCGATAGGGGAGGTGACTTGGAAGAAGCTAGAGAAGAAGTGTTATCTCTAACACTTCCAATACCTTTAAACATTCTTGCACAGTTGAGCTCCATGAGATAGAGTTCTGATCAAGAATGGAGATATAATGAAATGGCAATTTTCAGTTTCAGTTGAACAGCAGAGCTTATTCCACATTTGTTTGCAATGTTAATGGACAACATAGTTGTTTTATAATCATTATTGAATGTGTATTCAAATGGACAAATGAGTGTACACATGAGCAGGATATATGACATATAAACGTAGCAGTGGTAAAAGAAGTACAGAAGCAGACATATTCCTTCGAAATTCAGAAGCAGATGACATTATGGGATGATACAAAATATCCCTCAGATAATATGGAATGACACAATTACAAGATATGACATACTCTCCATAATGAGCACATGAATTACTGGAAAACATAAGTAATTTAATCATGACTTGCGATACTAATAATGGACATGTCCAAAGCAAAACGATTTCTTATTGTCTGAATCAAAAACTGAACATCACCAAAGCAAGAAGTTTAAATTTCAGAAAACATGCTGTAAATGAAATCAGGGCATCACATCACCCGAAAGAAACAAAAGTTCGAAACAAACAATTTTATTCAGATTGTGGAAATTGAAAATGATGCTGCATGAAGAAGTCATCTCTTGAAACTGCCATCCTTTTTAGACATGTACATTTACAGGAAACATGTATGATTTAAGTCATGTATCTGTATAACATGTTTATGTTTAACAACGGTGCAAAATTGATTGACAATATGATTTACCTTTTCCTTTTTAATTTGCTTGAGTGGGATAGGTTTTGGTTTATTTTCTTTCTCAACTACATTCTCAGAGTCATCATCCAGGTCTGTTATAGAAATGACAGTGCCATCATTCAATCTTTTGAGACGATTTGATGTAGATTTCTCAGTATCGGGACTCTTGGATTCAGAATTTTGAACGGAATATGTTGATGAGTACTCTGTACAAAGTCATTTAAAATGTTTGTGAGTACAAAAATGAAATTCAATATTTGTAACATAGAAAATAAGTATGATTTGATAAGAATGTTTAAGAATTTTTTCGTCTATACCTAGGAAATATTAGAACCAAGACTGAAATCACTATCATCTGGTTTATTATTTTCAATGATTTCAAAACACTTGTAGATATAAACAACTGTGTACATGTAAGAATTCTTCTTCACATTTTCCTCATTGATAGAAATTGTTAATGTATATTCATTTCCTACAAAAACCATTACGCTTCTTGGAAACTCGTCATTTTTCCCTTCCTGGTGCATCAGATCAAATCAGGATTACAAATATATAGAACTATTTGTAAAAAAGTTAAAACATGTGTACGAAAATGTTAATGACTAAATGAATATGTGTTTGCAGTGAGCATACCCTATCTTGCTCTTCCAGAACATCAAACACAGTTTTACCAATTATATTTTCAACCTCGCTATCATTTAAGATAATTGCAGCTACACCAGTAGAATCTCCAGCAATCAAACATATCCTAAACCTTTTTAACAGAACCAAGCATATATATGGATGAATAATCTTACATAATAATAATAATATAACTTACATTTGTGTAATAGAGACATTTTTGATTACCTCTTTTCAGGGAATGGAATATTTCTTTTACATTCCTCACATCTAAATTTTCCTTCAATCATATCAATTTCCTTTTGGCAACTGCTGTAAGCATAATAGTCCCAGTCTTTTGTTTCTTTCACTGAACTAACAGTCACTTGGCACATAACAGATTTCTACATTCAGTTATAAAAGAATAAATTTCAGCCAATGCATAATAGAGAGACACATAAAAGAGACACACATAATCAGCCATAAGAGATCGCAAACAATACCAGAATGTAAGACTCATCCAGTGTTCACAGTTGAGCAATGGTGAAGATACTTGCTTTTTCTAGTTCTGCAATAACCGGTTGATCCAGGTTGAATTCTGGTAACATGGACCTAACCATTGAATGAATTGATGATTAAAAGTTGATCTATTTTGAATTTACTATGTTTTATTGTATACAATCGTATATATGTACATTCTTTTCATTTTCGACTGTAACGCTCCCTCTATCCAACATTAATAATACATACCTTTTATAATAACTTAAATATTTTTACAGGAGAATTTTTGGAAAATTTTGACATGATGTATTCATAATTAGGACTAATCACCTGTCCAAGTCAACAAAACCAATCCAACTATAACCAAACCTGCTCATATGCATAATAATAACAAAATTAATAAAGAAATATAACTCTGGCTAACCAAGATCGCTCACGGGTTATGGTATGAAACAAACTATCGAATTTAATATTACAATCCAACCTCAGAATATAATGTTTTACATTTCTGTGAATTAACAAGATCACTATCTAACTAGATATCCCACCTCAACAAATCCCAATTCACTGTCCAACGAAATCTATGCCTCGAACGTCTCCTCTCGCTGCCTATAGAGCAATACCAACTGACCACTAGTTCCTCTGATCATCTCTAACAACTGGAGAAATAAACAGAAGCAAGGGTGAGCCAACAATGCTCAGCAAGTGTAAATAGTGATGACAATTTCAATAACGACGACAATTTTGATAAACAAAAGAGTTTCATCTCATTCTATGAAAGAATTATTGATATCAACTTTTAAATTGCCACGAGGGCCAGCTATTCACCATTAATAAGGTGCAACAGAAACTAGAACTGATAAGAGTTTCGATATCAATATTATAAAAACGGACTTCCAAAGAGTCAAGAAACAACATCTGAATATCAGAGTATAGACTAGAATTGGAATTTTTATATATTTAAAAAAAACATCATCAAGGTTAGGCTGCTGATCAGTCACGCACTAACCCCGGACAAACGCACACAGCAATGTCCTTTAATGGATCCACGGCACACATTAGCCTTAACTTCTGACCACGAATCTGGTCTCCCCGAAGGGACATCTGTTGACCATAATATGGTCTCCCCGAAGGGACATCTATTTAAAAACATTTCCAATTCTAAGTCATCCACACTAGGTGTCGGAACAATAGACAGCCTTTGCCAACCAATAACTGGAAAACTCACGTTCCAGAATAACTACTCATAGTCCAAGAGTCAATGAAAGATTCAAGATCATCAAGTGTCGACAAGTTCGACACAACAAGTGGGTAATAATTAAAGAATAACAACTCAAAGGGTATCGACAAGTTCGATACAACACAGGGGATAAACGAACCAAGATTCTCAACTGATATCAACAAGTTCGATACGAATAAATAGATTTATAACATCAGCAACTTATCTAAAGAAAATTTCATTTGAGCAAGAATAAGGGTATGAATTGCAATAAGATTTTCAACAATTGAAATTCTAGACTAAAGCAAGGATATGGTCAAGTATTGGGCCTTTACTAAAACTTAAACACAATGAAGAGTTTGAGCTTCCATAAGCGGATGAAATAACTTAGAACAAATATTTGCAAAACAGTTTCAATATGGAAAGGATCAGATCAATTAGAAAGAAAACATTTTTCTAAATGGGGTCCATTGGTGAAATATGGTAGAATCAAGAGTTTTGCTAGCAAGCTTTCATATGAGTTTAAAATCTTGGATTTCCTTTATTTATGGAATTCTTAAACCATTTTGACAAAAATAGATGAAATAGCATTTCAGGGATAGGATAGTGAGCGAGAAAGTTATTTGTAAAATTCTTTACAAATCAAATATTTAAATTAAGGGTATGGGAGATAAACAACATCACACTTATTTGAAAAGTATATGAGTCATCTGCCATCCATACTTGACCAAATCATCACGTACTACAAATAAACTAAATTGCATCACTTGAACAATAAGTAAATAGCAAGCACTTGCCTTGTTATACGAAGTTCTCGATCCTAACATGGATCCTCGACTCAATTCCACGTCAGTCTTTACTTCTTTATATGCAGACCTCTTACTCGGCTCAACTTCCAACTCTACTTCGTAACTCACCACTTTCATGTCAATTTACCCGTCGGCTTTCATACTTGCCTTTCTGTTCGTGTTTCCGTCTACCCGCGCAATGATCTTGACCAGGTCTCCTATTCGTACCTTTACAAGGTCAAATGCTATTTCAGTATTAACTTAAGCAAAACCTTATCGTTTGCTCTATTCTACCCATGCGCGTCCTATAACGCTTACATATACAATACATATAGACATATTCATTCATATTCACATAATAGTCTTACTATAATCAACCAAGTCACATAAACACATCACATAACCATTTCAAAACAACACAACCACTTAATATTTAAAACCACGATATATTCTCGAGATAAACCACTGATACATATACTTAAACCCTAAGAAATCATAACATACTTTCAAGCCTTGAAATCAAATAACTCAAATAGACTTTTAAATAAATTTGCAGGGGATTTTTAGAAAATTTCGGCATGAAGTATTCGTTTATCGGACTATGGGCACAGCCCCTCAAATACAATTCAACCCTGTTTTACAAAAATAAAGCTGCCTCAACTTGCAGCAACATAAAAGTAAACAAATAAGAAAAGTACCCGCCCAGACATGCGGCACCTAGCACATAATCATTTACATTACACTACAACTTACGCTACACCAATGATCGTATTTCTCACGCATTTTAATGATACACGTGACAATCAATCATTGATGTTCGTAAGCCCTAGGGAACAACCCCTAGCACTAACTATTACTTACGCTATATCAATGATCACATCACTCAAGTATATTAATTATACTCGTGATAGCTAATCATGGATATTCGTAAGCCCGAGGAACTAGTTGAAGAGAATTACACAAGTCCTTAAATATTGACATTTAAGACTTGTGACCTCATTACAACTCCTCGCAGATAAATACATAATAAAATAAATCTAACAATTAATCTTTGATAAATAGCATATAACATTTTACAATTACTTAATTGACATCAATCTGACCACATACAATTCACCACCAAGAATTTGACAGGTATAGCATTTAACAGATAATATGACTCGACTACTACATAGCACATATAAACCATTTACCATTAGCAAGGTCATATAAACTCCATCATTATACGACAAATAATAGTCAATACTAACAATTATTTAGCCACTTATATCTTCACCCCCACTAGCTTGACAAGTATGAAATTCAACAAATACACCGACTTGACTTATAATATTTAACACATAGACACTCACAAATTCCTCAACTCATAAACTTTTAACACCTTATATACAGTGATAACAATTAACAATTACTAGCCCAAACCTATAATCAGACTCACAATTAATTCCAACAGTTATAATTAACCCTCTAATACAACATATAGATTACTACGCTACTAATTCCCATTAACAATTATTCAAATATATTTGATAATAACCAACTCACATCTTTTCAAATCATATCGACTTCACTACGTTACTAAAGAATCTGAAAGGTCAACTAAAATTGTGTAAACATATAGGCGAAAAAAAAAATCCGTACTTTACCCATCCCTACTAATAATCACTAAAACATGCTCATTACACTTAATAACTCATATAATTCAAATTAGCATAATCTTTACTAACAATCCACTAATCAACTAAAATTACATAACTCATAAAACATATTTAACTAACATATTAAATATTTGTAATTAGCATAAGTACCTCACATCTAGCCACGGAACCACCACCACCTGTTGTGGCTTGCCGAAAATCACCACCAGAGGCAGCGGGTTCATCACTGGACAACTGGAAAGCCACGAACTGCAACCCCAACTCACTTTTCAACATTAATAAGAGGTTTCCAAGCTCCGAATCACTGAAATCGAGCCCCGCAGCTCTTTATTGGTCAAAACCGCAGCTATACATACATGTATCTATACACACACACACACGAATTTGTATCTATATATATCTCCCCAATCTCCTTTCTTCTCCCCTCTAATTTCTCTCCCACCCTCTCTTTCTTCTCTCCTTTCTTTCTTCTCTCCTTTCTTTTTTCTTCTCCCTCGATTTTATTTTTCTGCATTTTTTTTTCATCCCGACCTTTCCCGAGAGTTCTAGCTGCTGGGCTTTGCTCCTCTCTTAATGGGCTTGGCCCATTTCTTTATTACTACCTTATTCTCTTTTCGACCCAAATATACACTAATAAACGATTTCTATAGATCACAATTAAATAAAACCTTCGGCAAATTACACTTTTCATTTTTAAAATAAAGAATATAAAATTAGGAGCAACCACATATTTTTAAAATATTTTTCGGATCAAAAATGAATTAAATGTGAATTTTACAAATTTTGATCCTTTAAATACAATAAAACTCTTAAAATCATTTTAAAATACCGAAACATCCAAATTAATTCACCCAACCATTTTAAAAACTAAATAATATTATAAAGATAATATTACAAAAGATTTCATGATTTTTAATTCCTCCGATAATTTTATAAAATTTACAGAGGATCAAAAATGCATGATTTAAATATTTTTAAATCCTCAAAAATACAAATAAAAATACACCGACCTTCACAACTCACACAAATCATCATATAAACACATAAACACAACTTCACATATTTTTCACCTTACAACAATATTCACATAATATAATTTCTAATTTAAAATAAATAAATAATTTTAAAATCAAAATTTCTAAGGCGTTATACCGACACACTACGATGATTGTAGTTTATGAAGAACCTTGTAGCTCCAACATTAGACACGTATGGCTCTCCTATAAATACCAATAACTTAGAGTCTAATTTTTATAATCAGAAATAATAATGCATACTACTTTATCAGAATTATTAGACGCTAATAAGATAAAATTATAACATCAATTTCTAGTAGAAAGTAAATTAAACTGAAATACCCTTGAACTCATTAACTCTGCAGCTAGCGACAATAACAACTATTGGGGTTTCAGTAATTTTCAGTAATTCTGATAAGAAGGATTCTCCCAAGTTGTCCCAGAAACATACTTTTATAGATGCACTATAAAATAAAATTAAAAGGCAACCAAATAAATAATTACTCCGCATAACAATTCAGTTTTAATTAAAAGCTTGACAGTAATATGCTTCAGAGAGAATACCTTCCATCAGTAAGAGTAAACATGATGCAACACTGGTCGACCTCCTTTTGACATATTCTATTTCTAAGAATGTCCTTATCTTTCAGCACACCAATGATATCTACGAAAAATGATCAAATTACCAAGAGATATATTCTTCAAAGAAACAGTAAAGAATACAAAATTATAACCATACTTATTCTACCATACCAATCAGATAATTATTGTCAGATTGCTTGCTCATATCGCGGATATCACCAATGTCAAAGAAATCAAACTCCATGTTACGAATCATCTTGTCCATCCTCTAGGAATCTTGAAATACAATAACTTTGGTATAATTGGATAACCAAATCTGTTTGTCATGTCTTGTGCATCGAAGAGTTTCCTTGCCATATGTTTTGATTGAGAAGTTCCTTATAGAATATACCTTGCCTTCTTCAAATGTTTTTTCAAGCGTATTAATATAGCTTGGCCATATGAAAGCATGCATTCTGACATGCTGTTATTATAGAGGTAAACAAATGAAATATCAGAGAATACAACAACATGTTCATTGAAAGATGTAAATCAGACAAGGTTTTGTATAACTACCTTATCATCCAGCAAAAGCATGTTACGGCCTTTGAACTCTTTATCTCCTTTTGAACTGTAGCTATCCCAGATACGAATGACCCTAACCTTAATCGCCCACTCATACGTACTGTCATTTAGCAAATCCAAGCTGTCAAACTTGACATTGCTCATAATGCTTAACATCAAAACAAAGATGTAGAACATAAAAAACCTAAAACAGTTTAAAACTTGATAAGTTTACGATGTAACTCACGTAATGTATTCTTCTATGATACCTATTCTGTGATGATGTAAACCAGCGAAGTTTGTGTGTAATTACTTCTACGTTTATAGGTCATTTATATACAACCTTGGTATGTTTAATGTGAGGCAAATATGCAGCAAGATGTGCCACTAATGTTAATCGTGCTATATCAATACAAATCTCTTAAATTAAGCCTACATTTGTGGAATGGTTATTGATATGAATATTCTATATTATTATGCATATCCGATATATAAATAGATTATTTTTCAAATTACATAAAATTAGATAATGAGTTAGGAATATTTCATTAGTCTAACAATGCTGATCGTGCAAGTTTTGTTGATCTTAACAAACAAATCTTAAAGGAGAGGATTATCAATCTATTAAATTTAATTGTATTCATGTAAATATAATTTTCAACAATGGTTTAAGGAAAGCTGTAACAAACTTGATTAAGAAAGATTGTGTTCATTCATATCTGTTCCAACCTTTTAACAACCTATAATTTAATGTAAATCTCTATTATTTAGTATAATGTGTTATATATTCTTAACATTTTATATTTTCATGTAAAAGTCAAATGTTAATATAGGAAATATTATTTTTGACTTTAACCAAATTTAGATGTCTAAAAACGTGTGTCATTTTAACATGTTTACAATAATTGTATACAACTAAAAAATTGGAAGAAAAATACTATTATTTCCGTAAAAAAAAAATCCAACCCTCACAACGTTTCCTTAAACTATAAAGTATTTTACAGGAAATTTTGTGATATAATTTCTGTCAACGAAAGTTATCCTCTAAATAAATAAATTTTAAAAAAAACTTGTCATGAACCTTTTTAAATATAGATTTTATATTTTCCGCATTAAATTTGTAGAAACATATGTATAGGAATATTAAATCTGTTATTTGTTCTTGAGTGTAATATTTTTAATCTTAAGAGAAATGCATTAATAATAAGCATAAAAATAAAACAGCATGTATAGATGTTGAAATTCTGAAAATTTAATTACAGCTCTTACTACATGAATTAAGACTGAAACTTTTTTGAAATATTTTTAAAATTTTATTTCACTCAATTAAAATGCCACTGATAATACATTTATTGATAATGATATTTAAGTAGGAAATCATTAAATTCGGTACATATTGCGATGTGGAAAATAAAGTTGTTTAATCAACTACGAATGAAATAAAGACATATTATTCTCAAAGTTGCTTGTGACTTTATTGGTTCAAAATCCTACGCGTAGAATTACATAAATGATGAGTTGGTGGCTCCTCATAACCATCTGTATCAAGCCTGTAACATATAGAAAGGAATCAATATTGAAATTGATATGTATCTACAATTTTAAAACTAATTCAATGGAAAAATGATTATACCTATGGCGCAGGTTGAAAACAGCTTGTATATTTGGGTTAATATAAACCTTTAATAGTGCAACATTAGTAATAGTTATTCCATCTGCAAATGTTAATGTGAAGAAAAATAAATTATAAAAGACCAAATAAATCTATGTATAAAAAAGAAGACTATACTTCTCATTGATGAATCACATTAAAAACTAACCCATACAAAGCTGGACCTTGACACCTGCCAGAATTACTACAGCTGGTCATTCGATAACCTCTTCAAGAATTGGATTCAGTTACTCTGTAATCTCTCCCAATAAGTGAACGGGTAAAGATTGGCTTTGAAGACATATAAAGACACATGATTAAAAAGAACAATGAACATTGACATAATAATATAAACATAATAATCTGAGAGTGTTATACCTTCCATCACCAAGCCTGAATCTAATCATTGGACTTATCCCTCGTGTTGTGTAATTCATCTGAACAGGTCGGATGTTTTCAACAACTCCAATGACATCTGGTTCATATGCAAACCATATCATTAAACAGTTACAATTGATTGCATTTACAATACATATAAGCAGATAATGTGAGATAAATCACCTATTGCATAGGTACGATCTTTATGGTAATCTTCAACATTCTCAAAGATTTGGCTCAGCTGGATTAATTCAAATTTTTGTGATGGTATGGAAAGATCTTCAGGAACAACCATATGAACTCTGGTTTTATTTGTAAAATGATACACATGGATGAATGTACTGCTCTGTATTGGCCAAATGCATATCTAACATTAAACTCGGATATTTCGCAAACATTTCCAACCATGATATTAATGGCAAAGGCATTCCAAATATCAAATCTCACATGCTTGCAAATGGTAATTCTATATCATATCATAAATTCAAGGCATATATATTACCTTATCATTTATAGAGATTGTAAACTGCATAATCTTACTTGGTTATCGAGAAGTATAAGAATAATTCCAAGTACTTGTCCCTCAAAATTCCTTGTTGGCCATATTCGTGTTATTCGGACCTTAATCCTCCTCTGGTCGTTGAAAATGTTCAGCGATTCAAGGTGATCAAACATGTCTCCATCTGTAAAAGAAAGAAAGATGTACATAAGGATTGAAGCATAGTGTAATTGACGAACAGAGTAGTGCTTAGAATATGAGTTGCAGTATGATGAAATAAGTTTTAGAATTAATCCATGGGACAACTACTTTGAGAGGCAAAGGAAGAAGTACAAAATTAGTTTTTTAGTTCCAATCTTTATATTTAAAGGAAGATTAATAATTATTGGAGGTGTTTATCGTTCATTGTTTCTGAACGATATTGGAGTAGTATTTTATTGAGAAGTAAATAAAGGTTCACGTGTTTTTTTACCGTGATGCCTAAGCGAATTATTGTTGAAGGTGAACGAAGATTCCGACACCTAATATTTTGGACTGAAAAATAACGTAAGAGACCTCGACAGGGCCGGCCCAGCATAATATTTAACGTAAGTGACCAGAGTAACGCACCGGCCCAACCTGAGGAGTTTAGGGTGGCCGAGACGTCGGCTCATCCTTATATCGACAAAAAACGAGGTGTGACAATGGACTGATCAATCCATTACTTGAGGTGGCGTTTTGAGGAGAAGTCCATCATCGATACCCTAACTGTTAACCGATGCCTTTGTGGTTCTGTTAACTAGGTTGTTGATTCGAACAGTTGTTGAATCATATTATTCAAATTAATTGAGTAGTTCTGAGGAGTCATTGTATTATATTCGAGGTGTATCGAGGAGTTATTGAGGGATATTTATTTTCTTATACGAGTAGTATTCAGAGGTTGGTGAGAACTTTCGAGATAATTTCTTTTCAAAAAGAGTGTATTTACTTATGAGAGTGAGTTTTTTTTAAGTGCTAAAAACATATTTTTGAGCGAGTTATTGTTATTCTATATGGTATCTATATACTTGCTGGGCATTCTTTTTGGCTCATTCTTGCTATTTAAATATTATTAAACAGCGGCATCCAGAGCTGGCACTAGTGTAGTGAACAGTGATAGAGGGAAGGGGAACAGCATCTAATTTAGTGCATTAGCCTTATGGTGTCTGAGGAGGGTGCAAGCTAGGAAGTAGTTGTTTAATGCTCTATTATCTAATACTTTGAAGTTGTAATAGTATTTCAGAGATTCTGGGAAGTGAATTTGAGATGTAATAACTTTTGGATAATTGAGTACTTGTTCTAAGACTATAACCCGTGGAGTAAATTATGGAGTTTATTATGAATATTGTTATAGATTATATTGTGAGAAGGTGATCGTATATTCCGCAAGAGATGTGACGACCTGGATTCCTTTAAAGGATTTGGGGGCGTTACACAAGTCAATGAATGGTTTTCGTACAATCAATTCCTTCTACCCTACAATGTCCCGATTAAATACAAGGCATAGAACTTGTGTCAAGCCTATCTAATTTAATCATATGGTTTCCTATTCATTTTGCTTAGTTCATTTTATTGCAAATTGGAAACTTCTTTCTAATTTCATTCACTCTGGCTGGAGATTCCTGAACTAGCATAAGTGGAATAACACAGGACATTCTCTTCCTTCACTGGAAGGGGCAGATCCTCTATTGATCAATCACTATCTTCGTGTACAAATTCCTATGCCCAGAAGAGCCCTAATTATTGTCCCTAGAGACTAAGAACTAAACCAAAGTATAGTTCAATGTACACAAGATGACTATGATTATCTCAAGTCTAAGAACACTTGTACAACCATCACTATATGAACAACTACTGACACGTGAGTGAACTCCATTAGTTGTTCAACTATTCGAGTCATGTTCAGTGAACTTATTCTCTAATAAGCACCTACATACTAGCTATAGTGTCACCCCACAAATGCCTATGACAACAGACATCCTTTATATAGAAGCAAGCATAGTATGTACCGATCTTTACGGATTAACTAATTACCAATTAGTTATCCTACGACCAGGAACAATTTAAGTTTAGAGTTATCATCTTTTAGATCTCACTATTACAATCTCATCATAATTCTAAAAGCTTTACTCTAAACTATGGAACATCTTATTTAAACACTTTAAATAGATAAAGCCCGTAACATAAACAAATAAGTCTTTTATGAATATAAATGAAATTAAATAGATTACATAAAAGTTCCTCGTAACTCATCATACATGATTGGTTTAGGACACTTTCACATTCAATCTCCCACTTGTACTAAAGCCAACCACTCTGGTATCTAATACCAATCTCATCTTTATGACGATCAAAGTGACTTTAAAAAAGTTGTTTTGTTAATGGTCTGCTATGATGTTATGTGTATTAACTCTCTTAACGTTGACATCTCCTCTAAAGCATTGTAGGCCTCCCTTCAGCTATGTACTCTGCTTTCGCTGTGGAGTCAACAGTTGTGGGTTGTTTGGAACTCTTCCAACTTATAGCTCTACCATTTAGAGTAAACACTTACCCTGGCATGGATTTACTATCATCACATTCTGATTGAAAACTATAGTCCGTGTAACCCTCTATTTTCAACTCAGACCCACCATAAACAAGAAAAATATCCTTAATCCTTATCAAGTACTTAAGGATGTTCTTCACTGCTTGACTGATTGCATTCAATCGACACCTTGATTGACTGCAACTTCGATATATCATTTCCTATAAGAAGTATGTCATCCACATACAAAATAAGAAATGTCACCGCGCTCCCACTAAACTTCTTGTAGGTGCATGGTTCATCCATGTTTTTGAAAAAATCAAACTCTTTGATTATCTCATCAAAACAGAAGTTCCATGTGCGAGAAGCTTGCCTCAATTCATAAATGGATCGATGCAGTTTACAATCTAGATGTTCATTTCCATTAGAAACGAAACCTTCTGGTTGTGTCATATACAAATCCTCTTCAAGTTTCCCATTGAGGAAAGTTGTCTTCATGTCCATTTGCCAGATCTCGTAGTCGTAGTAAGCCGCAATTGCAAGCAAAATCCAAATGGATTTAAGCAAGGCTACTGGCGAAAAAGTTTCATCAAAGTCAACCCCTTGTCTTTGTTTGAATCCTTTTGCCACAAGCCTGGCCTTATAGGTCTAGACCTGGCCATCTGCTCCAATATTTGTTTTATATACCCACTTACACCAGATAGGCTTTACACCTTTAGGTGCCTCAACCAAAGTCCACACTTGGTTGGCATACATAGATTCCATTTCGGATTTCATGGCACCTTGTCATTTCTCTGAGTCTTCACAACTCATAGCCTCGTTATAGGTCATAGGATCTTCATCATCAACGAGCGTCAACTCATTTTCATTCTCAATGACAAGGCCATAATACCTCTCAGGTTGGCGAGACACTCTATTTGACCTACGCACAGGCTGTTCCACAAAAGGTTGTTCTTTCTGAACATGTACTTCCTCTTGAACCGTAGTAGTTTGTGCTTCTTGAACTTCATCAAGTTCAATTTTGCTCCCACTGTTCCCTTCAAGGATAAATTGTTTCTCCAAGAAGGTCGCATGTCTAGAAACAAACACCCTTTGATCAGTGTGGAAGTAATATCCCAAAGTCTCCTTAGGATATCCCACAAACCTACATATTACGGATCTAGATTCCAGCTTTTCAGGTTCAAGCTTCTTCACATAAGCTGGACATCCCCAAATCTTAACATGTTTAAGACTTGGTTTCTTTTCTTTCCATATCTCATATGGAGTTGTAGGAACAGATTTGGAAGCTACCTTATTCAGTAAATATGCTGAAGTTCGTAGGGCATAACCCCAAAGGTATACTGGAAGATCGGCATAACTCATCATGGACCGAACCATGTCCAACAAAGTGCGGTTCCTCCTTTCAGACAATTCATTCAATTGTGGAGTTGCTAGAGGTGTCCATTGAGATAGTATACCATTTTCTTTGGGATAATCCAAAAACTCCCCACTTAAGTATTCACCTCCTCAATCTGATCGAAGAACTTTAATACTCTTTTTGGTTTGTTTTTCTACTTCATTTATATACTCTTTGAACTTTTCAAAAGCTTCGGACTTGTATTTCATTAAATACACATGTCCAAATCTGGATCGATCATGCATGAAAGTAATGAAGTACGAAATTCCTCCCATAGCATGTGTTGAAATTGGCCCACATACATCTGTGTGTAGCAATCCCAACACCTCTGCAACTCTCTCTCCATGTCCAGTAAATGGAGATTTGGTCATCTTACCCATGAGACAAGATTCGCATACCGGATATGATTCAAAATCAAATGGTTCAAGTAACCCATCCTTATGCAATGAACGTAATCTTTTCTCACTAATATGACCTAGCCTATAGTGCCACAAATAAGTCGGATTTTCATCATCTCATTTTCTTTTATGTTAGGAATATGTTGTACTTGATGATAACTTCACAATCAATCAAATTGTATAAGGTTTTGTAGCTGTCAACGGATGAGGATTTATAACTCTATCCGTTGACAGGTAGCTCATCAACGGATGAGGTTTTGTAGCATACTGCAGTATCTCTATGTTATCAGTTGATAGTGTTTTTTTATCCACAGTCATGTTGACCATCAACGGATAGGCAGAATAGGGTAGCCAATTGTAAATAAGCTATGCTATGTAATTCTGTCTAAGTGAAAGTGTATCAACAGATGAAGACAAAACTCTATCAACGGATACAACTCAAATCCACTCTATCAACGGATACAGCTTAAGTCTCAATATCAACGGATACAGCTCAATACATCATCAACGGATGTCAGTGTACAATATCAACGGATAATCATTGACACTGTCTTCTATGCTAAGCTGGGGATTAGCAGTTGATAAGGACAGGTTTGACTGACAGATCACATGGGTTGATAGTAGATACAAAAAGCAGTATGGCAGCCATACTTTGGAAACACAGAAGAAAGAAGCATTCCGTTTACACTATGAATACAAGAAAGGTGCAGGAGACATGTCTGTTCACAAGGACAACCTTTCGGCTACATGTGTATTTGGAGTGTAGTAGCAAGTCAACTAGAATTAGATTAATATTATCTTATTCCAGTAGTACTTGTAAAACTTGGGATTTATAACCAAGTGTAGCAACTCTTTGTAGGCTAAGAAAACAGATACATTTGCTTAGGGTTTTTATTGAATATCCTTAGAAAGCAAAGAGTTGTAAAACAGAAGCTGTGTACTTTTGTATCACAGAGTTTTCTTCGAATAAAAGCTTCGGGTGGTGCATTTAACCACCTAATTTTTTATGTGTTTGTGCATTAATCTTTCTACAGCAATTATCTAAGTATAGATTTCTGGAGTTCTTATCAGAAATTTATAAATATCAAGAATTGTATTCAACCCCCCTTCTACAATTATACAAGTGCGTAATCTGGGAATAACAATTGGTATCAGAGCAAGCTTCTAACATATTTGAAGTTTAAAGATCAACACACTTCCAACATGTCTAAGAAGGATTATGGAGTAAAGATTCCAGTTCTTGATAGAGAGAATTACTTTCACTAGAAAGTAAAAATGCGTCTACATCTCTCGTCTATTGATGAGGGTTTTGTGGATTGCATTGACAAGGGTCCTCACGTTCCAATGAAGACTGCAACAAGAGTTGGCCTGGCTGAAGGTGTGCCTGACACTCTCATTCACAAACCTGTTTCGGAGTGGAGTCTTGAAGATATTGCAAAAGTCCACAAAGATAAAAAGACCATGAATATACTGTTCAATGGTCTAGAAACAGACATGGTTGATAATGTTATTAACTGTACTACCTCCAAAGAAGTATGGGACACTGTTCAAACCCTTTGTGAAGGAACAGAACAGGTGAGGGAAAACAAGATGCAACTACTAATCCAACAATATGAACATTTCCACTTCAAGAGTGGAGAAACATTGAATGATACATTTAGTAGATTTCAAAAGCTACTAAATGGTTTGAAACTATATGGAAGAATCTATCAAGTTAAAGATTCTAATCTCAAATTTCTGAGATCACTGCCCAAGGAATGGAAGCCAATGACTGTTTCTCTAAGAAACACTCAAGAGTACAAGACATTTACTCTTGAAAGGCTCTATGGAACTTTAAAGACATATGAGCTGGAAATGGAGCAGGATGAAGAGATTGAGAAGTCTCAAAAGAAAAGTGGGTCAGTTGCACTTGTTGCCAACTTGGAGCAAAAGGTGGAAAGGACAGAAGCTGCTAGTTCTACACCAAACAGGGAGGTTTGTAAAGGTAGAGCAGAATCAAGCAGGAGCAAGGAAAAGGTGTCTGAGGAATTGAATATGTCCTTCAGCAGGATGAATTGGATGAGATAGATGAGCACTTAGCTTTTCTATCTAGGAGATTCTCTGTAACACTCCCAGATCCGGGGTCCGGGATCCGGTGGTTACGGTTTCCAATTCTGTCCACAACAATATAAAACACACCCGTTATAGTCCAGAGATGAAATCAGAGTAACAATCAAATTTTTTATTAATCACATTATGAGTTCTTACAATCCAAAAGAATTTCAATATAAATACATACTCTTTGCCATCCATTTACATAAGTCATACTAGACCATATTCTTGGTACTGAAAGAATAAATATATCCTACCAATAGCTTCTTCTTCAGCTCTGGTAGTCTCATCGTCCTCGCCCGCGTCGAGTGCGCCTTGTGCGAGTCATCTGGTCTAGCTGTTGTTGTGATATAATAATAAAGCAAGGGTGAGCAATAGCCCACCAACAATAATATATAACTGAACGATAATGTATAACAGTTCAAAAGTATCTTTCAAACCATATGCCATGCATTTACGGAAATGATGCCAGTATAATATGAACGATGAAGTTACAAGGTAACTTAAAGTATTTGTTTATAGAAATATCTGCTACATCAAAAGTAAGCGAGATATTTTCATTGTTATTAAGAAGAGGAACTTGCATGAAAAGGTTGCAATTCCAGTTATGAACACTTTTCCAGCTCTTCCAACAGTAATCATGTTGCAGGAAATAAATAAGTTTGGATGATGAACCGATGATGGAGTATTCACCGCGCCCGCTGTTCCAATCTTGATGATCAGTCGAGATTGTACAGCTCAATTTAGATTTACTACCGGTAGAAGGAAGAACTGACGGCTTTACTTGTATACCGCCTTACTAGCTCTCCCCGGCCAACGGTTGGGCCAAAGGGGATGGACCGGCGCTACTCGGCCTCTTACACGACTCCTAGTTCAAATAGAATTCATGATTCTGAATGTAACGTTCGTCCCCCTTTCCCCAAGTATAATACTAGTTGATAAGACTCCACAAAGTAGTCGTATCTAGTTGGAAAGGAAAATTTACCAATAACTCCCAAGCTATTACTTGGTAACGGATATCAACTTGTTCCAACATCTTACCCCTCGAAAGATGAGAAGGTAAACAATGACTTAATAAGTCAATAGCATCCGAGTTGCGAGTGGAGAGAATACTTTATGACCGGGAAGTCGACAAGATAAATAACATTTTCCAAGTAATGTTCCCTTATTATTAGAGAGGTAGACTCAAAGAAGAATGATGTCTGAGAACCTTTCTTGATATAAGATTAATAATAATATGACTCCGAGATATTTTCTGTAATAATCGAAGAAGATAAACCTTATCGAGGTTATTCTAAGTATGGAATAAATATTCAGAGAATATTTATTGAATTAAAATATTTTACAGAATATTTAGGAATATGAAAGAATATCTTTAATCAGAGTATCTCTCAAATAATTCTTGAAGAAATATCGAGAGAATATTTATTGCATAATTAAATAATCAAATGAATATTCAAAATAATATTCATTAATTAATAAGACCTGAAAGGAATATTTAAAATATTTAAAATAATATTCGATGATTAAATAGAACCCTGGATGAATATTCAAAATAATATTCATAATTGATTAGGAATTTAAATGAATATTGATAAAGTAATATTCATTTAATGAATAATATTCTAAATGAATATCAAGTAATATTCATTTAGTAATTCAAGTTTTAAGGGAATATTCGAGATAAGACTCGATAAATAAATCAAGTTTCAGATGAACATTAAATAATATTCGACAGGTAATTACTATCTTAAATGAATACTCAAATGTAATATTCATTTAATGAATAATATTCTAAATGAATATCCAAATAATATTCATTTAGTAGTCCAACCTTTAGAAGAATATTCGAAATAATAATCAATAAATAATTCGACTCTGAATGAATATTAAAAATATTATTCGTCGAATAGCTACGTTCAAATAATTATTTGAAGTAAGGATCGTTAAAATAAATAATCTCGAACGAATATTCAAATAATATTCGTCGCCCGAATAATGGAAAATATTTACTTAAATATTTTCCTCCGAGGTAATCTCGATATATCAAGAAATATTGACTCCCGGTCTATATTTGATGAATAAGATGTATACGCCCTTCTATGAGGGTCTTACAATAACCGGCTTATAGTTGATACGATAGCTATCTAATTTATAAGCCAATAACAATCAGGGAACAAGCATAATGATATAACTTGAAAGTAGGCATGCATGCTATGGCATATGTATAACAGAAAACATATATATAAATTTATTCAATGACAACAACAGCCTAAAAGAAGGGAATTGAAACTTGCCTGGTAATCGAGTACGGTAAGGGGTAGTGGTAGCGGGTCCCGGGTCAGCTTAGTGATCTATAAATAGCCAAGGCATTCGGGATTAATCACTTAACATCTTAAAAGTTAAGTTATATTTAAATCGAAACACGTTCTCGAGTTATCTCGTTATACCCCTTTTAGTGGATTCCTTTTATCCTCGATCCGACCTGACATTCGTTCGTTAATACGACATGTCATTGTACTTACACTTGGGACATACTTAAGTCATACAAGTTCTAAAGTCGATCGTTACGAATCAATATTATGCTCCGAGTTTTATCGCCCGTTGTCTAAGTGTTTTACCGAAGTTATAATCAAGCGGGTTTTTAGGGGTTCGTTCGCGATTAACTTTGATTCGAACATTTTTATAAAATCGGAAAACGATCCGTTTCACATGAGGTTTTCTCTCACACCTTCCTTTTTATCTCTAGTATTTAATTACCAGGATTCGCCACTGACTTACGTATTTTATCGGGGTTCAATTTCAGTTACGAACTTTCGTTTACGGATTCGAACTACTTTTAGTAAACCGACCGTAACTCCTAAACCGTAAGTCCGTTTCACGCGTTCTTTATATCAAAACGAAGCTTATAACATAACCTATCTTATCATTGGAAAATACAACACTGGACAGTGAGTTCATGCTACTGTGATGCACGGTTTTTAAAGATTATCGAAAATTCGGCATTACGACGGCTATGTTTACATGCTTTTCCAAATTTTTATCATCATCAAATCATCCTCCAACAACAACCAATTCAAGACCTAAAGTTTCTCATCTATTCTAAGTCATGATATCTCAAGAACAACTCAAATCCAACAAGTATGAAACATCAATAACAACCAATTATGCATACATGGATCTAATCATACTAACACCTCTCCATCATATATCCATCCAAAAAAAATCCATAAACTCAAAGTAGTACTAAGGGTTCTTGAGCTTTATACCTTCCTTGGAGAGTGAATAACACTTGTTAAGCCTTGAATGATCCTTAAGTAGCCTTAGTATACTTGAATCAATCAAAAGAAAACAAGAACACAAAGTTAATACTTAAAAGTTACTATTCATCATCATCTTCTTGATTTTATATCTCAAGATTGGTATGGAATTTGAAGATGAAATTCATAGGGTATCTTAGTTATGAAATATAGGACTCACCTTAATTTTCTTGAGATTTAACCATGGATGGAAGTTGGATTTCTCCTCTTGAAAAAGAGGGCAGGTCGAATGGAGGTAAATGGAGGGGGAAAGAGTTTGTTTGCATCTTTTACTTGGTTGCTTGTGCTAAATGAATTATTGGGATGAGGTTTTGATAATATCTTGGCCAAAAGTCACTTTAATAAAGTGATTATGTCATGGATGATGTTTAAACAAGTGGACAAGTGGTGTGTCATGTACTAATATCTTGTATCCTTGGTTTGATTCTTAGTGTGCTAGTTACTCTTGCAAATAGCTTAGTTACTTGATCTCATCCACTTGCACATACTTGCATCTTGGTTCTCTGCTCGTTTCTTTGTCCGTTTATTGCTCAATTCATTGATCGTTCGGACGAATAACTAAGTAGTTTCACCTCTAGGGTTTACCGGGAAATTTCTCGATATTCATAATACCTTCCCCAATCCTTAATATAATCCTCGTGATGACCATGCAGGATATTTAATCTCGATACGAACTTAATCCGTAATCTAGGATTCGTTCGCTTTATTGATTAATCTCGTTATAACGTTTTAGCGGTTTCTAGAACGCTTGTTTCACTGCCTCAGTGGTTTCCTACCTTCATTCTTAAATCAAATATAATAACATCCCAAAATATCAAATCCTCAAAGTTAATATCTCAATTCTTGGATTATAATAATATTTAATCCACTGTCCGGTCAAATATTATACCGAGAAAGAATTTGGAATTTCTGAATTCCGATCGTCTCTGCATTCACTTATTTCCTCCGCGTATTACTAATATGACTTCGAAACATCCATATCACGTCCCGTACATAGGGTGGCGTGAAAAGTTTTCCAACTTACAAAATCACTATTCATCCACCAAATTACTATGCACGTACAGGAAATACTATGCACGTACGGGAAACACTATGCACGTACGGGAAATACTATGCACGTATGGGAAACACTATGCACGTACTCATTTCCCTCCAAGGATCCATTAGCTCCTTCCTGGATGGTAGATTATTCTTATCTAGGTCCTCAACCATCGAATTACTCTATTCTGACAATATACCAATGCATCAGGATCGTTGTCCAAAGCAATATCCATTCATAAGCACCATTCATTAGAGCTGGTGACCTTGTTGTCGGAATCATTGTTCCTCATTTTATCATTACTTAATAAAAAGTTTTAATTATATCCAAAATTTGGGGTTCTTACAGTCTCCCCTCCTTAAAAGTATTCCGTCCCGGAATCAGGTAGGAAGCAAAGAGTCGTTTGCCTGTCGTTCACTTTTTAGCTTCCCGGTCAATTCTTAGTCGTTCTACCCTTCATCAGCACATCTTCTAGTGCTATAATCCATACTGTATCCTTTTTCCATCAACGTTGCTACTTTTCGTACAACTCACTATCCGGGTTATACTCTTACTCAGTCTTATCCTTATTGATACCTGCAGTAACATTGGTATCACTATCACCCTACGAATTTGGAGGTAACCTCGCTCGTACTGTGCATTTCCTGATCGCTTTAATCTTCGCAATCTTGATCAATATAGAGAAGTGGAAAGATTTATTGAGAGATCACTATGATCAATTGAACATTTGTTATATTGCATAGTTAGTACAGAAGGGGGCCAGCCTTTAGTACTTGACAAGCAATTAAACAAGTTATGGTATTCCACTTAGACTTCTATCACATAGACAGATAGTCACGTAGCCGTACCTCCCCTCCTTAAAGGGTTGTTCTTCTCAATTCATAAAGAAGATGAGTAAGAGAGAAGAAAAGAAAAGAATTCTTAAGGATTATAGAAAGTTTTCATGATTGTAAAATATCATACTCAGAATTTACCTCTAAACTATAGAGGTTCATCAAAGAAGAAAATAATCATGATTATATCCAATACCATTTGATCGCAATCTCATGAGTCAACATATCTTGCTGCTTTGTCCATTATTCTATGGACTTGTACTCTGGTTCAACCTTAGCAACATTTACTTTTGGAGAATCTTTGAACCTCTCAGGTTAAATCTTAGTTTCTCGCTTGACACCATTGTTACTGACATTCCATGTCACGCTACTAGCTTTTTCATATCTATAATATTAACACTATCAGGTTGTCATCCCGAGAATTTATCAAAAAAACCCTTTTTTTAATCCATTCATAACATTCCTTGCTTCATATTCCATAGTTGCTTTCCCAGTCTTTTCTTTATCAATCACATCCTTCTTATTATCTGATTCTTATTTACTTCTGTTATTTACTTTCACCTTCATCTTTTTATTGAGATATCTTTTGTACTTGGTACCTCCTTATTGGTATCCCGTTACATTTACTCTATAATCATCACATTATTCCAATTTAAATTCTCCGAAATGAATCTGGCCGATCCCTTTAACTTAGATTCAATATAATCTACTTCTGCCAACCTTGTTTCTCATCACTTGCTATTTTCTATCCGTGATTTTCCACAGGTTGTTCTTCGTAAGTCAGACCAGGTCGTATATCTACCTGCTCGTACTCTTATCATCTATCGAGCATCTGCATTTTACTGGCATAGCCTTGCCACATGAAACACGTTACGATCATGCTATAAGTTTTGGGGGTAGAGCTGGCTCGAATGCCACCTTCCGAACAATTGTCAGATGGCCCAACAAATCTCGGGCTCAACTGCCCTTATTTCTTTTTTACGGGAATACATTTAGCGTCATAAATCGTCCGCCTCATATTCTCTATCTTGTTTGCGCAGAAGTACACTAACACAACTTGCTTGTCATTCATCAACATGTCATTTAGCTTATCAATAGCATCACTTTCTTTATTTTTACGTTGTCATCTACTTTCTTAGAAGAATCGCCATCGCTTGTTGTTTAAATAGTGTGTTAATAGCTAACCATACGGGTTTCAAATCCTTTAGGGAGACAGAGTAATCACTATTCCTTATCCATAAGGAGCACTTCCTGAACTTGATGTAGATATCACATGAAGTAGATAAAATTGCAGAAGAGCTTCAAGCATCGCAGCTATGTCCGGTTGATGAAACTATCGCTCATGCATCTTCCATAAAAGACTGGAAAATTAACAGTTTACTTCGTCAATTTTGTATCATGGTCCTGGTCCGCCTCAAAACGGGACCTTCTAAGGTACGTAATATGCTTAAGACTCCATCAGGAATCGAATCTTTACTTAAACTATTATTACCTTCGATTCTTGCACAATCATCAAAAGGAATGTAACTTCCTCCACTCCAATATGACCTTCAAGGTCTTTCCAAATATCATTTTGTTTCTTCGGTATGAACATTTATAATTATTCCTTTATACTTAGACTGTCGGCCACCTCATTGGCCTTTCCTGATAATAATAATTTCTGGTAATCCTTGTTCTCTGGATATATTCCAATTCAAACATTTCTACCTCATTCCCATCATTGTTGGGTGAAAGCATTCTCCCTTAAGCTCTGCTGATGGAGAAAAATATATTTATCAGTCTTTCTCCATAAGTCATTGCTTCCACCTACCCGTGGGAACTTTATCACGTTTATTCCCAATCCTACTTAGGATACTTCTTTTCTTAGTTCTTTTCTTGTCTTAGGATAATCTCAACCTTTATAGGTTCAATCCATACTTTCTCAGGGTTTCATACATGCCTCATCTGGCATTATTGTTACTATGTCATACATTCCTTACCAAACTTCCATTTTGAAGTTCGGAATATTACCTTTTTCCTTGTAAGGTTTCATAGGTCATCCTCATCCTTCCTCCTGTATTTTCTGGGTACAGGGTATATCAAAATGTCATTGATCAATACTCTAATAATTCTATCTATGTTCTTTCCAGAACTCTTTTTAATAATCCTTACCGGTCATTGTTGCCTTAGCAAGTCCAGCTCATATCATCTGAAGTCATAATGTCGTTATTAGGGTTAATGCCACCCCTTGTGCATTCCCCAGGGTTTGTCTTAATTTATGGATATCCTATCCTTAATTCAACTGCCAAGGAATTCATGCATCTTATAATTGGCAATCAGATCATGTATCCTTAATAAAGGTCTCTTTTCAATCATTCTCATTTGATAATCGATCGGTGGCTTAATGCCACCCTCTTCTTTCAGATAGTTGTCAGCCTATTTGGCCTTCCAAAAGGCAACGTATGCCTATCTGCTCTCTTACAGAACTTGGTAATGGTAGCAAGGATGTTTTGGAAGATATTGGTCGAGTTCAACGTGAATCTCTTAGTACTTATCGTTCTTCTCAAATGTACTTGTCTTAGACAAAATTTCTACAGCATACTGATCCATCTCTGACCATTTCCATACTCTCTTCATAAACCTTCGTTGTTTACTTCCCTTAGTCGTAATATGTTCATGGTATTCATGATACCCTAACATCATACCTCTCAAGTCACTATACTTCCATTTTACTCGTAATCTTGGACAACCATATACACATGAGTCACTTTAGTACGGGTTACCCCATCCCAAAAAGGTCTAGTAAATTCCCCATCAAAACATGGGTTGCAAAGGGTTTAGTAGAAGATTCCTACGATCTCATTAATATTTCCTTTATATCAGAAGCCCTTGCAGTCGGTGCTTACTTAGAAGCAACCCTGCTTTGTCTTTTCGTTGCTGGTCTAGTCACTTTATAGTCCGTTGTGACTTGGCCTCAACTGGCCACACTAAAATAAAAATATATGATTTTAAGGGTTGGCTAATTAGCATTACTTTTCTAGCAATTGCTGGCATAGTGTCTTCTTCTTTGATACCTTTCTACCTTCCAAAACTTTACTTCATATAAGTCTTAATCGGCTACTCAGCGCCGTCTCCGGTCGCCTTTCCTCTATTTTTATCTTTTCAACTATTCTTATCAATCCCGCGTGCCACGCAAGCTTACCATTCCTGGCATAACAGTCTTTTCACTTAAGTCAATCCCGGAGTTTCTCCGTCCGGCTAATTTCTTACTTACATTTCCTGTTTTCGTCCAATCTCACTTCATCATTTTATCACTACCGTCGATTGTAATGCTCAGGGTCCGTTTACTAACCCATTTTACAGCATCCTTACCCAAATCACAGGATTTGCTCCAGTTTCTACTCTCTTCCATGACATTCTCTGATAATCAGAAAGACAAGGTTTGCCAAAATTCACCGAATTCCTTTCCAGACTCAGGGAAATTTTGATCAATCTACCCACCTACTGGTAACATTAAGGAGACCAGTTTCGAAACCTGAAGAATAGTTCTATGAACCTCCAAGCAGGTGGAATCATAAGCAGTCATAGTTAACGAAATAATCATCATCAGATTGGAAGTTTACCCACTGGAGAGGAATCAATTATATCCATCCCTTAGAAGGGAATCAATAGTTTCAAACTGAAACCTGTCACAACGTCCTGATACCTATACGCCCTGATATTCAATACTACCAAATGTCGGTCTACCTAACCCTTTATACGAAGCGTCGTTGGAAGCACAAAGTCTCTTTTTTTTCCATTAAGCAATGCCAGCTCTTGGTCATTACCAATTTCAC
Source organism: Saposhnikovia divaricata (assembly GCA_036435485.1). Taxonomy (NCBI): domain Eukaryota; kingdom Viridiplantae; phylum Streptophyta; class Magnoliopsida; order Apiales; family Apiaceae; genus Saposhnikovia; species Saposhnikovia divaricata. Next base: position 122,667,597 of record CM071597.1, on the reverse strand, counting down.
CTTTTAGCTCCAGGAAGATTTTCTCACATTTTTCTCTTTAACTGCTGATCGTATTACTTGATCTATTATAATTCTGCATCGGAATAAACTTAAGGTAACTACTATAATTCATTGAAAGAAAGAATTTAATATTCCTCTGAATTACATGCATCTAACATTTCTGGTTCATCATTTTACTGAGTTGAAATTAACCCTATACTTAGTCTCTGGCAGTAGTCTCATTACGAGTTCATCTTGACTCACTGGTCTTATCTTCCGGTAGGTTCTGAGATCATTGTCTTGCTTACTACTTCCTTATATAACTTTATCCAATCATGCTATCACTTCCCAATGTCTTTACTTTCTAACTGATTCATTCATAAAATGAACATTTCCCTTAATAAAACCACCTTATTAACCTCAATTTGGTTCCATAATTTACAACCTACGACACCTGCCTTCTCATGGCGAATTATTACTGACCATATTCATACTAATTCATTTATCAAATGATATGGCACTTACTGCCTCCTTCTCAACTATTCCTAGGGACTCTGCTCGTCGCCCTAAATCGATGTCTTTGATAATCATACATCCCTCTAGCTCTTTCTTCGTTAATATGGAAGTCTCTAGGGATTCTCGTCTATTCCCGTATAAGATCTCAAGTGATCCTTTCAATCCGTCTTACTTGCTGGTACTACCTCCAGTAGACCGGCTACGAATCCAACATGAATCTTCAGTTCTCTTTCTAATAACTCAGTTCTTTATGCTCCCTTTTCTGAGCACTATACTTTAATCATCACAGTTTTTCTGGCTGCAACCCTCATTCCTCAAGGGTAAGCTCCTTATCCTAACAGGATTTTTCCTTATCTACTGGAACCTCTTCCGGGTCTCCAGTAGGGTACTCCATCGAATTACCCGCTGATCTTCAGCATATATAGCATCATCGCGCTGCTGCTCGTATGCCTCAAGGTCTGTCGCCTTACTCGTCGTTACAATATCGAGCTAAGTTACTATCATGATACTTAAGAGTTCCCATAAGGGTTTTATATGTCATCACTACATTAAGTAGTCCGACTATGAACTTGGCAAGAGTTCTTATTATCTTAGTGAATTTATTGTTTTAACGTCGCCTCATCTCTGGGGTTTATAACGTACGCTTTGATACCACTTCTGTAACACCCCCAGATCCGGGGTCCGGGATCCGGTGGTTACGGTTTCCAATTCTGTACACAACAATATAAAACACACCCGTTACAGTCCCAGAGATGAAATCAGAGTAACAATCAAATTTTTTATTAATCACATTATGAGTTCTTACAATCCAAAAGAATTTCAATATAAATACATACTCTTTGCCATCCATTTACATAAGTCATACTAGACCATATTCTTGGTACTGAAAGAATAAATATACCCTACCAATAGCTTCTTCTTTAGCTCTGGTAGTCTCATCGTCCTCGCCCGCGTCGAGTGCGCCTTATGCGAGTCATCTGGTCTAGCTGTTGTTGTGATATAATAATAAAGCAAGGGTGAGCAATAGCCCACCAACAATAATATATAACTGAACGATAATGTATAACAGTTCAAAAGTATCTTTCAAACCATATGCCATGCATTTACGGAAATGATGCCAGTATAATATGAACGATGAAGTTACAAGGTAACTTAAAGTATTTGTTTATAGAAATATCTGCTACATCAAAAGTAAGCGAGATATTCTCATTGTTATTAAGAAGAGGAACTTGCATGAAAAGGTTGCAATTCCAGTTATGAACACTTTTCCAGCTCTTCCAACAGTAATCATGTTGCAGGAAATAAATAAGTTTGGATGATGAACCGATGATGGAGTATTCACCGCGCCCGTTGTTCCAATCTTGATGATCAGTCGAGATTGTACAGCTCAATTTAGATTTACTACCGGTAGAAGGAAGAACTGACGGCTTTACTTGTATACCGCCTTACTAGCTCTCCCCGGCCAACGGTTGGGCCAAAGGGGATGGACCGGCGCTACTCGGCCTCTTACACGACTCCTAGTTCAAATAGAATTCATGATTCTGAATGTAACGTTCGTCCCCCTTTCCCCAAGTATAATACTAGTTGATAAGACTCCACAAAGTAGTCGTATCTAGTTGGAAAGGAAAATTTACCAATAACTCCCAAGCTATTACTTGGTAACGGATATCAACTTGTTCCAACATCTTACCCCTCGAAAGATGAGAAGGTAAACAATGACTTAATAAGTCAATAGCATCCGAGTTGCGAGTGGAGAGAATACTTTATGACCGGGAAGTCGACAAGATAAATAACATTTTCCAAGTAATGTTCCCTTATTATTAGAGAGGTAGACTCAAAGAAGAATGATGTCTGAGAACCTTTCTTGATATAAGATTAATAATAATATGACTCCGAGATATTTTCTGTAATAATCGAAGAAGATAAACCTTATCGAGGTTATTCTAAGTATGGAATAAATATTCAGAGAATATTTATTGAATTAAAATATTTTACAGAATATTTAGGAATATGAAAGAATATCTTTAATCAGAGTATCTCTCAAATAATTCTTGAAGAAATATCGAGAGAATATTTATTGCATAATTAAATAATCAAATGAATATTCAAAATAATATTCATTAATTAATAAGACCTGAAAGGAATATTTAAAATATTTAAAATAATATTCGATGATTAAATAGAACCCTGGATGAATATTCAAAATAATATTCATAATTGATTAGGAATTTAAATGAATATTGATAAAGTAATATTCATTTAATGAATAATATTCTAAATGAATATCAAGTAATATTCATTTAGTAATTCAAGCTTTAAGGGAATATTCGAGATAAGACTCGATAAATAAATCAAGTTTCAGATGAACATTAAATAATATTCGACAGGTAATTACTATCTTAAATGAATACTCAAATGTAATATTCATTTAATGAATAATATTCTAAATGAATATCCAAATAATATTCATTTAGTAGTCCAACCTTTAGAAGAATATTCGAAATAATAATCGATAAATAATTCGACTCTGAATGAATATTAAAAATATTATTCGTCGAATAGCTACGTTCAAATAATTATTTGAAGTAAGGATCGTTAAAATAAATAATCTCGAACGAATATTCAAATAATATTCGTCGCCCGAATAATGGAAAATATTTACTTAAATATTTTCCTCCGAGGTAATCTCGATATATCAAGAAATATTGACTTCCGGTCTATATTTGATGAATAAGATGTATACGCCCTTCTATGAGGGTCTTACAATAACCGGCTTATAGTTGATACGATAGCTATCTAATTTATAAGCCAATAACAATCAGGGAACAAGCATAATGATATAACTTGAAAGTAGGCATGCATGCTATGGCATATGTATAACAGAAAACATATATATAAATTTATTCAATCACAACAACAGCCTAAAAGAAGGGAATTGAAACTTGCCTGGTAGTCGAGTACGGTAAGGGGTAGTGGTAGCGGGTCCCGGGTCAGCTTGGTGATCTATAAATAGCCAAGGCATTCGGGATTAATCACTTAACATCTTAAAAGTTAAGTTATATTTAAATCGAAACACGTTCTCGAGTTATCTCGTTATACCCCTTTTAGTGGATTCCTTTTATCCTCGATCCGACCCGACATTCGTTCGTTAATACGACATGTCATTGTACTTACACTTGGGACATACTTAAGTCATACAAGTTCTAAAGTCGATCGTTACGAATCAATATTATGCTCCGAGTTTTATCGCCCGTTGTCTAAGTGTTTTACCGAAGTTATAATCAAGCGGGTTTTTAGGGGTTCGTTCGCGATTAACTTTGATTCGAACATTTTTATAAAATCGGAAAACGATCCGTTTCACATGAGGTTTTCTCTCACACCTTCCTTTTTACCTCTAGTATTTAATTACCAAGATTCGCCACTGACTTACGTATTTTATCGGGGTTCAATTTTAGTTACGAACTTTCGTTTACGGATTCGAACTACTTTTAGTAAACCGACCGTAACTCCTAAACCGTAAGTCCGTTTCACGCGTTCTTTATATCAAAATGAAGCTTATAACATAATCTATCTTATCATGGGAAAATACAACACTGGACAGTGAGTTCATGCTACTGTGATGCACGGTTTTTAAAGATTATCGAAAATTCGGCATTACGACGGCTATGTTTACATGCTTTTCCAAATTTTTATCATCATCAAATCATCCTCCAACAACAACCAATTCAAGACCTAAAGTTTCTCATCTATTCTAAGTCATGATATCTCAAGAACAACTCAAATCCAACAAGTATGAAACATCAATAACAACCAATTATGCATACATGGATCTAATCATACTAACACCTCTCCATCATATATCCATCCAAAAAAAATCCATAAACTCAAAGTAGTACTAAGGGTTCTTGAGCTTTATACCTTCCTTGGAGAGTGAATAACACTTGTTAAGCCTTGAATGATCCTTAAGTAGCCTTAGTATACTTGAATCAATCAAAAGAAAACAAGAACACAAAGTTAATACTTAAAAGTTACTATTCATCATCATCTTCTTGATTTTATATCTCAAGATTGGTATGGAATTTGAAGATGAAATTCATAGGGTATCTTAGTTATGAAATATAGGACTCACCTTAATTTTCTTGAGATTTAACCATGGATGGAAGTTGGATTTCTCCTCTTGAAAAAGAGGGCAGGTCGAATGGAGGTAAATGGAGGGGGAAAGAGTTTGTTTGCATCTTTTACTTGGTTGCTTGTGCTAAATGAATTATTGGGATGAGGTTTTGATAATATCTTGGCCAAAAGTCACTTTAATAAAGTGATTATGTCATGGATGATGTTTAAACAAGTGGACAAGTGGTGTGTCATGTACTAATATCTTGTATCCTTGGTTTGATTCTTAGTGTGCTAGTTACTCTTGCAAATAGCTTAGTTACTTGATCTCATCCACTTGCACATACTTGCATCTTGGTTCTCTGCTCGTTTCTTTGTCCGTTTATTGCTCAATTCATTGATCGTTCGGACGAATAACTAAGTAGTTTCACCTCTAGGGTTTACCGGGAAATTTCTCGATATTCATAATACCTTCCCCAATCCTTAATATAATCCTCGTGATGACCATGCAGGATATTTAATCTCGATACGAACTTAATCCGTAATATAGGATTCGTTCGCTTTATTGATTAATCTCGTTATAACGTTTTAGCGGTTTCTAGAACGCTTGTTTCACTGCCTCGGTGGTTTCCTACCTTCATTCTTAAATCAAATATAATAACATCCCAAAATATCAAATCCTCAAAGTTAATATCTCAATTCTTGGATTATAATAATATTTAATCCACTGTCCGGTCAAATATTATACCGAGAAAGAATTTGGAATTTCTGAATTCCGATCGTCTCTGCATTCACTTATTTCCTCCGCGTATTACTAATATGACTTCGAAACATCCATATCACGTCCCGTACATAGGGTGGCGTGAAAAGTTTTCCAACTTACAAAATCACTATTCATCCACCAAATTACTATGCATGTACAGGAAATACTATGCACGTATAGGAAACACTATGCACGTACGGGAAATACTATGCACGTATGGGAAACACTATGCACGTACTCATTTCCCTCCAAGGATCCATTAGCTCCTTCCTGGATGGTAGATTATTCTTATCTAGGTCCTCAACCATCGAATTACTCTATTCTGACAATATACCAATGCATCAGGATCATTGTCCAAAGCAATATCCATTCATTACAATCATTGTCCTTTGAAAGCACCATTCATTAGAGCTGGTGACCTTGTTGTCGGAATCATTGTTCCTCATTTTATCATTACTTAATAAAAAGTTTTAATTATATCCAAAATTTGGGGTTCTTACATTCTCTAAGCTAAAATTCAAGAGAAACTCTGGGGTGGCCAAGCCATTTAACAAGGATTTTTCCACAAGCAACTATGTGGATAAATCCAAAATTAAATGCTACAATTGTGGAATTGCTGGTCACATGATAAGTGAATGCAGGAAACCTAGATCTGAGAACAAGGGAAAGTCAACTGAGGCTGTTGACTACAAGAAAAAATATTTTGATCTTCTCAGGCAGAAAGGAAAGGCATTCTTGACCCAAGAGTATGACTGGGCTGTTAATGACAATCATTCTGATGATGATGTTGAGTTTGTCAACCTTGCATTGATGGCTGATTCTGGAGAGCAGGAAGCAAGTTCAGCTAGTCAGGTATTTTCTACTAATCTCTCTGAGCTCACCAAAGAGGAATGCAATAGTGTTATAGATGAAATGTCTACTGAACTATATCACTTAAGTGTTACTCTTAAATCACTTACTAAAGAGAACAATAGGATTAAAGAGTCTAATCTGTTTTTTAGTGATAGAAATGCTGCTCTAGAAGCTCAATTTCTAGAATTTGAGAAATTGAGAGTTGATTGCAATAATGCTAAAAGTGAACTTGAAGCTGTGTTAAAAAGAGAACTGATTTTAAAAGACCAGCTTGAAAAAGAACAAGGGATAATTGCTAAATTTCAAAGTTGTAGGAATATATCTCAAAACATAATAGAAGTCCAGGGAATAGAATCGTTTGTGAAGGATACCTGGACTCAAAAGAAAAAGGAGCTAGAACCTGGCCTTGAGGATCTAGAGACTATTTGTGAATCAACGGATAGTGATCATCCGTTGACAGATGAACCATCAACGGATGAGAGGTATCCGTCGACTAACAAAAAGTTTGTTAGTAAGAAGGAACTCAGGAAACTGGATATCAAGTATGGTCCAGTCAACAAGAACTTTGTTAGTGGTGAGTGTAGCAAAACCAAATCTAGTGGGAAGGCTAAGGCAGGTGATTTACATAACAAAAAGGCTGTTGGTAAATCAGATAATGAAAAGGTAGAAATTGAGGGTAAAAAGAAAAAGAACAGAAATGGTAAGATAGGCATCAACAAGAAAAACAATTATTCTCCTGACAAGTTTGCTCATAGAAAAATTGTAGTAATTGTAATAGTGTCAATCACCTATCTTCTAATTGCAAGATTGTCAACAAGGCTCCTGTTCATGTACCTCAAACAATGCCATGTATGCCTGCAATGCCGGGTTTGTATCAAAATGCTAGTTTTTCAAATCCATATGTGAACATGCCATATGTGTCTAATCCTTATTTTCAATCTGTGAATGTGCCACAAATGTCATGGAGCATTCCTAGCATGAATAATATGTATGCCAATTTTCCACAATTGCATGCATCAAATATTCATGGAAATGAGCATTTGTCAAACCCCATCACACAAGCATCTACACCTAAGTTGAAGAATGCTAAGAGTGCAAAGTCAAAGGCTAACAAGAAAGGACCCAAGGAAGCCTGGGTACCAAAATCAACTTGATATGTTTTTGAAATGTGTGCAGGTATACAGAGGAATCCATGGTACCTAGACAGTGGATGCTCTAGGCACATGACAGGAGATTCAACCCTGCTCACAAAGTTCAAGGAAGGAGCTGGCCCTAGAATTACCTTTGGAGATGACAGCAAAGGATATACTAAGGGATATGGCCTGATTTCAAAAGACAATGTCATCATTAAAGAAGTGGCTTTAGTTGAAGGTTTGAAGCACAATTTGCTGAGTGTCAGTCAGATTTGTGACAAAGACTATGTAGTAAAGTTCACAAAAGAAGCCTGTGTTGTTTCTGCCAAGGAAGACAACAATGTGGTATTGACAGGCTTTAGAAAAGGAAATATTTACATAGCTGACTTCAATTCAGCATGCTCAGAATCCATTACTTGTCTCTTCAGCAAAGCAAGTAAGGATGAGAGTTGGCTATGGCATAAGAAGCTGTCATATTTGAATTTTAAAGTTATGAATGATTTGGTAAGAAAGGATCTTGCTAGAGGAATCCCTCAATTGGAATTTGTCAGAGATGGACTGTGTGATGCCTGCCAATTAGGGAAACAAAAGAAATCATCCTTCAAAAGAAAGACAGAGTCATCCATTGTTAAGCCTCTTCAATTGCTGCATATGGACTTATTTGGTCCAGTGAATGTCATGTCTATTTCAAAGAAGAAATACTGTCTGGTGATTGTAGATGATTTTTTTAAGTTCACATGGACCTTCTTCCTGCACTCCAAGGATTGTGCAAGTGAAATCATCATCTATCACCTCAGAATACTAAACAAAGGTTCTGAAGACAGAGTACAAAGAATCAGGAGTGACAATGGTACTGAATTCAAGAATTCCACAATGAAGATTTTCTGTGAAGATAATGGAATTGTCCATGAGTTTTCTGCTGCCAGAACACCTCAACAAAATGGGGTTGTTGAAAGGAAAAATAGAACTCTCATTGAAGCAGCTAGAACAATGTTAAGTGAATCAAGGTTACCAACATATTTCTGGGCTGAAGCTGTCAACACTGCATGCTTTACTCAGAATATTTCCTTGGTCAATCAAGCTAGAGGAATGACTCCTTATCAGTTGTTAACCAACAAGAAACCAACTTTAGCTTTCCTTCATGTCTTTGGATGTAAGTGTTTTGTGCTAAGGAATCATGGAGATAACTTGGGCAAATTTGAAGCAAAGGTAGATGAAGCTATTTTCCTTGGATATGCAGCAGGGAAAGCCTACAAAGTCTACAATCTAAGAACCAACATTGTTATGGAATATGTACATGTTGTGTTTGATGATCAAAAGATTCTAGGCCTAAATGATGAAGGCTCCCATGAAAAGTTGGAATTTGAGAATGAAGGTGAAGGAAGAATGTACTATAATGATGATGAGGAAGATGAAGATCATGACCACAGAGATCCACCAAGAGTTGTTGTACCAACTAGAAGTGATGCTTACACTGGAAATGAAGCATCCGTTGACAGTCATTCTGGAGCATCCGTTGACAGTCATTCTGGAGATGCATCCGTTGACAGAGATTCTCAAGCATCCGTCGACAGGCAAAATGATGCATCCATTGACAGTCAACTTCATAATTCAGCAAGGACAACAAACTCAGGGGGAGTTTCTCAAGGTCAAAATTCAATGCTAAATCAACATGATCATGCTCATTGAAATGAAGCAACCTCATCAAGATCAAACCTTCCACCTGCAAGAAAATGGACTAGAGATCATCCATTTGAGTTAATCATTGGTGAATCAAATTCAAGAGTCCAAACTAGAAGGGCCACTCAAGCAGAATGTCTATACAGTAGCTTCCTGTCTCAAGAGGAACCTAAGAGAGTGGAAGATGCCCTTTTAGATCCAGATTGGGACTTAGCAATGCAAGAAGAGCTTAACCAATTTGAAAGAAATAAAGTATGGAAACTTGTGCCCAAACCTGATGATAGAAGTGTCATAGGTACTAAATGGGTTCTCAAGAATAAGATAGATGAAAATGGCATAATTGTGAGGAATAAATCTAGATTAGTGGCAAAAGGCTACTCTCAAGAAGAAGGAATAGATTGTGATGAAACTTTTGCTCCAGTGGCAAGACTTGAGGCAATAAGAATCTTTCTAGCCTATGCAGCACATGCCAATTTCAAAGTCTATCAGATGGATGTCAAAAGTGCCTTTCTAAATGGGGAACTGGAAGAAGAGGTCTATGTCCATCAACCTCCTGTCTTTGAGGATCCAGAATTTCCAGAATATGTATATCTTCTCATGAAAGCACTTTATGGTTTGAAGCAAGCACCAAGAGCCTGGTATGACACTTTATCTCAATTTCTTTTGGAGAACCACTTCACTAGAGGTACAGTAGATAAAACCTTATTTCATAGGAATATCAATGGCTCTTCAATACTTGTTCAAATCTATGTAGATGATATTATTTTTGGGTCTACAGATGAGAAGCTTTGCAAAAGGTTTGCCAAACTTATGCAAAGTAGGTATGAAATGAGCATGATGGGTGAATTAACTTACTTTCTTGGCCTACAAGTAAAGCAAGTTAATGAGGGCATTTTCATAAGTCAAACAAAATATATTTATGATCTCTTAAAGAAATTTGACTTAATGGATTGTACCTCTGCAAAAACACCTATGGCCACTGCAACTAAGCTTGAGTTGAATACTAAGGAAAAGTCTGGGGACATCTCAAGCTATAGAGGCATGGTAGGTTCACTTCTATACCTAACAGCTAGTAGACCTGATATAATGTTTTCTACTTGTCTTTGTGCTAGATTTCAAGCTGACCCTAGAGAGTCTCACTTAATAGCTATTAAAAGAATTTTCAGGTATCTCAAGGGAACACCAAACCTTGGCATTTGGTACCCAAGAGAATCTGGTTTTGATCTAACTGGCTATTCAGATGCAGATTATGCAGGTTGCAGAATTGATAGGAAAAGTACTACAGGTTCCTGTCAATTTCTAGGAAACATGCTTGTTTCATGGTTCAGTAAGAAACAGAACTCAGTCTCCACTTCTATAGCTGAAGCTGAGTACATTGCTGCTGGAAGCTGTTGTGCACAGATTCTATGGATGAGAAATCAACTCATTGACTATGGTCTAAAAGTTGAGAAGATTCCAATCTTCTGTGACAACACAAGTGCTATTGCCATCACAGGGAATCCAGTGCAACATTCGAGAACCAAGCACATTGACATCAAATACCACTTCATTAGAGAACATGTGATGAATGGTACAGTAGAAATGCACTTTGTGCCAAGTGAAATGCAGCTTGCAGATATCTTCACCAAGCCTCTTGATGAATCCACATTCACAAGATTGGTAGGTGAGCTAGGTATGCTTAACTTGTCATAATTCCTAGTGATATTTGATTTTACTGCTTTGCAGCTAGGAATGTGTTTTGATTTACTTGAGAATTAAAAACTCTCAGAAAAAAAAAATTTCTTTAGAAATTTTGTCCAAGGCAAAATTATCTTATCAACGGATATCCTTTTACTCGTTGATAGCATAAACACATTCCTAGATTTTTGTATATCAACGGATAACAGCTTATCCACGTCATCAACGGATAAACTGTTTCTCAACCGTTCATTCCATATCCGTTGATATACATATTTTCTTTTAAATATAACCGTTGGTAAACGTGTATCTATATAGGACTGGTTATATTTATTTTCTTTTATTATTTGACAGTTACTTTTGACCAATGGGTAATTACTTTTAATTATTTCATTTTCAATTCTTGAAAAGTATAAAAGGATGTCTTGTGCTCTCACATCTCACTTTTATCGACTTTCAAGATTCTCTTAAGTAAACTGCATCTTCTTCACAAAAATTCTCTGCAACAAAAGTTCAAACTCTTCAATGGCGCCTATTGTTAAGATGATGTCTTCCACTGGGTTCACCTATGAGAAGAACAATTTCGCGGCCTATGTCGATACAGTGAATGCCCCAGAAGCTTATCACACCATGATGAATTTTGTGAAGAACTGTAAACTTTCGTATGCTATGACTGCCACCACTCCTCTAATCCACGAGGTAATCGAAGAGGTGTGGGCATCTGCTGAGTACAATGGCACAGACGGTACAATTGCTTTTTCTCTAAAGGGTAAAAACTATGTAGTTAACTCTGATGTGATAACTGCTTGTTTAAAATTGCCTGAGAATAATTGTCTGAAAGTACCCAGTGATGCTGAAATAGTTGCCATGCTTAATTCCATAAATTATGCCCTTAGTACTGATAATTTAGGGAAAATTGTTAGGAAAGGGATGGTTAAAGAATGGAGTTATTTTTGTGATGCCTTCATTAAAACTTTTTCAGGCAAAATTAGTAACTTTGATGTTGTTACCCATTCCATGCTAGTTATGTTGTGTATGCTTCTGACTGATAAATTCTATAACTTTAGCACACTAGTCATGTATGAGATAGCAGCAAAATTAGGTAAAAAGGAATCTAGGGGCCAGAATATCTATTTTGCTAGATTTTTTATGCTCTTAGCACTGCATGTATCTGAGAATAAGCTATCCATTTCTAACCCGGATAGCAAGTTCACATGTTTTGTTCAGGAGAAGAGAGTCTTAAGTGATTTAATTCGAATGAACTCCAATGCAGAATTACAATTGGTATATCTACCAATTGTTCAGGTAACTCTTTCTAACCTTGAAACTCCTATCTCTAACCCCCAAATTTCTTTGCCTTCCTCAGTCACAATGGAGTCTGTAGTAGTGACCAAACAGGCTCCTACCCAAGTGACTAAAACAAAAGTTTCCAAACCAAAATCTAAGAGACAAACCTCAGGTGTTTCTCAAAAAGCACTTGTTGCAAAAACTACCACAACTCTTGAGGGGAGTGTGAAGGAGGTAGTGAGTGGTGAGGGACAGGGTTCAAGCCCTAAGAATAAGGTAGGTGAGGAAAGTGCACCAAATAGCCAAGCCCAAGTTACATCCTCTCAACAGGGTGTGACTACTAGTTCTACAGCAACTCTGCACAAAAGGGTAAGGGACACTGGCTCTCACTCAAAAACCTATGGAAGAAGAGTAAAATCTAAAACCATAGGGGAAGCACAGGGTGCACACACAGTACAGCAAACTGTACCTTCTCAAATTTAGTTTGATGTGACTTCAATAAATGTGGAGTCACAGCCCCTTGATCTTAACCTTCAAATCGATACACATTACAATCCACCATCACCAACTCCATCTCTGGATGTGGATATGATATCTACATCAATTCCTGATTCTCCATCTTTAAGATTCTTGGAGAAGCCCCACTCTGAAATTGGTGGTCATCATCTTTTAGATGATTTGTTGGGCCATCAACCTTCCATTCTTGAATTCACAACAACATCTGTGGCCTCATCTTTAAAATCAATCTCCACAGATTCAGTGTTGGTTTTCACTTCAACGGATATTATCATTTCTTCATCAACGGATATCCTTCATCCGTTGACAAGTGTTTCCCCATCAACGGATGCGCCTATGACTAGCCATCCGTTGACAGCTATAACTACTCCATCAACGGATATCCCTTATCCGTTGATAACTCACACTACCACTGCTATATTTGACAGTCCTGTGTCAAGTGTGGAGGAGTTCTCAGTAGTTGAAACACTTTTAGGATTGAGGGAAGGGAGTGAGAGGCTGCCTTGTGAGCAGGCAAAAGGAGAGGCAAATAATGAGAGGCTGACCATTTCTTCAGGTCAGGAAAAAGGAGAGCAAGAGAGTTCCACCTTAGTAGGTGAAGGTGAGGATGTGAGAGGTGTGAGCCAGGGGGAGCCCCTGATGCAAGAAAAGAGAGAAGAGTAGAGAGAAGGGACTACAGGAGAAATAAGGTAGGAAGATCCAGCCATTGCAAGTGAGTTAATGGAGGTTAATGAAGCTTCTAAAGAGATGGAATTTTGACAAGAATATCAGTCAATCATTGACTCCATCTCTTTGGATCCTGAAACCTTTACTCATCCTGTTTCTGCCTATCAAGTCATGGCACAACAGGGCAATGTGGAGGCAGAGGAGGCAATGCACATAGTGCACACCTCACAATCTCTACAAAGAGCAAAGGAAGCTTTGACAACTCTGCCTTCAGATGCTGACAGTGAAGAGTTTGGCAGTGATGACAGTGACAGCACAGCAAATGATGAAGAAGTCAATGTGGCAGATACTCCAGACTGGCTATTTTCTACTGCCACTGTGGCTGGTGACTTCAATGTGGAGATTGTGAAGCAATATCAATCTGCTAGGGCTGAGCACCAAAATGCAGATCCACAGAGAAAGGCTGTCCTTCAGAAATTAATGGACTCCCTGAAACTTCACAAAATGCACATGGTCATTCAAAGAACACAACAGGAGGAGGTCCAAACTGCAATTAGAGAAATGAAAGTGGAACTAGATGCCAGGATTGAGGCACTAGCCCCTACTACCACTCAGAAGGTGCTGACTAGCAAATTATTGAAGGGAGATAGCCTGGCCAAATCTGTTCAGCATCTCTCCTCTAGAGTGGATAGTATGGAATCTCAAATGTAGACACTCATTGCCAATCAAGCAAAACAGACTGAGCTACTGGAAAGGCTGCTTGCATCCTCACCTCCAGCCCTTGATGCTAACAAAAAGGGGGAGAAAAAGGTAGAAGAGGTTGCAGCTACTTTCAGTCATATTATAGCTTCCAGTAGCAAGATAGCACAAATTGAGGGGGAGCAACAGCCAATGATAGTGGTCAATCCAAAAGAGTTTACTATAGAGGCTTCCCCTGTGAAGAAACAAAAGGCTTTGCCTGTGATTCCTGACCTATCAGAAATCTCAGATGGTGAAAGGCAAGCCAGAATAGAGGCCTTAGAAAAGATCAACAAGGAGGCAAATGAAAGAATGATGAGAACAGAAAGGATGATCAATGAATCAATTGTATCAAATCTGTTCTCTACTCAGTCCTCAGCTCCAACAATATCAACTACAATTCTGAAGGTGCTCACTCCAGAGATTGTAGCTCCTACATTCTATGATGCTGAACCATCTTATGTCAAAGAATTTGAACCATACATAAAAACCAGAGCCTACTCTCCACCAAAGGCAAATGGGAAGAACAAGTTACAATTGGACTTTCCATTTCCCAAGGATGATGAAGGGAAGCTAATGGGAAATCAAATTAAGGAGTTCAAGGAAAATGCCAATAGGAGTGTAAGAAAATGGATGGCTGTAATTATAAGGAATGGAAAAGTCTTAAATATATCCAATAGCCATCCTAGATTTGTTGACGCAAAAAGAGAGGAGACCTCCAGACTTCTAAGGGAAGCTCATCAAAGTGAAGAAAATCAATATGAAAACTCAGATGAGAAGCAAGCCAGGCTAGCTCAGGAGTTAATTGATGAGGTAGAGGATGAAATGAGGGAACCTGAGGAAGTCCCCAAATCCAAAAGGAAAGTGAAATCAGTCCCCAAATCCAAATCTAAGAGAGTGAAATCAAAGGCAAGGAGGCCTGTCTCTCCAGAAATTGAAAGAAAGGAGACAGTTGGCTCATCACAGCCTGTTTCTGTAAAAGTATTCAACCCAGCTGTGAATTTCCATGGTGATCCTATAGTACCTAAAGAGGAACCAATGAATCTTGACTCCATTGAGGTTCCTTCATTCTTGCTGAAGCCTCAACAGAAGCCTATACAGAAGAAAAGGATACCAAGGAAGCAACCTTCAAAGGAACCAATTCAAGTTGCTAGGGTACCTGTTATTGTCAAGCATCCAATCTTGGAAAACAAGGATGATTTTATCTATCAGGCAGATATTGAAGAATACTCTGGCATGAATCTGTATCTGGATGAATTGTCAGAAGTAATAGGAATTGACAAATATAAACATTTGCCTGAGAGATTGGTCTTTGTATACAAGGGAGGAAAGGAAAGGACATGGCCACTACAGAGGGTTCTTGGAGAAAATTATCTGACCTTAACCAAAGTGTTCTCTGTAATCAAGAGATACAAAGGGTTCTCCAAGATAGCAAAAGGGGAGATACTGGACAGAATAGAACAGATAAGGAGGGAATGGAACTCACCATCAAGTCTACCAAGGAAGATGAAGATCCCGTACAATGGACAGAAAATCCACATTCAACCCTTCTGGATGATGGAGTTCAGGGATGAAGATGGTAACAGGAGATTCTTCAGGTTAGAAGACCAACTATCAAAGGCTAGTTCTCAATACCTGAGATGGTTACAACAAAAGCTAAATCCAAAGGTTGATGAAGAAGATGCCTTCTATAGGCAACTCCAAATGCAGATTGAGTCCAACTCTGCCAAAGAAGGAAAATCAAGGGTGATGCCAACAAGAGAAAAGAAACAGTCTTAATCTGCTCAGTCTAGAGGAGCACTTCTCTGTAAATTTCTCAAACTTTCAGTTTTTAATTTTTGTAGCTTAATACAATTTTTGCATTGTTCTATATATATATATATCTTTAGGAATGTTTTGTTATCATCAAGGTCCTGAATTTATGCTTTATTGCCATCAAGTATAAATTGGGGGAGATTGTTAGGAATATGTTGTACTTGATGATAACTTCACAATCAATCAAATTGTATAAGGTTTTGTAGCTGTCAACGGATGAGGATTTATAACTCTATCCGTTGACAGGTAGCTCATCAACGGATGAGGTTTTGTAGCATACTGCAGTATCTCTATGTTATCAGTTGATAGTGTTTTTTCATCCATAGTCATGTTGACCATCAACGGATAGGCAGAATAGGGTAGCCAATTGTAAATAAGCTATGCTATGTAATTCTGTCTAAGTGAAAGTGTATCAACAGATGAAGACAAAACTCTATCAACGGATACAACTCAAATCCACTCTATCAATGGATACAGCTCAAGTCTCAATATCAACGGATACAGCTCAATACATCATCAACGGATGTCAGTGTACAATATCAACGGATAATCATTGACACTATCTTCTATGCTAAGCTGGGGATTAGCAGTTGATAAGGACAGGTTTGACTGACAGATCACATGGGTTGATAGTAGATACAAAAAGTATTATGGCAGCCATACTTTGGAAACACAGAAGAAAGAAGCATTCCGTTTACACTATGAATACAAGAAAGGTGCAGGAGACATGTCTGTTCACAAGGACAACCTTTCGGCTACATGTGTATTTGGAGTGTAGTAGAAAGTCAATTAGAATTAGATTAATATTATCTTATTCCAGTAGTAGTACTTGTAAAACTTGGGATTTATAACCAAGTGTAGCAACTCTTTGTAGGCTAAGAAAACAGATACATTTGCTTAGGGTTTTTATTGAATATCCTTAGAAAGCAAAGAGTTGTAAAATAGAAGCTGTGTACTTTTGTATCACAGAGTTTTCTTCGAATAAAAGCTTCGGGTGGTGCATTTAACCACCTGATTTTTTATGTGTTTGTGCATTAATCTTTCTACAGCAATTATCTAAGTATAGATTTCTGGAGTTCTTATCAGAAATTTATAAATATCAAGAATTGTATTCAACCCTCCCTTCTACAATTATACAAGTGTGTAATCTGGGAATAACATTTTATTAGTTTGTTCAGTCGCAAGTAAATTATTATCTAAGTCACATGCATACAAACCATTATTTAAAGTACCACAACCATAAAGAACATTATCTCTAAGAATAGAACATTCATTATTCTTAATAATAAATGAAAAACCATCCAAATCCAACATAGGAATAGAAATAATATTCCTCACAATTGAGGGAACGTAATAATAATTATTCAAATAATAGTCTTGCCCGTAGGCATATGTAAACTAAATGATCATATAGCTATGTCGGCAACTCTTGCTCGATTGCCCATTCGTAGAATCATTTCATCTTCTTCAAGAGTCCTACTTCCCCTTAGTCTCTGCAACGAATTGCAAATATGAGAACCACAGGCGATATCTAATACCCAAGTAGAATTTTGACTTAGTGACAAATTCACTTCGATCATGAACATGCCTGAATCAGAAGCGGTAGTCTCACTAGCCTTCTTCTTTTTCATCTTTGCAAGGTAAGCCTTGAAGTTCCTCTTCCAGTGACCCACCTTGTTACAGTGGAAGCAAACAGCTTTTCTCTTGGGGTCTTCTTTAGCCTTTGCAGGATTAGGCTTCTCACCACCCTTCTTCTTCTTGGGAGAGGTCCTCTTCCTTTTCTTGGATGTAGAGCCTTCACCAATAAGAAGAACAAAACTCTTCTTTGAAGGAAAGTTCGACTCAGTAGTTTTCAACATGTTATGGAGTTCAGGCTAGCTAACATCCATCTTATTCATGTGAAAGTTCACAACAAACTGCGAGAACGAATGTGGAAGCTATTTCAAGACCAAGTTTTGGCTTACCTCCCCATCCGTGACAAAACCAAGTTGCCCCAAACGTTCAGTCAAATTGATCATCTTGAGCACATGATCATTCACAGATGTCCCCTCTGCCATCTTACAACGGAATAGCTCTTTTGATATCTCATATCGAGCTGTCCTCCCCTCTACATCAAACAACTCTTGTAGATGTACTAGTATAGTGTAAGCATCCATTTGCTCATGTTGCTTCTGAAGCTCAGGGTTCATAGATGCCAACATTACACATTGGGCAACATTTGCCTCATCCATCGATGTCTGATACTCTCGATGCTCTTCAAAAGGTGCATCATCAACGGGGGCTTTAGGCAATGGTGAGTTTAGCACATAGTCCAACTTCTCTGACTTGAGAACAATTCTCAAG
This sequence comes from Saposhnikovia divaricata, assembly GCA_036435485.1. NCBI lineage: Eukaryota > Viridiplantae > Streptophyta > Magnoliopsida > Apiales > Apiaceae > Saposhnikovia > Saposhnikovia divaricata. Next base: position 122,649,522 of record CM071597.1, on the reverse strand, counting down.
TTTCGAAGCCAATCAGCAAAGTTGGGACCAGTCAACTTGTTAGCATCAAGAATGCTATGGAGTGATAGTGCAGAAGACATGATATATATATATATATATATATATATATATATATATAATATGAAAATATAAACACATAACAACATAAGCATATATTTAATTTCATTATTCTTATTACACCAAGTGAATCGGGTCTTTAATCATTGGTGGCTCCCACTATTTTATCTAAGTTATACAACCCTCTATGTGTATAACTAAGCATTCATAATGCCAGTGAGAATAAGGATCCTACTTTCCATTACATCACCTCGGCTGTGGCACAAAATGCAATGCAATGTTCCATAGGCAGACAACTCTTGTCAACTACATCTCATGTTATTCCTTATAATCTTTTAGCCTTTTGAATTATTGAGTATCGGTTGTGGCATGACTCACTCAATATTCTAAGTCAAGTTAAACCCAACATCTTGTATAATCAAATTTGAATTCCAATAGCCCACGGCTGTAGCACGTAACGACCATTAGATCCCAATTTATTATACACATCGCATGTGATAGACAAGTATCTTTTATACTCAAACAAAGCCCTCGGCTGTAGCACGAAATGACAATGTCTAAATATAAGAACTCTACTTTCTATTAGGTTGGAAGGCTATGACCGACACAAGCCCGTTGTGTCATTGGCCAATTACTACTTGATATTATTAAATTTTAAAGGGATTATTTTATGTTACAATTATAATCATATTATAAAGAGATTCTTCCTTTTAAATTAAATATTTCAAATCAATAATCGATAATTGGATGATTCCCAGATTGGGGGGAGCATTGTCAAGAGGCGTCACTTAATACCCCCTTTCTTACAGATCGAAATCTGTTTTTGACAGAATCATCCTTTCTCTCAAATTGAAAATTCATATTTAATTACGTGTTTCACAAACACAAGAATCTCATGATTGTATTCATAATATTATTGTTAAGGCAAGAAACGATTCATGTTCTAGATTATCTAGAGCACGCCTTATTATGATTTAAATCCACCTAAATCTATCATCGCATGGCAGACATAGGCATATATCTCATATTATAACATAAAGGTAGGCATGTTATAACATATAACATAATTATATACATCTCTATGTATCATGAATTGCATTAAAAACAGTTAAACAGTTTAAAAACATGCTTTAATACACTTTCGGAGCAATAAATAGTTCAAAACTATTTTAATAAAAATATTTGACCACACCATCAGATCCGTCTCGGAAAAACGAATCCAACGGTATATTGCACGCCATAAATGGAGCTACCAATCTCCCGTAAAAGCCAAGAGAAAAAAATGCATCAGACTATCATGCATCTACAGTATGCATTACAGGCATAAAAACCATTTTTCAGCTGTAACGCATTTGCATAATGCATTACAAGGCCTGTAACGCATACTGTATATGCGTTACACACCCTTCCAGGCGGTCCCACCCCTGGACTTACTACAGCAGCTGACAGAATATTTTCAATCATCAATCAGATCACTCAATCAGACAAACATGGCAACAGTGCAGTAGTTTAGTACGATGTCAGGCACAGCAGTACTATCAATTGATCAAATCGAAATCTTTATTTCCGTGCAATATCAAACAATTAATTCTAATCAGATATGAATTAATAATATGAATTTAAATGAAAACAATGTTCAAAAATTTATAATAATTAATATACACATCAGAAAATTATGAAAAAACATACCCAGACGATCTACAACAATTGTAGAACCCAGATCTTTAGCCAAATATCACAGAAATTTTTTTTTCAAATTAATTCATAATTAAATCAAAATAAACTTGTAAAATTTATAATAAATTCATACATCATCTAAAAATTCTAAAAATTTACAGATGAATCTATATGCATACAACCTATGCTCTGATACCATTGAAGGAATTTATCACATAAATGGAAGCGTAAATCACAATTTATAACATATATATCACATATATAACGCATACGATTCATGTATAAAGTTGTGGGATCGATTTTTAACCTTTAAAATTGATCCAAGGATGACGTAGAGAGTCTCCTAGCAGCTACTCCTCAAGTGTGAAGCACTCTATCGGTATCCACCAAGAGCTTGATTCAATGCAGGGAAGAAGAGGTTGAGAGAGAATTAGGGTTGCCTCTCTTTTTACGTGTTGTAGAAATCGAGTTAAGGCTTTGAGGGCTTATAATGATATATTTATAGGCAAAAATTTCAGCTGAATTTTTCCTATAAAATAATATAATTATTAACCCCACAAATCAATTAATCTCATTAATCAATTAATTATGATTAAAAACTCTTTTAATCACTAATTCTTTTTCTAAACACTTTAGAAAATTATTCTCTCTCTTGATTTAATTTCTTCAATTAAATCCTTAATTAATAATATTAAGAACTCTTCTTTATTAATTTATAATCAATTAAATCTTATTTAAACAATTATAAAATTTCTAATAAATTATTTATTTCACAAATAAATAATTGCTAGCCATTATTAATTAATTCTTCCACCAATAATCAGTCTCTTTTATTGTGCGACCCTGTAGGTTCAATATTAAGCCGGTAGTAGAAATATATAATAATAAAACTATTTTATTATCATTTATATGAATTCTTCTAATTCATTAAATATAATTAATTAAATAATTAATCATATTTATTCTACATCGTGAGGGATACTTCTCAGTATATCGCGACAATCCGGATAATATGAATTCACTGCTTAGAATAACTTGAACCTAGTAGTGATTGATTACCGTACAATCAATTCCTTCTACCCTACAATGTCCCGATTAAATACAAGGCATGGAACTTGTGTCAAGCATATCTAATTTAATCATGTGGTTTCCTATTCATTATGCTTAGTTCATTTTAATTCAAATTAGAAACTTCTTTCTAATTTCATTCAATCTGGTCAGAGATTCCTGAACTAGCATAAGTGGAATAACATAGGACATTCTCTTCCTTCACTGGAAGGGGCAGATCCTCTATTGATCAATCACTATCTTCGTGTACAAATTCCTATGTCCAAAAGAGCCCTAATTATTGTCCCTAGAGACTAAGAACTAAACCAAAGTATAGTTCAATGTACACAAGATGACAATGATTATCTCAAGTCTAAGGACACTTGTACAACCATCACTATATGAACAACTACTGACACGTGAGTGAACTCTATTAGTTGTTCAACTATTCGAGTCATGTTCAGTGAACTTATTCTCTAATAAGCACCTACATACTAGCTATAGTGTCACCCCACAAATGCCTATGAGAACAGACATCCTTCATATAGAAGCAAGCATAGTATGTACCGATCTTTACGGATTAACTAATTACCAATTATTATCCTACGACCAGGAACAATTTAAGTTTAGAGTTATCATCTTTTAGATCTCACTATTACAATCTCATCGTAATTCTAAAAGCTTTTCTCTAAACTATGGAACATCTTATTTAAACAATTTAAATAGATAAAGCCCGTAACATAAATAAATAAGTCTTTTATGAATATAAATGAAATTAAATAGATTACATAAAAGTTTCTCGTAACTCATCATACATGATTGGTTTAGGACACTTTCACTTTCAATCTCCCACTTGTACTAAAGCCAATCACTCTGGTACCTAATACCGATCTCATCCTTATGACGATCAAAGTGACTTCAAGAAAGTGGCTTTGTTAATGGTCTGCTATGTTGTTATGTGTATCAACTCTCTTAACATTGACATCTCCTCTAAAGTTTTGTAGGCCTCCCTTCAGCTATATACTCTGCTTCCGCTGTGGAGTCAGCCGTTGTGGGTTGTTTGGAACTCTTCCAACTTATAGCTCTACCATTTAGAGTAAACAATTACCCTGGCATGGATTTACTATCGTCACATTCTGATTGAAAACTATAGTCCATGTAACCCTCTATTTTCAACTCAGACCCACCATGAACAAGAAAAATATCCTTAATCCTTCTCAAGTACTTAAAGATGTTCTTCACTGCTTGACTGATTGCAGTCAAGCGACACCTTGACTGATTGCAGCTTCGATATATCATTTCCTATAAGAAGTATGTCATCCACATACAAAATAATAAATGTCACCGCGCTCCCACTAACCTTATTGTAGATGCATGGTTCATCCATGTTTTTGAAAAAATCAAACTTTTTGATTATCTCATCAAAACGGAAGTTCCATGTGCGAGAAGCTTGCCTCAATCCATAAATGGATCGATGCAGTTTACAAACTAGATGTTCACTTCCTTTAGAAACGAAACCTTCTAGTTGTGTCGTATACACATCCTCTTCAAGTTTCCCATTGAGGAAAGCTGTCTTCACGTCCATTTTCCAGATCTCGTAGTCGTAGTAAGCCCTAATTGCAAGCAAAATCCGAATGGATTTAAGCAAGGCTATAGGCGAAAAATTTTCATCAATCAAAGTCCACACTTGGTTGGCATACATAGATTCCATTTCGGATTTCATGGCACTTTGCCATTTCTCTGAGTCTTCACAACTCATAGCCTCGTTGTGAGTGAACTCCATTAGTTGTTCAACTATTCGAGTCATGTTCAGTGAACTTATTCTCTAATAAGCACCTACATACTAGCTATAGTGTCACCACACAAATGCTTATGAGAACAGACATCCTTCATATAGAAGCAAGCATAGTATGTACCGATCTTTACGGATTAACTAATCACCAATTAGTTATCTTACGACCAGGAATAATTTAAGTTTAGAGTTATCATCTTTTAGATCTCACTATTACAATCTCATTATAATTCTAAAAGTTTTACTCTAAACTATGGAACATCTTATTTAAACATTTTAAATTGATAAAGCCCGTAACATAAACAAATAATTATTTTATGAATATAAATGAAATTAAATAGATTCCATAAAAGTTCCTCATAACTCATCATACATGATTGGTTTAGGACACTTTCAGTTTCAGTAAGACCTTCCGGAGAGGTTACACGGCTCACAGCAACATACAATTGTCCATGACAACATTCTTTTCTTCATTGAATTTTATACATCTGCTATTTACTCACTCCTGGAAACTTTCTGGTTTCTCTACCTTCCTCCTTATTGACATTTTATTCCATCTTGATCAACTTTCCACCATCCTTGATAATCATGACTTTCTTAAAATTGGCCCGCATAAGTTATTTTCTTCATACAGTCACCTTAATCCTTACCCCTCACTCTGTCTTAATTCTTCTTGATAATTCTTACAAACCTTTTTGTTCTGTTTCACTCTAATTTATCCAAGTTAGCCTTCTTGATTCTAAAGTCTTATGTTTAACGACGGATTCGAAACATTCCAAATTTTATGACATTCCATTTACTACCTCTGCCATACAAAAGATGTTTACATTTAATCTTCCTTCAGCATTGTACAACTTATTTCCAATATCTCCATTTCCATTCTCTTTTCGCCTTTTAACAATATTTGCAATCATACATTCTTATTTATTGTCATTCTCATTAGTTTTAGACCTTGTCCATGCTTTATCGGTTCAATAAATATTCCAATTTGACACTACATCTACCTTAATCACCGAATTCTTAAACTCGCATCACCACTTCTTCGTCAATGCAGTCGTAGTTTTTAATCATTCAAGACGTCATCACATCTATCTCGCATCTCTTCATCATTAAGAATTTTGAAATCATTGAATTTTCAACAAAGAAGGTCAACAAAATTAATGGGGCATCAATTAAGAATATAGACTGAGTTTGTTTAACAAAACTTTTATAAAGGAATTTAACCGAGAGATCAATATGATCTTTTGAACTATTATCAGGTTGTATTTGTCACTTGGTTAACCACCACAGTACATAAAGATGGCCAGTCTTTAGTACCTTCATGACAAACACAATCAGTGGCGTCCCACTGGACTTCTATCACATAGATAAGATGTCCCTGAATCCCTATCTTCATAGGTTGTTCATCTCAGCTGGAATGGAGAAAATCAAGCGTTCATGATAATGGAAGGGATTCAAGAGTTTCAAAAATTTTCAAGTAAAGTCGGATCAATTATCCTTTGAAAGATATAGATATTTCTAAAAGAATGGAATTGAATTCGAATAAGTCTGACATACCAAACTCATCATCGTTTGATGTATAAAAGACTTTTTCAATAGATGCTTCAAGGGTTGATCAAGCAAACATTCAAGAAATTCTTAATTATTCATAATCTCACTCTTGTCGACTAAGCAGTAATATACTTAGCTGCCAAACCGGCCTGACCATAATGAGTTGAATAAATAAGAAGATCTCAATTCATTCTCGATTTTTGAACCGTCACTGTGCAATGAATGCCTTAGCAACGATACCAACCGGGAATTAACTTAGGACGATAATTCAAAGAAAGAATAAGAAATTTCTTAAGCAGTGAATTTGAATGAATCGACGATTAAGGATACACAACTACGCTCAGCTTCCAATTCTTGCATATAATCGCTTCCCACTTCGCATTCTTAACCTTCTCATACCATCTCCGAAACGTTCGCATCGAAACTAATATCGTTGAAAATTCTAGATTCTACGCATAAATTTCGAGATAACGTCCCCCGAACTGATAGCTTCAGCTGCCCACTTAGCTTATGCCACTTCGGGTTCGCCGTTTCGCTCATAGCCCAATCCTTAAACGATTCGAACTTCTACTCGCGCGATATGCCGAAAGACCAATTAACGTCGCAACGCTTGCCGAAGTATCCTTTCGCGATCCTTATCCTAAGTCGTTCTATCCGACGTCTATCTTATACATGCACCCTAACCTTTCTATTACTCTATCCCAAATTTCCCACCTAATTGTTTCAGTGACTGTGACCTGTAGCTCTGATACCAACTTGTAACACCCTCACTTTACTATATTAATATACATGCTTTTTATAAGTAAATAAATATTTTTACAGGAAAATTTCAGAAAATTTTGACATGATGTATTCATAATTATGACTAACCACCTGCCCAAATCAACAAAACTAATCCAACTGTATCCAAATCTGCTCACAACATAATATTGACAAAATCATAAAGAAATATAAATTCTAACTAACCAAGACCGCTCACAGGTCACAGTATGAAACAACTACTAATTAACTATTACAACCCGAATCCGAATAAAATAATATACAATTTCTGTGAATAAATAAGGTCACTGTCTAACTAGATATTCAACCTTGACCAGTTCCCAACCACTAACCAATGAGAATCTGTAACCCGAACGTCTTCTCTCGCTGCCTGTAGAGCAATACCAACTGATCACTAGTTCCTCTGATCATCTCTAACAACTGGAGAAATAAACAGAAACAAGAGTGAGCCAACAATGCTCAGCAAGTGCAATAGTGATAGCAATTTTTAAAATAAATGTTGACAACTCTGATAAACAAAAGGAGTTTCATCTCATTATTTGAAAGAATCAGTGAGATCAATTTTTAGATTGCCACAAGAGCCAACAATTCCCCATTTATAATGTGCAACAGAAACTAGAATTGATTAAAGTTCTGATATCAAAATATTACTGAAACGGACTTCCAAGGAGTCAAGAACTAACATCTCAATCGCAAAATATAGATTAGAATTGGAATTTTTATTTATTTAAAAAAAAACATCAAGGTTAGGCTGCTGATCAGTCAGCACTAACCCCGGACAAACGCACACAGCAATGTCCTAGGACAAACGCGCACAGCAATGTCCTTAATTGGATCCATGGCACACATTGGCCTTAACTTCCGACCATAATAAGGTCCCACCCCGAAGGGTTTTACGCCTCAAGGGCCACATTTAAAAACATTTCCAATTCTAAATCATCCACACTAGGTGTCGGGACAATCGACAACCTTTGATCTCCAAACAACTGGAAACTCACGTCCAGAATAATAACTCAAGATTAAGAGTTAATAAGAAACAACAACTTCACTTAGTATCGACAAGTTTGATACACTACAGGGAGCAAACGAACAATAAAGATTTTTAAAAGATATCGACAAGTTCGATACCAACTAGGGTGGGGAATATAAAGAATGACAATTCGAATAGGTATCGACAAGATAGATATGAGTATTGAGGAACATTGTCATTAACTTGATTAAAGAGTAAATCGACTTGGGCAACGATAAGAGATATAAATTGCAATCAGATTATCAACATATGAAATTCTACGCTAGAGCGAGGACATAGGCAAGCCCTACGCTTTTAAGAAAATTTTCAACACATTGCAAGGCTTAACTGATATAAACGATTAAAGTAGTTTAAACGATTATTTGTTAAATAATTTCAGGATAGTTAGTCGCAAATCAGTTTGAAGGAAACATTTCCATAAAGGGGTCCACTGGAGAAATTATGTGAAAAATCAAGAATTTTATTAACAGGTATTCGTGGAAATTTTAAACTTGGATTCTCTCTATTTAGAACGTCTTTTAAACATTTTGAAGAAAATAAAAGAAATAGTATTTAGTTGAGGAATCCAATGTCATAGCTTGAGTAAAGTATTTAAGCGGGAAAGATTATATTTAAGGTTCTTTTAAAAACTTGGTATTCGAATTAGAGGTAGGGAAAAAAAACATTTCCATGCAAACTAGGAAGTATATCATTTTCTAAACACATTTGACCAAACTACATTACACCACAAAAGGAATGAATTGCATCACTTGAAAGATAAGTGAAGAGCAAACACTTGCCTCAACTTACGGAGTTCTCGATCCTAATCATGGATCTCTAACTCAACTTCTCGCTAGACTCCACACTTTTCGTGCTGGTCTTCTTACTCGGCTCTACTTCTATCTTTCTTTCATACTTTACTAACTCCACGCCAGCACACCCGTTGACTTGATAATTATTCCTCTGTTTGACTTTCCGCTTACCCGCACTGCTCTTAGCCAAGTCTCCTACTCGAACCTTTACAATGTCAAATACAGTTTCAGTACTAATTCAAGCAAAACCTTATCGTTGGCTCTATTCTACCCATGCGCGTCCTCTAACGCTTACATATACAATACATATAGACATATGCATTCATATTCACATAATAGTCTTACTATACTCAACTAAGTCACATAAACACATCACATAACCATTTCAAAACAATACAACCACGATATATTCTCGAAATAATCCATCGCCACATATAGTTAAATCCTTAGAAATCATAACATACTTTCAAGCATTGAAATCAAATAATTTAAATAGACTTTTAAATAAACTTGCAGGGGATTTTTAGAAAATTTCGGCATGATGTATTCGTTTATCGGACTATGGGCACAGCCCCTCAATATCAATCAAAAACAATTTCAACCCTGCTTTTACAAAAATAAAGCTGCCTCAACTTGCGGCAACATAAAAGTAAACAATTAATGAAAAGTACCCGCCCGAACATGCGGCAACTAGCACATAAGAAATTTATATTAGCATTAACTACTATTTACGCTACACCAATGATCGTATTTCTCACGCATTTTAATGATGCACGTGACAATCAATCATTGATGTTCGTAAGCCCTAGGGAACAACCCCTAGCACTAACTATTACTTACGCTATATCAATGATCATACCACTGGAGCATATTAATTATACTTGTGGCAATTAATCATTGGTATTCGTAAGCCCGAGGAACTAGTTGCAGAGAATTACACCAGTCCTTAAATATTGACACTTAAGACTTGTGATCTCATTGCAACTCCTCGTAGATAAACACATAATAAAATGAACCTCACAGTTAATCTTTGATAAATAACATTTAAACCGAAATATACTGCTTAAGCAATTCTCAGTACATACTCGACTCTAAATATTTAACAAGTATAGCATTTAACCGATACTATAACTCGACTACAACATTCAATCCATATAACTCATTTACAATTTACAAACTCATGTAAACTCCAACATTATACGACAATAATAATTATCAATTAAAATTAGCAATTCGTTAACCACTTACAACCCAATACCAAGTAATCAACAATTAAGACCTTCAACAAATATTCTAACTCCACCTACAACATTTAACACACATACATTTGCAACTAGCCAACTCATATAACTACCCGTTACATGACAATAATGATTAACACTTAACCATTAACAGCTACAAATTAACAATTAACCACTAAAGACCATTAAGCCCAACACATTATCGAACCCACGATTAATACCAAAAATCATAATTACAACTTACAATCATTAAACTCAGATATTAGCGAGATCACTAAATAATTTCAACAATTATAATTAACACTAACAATTAACAATCATTAGACCCGACATATAATAGGGCTCATAATTCATCCCACAATTACAATTAGCAAAAATGCTTTCCGAATTAATACACAAAACATAATAATACTCGTACTTTACAATATTAATCTAATTACGAGAATTAATACATTTAATTCGCAATTTAACTCCATAATCATATTTAACAACTATAAATCCTCCGAATTAAATCACGGAAATCAAAACAATATTATCGAAATTTAAACTAACTAAATCACAATAATCTACATAATTTATATAAAATGACAATTAGTTAATTATATCGAAAAAATAAAGTAATTAAACGAAAGAGAATACCTTTCGGTCCAATTTCCCCGAAAATTTCTCTCTCTCTCTTTATCTCTGCACTGCCTCCCTCTCTCTCCTCTCTCTCTCTCTCTCTCTCTCTCTCTCTCTCTCTCTCTCTCTCTCTCTCTCTCTCTCTCTCTCCCTCTCTCTCTCTCTACTGCTACAGTACACGTCACCAGTCTCAACCACCACCGTGAAGACCGCCTGCCGCCGTTGCTTCCTCGCACTTCCGACCACCGCCCGCGGCTACGCCGGACTGCTGCTCGCCGGCGCCGGCTGATCTCTCCCTCCGCGCATCCTCCATAGCAGCACACACAATTCACACACACACACACACACACAATTATATATATATATGTATATATATGTATCTATTTCTAATTCCCCCAATCTCTCTTCTCTTCTTCTTCTTCTTCTCTTTTTTTTCTTCTCCTTTTCTCCCGAAGCTTCTGCTGTCCCCGTGTTCTATTCGTTCTTGTCTGCTTAATGGGCTTGGCCCATTTCATATATTACTACTATAATACATCTCGGCCCAATTAACTTACCTCTATTCGCTTATATAACTAATACACAACTCTCGTAAATCGAAATTAAATAGAAAATTGTGAAATTAAAATTTTCACTTTTAAAAGTAAAGAATATAAAATTACGATCACACACATATTTTTAAAATATTTTTCGGATCAAAAATGAATTAAATATGAATTTTTCAAGTTTTGATCCTTTAAATACCATAAAACTCTTAAAATCATTTTAAAATACTAAAACACCCAAATTAATTCACCCAACCATTTTAAAAACTAAATAATATTGTAAAGATAATATTACAAAAGATTTCATGATTTTTAATTCCTCCAATAATTTTATAAAATTTACAGAGAATCAAAAATGCATGATTTAAATATATTTAAATCCTCAAAAATAAAAATAAAAATACACCAATCTTCACAGCTTACCCAAATCATCAAATGATCACATAAACAACATCTCACACACATTTCACCTTTACAACAATATTCACATAATATAATTTATAATAAATAAATATTATAAAAAAAAATCGAAATTTTCTAGGTCGTTATACTGTGCTTCGTGGTAGTGGGCAGGAGTCGCAGAGAGAGGGAGAGGGAGAGAGAGAGAAGAGAGAGAGAGAGAGAGAGAGAGAGAGAGAGAGTGAGAGAGAGAGAGAGAGAGAGAGAGAGAGAGAGAGAGAGAGAGAGAGAGGAATCTGCCAAGAGAGATGGCATGCGATGGTCTTCCGGCTGCGGTAGTGGGTTCCGGTAGCGGTGGTGTTGGCATGTATACACCCCGCGTGTATGTATTGTACTTTAATTATTTAAATGTTGTAATTAAATTAGATGTAAATTGCAAGTATATTTTTTAATTTCCGTTATTTAATTCGGAGAGTATAATTGTTAATTATAATTGTTGGGATTAGATGTGGGCCCGATTATATGTTCGGGTCTTGTGATTGTTAATTGCTAATTGTTATGGTCGTATATTGTGTTAGAGTTTATGTGATTTGACTAAGTTGTAAATGTTTGTGTGATAAATGTCATAAGTCGAGTCATAGTATTTGTTGGATGTTATACTTGTCAAGTACTTGGTGGTGAATTATATGTGGGTAAATGATTATCGGTAATGCTTATGGGTTTAAGTTATCTAAGTCAAATTATGGATATTGGTGGATGTCAAAGTTGTTAGAGTAATGTACAGTTGTTAAACTTTATGTTTCTGTATAAAGGATGTTGTTAAAATATGGTTCACTTTGAAATGGTTTTGATTAAAATTGAAGGGCTGTGACCCCGGGATAGTCCAATTTATAAAAAGGTTATTTAAAAAAAATTCTTGTAATATGAATTTATTTCCTGGTTGTATAGTTTTCAAATGTTAAATATCAAGGATAAACTGTTAGTTTATTTTCTTAATTGTTTACTGCAAGTCAGGGCAGTTTATTTTCTTAATTGTTTAGGTGCTGCAAGTCTGGGCAGATCATTTCCTTAATTGTTTAGGTGCTGTAAATCTGGGAAGATCATTTCCTTAATTGTTTATTTTCTTAATTGTTTGCTGTAAGTTGAGGCAGCTTTATTTTCGTAGTGTATATACAGTTGAATTGTGAAATTGAAAAACAGGTTGATAGTCCTATTTACGAATACTTCATGCCAAAATTTTCTAAAAATCCCCTGTACCTGCATCTAGTTGACTTATTTAATTGCAATAATAAGCAAGCATGCTATAAGTATTAATAGTTTATGTGTATATGTGATTAAGTTAGTGCTTAAGTGTTAAGTGCTATCCGTGCTGCTAGGTGTTGCTTTGCTACATGCCAAGTATATATGTATTAATTGGTGTGTATATTTGAATAGTTAATTAATCATTTTGATTAATTAATTATTTAATTATTTATTTTATGTATTAATTATTTATTTAACTTGGGGATTTATTTATTTAATTCGAGGATTAATTATTGACTCAAGGATTAAATGGTTATCTCGAGGATTAATGATTTATTTCAAGGGTTAATTATTGTCATGAGGATTAATTAGTGAGTATTGACTTAGGTTTATTAGCAGAGATAAGTAGATGTTAAATGAAGAGGGTTAGAGAGAAATGTGGTATTCTTGGTGGGATGTCATGAAGGAGGTTAGAGATGGATGCAGTATTGATTGTGGATTGTTGGGTTACTTGTGAGGTGTTTTACACCGATGAAGAACGTCTATGTTCAGAGGGGACAGTTTCGATTGTTTTCTTTCAACGGAAAAATTGGTAAGTGTAACGCCCCCTAATCCCTTACCAGGAATCTGGGTCGTCACTTCTTCATCCAACAAATCACTATTCATCCTTTAAATGAAAATTTCTATCAAGTATAGAAATTTGGGTTATTACAGTCTTCCCTCCTTAAAAGGATTCCGTCCTTGGAATCAACGTAGGTAACAGCTAAGGTTATCCATCTCGTAGTATGTCTTAATGCCTCTCACTACTCTTATCAGTTCTATGCTCCTCAATTCCTAAAAGTCCTATATACTCATCCTTAGTACTACATCCAATATTCCATTTACGAACTCCATATGAGCTCTTACGTCACTTTCTTCTCCCTTCATAACTCCTTCTACTCTAGTTCTAAGGTTTATAACCTATTGCTCTGATACCATCTCTGTAACGCCCCCTAATCCCTTACCAGGAATCTGGGTCGTCACTTCTTCATCCATCAAATCACTATTCATCCCTTAAATGAAAATTTTTATCAAGTACAGAAATTTGGGTTATTACAGTAAGCATGGTTACTACGTTCGATTTGAGTTTATAAGCGTTTATGGAATGTCAGATTTGTCATCCAAAGACTGAATTACCGTATTATGTTTGACTATAGAAGTTGACGCGCGGGCCCGATATCGGCGAATCAGACTCGTGGCAATCGCAAGAGCGTCTTACCAACAAATGATTGAACTAGAAGACTATGATACTGTAAGATAGAAGAAGAAAGCAGTATTACTGTGACGTTATATAATAGCTAAGGATAAGAGGCAAGTGAATATATCCTTCACTTATTGTTCAAGTGAAATATTTTGTGCAACTATTATTTTGACGATTTGATTATTCCCCAAACTTTTATTGCAAGTAATATTATCCCTCACTTATCGTTCAAGTGAGTTAATTTTTTTTTATTGTGATACAAATGATGATGAATAAATAAAGCTACCCAATTGTTTAACTAGTCGGGATCCCTACTAGTAAAACTTATGAACCTACTATGCTTAAATACTCATTTTAATCTCTGTGTGATGATTTTGATGAATTATTGAAGAAAATCTCGTAAATTGCTGAACTTACTTCATTCTTGTTTGGTTGCAAAATATCAAAATTGTTTTGGATTTAAGGTTAACAAATATCCTTTCTAGGACGAAAGATACATGTTGTATTATCACTGTTTTAGAGAAACTATTTGTTTATTATTTACTACTCAAAACTAGCACTTGCTGAGCATTTCTTTCGCTCATACTTGTTGTTTTAAATTCTAACTTTTCAGTAAGGTAGTTTGGCGAGACTTATCCGCATAGTTCGGAAACAGAAAATACAGAAGATATTTCGAAGATGGCTTGACTCGGGAGGTCTGGTTTTAGTGTAAGATTTATTATATTGTGAGATCTAATAATTATTAATATGTATTAGATTAGTTGGCTTGGTATACTTCTTGTCGAAGTTATACCAGTGGTTTAAGATTTGAACAAAGAGAATGTTGTAAACAAGAAAGTTTTTATTTAATGGAATTTGGATTCTTGTTTCTAGCACTATAACCTAAAAGATCTTGGATAGTTGGGGTCACAGATGGTATATTTAAATTGTTGGGTGATTACAAGGGATATTGTGCTATTAAACAGGTGAATTGATTTTGAGGATATTTGGGTAACGACCAAATCACTTGACCCCAGATTTGGGGGCGTTACAATAATAGTCTAAATCCCTCCACAAATGGGACAATTGATGGCAACCAACTAATCATCTCTATCAAGAACTACATACGGGCTTGATCCACTACAAATAGTGGTATGTAGGCAGTTTGCGGGATCTCTTAGACATTTTCACTCCTTGAGTAGCATAGAGCACGTATACTCTTGTGTGATAAATCATAATTAGGGTTCTTGGCAGGCCAACATTCGGTCCTTGAGCTTTAATTCCCGTGAATCCAGTCCGATCCTCCGAGTAATCACATCCCGTGTTTTTCGGCAACCCTAGTCATGAGCCTTTCTGGGCGGCTAATCTTAAATCTCTAGCTGTGAGCCTTTCTGGACAGTTAGACGATTTCGTATTCATTAGCGCTATTCTAGCAACGGCCTCCTAGTTTGTTGTGACAAATTCCTCCCATAATAATTGTGCCAAAATGAGGGGACTCAAATATCATCGTTTGGAGGAAATATGGCGAGTGACAATCCCGATAGTAATAAGACACCATCTCATGGCGGTAATGGACGAAACAAAGGGGACAATGGTGATGTTAGCAACAAAGACATTCTGGACCATTTGGTCAATATGGCTGAGAGGCTTGACCATTTGGAAAAAAGCTCCGAGAAATTGAAAAGGTGGCACAAGAAGTATATCAAAAAAAAAGAATGTGACTCCGACAAGGTTGGACTTTGAGTCTGAGGAAGATGCTGAGGACAAAATTGACTATGTCCCATCTGAGGAAGGAGTGGCAGAAGAGTATGAGGGTGGCTAGTCTGATGACCCGGAAGCCCAAGGTTCCGAGGGCTCACCCACTAGAAGCCTAAGTGTTTTTGACAGAATTGGCAAAAAGCTAACCAATAAGGACCTTTGCCATAAACTGGGAAGTACTGGAGGTAGAGATCGAAGAGATGACAATGGCATTTCCCACATTCAGGGCTCCGGAAGTACAGGGAGAGATCCCACTCGGTACCCCCATGAAATGGTTCCGGGAGATCTGGATCTGATGGCAGGAGGAGCAACAAACAAAGTGGCCATACCTGTGGACATAGGAGCAGGAAATCACGTTATACCAGGGTCCCTTCCGATGGGGGTACCAGCCAGAACTCCAGCTCTCATCAGAGTTCGGCTCCTAGAAAGAGTAGGACAGCTTATGAAAGTGATGATTCTGGAAGTGACATGTTTTTAGATGGAGAGAATGGACAGTTCAAAAGTATGATTGGAAGAAAGCCTTGGAGAAAATCAAAGAGGAGAAAAAGTTCAAATCTGGAACCATTGCCGGTTCGCCATTCTCTAAGAAAGTGAAAATGGCACCCTTGACGAGTTTTTTAAGATGACTACTGATTTGAAGTTTGATGGTAGCACAGATCCTGTTGAGTACTTGAGCCGTTTCAATACGGAGATGGATGTATATCAAGTGGTGGGCTTGGTTAGGTGCAGGTTACTAGCCTCCACTCTAGGTGAGAATGCCCACCAGTGGTTTAAAAGGTTACTAGCCTACACTCTAGGTGGGATTCTAGTTTATCTCTCAATTTAGGGCTACCGTGGCGTATGTCCCACCGGTTAACACTATGGCTAATATCAAGTAGAAGGACCATGAAACTCTAAGGGAGAATTTCAAAAGATTTAATGAGGAAGTGTCTAAGGTGAAGAAGGCTTCTGATGAAACCCTTCAAAATTTCCTGATAGCCGGGGTTAAGCCAGGAACCGAATTCTGGAAGGAGTTGCAAACTGAAGAGCTCGGAACACTGACTGAGTTTACCAGTATGCAGAATGCCACAAGGTGGTTGAAGAGTCAATGGCAAAACTGTCCAAGGACTCTAATTCTAAGAGTTGGAACAAAAACAAGAGGAATCACTCCTATAGCCCTAGAAACCGGGATTCCAACAAGAGGGCTTCCGAAAGTGGTACCACCAGTTTGGGAGCCCATCGCTATGATGACAAGACTACCCAAATTGCTGTCAGTGCAATTAAGGACAAAGTTTCTGTCAAGGACAGGCTTACCCCGAAGATGAGTTTCCAAAGGTATACTGAATATACTCCTTTGACTGTCCCAATCGATCAAATTCTTGAAGTGAATGAGAAGTGTGGATTATTCCAGAAGCCCCACCGGGTAGGACCCCCAAGCAGGAAAGACCAAGGGAAGTATTGTGCTTTTCATGAGGCGAATGTCCATGAGATTGCTGATTGCAGACACTGAAAGATCAAATTGAAGAGCTGATTATAAATGGAAATCTGACAGAATTTATGGTCCAAGAAGCTAGGAAATATAATGAAGGAAAAGATAGTAAAGATAAGGCACCGGGAAACCAGGAGAGGAATACCCAGGCTGATAGCATCCATACCATCTTTGGTGACCCTTACTTGGGGGTTCCAGCTGGAATGCTAGAGATACATATGCCCGGGAGGCCAAAAGGAAGCCCCTTACAAATGTTTCCCACCTTGCACAGAGGCTTCCTAAGCCTCATAGCGATGCCTTGGTGGTAATCGTAAGTATTGGTGGGATGAATGTGCATAAGGTGCTGATTGATAATGGAAGTTCAGTGAATATCTTGGCATACACTACATTCCAGAAATTAGGGCTTCAGGATAAGGAGTTACTGCCCAGCAATAATGAGCTATACGGGTGCCGATAACCAAGTTCAAATCATGGGAAAGATTAAACTGCCATTAACACTGGGTGTAGAGCCTTGCAAGGCCACCCAAATGGCTGAGTTTATGGTGGTAGATGAAGGCATCTTTATTATGCAATCCTTGGGAGACCGGTGCTGAAGGATATGAGAGTGGTAACCTTAATATACCACTTCTTAATGAAATTCCCTACCCTAAATGGGATTGGGTGTATGAAGAGGCTGCCGAAAAGGAAGATAAATCTGTCCAAGTTGAGGAAAAGGCTAACGGGGAAGCCATGATGAGAAGCTGCGACCTGGAGCTGCAAAAATTTGAGAAAACATCATGTAATGCCATCATGATAGTAGAGTTGCCAGAAGAACCTACTGAAGAGGTTCCAGTTTTTCGGGGGTAGTACCACCACAAAATTTATTGTTGGAAGCTGCCAAAAAGTAGAAGAGATTCAAAACATTCCACTGGAAGGCATGGTAGAGGATGCCTCAGACGGTGATCACGATGAAGGGATGCAGGAGAATGAGGATGGGATACCAATCGGTATGCCCTATGGTTTGCGAAGTACCGGGGTTAACTACCCCCTAGCAGATGGTGAATGGAGAATTGCCTCAAAAGAGTTCACAAGGAAGCCCATAAACTAGAGTGAAAGCTAGGAAGTTGTGAAGGGGCTCCCGATTGAAATTGATGTCGACCCCAGGATACCGGATACTCTGGAAAAGGTAGGGGCTGCCGAAGATACTATTCCCATACTGGTAGATGTTGAAGAACCTAGTAAAGTCCTAAAAATTGGGAAGCAGCTAGATGAAAGGACAAGAGAAAGGTTGACCACTATCCTTAAAGGCAACCTAGATGTGTTTGCATGGTGTCACTCAGACATGGTGGGGATTGACCCAAAAATTATGTGTCACCACTTGAATATTGACCCTGAGAGAAGGGACATCTGGCAGAAAAAGAGTTCCTTTAGTGGTGAAAGTGCTACCGCCCTCCAGGAAGAGGTAGATCGGTAATTGAAGGCTTGTTTGATTAAGGAATCCTTCTACCTAACATGGTTAGCAAACCCGATACTGGTCTGGAAGCCCAATGGGAAATGGAGGACATGTGTTGACTTTACTGATCTGAACAAAGCTTGCCCTAAGGATAGCTTTCCGCTACCCAGAATTGATCAGCAGGTGGATGCTACGGCAAACCATGCTTTGCTAAGTTTCATGGATGCCTATTCTGGGTATAACCAAATACCAATGTATGAACCGGACCAAGAGCATACCAGCTTCAAAATTGATAGAGGATTGTACTATTATGTGGGGATGCCGTTTGGGCTAATGCTGGGGCTACCTACGAAAGGCTGGTAAACATGATGTTCAAGCAACAAATTGGTATGACTATGAAAGTCTATGTTGATGATATGCTAGTCAAATCAAAGGTGGAAACCGATCATGTGTTGCATTTATCTCAGATGTTTGATATCCTAAGGAAGTATCGGATGAAGCTGAACCCCCAAAAATGTGTATTTGGAGTGGAATCCGGTAAATTTCTTGGATTTATAGTGAATCATAGAGGGATCGAGGTAAACCCTCGCATGATCAAGGCATTGATGTAATTGAGATCCCCAAGAAATGTTAAGGAAGTCCAAGGGCTTGCCGGAAGGGTGGCAACCTTAAATTGATTTGTGTCTCGGTCTTCCGACAAATGCAGAGAATTCTTCAAGGCAATCAAGAAGGGTCAAAACTTCGAATAGACCCCTGAATGTGTAGGAAGCCTTCAAAAAGCTAAATGAGTAGTTGGGAAGCCCACCACTTCTCTCCAAACCTCTGGAGGGTACTCTGTACTTGGAAGTTTCTGAATACTGTATAAGTGCTGTATTGATCTGGGAGGAGGAGCAAGTGCAGTACCCGGTTTACTATGCGAGCAAGAGGTTATTGGACACAGAAACCTGGTACCCCAGCATGGAGAAGCTGGCATATGCCCTGATACTGGCTTTCAGAAAGCTGAGGCCTTACTTTCAGGTCCATAGAATTGAAGTAAGGACATCCTTCCCGCTAAGGCAGGTGATACATAAGCTAGAAGCCTCCGGTAGAATGATGAAATGGGCTGTCGAACTGGGACAGTTTGATATAGATTACAAGCCACGAAATACTATCAAAGGCCAAGCACTGGCTGACTTCTTATTGGAGTTTCCCCCAAATTTTGAGGCTACTGGAGAAGAGTGCATACGGCTACCCCCAACAACCAAAAGGGATACCGAGGGTCCCCACTAATGGTGGAATCTGTATATTAATGGGGTAGTGAATAATAATGGGGCAGGTGCTGGGATAGAATTGGTAAGCCCAAAGGGGCACCAAATGCAGAATGCCATACACTTCGGCTTCAAGGCTACCAATAATGATGTTGAATATGAGGCTCTGATTACTGAGTTGAAACTAGCTCTAGAAATGAAGGTTGAGTACTTGAATGTTTTTAGTGATTCTATATTGATTGTGTGGAAAATCAAGGGGGCTTCCAGAGCAGGGGTCCCCGTACTGAACTTTATATGAGGTATTCCCAAGAACTCATTTGTAAGTTCAAAGTATTGAACCTGAATCAGGTCCCAAGGGTGGAAAATGCCAATGTTGACGTCCTTGCTAAGTTGGGATCCCAAAAAGAAGCTATTTTGTTGGGGGTGATTCTCCTTAAAGTACAACTCCAGCCAAGCATCCATCGAGAGGAAGTCATGGAGATAGAGTTTTAAGCGAAAAGGCAATGGACAACCCCTATACGTGAGTACATTACTAAGAGGGTGCTTCCGGAAGATAAAGATAAAGCTCGAAAACTCAAATACAAGGCTTCCGCTATGTGATTTATGACGGTATCATATACAAGAGAGGTTTTAACCAACCCATACTTAGATGTATATCCGAGAATGAATCTGAGTATTTCCTAAGGGAATTTCATGAAAGCATCTTTGGCCATCACTCGGGGGGTACCTCCCTTGCCCATAAGGTACTTCGACAGGGCTACTACTGGCCATTATGAAGGCTGATGCTTATGACTTCGCTAAAGCCTGTGATTAATGTCAAAGGTTTGCTAACTTAATAGCAACCCAGCTGTGGAGTTACGGCCTATTGTAAGCCCCTGGCCCTTTGCAATATGGGGAATTGACTTAATTGGGGAGCTTCCAAAGGGCAAGGGTGGTGTGAAATATGTTGTGGTGGTTGTTGACTACTTTACCAAGTGGGCTGAGGTGGAACCCCTAGCTACCATAATCGCATGTAAGTTGAAAAAAATTGTTAAAAAAACCATTATATATAGGTACGGGGTACCATACAAGCTGATTTCAGAAAACGGAAAGCAATTTGATAGTAAAGAAATGAGAAGTCTATGTGAAGACTTGGGGATAAAGAAAGACTTTTCAGTCATTTGCCATCCCCAAAGCAATGGGTAGACGGAAGCTGTGAACAAAATCATTAAGCACATTTTGAAAGCCAAGCTGGAAGACAGGAAGAAGCTGGCCAGAGGAGCTTCCAATGGTCTTGTGGTCTTACCGGAGAGTCTCCCTTTGTCCTAGCCTATGGCTGTGAGGCCATGATCCCCGTGAAGATAGGGGCAGGATCCTACAGGAGGGGGATAATTTCAGTTAAGAAATAAATGAAATAAATCAGAGACTAACCCTTGACATGGTGGAAAAAATGCGGGCTACCGCGTAGTTGAAGCTTGCGGCTTACCAACAGAGAACCCGCAAATACTATAACAACAAGGTACGGCCTCGACCTCTTAAAGTTGGCGACCTGGTGCTGAGAAGAATGATGCCTAACATGCGGGTTCCCGGACATGGAGCCTTTGGGGCAAATTGGGAGGGGCCTTAAAAAATAAAATCCATTTTCTAGGACGGCACCTATGACCTTGAAGACATGGCTGGAAACACTATTTCCCGTGCTTGGAATGTCGAGCACCTTAAAAAGTATTATCAGTGTGACAACCCGGGTCCAATCCCGAGCCTAATCCCGAGCCTTTTTCGAAAATCGGGTCCAATCCCATTTCGAATCCGAAATAATCCAAAGTAAACTAGCCAAATTGCAGCCAACTTGGGTAGTCTACAAGCCCACCACAGGCCCCCAAAAGATGATAATTTGTTGGTGCAATTAGTAGTAGTACTTTTGCTTATATATTGAACTAATGTCCCAAATCTACTCGATGTGAGACTGGGATGTTACAAACTCCCCCACTTAAACTCCTGACGTCCTCGTCAGGTCTGAACGGATATCCCATAGTTCCAAGATCGTTCCTCTCTAGCCATTATGGGATAATACCGGCTGGCTTCGTGTCCCCACCTCCGGACCTCTGTCCATTGTGGGATAATACCACCAGCCTTCGTGTCCCCACCTCCGGCAACTTGACGAATCAAGCTTTCGAGAGTCGGCTCTGATACCATATGTGACAACCCGGGTCAAATCCCAAATCGTTTTTCGAAAATCGGGTCAAGTCCTGATTCCGAATCCGAAATAAGCCAAAGCATACTGGCCCAATTGCAGCCGGCTTGGGTAGTCCACAAGCCCACCACAGGCCCCCAAAAGATCATGATTTGTTGGTGCAATTAGTAGTAGTACTTTTGCTTATATACTGAACTAATGTCCCAAATCTACTCGATGTGGGACTGGGGTGTTACAATCAGTAAATCGAAAAAGAAATTGCAGCATTATTTTTCAGTTAATCAAATTTAAAATTAATTTCTTATTAAAGTATTACGCATTAGATTTTTTTTTGTCAAGTTTTTACATAAATAATATATTAGAATCAAATTTTATATATGTCAAATATGATTTAGTAAATATTTATAAAATTATACAGTAGAATCAAATCCTTTAAAAAATAGTAAATACAATTGTTCTTCCTTGAATTCTACATAATTGGATTTTCTTTGAAACAATGATCATATTATATGGATATGGAGTTTTTCACTCTAAAGGTCACAATAAATAATCTTTTATAATTACGATTTTAATCGAACTTAATAAAGATATTTTGATGCCCGAAACGTAAAAAATTTGTCAACTATCATCGGGTTGTTATTTTTTAATTAATTTAGTTATGAAGAATTGTTTTTCTTATAATGTTATTCTTTTTTATAATTTTAATTGTGTAGATTAATTATACAATTTTTGTAACAAAATCATCAACCAAAATTACAAAATTAATTGAAAACTTGCGCATTTACTTAGTTTTGTGCGAAATTTACATCTATATGCTTAGGTTTTAGATTAAAAAATAAATAAATGAATTTATAATGGGTTAGTAAAAACTTTTTATTCTAATTTTTAAAAACTTTTTTGTCTGTATAAATATATCTTCGCTTTTAGCATCAAAATTGAAACATATTCCCGTGAAAGAATACCATCAAACTTAACGTTTATCATCGAAAATGATTACTTTTGTTAAATTTTTCACAAAAATAATTATTTTCACAAAAAGTTATAAGGTAAATTTTTCCCTCTCATTTCTTTACACTTTACTTTTTGTGAAGTTTTTCTTAATTTTTTTCATTCCAAAATGTATCCAAAAAATAAAAATTTATAATATAAAAATAATTACATCTACTACTTTACTCCACTAAACTTACTTTATTACATAAAATATTGATTGATCTTACTATTTTACTCATTTTTTTTCATTTTTTTACAATTTTTTTAATTTTCGTGCCCAACTTATTTGTTAATACTCCATCTGTCCCTAATTAGTTGTCCAGTTTGACTTTTCAATGGTCAAATTAATCAAATTTTGACTGAAATTTACATATATTGTATATTTGGAAAAAATAAAAAAAAAGTTATATCATTGTAAAGTATATCTAATGTAACACCCCAGTCCCACATCGAGAAGATTTGGGACATTAGTTCAATTTATAAGACAAAGTACTACTAAGTGCACCAACAAATCATGATCTTTTGGGGGCCTGTGGTGGGCTTGTGGATTACCCAAATTGGTTGCAATTGGATCAGTTTACTTTGGCTTATTTCGGATTCGTGATCGGGACTTGACCCGACTTTCGAAAAAGACTCGGGATTTGAACCCGGTTGTCACATCTAATCTATTTTAATATGTACATCTCCGTTTTTTAAAATAATAGAAGGATAGGTTTTAATCTTCGATAAAAAATTGGTCAAATTGACCACTTAAAAATTAAACTGGACAACTAATTTGGGACGGAGGGAGTAGATGAGAAGGACGGAAGGAATAGTGTATTATGCAAAATACATTAATAACAAAATTATTGGGCTAGACCTTTTTTATAATGTTAAATACAGCAGAAAAAACAAAGAAAGAAAAGAAAAGGTAATTATGTTTATGATCTGATCGAATTAGACATAATTTTATTTGAGTGCTAAATTTTGAAAGCAAGGGGGAGAGGAATTGTTTATACATAGTGTGAAATTTATATAAATATGAGTTTTTGCTTATATACAAACCACTCTTAAAATAAGTACTAGAAACCAATACTAAATATATTATATTTTATCTATTCTAGTTTTTGCTCAAATACAAACCACTCTTAAAATAAGTACTAGAAACCAATACTAAATATATTATATTTTATCTATTCTAAGGGTCCCGCCAGGGTCATTTCACAAAAAATGTCCTAAATTAACTCATCAACGTCCAGCAAAAATAAAAAAATAAAAAAAATACTGTTCAGGCCAACGTCACTGTCACGTCATCACAGTGAACATTTTTTTTTGCTGAATAGAAGGTAAATTATTACACAATTTTTGTATTGGGTACCCCTTGGTCATTAGTTTCGTTAGTTTGGTCGTTAGATTAGCTTGAAAAATTCAATATAAATATAAATATAAATATAAATATATATGTACTGTAGTAAGAAGAGAAGGGATGTATAGAAAGCAAAGCAAAGCGAAGCCGGCTGCAGCTGTGTGTACTAAGAAGTTGAATCTAATAAATTTCTTGTGTCCCCTCAATTGTGTTATTGCTTTCTGCCCTCAATCCCTTTGATCTTCATCACCACCTATACATGGCCAAACCGGAACCGGAACCGGAAAACCGGACCGGACCGGACCGGGTCAAAACCGGTCAAAACCGGCCCGAACCGGAACCGGCCCTAAATCGTCGGTTTATTTATTTTAAAGGTTCAGGTTCAGATTTGTATGTATTGAAACCGGTGAACCGGCGGTTCAAACCGGCGGTTCGAACCGGTGGTTAACCGTTAGTAATGACTGGCTATGTATTAATGTAGTATAGATTATAAAAATTATTGTAATAAATTTTATTATTTGTTGTATTCTTGTAAAACATTTAAAATTTATTGTAATATATTTACTAATCTTTTAATAAAAAAAAAGTACCAATGAATTTAACATTAAATTAATTTACGTGAAAGTACCACTTAATAAAAGTATCAAGATTCAGAAAAACTTATCGTATTTCGAAAAAAAAAAGTATCAAGTATAATGTATATATAAGGTTCAAACCGGAACCGGAACCGGGTCTTGAACCGGGTCAAAACCGGGTCAAACCCTGAACCTGAATCGTCTGAACCGGAATCGGCGATTTATATTCTGTTAAGGTTTAGATTCCGGTTCAAGATTTTTACAAACCGGAACCGGCGGTTCACGAACCGGAACCGGCGGTTCATGAACCGTGGCCATGTATCCACCACCCCCCAAATCATCCCATTATTATTATTATTATTATTATTATTAATATTATTATTTACTTTCAGTCATCTTTTTACTTGTATAGTGCTGATCAGTTTGTTTCTTTTTTATACAAGATTACAATAAAGAAAGAATCTATGTAATATTCTTTCTTAAAATTCAAGACTTGATTAATCTGGGACTGGGTTGTGTGTAATAATACATACATATTAAATACTTGCTAGTTGTGCTTAGTTGAAAGATGGGCTGTTTTCCATGTTTTGATTCAAAGGAAGAGGAAACGTTGAATCTACAGAAACAGCAGCAGCAGCAGCAGCAGCCTAATGGTTATAAAGATGGTCACCTAACACAACCCACCAATATTTCTAGATTAGCTTCTGGTCAGTTTTCTTATTATGATTGTGTTTGTGTGTTTCTTTATTCTGTTGATTGATCTGATCTGTTGTTTTGATTTTCTCTTTTTCTGATTGATTCTTGGTTGTTTCCATGGTTTTTTGTATGCCATTTTGGTTGATCACGCCGTTGAAATTGAGCACTTCTAATTTTATTTAATTTTATTAATATAATGTATGTCAACCCCCAGTGTTGAGTATTGGCCTATAGAATTATATTCAACTACTATCTGTATTTTAGCTGCCAAAGATTTATGGGTTATCAAGATCATTTTAGTGTTTGTTAGATTTTTACTGACTTGATTCATATATTGTCGATTTCAAGCTCTAGAAATAGGTTGTCGATTGATTCTAATTACATGGTGTGCCACCATCTCAATTATATTGCCAACTAGATCTTTACTAAATTTGTTGGAATTTAAATTTGTTGGAATTTTCAGGAGCCGATAGGCTTAAGTCTAGAAGTAATGTTGGTGGAAAGAGGGAACAAAATGGTTTAAAAGAACTAGCTGATGCTCAAATTGCAGCACAAACATTTACTTTTCGCGAGCTTGCAGCTGCAACAAACAACTTTAGACCGGAGTCCTTTATAGGGGAAGGAGGATTTGGCCGTGTCTATAAAGGAAGGCTTCAAAGCATGGGTCAGGTAAACTCTTCCTTCTTTAGTGGGCAATACGTGTTCATTATAATTATTTAATTTATCATTTGTAAAATGCAGAACCTTAAATCTCTTATTTTTAAGATCCCTTACTCTATGTGTTTGAGCACTTTATACCATTAATGGACCGTCCTTTAGCATTAGATTTACTTAACTGTTACAACCCTTGAATTAAATGATCCAACAAAGATAGTTTTGTCTTACGATCTAACAAAGATAGTTTTGTCTTCTTGTTCCAATTTATTTCCTCTAATACTTGATGGCACTTTTGATTGCATGTTGCACTTAATTTGAGTACTTTCCTTTGTACAGTTGTTTTTGCCAGAAATGATAAGGATCGTCTAATTCATCATTTGCGCATGCTTTCTTACTGTTATATTTTATTTCAGTTGTAATAATAAAAAGGTACCCTTTGATGTTAAGGGGATTTCATCTGAGGGTTTAAAAGATGTTATACATATTAAAAAGCTTTAATCTTTGAATTTCGTGTCAATTGACTTGAGCAAATTGGTAGGAAAACACCTTCAGTTTGAGATGCTTCGTTATCATTTAATAATTTCTCAAAAGATGATATTTATGTACAGTATTCTTTATTGAAAGAGAAACTACGTCTACAGCATTCACTATTCTAATTGTAATGCACAAGTCTATTCTTTTGTAATTGTATTTGTATGAATTCTTTACTGCATTTTCTTTACTTCCTGTGTAGGCATTCTAGATTTATGTGTCAGACCTTCATGATTTATAGTATTATTGCTCCTTTCTCATGTGTGGATTATACAATATTTTTTTCGCGTTGATTAATAGCGATCTGTTAATTGCTTAACTTCTCAGGCCTCAAAAATATTGGCAAAGAAATGAAAAATAACACAACTATGATGCAACTGTTTGTGCATTACCTCAACTTGTGCACTGAGCTGCATCGATATAATAAAACATCTGGTGTTGGTATGTTACAAAACAAGGACATGGTAACTGTTATTAGTTCTTTACACTGCGTGCATCCAGAATAGTTTGGATAATTATAACTTGCATCACCAGAATTTTTTTATTTTAGGCTAATTATCACTGCCAGGATTTGTGCTCATGTCACAGTTTACACTTATATATAGATAAGATACGACTAGAGGATGAAATTATTGAAGAAGAAATTAGAGGCAGCAAGAGCATATATATATATATATATATATATATATATATATATATAGGCTAGTGATCAAATAGAAACCTCCCTTAAAATAGAAATTAGAAACCAACAATAAATATATTATATTTCATTTATTCCAAGGGCCCCGCCAGGGGCACCTTCACAAAAAATGCCACAAATTAACTTACCAATACACAGTAAAAAAATAAAATAAAAAAACTGTTCACTCGATGACGTCACTGCCACGTCATCAGCGTGAACAGTATTTTTTTTTTTTTTTTGCTGAATGGAGCCTATAATATTATAAAATTTTTGTATTGGGGTACCCCTAGTTTGGTCATTACATTAGCTTTAAATATTAGATTAGGCTTTAGTTTCTAGTTTCTATTTTAATTTGGTTTCTATTTGAGTAGGACCCTATATATATATATATATATATATATATATATATATATATATATATATATATATATATATATATATATATGAGTTGCACTCCATAACAAACAATAAAGAACACCTCATATCTAATTTAATATAAGAGTTCCGTCATGGCACCCAATACAAAAAGTTGTTATTTTTTTTACCCTCTATCCATCCAGCAAAAAAATAAAAAAAATTACTGTTCATGACGACGTCAATGATGACGTCAGCATGACGTCATCATGAACAGTAATTTTTTTATTTTTTATTTTTTTGCTGGATGGATAGAGAGTAAAAAAATAACAATTTTTTGTATTTGGTGCCCCTGACGGGGCTATTGGATCTATTAGATCTAAGGTGTTTTTTATTGTTTGTTATATAAGGTGTTCTGTATGGAGCAATGACATATATATATATATATATATATATATATATATATATATATATATATATATAAAGAGTAAGGTTCCAGAGAGAACTCCCTTAAAAAGAGAACCAGAGAACCCGAGATTCAAAACAAAATTCTAAATATTTTTTAATTTATTTTCACAAAATAATTGTACTAACACATTTTAATCGTCATTATATAATTTTTAAAATCAATATTTGAATCATTAATTAAATATTGAAATGAATTTATATACAATTTCCAAAATATTTCACTATGATTCAAAACCAGATTCACAAAATTTATGAGATTCAAAAACAGATTCTAGAAATTTATCATAATTTTTTAATATTTACAAACAAATTGTTGTTTGTAATTTGATTTTTTGGAAGCACGGTTATGATTTTTTTCGATTTTAAAATTATTGTTTTAAAGTGATTCTCTCAGTTCTCTTTTTAAGAGGGTTCTCTCTTGAACCTTGGCCTATATAAAAATATATATCTGATATATCTTTAAGTTGAGTAGCTGCTACATATAGCGCTACTACTACCAACTGCTTACATGATTACATACACCTCATTATAAAAATTAAAACTTACCGGTAGAGTAATGATTACTTTATAAAATTACTGCTAGAATAGAAATAACTGCCTCTGAGCCTCCACATCTGATACTTTTTGCAGTAATTATACTGTAATAATTACTTTTTTACTGATACTTAACTAACTTTTTGCTCAAGCTGATAAACCCCGGTGATCGATTTTATTTAGATCAGTAAGGTGCCTGCAGTTAAGTTGTTATATCTTAAAATTGATTATTACTGAGAGAAATGTGGTTCTCCTTAACAGGTTGTAGCTGTGAAGCAGTTGGATAGAAATGGGCTTCAGGGTAACAGGGAATTCCTTGTTGAAGTGCTGATGCTAAGTCTTCTGCATCACCCAAACCTTGTCAATCTAATTGGATACTGTGCTGACGGGGATCAACGGCTTCTTGTGTATGAGTTTATGCCACTAGGATCACTGGAAGACCACCTTCATGGTAAAACTTAAATATATTATAATTTGTTCCTTCGAATTTTTCATCATTAGATGGTTGGACAGAATAATATATGCTGACCTGTGCGGACTGTAAGAGTGAAATCAAGTTCAAGGAGGAACAAGAAAATATGAATGACATTTAAACAAAACAACAATTTGACATGAATCAGTGTAGCCATGCTCCACAAACCACAGAATTTTTATTAATAATAATCTTAAGGTTTTGAAAGGGAATATCTGTAGAAGAAACAACTTGGCTAAACTTCCTAAGCGGGTAAATATGCCTCCAGGGGCACTGCCCCTGAACCCCCCCCCCCCCCCCCCCCGCCACGCAAGCTAGAGCCTATCAAGGCGCTGCACCTTCGGACCTGACTCTTACAAGTACTATGGGCAGCTACCGATTCAGGCAACTATCAGACAAGCATACTCGAGAAGATGCTGTTCAAATATTGTCAAAAATTATTTTGGTAATAAGTACGATTAGATTTTGTGTTCTGAATTTTGAAACCCAAGTATGTGAAAGGTGATAGATGTGATTAGGATAAGATATTCCGGGGAAACTGGCCAAATTGGCACAGAAATAGGGGTAGATGGCTGCTGGCCCAAAATGACACTTAAAAACAGTGGCCCCGATTTAGCACTCATCTTAGGCATATAGTATATGTGTTTTCCTTTTAATTAAAACTGCTCTCTTGTTCTTCTTGAAGTTTACAACCTCCACTTTTTTGCCTGAGACTATGAACAAGAATCAAACAGACCATCGGGATTGAAAATTAGATGGTGTCGCCTGACTTAGATTTTACTTAAATCAGACATGTCTTCAACTCAAAACTGTGGCGTCAATTGCAGATTGGGGCTTTGTTTTGATTTGCTGTTGATATTATCTGTTTCTTCTCGAGACCCATTTTATATACCATTTGGTTGGGAGTTTCGGTGCATGTATGATGAATGGATGACTGCGATGAATGATGTCAGTTTTACTCTGTTTTAGATATATTTAAGATACTTGCGAGTGTTTGTGAGGGGCAGTGCGGAAACGGATGGTGAATAAAAGTCTAACTATGTAATGTGTTTTCGTATTGTTGTATATATTAAACTTGTTATACCTACAAATGTAATCTTGTAAAGCGTTTCAGGTTATAACGCATTTCTTTGGTCTTTTTTTTTTCTTGAATAGAAATTTTTTTAACTTGACCAATCATAACAAAAGTGCTACAAGTGTTTCATCTGTGCTAAACTGGGCCATAATTCTTTAAAAGAGTGCTATTTTGAACATTATAACTACAAATTCTTACAAAAAGGCCCAACACCCGATATCCCACTGGTAAAAAACATATTCGTTTGTGATGTTCGAAGTCGTCATGCAGCCAATTATTGTTTGTAAGTAGACGCGTGAATTATGACTGTTTATCGGCAGTTCATATATATTCCCTCTTTGCAAATCTTAGTCTCTTCACAGCTCATTACATGTATATACTGGAAAAAATACTTCCCTTCCCTGTTCTGCAGCCCAAAAATTGATAAACAGACTCTATTGGTTTGCATATACTTGTTGATTTAAAGACTTTTACTGTGTTGTGACATCTCTGTGTGAACTGATTATTCCATTACAGAATATGTAAATAACCCGCTTGCTATGTATTATTACGAACTCTTCACCTAGAGTTCCTAACTTTCATGTGCAGATCTTCCACCAGATAAAGAATCTCTAGACTGGAACACACGGATGAAGATTGCAGCAGGTGCAGCCAGAGGGTTAGAGTTTCTCCATGACAAGGCAAGTCCTCCAGTTATCTATAGGGACTTCAAATCATCCAACATATTGTTGGAGGAAGAATTTCACCCTAAGCTTTCTGACTTTGGACTTGCAAAACTTGGCCCTACTGGAGATAAGTCTCATGTTTCCACCAGGGTTATGGGAACTTATGGTTACTGTGCTCCTGAGTATGCCATGACTGGACAGTTGACAGTAAAATCTGATGTGTATAGTTTTGGTGTAGTATTCTTAGAGCTTATAACTGGACGTAAAGCCATTGACAGTACTCAACCACAAGGACAGCAGAACCTTGTCACATGGGTAATTCACATAAATTAGGCTTCGAGTATAACCTTTTATTGTTCTCTTTGTGTTGGTATAAAGATTTATATTATGTTATCGATGTTATGTAATTGCAGGCAAGACCTTTGTTCAATGACCGCAGAAAGTTTGCAAAATTGGCCGACCCAAGGCTACAAGGTCAGTATCCAATGCGAGGGCTATATCAAGCTCTAGCTGTGGCATCCATGTGTATCCAGGAACAGGCTGCTGCCCGTCCTCTAATTGGGGATGTGGTAACTGCTTTATCTTATCTTGCGAACCAGGCATATGACCCTAGCTCAGCTCCTGGAAATGGCTACAGGTTAAATGGAGATAGAGATGAGAAAAATAACAGAGGTAGTGGAAGATTTTTAAGGAATGATGTTGGGGGAGGATCAGGCCGCAAATGGGACTTGGAAGGTTCTGAGAAGGATGACTCGCCAAAAGAAACTGCTCGGATGCTAAACCGGGACTTGGAAAGAGAACGAGCTGTAGCAGAAGCAAAAATGTGGGGAGAGAATTTGAGAAACAAAAGAAGGGCACAAGGCAGTTTTGATGCTAGTAACGGGTAGTATTCCTTTGTACAATGAGTTGTAACTTTTGTTTTTATTTTCTTTGTAAAACAGCAGGGGAGATGGAGAAAACCCCACAAGTAGAGCTTTGGTAACTTGGTTTTATAAACAGAACATGGAGGCCAGCCCTCTCTTCTTTTTCTTCTGTTGTATCTTTTGTCTTTCAACCGCACACAGAGAAGCAGCGCAGAGCAGCTCTGAACAGATTTACTATTAAAGTTGAGACTAATGCAAGCAGCACATAAATGACTTATTTAAGAACTTTTTCTCGAGAGGCATCCAAATGGCACTTCTGCTAGCTCCGGCATAGTATTTAGTCTGCGGAAAAGAACAAAAACTTTTGTGAGTTGTGGTCTGTAACTTGCAGTACTGCTTTTTATTGCATTGAAAGAAGTTTTATACTACTCCCTCTATCCCGGTCATTTGTTTACGTTGTTTGGAGAGTGTCTGCCACGCATTCCAAGGTGCTATACTTTATATGCACCTTAAAATGCGTGCCAGACAGTCTTAAAACAATGTAAAGAATCTAATGGGACAGAGGGAGGATGTGGTTTGCCTTTGAAAAGCTTATACGATAAACTTAATTCTGTTGTCAAATTAAATCCTTTTAGCTATATAGTATTCATGCTTGTATATTGAACGGAATATTGTCGTCGTTTGTACTAAATTCATGGTTATGATATATATTTTCTTTGTAGATCAGATTTGCAGCAAAAAAAATAACCAACTTATTTAATCATAAAGAAACAAAATTAAAAGATCGATTTGTTTAGATTGCTTAAATAAATTTTTTTTGGGCTTTTTCGATAAATATATTGTCAAAAGTAAATTTTCGCAAGTTTACTTTTGTTAAGAAAAGCTATTTGCAAAAATATTATCTTAGCTGTAATGACTGCGCAGCAGGTTGCATTCAGTTGCATATGTGGTTGCATATGCAACTTTTTATACCTTTTTTTTTGCATGTGATTGCATATTCAACGGAATGCAACTGAAAAATGAAAGTGGAATGTTCATTTTTTTTGCCAACTCCAGTTGTATATAAGGGCGGCACAGCCGCTTATGAAAATTCAAATCTTAATTGCGTATAAGGTTAGTTGCATGTGGTTGCATATGCAACTGGATGCAGCCTCATATGCAACTGGATGCAATTGAAAAACGAAAGTGGAATTTTCATTTTTTTTGTCAACTTCCAGTTGTATATAAGGGCGGCGCAGCCGCATATGAAAATTCAAATTTCAATTGCGTATAAGGTTAGTTGCATGTGGTTGCATATGCAACTGGATGCAACCTCATATGCAACTGAATGCAACTGAAAATTGAAAATGGAATTTTTTATTTTTTTTTACCAACATCCAGCTCTATATAGGGCTACGCAGCAGCAAAAAAATGAAAATTTAACTTCCGGTTTTCATTTGCATTCAGTTGCATATGTAGTTGCGTTCAGTTGTATGTATAACGCCTTAGAAATTTTTAATATTTATAATTATTTATTTAATCTTAAATGTGAATTATGTGACGTGAATTTTTTTTTAGGAGGTGAAATATGTATGATATTATATTTGTGGGTTTATTGATGATTTATATGTGTTTGTATTATTTCTTTAGTAGTTGAAATTGTTGTTGGTGTTGGAATGAATTGGTTTGGAATCAAAATACAGGTGAATAGTCCGTATTACGAATACTTCATGCCGAAATTTTCTAAAAATTTCCCTGTATCAAAGTTTATTTATTTATCTAATCAATTTCAATACAAGAGAGCAAGCTTAATTGATAAGAGTTGTGTGTGCATTGAATTCTATTTTCTAAAACTCTCAGACTGTTTTTAAATATATATATATATATATATATATATATATATGTATGTATATATATGGATTAAATCATAGTTTTATTATATATCTAAAAAGGTTTTGAGGTTGTCATATCTGTATGTATATAATTATTCATGTGTTTGTGAGTATTTTATTATATAAAGTATATGTTTATTAGTGGGTAGTCGAGGCGTTACAGGTTGGTATCAGAGCTGTCAGGTTTTGGTCACTGAAACAAGCCAGGTTAGGTATAATATATGTGTAGAATAGGATCTGAACCCTTATAGACATAGGATAGGAGCGATAGGTGTAGGTTATCATTAGGACAGTAGGTGATAGGTTTAGGATATTCTTTTATCGCTTTAGTACCTTCTTTTTGTGCGTTATCGTTATCACAGGTGGTGGATGCTTCTGTAGACTCACCCATTTCCCGACGCATAATTATTTAAGTTCGACCTAGAGTAAACCTGGGGAGTTAGTGAGCAACATGGTTCGGTTTATTACGCTATCACCAGTAATTGTACCAGTCCACGCAGAGACGCTTTTACATGTTGTTGATGATAGGAATTATTTTCAGCATTTATCTTTTAGTAGTTGGATTGTTAACAGTGTACCTTAAACTCTAAAATTGTTGTGTATTTTATTCACTCCGTTGGTACCATGACCTTTGTTTTCTTATTAATTACTCATTTTTCATTATATTTTGGGTTGTCTGAATATCTCCTGTTAAAATTACTTGTTTAAGATAATACCTATGTTTCCCTGTTCCTTTACACCGTTATAACTTTTGTGATCACAGACAACTCCAAATTTCAGGATTTGTAAACCCTATTTCTGTACATATTAGCCTGTTGTATAATAAGTTACTTGTTTTCTTATCAGAATCATGCCTCCAAAGAAGAAAACACATACTGCAAATCCTGGAAACCAGAACACTGGCAATCAAAATCCAATTGACCCGACTATGACTCAAATCCTTCAACTCCTTCAACAACAAACAGCCGCACTAGCTCAACAACGACCCGCTCAACCAATTGTGACATTTAAAGCTTTTCAAGCTGTGCACCCTCCAGAGTTTAAAGGTAATGTTAACCCAATAGAAGCTAGGGGATGGCTAAATGCGATAGAGAAAGCTTTTGTGTTGGTAAGGGTAGGAGAAGATCAGAAGACGGAATAGGCTAGCTATTACTTGAAAGCTGAAGCAAACTATTGGTGGGAGTCAACCAAGCTATTGGAAGGTGAAGGAGTGATTACATGGCAGAGATTCACAGAGTTATTTCTCGAGAAGTATCTCCCAAGATATATGCAAGATCAGCTGGAGATTCAGTTTCTAGAATTAAAGCAGGAAAACATGAGGGTGGCAGAATATGAGGCAAAATTCACGGAGCTAGCAAGGTTTGTTCCTGAATATGTCAATACTGAGGCGAAGAAAGCTAAGAGGTTTCAACAAGGTCTAAAGTCGTGGATACGTAGCAAGGTGGCAGTATTTCAGTTAGAGAACTATGCACTGGTGGTGGAGAAAGCTATGATTGTTGAAGGTGAAAGTGAACTGTATCAGAAGGAGAAGGCAGGAAAGAAAAGAAAGATAGAAAGTACTGAGGGAAGTCAGAATCCAAGAGGTAATAATAACAATAACAAGTTTAAGCCAAGGAGTGAGGGCCAGTTTGATAAGAACCAAGGTTTTCAGAAGCCAAAGAATGGAAACGGTGGTCAAGGTAAACGTTTTCAGAATACAAATCAGCAACTTGCAATCAGACCGGCTCTACCTGAATGTACAACTTGTGGGAAGAAACACTCGGGAGTTTGTCACAGACTAAGTATTACCTGTTTCAAGTGCAACAAGAAGGGACATTACGCGGGAGAGTGCACGACTTTAAAACCAGGGATAACATGCTATAATTGCGGGAAAATTGGTCATATTGCTAAAGATTGTGAAGAACCAATGCAAATATCACATGCTTTGAGGACAGTCGGACCCCCATCGACAAATGCTTTGAGGATAGCTGGACCCCCAGCCCAGACCCAGATGTCTTCACCTAGGGCAAGAATTTTCCACATGACAATGCAGGATGACGTTCAGGAAATGGATGCTGTCGCAGGTACACTCCCTGTGAACTCAGTAGAGGCTAAAGTTTTTATTGATTCTGGAGCAACCAAGTCTTTTGTTTCCAACAAGTTTGTTAGTAAATTGCAATGCGAAATTTGACCTTCAGAGCAAACTTTAGTGATAAAGGTGGCAAATCAAGATAGAGTCCTCGTTAATTTGGTGTGTCCTTAGTGTAATATAGAGATAGGTGGTTACCTTTTCTATGTCAATTTGATACCCTTCGAAATGGGAGAATTTGATGTAATCTTAGGAATGGATTGGTTGGCTGATTTTGATGCACCAATTGAGTGTAGAAAGAAGCAGGTAAGATTAAGTATTGAGGATGATATGGAAGTAATATTTCAAGGACAAAGGCAGGTGAAGAAATTTCTGAACAATATGCAAGCTAAGAGGTTACTTAAACAAGGTTGTGAAGCGTATGTAGCACATGTGGTAGATGTAGAGAAGCAAGCACCAAAGATAGACGACATACCTATAGTTAACGAGTTCCCTGACGTTTTCTCGAAGGATTACCCGGTTTACTTCCAGATCGAGAAGTGGATATTAGAGTTGTTAGAGCTTAATTCGATTGAAAATTTGATTTTGAATATGGTATTAAAGGGTAGTGACCCCGTGATAGTTTGTGTTACGAATAAGATATACACGTTTCAAGGTAAATGGTTATTAGTTTTGAAAAGGTTACTCAGTAAAACAATGGTATTAAGGATGGGTAGAAGTTTCCCAGTTATTCCCTTCGCGAGTAACATTGTACGTTGAAAGTGAAGTAAGAATGATTGGGGGATTTCTTGATATTCTTTTTCTCAAAGTTTTATCTGGGGCAATCTGAGTTATAAGTAGGAGCGTGGAAGCTGTGTCAATTATTTTAGTTTTGTGGATTTTATTTAAAGACTTATTTAGTTATTGTGTATTGCCAGTCGAGACAGATTTCGTTTTAGATTTTACTTATATCTGCGAATTATTGTGGATGATTGGGTTAGTACTTGAGGCGTTGTATACAGGGCATAGTCCATTATACAAATAGGTCATGTGCGATTTTCGGTAGAAAAGGGATCGTCACGTGCGAGTGATCAGTAGCTAGAATTAACGAGACATACAAACCAAAGGATTAAGTTTATGTTAGAAATTCGAAGGCCTATAGGATGAACCTATCGAGATGTGAAATGATATAAAAGAATTCTAGAAGGAAAGAAATGACTTGGAAATTGAAAGAGAAATGGTTGAGTAATACCGTCATTACGTTTTCTTAAGATAGATTCTGGGGACAGAATCCTTTTAAGGGGGAAGGATATAACGCCTTAGAAATTTTTAATATTTATAATTATTTATTTAATCTTAAATGTGAATTATGTGACGTGAATTTTTTTTTTAGTAGGTGAAATATGTATGATATTATATTTGTGGGTTTATTGATGATTTATATGTGTCGGATAAGTCTACGTATTTTTATTTTTATTTTTGGGGATTTAATCCTATTTAAATCATGTGTTATTTATCTTCTGAGATTTTTATAAAATTATTGGAATTAGTAAAAATTATGAAATCTGTT
The DNA here is from genome assembly GCA_036435485.1 of Saposhnikovia divaricata. Lineage (NCBI taxonomy): Eukaryota > Viridiplantae > Streptophyta > Magnoliopsida > Apiales > Apiaceae > Saposhnikovia > Saposhnikovia divaricata. The sequence continues at coordinate 122,612,063 of CM071597.1, read as the reverse complement.
GCATTATTAATTTTATTATTTTATTTGAGTTTTAAAAATATTAGATGGATTTATTTTGATTTTTAAGGATTTTAAAATGAATTTATGAATTGATTTGTGTTTTACTGATTTAATCTTGTAAAATCCATATTTAATCCGTTTTTGATCCTAAAAATATTTTAAAAATATGTGGGTAATCGTAATTTTATAATCTTTATTTTAAAAAATTTAAAATTTTAATGTCCTACCAATTTTTATTTAATCTCAATTTTTAAGAGTTACTTAAGTGATTTATTTGCTTTTAACAAAATTGTTTTCCCCATTTTTTTTAAAACCCTCAAATCCCTAATTCCCCTTAACCTCCCCCAATTGAGCAACAGCCTTGTTTTTTTCTGGTTTTCTCTCGAAGCATCGAGACCTCTCTCTCTCGCGGTACTGTGTGGTCTCTCCCTATATACACGTTTTTTTCCCTCTTTTTCTTCTTCCCTCGGCTGCTATGAATTAAATACGGTACTTCTCCCCTTTTTGTTCATTTTTTTTACTTCCGTTTGTTCTGTTCTTGCAACATATGTGTGTGCCTTTGCAATATATAGATATAAATGTGAGTGTGTGAGGATTTGGCTGCGTCTCCTCTCCCTGTTCTGATTATTATCGTGTGTATATGCGGCGTGTGTATATATTATTCGAGTGTGTGTGTTTGTGGTCGAGTCTCCTCTGTTCTCCCTTTTATTCTGAGTTCATGGCCTCCCGTGTGTGTGAGTTTAGTTCGTGTGTGTGTGTGTAATTCGTGTGGGTACTATGTAAACGAGTGTGTGTAACTGTGAGTTTGTGTGTGTGTGTGTGTGGTTATTTAACAGCTGGGTTTTGTTCTTGTTGCTTGCTGGTGCTTCGAATTGTGCTCTCTTATATAATTGCCATGTATTGTTACTATAATTCGATTGCTGCTTTTATGTTACTAATAATTCGAAGTTTATGATTGTTGTTATTCCGATTAAATTGTTAACTCCGAGCTCTGTTTTACTGTTAAAGTAATTCGTATAATATTTTGATACGAATTGTAAATTACGCCATAAATTGTAATTTTAATTTTATTTGTAAGTTCCGAATTGTATATTTGGTTGGTACAATTTAACTAAATTAAGGATTAATTTTATTAAAGTAAATTTAGCTTGTAATGTTAATATGTTGTTGGTTGTAACTTTTATTTGGGATATGATGATTATTGGTTGGTTGTGTCGGTTATGTTCCGACTGGAAGCTACCCGTATAAAGGGGATGCCGTCAAAATTTTCTAAAAATCTTAAATTTATCTTCTCGAGTATATGTATATATGTATGTACTATTAGTGCGAAGTGGTATTGGATTATATATTATTTACGTGATTAATTGTTAAATGCTTGTTAGCTTTAATTATATATTTATGTATGTCAGTGGTCAAGGGTTGATATTATATGATTAAAGTCAATAAATTTAGGGATTATCGCAAGGGTAGATTAAGATTAGATGTTGTAGAGGAACGTCGAATATTGTATAGAATTCTGAAATAGTGTTTTTATATGTGTAGATTCGAAGGACGTAGACCCAAGGAATAAAGGAAAGGCAAAGGCTGAGAGTTTTTGAGCTAAGTGGCTAGCGAGGAAGTATTCTGTTAAGGCAAGTGACTTGAACCTTATATTGAGTTCAGACTCCTTGAACCCATTATGAATTGTTGATTTAATTTGCATACCTTATTGCTTATCCTTATGAATTATTGCTTCAACTTTTAAACCTTATTGTTATCCTTATTAATCATTGTTTAATTACCCCATTACTTGCTCTTATGATTGATGTTTAAACCCTTGTACCTTCTTGCTTGTACCTCTGAATAATTAATTAAACTTCCGTACCCTGTTATTTATCTTCATGAATAAAATGTTTAAACCCTCGTACCTTATCGATTGCTGCCTTGAATAATTGTGTAAACCTTTACACCCAACTATTGCACTAGTTCCTGTTCATTTATAAATCTTAAATTATAATTCGTGCTTTGTTCTGTCATAAACCTTTTCTTTTCATTAATTCCTAAATTACCTAAATAAAATCCTACTTATAATCCCTGGAACATTAACTCTAAAACCTTAACATTTACTTTATTCCTCACTAGCTCATGATCCCTTTTTATTTAATCCCGTTTTCTTAAACCTACCAGAGTTAATTATTCACATCACCTCTTTATATGATTATGTGCTTGACAAAACCTTATTCTTAAATACTTTTGAATCATACTTGAATCCCTACCTTGTGTACCTGTTGCAACTACATTTGAATGCTTCCCTGGCCCTTAATCTTTTATAAATGCAAATTAAAATGGATTATTTATTCAAAATGTTTTAAGATTCCTTAAGCTGGGCTGATCTGTTATCAGTGAGTTTAAGGATTGCAAAGTGAAATGTTTTAATTTATTAAAAATAAATTTTTTTATAAACTGGAAAAGCGTAAGAGGCTAGGGTGGTCCTAGTCCAGCACTTTTATTTAGCGTAAGAGGCTAGGGTGGTCCTAGTCCAGCATTAAAGGCCAATGTGTTGCCTAATTGGGAACCCAATTTTTAAAGTCCAGAGGGACCTAGTGTCCGGTATGGGGACATTACGTGGCTGATCACCCGTATTGTCCGGTTTTAATAAAAAGCTTAATTTAATTAAAATGTTTTAAAGGTGGAAATATGCTATAAAATGATAATTGATTGCTCTCTCTTTCTTCTTACCTTGGAAATGGATTATAAATTGTCAAATATTGGAAGAGCTCAAAGAATGATCCCTATATTGTTATATCCATATTTCTGTTATTGATTCCTTTGCATCTATATTGTTACTTGCTGAGCATTTGGCTCACTCCTTGCTATTGTTTCTAACCCTTTTTCAGTTAAAGAAGAAAAAGATACGAAGTAGGAGCTATATCCGAGAAGAACTTGTTGTGGACCTTAGGCAGCCTAGTTGCACTCTGCTAGAAGGTTGGACTCTTGCGTATCAGTAAAAACTTGTGTAATATTTCTAGTTGGTTGTATTTATATTTGTGGAGTGTATGTATCTTTTAATTAAGGATTTAGTATTGAAATGTAATAATTTAGTTAGTAGTTGCTTGTTTCATACCACTACCTGTTAGAGATCTGGGTTAGTAGTGGGGTTGTATTTATTTTTTATTATTTTGTTATCAAGGTTTATGTTTTTAGTTGGTATTGTGATGCCCAATCTTTGCTCTGATCGGGAGGGCATTTTGGTATGGTTCACCTGATCAGTTAGGACAGGTTGAACATGTGTTTGTATTATTTCTTTAGTAGTTGAAATTGTTGTTGGTGTTGGAATGAATTGGTTTGGAATCAAAATACAGGTGAATAGTCCGTATTACGAATACTTCATGCCGAAATTTTCTAAAAATTTCCCTGTATCAAAGTTTATTTATTTATCTAATCAATTTCAATAAAAGAGAGCAAGCTTACTTGATAAGAGTTGTGTGTGCATTGAATTCTATTTTCTAAAACTCTCAGATTGTTTTTAAATATATATATATATATATATATATATATATATATATATATATATATATATGGATTAAATCATAGTTTTATTATATATCTAAAAAGGTTTTGAGGTTGTCATATTTGTATGTATATAATTATTCATGTGTTTGTGAGTATTTTATTATATAAAGTATATGTTTATTAGTGGGTAGTCGGGGCGTTACAGTATGTGGTTGCATTCAGTTGCAACTGTTAGAATTAGAGAATTATGAGTGCCCCTGGCAGGGCCATGCAACCCAAATCCACCAAAATCAACCCCAATAAAAAAGTATACAACCCAATTCAATTAATTGCAACCCAAATCAACTAAAATCAACCAAACGTAATTTATTTGAAAAAGTAATTAATTGAATAGAGAATTATGAAACTTTTCGGTAATAACCACATATGCGCTTGAGCCTCTTCCGACCATTCCTGCCTCAGCGATTCTTCTTCAGGTCCGTTATTCTAAACCCCCATTCAAAATCTACACACATATGCATATATGCACACATGCATACATATTCTGTGTTTCTTAACTACTCATTATTCTCTTCGCGTACTCTATGCTTTGACTGTTTAAAAATAAAATAAAATTCAACCAAATCTTATAATGATTACGAATTCAACGTAATCGATGGCTGAGATGATGTAGAAATTGCGAGCGGCTTCAAACGAAGGTGGATCGATTCATCGAAGAATGTGCAGATGCTATCGTAGTCGATCGCCGGAGATCGCTTAAGATGATGCTCCAGTGAGAAATTACGGTGAAATGTTAGGTTGAAATGATCGGAGAATGTTGCGGTGGAGGTGGTGAAGAAGGTGAGACAGTGGTGCAACATTCGGAACAGGCCTGCGGCCCCGATCGGAGGAGAAGGTGATGTGGTGGTGGGTGGTGGTGGGCGACGGCCGGGGCTGGAGGGTGGGGTGGGTGAAGAAGGAGGAGAATAATGGGGGTTGGAGAATAATGGGGATTAAAGAAGATGGGGTATATTTGTAATTATGATAGTATATTTGCAATAAATTATGAAAGATGGTATTTTTGCAAAAAGAATCATTAGATGTAGTAATTTTGACAAAAATCCATTTTTTTTTTCTAATTGATTGCTTAAATAATTTGATCACTTACAAATTAAACAAAATTTAGATGAGAAAATATAAAATAATTAACCACCAACTTTCCAAGGTTTTGCAAGTATAAAAATTCACGATTAATTATTATTCAATTCTTCTCCCAAAAAATTACAATATATGGGTATATATAGACTTGGCAAATAATCTAAACTCGTTAGAATTAGAAAAATCAGCATTAGCTAATATTTGAGTCCAACTTCAAAACCCATCAAAAACCTGATCTAGATAGAAGATTACATAAAAACCTACTCTGAATAGGAAATTACATAAAAACCTAATTTAACTGAAAATAAAATTATAGGTGCTTACAACAAGAAAAACCCTTTCAATTGAATGGTAAAAACTTGCAAGCCAAAAATATACTTAAAAAATAGAGATTAATCAACCCAATCCAATAGATCAATTCATATTGGTAATTAAGCCAACTATTGGTCTTGTAATATGGTCCAACCAATTCTCATGGATAGCATATAGTGCAGATAAGTCCAACAGTCATGTTTGTCTCCATTAGAACAAGTACAACAACCAGAATGCTCTTGTATCATTCTCCTCTTCTTCGAAAACAATTGTCCTCAATTGAATAATAAACACATATGAAGATCTTGATGTTGTGCTCTGCACCATTCTCCTCTCCTTTGAAAAAAACTCGTCCACGAGTTTTATAGAATCGAAGATTGAACACACCACAATGCGACATATTATAAAACTTGAGAACTTTAAACTTCAGCACCATGAGGAACACTTTTGGTAGTAATCTTGAAAGAACAAGAAACTTTGAAGTTGTATCAGTTCTCAACAAGTTGTCCACACCTAGAAAATCAAAGGACCTTTTCTCTTGAACAAAATCAGCTCCCACACCACTAGAATCACATTCTAATTCAAGTGGATTAGAAAAATCCGGTATAACTACCGTAGGAGTAATCAACAACTACAAGTTACCATGATCCTCTTGTTCCAATCCATTCTCAATTTGATTCTCATTCAAAAACAAATTCTCTATAGGTGATTGATGCGTGATTAAAGTTTCAATTTAAGAATCAGATTGGTTTTCATGTTTAACTTGCTCCTCTTCTTCAACTGTTTCTTCATCCTTGAAAAGAATTATTGCACCAATCTCTTCAATTATATCTCCACTCTCGAAAAAATTAGTTGCACCAATCTCTTCAATGTCACACAAATTCATCACTAGGTTATTAGGGCATGTCCATAATCCTTGCACTTCAAACAAATTATTCCATCTTCAATTGACAAAGGATTTGTATTCTTTTACATATTTTCGTTCAACACATCAAAATATGGAGTAGTTTCAACACAAGAATGTGTTGCGTTTTTTGCTAGAATCTTTTCTTTCTCAAAACCAATTATATTCTCATTATGTGAAATTGTACATTGATTAAAACAATTTGATTCTCTCAAGATATCTTGTAAATACTCAGGAGGTAGATCTTGCCCATAATCAGTTGACATAAATCGTTTTTTCATCCTCACCTTAAGTGCTTCCCAAGAATCAATATGTGCCTTGTCTATTTTTCTCCTCTTTAATTTAGGTTTTCGTACCACAAATCAGCATAATTCTTGTGATGATCATAATCCTTGTAATCAAAGATCCGTTAAACATGTTGCAGCCATTCAACAAAAATTTCTGGCCTCATGCTACCATCAAAAATTGAAATATCCAAATGCAAGCCCCTAGCATCATCATTAGATTTGTGGTTTCTACATCTTGAATATTCTTTCTCTTCGGAATCAAATATGTATGCAGATTTTTCATATCTACACGAATTGTGAGATGAAGTTCTTTGATCCAATACTGCTAAAATCTCCTTCAATTGCTCCCTTAATTCGTTGATGATTTATTATTATTTTTTTGAAGGTTTTCTTGGCATCAGGTTATTGATTGAAAAACACGTTTATTGATTATAATGAACTTATTTGTCTATATTACAAAGCTTATATAACTCAGCAGGGATGACATTTGTGTAACTTTATGTACTCGGTTCGCTGTAAAATTCAAGCTTTGGTGCCATTGTAGACCCACAATACTTTATAGTCGAACATAACATTAGAAAAGGACATAAAAGCTTAATAACATGTAAAAACACGTTGCATTGCATAAACATCATAGAAAAAGAAATGAGTAAACAAAAGCCTCAAAATTAAACAATATAATGATGTTTTTCTATGACTAGTTATTGTGGTACACAAAAGCCTCGATCAACAGGACAAGGACTCCTGATTCCATTGTGTGTAGCTGCAGGTGCTCTCAAAGCGAAGCAAGGAATGGGAAAAAACGTACTCTCTTTCAACCATCTTTTCCCTTTCCCATAATTGATTACTGTGAAATTACATATTGCCGCCAGAAACAGGAGCTATATCTTGAGTTGGTTTAGAGTAGTCTGCATCCTTGATTTCGTCATCGTCACTGCTGACACCGTTACTGCTACTACAACTACTTGTTTGAGAATCCAGGGGATAAACTTGATCAACAGCTCCGGGTACATTTTTCACAATGTCTATGATATTTATGTGTACTTCTGCCACATGTTTTTTCTCATCTGTCAGCTTGGTTTCCCCATTGATTCTGTCAGAGTTTTTATATATTCCGTACAACAACATCTGAAGCACTCCCAATATAAAACCCAGTATGTTTGGAAGCTGCAACAAAATCATTAATCAACATTAATGTATAACTTAATACAAACATAAGCAAAATTATTTGTAATGTCTTATTACTATGTACTTACAGCAACACAGGGATCCCTAAGCAGCAAGCCGTATGCAAACCAAACAGTAGCACTCAGTGTGAGGAAAAATGACAAGGAAAGTGGCATGAACTCAACACTCCGCGTTCTTACAACCTGAAACTGCTTGTATGCAACATGAAATTCGCGTCACAAGTTAGTTAAAAGATGATATTCAAGTACTTATCAACACTACATGTACAAGGAATTTCACTAAATATCATTTATTCAGTTACAAGACAATTCTTTTTTACCACGATATATAAAGGTGCAGCAAAAACACTAATGGAGAAGGTAACGCAAATCCATCCAACAACAACAACACGATGGTGTCCTTGAAACCACAACGTTGTGCCCCCAAAAATTACCGCATACAACACCACGTTCAGAAACACTAGTACCTTCATCGTCTCTTTCTGCAATGCCAAAAATACAAATTAACATCTACAGTAGTAATATACAATTAGTGATTATTTAATTTTGCCTTAAAATGGAAAGTTAAAAAAATATTAAACGTGTATAGATTTACTTACCCTAGCTTCCTTAGATGCATAGAACAGGAATATGAGAATATAAACTGTTTCTATAACAATTCCAACAGAGTTTACAGAAATGAGGAGGATTGCATTCTTTTTGAGAAACGCATAGTATATCCAGAGCATAGCACTGAATAAAGCTACTGTATAAGGAAGAGACTGAAACTCCAGTGTTGATTTTCTCTTATAAATTTGGATAAATGTCGGCCTGTTATTCAATATGGAAATCAGACGGATATTAATTAGATGCATTAGGTCTTCGTAGAAGTACTTGTGTTTGTGAGTGAGTGTTTAAAAAATTTAGGCATATGAGAAAAGGCAAAGCGAATGAACTTACAGTGGAGCAAAATACACCAATATCGACACAAAGTTTCCTGAAACATCAAATAAAAAGATATTAAGTTTATTAGTAAACGATAATTACCTTACAGTCGATATCTGCACAGCAGACGTACGTTCAATTAATTGTACATTCTGGTTTGGTTAAATTTGATACATTCTGGTTTGGTTAAATTTGATGGATCATGCCGTTGGCATTTGTTGTGTTTAATAGTTACATCCATAATTAAAAAAAAAAAAGGGTAATTTGGTAGATCATGCAGATTAAACAGCAGTACTTTCTGTTGTATGGGTGAGGGCACGCAGAGAGAATTCATTTGATCAAGTCTCATCCAAACATACACATGTGTAAGTTATTTTAAAAGTACAGCAACTGCGAACTCATCAAAACGAAAATGGATGAAGTATGACTGTATGAGTGTGAGTGTGTGTGTGTGTGTGTACGTACTGAGGTTATCTAAACTGAGCTAAACATGTAGAAGTTTTAATGAAAAACCTTTTTTTTTTCAAGAGGTTTGGGTGCAGATTCATGCATGGTGGCACCAAAGTAGTAGCATATATATGTAGTAGCAGTAAATACCTAAGATACCAGCAGTGAAGACCCAAGGGTTGTGAAGATGAAACAAAGCCATATCTACGAAGCTAGGTGGATCGATCTCTTTGTACTTATACAAGGTGTCAAAAATGAAGAAGCTCGATCGCGCCTGAATCAAGAACCCAGGCTAGAAAGTTGTACAAGTTTGTGCTAAAGAGAAATAATTGAAGCTGATCATGCAGATGAAGGAAGTACTCAAGGTATAGTAGGGCCGTTTTATAAGGAGATGTATGTAGTGGGCTCACAATTTGTATGCCGTGTAGCTAATTCAACTCATGTATAAATTAATTTCAATTAAGGGAGAGTCTCGGAATCGAACACAACATCCCTGCTGCATGACATGTCTGATTTAACCATTCACCAAACTATAAATTCTACCCTTCATTAAATTATTATACTCCGTAATATTGTTAGGGTACGATTAATTTAAAATAAACTTATCTAATTTGAACCCTCCATTTTGTATATTTACGTAAGTGTTACTTAATTTATGATTTTAAGCAGGTGAGATGATTCCAATTTTCAGTTGAATGATCATTTTTATGATCACCAATAAGCAAGTATAAATTAACCAACAATCAATTGTATTTGTGGATCAATTAAACTATATATTAAAATCTAAATACATGCTTTGGAGGCACCAGTATGGATGAGCTAGTTCCGAGAATAATTAAGTAGCATCCAGTTGTGCCTGAAAATGTGTAAATTACGTACGTTATATCCATATTTTTACATAAGAAATTACTCCAGTATAAGCGTTTATGCTTCAGCAAGCAAGAAAGCGTGGGAGATGAAGATGATAAGCTTACGTGATGAACACGTTACGAACAAAAAGATTTACATGTAAAGTTTTCACGAAAACCCGCCTAAAAGCCCTGTCATTCTCCTTGATATTTGTTTTCTTTTGTTCTTGTCCGTTTGTTTTGTTATAAAGTTTTGTCCTTTTTCCTCTACCATTGCGTACCCTCAACTATATATCTATGTTACCTTAATACATGCAAGTTCGGATTCCTAACAAATAATTTATTATAACATATTCTCTGCAATTACCAGTAAAAATATAGTTATAATATTAACATGAGATTTTAATGTGAATGCATGTCTAGCTAATACAGTATAGTTTTTCATATGTCCGTTTTTAGTAAGTGCGGTAATAATAAACGGGGAAAGCATGTTGTAAACAATCATTTGTCACTATAACAAGCTATTAATAGTTCAAACTGTAATCCAGCTTCTTGTACCTGCAGGTGTTTGTTAGATATTGTTTGTAACTCCAAATTTTGTGCAAGATTTAACAAATACACACATTGATGATGCTTAAAGCAATAAGAAAAGAATGCTGAGGAAGTGGAGGCTTAGCTTTCTTCATCTTCAAGTTTGAGTTGAGCGAGCTAGGCAGTTATATGTATGATGGGAGATAGGAACAAAAAAGGCGCCTTTAACAATCATCATCTTGTTATTCTTTTTCTTGGTTTGTCAATTCTTTATCCATTCGTACAATACAAGCCAGATAGGTCCTAGCTTAGCTAGCCACATGTAGTACGTGGCAGTTACACACAGCTTGACACATCATATAGCCATTTTATTGTAGCGCAATGTGAACCACTAGTTGATTGATGTTAATGAAACTAAACCAAGCATGGAAAGCTGTGCTTCAATTCCCCGGGAATAATTGTGGAGAAATGGTGTAAATAAGTGCAAAATTCGAGTTGGCTGTAGGAGTTTGTTTTTTGGGGTTGAGATGGATTTAATAAAATCGATCGGGCAGTGATGTAAAAGCAAAAATTTATAGAGGTTGGGGAACCTGAGATATGGTAAGTTCCCTAAGATATCTATCTTTTATATGTAAAAATAAGGTGGGTGTTTTAGTAAATTCATAATTTTTTTAATTAGCCCTGCGGGTCCAGGAAAATTTATAATTAATTTGTATGTAAAAAGTTCCGTTCTTTTTCTCAAATTTATAAGAACACTTGCAATTAAATAAGTGTTTTAGTTCGGATGAAGTATTGTTACTCGGTCCGAATATAGGGAAAATGTAGTGTGAAGCTCAATATATAAAGACTTTTTTGCACGACAGTGGCCTGAACTATAATTGTTTTGCATAAAAATGGCCAACCTATAATACTGAGCACCCGTATGATCAAACTTTAATTTTTTAATCACCCGATTGCATTCCGTCAAATTTGTTTAATAGACGTTAGTTTTGGATGGGTAATATCGGAATTTCAGGTATTTTCTTACTTAAAACCTGTATTTTCAGCTAGTGTAAGCATTTTTCTTTTTTCTCTATCAGTGTTTTTTCTCTATTCTGTTTTTTCTCTATTCTGTTGAAGAGGTGAAAGAAGAAACACTAAGAGTAACAAGTCCAAACATTGCTTCCATAAAATAGCTTAGACATTACACTGTTGTTCTATTACAATGTTGGCCTTAAACTAGCATAATCAATATAGCTTAGACAACCAACAAAAAAGACAGTCATAAATACTCCAAAAACTACAAGTTCATATCCACCATCTGTACAAGTCACTAAATAGAGAAAAAAGAAAAATGCTTACACTAGCTGAAAATACAGGTTTTAAGTAAGAAAATACCTGAAATTCCGATATTACCCCTCTAAAACTAACGTCTGTTAACCAAATTTGACGGAATGCAATTGGGTGATTAAAAAATTAAAGTTTGGCCATGCGGGTGCTCAGTATTATATGTTGGCCATTTTTATGCAAAACAATTATAGTTCAGGCCACTCTCGTGCAAAAAAGTCATATATAAATGAAAAAATTCACCGGTACCAAGCCTATCCCCGTTTAACCATATGTTCTTTCATGTTTGCTTATATATATTTAGGCAAATTATCAAATACAAACTATTCTCTTTTTTTTTTTTTTTGAATAAAAATATAAACCATTCTTAAATATAAACAACAAACTAAATATTAGCCCTTAGATCAATCTAATCTAATGGCCCCGTTAGGGGCACCACACACAAATCCAATACACCCTCACACACAATTCCACCTAATTTCCTCCATTTTAATTTGATTTTTCCTGTCAATCGGCGTGTTTTTTTTTAAAATAATTTGATTTATATATATATATATATATATATATATATGACATTACTCCATAAAGAACACTCTTATATAAAGAACAATAATGAATACTATCAAATCATTTATTCCAATAGATCCAATGGCCCCGCCAGGGCCACCCAATACAAAAAATTCTTATTTTTTTATCCTCTTTCCATTCGGCAAAAAAAAAAATCACATTTCACTGACGACGTCAGCATTGGCGTCATCATGAACAGTGATTTTTTTTTATTTTTTGCTGAATGGATAGAGGGTAAAAAATAAGAACTTTTTGTATTAGGTGCCATGACGGAACTTTTTGCTATGGAGTGCAATTATATATATATATATATAGGAAGCTACTCTAATGAGAACCCCTTATAATGAGAAATAAGAATCTTGTAACAGAATCACCAGATATAAAACCCAATCACCTAAATTTATCACATATATAATTGTATCCATCAACACTACCACTCAACATTACCATTACTAAGCCTTACGAACACCACTGCAATTGCCATCACCATCGCTACCACCAAAATTAATGTCATCACCACAACTAACACCACTACATCATCGTCACATCGTTACAGGCCTACTATCACCACCAAATTCGAAGACAAATTACCAAAATTTAAGCTGCTACCACCATAACGGAATCATCAAAATCAAACTAAACTTATCAAAAATGGTAAATTACCACCACCACTAATAAATCATTAAAAATCAGATCTAAAGTATCAAAAATTCAACTCAAATCATTAAAATTTATGAGTAGATCACTAAATTCAGAACACAAATTACCAATTTTTTCAATGCAAATCATCAAAAAAATCCAGATTTGAGTCATGTTTCCATTAAAAAGTCGTGATAACGGGGTGAGGTGAAGGAAATGCAAGGAACGATGATGAAGATATCTTCTTTCACCATAATTGATCTATGTACATCCAAACGAGATTAATATATTTATGTATGCATTTCACTATCTCCATCAAATTTCGAAATTCCGGTAATTTGATCGGAGTAGTAAAATTAATACGACCCGCGGGAGGAGAAGATAAAAGGGGAGAAGATGACACTCTTGGTAATAAAGAATGAAGAAAGATGGAACGGCGTGGTAGCGGTAGATTATGATTGCGGTGGTTAAGATATCGATTATGAAAGTAGTTGGTGTTGGAGGTGGATGAGAGATGCAGGTGGGAGGAGGGAGACGATAAGAGAAAATAAAATACAGATCTAATTTGTGTGTTCATGATTATTTTAGATATGAAAAATAAATGGCTGAAATTTGGTCTCAGTTCTCATTTGATCATATATATATATATATATATATATATATATATATATATATATATATATATATATATATATATATATATATATATATATATATACACATATATACTAGCATATATCCCGTGCGATGTACGGTTGCTTGTAAACATTTTAATTATATTTTATTGTTAAAGTTTTAAATTGTATATATATTTTTATTATTAAAATAATTTTTTAACTTTATAAATCTCATGTATATATAAATATTATCGTAATTATTTATTTTGAATTGTTATCTTAAAATACATACGTAGATATATAAATATTACAAAAAAATTATTTTTTTAATTTTTATTTAGAAAAAGTGAAATTTATTAATCATGTAGACCTTTTTTCGATTTTTATACAAAATTTTCTATATTGTAAGTGTTTTCCAGATTTTGTGTAATTTTTTAATATATAGCTTATTACTCGTTTGATGCACGGATGTTTATTTTAATATTTTTTGTTTTATTACCCATATTTTCATATATATTTTTTATTTAGTGGGAAAATAAATTTTAGAAGATTATAAAATATTATAATACATGTTTGATAGTACTTTTAACGATAATATTTTAATTAATAATATGTTGTTGGCGGGAATTGAATCTTAAACTCGTGAGAGTAGTTTATAAAATAATATATATGTTTAATAGAGATATGTTGTTGGTGATATTCAAACTTGGAACCTATAAAAGTATTTTATATATTATAAAAGAAATATTCTTTTAGCATAAGATACAACGGTTCTCATTTATTTATCTTAAAATCTAACGGGTTGTTATTGGGTGTATCAAAAAAAGTGTATAAAAAAGGGATACCTAACCAACAATCAAAAATACCCTATTTTGCTTATAATATTATAGTATAGATATCTTTTTATTCCCGAAAACGTACGTACGTACCTCACTGATAAAATTTGGCAGTCAAATTTTCTGGCTCCGCTCATCTGTGGTGTGTGTTGTTTGTGACAAGTAGAAACAATTGGTGGTTGAGTTTTCCTGTTACTTCCGGAACAGGAGAGATGGAGCTACAAATAATTAGTATTTATGTTTCGAGTACATGCATCTAATTAATTTGGCTTCTTCCCCAGGGAATTTCACAGTATTAACTACAGTACTACTTAAAATGCAATTGTTTCAATAATGTCACGTCCATCAACCGACTTGAAATGAGCTGCAATTTGATTTTTAGACGATTTAATTTTGAATAAATTAGTGATATCAACAATTTTTCATGCGCAAGCTGGTCCGGACATCGGATTATCAAAAAAAACAATCTTTCATGTACTTTCCGATGGTGATACAAATTATACAGTAGCTTTTTCTCCTTCAACTTCATACGGATCGGATATGTTAAATTTGTAGTTACTAGTACTTGATATCATTAACTTGGATCATAACGTTGGAAAAATAAGGTTCACTAATTTAGTGTGATGATGTGAGTAGAGTGTAATCTATCAAAGAACTTGGTCGGCCAATCATTTGACAGATGATGTACTAAATGATAACAGGGGCGATGGACTTGAAAAACAAAGATAAACACGTTTATAATTTAGTTTGTGTTTGTGTCCTGAAAACAGATTGGTCAGCCTAAGAATCTTCGAGTGGAAGGTTGAAACTACTGATCATCTTCAATTTGTACATCGCAAAGCTAGCCTTTAAACGTAATTTTGCACTATCTTCCACCCCGACTGTAGATCCATTACAATTAATTTCTTCACAACAATCCAAAATACCAGATATTGATCAATGTTTTGGTTCAATTAAATCAAATGCGTACTAGTAAACACTTTCACAATATGTTTACCCAGTTAATTATATCGTTACCTTTTTGATTGTGCATTGTCAGTACAAAAATCACTGCATTGTCAGTACAAAAATCACAAGGAGGAATTCTCTTAGGCTGTGTTTGGTTGGGAAGAATGGAATGGAATGAATAGAAATTAAAGGAATACAATGAACATGAGAGGTAAGATTAAAAAAAAATGAGTGGGTGCAAATTTTGTATGATAGGATTTGGGAAAAAAATAGGTTAGAGGGAGAATGGATCATTCCTTTTCAAATTGGTGTGTTTAAACTTTAGCTTAGGTGGTTAGGAATGAAATGATGTAAGGAATGAAATTTTTAAACATTTAACAATATTCTTATTCAAATTCCGTTCCATTCCCTCCAATTTAATTCCCCCAACCAAACACAACATTAATGATCGAGCTCGGCAACTCTGTTTAAGGGTAGTCAAGGAAAAAGTGCTCTCAACCAAATATATTCATATATTGTCAAACTCGTTGCAGATCACATTTAAACAAAACTATTCAGTTGTGCTGGCTAAAAAATAAAAAAATAAAAAACTATTCAGTTGTTATTGGGTCAACAGCCATAAAATAAAGATTCACTTTGGACTTGATGGCCATTTTAAGTGAAGCACACGAATTGGAGGAGTCCAGTATACTGTATACTGTTTCTTTTTTCTTGTCCTGCCTGATCCACAAAGTAATCCAGTATATTTGTAGTTGATAGTTTGTTCCTTGTCATTTGAAAGCGGTTAAATGGTACTCCTACTTAAATGTCAAATCGACCATTGTAGAATAATGAAACATCATGAAAAACTTAATAGTATCACAGGTGACACACAGTGTAATGAATTAAGAAACTTGATGCCAAAAAAAGAATGTAAAACAAAAAGCAGAAAACACATAAATATGAACGTCGAAAGTATCATGTTATCATGGCAAAAATGTGTGTGCATCTGTATGTTTGAACAACGGTAATTCAAATTACCTATGGTTTGTCTAAACAAGTTAAATGTATGTAGCCGTGTTGGAGAGACAGTGGAAACTTTGACCAAGACAAGGCGCGGTGTATCTTGCGTATCGCAGGGAAGCCCAACCACTGGATCTTACCGCACGGTTAGTATGATTTACATGCCGGTGTTGACCTTGGGGCTGGTCGGCCGGTCTTAAACAAAAAAAAAAAAAAAAAAACTTGAAACGTTAAACTTATCCTGTGACGCATAAAAAAGATGAGGAATTTCTACTAACCAACTCTATAAACCTTAACTTATAAAAGAATTTCTCGTCCTGTCTAAATTAAAACAAAATTGATGCTCATAGCTTATTGAAACAGTCAATTTCACACATATTCCATATACCAACTATGCCAGTTTCTTAACACAAAATCTTGTTTTGCTATATGGTAAACCCAGAATACATTATGTGTGTGTAACAGAGGAGAGCATGTGGGCTGGTCCGTTGAGATGGGCAAACCCAAAAAAGTAAGCAAACAATATTAGGGGGATTCATAAATTTGCAAGTTTCTCTCAAGTGTCTGTTTCTAAAAGCAGGATGTTGGGCCATGATAATTATTTTGAAAATAGATGTATTAATGAATTGTATTTAGGCTCAATTAGATTTAGCTTGTAATTAGGCCCAATGTACTCTATTTTTTTGATGGGCCTTGAAGCCCAAAGATATAAAATAAGCCCTAGGTTTCTCTCCAAGTAAAGGTGGTTGGAGGGGACCCACATGGATCCCCTATAAATATAATTGTACCTCCTTACTTGAGGGGATGCAATTTTGTAGAAAAGAGAAGCTCCTATAGATTTTGAGATTAATTAATAAAATACACCTTTTGATCCGTGTTTACTTAATTATCATTGATTATTCAGCTCCTCATAATATCTCACAACCATCATTTGGCGCTAGAAGGAGCTTTTCTCCTAAATTTACATTACGAAAAATGGATATGGAAGATGAAGAACCAGTCGTTCGACGTCTCACGGAGGAGGAAATACGAACAGTCCACCGTGAGAACGCCGAAACCACACGTCCAGCACTCCAACCACGTCGGCCGTTTTCTACACCGGAAAACGATGAAATACCAGAGAAATCCTAGAGATCCCCCGATACAGAACATATCACAGATAAGAAGAGACGACGACCTGACACCCGCACTCGGGTCCCAACGGCTTCTAGGAAGCAGGTGTTGACGAGCGATGCTCGCCTTTACCTCGAGAGAATACGAAGACAGAATGCTGAAACGGAAATCGAGGAGAATACAAAGGACTTGTATAGCTCGGACGATGAGCTCATAGCCCTCGAGACTCAAAGAAAGAGGCTGGAGGAGAAGCTGAAGAAGAGAAAAGAAATAAGACGCCTCCAGCTCGAACTACAGCAGACGTCATTGTCGCCCCACTCCACTGAGTATCAATCTGAAGGTCACAACCTTGAAAATTACGTAGATGAAATGAGCTACGAGGATGAAACAGAATCGAACAGGTCGCACCAGGCCCCCCATAAGAGGAGACAAACTAGGTCCCAGGAAGATGCCTCACGGCAAAGTGAGTCAAGCGCATCCTACAGGTCGGAGGAGATCTCACAGCTGCAAAACGACATCGAGATGTGTAAGAAATTCATCAAAAGTCAGGCGGGCTCTGATGTGCCAACGGAAAGTCCCCTTGCTGTCAGAATCGAAAAAGCAAAAATCAACAGGAACTTAAAAACTCCACCAATCGACCAATTTGACGGATCTACGGACCCGAGTGAGTTCTTGAATACTTACGACGGGAGAATGATGTTTTGCGGACACTCGGAAGTCGCCCGATGCCAGTTCTTCTCCACCTGCCTCCGAAGCACGGCTCTCCGATGGTATAAGAACTTGCCTCCGAGGTCTATAGACTCGTGGGACTCGTTGAAGACTAAGTTTAAAGGCAGGTTCTCCAGCAATTATAAGGGTGGAAAGATCACGGCCTCGCTTATGACGGTAAGACAACGCTCCAACGAATCCCTAAGAGGATTTTTAACCCGCTTCCGAGCTGAGGTCGACAAAATTCCTAACATCGTGGAAGAGCTCGCCATCAATTACCTCGTTGCGGGCATCGATAAACACCGACACAGCTCCCTGTTAGAAGAGTACTTCGAAAAGAGCCCACGATCTCTCCAATCTGCTTTTCAGATCGTGGAACATAGAATGACATTGCAAGAGGCAGTTGGAAGCATACAATCTCCACGACGACACTCCCAGAGGTGGGATAAAAATTCGAACTCCGGCTTCAGATCTCCAAGGCCAGACCATAAAAGAGACAACGACTCCTACTCGAGGTCCCGAGATAGGAGGAGTCCTCGATCAGAGCTAGCTCCTCGCTCCGATAGATCGTGGAAGCCTCGAGAAAAATCAGAAAAAGAATTCACAAAGCTGATGATGGACAAAACAACAATCCTCGCCATTTTAAAGTCAGAGCCCGGCTACCGACCCCCGAGGCCGATGAAGCCGAGCAGGCCCCCAAGCTCCAAATACTGTGACTATCACGAGGATTATGGCCATACTACTGAGACCTGCTTCTAGCTCAGTTCACTCATTGAAGACAAGCTAAAACAAGGATAATTCGTCCATTATATCGACAACGATGCCAATAACCAGCGAAATCGTCAGCACGACCCTGACAAGGTCATCGACGTCATTATCGGAGGCCATGCCGCCGGAGGGTCTTCCAATAACGCCAAAAAATTATACGCCCGTGAGGAGTTTAGTGTTCACCCTGAATCACAGAAACGGCAAAGGCCTAATCCCTCGCCAGTCATCTCCTTCTCCGATGAGGACTACTCTCCAGGCATGATCGAGCCTCATCAAGACGCCTTGGTAATCACGGCAAAAATTGGAACGAATACTATCAAAAAGATTCTAGTTGACAACGGTAGCTCTGTCGATATCTTATATCACAGTGCCTTCTCAAGAATGAACCTCGGCGAGAGGAAATTAGAAAATGTAAACATCCCCCTTTACGGATTCACTGGGAACGAAGTAAAGGTCGTCGAAACCATCGACCTCCCGGTCCTCTTTGGCTCCCTCCCATGTCAGACTTGGTAGATAGTGAAATTTCACGTTATCAACGCGGTCTCCAGTTTTAACGCCATTCTGGGAAGAACGACGTTGACAGCCTTAAAGGCCATTACCCCCATTCCGCACTGGAAAATGAAGTTTCCCATCGACTTTGATGTTGGAGAGGTCGTGGACGACCAAGCCACGGCAAGACAGTGTTACCTGATAATGGCAATCCCTAAAGGCAAGCAAATCAACGACAACTCCATTAATTAGGTCGTAGATATGAACCCTCGAGATCTCATTGAGGTCCCAAGCGACTCAAATTGTATCTCGATGGAAGACACAGAGGAGGTCGAGGTAATAGTTGGCGACCCAACTAAAGTCACCAAGGTTGGAAAGAACCTCGACCCCGACCTCCGCCAGAAGACAATTCAGCTAATCAGGGAAAAAGGAGATGATTGAATTCCTCATGGAGCATATAGTATTTCGCTTTGGGTGCCACGGATCATTTGTGACGCCCCAAATCCGGGATCCAGATTTGGTGCCACAACCAATACAATTAAGTATAACTTAATCATACAGACGACCCCTCAACAAGGATCGATCTCAGGTTATAGTATGAAATAAGAATCTAAATTACAACAACTATTATTCCTTCTTATCAGAAGCGCAGTCCAATACTGTATGTGTCCATGCTGACTCTGAAATCTAACTTGAATAGAACACATTGCCACACTCATTCGAATTATAAGACGTAAGTAGACCATTCTCAAGTCTAGCTGAAAGGTTAGATGAATAAAACAAGAGTGAGCCAAAAACGCTCAGCAAGTGAATAGTGAAGTAACAACTTCTAAATAAACTGTTATTAACAAGAATAAAGTTGGCTTCCAACAATAACAAGATGGTAGAATGCTACGACTGGAAGGTAACAACAGGATATCAACTGAAAGGTAAAGCAACATTTGATAATGAAATATGTGTAAAGCAATTGACATTTCCAATAGTAAACCAAATTTCATTTCACAATAATTTAAAAGTAATCATTCATTTCAAGAAAACTGATTGGAGGTTTTACTTCATAACAGACAATACGGGTGATCAGCCCATAAAGTCCCCATACCGGACACAAAGTCCCTCTGGACATCAATTCCTCTCATTAGGATAGCTTGGTTTCCCAAGAGGCAACACATTTGCCTATAAAGGTGTCGAACTGGACAGACCAGAACTACACTAATACACACACAAACCGACGGAACCAGCATTACCCGTTCGCCCCGTCTCTCCAATCGTCAGGAATCTGTGGAAACCATTTAGACGGAGTTCCTAACATTTTTATTAAAAATCTCATTTTAAAACATTAAGCTTTGCAAAACTCTTTTTAACTTCATAAAACATTTTAATACTTAATCTTTTCGAAAACCTTTACTTCGAAGTACCTTCAACTCTCTGATAACAAATCAGCCCAGTCTAAGTAACTTCAAAGTATTTTAAGAAAACAACTCATTTTGATTTGCAATGATAAAAGTCAAAGGTTTGACTAAGTTCTCTAACATCAAGAGAATAGGGATACAAGTCTGAATCAAGAAGATATAGACTCAAAAGAAAATCAAAGCTTTGATCAGAGTACAAGGAAGGAAATTTAAGTCAAAGGTCAAAAATGTGTATCATGACGAGTTTTAGGGCAATTAACTCAGTTTAACAGGTAATGAATATCAAGAATGGTAATCAAGTCTTTAGGTTAGTGGTTTGATGAACATTGTAATATATAGAGTTTTAAAACATTGAAGCAGGGCAACAAGTCAATTTATGGTGATAAAGGTCTTGCATTAATGAAATAATGATTAGATAGGGTATAGTTAAATAAGTCTCATTTTTTCTAAATTAAGGTTCTTTTGATTACGAGTTTTAAAACAGGCTTTAATAACATATAGTTTCTTAAAACAAGGTTCTGTTGAAATAAGGTTCATTGAAAGCCAAGTTCAGTAAAAATATGATTCTTTAAAACATGGTTCATTAACACCCGGTTCTTTAAAACAGGGGTTCAATAAAACTTAGTTTATTAAAACAATTGCTCGATGAGATAGAAATTGAGAAAACACAAGTAAGTAATACTTGAGTTAATAAAATAGGATTTGATAACTAGAAGAAGGGTTATCAATCAATAAATCATAAAACAACCATTAAGTTTTAGAGATCGCATTTAAGTTCTGAAAGCCCGATTGGGTTCATAAGATATAAGATACTAGATGTAGTAAAGGTCTAAGTTTAAAGCAAGATACAGGTTTTGGAATCAAAGCTCATTGTTGGTCCAAAGAAAGGTAGTGATAAGGTGCATAGCAATCAATGTATATCAAAGGATAGTTCACAAAATAACTCAAGGGAATGATACAACAAGGCACAGATTATTTGCAACTGATTTGAAAGAAACATGTGATACATAACAGGAGCAGATATGCTTCACTTGAACAATAAGTGAGGAATAGAAACACTTGCCTCAATACACGTAGTACTGATTCCAATACATCGATTCGTTATTCTCTAAACACCAGTCTCTACTTCTTTATACGTCGATCTCTACCAGACTTCATTTATGCCTTCATTCTATAACTCGTCAATCTCATTTGTCAATTCTGGTAAATATCTTCCTTCTCAAAATTCCATTTCCTATCGTATTGGTCCTTAACCGGCCTCTTACTGGTACCTATATAAAGGTAAAATACTACTTCAGTACACTTATACTTTGATTCTAACTCTATTCTACCCAAACGTGTCCTATTACGCTTTACAACATAACACGTATAGCACATGCTAATCATATTCTCAAAATATTATAGTCGAATCAAATAAACCATATAAGCATTTATCACTTAGCACTTAGCACATAGCATACAATAATCCTGTAAATCACTTAAACACTTAACATATAGCGTCAACTTAAGTAATATATACTTAAGAATATAATTCTAACGAAAAACGGCCAGCATTTCCTTTATAGATTGGACTAGCCTGTCGGAATGCACCCGACCCAACTCCACAATTAATCCATTCCATAATTCATTTACGAATTCTACTTCGTATATACATTGCACTTTGTACTACCCACATTCAACTCAGATACTCTACTAGTTGATCTGCAAATCTTAATTACAGTCTCTAACACAGAACAACTATACACTAACACGTATACTCTTACTTTAAAATTAGATTATAACACAGCAATAGTCATTCAAGAAACCATTATGTAATTGATAACACATAAATGTTTATTTATCTACACATATAAGCTCTGTTTACTTTCTAAATTAGACCAACAATCAAATTTACACTATCTTATTCACAAGTCATAATCAGTTATTAGTCCTCTACACTTACGCTATTTTACACTTAATAATTCTTTACTCACTTTATTAATAACAACAAATTACGCAAGTCACATTCATATTCAACAAAATCGGATAACCTATAAATTGAAACACCTGCAATCTGTTATACTCGACCATCAGCATTCAAAACCACATAAATTACAAGGACATCATTAATTACACATCAAGTTAATATATATCAATTTATATCCTTAAAATTCTTAAACTAATAAACTGAAAATTCAGCTTAAACCAAATAACGAGTATGCAACAATAGAAATTCGAGATTATCACAAACAAATAGATAATCGACAACCACTAGCAAATTACTAAGATTTTAACAAGATTTTTAGGCTCAGAACCCATCACAGCCTCTCCCGCCGGCTCACCGGAGCTCACGGCCGGTGGTGACAAAACCCGGAGGTCCCCAGCAGTTGGGTGTCCATCACAGGCTTCATTTAACTGATTTTAACATCCCACACAACTGAATTAACATGAACAGAACCAACAACTCGGTATGGCAGCGAAACCCGAAATGGGTTTTAAATTTTCATCACAAAAATCGCATGCAATTACGGTAACGGGTAAAGGAGAAGAAATCGAACAAGAATCTGGGTTTTAAACCTTCAAACTAGTCGGAAATTGATAGTATGGAGAGGAGAGAGAGTAGTAGTCAGTAGAGAGAAAACAGAGAGGTATGGTGAGAGATAAGGAAAGGAATGAGGAAGAGGCTGTTGCCTCTTGATATTTACAACAGGCCAAATAATAATTAAACAATTTCTAAACACTTTTTCTGAAAAACTGACTTAAATCAGTCTAAAATTGAAATTAAATAAGCAGTGGGGAGAAAAATAAAAATTAAACTTTTAAAATAAAGTTCACGAAATTACAAACATCCCCATATTTTTAAAATAATTTTTGAATCAGAAATGAATTTATTATGGATTTTACAAGTAAAAGACCTTTAAATAAAATAGAGCTTTTTAGATCATTTTAAAATACTAACACCTACAAATAAATACTCCCACCATTTTTATAAACTCAATCATGTCTCAAAGATAAAAATTCAAAAGATTTCATAATTTAAAACGGCTTCAATGATTTTATAAGATTTTCAGAAGATTAAAATGCACTTTAAAAATACATTTAATGCTCAAAAAAAATATAAATAAATTTCTACGAGCACACACCAATCATCATATAAACACAAAATCATGATTTCACACATATCTTGACTTCACAAAAATATACTCATCATATATTCCACATAATTTCCATATTTAGCAATTAAATAAACATTTATAAATCGCGAAAATTCTAGGTCGTTATATCATTGTCACCGACAACGGGACCCAGTTCGTGAGACAAAAGTTCGAGAATGACCTCAATAAGCTAAAAATTAAACACATCAAGTCTTCTGTGGCATATCCACAAGCGAACGGTCAGGTCGAGGTTACCAATAGAACCATCCTCCAGGGTATAAGGAAAAGAAACGAGGAAATTCCCCGCTGTTGGGTCGATGAACTCCCCAATGTCCTTTGGTCGTACCGAACGACTTCAAGGACTTCTATCGGAGAAATACCCTTTAGGATGGGGTATGGCACAGAAGCCGTTCTACCTATCGAGGTAAGCTTGGGGTCACCTCGTATTAAGGTTTTCGATCCCAGAAGCTCAATAGAAGGTCTTCGCTTCAACAACGACCTGATAGAAGAAATTCTGAACAATGCTAGAGAAGCATCGGTCATCTACCAGAACAAGACGGCTAAGTATTTCAACCGAAAAGTCAAGACCAAAGATTTCCAGGTCAACGACCTCGTACTTCGTGAGGCGGCCGCATCACAACCAACTTCAGCGGGGAAACTCACAGCCCTGCGGGGAAATCTTAAATGTGAATTTGTTTTAAGATTTCATGAAGTTCCTAAAGCTAAAGGATTGAAGACGAAAGCTAGCGGAAAAGAAACGGAAGAAAACGGAGTCAAAACGAAGAAAAATGAGCCAAACAAGACTGCGCGCCTGGTGCGCTGAGAGCGCGGGGGGTTGCTGGAAAAAATTCCGTTCTTGCTGGACAAGACTTCTAGGGCCTATTTAAACACACTATATCATTGTAATAGAATATATAACATAGAAAGAAGATAGAACGTAGAAAATACAAAGTTAGCCATGGATAGAAGATCAGATTTGGAGACAAATTCCAAAGATCGTGACAGCACCTGGAATTCCAGATCTACTTTTGTAATTAGGCAATACTCTGGGTTTTAGATTTGTTTTATCAACTCTTAATCTTATTAATATTATTACTTTCATTCATAACTTGTTTATTATCTTGTTTAATATCATGTTTTCATCAAATCCCATGGTGACGAACGATTCAATTATGAACTAATCGTTGTCATGGGATTCTAACGGATTTATTTATGGAGTCTTAGTATCTTGATGCTTTAAAGATCTGTGTGTGATGAATATCTGATATCCTTGTATGGTTATTCTTAATGCTTTTAGATGCGTAGCTAACATTTAAATTGAATTGTTAATCTCTTGTGAAGTGAAAGTGGATCTTGAGATTTAGAACTTGCCATGCTAGCATAGGTTCATGATTGTTTATCAACATGATTTGTAGCATAAATAGAAATATATTATGTTGTCCTATGTGATCAACGTGGATAACTTGTTCCTCAACCGTTATGTTTTCAAATTCTATAGACATATAGGGTCTAAGCATAATTGGTGTCTATTCATCTTCTATCTCTTTTGTGGATGTATGGGTAGTTTGGTATACGTATGCTAACAGGTAGCGTGTACTTGTTTCGTGTTATCCGATCAGATATAATAACCATTGCATATAGTGATTGAAGGCGTCAGATCTAAGCGAAGTATTTAATGAAGTTAGGATCCCATATTTTTATTCTCATAAGTAAATCAGTTTCAAATCTCGTTAGTCAATTAGACCTCATTCTTGTTAAATTGCATCTTAGTTAATTAAGATAATCAAAACCCAAATTTGTTAATTGTCTTAGCAGTGAGTAATAATCATACATTGTTGCATAGGTGCATTACCTAAATTGAAACATAAACCAGATCTCTGTGGGAACGAACTCAACTTTATTCTATATTACTTGTGACCACGTACGCTTGCGTGAATTAGTGCAAACAAGTTTTTTTCATATCCACTTGGATCGCTTCATATCGGCTTAAATTGATTGACTTGGACTCAAGTTTGTGGTGTTTTTGATGTGTTTTGTGTAGTGGTGCAGGTTTGTAACTTCCCGTTAAGGTTGGCATGTTTCGTCTATTTTGGAGTTGAAAGTTAGCACTGGAATGAAGAATGGGAATTTGTTTTAAGATTTCATGAAGTTCCTAAAGCTAAAGGATTGAAGACGAAAGCTAGCGGAAAAGAAACGGAAGAAAACGGAGTCAAAACGAAGAAAAATGAGCCAAACAAGCAAACCGGCAGATAGCTAGTGCGCTGACTGCGCGCCTGGTGCGCTGAGAGCGCGGGGGGTTGCTGGAAAAAATTCCGTTTTGCCCTAATTCGATGTAAAATTGTATTTTTATTGTTTTTCTTGCTGGACAAGACTTCTAGGGCCTATTTAAACACACTATATCATTGTAATAAAATATATAACATAGAAAGAAGATAGAACGTAGAAAATACAAAGTTAGCCATGGATAGAAGATCAGATTTGGAGACAAATTCCAAAGATCGTGACAGCACCTGGAATTCCAGATCTACTTTTGTAATTAGGCGATACTCTGGGTTTTAGATTTGTTTTATCAACTCTTAATCTTATTAATATTATTACTTTCATTCATAACTTGTTTATTATCTTGTTTAATATCATGTTTTCATCAAATCCCATGGTGACGAACGATTCAATTATGAACTAATCGTTGTCATGGGATTCTAACGGATTTATTTATGGAGTCTTAGTATCTTGATGCTTTAAAGATCTGTGTGTGATGAATATCTGATATCCTTGTATGGTTATTCTTAATGCTTTTAGATGCGTAGCTAACATTTAAATTGAATTGTTAATCTCTTGTGAAGTGAAAGTGGATCTTGAGATTTAGAACTTGCCATGCTAGCATAGGTTCATGATTGTTTATCAACATGATTTGTAGCATAAATAGAAATATATTATGTTGTCCTATGTGATCAACGTGGATAACTTGTTCCTCAACCGTTATGTTTTCAAATTCTATAGACATATAGGGTCTAAGCATAATTGGTGTCTATTCATCTTCTATCTCTTTTATGGATGTATGGGTAGTTTGGTATACGTATGCTAACAGGTAGCGTGTACTTGTTTCGTGTTATCCGATCAGATATAATAACCATTGCATATAGTGATTGAAGGCGTCAGATCTAAGCGAAGTATTTAATGAAGTTAGGATCCCATATTTTTATTCTCATAAGTAAATCAGTTTCAAATCTCGTTAGTCAATTAGACCTCATTCTTGTTAAATTGCATCTTAGTTAATTAAGATAATCAAAACCCAAATTTGTTAATTGTCTTAGCAGTGAGTAATAATCATACATTGTTGCATAGGTGCATTAACTAAATTGAAACATAAACCAGATCTCTGTGGGAACGAACTCAACTTTATTCTATATTACTTGTGACCACGTACGCTTGCGTGAATTAGTGCAAACAAGTTTTTTTCATATCCACTTGGATCGCTTCATATCGGCTTAAATTGATTGACTTGGACTCAAGTTTGTGGTGTTTTTGATGTGTTTTGTGTAGTGGTGCAGGTTTGTAACTTCCCGTTAAGGTTGGCATTTTTCGTCTATTTTGGAGTTGAAAGTTAGCACTGGAATGAAGAATGGGAATTTGTTTTAAGATTTCATGAAGTTCCTAAAGCTAAAGGATTGAAGACGAAAGCTAGCGGAAAAGAAACGGAAGAAAACGGAGTCAAAACGAAGAAAAATGAGCCAAATAAGCAAACCGGCAGATAGCTAGTGCGCTGACTGCGCGCCTGGTGCGCTGAGAGCGCGGGGGGTTGCTGGAAAAAATTCCGTTTTGCCCTAATTCGATGTAAAATTGTATTTTTAGTGTTTTTCTTGCTGGACAAGACTTCTAGGGCCTATTTAAACACACTATATCATTGTAATAAAATATATAACATAGAAAGAAGATAGAACGTAGAAAATACAAAGTTAGCCATGGATAGAAGATCAGATTTGGAGACAAATTCCAAAGATCGTGACAGCACCTGGAATTCCAGATCTACTTTTGTAATTAGGCGATACTCTGGGTTTTAGATTTGTTTTATCAACTCTTAATCTTATTAATATTATTACTTTCATTCATAACTTGTTTATTATCTTGTTTAATATCATGTTTTCATCAAATCCCATGGTGACGAACGATTCAATTATGAACTAATCGTTGTCATGGGATTCTAACGGATTTATTTATGGAGTCTTAGTATCTTGATGCTTTAAAGATCTGTGTATGATGAATATCTGATATCCTTGTATGGTTATTCTTAATGCTTTTAGATGCGTAGCTAACATTTAAATTGAATTGTTAATCTCTTGTGAAGTGAAAGTGGATCTTGAAATTTAGAACTTGCCATGCTAGCATAGGTTCATGATTGTTTATCAACATTATTTGTAGCATAAATAGAAATATATTATGTTGTCCTATGTGATCAACGTGGATAACTTGTTCCTCAACCGTTATGTTTTCAAATTCTATAGACATATAGGGTCTAAGCATAATTGGTGTCTATTCATCTTCTATCTCTTTTGTGGATGTATGGGTAGTTTGGTATACGTATGCTAACAGGTAGCGTGTACTTGTTTCGTGTTATCCGATCAGATATAATAACCATTGCATATAGTGATTGAAGGCGTCAGATCTAAGCGAAGTATTTAATGAAGTTAGGATCCCATATTTTTATTCTCATAAGTAAATCAGTTTCAAATCTCGTTAGTCAATTAGACCTCATTCTTGTTAAATTGCATCTTAGTTAATTAATATAATCAAAACCCAAATTTGTTAATTGTCTTAGCAGTGAGTAATAATCATACATTGTTGCATAGGTGCATTAACTAAATTGAAACATAAACCAGATCTCTGTGGGAACGAACTCAACTTAATTCTATATTACTTGTGACCACGTACGCTTGCGTGAATTAGTGCAAACAAGTTTTTTTTCATATCCACTTGGATCGCTTCATATCGGCTTAAATTGATTGACTTGGAGTCAAGTTTGTGGTGTTTTTGATGTGTTTTGTGTAGTGGTGCAGGTTTGTAACTTCTCGTTAAGGTTGGCATTTTTCGTCTATTTTGGAGTTGAAAGTTAGCACTGGAATGAAGAATGGGAATTTGTTTTAAGATTTCATGAAGTTCCTAAAGCTAAAGGATTGAAGACGGAAGCTAGCGGAAAAGGAACGGAAGAAAACGGAGTCAAAACAAAGAAAAATGAGCCAAACAATCAAACCGGCAGATAGCTAGTGCGCTGACTGCGCGCCTGGTGCGCTGAGAGCGCGGGGGGTTGCTGGAAAAAATTCCGTTTTGCCCTAATTCGATGTAAATTTTTAGTGTTTTTCTTGCTGGACAAGACTTCTAGGGCCTATTTAAACACACTATATCATTGTAATAGAATATATAACATAGAAAGAAGATAGAACGTAGAAAATACAAAGTTAGCCAAGGATAGAAGATCAGATTTGGAGACAAATTCCAAAGATCATGACAGCACTTGGAATTCCAGATCTACTTTTGTAATTAGGCGATACTCTGGGTTTTAAATTTGTTTTATCAACTCTTAATCTTATTAATATTATTACTTTCATTCATAACTTGTTTATTATCTTGTTTAATATCATGTTTTCATCAAATCCCATGGTGACGAACGATTCAATTATGAACTAATCGTTGTCATGGGATTCTAACGGATTTATTTATGGAGTCTTAGTATCTTGATGATTTAAAGATCTGTGTGTGATGAATATCTGATATCCTTGTATGGTTATTCTTAATGCTTTTAGATGCGTAGCTAACATTTAAATTGAATTGTTAATCTCTTGTGAAGTGAAAGTGGATCTTGAGATTTAGAACTTGCCATGCTAGCATCGGTTCATGATTGTTTATCAACATGATTTGTAGCATAAATAGAAATATATTATGTTGTCCTATGTGATCAACGTGGATAACTTGTTCCTCAACCGTTATGTTTTCAAATTCTATAGACATATAGGGTCTAAGCATAATTGGTGTCTATTCATCTTCTATCTCTTTTGTGGATGTATGGGTAGTTTGGTATACGTATGCTAACAGGTAGCGTGTACTTGTTTTGTGTTATCCTATCAGATATAATAACCATTGCATATAGTGATTGAAGGCGTCAGATCTAAGCGAAGTATTTAATGAAGTTAGGATCCCATATTTTTATTCTCATAAGTAAATCAGTTTCAAATCTCATTAGTCAATTAGATCTCATTCTTGTTAAATTGCATCTTAGTTAATTAAGATAATCAAAACCCAAATTTGTTAATTGTCTTAGCAGTGAGTAATAATCATACATTGTTGCATAGGTGCATTAACTAAATTGAAACATAAACCAGATCTCTGTGGGAACGAACTCAACTTTATTCTATATTACTTGTGACCACGTACGCTTGCGTGAATTAGTGCAAACAAGTTTTTTTCATATCCACTTGGATCGCTTCATATCGGCTTAAATTGATTGACTTGGAGTCAAGTTTGTGGTGTTTTTGATGTGTTTTGTGTAGTGGTGCAGGTTTGTAACTTCCCGTTAAGGTTGGCATTTTTCGTCTATTTTGGAGTTGAAAGTTAGCACTGGAATGAAGAATGCGAATTTGTTTTAAGATTTCATGAAGTTCCTAAAGCTAAAGGATTGAAGACGGAAGCTAGCGGAAAAGAAACGGAAGAAAACGGAGTCAAAATGAAGAAAAATGAGCCAAACAATCAAACCGGCAGATAGCTAGTGCGCTGACTGCGCGCCTGGTGCGCTGAGAGCGCGGGGGGTTGCTGGAAAAAATTCCGTTTTGCCCTAATTCGATGTAAAATTGTATTTTTAGTGTTTTTCTTGCTGGACAAGACTTCTAGGGCCTATTTAAACACACTATATCATTGTAATAGAATATATAACATAGAAAGAAGATAGAACGTAGAAAATACAAAGTTAGCCAAGGATAGAATATCAGATTTGGAGACAAATTCCAAAGATCATGACAGCACTTGGAATTCCAGATCTACTTTTGTAATTAGGCGATACTCTGGGTTTTAAATTTGTTTTATCAACTCTTAATCTTATTAATATTATTACTTTCATTCATAACTTGTTTATTATCTTGTTCAATATCATGTTTTCATCAAATCCCACGGTGACGAACGATTCAATTATGAACTAATCGTTGTCATGGGATTCTAACGGATTTATTTATGGAGTCTTAGTATCTTGATGCTTTAAAGATCTGTGTGTGATGAATATCTGATATCCTTGTATGGTTATTCTTAATGCTTTTAGATGCGTAGCTAACATTTAAATTGAATTGTTAATCTCTTGTGAAGTGAAAGTGGATCTTGAGATTTAGAACTTGCCATGCTAGCATAGGTTCATGATTGTTTATCAACATGATTTGTAGCATAAATAGAAATATATTATGTTGCCCTATGTGATCAATGTGGATAACTTGTTCCGCAACCGTTATGTTTTCAAATTCTATAGACATATAGGGTCTAAGCATAATTGGTGTCTATTCATCTTCTATCTCTTTTGTGGATGTATGGGTAGTTTGGTATACGTATGCTGACAGGTAGCGTGTACTTGTTTCGTGTTATCCGATCAGATATCATAACCATTGCATATAGTGATTGAAGGCGTCAGATCTAAGCAAAGTATTTAATGAAGTTAGGATCCCATATTTTTATTCTCATAAGTAAATCAGTTTCAAATCTCGTTAGTCAATTAGATCTCATTCTTGTTAAATTGCATCATAGTTAATTAAGATAATCAAAACCCAAATTTGTTAATTGTCTTTGTAGTGAGTAAAAATCATACATTTTTGCATAGGTGCATTAACTAAATTGAAACCTAAACCAGATCTCTGTGGGAACGAACTCAACTTTATTCTATATTACTTGTGACCACGTACGCTTGCGTGAATTAGTGCAAACAAGTTTTTGGCGCCGCTACCGGGGATCATCGGTGTTTGTTTT
Organism: Saposhnikovia divaricata; assembly: GCA_036435485.1. Lineage (NCBI taxonomy): Eukaryota > Viridiplantae > Streptophyta > Magnoliopsida > Apiales > Apiaceae > Saposhnikovia > Saposhnikovia divaricata. The sequence goes on along the minus strand of CM071597.1, from coordinate 122,580,446 downwards.
ATTTTTGGTTTATGTGCTTGTCATCAGTGGTCGTTAAAGTTCACTGACTCGGATTAGTTACTTATCTATCTTGTTTAGTTCGGCATGTTTCAGGTACTTGAGTGTTTGAAAATGGCAGGCGAGGAGTTGCCATGGTTGGCATATTCGAGGACATCCATGCCTCAACAATGTGAGCAATGTTTGGGCGTTCATGAGACCTCACAATATTGTTACTACAAAGGAGTTGATCCATATGTCACTTATGGGGAACAACCATATTTTCAAAACCATCCTCAACAATACCAGCAAGATGTTCCAAATATGTCCTATTTCTTTGGTAGTGAAGAGTTTCAACATCAGCAACCTACTCCTACTTTTCAGTCAGATGAGGTTGATGTTATGGAGGAGATTAGGATGTTTGCAAAGAGTAATAAGGAGTCTATAAAATCTTTGGAGACACTAGTTGCTCAAGTTTTGAGTGCCTTGGAACAAGAGAAACATCAATTCATACTAAAGGCAATTCCAGAAAATAACGGTGACTTGGAGCAAGGTACTGCATGCATAATTGATGAGGACAAATTCCAAGGTGAGGTGAGCGTTCACAAGCCATGTGAGGAATTTGATCATGCTAGTATGGTGGATGATTTGGAAAGGCATTATTTGGGACAGACACTGGTGAGCTACACAAATTTCAAGAATTGGTATGTGCGTACCAAGAGGCTGATGACCATGGGAAAGATGCAGGTCTTCTACTTGTCTCAGAGTATAAAGATGGAGATAGCGCATTAGAGCCAATGGAGGAAGTTCTCTTTGAGGAACCAAAGGCTTCAGCAACTTACATTTACCCTCCTCCATTATATTCAATCGAAGCCCGCGAATGTGTGTTGTTCTACAAATTGACAGATTTTGGGTCAACCGATGAAGGCATTTGAATAGGACATAGTTGTTATACAAATAGGCCAAGCGAGGAGAAGGGGCAGAAAGTGTACCGCCGTGATGACGGTGAAGTCTCACGAAGAGATGACCAGGCCAACTATTATCATCCTTAATGGAGGCTTGGACATAGTCAAGCTAATTGACTCTAAACAAGCGCTTCGTGGGAGGCAACCCATGTGTTAGGTATGTAGTAGTATGTAGTAGTGTGTCATTTGTTCATGTAGGAAATCATATTTTGCATGTTAGTAGTAATTCATTCGTATTTTGTATGTATTGCATGTTTGTTTCATATAGGACATTCTGTTATTTTGTTGTATACCATGGGAGTTCATATAGTTGCATTTGCATGGCATGCATTTTTCATGATCCCTTAGGATGAGCTAATTCTGATTGGTAGGTCGATGTCTAATCGAATGTGTTAATGATGAATAGAGGGTTGATTTATAGTTCTTATGAAATTGACTTGCATGCTTCGGAAACAAAATTTTTACACAGTCTCATTGTTTGTTTTTGGACTAGGTTGAGGTCATGCTTGTTTCGTAGCTTTGAGATTTAATCATTTGTTTATATTTAGAATTTTCGTTATTCCCTTGATGGCGTAGGAGCACTTAAGTCTAAGTTTGGGGGAACCAGGGATTTCATGCTAATTGTTATGTGTCAAATGGCTAGTAGCCGGCTCATATTTATATGAGTAGTCTAGGGTTGGAATTGAGAATTCTCATTCCAGATTGCAGATATGAAAAAAAAACAGAAAAAGAAAAAGAAAAAAAAGAAGGAAAAAAGTTATGTGGATGTTTTTATGCAAAATTAACCAGGATGAGCTCTTTAATACTCGAGCAATTAAGTACGAGGGGACTTTGTGCCTATTGACCTAAGGCTTTTATAGTCTGGGATCCACTGACCTAACGCTCGCTACATGGGTATTATTGTATAAGCCTTTAGGGGTCTCATCCATTGCACGGTTAAATAAGCATGCGTATTATATATATTGTTATGTGTTGTAGTTGTAGTGATAAAGCATGAATTCATGTCTAACTCAAGTGGCAATAGAGGTGTTTCTAGGTTATGAAGTGTCTACAGTCTATTCTATTTATAAACCTGTGATTGTCTTGGCGAAGAACACGTATGATTTCGATCTAGTTTTGGGAGTATATCTGATGAGCATTGCACACACGCACGTTTCTGTTCATGTATTTTTAGTATACGGGGACTTAGTCGAGCTCTATTTGGATTTGGTTACAATCTTTGAGATATTTGCTTGCTAGTTGGTTTTGGTTAATTCGAGGGGATCGTTGCATTTTCATTTTAGTTGCATTCATGCATTGCATTGTTTTTGCATTGCATTGTTTTTGCATTGTAATTAGGCGATACTCTGTGTTTTAGATTTGTTTTCTCAACTCTTAATCTTATTAATATTATTACTTTCATTTATAACTTGTTTATTATCTTGTTTAATATCATGTTTTCATCAAATCCCATGGTGACGAACGGTTCAATTATGAACTAATCGTATGGGATTCCAACGGATTTATTTATGGAGTCTTAGTATCTTGATGCTTTAAAGATCTGTGTGTGATGAATATCTGATATCCTTGTATGGTTATTCTTAATGATTTTAGATGCGTAGCTAACATCTAAATTGAATTGTTAATCTCTTGTGAAGTGAAAGTGGATCTTGAGATTTAGAACTTGCCATGCTAGCATAGGTTCATGATTGTTTATCAACATGATTTGTAGCATAAATAGAAATATATTATGTTGCCCTATGTGATCAATGTGGATAACTTGTTCCTCAACCATTATGTTTTCAAATTCTATAGACATATAGGGTCTAAGCATAATTGGTGTCTATTCATCTTCTATCTCTTTTGTGGATGTATGGGTAGTTTGGTATACGTATGCTGACAGGTAGCGTGTACTTGTTTCATGTTATCCGATCAGATATCATAACCATTGCATATAGTGATTAAAGGCGTCAGATCTAAGCGAAGTATTTAATGAAGTTAGGATCCCATGTTTTTATTCTCATAAGTAAATCAGTTTCAAATCTCGTTAGTCAATTAGATCTCATTCTTGTTAAATTGCATCTTAGTCAATTAAGATAATCAAAACCCAAATTTGTTAATTGTCATAGCAGTGAGTAAAAATCATACATTGTTGCATAGGTGCATTAACTGAATTGAAACCTAAACCAGATCTCTGTGGGAACGAACTCAACTTTATTCTATATTACTTATGACCACGTACGCTTGCGTGAATTAGTGCAAACACATTCTCCATGAAATCAGATATTTTTTACTTATCCAATAATCTCGCCTTAATAACCTGGCCTCCTAGAAAGCCAGGAAAGTTCATATATATATATAATCGTCCTCTTTCATGAAATATTCAAGAAAAACACTATTACCTTTTGTAAAATTGCCAATCTCCCGTGATAAGCAAAAAAGATTTGTTACCTCGAAAGGGTTTTCCATAAACAAAAATAAACACATGAAGGAAAACCAAAACTAGAGCACTGCTCAAAGAATTTTCAAGTAAATAAAACAAACAGACACGAAGATAAAGGTATAAATCACTTCTACTATGACACCATCTTTCACAAAAAACTCACTAAAAGAAAAATTCCAATCGGCTTAGACATCTATTTAATGATAGGAATAATGAACCATGAAAAGTTCATAGTCAGCCTCAAATACATCCCCTATTAAAAGGGGACGCTGAATAAACTTCCAAATTAATCAAGCAAGTACAACAAAATATGAAACATAATCATAATATAAGCAGAATTAAGGACAAATTTATAGTTAAGAAAAGGAACATTCCTCTTAAGTAGTCAGAAGTAGGATCCAAATTCCACATGTTTGAATAAACCTGCTGATTTCGCAGCCCAACAGTCAAACATCAACAATGTTAAGCTTACACATACACAGGGCATCCCCCGGCAAATAAAGTTAACTCATAGTATTTCCAAATCTTTTAACAAATTCAACGAGGCATACCTCGCCTTCAAGAAGTCCCAACATTTTCCCCATCAACAACAAGTGGCATTCCCTTGGCCAAATCAGAACAGTAGTCCTCGAAAGAGTGACCAGCAAGATCGATCCCAGCAGCTAACAAACGATTGTAAGATTTTCATCTTAACCTCGGCTTTCAGGGCAACATTTTCATCTTCAAACTTCTTTAGCTTCTCCCGCTCCTGGCCCAAAACCTTTTCGAAATCAACACACTTTTTTTACTCAGAATCAACGAAAGCTTTAACCCTCGTAAGCTCCTCGCTCAAAGAGGTCAATTTATTCTTCAACACAAGAGATTCTTCCATTAGTTGAGTCTTGTCAGAAAAATTCTTCTTCGCTGCATCCGTTTCTCTTTTCTCTGCTTCAGCAGCACGTCTCTCGGCCTCGAGTTTCTCTGCCTTAACTTCAGCTAGCTCTTGAGTAATACGATCATTCCTTCGAAAGTCGATTTTAGATTTGTAAGCGTTGACAATATGAGTCAGGTCGGACAAAAACTGCAAGTAAAACATGACATAAAAGTAAGTACCAAACTCCAGAAGGCAGAATTTAAAAAAAAAAAGAAAAAAAAGATGCAATATAAAAACTTACACAGCCACCTCGGGTCAAACATCTCTCCGCGATCTCAGCACGGGACTTGTCAACGTAAGAGGTCAAATCTTGGGGAAGATCAAATACTTAGAACGCTTGAACGGGAGCATTTGGACCTGCAGTCCAACATTGATGTAGGGAAACCTCGACCCGAACTGAAGAAACGGGATCGACATGCTGTAGGATAGGCGGCAACACGGGTGATTCACTTACAACAGGAGCCTTAACAACACTTTCTCGACCTGAATCTTCACACCTCCTCAAAACGATACGACGGGACACCCCACTCTCACGATCTCGACCTCGTTTCCTCTCACGGAGCCCCACCTCTTCAACGACATCAGACCCAGCTGCTTTATTATCAACTTCGACCCCCCAACTTTGAGGTAGCTTCACTAACCCTCGTGGATGAACTCCCTCCAACAACCTTAGTAGCAGAAGACTGTTTGGCTAACAGCATCAAAGCCCGATCCATTTTCTCCCCCAAACCGCTCATAAAGATGGCCTTCAAAGATTCACCGGTAACTGTAGCAGACACACAACAAACGAATAAGTCTAGGAATAATGCAATTAAGCCAAAGAATATATCAAAACGCAACAAGTACATAGATTACAAAATTAGGACATTACGATTATGCTCCTCCAAAAATTTAACATTTTTAAGTTGATTAAAGTCGTACAGCGAGTCAGGGCCCTGGAATCTATCCAAAAACTCATTGTCATACTTTTCTAAGCTAGATAAGCTATCAATTGCATCTTGAGATATCTTCCCGACGGCTTGACGAGCTCCAAATCAGGACCACAAAAATAAAGAAACTTACCTTGATAACCAGAGTTCGACGACTTCACATTAACAATCCTAGACCTACCTGACCTTTTATCGAAATAAATTTGGCCCTGCGAATGTTTAATCCCATAAATAGAAAAGAATAAACGCAAAGAAGGAATACGACCCAACTCGGCACATCGCGCAATAAAACCGCTCATTTTTGTGACAGAGTTAGGGGTTTGCTGAACAATGCCACAGCCCAACGGCTCGTGAACGGCTAGGTGGAAGGGGTGCATCGGAAGGCGTAATCCATATTCAAAATACACAAAAGGAATGCCTTGCATTCCAAATTCGGGCATAAACCAAACCTGATCTGTTGGACGAGGAACGACACATCTCCATCCATTGTCAAGATCGACCGAAGATCTCAAAAAGTCATAGTTAATCGGACGGACAGCAAAAATACTAGTGTAAGTTAAGCTAGGATTATCCACAAATTCTACTTTACCCAATTCTCTTACGAAACGAACTACCTCTTCTCGAAAAGCCACAGTCTTAGGACTTAACGGTGCAGGATCAAGAAAGATTTTCTCTTATGGGTCATCTAAAAACTCCAGAGAATGAACCGAAGTCTCATCGGGAAGTTCCAGATGATCCAAATCAAGAACTAACTCGACAGACTCCTCCTTAAGGGGCAACTTACCCTCATCCCTAGGGTAAACTGTACGGAGTGGCGAAGAAGAAAAAGAAGTAGACATGACTAACAAATGTCAACTAAAAACACAAATTACCCTAGCCGGAAAACCCACAACGGAAAGAAGACAATAGTAATAAAAAGGGGAAGAAGAACAATGAACAATAAAATGTAAAATAAAATTACCTTTTCAAGGCAAGAGAGAAAGCCCAAAAGCCCTTTTACCTCAAAATCTCGAAATACGAACCGTCGCACCAATATAATCGTACACAAAACTGAAAAATGTAGATATTTATAGGTAAAGCCTCCACACGCAAAAAAAAATCAAAATTTCAGCACGTATCTTTTGTCCCCAAAAAAACGGAATCAGAATAAATAAACAATCAAGCAAATCTAAAGATATTGCCAAATACAGGGGGGGCACAAATGTTGGGCCATGATAATTACCTTGAAAATAGATGTATTAATGAATTGTATTTAGGCCCAATTAGACTTAGCTTGTAGTTAGGCCCAATGTACTATATTTCTTTGATGGGCCTTGAAGCCCAAAGATGTAAAATAAGCCCTAACTTTCTCTCCAAGTAAAGGTGGTTGGAGGGGACCCACCTGGTGTTGGACTATTTTGAATAAAATATTATTGCATTTTATTTTCTTTGACTTGTAACTTATGCATTTGATTTGTAACTCCTTTCTTTTAAATTTGTAACTCCTATAATAATGAGATTATGGTGGGGGTTACGTAGTTATTGCTTAGGGGTTACATATCTTCTACTCCTATATAAGGAGTCCTTGGGATTCATTATTTTACACACAAAAACATTACAAGTTTTCTATAGTATATCTTGCATTCTTCTTAGAGCTATAGGTTCGGTTTCTGTGAGATAGAAAGCGTGTTTGTTCGGTTCGTAGGAGGCGGATCTCTAGGGCTTATGATCACCTCGTTTCGTTGTATCCTGGGAGACGGAAGCCACAACAACCTTCAAGCACCACACGGAAGGGGCTTATCTATTTTAAGGATAGCGTGGTTTTCACGTGCCTCGAAATATCTTTTTGGTATTTTGTAATTGTTATTTTGATTTCAGGTATATCTCTAATCTATACTTCTTACAAGCTTAAAACAGATAACATAATTCATATGAATTGATTTAGCTCATAAACTTATTTGTTTGAATATTTTATTTCTGGGAGTATAGTGTTTTTGATTTGCAAACTTTTATGTTATTCTGTTTTGATGGGATTGTTGATTGTGATACTCTTGCAATTTTATTTTACATGCATGTACTGTTAATTCACATGGAGGTTAATATCATATGTTTGTCCGGATTCATTCATTTTACATGCATGTCATATATATGTTTTTTTTAAGTGCCTTTGCTTGTTCTATAAGCTGGTGAACTTTATATATTTGCATGCGTGTTAATTTTATTTCGAATAAGTACTTTCTGATTTGTTCTGCATGTGTAGAATTACATAATATAGTGTTTTAGTTTCATTTCATTAATGTGCTAATTTTTTTTTTATGATGAGTAAAAAAACGTGGCTTTTTTTTTATTTGGTCTGTCTTTGAGATCTTAAAGACTTGCATGTATCTAGTGACATGTTTGCAATTCTGGTATTGGGTCTGTGTCCAATTCTTTCACTAGTCTTCTATATATAATTGACTTGCTACATGGGTTGTTTTAAATATTGGTTAAAATCTCATATGCTTTGTTTATCTTTTCGTATATTAATATCTCGGTTTTAACGTACAACTTTGTAACCGTAGCTTTAAATGTCTTTTTGTTTTGGTCAATAACTTTTTTGTAACGCCTGATTTTGATTTGTGAGCAATTATTTTATTTCAAAATTTATTACTTGTATATAGATACATTTTACCATGTTACTTGCGGCCATGATTCGTTTGGAAACAAAAATGACATGTACATTTTTTATGTGTTAAATTGATATTATATGTTTGTGTCAAGCATGCTAATAATTTTTTGGGTAAATTATTGAAGATGAATGCTTTAATAGTCTTTGGCTTGTTTTTTTTTTTAAATAAAAAATTAATAGGGTTTTTGTTCTCTGCTTATTGCTACTTGTCTGGAGTTTTAATGTTTGCATGTTTACGTGACTTGCCATATGCTGTCTGATTAGTTTATTAGGAAGTTTTATATAGTAAATAAGCAATGGTCAAGTATTGGTTTGAATTATGCTGTCAACCTGTTTTTGGTGATAAAATGTTGAAGTGTTAGCCTTCTAAAGAATTTACAACTTTTTCGAAGTTAACAGAATACGTGTGATTTGTGAATAAGATTACAATTCATGCTGCATGGTGCTTTTATTTATAGTATATTAACCATGCATGGTTTATTTTGTCTCCTCGAAATATTTTATAAAAATTGTATTTTTTGAATTTGGAATAATTAAGTGATAATTAATTGTCTTTCTTGATTTCAGAAATGTCGGGAGTTGACGGAGCTAGCTTGTCTGGTAATGGTGATAGGCATGTGACTGCTGAGGAAGTGCCTAATGCGGCGACCCTTGTGGTGCCAAATACGGCTGTATCGGTAACCGCTCAAGCGAAAAAATCGGAGAAATTCAGTGGGCTGAATTTCAAGAAGTGGTAACAAAAGATGTTGTTCTACCTGACCACCTTGAACCTTGTGAGGTTCTTGACTGAGGATGCACCTAAGCTGAAAGAAGGTGAAATCGATGTTCAGCTTATTAGTGCAGCTCAAGCATGGAACCACTCGGATTTGTTGTGTAGAAATTATATTATGAACTGTTTGAGTGATTCACTGTACAATGTGTATAGTATGCTAAAGACGTCCAAAGCTTTGTGGGACTCATTCGACAGAAAGTATAGAACCGAGGATGCGGGTACTAAGAAGTTTATAGTGTCCCGACTTCTTGAGTTTATGATGGTGGATTCCAAGAAGGTGGTTAGTCAAGTACATGACCTTCATATGATCATGCATGACATCGAAGCTGAGGGAATGCCCATGAATGAAGCCTTCCAAGTAGCCATTATTATTGAGAAATTGCCCCCTAGTTGGAAGGACTTCAAGAATTATTTGAAGCATAAGCGAAAGGAGATGACAGTGCAAGACCTTGTCTTGAGACTCCGAATTGAGGAGGATAATAAGAATTGGTCTGTCACTTCCTCTAGTGCTAATGTTGTGGAGGTCAAGAAGAACTCCAAGTTCAAGAAGGGGAAACCAGACAAGAGGCCCAACTTGGGACCTAAGGGAGGAGTTTCTAAAAAGAAATTTCAAGGAAAGTGTTTCAACTATGACAAGATGGGTCACAATTCAACTGAGTGCAGACTACCGAAGAGGAAGAAGCACGAGGCCCATATGGTGGATGATGTGGCTCAAGATATATCTGAAATAAGTCTATCTCCTATGATGTCGGAAGTGAACCTGATTGGCTCCAACCCAAAAGAATGGTGGATTGATACTGGTGCTACAAGGCACATATGCTCTAGCAAGGAGTTGTTCCACACCTTCACACCAACTGAGACTGGAGAGAAGCTGTTTATGGGAAACTCTGCTACATCTGAAGTCCTTGGGAATGGCAAGATTGTGTTGAAGATGACATATGGCAAGGAGCTAACCCTCAATGATGTCCTCTATGTGCCGGAGATCCGAAGGAACTTGGTTTCCGGCTCGTTGTTGAACAAGCATGGATACCGCATGGTGATCGAATCTGATAAGGTTATTTTGTCTAAGAGTGAAATGTTTGTTGGTAAAGGTTATGTAACCGAAGGGCTTTTTAAGCTTAATGTAATGACTGTGAAGAGTATTAATAAGAATAATTCTTCTGCTTACTTGCTTGAGTCTTCCAATTTATGGCATGGTAGACTAGGTCATTTTAATTATAAAACAATGCGTAGATTAATTAACTTGAACCATATACCGACATTCCAAATTAGTTCGAAGCACAAATATGAAATTTGTGTAGAGGCAAAATTAACAAGATCATCTTTTCAAATGATTGAAAGACATACAAAACCCTTGGATTTGATTCACTGTGATGTGTGTGATTTAAAATCAAATCAAACAAGGGATGGTTATAAGTACTTTGTCACATTTGTGGATGACAGTACAAGATTTTGTTATGTCTATTTGCTTAAGAGCAAAGATGAAGCTATAGAGAAGTTTGAGCTCTATAAAATTGAGTTGAAACTCAGCTTAAGGGAAAAATAAAAGTAATAAGAAGTGACTGAGGTGGTGAATATGTATCACCTTTTGGTGAGTTCTGTGCAAAACATGGAATTATTCATGAAGTCATTGCACCGTATTTGCCTCAATCAAATTTGTAAGAACCCAAAATTTCGGTAGAATTAAAACTTTTCCTATTATGATGAAGTGCATCAATGAATAGTGATTTGGTGGATGAATAGTGATTTTGAGGATTAAGAAAAATTTTCATGCCACCTATGTACGAGACGTAGTGTGGATATTCCGAAGTTATACTAGTAATCTACGGAGTAAATAAGTGTATGTAAATGCGATCGGAATTCAGAAATTCCAAATTCTATTTTCTTGTTATATTTGACCGAGCAGTGAATTATATATCACTAATATCAAGAAATGAGATATTTAATTTGAGGAATTGAGGAGTTAATATTTTGGAATTTTATTATAAGTGATTTGAGAATTTGGAACGAAAACCACTGAGGAAGTGAAACAAACGTTCTAGAAACCGCTGAAACTTTACAATGAGATTAAGCGATTGAGCGAACGAAGCATGGATTAAGGATATGGTATATTAAGAGTCCAAGGATGGATATATTATGAGAAAGAAAGAGGATTGAGAATAAACTCCTAGAATTGAGAAATAGAGAATGCTTGGGAAATCGGGAGAACGTTTTCTGAGATAAAGAGAAATAAACAAGGGATGTTGGAATTAATATTCATTCGAGGTATTGTGCCATATTAGAGCAATAATATGCAAAGTATAAGTTGTAACGTATTAATTTTATTCACGAGACAACAAGGAAATCAAATTGTTGGAAAAGGAAACAAACCAAGGGACTAATATGAAAGAAACAAAAGATGAGGACTTTGTTGCAATTGTTGTGGATAAGGAAATCCAAGTGAGCCAATGAGGTGTTGACAAGACATTACAAGAAGATGCATCCAAATATAGATAGATATTACATGTATTAAGTCATTACCCATAACAAAACACAAAGAAAACTCCATCTCTCCATTTCTCCACAAGCTGTCCAGCAGAACCAACCCTCAAAGAAAAAATATATATCTCCATTTCTATCCATGATAAAATCACCAAATTTTAACCACAACCTCTCCACTCCATGGGCAATATTCGCTCAAAATTTGATGGCATTCTAATGAGTGTAGCCTAGTTAAATCTCCTCCCCAATTTGAAGAAGCAAACTGTCCTGGTGCTTGATAGTTTCTGGGACGATTTTCAATCGGACGTATCTCCTTCATTACTCAATGGAATTTCGTGTTCTTTATATGGTTATAAATCTGTGAAGATGCTCTACAACTCTCATTTAGAAGCCTCTATCAGAAAAGCTCGGTAAGGGCCTCGTTTTCCATGATCTTTCAGTCGGATTCTAATAACTCCGAATTACTAACTTTGTTTTCTTCATTTCTTTTGATCATTCAAGCTTACCCAAGGCTATACAAGGATTATACAAGGATTAGAAAGCTATTATACACATCAAGGAAGGTATAAAACTCTAACCACTCTTAGTCATGAAGTGTTTATGGTTTATAGTGTTAGATCTAAGAGTATTGGTGCATATCTTGGTTATAAGAGTTATGGATGGTGAAGATCTTGAGTTTAAATGTTGTTGATTTGATTTTTAAGCTTGTAGTTAGTGTATGTAACTCCATGTGTGCTATAGAGTATGATCTTGGTGGTTTAGATGATGGTTGTGATGTATACATAGGATTCTTGAATGGTTAAGCATGATAACAAGCTGTGTGAATTTTCTGGGAACATATACTGTCTTGTAGGAGGGTTTTGAACCCCTAAATCTTGTCCCCTGAGGTCCTAATGCATATGGTTGGAAAGGTATTTGAATGTAGTTTCCAGAAATATAAGGTTCATGACTAGGTGATGTGTAGATTTTGAGTTATTGCCTGAGAAGTGAAGAGTGGTTCTGGAATCCGAACTGCACTAAATGGTCCACTTTTGAGCCCTCTTTAAACCCCTAAAAATTTATGTAGGATCATGGAAAAATTAGGGGAGCTAGTAATTGCAGTGGTGAAGGCTACCCAAAAAGAATTGGATTAAAATATGTATTTTTCAATTTTATAAAAATGTTAGAGTAAAATTCGCGCAAGTGAAAAAATCGTACGAGGAGTTAGTGGAGTATGAATTTAAGGGGGGATTGATACGCTTCGAATATGGTAACCAAATTAAGTCGAATAAGTGACGAGCATAATCGAGTGATGACATGGACCTATAGTGGGGCTAGAGAGTCATAAGACGAAGTCATTAAGTTAATTTTGTGTCCCCTAAAACCTTGCAATTAAAGAGGGTATTGTTAAGGTACTAACGAACGACTATTGGTTATGTATAGATCATCATTCCACTCCGCAAGCTCGACCACCCCAACCGTACCAAGGCAAGTTTACTTTTCAAAACTTATATATAAGGATTTTCACTGTATTGTTTGTGGCTTTCAAAGGTATTATATGCTTATGCTTTACGAGATTATGTTGAAGTTTGAGATTTATGCATATGTGTTGTACACCCTTGAACTTAGAATGAAAGTGTTTCCTTCGGACAACGACTCTAGCAATAGAGGTCGTAGCGGTCCAAATATACTATTGACCGGGGAGCGGTATATTATTATATCGTGATTAAATTGCGAAAACCCGAAGAGCCATTCGGGAAGTATCGTATACTTAAGTATTTATTATTTTTACATTATTATAAATACTCAAGAATATCTATCTTGGATCAAAAGTTTATTTTAATTAAATAATTATTTTATTAATTGTTTATATTAAATCCCAAAATATCATTTATTAATTATTGTTCATTATTTTAAAGACAAAGCTAATCCAAGATACCTTCATCGTTTTCAAACTCGAACTCTTTCGAACCCAAAACATTTTCGAAAACCCCCGGTCAGGTTTTGCTTCTTGTACGATTTCAAGAATTATCGGTCGACTGATGTCGGACCTCAATTACTCAGTTTTCAATCAAAATAAAGTTTTTAAAAGAATAAGAAAAAGGGGACTCTGGCAGGTGTGGGAATCGTTGACGAACGATTCCCGGGATGTGTAAGCGGCCGTGAGCCAGGCGGTCAAGTTTTATGTTTTCTTCAAGTCCCATCCTCCACTTTGGAAAAATACTCAGACACTGCTTCTTGGGCCTAAGTGCCAAGTTGCCGATAGTGTGGTTTTTGATAAGAAAAATATTGACATCGTGCAGTATCTAGAACTGCAAGATTTTCTATAAAGATTGGCACGTGTTAGTGCACTCTTGCAATTATTTCAAAGAATGAAATGTTTTTGAATGAGTAACCTTCTAAGCTAATGGAAGGAAAGAGGTTTTGCAATGATGTATTCCCTGTACAGTATGTTAACAGTAGAGTGTTTTGCCGAAAATGATACTCATATGTATATATTTTCAAACTTGCGATATATTGAAATGGGAACCTTATAAAGGGTTCATGTGTTATTCTTAAAGCTCCTTAGTGAGTATAGATGTTTTATTCAAACTCGGACATATATATTGTCCAATTATGTTTTGAAATCTGAGATACATACCCGTATAGTTGGGAATGTTTTCGAAATAAACCACATTATTATTTTTCAAAATGGTGAACTTGCTGAGCATTATGTAGCTCATTCTTGCTTTATAAAAACTTTTCAGAAAGAGAAGAATTTGGTCGGTTCACTCCGCACCAGCAGAAGAGGAGTAGAAGATTTACCCCGAAGATGATTTAGTTCCTGACAAATACTACAGAGTAAGTCTGATAGGTTTTCAACTGTAATAGTAAGACTTGTCTTCAAGTATAGTTGTATAAGTGGAAGTGCGTAAGACTCTGGATTCTACAGATGAATTGTAATATTTAGTGTTACTTTTGATTATCGTTTCTGAGGCTCTAACTTGTTTGTGCGTAAGATTGAGGTCTGGATGGATGTATTGTTAAGTTGTAAAGTTAATACAGGTATGATATGGTTGGATGGTGATGTGACGACCTGAATCTTTGACCTCGGATTTGGGGGCGTCACAAAATTGGATTTCTGAGCGTAAAAATAGGACCTTGAAAGAAATGTGCCATGCAATGTTGCTAAGTTCAGGGTTGCCTACAAATATTTGGGGAGATGCTGTCACGTCAGCAAATTATCTATTGAATAGGATACCCCGTAAAAATCAGGAGCTAACTCCCTATGAATTATGGAAAAGGAAGAAGCCTTCCTATAAATCTTACGTGTGTGGGGGGTGCCTTGCAAAGGTTTTTGTACCAGAACCAAAGAGGGTGAAAATCGGTCCAAAAACTGTGGATTGTATTTTTATTCGGTATGTGCCTAACAGTACGGCATATAGATTTCTTGTGCACGAGTCAAAAATCCCTGACATACACAAGAACACTATAATGGAATCGAGAAATGCTTCATTTTTTGAACATATATTTCCTCGAAAATCCAAAGAAAGTTCAAGTTCATCGAAACGGACACGTGAAACTAATTCTGAAAATGAATATAGTGGTGACGAGGAACAAGAAAGCATGAATGAACTTGAAACAGAGGATGCACCTCGTCGAAGCAAAAGAGCTAGAGTTGAAAAATCATTCGGGCCGGATTTTTTTAACTTACTTGCTCGAAAATGAACCACAGTCTTATCCAGAAGCTGTGCATTGTCCGGATGGTCAATTTTGGAAAGAGGCTATCAAGAGTGAGGTTGATTCTATTATGCAGAATCATACTTGGGAATTGGTGGATCTTCCTCCAGGATGTAAACCACTAGGATCAGGATGGATTTTCACTAAGAAAATGAAAGCAGATGGATCAATTGATAAGTACAAAGCCCAACTTGTGATTCAAGGTTTTCGCCAAAAGAAAGGCATTGATTATTTTGACACATATTCTCCGGTAACGAGAATGGCATCTATAAGGATGATAATTACTATTGCAGCATTGCGAAATCTTGAAGTGCATCAGATGGATGTAAAAACTGCCTTTCTAAATGGAGATTTACATGAAGAAATCTACATTAAGCAACCTGAGGGTTTTGTGGTTCCCGGATTGGAACACAAAGTTTGTAAATTAATGAAGTCAATATATGGCTTAAAGCAAGCGCCACGAGATTGGCATAAAAAATTTGACATTGTTATATTGTCGAATGGATTTAAAATCAACGAATGTGACAATTGTGTATATGTCAAAGATACAATAGAGGGATACGTGATCCTGTGTCTTTATGTTGATGATATGTTCATCATTGGTAGTAATGATAAAATGGTCAAATCTACCAAGGACATATTACATTCAAGATTCCGCATTAAAGATATGGGCTTAGCTGATGTGATTCTGGGGATCAAGATCCTGAGAACGCCAAGTGGACTTATGCTAAATCAGTCACATTACGTTGATAAGATCCTTGAGAAATATAATAAAGATGATTCTAGTGTGTCAAGAACCCCTTTTGATACGACTTTACATCTATCAAAAAATAAAGGTGAGGGTGTTTCTCAAGGAGAGTATGCTAAAGTCCTAGGAAGTCTGATGTACTTGATGAACTGTACACGACAAGCTAAGTCGATACACGAGTAATCCGGGTGTGGATCACTGGAAAATGATAACTAAAGTGCTTAGGTACTTAAGGTATACGCGTGATTATGGATTGCATTACTCAAGATATCCTGCTGTCCTAGAAGGGTATAGTGATTCAAACAGGATTAATGGTGTAAAAGGATCAAAGTCCACAAGCGGATATGTATTTACGCTAGTAGATGGAGCGATTGCGTGGAAATCTTCGAAACAAACGGTGGTAACCAAGTCTACCATGGAGGCTGAGTTTGTTGCTTTGGATAAAGCAGGTGAACAAGCTGAATGGTTGCGCCAATTTTTAGAGGATATTCCAAGATGGGAAATGCCAGTGCCACAACTTTGTGTACATTGTGATATTACTGCAGCAATTGGTACAGCCGAGTGTGTACTATATAATGGAATGTCGAGACATATTCGTCGGCGACACAATTTCGTTAGACAACTAGTCTCAACTGGAGTTATCACTATTGATCATATTAGGTCAAAAGATAACACTGCGGATCCGCTAACCAAAGGGTTAACAAGAGAGTTAGTTGAAAAATCATCGAAAGGAATGGGACTAAAGCCCATAACAAAAGTCGGTACAAAGGAACCCAACCTTGTTGACTGGAGATCCTAAGATCTAAGTTCAATGGGACAAACTAACTGTAAAGACTTAGTGAGATCACTGTGGGGGTTTTACTCCAGGGTCCATTCCTATGATGAAAAATAGTGATAAAATTTGGGTAAGGCTAAGCTATGCTTTTAATGATCCTTGCGTGTCGATATGTCGAACAAATAATACTTTTGTATTGTTCAAGAGATCACCTATGTGAGTGAAGTGGGGTCGCTTCAAGAAGGAATTGTGGGGGCTAATTCTGGGAAGAACTCACAGAACCAGGCTAAAGCTCAGGACCAAAATGGGTTTAACAGTGAGAACCGAATAAATATAAGGAAAGACTCTAGTGGGGGATGTATCATCATTTCCCAAAACAGAAGGGCAGTTAAAGGTCAACGCGACTACTGAAATTCTAGAAATGTAAATATGTTCTTACAAGGGAAGGTTCAAGGGTGTACGCCTACCTATCGTATGCTGGTTTCTACCGTGCGCACCATCTCCGTGTCAAAGAGTCGTTTTGCAATGTCAATTTTATTCATGTGGGGGATTGTTGGACTATTTTGAATAAAATATTATTGCATTTTATTTTCTTTGACTTGTAACTTATGCATTTGATTTGTAACTCCTTTCTTTTAATTTTGTAACTCCTATAATAATGATATTATGGTGGGGGTTACACAGTTATTGCTTAGGGGTTACATATCTTCTACTCCTATATAAGGAGTCCTTGGGATTCATTGTTTTACACACAAAAACATTACATGTTTTCTATAGTATATCTTGCATTCTTCTTAGAGCTATAGGTTCGGTTTCTGTGAGATAGAAAGCGTGTTTGTTCGGTTCGTAGGAGGCGGATCTCTAGTGCTTAAGATCACCTCGTTTCGTTGTATCCTGGGAGATGGAAACCACAACAACCTTCAAGCACCACACGGAAGGGGCTTATCTATTTTAAAGATAGTGTGGTTTTCACATGCCTCGAAACATCTTTTTGGTATTTTGTTATTGTTATTTTAATTTCAGGTATATCTCTAATCTATACTTTTTACGCC
This sequence comes from Saposhnikovia divaricata, assembly GCA_036435485.1. Lineage (NCBI taxonomy): Eukaryota > Viridiplantae > Streptophyta > Magnoliopsida > Apiales > Apiaceae > Saposhnikovia > Saposhnikovia divaricata. Next base: position 122,563,067 of record CM071597.1, on the reverse strand, counting down.
TGGATTCCCTATAAATATAATTGTACCTCCTTACTTTGATTGTTTGGACCTTCCATATACCATGCCAGTTTCTTAACACAAAATCTTTTCTTTTTATGTGTGTGTAACAGAGGAGAGCATGTGGGCTGGTCCGTTAGAGATGGGCAAACCCAAAAAAATAAGCAAACAATATTAGGGGATTCATAAATTTGCAAGTTTCTCTCAAGTGTCTCTGTTTCTGAAAGCAGGACTAAATGAAAATGAACACGTCTCCTGTACAAGACTCCTGTCGAGGAATTTTTTTTTTTTTTTAAAGCTGTTGGTACAGTACCTTCCTCGTACGATTTCATAATACCTATGCCACATCCTAGAGCTGGCTACGGCTTAAAAGCCGGGGTTAAAGTCACTTTTTATTTTAAATTAAAAAATAGTTATTTATTTAATAAGTTAGAAATTGATGTAAAGTTAAAAAATAGTTTAAAGTTGAAAGTTGGTAAGAGTTATTTTTCTAAATGACTTATTTTATTTTGAGAATTTAATTTGATAAAAGTTAATATTATCATTCAAATAAATAATTTATCAAATTTATTTTTATGTTTACATTTTTAATAATTCATAAGTCACTTATAATATAAAATTACCCAAACAGATATTAACATAAAATTTTCACTTTCCACTTATCACTTTAAGCAATTTTAAATCAAAAATAATAATTTTAAGTTTAGTCAAACTGGCTCCTAATCTCGTCGCCTACAACCCCAACTTCATTTGATTGTAATTTGTATATCAATTCTTAAATAGTGGTACTAATATCATATATTCCAAAATGAATCCAAATGAATTTTTCAAGCATTATAATGCATAAAATTCATATTTATGCATAAAAAATTTATTTCATTTATAATAATCATAAAAATATTTAAAAATATGATGACATCTCATCATTCATTGAATGGAACTAAATTTAATTTTCATGTTGAATGTCAACTTTTTCTTTATCTTGCTTATATGTTTCACATATTTGACCCACGTAATTCTACCATTATGTATCCACGTAATTATAGGTAACTTCTAACTAAGTTAAATGAGATATAAAATATTTTTTATATGGAATAAATAGGTGTATTTTTTTGTAATCGGAAGAGTTGATCAAATTATCACGATCGCATCATTAAAATGTATAAATTTTTTGAAATTTGAATACCTACTTAATGATATTTTTTTCTATAAAATAATAATTAACTTATAGCTCGTGTAAAGTACGGGTTAATTTTTTTTAATTTACTTATAGTAGTTTATATCCATACTATTATATTAAATTTTTTTTTAATTTACTTATAGTAGTATATATCTATACTATTATATTAAAGTCGAAACATTGAAAGTTTTAAAAATTTTGGTTTTCGGTTTTGTTATCCTATTTATTAAATAAATAATCACATAATATAATTAATGGTAATAAGATGATTGGCATTTTCACGTACACTTTTAGTTTAAAATATCATCCTTTATAAACAACTAAAAACATAAATCATACCATATCTTTTAATCATTAATATACTATTCTATTAAAGCCGAAACACTGAAAGTTTTAAAAATTTTGGTTATCCTATTTATTAAATAAATAATAACATAATATAATTAATAGTAATAAGCTGATTGGCTTTTCCACGTATACTTTTAATTTAAAATAGCACCCTTTATAAACAACTAAAAACATAAATCATACCATATCTTTTAATCATTAATATTACTATCTAAATAAAACATGTTACCTTCTATCTAATTAAAACTCGCTACCTTTTACTTTAAAACTAATCTTGCAATCATTAATATATACAACTAAATACATAAATCATACCATATCTTTTAATCATTAATATTTCTATCTAATTAAAACATGTTACCTTTTTACAATCATTAATAGAGTTAAGTTCTATGGAGACCAAGTTTTTTAGTGGAGACCGGAGACCATATATCAATTAAAACATTGCAAAACCTTATTCATTGAAAATCATGTCCATGAAAGTCACTATTTCATTCATTTCATTGAAAATCTTAAAAATCATACATGTTTTTCATGCAAATTTCATTAAAAATCTTGAAAATAATGTATGTTCTGCAAACAAAACATTGCAGAATGTATTGTTTTCCAAAACATGTTCTGCTTGCAAATCATATATGATTTTTAAGATTTTGAATGAAATAATAATGTTCATTGAACATTCTTTGCAAATATATATGTTTTGCAATGTTTTGAGTGCATAAAGTATATGGTCTCCATGGTCTCCACTCAAATGTTGATCTCCATATATATATATATATATATATATATATATATATACACCATATCTTTCAACCATTAATAAACACCTAAAAACATGAATCATTGTTGTGGAATAAAAACTAGGTTGAAATTGTTGCGGTTAGGGTTTGTATATTTAATGCTAGGATTCGTGAGCTTCGTGCTTTAATGGCTGCTTCTGCGTTCGAGACTTAAACGGTCCTCACAGAATGCCTACGTATCTCTGTAAATTAGAGAATCAAGCCAATAAAACGTAGTTCTGAGGTGAGGGATCAGGCCCTTTATATAGGCTGAGAAGCCTTAGAATTATGGTAGGATTTGGAGACTTGGAGGGCAAGTCTTTGAGGAATGTTCTAGATCTATTCCTTGTAGGAATCAGTTTCCATATTGAATTGGATGCCTTATTGGATAAGTCTGAAGGGGATATTATCCTTATCCAACTCTTATTTGCTGAGCTGTTTATTACCCTTAATATTAATTACGAAATTAATATTATATTTAGGGTTTTGGGCCCAGCTGGTGGGCCCCACGTTTGGACTATTCTCGGCCTAATTAATGCCACATTAAATGTGTCTTTAGGGCTTATTTTCAGCCCATATCATTTGCCCCCCAACTTCTTAGGAAAACTGATCAGGTTTTCGTAGAAGTTATATTTGCCTTAATCGAGACTCGGGGTCGTTTTTATCCCTTACCTGGGACTTCTTAATTTTCCTACCCTTATATGGGAGTTTTGGTTTACACTAGTGTTTCACGAGTATCGTCTTGATTGTAAAGTGTGGAGCGACCTACACATTTACGACGATTTGCCTTATTCGAGGCTTTAATTTGTGCTTGCTTTTAGCAATTTCGGCACTTTCATAGAGTTTTTATGCATTATTAGCATAAATTATTGCTCAACTTGTCAAGAAAATATTTCTATAATTTTCCCGTATTTTTCTGTACTTTTCCTAGTATTTTAGGAATTTTTTATATACCAACAGGTATTTTTCGTAATTTTTCCTAATAATTTAGGAATTTTTATATACCAACAGGTATTTTTCGTAATTTTTCCTAATAATTTAAGAATTTTTATATACCAACAGGTATTTTTATTATTTTTTGGGAATTATTTTTCAATTTCCCAACATTATTTTAAAATTTTTAAAGGAAAAAGTCATCCTGGCAAGAAATGCCTCCTGGGCGTGGGTACCCCCGCCTAGGAGACACCCTCCTTAGGCACGCCTAGGGGGTTTGGTCTCCTGGGCGTGGGTGATCTTTCTCCCTGGAAATGCTTCCTGGGCGTGGGTACCCCCGCCTAGGAGACACCTTCCTTAGGCACGCCTAGGGGGTTTGGTCTCCTGGGCGTGGGTATGCCCTTCGTTCCTTGAAATGCTTTCTGGGCGTGGGTACCCCCGCCAAGGAGACATTTTCCTTAGGCACGCCTAGGAAGTTTGGTCTCCTGGGCGTGGGTATACCCTTCTTTAAAGAAAATCGAGCTGGGCGTGGGTACCCCCGCCAAGGAGACACCTTCCTTAGGCACGCCTAGGAGGTTTGGTCTCCTGGGCGTGGGTATAGCCTTCTTTAAGGAAAGTCGAGCTTGGCGTGGGTACCCCCGCCAAGGAGACACCTTCCTTAGGCACGCCTAGGGGGTTTGGTCTCCTGGGCGTGGGTATAGCCTTCTTTAAGGAAAGTCGAGCTAGGCGTGGGTACCCCCGCCAAGGAGACACCTTCCTTAGGCACGCCTAGGAGGTTTGGTCTCCTGGGCGTGGGTGTAGCCTTTTAATTGGGCTTCCTGCCTTTAAATTCTAACGGAATTTTATCCTATTTTCTAAAAATGTCGTAGAACATTCTAGAATTTTTTAAAATTTGAATTTCATGGGCTTCCCGCCTATTCAAAGGCCCAGTCACCTGTTGACAGCCCATTTACTGGATATAACCGGTTGAATGACCAACCATGAACTCTATAAAAGAGTAGTGTGCATCCCTCATTTCTCATTTCACTATTCAGCAAAAATTATCATTCCCTTATCACAAATATTTTTCAAAAAAGCTCTGCTAGGGTTCTGTCGTGAGGCGATTTCCGGCGTCTTTACTCCGCCCTATTTTCCAGTTTCTGTTTGAAGATCGTTGAATCTTCATCTTCTTCAACCTCTTTTTTCAACTTTTCTGGGTTTCAAGCTTTCAAGGGAAGCATATCAATGGAGGATTCTAGCTCTTCGGGCCAGTCACAACTCGCTAACACTTCCACCACCGCTCCACGGCTTTCAAGGGGTAAGAACCCTAAAACATCTCTTGTCCATGCCAGTGTTTTTTCCCTTAGAGATCTTTTAAATGAGTTTGGTCAAGCTTTTCCAAACATGCTTCATTTAGATGCTTATGAATATAAATCGAAATATAAACAACATAGGGTAGACATTCTAGCCCAACTTTTTCATATTAATGGGCCTTATAGGGCCGTTGTTCCGGCCTCAAACGAAAGGGCTTGTCACCCAAAGCCTGGGGCCATTAGGATTTACAAAGAAACTTTTTATGCTGGTTTTCGCCTTCCTCCACCTCCCTTTGTTTACCGTCTTTTGGCCGAAGCCCGGGTTTGTCCAACCCAACTTATGCCAAATGCATGGCGTTTTATCTATTGTTTCTTGGTCCAATGTAAGAAACATGGGCTTGAGCCCAGTATCTCTGTTTTTCGATATCTATTCAAATTTGTCAATTCTTCTGATAATTCGGGCTGGGTCAAAATCCAACACCGTTCCTTGGCCCGTTCTTGTTTTGTTTCGGATTCCGCTCCTGATTCCCTTCCTAATTGGAAAAGGGAATGGTTTTATATCTTTTTGGATGGGGATGACTGGGACAACTATTTTCGGCCCAACTTCTGCAGAGCCGTTGATGGGCCTGTTAGGAGTTTAAAATTGGGCGTGGAAGAAGAGGCCGCCATAACTTTGTTAACATCGGATAATTTGCATCAATGTGCAAATTTGATTTCTGAAGATTCGTTGCAGGCCCATGGGCTAAGCGATTTGGGCCCTGAGGGTAATTCTCACCTCTTGCTTTGTTAACATTTTATGCTAGATATAATTTTCTAACTTTCTTGTAATCATTTTGCAGCCAAAACTGCTCTGGGAGCGATTTTTAGGCAGAGGGAGACTGCTGCCACAGCTAGGGTGGTAACAGAGAACCCTAGGGCCAAAAGGGCCAGGACAGATGAGGCTTCTCCCGCGGTGAAGCGTGTTCCTGCTTTTCTTCAGGAAAATCCTGTTCCTATTGAGGAAGACCTTACTCCCTTTTCAGTGGGATGGGGTTTATGCAATAGGGACACAGCTGTAGGTGACTCCAGGGCTGCAGCTGAGTGGTCCAGGAGCGTGGTTACTCCACGGGACAGGGTCCACATTGTGGAGTCCTCTGATGACTTGCAGATTGAGCTTCTCGGGGCTCAGGCTGTTGCTTCGGTAATTTCTTATTCAACTTCTTTAATTTAATTGCATTTACTTTTCCCTTATTTACTTGTTTCCTTTGCAGATGAACGCCTACCTTCAGGCCGCTGTTCATAACCTGAAGGAGGTGCGTGCTGAAAAGACCATTGCTGAGAGGGATAGAGACAGATACTTTGATGCCTCTGAGGCAAACTTTGCTCGTTTTAGGGAGGTGGAGAAGGAGCTGGCTGCTGAGAGGGAGAAGAACAGGAAGCTTCAGCTGGAGGTGCAGCAGAACAGGGAACACATCATTGCTGATTACAAGGCTTCTAAGGACTTTCAAGATGTCCTGAATGCCGAGTATGATGCAAACTTTCCTGGCACCTTCAAGGAGTGTTGGGAGGGGATCATCGAGGAGCTGAGTGGGAAGATCGAGGGGGTATCCTTGGAGAAGTTCCCTGTACCTGCTATCCCTGGATTGACAGATACCTTGGAGATCGCTACAGAGACAGCAGTGGATGGGGACTCTCAGCCCACTCAGGATCCACCTTCTTCTCCTGGGGTAGAGACAGCAGATCCTTCTTCTACTCAGGGAGATGTAGTTATTGAGGACTTAGATGAGTAGATGGCCCTGCGTGGCTTATTTCTGTTTGTTTTTATTTATTCTGAACTTTTGCCCTTCGGGGCTTATGACTTAACTTATTTATGCAGTAGTTCCGTTTGTTTCCATGTTCTCATTTTTTGCTTATTGTTCGTTAAACTTTAGAATTTCTCAAGTATTTGGCCTCCTGGCTGGTACTAAACTCACAAGTTAGTTCAACGTTTGCCTTTCGTGTTTATTTTAACAAAGAGAAGTAACTCATAAAGAAAACAATATAAATTCCATTATGCTGTCAATGGATATCAATAGAATGGGTTCAACCCTTACATAAATATTCTATCTTCTACTGGGAGCAACATGCTCTAAAATGGTTTCATTCGAACCTTATTCCTAATAAATAGATAAAAGTCCAAGCCTTTGTCAAAAGAACTTAGATATAATAAACTTTGAGGTTCGCAGCATGCCAAGTTCGGGGCACCTCAACCCCATCCAAGGTTTCTAACTTGTAGGATCCTTGCCCTAACACCTTTCTGACTAGATATGGTCCTTCCCAGTTTGGTGCTAACTTTCCTTTCTGGCCAACTCCTGAGGCTTCAATCTTCCTTAAAACCATGTCACCTTGTCGAAAGAATCTTTCTTTAACTCTCTGGTTGTAGTGAAAAGATGCTCTTTTATGATATTCAGCATTCTTCGCATTAGCTCCATCTCTAACCTCATCAATTAAGTCAAGGGCAAGTCTCATTCCTTCGTCATTAGTTTCTGGCTCATATGCCTCAACTCGAGGTGATGCTTGCATGATCTCTAAAGGCACAACTGCCTCGGCTCCATAAGCCAGAAAAAATGGGGTTGCTCCAGTCGTTACCTTACAAGTGGTACGATATGCCCAAAGTATGGGCAACAACTCATCTACCCAAGTATTCCTAGAGCGTTCGACCCTCTTTTTCAGTCCATCAAGGATAATTCGATTAGCTACCTCAGCTTGCCCATTGGCCTGAGGGTGTGCCACCGAGGTAAAACGGAGCTCAATTGCATTCTCTTCACAATACTTCTTGAACTCCTCATTGTTGAATTGTGTCCCATTGTCTGTCACAAGGATTCGTGGGATTCCGTATCTGCAGATGATGTTCTCCCAAAAGAACTGGGAAACTTGCTTGGTGGTTATCTTGGCCAGGGGTTTAGCCTCAATCCACTTAGTGAAATAATCAATTGCTACTATTAGGAATTTCCTCTGTGCTGAAGCCATGGGAAAGGGTCCAAGTATATCCATCCCCCACATTGCAAATGGAATGGGAGAGTTAATCGAGGTCAACACCTCAGGCGGTTGCCTCACAATTGGGGCATGCTTCTGGCATCTCTCACATCTCTTGACATAGTTTTGTGCATCAGCCAACATCTCCGGCCAATAAAACCCTAAACGAATTATCTTGTGAGCTAGGGCTCTGCCCCCCAAGTGTTGACCGCAAATTCCTTCATGAACTTCCTCCAATGCTTCCCTTGCCTCTATAGGCCTTAGACATTTCAAGTACGGGATTACAAACGACCTTTTGTACAGAATACCTTCAATCAAAGTATATCTCAACGCTCTTACTGAGAGTTTTCGTGCCTCCATGGCATTGTCTGGGAGCCAACCGGTCTCCAGGTGTGCCTTAATAGGATCTATCCAAGAGTCTCCTATATCAATTGGTGCCACTAACTTTGCATTAACGGTCGGGGCCTTCAAGACCTGAAAGTAGACACTCCCGGCATAATTTTCTATTTCAGAAGAAGCAAACTTAGATAGGGCATCGGCCTTAATGTTTTCCTCTCTTGGAATGTGCTCAACATAGCACTCCTCAAACTGGGACATAACAGCCTTTACTACTCTCAAGTATTTTGCCATAGTCTCATCTTTAGCCTCGAATTCACCATTTACTTGTGCTACCACAAGCCTTGAATCTCCACAAACTTTGAGATTCTTGACCCTCATGATTCTGGCCAAGCCCAAACCAGCTATCAATGCCTCATACTCTGCCTCGTTGTTGGTAGTAGGGAAATCCAACTTTAAAGCGTACTCAACTGTGAACCCATCGGGGCTTTGCAAAACCAAACCTGCACCACTAGATTTTGTTTTTGATGCTCCATCAAAATAGAGCACCCAATATTCCTTCAGATCGGGTGTGAGTTTCTCTTCTTTTTCCTCTTGCCCAGGGGTAGTCATTATCTCTTGCCCCCCGACTTCTTGGTTGTTAATAGTACATTCAACCACGAAGTCAGCTAATGCCTGAGCTTTGATAGCTGTCCGAGGCTTGTATGTGACGTCAAACTCTCCTAATTCAATCGCCCATTTGATTAGCCTTCCACTGGCCTTAGGGCTATGCAATATGTTCCTCAATTGCTGGTTTGTCAGAACTTGAATCTTATGTGCCTGAAAGTAAGGCCGCAGCTTTCTTGAGGCAGTTACTAATGCCAAAGCAAACTTTTCTATGGGTGAGTAATTCAACTCAGCCCCATGCAACACCTTGCTCACATAGTAGATAGGTTTCTGGACCTTCTCCTCTTCCCGAATAAGGACAGCACTCAGGGCTTGTTCGGATACCGCCAGGTATAAACTAAGAATCTCCCCAGGACTTGGTTTAGTCAACAACGGGGCTTCAACCATGTACTTCTTCAGTTGCTCAAAGGCCTCTTGGCTTTCAGGTGTCCACTCAAAATTTTTCACCTTTTTTAACGCTTGGAAGAAAGGCAAGCATTTGTCTCCAGACTTGGAGATGAATCTTCCTAAGGCTGCAACTCGACCTGTCAACCTCTGCACATCTCTTATAGAGCGTGGTGGCTCTATGTCTAAAATCGCCTTGATCTTGTCAGGATTGGCCTCAATGCCTCTTTTTGAAACCATCAGCCCTAAAAACTTCCCCGATCCAACGCCAAAAGCACACTTGGCGGGATTCAACATCATCTTGTGGTGCCTCAGCACTTCAAATGCCTCTCCGAGGTGCTTGATATGATCAGCCTTAAGTAGGCTCTTGACTAACATGTCATCAACATATACCTCCATGGTTTTTCCAATCAGATGGGCGAATATCTTATTCACCAATCGTTGGTAAGTAGCTCCTGCATTCTTTAGACCAAAAGCCATGACAAGATAACAGAAGACACCAAAGTCAGTTATGAAAGATACCTTAGGTATGTCATCCTTGTGCATCTTAATCTGATTATAGCCGCTGAATCCATCCATGAAGCTTAACATCTCATGTCCAGCTGTAGCATCTATCAACATATCAATCCTCGGCAGGGGAAAATAATCTTTTGGGCATGCATCATTCAGGTCAGTGAAGTCTATACACATTCTCCACTTCCCATTTGCTTTCTTGACCATGACTGGGTTCGCTAACCATTCAGGAAACTGGATCTCTTCAATAAAACCAGCTTCCAAGAGCTTATTCACTTCTTGCCTAATGGCCTCTTGCCTCTCCGGAGCAAAGTTTCTCTTCTTCTGCTTTATTGTCTTCCTTTTGGGGTCAACATTTAACCTATGAGTTATGAGTTGGGGGTCAATCCCTGGCATATCAGCTGCTGTCCAAGCGAACACGTCGCTATTCTTCTGTAAGAATTCTATTAACTTGCCCTTCAGGGGTTCTTTCAGAGATGCTCCAACATAAGTAACTTTTTCAGGATCATTAGGTTCTAGAGGTACGGGAATCAAATCCTCTGCTGGCTTCCCTCTATGCTCTTCATCATCACGGACATCCATGTCTTCAATCGGAAGGACCTGCCCCCCGACTCCATCGGCCCTCAGTGCGGCCACATAGCAACTTCTTGCCATCTTCTGATCACCCTTTTGTTCTCCGACACCATTCCGTGTCGGAAACTTAATTTTCATATGATAGGAAGAGGCCACAGCCTTAAACGCATGAAGTCCAGTCCTTCCAAGGATTGCGTTGTATGTTGATGCTGCCTTGATCACCATGAAATTCAACATCTGAGTCGCCTCTTTAGGCTCCTGCCCAATAGTCACGGGTAGCTGAATAGTCCCTTCAACGTTGGACTCCACTCCGTTAAACCCGTATATAGGCATGTTTGTAGGGGTCAGTTGAGAGTCGTTGTAACCCATCTTTACAAATGCATCATGAAATAAAATATCCACAGAAGCCCCATCGTCTATCAAGACTCGTTTTACTTCTGAGTTTCCAATCACGGGAGTTATGACCAGCGGGTCGTCATGGGGGAATTTCACCCCTTCCAAGTCTGAATCATCGAAACCAATTACCATCTCGGTTTTAGCACGCTTCGGGGCTTCTCCCACAATGTGCATTACTTCTCTAGCATAAGCCTTTCGAGAATTCTTAGTCGTGCCAGCTGCTGTCGGACCTCCCCAGATCATATTGATAACTGCCCTTCGGGGCTGTGGATTGCGATCATGGTTGTCATCCCTCCTATTATTATCTCTCATTTCATTGTCCCTTCTCTGGTTCCCACGGTCATCACCCTTGGTGAACTGACTTAGTTTTCCTCTTTGTATCAAGAACTCAATCTCATCCTTGAGTTGCCTACAATCGTCGGTGTCATGTCCCACATCTTTGTGGAACCTGCAGTATTGCTCCTTATTTCGCTTAGCTGGGTCTCCTCTAAGTGGCTTCGGCCATCGGAAATCCTTTTCTTTTTCAATGTCCAACAGGATCTGGCTTCTTGGAGCATTAAGTCTGGCATACTCTGAAAACCTTGGACCCGAGTTCTTTTTTGGAGCATATTCAGAGTCTCTGCTAGCTCGGGGATACTTGTCCCTAGCATCGTACTCTTGTTCTTGCTTCCGCTTGTTCCCTCCATTGCCCAACGTGGCTTCTTTCTTGATGCTGTCCTCAGCTTTTATATACTTGTCCGCCCTTCGTTGAAGTTCATCCATGCTTTCAGGGGGGTGTTTTGCCAACGACCTCTTAAAAAAGAGATCCGTGGTTCCATGCTGTAAGGCTACCATGGCCACCTTATTTTCCAAATCGGTTATATTCAGAGTTTCCTTAGTGAATCGCTTGATGTAATCTCTTAAGTTCTCATTCTTTCCCTGTGTCACATACATAAGGGATGCAGAGCTTTTCTCATGAATTCTTCCGCTAATGAATTGACTGACAAAAGCGGTACTCAACTCCTTGAAAGAGCTAATAGAGTTTGGAGGTAAACGACTATACCAACGTTGCGCCATGCCCGACAGGGTTTGGGGAAACGCCCTACACTTAAGGGCATCGTTGGCAGGCTGCAGTAACAAGGCGCTTGTAAACGTTCTCACATGAGTTGCGGGATCCCCCGTTCCATCGTAAGCTTTGATCGTGGGCATCTTAAACTTTCGGGAGATATGTGCATTCATCACCTCCTCAGTAAATGGAGGGGTCGGATCATCCAGATCTCCTTGTAGCATCAAATCTCTAGGATTATTCTTGGGGAGTTCCACCCTGGTAGTTCCTCTGGTTGGGGCTTCAGCCCTTCGGTGTCTCCTTGAAGACCTCTCCAGATCTATGAAGGGAATCCCTCCTGAAGTCGGAGGAGGTCGAGTCTGATTAGGGTTCTGTCTCTCTAGTTCCCTTGCTTGGTCGTCCTTCAGCTTCTGAATCTCGGCTTCATAAGCCTTAATTTTCTCTGCAATCGTTAAAGGACCATCTCGGTTTGATGGATTCCTCCTCAGAGGTTCCTTACTAGCGCGTCGCCTCCTTGGGGCTTCGTCTCGATCATCGTCTTCAGATGACGAGTCTCCGGTATAAGGACCAGAGTAATCATAGTATCCTGGTTCAGGAGGGGCCGGGCCTCTAAGATAAGGGGATTGTTGTTGCCCATGGATCAGCCGAGCATGACCGCTTGGTCCTAGATCCCTTGGATCTTGGGGGTAATTAGGCAGCCCATACATTGGGTTGGTGTTGACAGGGAGCGAAGAAGTGGAGAGACTGTGAAGCGGCGGGCGGCTGCTCAGAGGGAGAGGAGAGACCACCATCTGGAGCGGGTTAGTCTCCTGTCCTAGAGGGACGATTACAGGTTGAGATCTTTCAGCGGGGGGATCCGTCCCTTGTGGTTGAGAGGCCTGACTACGAGGGTTTGTTTCCGTCAATGGGGGTACAGACCCTGGCCCCGTACCAACAGGAGGAGCAGCGATTGGTGGAACGATGGTTCCAGAGGTAGCCTCGGTTGAGACCGGTGTTGTTCTTCGAGTGGTAACCATGGTTGATGTCTATGTCCCACAGACGGCGCCAAATGTTGTGGAATAAAAACTAGGTTGAAATTGTTGCGGTTAGGGTTTGTATATTTAATGCTAGGATTCGTGAGCTTCGTGCTTTAATGGCTGCTTCTGCGTTCGAGACTTAAACGGTCCTCACAGAATGCCTACGTATCTCTGTAAATTAGAGAATCAAGCCAATAAAACGTAGTTCTGAGGTGAGGGATCAGGCCCTTTATATAGGCTGAGAAGCCTTAGAATTATGGTAGGATTTGGAGACTTGGAGGGCAAGTCTTTGAGGAATGTTCTAGATCTATTCCTTGTAGGAATCAGTTTCCATATTGAATTGGATGCCTTATTGGATAAGTCTGAAGGGGATATTATCCTTATCCAACTCTTATTTGCTGAGCTGTTTATTACCCTTAATATTAATTACGAAATTAATATTATATTTAGGGTTTTGGGCCCAGCTGGTGGGCCCCACGTTTGGACTATTCTCGGCCTAATTAATGCCACATTAAATGTGTCTTTAGGGCTTATTTTCAGCCCATATCAATCATACATATCTTTCAATCATTAATATTTTTTTCTAATTAAAACACGTTACTTTTTAATTTAAAATTAATCTTGCAATCATTAATATATATCTAAAAATATCACACCATATCTTTCAGTTATTAATAAAATATATTAAAAATCAGTATACATTGTTTATAGGCTTAATGATCTTTTAACCCTCAAAGTTTCCACTGATATACCCATCAGCCCTCAATATTTCAAAACGTTCCTTTTAACCCTCGAAGTATCCATAAAGGTCCTAATAACCCTTAAACCGGTACAAAAAATAAAAAATAAAAAAACGGTATAACTCGGATGGGCAAAAGAGACATTTCACAAACCGATACCGAGGGTTAAAAGGTATACTTTAGATACTTTGGGGGTTAAAAGGTATACTTTAAATACTTTGGGGGTGAAAAGGTATACTTCAGAAAATGTTTATACAAGTGTACTGAGGGAAATAAGTTATGTCATCAAATGTTTTCAAAGGAGAGTATGTGGTCATTATATTTAGATCTTCTATACTTGATCTCAACAACTTTGTAGTATTGATTATCTACATGTTCGGTGTTTTCAAAAAAAAATAAAAATTACTTTGTAGTATTAATGGTCTATTTTTTTGAATTTTAATTGAAATTTACATATATCATATAATTAAAAATAAATACAAAATATACATTATTGGAAAATATATTTAATTTATTTTTAAAATGTATTTTCCAAAACTTATAAACATGATTTATAGAAATTTTCGGGGGAACTTTGTTGTAAAGTTGTTGTATCTTAATTACATACTCTGTATGTATCCCTGCCATGTATATGATGTAGTTGTACACTTGTAATAATATTTGGTCACAATTTTACAATTCATCTCTTTTGTTTTTACATAAGATGTAGTTTTCATGTAATTTCGAAAGTCAGTTGTTCTATTTATTTCCTTAGTGTTGGTGGGTGTAATATGCCCGTTTGACACTATACCACAAATAATTTTGGTCGACTGTTAGCAGGGTTCAGTTCCTTACATTAAATTTTTAGATAGTGGTCATTTCATTTTTTAAGTTTTTAGATAGGTCAGGTCGGTGCAAGAACTTTTTACTCCCGTATGCATGCAGTCACCATCTCACACTCATTTTCAAATGAATCTTAAATCATGTTCAAACCCGTAAACTAAGGATGAAAGGTAATCACAAAGTTCATAATGAGTTATGGGCATGTTTATGCGTACAATTGACTGGTCTATATCAGTATGTAAATAGAACCAATGCATAACAATGCGTGCAGTTAAATAGTTATATAGATATGGGTATTAAGCCAATTTAGCGGAGATATGATTACCTAATGAAAATTGACTCCATCTCGAACCTCCCTCTTTCTCGTACATATACATGGTACACAGTTTCTAAGCCTCGGGTACACGTGCAAGGATGTTCCGAAAAGGTCACATTCTTTTCATCTTTAGCACGAATATTTGTTGCAACGTGAATGCACAGGCGGCATGATGAGTGAACTGCTGCCATATCTACAAGAGCCTTAAAAGAATCAGAAGGTCCCTCAAATTTCCTCCTGAATAATGTAGTATTATTTTGTGGAATAATACTACAAGTAAACATATTAAGTTCTGAAATATCAGAACACAGCATTAGCCCTTCTTGCTCAAGCATCCATAAAAAAATTGGAATAATTTTGGTGTTCTTGGATTAATATGTTATAATCTTAGTTATCTTTTCGTGTGTTAATATGAATCTCACGAATTCAATCATGTCACGTGTCATTTGGGAATTTTTTTGAAATCCGTACTGCTCTTATATATAATTAATGATTGTCATCGAGATTTTTTTATCATTATAACTAAATTATCATTTTAGAAAATATTTATTTAAAGGGTTTCTACGATACTCGAAACAAATAAGATTAAAGTTACATACATAATTTTATAACGGGGTATTTGGTTTATTTTGGTTAACAGAAATTATATTTCATATGTGGTACATCGGGCATTTGGTGCATTTTTTTTTTGTGAATTTGGTTAATGGATACTACATTTCACATGCTAATTTATAAATGGACAATTTGATATTTCAAAAATAAAATAAAAATGCACAATTTAATCAATCTGTAATAAACTTGTTAATGTTAAACAGCTGCAATGTGTCAGGCAATGTAATATCCATCCAATAATCCAAGAAGAAATGGACAGTAAGAAAATATTAACACCAGTAGTGCAGTAAGCATTAATTAGCGACTGAGAATTTGTCGTAAGAGTAAGAAATGCTAGCTGCTTCATTTTTCCTGCAGAAATGGTTGTTAGATCATGATTTGATCTGTGATCTAAGTATACAATAACAACCTTTATGGCAAAAGAATATGTACCTTGAGATCATCAATATTATTATGGTAATTTTGTGTGAATAAGTATTACATATGTTTATTTAAATTAAATTTATGTGTTTTTCAAAATTACAATAAAGAATCATCGAATTTGAACTCGATCCGAATTAAATCAAATTAAAAAATGTGTTTTAATTTATTTCATTAAGAATGTTTGTTGGTCACAAATAATTCCACATAAATAAATATGGATGGGGGAAAGGTCAAGAAACACCTGGGGAAGATCCATTAGTTTCAGGAAAATATGTAGTCGCATTTGTTAGAGGAATTCAAGGTGACACTTTTGAAGGTGGGTATCTAAAAGATGGTCACCTTCAGATTTCAGCTTGCTGTAAGCACTTCACTGCTTATGATCTAGATAACTGGACCACTGTCAATCGTTATGTGTTTGATGCTCATGTAAGTTCTATAGTTATATCCGATGTCTTTATCATCCATTCTGTTGCTTGTAAATAGTTCAGTAAATATCTTGTTTTTTTTATAAAAAAATTAGGTTACCCAACAAGATTTGGCTGATTCATATCAGCCACCTTTCCAGAGCTGTGTAGAACAAGGGCAAGCCAGTGGGATAATGTGTGCTTATAATCGCGTTAATGGAGTTCCAAACTGTGCTGACTACAATCTTTTAACAAAGACTGCTCGTGGTCTGTACATTTTTAATAAATAAATAAATAAATAAAATTATATTCTAATACAACCTTTTTTAGAACTCCATTAACATATTAAGTTCTGAAATATCATAACACAGCATTAGCCCTTCAAGCATCCATAAAAAAATTGGAATAACTTCATTTGTACGAGTTATACCTTTTAACCCCCAAAGTATCTAAAGTATACCTTTTAATCCCCAAAGTATCTAAAGTATACCTTTTAACCCTCGGTATCGGTTTGTGAAATGTCTCTTTTGCCCATCCGAGTTATACCGTTTTTTTATTTTTTATTTTTTGTACCGGTTTAAGGGTTATTAGGACCTTTATGGATACTTCGAGGGTTAAAAGGAACGTTTTGAAATATTGAGGGCTGATGGGTATATCAGTGGAAACTTTGAGGGTTAAAAGGTCATTAAGCCTTGTTTATAATAAGAAAAGATAAGTATAATCCTTAAACATGAATATATCAAATTATGTTAAATTAAAATTAAAAAAATTATTGAAAATAATGTTTATATAAAAATCTATACTATCTATACTATAATAAGAAAAAGGGGGTTTAATTTGTAGTTTTGTTATCCCCTCATTCACAACCGTTATATCTTCAACTCAAATAGATCATGACCGTTAGATATAACAATACTAAAAGTTGTTATATATAAAAATATTCCTGCCAACTACATACTAATTTATATTTAATACTAAAAATTATTATATACATAGATGTAAGGTTCGAATTTTTTCAATAATATATTAAAATTAATATTTATAATATTATAATATACTATAAACAAATTTTAAAAATTAAAAATAACCCGTGCTTTGCACGGGCTATAAGCTAGTATGATATTATAAATATTGATATGGGTGAAAAATAATCCCTAAAGACATAATTAATATAATATTTATTGGCTCATAAATAAGGCTCGAAATCCTAGTTGGGCATTAAATTCGTAATTAATGATCAAGTCCAAAAGAACAGCCCAAACCGGGGATGCCCGGTATAAGCTTGTTTCTAACATGGGCCTGATCCACAAACCGGGAACGTTCTAGAAACAAGGAACGTTCTAGAATATCCATGGGATATTGTGTAGCCTCCAAGGCACCTAATTCGACATGGAAACTAACTCCCACAAGGAAGGAGTCAGAACATTCCTCAATGACGGTGACTTGTCCACCAAGTCTCCAAACCCTATTACGATTCTAAGGCTCCCACAACCTATATAAATGGCCAGACCCCTCATCTCAGAACTACGTCTTGGCTTGATTCTCAACTCTGAGACACGTAGGCATCTTGTGAGGACCCGAATTTGGTCACGAAAATGCAAGCGCAACCATTAAAGCACGAAGCTCACGAACCCTAGCCGCAATTTGACAACCCTAATTTTTATTCCACAACATTTGGCACCATCTGTGGGAAGACAACATCAACCATGGTTAACACACGAAGAACAACAACCGAGAACGCTCATGTTACTTCCGATCCACCGGTCATCTCCTCCGCTCCACCTGTTGTTACGGAGCAAGGGTATGTACCCCCATCAACAGAGACAACCACTCAACCTCAAGTTTCTCAACCTATAGGGACAAATCTCCATGTTGAGAGAACCTTACCAGTGGACGTTCACCGGGGACGGGAGACTAATCAGCTTCAGATGGTGGTCTCACCATTAACTAGCCATCCCCCGCTCTCAGGAGTTCAGATCTCCACCACTACGCTCCCCGTAAGTACCAATCCGGTATACGGGTTGCCTAACTATCCCCCAAATCGAAGGGATCCTGGACCAAGCGGTCACGCTCTACAGATACCTGAGTCGTATCAACCACCCTATATTAGGGGTTTATCCCCCCCTGAGCAAGGATATGATGTTTACTTCGGACATTACACTGATGATTCATCGTCTGAGGATGACGATCGCGATGAAGCCCCGAGGAGGCGACGTGCAAGCAAGGAGCCTATGAGAAGGACTCAAAGGATCCATGATGGACATGATGGACCCCCTCCAACAGCTACTGAGAGAATCAAGGCTTATGAGGCCGAGATCCAAAAACTGAAGGACGACATAGCAAGGGAGCAAGCAAGGCAGAACCAGAATATGCCTCCTCCAACTTCAAGGGAGATTCCCTTCATTGATTTTGGAAAGGTCTTCAAGGAGACAGAGAAGGGCTGATGCCCCAACTAGAGGAGTTACGAGGGTGGAAACCCCCAGGGGTGATCCCAAAGACCTGATGCCAATTGGAGATCCTGACGATCCCACACCCTTATTCATTGAGGAGGTGATGAACGCTCATGTTTCCCGAAAGTTTAAGATGCCCACGATAAAAGCATACGATGGAACGGGTGATCCTTCGAATCACGTCAGGACATTCTCAAACGCACTGCTGCTACAACCCGCTAGCGACGCTCTTAAGTGTAGGGCGTTCCCTCAAACCCTGGCAGGCATGGCTCAAAGATGGTAAAGCCGATTGCCCGCAAACTCGATTGGCTCTTTCAAAGAGGTGAGCACTGCTTTCATCAACCAATTTGTTAGTGGAAAGGTCCACGAAAAAAGCTCTGCATCTCTCATGCAGGTGAAACAAGGAAAGAATGAGAACCTGAGGGATTATCTCAAGCGCTTCACCAAGGAGACGTTGAACGTCCCAGATTTGGAGAACAAGGTAGTTATGATAGCCTTAGAGAATGGAACAACGAACCCCTACTTTCAGATGTCATTGGCAAAACATCCCCCCTGAGAGCATGACTGAGCTCGAAAGAAGGGCGAGTAAATACATAAAGGCAGAAGAGAGCATGAGGATGGCTGAAGCTCCAACCACGAATGGAGGAAACAGAAACTCCCGAAAGCGGAAGCAAGAGCAGGAGTATGATGCTAGGGACAAGTATCCCTGAACTAGCAAGGACTCCGACTCTGCCCTTAAGAAAAATTTGGGGCCAAGGTTCTCTGAATACGCAAGGTTGAATACCCCTGGGAGTCAGATCCTGGTGGATATTGAGAAAGACAAAGATTGTCGATGGCTGAAGCCACTCAGGGGTGATCCCGCAAAGAGAAACAAGGATCAGTACTGTAGGTTTCACAAGGATATAGGGCATGACACTGATGATTGCAGACAACTCAAGGACGAGATTGAATTCTTGATCCGAAAAGGGAAGCTGAGCAGGTTCACAAAAGGCGAATATCGTAGAAATCAAAGGAGAGACTATGATAGAAGGGATAATGATAGAAGGGACAATGATCGTGATCGTAACCCACATCCACGAGGGCCAGTTATCAATATGATTTGGGGAGGCCCGACTGCGGTCGGCACTACAAGGAACTCTCGAAAGGCATACGCCAGGGAGGTGATGCACATCGTGGGAGAGGCCCCGAAACGTGCAAAAACTGAGGTAGTGATTGGTTTTGATGACTCAGACTTGGAGGGGGTGAAGTTCCCCCATGACGACTCGTTGGTCATAACTCCTGTAATTTGAAATTCGGAGGTGAAGCGAGTCTTGATAGACAATGGTGCTTCCGTCGATATTTTGTTTCATGATGCATTTGTGAAGATGGGATACAATGATTCACAGTTGACCCCAAACAACATGCCTATATATGGGTTCAATGGAGTCGAATCCAGTGTTGAAGGGACTATCCAGCTGCCAGTTACTATTGGACATGAGCCCAAGGAGGCCACTCAGATGTTGAACTTCCTGGTAATCAAGGCAGCCTCCACATATAATGCGATCCTTAGAAGGACTGGACTCCACGCGTTTAAGGCTGTTGCCTCCAGCTACCATACGAAAATCAAGTTTCCAACCAGGAACGGTGTTGGAGAACAGAAGGGTGATCAGAAGATGGCCAGAAGTTGTTATGTGGCCGCATTAAGAGCTGATGGAGTCGGGGGGCAGGTCCTCCCGATTGAAGACATGGATGTTCGAGGTGATGATGAACACCGAGGAAAACCAGTAGAGGATTTGGTTCCTATACCTCTGGATTGTAGAGACCCTCAAAAAGTTACGTATGTTGGAGCTTCTTTAAAAGAACCCTTGAAGGGCAAATTGATAGAATTCCTACAAGGAAACAGGGATGTGTTCGCTTGGACAGCAGCTGATATGCCAGGGATTGACCCCCAACTCATAACTCACAGGTTGAATGTCGACCCCAAGCGGAAGGCAATAAAACAGAAGAAGAGGAATTTTGCTCCTGAAAGGCAAGAGGCCATTAATCAAGAGGTGGATAAGCTCTTGGAAGCTGGCTTTATTGAGGAGATTCAGTTCCCTGAATGGTTGGCTAATCTTGTGATGGTCAAGAAAGCCAACGGTAAGTGGATGATGTGCATAGACTTCACCGATTTGAATGATGCGTGCCCTAAGGATTGCTTCCCTCTACCAAGGATTGACACGCTAATAGATTTCACGGCTGGGCATGAAATATTGAGTTTCATGGATGGTTTCAGTGGCTACAACCAGATTAAGATGCACAAGGATGACATCCCAAAGGTATCTTTCATAACTGACTTTGGTGTTTTTTGTTACCTTGTCATGGCTTTTGGACTAAAGAATGCATGAGCTACTTATCAACGACTGGTAAATAAGATATTCGCCCATTTGATTGGGAAAACCATGGAAGTATATGTTGATGATATGTTGGTCAAGATCTTGTTTATAGCAGACCATGTTGAACACCTCAGAGAGGTGTTTGAAGTGCTGAGGCACCATAAGATGATGTTGAATCCGGCCAAGTGTGCTTTTGGCGTTGGATCTGGGAAGTTTTTGGGTTTGATGGTTTCAAAACGAGGCATTGAAGCCAACCCAAATAAGATCAAGGTGATTCTCGACATGGAGCCACCCCATTCTGTGAGGGACGTGCAAAAATTAACTTGTAGAATAGCTGCTTTGGGAAGATTCATCTCAAGGTTTGGCAAAAAATGTTTGCCTTTCTTTCAGGCTTTGAAGGAAATGAAAATTTTTGAGTGGACATCAGAAAGCCAAGAGGCCTTTGAACAGCTGAAAAAGTACATGGCTGAGGCCCCGTTGTTGGCCAAACCTAGTCTCAGAGAGACCTTGTATTTGTATCTAGCGGTATCCGAACAAGCATTGAGTGTCGTTCTCATTCGAGAGGAAAATAAGGTTCAAAAGCCTATCTACTACGTGAGCAAGGTATTGCACGGAGCTGAGTTGAATTACTCACCCATCGAGAAGTTTGCTTTGGCACTGGTAACAACTTCAAGGAAGCTACGACCTTATTTCCAGGCACACAAGATTGAAGTCCTGACGGACCAGCAGTTGAGAAGTATATTGCATATCCGGAAGGCCAGTGGAAAGCTAATTAAGTGGGTGATCGAACTCGGGGAGTTTGATATCACGTATAAGCCTCAAACAGCCATCAAGGCTCAGGCATTAGCTGACTTCATGTACCATCAACAACCAAGAAGTCGGGGGGCAGGAGATAGTGCCAAACCAGGAAGGTAAAGATAAAGCTGAGGAGCTTGTACCTGATCAGAAGGAATATTGGGTGCTCTATTTTGATGGAGCATCAAAAACAAAGTTTAGTGGTGCAGGCTTAGTCTTGCAAAGCCCCGATGGGTTCTTAGTAGAGTATGCTTTGAAGTTGGACTTTCCAACAACCAATAACGAAGCTGAATATGAAGCCTTGATAGCCGGATTAGGCTTGGGCAGAATATTGAGAGTCAAGAACCTTAAAGTCTGTGGAGATTCAAGAGTCGTGGTATCGCAAGTGAATGGTGAGTTTGAAGCCAAGGATAAAACTATGTCAAAATACCTAAGGGTTGTGAAAGCCGTTATAACTCAGTTTGATGAATGCTATATGGAGCATATTCCAAGGGAGAAGAATGTCAAGGCCGATGCCCTATCAAAGTTCGCCTCTTCTGAGATAGAGAATTATGCAGGGAGTGTTTACTTCCAGGTTCTGAAGGCCCCTACCATCAATTCAAAGTTGGTGGCACTCATTGATGTAAGAATCTATTGGATAGATCCTATTAAGGCTCATTTGGAAACTGGATGGCTTCCTGAGGATGCCTCGGAGGCACGGAAACTGTCAGTGAGAGCATTGAGATATGCCTTGATTGAAGGCGTCCTTTATAAGAGGTCTTTTGTTATCCCATACTTGAAGTGTTTGAGGCCCTAAGAGGCAGAAGAAGCTTTAAGGGAAGTTCATGAAGGGATCTATGGGCAGCACTTGGGGGGCAGAGCCCTAGCTCATAAGATCACCCGTCTGGGGTTATATTAGCCAGAAATGTTGGCTGATGCGCAAAGTTATGTCAAGAAGTGTGACAGGTGTCAGAAACACGCCTCGATTTTTAGGCAGCCACCAGAGATGTTAACATCGATTAACTCTCCCATTCCGTTTTCCATGTGGGGGATGGACATACATGGTTCTTTCCCTGTGGCTTCAGCACAAAGGAAGTTCTTGATAGTGGCTATCGATTATTTTACCAAGTGGATTGAAGCTAAGCCATTAGCTAAGATAACCACCCAACAAGTTGCCCAGTTCTTTTGGGAGAACGTAATTTGCAGATACGGTATCCCACGAATCCTTGTGACGGATAATGGGCGCCAATTCAACAACGAGGAGTTTAAGAAGTATTATGAGGAGAACGCCATCCAACTTCGCTTCACTTCAGTGGCTCACCCTCAGGCTAATGGGAAAGCTGAGGTAGCGAATCGTATTATCCTTGATGGACTTAAGAAAATGGTCGAATGTTCAAGAAACACGTGGGTAGACGAGTTGCTGTCTATACTATGGGCATATCGTACCACCTGTAAAGTAACAACAGGAGCTACTCCGTTTTTGCTAGCTTATGGAGCAGAGGCAGTTGTGCCCTTGGAGATTTCTCACGTGTCTCCAAAGGTGGAAGCATATGAGCAAGAAACTAATGAGGAGGGCATGAGGCTTGCCCTTTATCTAATTGATAAAGTCAAGGATGAAGTGAACGCCCGCAATGTTGAGCACCAGAAGAGGGCATCCTTTCATTACAACCATAGGGTTAAAGAAAGGTTCTTTAAACAAGGCGATTGGTTTTAATAAAGATAGAAGCATCCGGAGTTGGACAGATAGGAAAGTTGGCCCATAATTGGGAGGGGCCGTATAGAGTCAGCAAGATGTTGGGAAGAGGTTCTTACAAGCTGAAAATCTTGGATGGAAACGAGGTGCCTCGCGCTTGGCATGCCTCGAATCTCAACATGTATTATGTTTAAGCTCTCCTAGTAAGGACTTAGCTTTTTGCCTATCTAATAGAAGTAGAAATAAGGTTTATATGAAACCATTGCAGAGCATGTTGCTCCTAGTAGGACATAATATTCTATGTAAGGGTTGAGCCCATTTCACGTTATTAATAAAAGCTTGTTTTCTATTCTACGATTCTGTGATTTTAGTAATGTACCAAACACCTGATGTGTGTAAGTCTAAGATGACCAAGTATCGTAAATAAAAGAACGTATGAATTAGAGGAAACAAGCACGTAGATAAAATACCCCTAAGGGGTAGGATTCAAGTCATAAGTTACAAACACACCGAATAAAAATACAAGTCCATGAAGGACCACAACCAAAGTCAGGATATAATAAGAACTGGATAAAAGCCACATGAGGCTAATATAGGCCGTGCAAGGCTCAAAGGATAATCACTTCTTAACAGAAGCAGTCTTCACCAATCGTTTCTTGGTTTTGGGATGAGCAACCTGAACAGGGACTTCTTCTTCACTGGATGACCTGAACAGAAGCAGTCTTCACCAATCGTTTCTTGGTTTTGGGATGAGCAACCTGAACAGGGACTTCTTCTTGGTCATCTTAGACTTCACTGGATTATCCTTTGAGCCTTGCTTATTCTACGATTCTGTGATTTTAGTAATGTACCAAACACCTGATGTGTGTAAGTCTAAGATGACCAAGTATCGTAAATAAAAGAACGTATGAATTAGAGGAAACAAGCACGTAGATAAAATACCCCTAAGGGGTAGGATTCAAGTCATAAGTTACAAACACACCGAATAAAAATACAAGTCCATGAAGGACCACAACCAAAGTCAGGATATAATAAGAACTGGATAAAAGCCACATGAGGCTAATATAGGCCGTGCAAGGCTCAAAGGATAATCACTTCTTAACAGAAGCAGTCTTCACCAATCGTTTCTTGGTTTTAGGATGAGCAACCTGAACAGGGACTTCTTCTTCACTGGATGATTCCTTCTCACCTTCTTCCTTGCTCCTGGAAGTTGAAGTCGATGAACCACTAACACTCACTGATCTGGGTTCACGAACTCGGTTAGCTAAAGGGCATTCTGAACTGCCACTTTGACCCTTCTCACGGGATTTTGAAGGGTGCCTCCCGGAACTAGATCCTGAATATTGGGGAGTGGCCTTAGTCCCAGAGCCAGAAGCGCGCCCGTTCACATGAGAGGTAGTTCCAACACCCTCAACAAAATCATCAGCATCAGTCACCTTCCAGGGACTTGGGTAAAATGAAGGAAAAATGACCCCTTTATGGTCATGACTAATCTTGTTCACAGCTTTCTCCCAACCTATAGTCATGCTATCCGGTTGGACCTCCCTGTCATGCTCATCAATGAAGGCAAGGAATGTATCCGAGCCCAAGTAGTTCTGAATGATGGAGTCTTCGTTATTCTGGGTCCTATTCTCCAAGGCCGCATATTTTCCCCTAAGGGATGAGAGTTGGTCTTTTGAGGTGAAGTACTTAGTCTCCCATTCTTCAGATTCCTTCTGATGCTTCTCCGCAGCCTTGAGGGCAGCTCTTTCCTTATCCTTGTACGACTTCCCAAGTTGGACAGCGTTCTGGAAATGAGCGTCCAGCTACAAGAATGAAACACCATAAAGAAATGTGTTAATCCATGATGGTCAATATCTAACAAGAGCAACGAAAAAGAAGGGGAGATAAGCTTACGTTATAGGCGTGAAATGCTCCCCAGCTCTCATTTTCCCGAAGGTCCGTTGCTGTTGCAAAATGAACCTTATCAGCCGGGGCTATAGCATTCTGAGACCATTCTTGGGCAAGAAGGTGGCTGTCTCTGATAGCATCTTGCTCACATATTCCCCACTCAGGCAAAAACGCTATTTTCATACTCCCATCTGAACCCCTGATTCTTTTTCCAGCTTTTGAGCAATGCTGAAGGAATTCAGGAACCGGTACGTCATCAAGGTTGGCCTCTTTCTCAGCCTTCTTAATCATCCTTTTAGTAATTTGAGGAGCGCGACTTGGTTGGCTATCAATCTCCTCAACAACTGCAAATAAAGGAAAAGAAAACAATGTTGGAATAATAACAAGTATGATGAAAATAAAGGAGTTAAAGTAAGGATTACCCTCGAGAGGGATACTACTAAGCCCGGCCTCTATCAAGGCACGTTCAGTCACGACTTCACCATAGTGAGCATTTTGGAAGATTGAAACAAGACAGTCCCGCTGAGCTTTTTCTTCACTTGTGAGTTGAAGCTCACTAACACCCTCATCATTCACGTGATTGAATTTAGACCTGAAAAAGTCTCCCCCTTTCCATCTAAGGATGAAAAATTCGTGCCTCCAATTGTGGTATGAATCAGGCACGGAGGCAGCGTTGATAATCATTCTTGACTTTGTACGATGTTGGATGCTTACCCATCATTTTCTACTAATAGGGCTATTCTTGAAAGCAAATAAATGTCTAAACAATGGAATGCTAAGGCGGATGCCTCCTTTGATGCATTCAACCATAAAAATGAAGATAAATTTCCAGGAGTTAGGATATAGTTGGCAAGGGTTGATTTTAACCTCAGCTAGCAACCTAACAACCCAAGGGTGAACTAGAAACTTAAGGCCAGCGGTAATAGCACCTTGTATACAAATAAATTCTCAGGATGCCAATTACAAGTTCTATCTCCTGGTGTGGGGATTCTGAGTTTCAAACTAGAAGGAAATTCATATTTAAGTAAGTCTTTAATATCTCCTACTTCTAAAGTGCTAGCGAATATGAAAGAATCGAATTCTGCGTTGTTTGGAAACACGTCCCCGGGCTCGTCTAAGAGCTGGGGTAAAGTTAACTGATAACGAGGAGGAAAGACCTTACTTTTCCTATTGTTGTCTTTGGTCCTCCTGTTGATTGCATGGAGAAGGCCCTTAGAAGGAACCACGGTGCTCTGACCACCCTCACTTGCCATTAGACTTGTCTGAAATTGAAAGAAGCACTTGAAGCTTGAGAGCTCTTCAGAGAGAAATTTTCTTTGAGAGAAGAAGGAAGTGTGAAGAATGACTTCCACCCACACTCTTTTATAAGGAAAAGGGCGACCCTCCATTGCAGGTCATTTTTCCGACGACCCGCGTTTACAGGTTAAATAGCTGAAAATAGCAGGAAAAAGGCCTTATGAAGTTGAAATTGAGTTAAATAAATGATCTAATTCGTAAGAATAAGCGAAAGAAATGAATGGAAATGCAGGCTGGTGCAACAACATAGTTAGCAACCTAGGAGGTTGTGCTAACTCATGCTTATTTAGCCCAAACAGAGGATTAAGCCAAAACCCACGGTTAAGGCACTAAACAGTAAGATTAGCTAAAAAGCTAATACTTTAAGGAATTTTGGAAGATATACTCCAAAATACTTAGTAGGGGTTTTGAATCTCTGCACAAAATATAAGCCCAGATGGCCAACAAGGTTGTTTGCCCCAGATTAAGCTGGTTGATTGAATTCAAGGCCTGAAAGTCAGGAACCATTGAATAAAATCAAGCTAAGGCACGGTCCTACAAACAAGGTAGGAGATTTAAAGTCCTTAAGTATAAAATCAAGGATAAAAACCGACCACAGTATCCTAGACTTGAAGTCAGGTGTTGAAAACAAGGGAAATCCCTATAAAGAAACAAAGACCTCTGTGATAAGGGGGGCAAGGCCAAGGTTGTTTGAAACACCCTATTTTAAGTATGCAAGGATGTCCAGAAGCCAAGGGTCATAGTTTAACCCAAGGTTATTTGAAACCAAGAGTTCAAGAACAAGTTAAGACCCGGAAGGTCCTGAAAACTAAGAAGTAGGTTGTTTGACATCAAGGATCACAAAACCAACCATGGTGTTGTAAACTCACTCTAGAAACAAGGAGGGGAGTTCAAAACAAGATTTGGCTTTTGTCAAAGTCAAGGTCAAAAGTCAAAGTCAAAGGTCAAAGTCAAATAGTCAAAATTTGGCCAAAATTCAAAAAAAAATTTGGGGCCCAGCCGACCATGGGTGGCCGACCAGACCTAGCCGACCAGGAACATGGGGAGGAAAAATGGGTCCAGATGTTTACCTGGACCCCAACACCTGGACCCCTAGCTGATTCGTTTGGCCCTAGAACGCTCAAAAATGCTCCGTTTGAGCTCAAATTTGAGATTCAAGAACCTTATAAGGTCCTTTACAAGCCTATGTAGGTTCCCTAGTGACTTCAAGAAGTTGAAAAAATGACCTTGTTTGAAACAAGGTCTGGTTTGAAAACCAGCTTGAAATGAGGTATTTCGCCTCCAAAACGTTCAAAAATGCATATTTTCATGTGATTCTTCTTCATACCAGGAGATTATAAGAATCCCTATCATATAAACTCAACTTCAAAATTTGGGTTTAGAAATGTCACGGATGTTCAGAAACCGTGAGGGTGTTGAAAGACCCTGAAGGTGTTTAAAATGCCTAGTCCACGGGACCGTATTCCTTGCCTAAACAACTCAAAAATGAGAATTTTCACGTGATTCTTTCTACAACCATGAGGTTATAAGAATCTCTACTAGATTGGTTTGACTCCAAAATTTGGGGTTAGGGTTTCACTAATCGCAATTAGGGGGTGATTAACCTCGATTATCGACGTTTAAGGACTTCCACTCTAAAATTAACCTATCTCAAGATTAAGGGTGGATATCCTAGTAGTAATTACTTTAAGTACGAATTAGTTAGCCTCGATCAAGGCCTTTATAGCCCCGTTTAGGGTTGTTTAGCCCCGATTAGGGCCGAATTAGTGTCTTTTGCTCAAAATTAGCCCTTATTAAGGCTTATGAGCAATGATCGCCTGATATTAACCCTAACTTAGATAAGTTGAGGGAAATAAATCACTAATGAATTTATGATAAAGGATCCTATGCACGAATTGCACTTGGATTAGTGTCAATGAGCTCGAAACGGCAATAATCCTATTCCCGAAAGGCCCAGAAATCTTAAGAAAAAGGTTCGAGATGCCAAGGAACGTTTAACTTTCTTAAGTATTAAGGGAGAGAATTTTAGTCATTGTGAATGTGTAGGCCGCTTCATACTTCACTGTAAGACGATACCCTGGTAGGGCCGGTTTGACCTAAAACTTCTACGAAATCAAGTTTCCTAGAAGTTGGGGGCAAATGATATGGGTGAAAAATAATCCATAAAGACATAATTATTATAATATTTATTGGCTCATAAATAAGGCCCGAAACCCTAGTTGGGCATTAAATTCGTAATTAATTATTAAGCCCAAAAGAACAACCCAAATCGGGGACGCTCGGAATAAGCTTGTTTCTAACATGGGCCTGATCCATAAACCGGGAACGTTCTAGAAACAAGAAACGTTCTAGAATATCCCTGGGATATTGTGTAGCCTCCAAGACACCTAATTCGACATGGAAACTAACTCCCACAAGGAAATGAGTCAGAACCTTCCTCAATGACGGTGACTTGTCCACCAAGTCTCCAAATCCTATTACGATTCTAAGGCTCCCACAGCCTATATAAAGGGCCAGACCCCTCATCTCATAACTACGTCTTGGCTTGATTCTCAACTCTACTCTGAGATACGTAGACATCTTGTGAGGACCCGAATTAGGTCACGAAAACGCAAGCGCAACCATTAAAGCACGAAGCTCACGAACCCTAGCCGCAATTTGACAACCCTAATTTTTATTCCACAACAAATATTATTTTTAATATTTTGTTGGAGGGATTCGAATCTTACACTTTTGTATCATTGTATGTAATAATTTTTAGTATTAAATCTAAATTAATATGTTGTTGGCGGGAATCAAACATTTAATCTTTTTATATAACATTTTTTAGTATTAATTTTAAATTAAAATGTTGTTGGCGGGATTCGAATCTTATACCAGTATATATAAATAGTTTTAGTATTGTATTCAATGATTATCATTTATTTGAGTTGCAAATCTAACGATTGAATTTGAGTTGCAAATTTTATGATTACAAATGAACGAAATAACAAAAAATATGAAATAACAAAAAATTGAATTAACCACACTATAAAATATAACCCATTTCATATATTATAGTATAGTATATAGTAGAGTAAATATAAATATCACAGAGAGAAAAATATGCAGAACACAAGTCACTCTCGGATCTGCATTGAACGGCAGTATAATAATATACGTGATATATTACGTGTGGTATTATATGTATAATAAATTAGTTGGGTAGCGTGAGTGAGTACCTCAATAGGCAAATTATAGGCTAATGCTAAAAATAGATAAGCAAAACAGCATAGGACGGCGCTTACGGCTACGGCTTACGTGAATCCGGTGCTACATTTGCAACGGTTCCA
Organism: Saposhnikovia divaricata; assembly: GCA_036435485.1. Taxonomy (NCBI): domain Eukaryota; kingdom Viridiplantae; phylum Streptophyta; class Magnoliopsida; order Apiales; family Apiaceae; genus Saposhnikovia; species Saposhnikovia divaricata. The sequence goes on along the minus strand of CM071597.1, from coordinate 122,533,509 downwards.
GAAGCGGGGCGTTACTGTCACAGTAGTTGTCACAATAGCAAGATAGAGGCGTTTAGGTTAATTAAGTAATTGGTGTTGCGTTTAAACATGGTTTTTCTAATTAATTACTACTAATTCTTGTAATCTATCGTACATAGATTACCTTGGCCTGAAGCAAGGTACTACTAGTTTTTTTTCTTTTTAATTTTATTCCCACGAAAAGGAACAACTACTAGTTACACCTTTATTTAAGTCTTTACGGTCGGGTTGACATCTATGCAATGATGCGTACAATTCTGTATGTATTTCTGTACGCGAATCTCAATCCTCTTCCCCCCAAAAAAACCTTTTTAGTTGTATTGCAAAGATAAAGACGCCTGCCTTGTTATTATTATATATAGTATTTTTACTTTTGTTATTTTAATTACTATAAGTTGCTCTTTCATATTATCTTTATGAATTATATAAGCTGTCTTTTTTATTTAGTGAATAAAGAATAATTCTCTAGTCAACTTTGAACCCCATGCTTACTTTCTGATTTTCCTTTAGTGTTCTAGAAATCTTTTTCTTTACTCAAGGGTCAGGAGTTGTGAATTGTGATATGTATGTATATCATATAGAAAGGGTCTAATCTACGATCAATGATTATTATAACATTATCATATTATTTTTATCGTAATATCAAAAAATCTTAAATTTTGAATTTTGAAATTATAAATTTTATCTATCTCGTATAATGTATTTTTTTACAATGCGATATGTTATAACAAACTCAGAATTTAAATTATTTCCGTTGTAGTAGAATGACACGGTAAGATTGCACTGAGACCGGTCCAACTAACATAATAGTCCACTTAAAGTATTTAAGCATTTTTTTTTTTTGGAGTAATAATATATATATAAGGTCGTGGTAGTGTAGACGCCACTTAAAAATCGAGCATATTAAATGATGGCATACGAAAACAATGGGGGCATAATGCTTAAATCATTGATGGAATTATTTCTCCTCTTTTTGCCTTTTTCTTAATTCCAAAATTGGGGGCGCATTATTCCTACTTGTTTTTATTATTTAATTGCTAAATTGCACTCGATTATGGACCAGTTTGCCAATACTTAAAATAAGTTCTTATGAACTTATTTTTGGGTAAAAATTTCATATTTTGATAATTTTTTTATACAAATGTTTAATGTATGTTTGAGATTGTATAAGTTGCAAAAGAAAAATTAACTTTTTTCATAAAAAAGTTAGAAATCTCTAACTTTATATTAGAATAAGTTGACTTATTCTGAAAATAATTTCCCAGACACCCCTTATATCTTGGTGCTTAAATAACTATTAATGTACACAATTGGGGAATCAACACATAGGGGGTGTTTGGCGAATCTGCCGAACAACTTATAAGTTACTTATTTTGGAAAAAAAATCGTATTTACATACTTTTTTTTAGAGAAAAATGTATATCGGGAGTTTAATATTCGTTATCTTGCAAAAATAAGTTACTTATTTCAGAAAAAAGTACATACTTCCTAACTTTTTTTCAGAATATGTAACTTATTTCTGAAAAATAAGATTCCCAGACGGCCCCATAATCTCGAAAAGGTTAGCAACATATATGCCTACATGATATGTACCGATTATTTTCTTTTTAAAATATCATCACGTACATAAATATAATTACCATTACACTTTTTCATTATCAGATTAATAGAGCATCACCAGGTGCAGCATTTTTGAAGTTGGAATATCAAGTTATCTTACATATTAATGAAATTTATCGCTAGCTTGATTTACTTCTACGAGATTATGTAGACATTCGAATCAAAATATTTCACATTTCAGATCATCTCAAGTATTAACGGTAACGATAATTTTGTCAAATTATAAAGAACTTGGAGAGAACCGAAACATGAGATGCAGAAAGAAAGGTAAGAGGAAAGGGAAGAGAGAGAAGTGTGTTCAGGATAAAATAATGAAAGAGGAGGAGGAAGGGAAAGGCATGTTCAAGTAAACAACATAATTTACTCAAACAAACAATAATTGCAGCCTTTGACGTTTCTATCTTTCTCTTTAATACCCACACGCAACCTCTTTGACTACCTTTCCGGTCTACTTCCTCCCTTTCATTAGTTTTTAATCACACCATCAATTTTTATTTTCATCAAAATTTTATATACAATTATGTTTCGGTTGTAAACGATTTTTGATGAGAATTCATCTATATTTATTTAGTTATTTAAATTCCATCGCCTTTCATAAAAGTTATTTTTTGTGAGTGCAATACTCCTACGTGTAATAATGATGAAAGTACTTGTCATTAAGAAATCCAACCCAAGTCTCTATGAATACTGCAATTTCTTAATAAATTTTTCATCATCGTGTGTAAATGTAATCTTTCTACACAATCATGTTCGAACATGCTCTTATAAACTTAAAAATAGACATGGTTTTAAGTTGTAACTTATAAGTAGGCAGAAGAAAATAAAATGAAGAAATAAAAAGCAAAACTATGGCCTTGGATATACAACAACATTACAACTTGTCCTTCCACCCTGCTCAAGTGGGCGTTGCCAGCCAGCCGTTGGAAAAATGCATTTCGTTGCTTGTGGGAATCTCTTCTCGTCTGATTATTATATTACTATTTTGATTGTGATGTACGGTAGACTCGTAAATCTAAATTTATTTTTACAGATGGTGTAAAATGTGAAATTAAATCAATGACACATTAATGTAAAGATGTGTGTGTTTTTATTTTTGGCAAATAACAAGTGTAGTATTTAGCACTCATTATCCTTTTTGTTAGTCGTTTTAAAAAAATTTACACATATCAAAGAGGTTTAATTAATATAGCATATATAATTAAAATTGTTATAAATTGACTTATATAACCTTGGAGGAAGAAAGATATTGTATGTTAGTAATTTATTAATGTAAGGGCATTGGATGGAAAGTTAGTCATTTAATACACCTTGAAATAGGGGTGATCGCGGTGCGGGCGGTGCGGTTTTTCCTCAAAGCCACCGACCAACCCGCGCCTGCGGTTTGGTCAAATTTCGAAACCGCAACCGCACCGCGAAATTTTAAAACCGCGTAAACTACACCGCGAAAATGCGGTGCGGTTCGGTGTGATTCGTCGCGGTTTACACCTTTGATAAAATAATTAACAACCCAAAATTTTAATTTTCATGTGGAATTAATTTTTATAATTCTTACTCGATCACATTTCTTAATTCTTATGCAGACCGTGACTCTACAAACTCAATGAAATACAAACACTATAGTATGAAATATTGTGATACTAAATTAGAGATAGATGGGCTAACCCATTATAATTGATCAGTAAGTCCCACCATAAGCCTCTAAATTAAACTACCACTAGGCAATAGGCAATAACGAAGCAAATAACTTGCAAACTATCCCTTAAATCATTAACAAAATACTAACATAATATATAAATATATATATATATATATAATTAATATATATATGTATATAAATAATTAATATATATATATATATATAATTGTATAATATATTAAGTATTGCGGTGCGGTGCGGTTTGAACCGCATTTCAGAAAACTAAAACCACAACCCACAACGCACCGCGCGGTTTTTCAAAATTTGAAACCGCAACCGCACCACAGAAAATAAAAACCGCGCGGTGTGATGCGGGTTGGTGCGATGCGGGCGGTTTTTGCGGTTTGGTGCGGTTTTTGATCACCCCTACCTTGAAAACTTAAAACGACAATTAAAAAGGTATAAAATCAAAAACATAGAAAGACTAATAAAATGGAACGAAGGGGGTATTTATAAGGGTGGTGATGTTTGTACACCCTAAATTGAAGGTTGCACATGCTTTTATTATATTTGACCATAATATCCCTAATCTTCCTCTTTGCTTTAATTTGTTGTCAAATTCTATTGTATTACTTGTTTTTCTTGCTAAATCACGTGAAACAAAATAAATCGTGTATAAATAAATTATATTAATTTTTTTAATGAAAATTGATTGACACCCCGTATTATAATTTTCATTCTATTAAACTCTATAAATATATTACTCAAGTAAATTATATATTATTTTAATCATATAATTCTTTGAGATAAACTCAACACTAGTACAGAAATGACCTATAGCGTCGCACTTTTAGCGTCGGTTATTTACCTATAACGTCGCACTTTTACCTATTGCGTCGGTTGTTTGCGTTAACCGACGCTTATTGACTTCTGCCAGAAGCTTTGGCGTCGGTTGTTTGCATTAACCGATGCTATAGGTATAGCCTATAGCGTTGTCCCTTAAAATGCCAACGCTAAAAAGGATTTTTGCGTCGGTCCGCAAAGAACCGATGCTATAGGTATAGCCTATAGCGTCGCTCATCTTTGAACCGACGCTATACGTATAGCTTATAGCGTCGCCCCTCAAAATGCCGATGCTATAGGTATAGCTTTTAGCGTCGCCCTTTTAAATGCCGATGCTATAGGTATAGCTTATACCGTCGGCCCTTAAAATGCCGACGATAATGGTATAGCATATCCGATTTTTTACTAATTTGCCCGATATTATCAATTTTTGACAAATATTTGTAAATTTTTAAAATCGTAATTTATAAAAAACAAATTTTTACCAAATTAAAAAAAATATGTGGGATATCGTATTGAAATATTTATATGATGATTTATATGTGTTAGTGAGTGCGTGTATTTTCTGGGAATTTTATAAAATCATTGGAGTTATTAAAAATCATGAAATCTTTTGTAATATTACCTTTATATATTTACTTAGTTTTTAAAATTATTGGGAAAATTATTTTCTATATTTAGTGATTTTAAAATAATTTTATGAGTTATATTGCATTTAAAAGATCAAAATTTTTAAAATTCATATTTAATTAGTTTTTGATCCTAAAATCATTTTAAAAATATGGGGAGATAGCTAATTTAAATCTCTACGTTTACTTTCAAAAAGATAAACTAGTCGAGCGAATATTTTTGAAATTTTATTTCAGAAATATTTTTGAGATACTAAAAATATGATATTTAAGCTCACATACAAAGAATTGAAATATTAGAATATTTTTCAATATTATAACATATTATATATATATATATATATAATAATTATTATTTTACAAAACTATTTTTATTTTTTTGTATTTTGGTCAAATATTGACCCAGTCGTTAAAATCAAACCCGACCCATTTCTTAAACAAACCCTGCTATCCCAAATATCTCTCGTTCTCTCTCGCCAGAACGGCCGCCCCAGTTCTCTCCCAACTCTTTCTCCTTCTCTCTCGCCGCTCTTCTTAATTCCAATCAAAACCCTTGCCGATTAAACCATTTCAGTGTTTAAAAATACCAAGTAAATCAAGTAAATCAAGCATATAATAAAAAAAATAATTAAGCATATAAACCCGTATTACATTTTTTGACTATTTTTATAGATGCTGTATATCTTTTGATTTACTGAATTTTTTAATTTAAAAAAATAAATTAAATCAAGCATATTATCTTGATGTGATCATTTGTATTTATAATTTTTAATTGTATAAGATTTTAAAAAGTCCTGCAACTATTATTTAAAAAAATTACAATTTCTTTGCTTGTGTTATTCTTTGTTTCACACCAATTGTGTTGCTCTTTTTTAATTTTTTTTATTATTATCTAATAATATTTTACTAGAATTAATGTTCTCTATGATAATTAATATCACATCTTTATTTTTCCACTAAATGTTTCTAAATAATCAACTTTTTTCATATTTCAGATTTATAATATGATAAGAAAAATTAAGAAAGAGTCACAATATAATTTGCCATGAATCAAATTAAATAAAAAAATGATTCTAATCAAGCAAATGCTTGAGTGAGAGGATAATCTGGTCAAGCAAATAATCTAGGGTATAATGACCTAGAAAATCGCGAATTTAGAATTTCTTATTTAATATTAATGTGGATTATATGGTGCGAATATATTTTGAAAAGATCGATATATGTGATATTGTGTTTATGTGTTCATATGATAATTTATGCGTGGTGTGTAAGTCTGTGTATTTTAATTGTATTTTTGAGGATTTAAATATGTTTAAATCATGCATTGTTGATCCTCTGACAAATTTATAAAATTATCTGAGTTATTAAAAATCATGGAATCTTTTGTGTTATTATCTTTATAATATTATTTAGTTCTTAAAATTATTGGGTGAACTAATGCGGGTGTTTTAGTATTTTAAAATGATTTTAAGAGTTTTATTGTATTTAAAGGATCAAAACTTGTAAAATCCATATTTAATTCGTTTTTGATCCTAAAAATATTTTAAAAATATGTGCGTGCTCGTAATTTTATACTCTTTATTTTAAAAATGAAAAGTTTAATTTTTCCAATTTTCTATCTAGTTTCGATTTGTAAAGGTCGTTTATTTGTTTTAAAAGCGAATCAGGAGTGTTTTAATTGAGCCCGAGATGTATGGTGAGTAGTAATATTTCTGTATTGGGCCAAGCCCAATAACACCCCAAAAACAAAACCCAGCCATTTCTTCTTTGTTCCAGAGGTTTCTCGACAGATTGAAAAGAGACGGGGAGATAGAAAGTGAGAGGATGAGAAAAGAAATTAGGATTTGTGGGATTAGATTTGGGGTTTTGGATTGTTGAATCAATTGGTTCATATACACATATGTACATACATGTGTATCTGTGTTGGGGAGGGGAACTGCGCGAGGGTGGCATGGGCAGAGGAGGTAGCGGCTGGAAGACCACCACCGCGGCGGTGGTGGTGGGTTGCAGGCGGAGTCGCGCGGTGAACTGGTGGTGGCAGGCGCGGCAGCAACGGAGAAGAGGCAGAGATTGAGAGAGATTGTGCAGAGAAATTGAGGAGAGAGAGAGAGAGAGAGAGAGAGAGAGAGAGAGAGAGAGAGAGAGAGAGAGAGAGAGAGATGGCAAGTGAGGAGGGAGATACATGGTGGAGATGTTCAATATTCACCGGAAATGTATAATTTCGAAGGCGCGTATTCGCGTGTATGTATCGTATTTTATTTTAATTATTTAATTGTTGTAATTAAATTAGATTTAAATTGTGATAATATTGTTTTAATTTTCGTAGTTTAATTCGGAAAGTTTATAGTTGTTAATTATAATTGTGGGATTAATTGTGAATCCGATTATATGCTTTTATGATTGTTAGTTGCTAATTTATTGTTGTGTAATAATTAAAGTTATAATTTTGGAAGTTAAAATTTGGGGATTTTGGCAAATGTCGGAGTTGTATATTTTGTTTTAGTTGCTTATATTAGTGGGTAATTTATGTTATTAGTTATGGTATTTAGTTTTAATATATTAGTTTGAATTGTTAAATTGTGGATGTCGAAGTTTCCTACTATTTAGTGTTGGTTCAGTCTGAAGTTATATGATTGTTAGTCATTAATTATTATTTGTCGTATAATGTTGGAGTTTATATAACCTTACTAATTGTAAATGGTTTATATGGGTTAAATGTCGTAGTCGAGTCATAATATTTATTGAATGTTATACTTGTCAGATACTTGGTGGTGAGTTATATGTGTGGTCAAAATGGTTTCGATTAAGTATTGTATAGTCGATTAAACTTTATATCTTGTGTAAATGTTAAGTGGTGATTTCGGAAACGTACCACTGGCCTTAGAGGCTGTATGGTCCACTTTGATTTGGTTTTGATTGAAATTGAAGGGTGGTGACCCCGGAATAGTCCAATTTACAAAAAGGTTATTTCAAATTTTTTTTATAATATGAATTTATTCCTAGTTATATATAGTTTTCAAATGTTATAGATATCAAGAATAAACTGTTAGTTATTTCCTTAATTGTTTAGTTGGCGCATGTCTGGGCGGGTCATTTTCTTAATTGTTTAGTTGTCGCATGTCTGGGCGGATCCTTTCCTTAAGTGTTTATTTTTTTTGATTGTTTGCTGCAAGTTGAGGTAGTTTAATTTTTAGTAGTTATATACAGTTGGTTTGTGGAATTGAAAAACAGGTAGATAGTCCTATTTATGAATACTTCATGCCGAAATTTTCTAAAATTCCCCTGTAAATCTATTTAACTTATTTGATTTCAATGATCTAAACGTATGTAATGATTGCTAATGGTCTAGGTATATGTATTAGTTGATTGTCTCGAGGATTAATTGATGTTTTGAGGATTAAATTGTTGTATTGTTTTATAGTGTTGACACTGGATAATATTCAAGTATTAAATGGGAATCTATGTTAAGTGTTTATGTGGTTTAGCTGGTTATACAAAAACTGTATTATGAAAAGACCCGGATATGTTCTATATGTGTTGTATGTGTAAATGTTATAGGACGCGTGTGGGTAGAATAGAACAAATAATAAAGTTTTGCTTGGTTTGATACTGAAATAGTACTTGACCTTGTAAAGGTACGAGGAGGAGACCTGGCCAAGAGCAGTGCACGGGTAAACGGAAATTCGAACAGAAGGATAATTATTGAAGTTGACGAATGTATTGACGTGAAGATTGGCGAGTTATGAAGGAAAGAAGGAGGTAGGGCTGAGTAAGAGGCCAACATGTAAAAAGTAGAGACCGACGAGAAGTTGAGTCCATGGATCAATGATTAGGATCGAGAACTTCGTGTATTGAGGCAAGTGTTGTTGCTCCTCACTTATTGTTCAAGTGATGAAATTCAATTCCTTTTTAGTATATAATGATTCGGTCAATTTATATTAGAAAATGATGCACTTCTTCAAGTAGTATGCAAATGTCTACTTTCTCCACCTATAGTTCAAATTCAAATTTTCAAGTGATTTTACAAAGAACATTTTCTTCAAAAAAAAAAAAATACTTTAATCATGGCACGTTATTGGATTCCTCAGTGGAAGGTCATTTCTTTTATTTTCTTCGAAAATGTTTAAAGAATATTCTAAATAAAGGAAAATCCAAGATTTTAAACCCTTATGAAAACCTGCTAGCGTAATTCCTGATTTTTAACATATTTTCACCAATGGACCCCCTTTTGAAAATGTTTTCTTCGAACTGAACTGCAATTAGTTATCTTGAAATTATTTTACAAATAATCGTTTAAACTACTTTATTCGCTTATGTTGATTCAATCCTTACAATGTGTTGTAAAATTTTACTAAATGCGTAGTGCTTGACTATGTCCCTGCTCTAACTTAGAATTTCAATTATTGATAATCTTGTTGCGATTTATATTTTTTATCGTTGCCTAAGTCGATTTTCTCTTTAATCAAGTTAATGATGATATGTCCCCAATTATTCATATCTATCTTGTCGATACTTATTCAAAATATTGTTCTTTATATTCTCCACCCCATTTATTATCGAACTCGTCGATATTTATTGAATATCTTGATTATTCGGTTATCACCCTGTATTGTATCGAACTTATCGATACTAGAAGATATTGTTACTTCCTCATTGACTCTTAATCATAAGTTGTTGTTCTAGAACGTGAGTTTCCCAGTTGTTTGGTTGGCAAAGGTTGTCGATTATCCCGACACCTAGTGCGTTTAATATAGAATTAGAATGTTTTTAAAATGTGGACCGTAAGGGGTCGGACCAGATTTGTGGTCGGAAGTTAATAAGGCCAATGTGTGTCGTGGATCCATTATAGGACATTGCTGTGTGCGTTTGTTCGGGGTTAGTGCGTGACTGATTAGCAGCCTAACCTTATTGTTTTTAAAATATATATAAAAAAATCCAATTCTAATCTATACATTGGGATTGAGTTGTTTTGATACCTGATTCCCTTGAAGCTTATTTCAATTTTATTTTGTTATCAGAACTTTTATCAGTTCTCATTGCTGATGCACCTTATTCTAGTGGTGTAATGTTGGCTCCTCTTGGTAATAAGATATTTGACTTAGCTGATTATTTTCGCAGCATATGATAATTCTTCTTGTTTTTCAGAACTTATAATTGTTATTGATATTGATATCACTATTTTCACTTGCTGAGCATTGTTGGCTCACTCTTGCTTTAATGTTTACTTCTCCAGTTAATAGAGATGATTAGTGGGCCTTGTGATCAGTCGATATTACTCTTCCGGTAGCGAGAAGCTACGTTCGAGTTGTGGATTTCGTCGGATAGTGGTTTTGGAATTTGTCAAGGTTGGATATCTAGATCGACAGTGGTCTTATTTAGTTATAAAATTGTATAATAATTTTATTCCGAGGTTGGATTGTAATAATGTAATTTAATAGTTTGTTTTATACCATAACCTGTATGCGATCTTGGTTAAGGGATTTCTATTGTTATATTATGTTTATATCCAGGATTGTATGATGTTAATTGTGGTTAGTGGCCCGAAATCTGTACCCCAGATTATGGGATGCCACATAGGGTGTGCAACCATTAGGGTGTGCAAATATCATAATCCATTTATAATATTGTTCCTAATTTTTTATATGTACACGCGTCATTGTTTCATAAAACACCTTTTTTTTTAGAAAATAGTATATAAAGTTAGAGGAAAAGGCAATTTGGCTGGCTATCTTTTTTGCTTTTGGCACTTGGATGGCTGAAAATATTTTTTGACATTTTGTCTGGCTATAATAAAATTTTTAAGCACTTGAGGGGATGCCGTCAAGCACCGTTAGGATTTAACCCCAAAATGCAGAAACCGGCCAAGATTTTCCGGCGACCTTCTTCGATTTTTCCGGCGAACCTATATCCAACACTAAACTACGAGTTCTATATATCAAAACGAATCTTATGACTTCCACAATCTATTCCAAGCATCAATAACAACAACCAATTAACCAAGAACCCAGAAATTCGAAATCAAAGTTCACCCCCACCAAAACTCGTTTCTCATATTTAGTACACGAAAAATCAATTAAAAATCATCATAAAATTCCTGAGATCAGAAACAATGTATAGACACTAACCACATAAACAACAAATCATCGTAAAAGCAACACCAAATTCAAGAAATTCGAATTAATATCCGAAAATTATGAAATCACGAACAAAGCATATTCGAATATATACACACACATAAACATGTAGTACAGATCATGAGATTCGATTTGATTACTCATATGAAGGATTTGAATTTCAGAATCACCTTCGAAAGGCTGTTTGATCTTCAAGAATGCTCAAGAACAAACATGCTGAAAAGTCACATATACCCCTGACGTTTAATGGCGTTACCAGCGTTTTGACGGAAGCCCCTCAAGTGCTTAAAAATTTTATTATAGCCAGACAAAATGTCAAAAAATATTCTCAGTCATCCAAGTGCCAAAAACAAAAAAGATAGTCAGCCAAATTGCCTTTTTCTCATAAAGTTAACACAAAATCTAAAGTACGAAATGCCATTTATATGTTAATATGAACCATAATAAGATTTTTTTTTTAGGTCAATTATTATGTCTCCATATATAATAAATAAAAAATAAAAATGTAAATATATTATGTTTTCGAGCTTTTATTTGCTAAAGCAATTTAAAAGTAAAACTTAATTTGATCATTATTATATCTATGTTTATGTTTTACTGTTCAAAGCCTATTTTTAATCTAAAATGAAATAATAAAAATTTACCTCAGAAAATATAATAATTATTCAACGATGTCCAGATTACTTATTATATGCGCGCAGTTAAGAGATAGGAGAGTACAAATTCGAGTTTCCTTCAAATCAAAACCCTCATATCATAAAATTATAATTGTAAAATTTGGCTGACTAGGCGAGAATTTGGATGATTATTTGATAATTAAAATTCATTAATTTAATAAATTTAAGCAAGTACTTGAATGTGGAAAATAAATATTTGAAAATTGATCTATTATTCAAATTTTAAGAATGACACCGAACGAAATCAAATTTTGAATTATGTATAACCTTACATTATAAAAAACAGAATAGATTTTTGAGTTAGAGAAAAACGGAACTTGTTAAAAAATGGCTAGGTGCTTTTCAGAAATATAAGAAAAAGGTTGTGAAGAGAGAAGAAAAGAAAAGGAGGTATCCCTTGTCGGCTTGTCCCCACGTAATGTGATGATGCTGCTGCAGGCTTCTTTTTTTTTTTTGCTAAGTTGCAGGCTTCTTACCATTGTCAATGTTTGAGGCTCCCGTTTAACTAAATCTCAACCGTCCCACGTTATACCCCACCTCTAGATTTTGTTCCTGCCCTTCCTTTTCATTCCCACTAATGCCCCCTCCTACTTGTTATGTCATGCACGTTTCTACTTGGAATAACAACTATTAATTACAACATGATTATTGGTATTGATATATAAATTTTAATTTTTATAGGTAGATGCATTTTTCATCACAGATTTTTAAATGGGTTATTATAATTAATTGTGGCACTACCATTTTCTTTTTCTTTTTGTAAATATATATTTAGTTTGCCCTTGGCTGTGAGGTGTGACGTTTGTTGTTATAAGTAAAAAAGGTGAGTATCACAAAGTCTTGAAATTCGTATTTCATTAGTTATTCAATTTAGGGATTAGTTTAATGGCAAGGTTGGAAGATGTATGCACGTAAGTGTAAATATTTGCGTTTGTTTTTTTGTTTAGTTTATTTATTGTTTTGGGTGCATGGTAGTGCACTTATGACATGCGATCCGATGACTCCATAAACTTGTACTCCCTCCATTTTTTTTTTCTTTTCTTGTTTGCAGAATGATACGGGTTTTATGATAGGATTAAGTGCCCGTTTGGCTTACCTTAAAATAAGTAACTTATAGGTTAAAGTGATAAGTGTCATATAAGTGATAAGTAAATCAGAACTTATAGGTCAATAGAGTGTTTGGTAAATCAGAAATTATAAGTCAGTAGAGTGTTTGGTAAATCAGAACTTATAAGTTAATTTTTTTAAATAGTTTCAAAATATTTGTTTTTTAATATATATAAGTGGATATCAATGGATAGATCTCGATGAGTAGAGAAATTTGATATATACATATCAATTTTTTAATGAACGACTCAAAATATATATGATTTTGAAATTTAAAGGATAAGAATATTGCGTATATCGAGAAATAAGAATAAGTTGAAAGTTGAATGTTAGGATTTCTTAACATTCAACTTATCCCATATAAATTGTTAATAAGCTCGTTCACTTATTTTGCCAAACAGTACAAAATAAATTGAAACGGACTTTGACCTTATAAGTTAACTTATATGGTTAGCCAAACAGGGCCTAAATATCAAATTGGTCACTGAAGTGATCGCCATATATCACTTTATTCATTGATTTCAACCGGGTCTCGTTTAAATCACTTAAATCATAATAAATATCAAGCAGATATCTATAAATATGTTATCGAGGATTAAAATAATTTTTTGTTAAGTTCTATACATTTTTCTTCAATGCCACCATAACCAAATGAAAAGTCATGGTTTCTAATATTTTAGATAATATATTTAAATTTTTTAAAATCTATTTACTATTTATTTTTAATTAAATCAAAGAAAATAACTAGAAAATTAAATATAAATAGTAAATAAATTTTAAAAATTTAAATATATTATCTAAAATATTAGAACCCATGACTTTTTATTTGATTATGGTGGCATTGAAGAAAAATGTATAGAACTTAAAAAAAAATTATTTTAATTCTCGATCACATATTTATAGGTATATGTTTGATATTTATTATGACTTAAATGATTCAAATGAGACCCCATTGAAATCAGTGAGTAAAGTGATATATGACCTCCACTTCAGTGACCAATTTGGTATTTAACCCGTTTTATGATAGCAGGTAATGAATATTGCGGGTTTTATGATAGTAGGTAATGAATATTATTTTTTTATGGAGTAGTGAGTATTGAATATTGGTTTTAAGGAGTAGTGGGTATTGAATATTGTTTATTGTTTTTTTGGAATATTGTTTTTATGATGTTTGAGCCTTAACAAAATGTGGCCAAGAAATAAATAAAAAAGGCTTTTACTTTTTAACACACATGTTCATGGCCATGATTTAAACAATATTTATGTAATTCCCACATAGAAAAGAAGTGGAAACAAAAGACCCAAAAACATTTATTTAAGCTCCTCAGGTTGCTCCTATACGTAGTACTCTGGGTTTCAGCTTGGGCCTTCTAAAAGGGTACCATTATCTGAGTTTCAGCATGGTCCTTCTCTGGACGCATGGTGGTGTTGAGTTTGCTCCAATCTGGGCAGAAAAAAAATCCGTCCGTCCCTGCTTTGAGCTGTACCTGCATGCATACTCTTTAGACATAGGAGTATCATATATGCGTCTATTTCGAGCTCTGGGCGGGTCTCATAGTTCAAATTCCATGCAACTGAATTGTAAAAAAAAAAAAAAAAAAAAACTCCCCAAAAAGTGACGTGCTCTTATTATGCGTGATTCGTGTATTAGAATTTGGGAAAGTAGCCTAAAACTCGGACTAAAACTATTTCGTGTTTCCGTAGTGGTGTTATTACAATAATTTTGGATAGTCGGATAAAATTAAATTGCTAAATCGTACATAATAGGTAACATTTACGATATGTGTAAAACGTACATAATTTCTTGAATAAAATTAAAAAAATAATTAAAAAGTTGCTAAAATACGGAATATTTTCTATTGCTTCGCTTGCGTAGAATAGGTAGAGTTGTCACAGGGTGAAATAGGAAATTCGCAACGCAAGAGGAGAAGATATTCCTCCGAATTTGTGAAGTGGAATGACATTTTGATTATAGGAGTAATCACATGTTTTCCCGTCACAATTCCAGAGTGTTGTGCCCAAAATTTGTAATGGATTTAATTTTAGGTCCATTAATGTTTGGAGGCCCAATTTGAATGGTTTGAGTGATATTTGAGGAGGATCAGTTTTGGAGGAAGCTCTGGAGATGGAAAGTTTGAGGGAAGCTCTAGAGGTTCCGCTGTTGAGGTATGAATATGGAGGTAGCTCTGGAGATTCCGCTGTGGAGGTATGGGTTTAAAGGAAGCTGTGGAGGTGTACGTTTGAAGGGTAGCTCTGGAGGTGGAGGTTCGGTTTAGAGGGAAGCTGTATAGGTGCAGGTGTTGCTTACAGCTCCACCTCTGACTAACAGAAGTAAAGTTGGACAAGGACTCTTGTTCCTAAACTTTAGGAGCACGGGAATGGACTCAAAAGATGTACTTTGAGATGGATTCTACTACATCAAATGGGATATACACGTTATACACATTGTTGTGCCCAAAATTTGTAATGGGCTTAATTTTAGGCCCACGGGTATTAAGGATTGTTAGGATATTTGGAAGGCAGGTACTAGTTTGAAGGAAGCTGGAGAGGTGTATATTTTGAGGGTAGCTCTGGAGGTGGAGGTTCACATTTGGGGGAAGCTGTGTAGGTGCAGGTGGGCTTACAGGTTCCACCTCTGCTGGCCGAACGGATAAGGATTGACTCCTAATTTGTAGGAAATACGAATTGAGTCCTGTTAATAGTCTATTTTAATGAGGGACACGTTTCTAATATGATAAATATTAGAAATTTATGATATATGTCTATACATACATGGAGTTCTCATATGAGTAGGATTTGGGAGTTCTACTTCGAATAGGACTCTACTAAGGGGCTAGCTGATTTAAGGAAAAGTCATATTTCTACACAAATACTTCGAGATTAACATGGATGGAGGGATTAAATCTTATCAATTTCGTGGCTTAATGGACAAGGAAAGGATTCCAAACCTAAAAGAACTACATTAGGGCTTGATTCCTATATATAGGATATGTAGGCAATTAGCAAGGGGTTCGGTTTTTTACTTTTCTGAATACACAAGGCACGTGTACCCTAAGTAATACATTCCTGGACATACTTGGCCGGATTTTTGCCATTTTTTCCGGTGAACTTGCTAACTCAGCCCAAAAAACACAAAATACCATTATTAGGTTCAGCTGCCCTGCTTTGGTACAGCTGTTTAGTTTGTTATTTATCCGAAAACCAAGGATAATTCCGGTTATTCCAGCGAGGCTTTCTCGGGGTGTTGTGTGAATTTTTTGCATAACATTTTTGGCGCTAGAAGGAGGGCATCTCTGATCTTTTGAGAGGAACAATGTCTAAGAGCTCCGGCGATGAGCCCGAAAACAAATTCTTGAGCAAGGATTTCACGGATTGAATTCCACGTATGGTCAGGAGAATCATTACTATGGAAAATAACCGGAAAAGATGGAGAAACGGAGGAAAAATCATGGCTTGATGGAAGAAAGGCGAAGAAGAAGGGAGGTGATTACCTTCATAATAGTCATTTGATGGTGAAAATGCATAAAGGACGATATATGGCTCGGAGATGCACATATTTTTGGCTTGATGGAAGAAGACCTGAAAAGAATGGCCGGAAAATGAAAGTTTCTGATGTTAATTTCGATCGGAAATACCCAGAAATGAGGTCCCGCAATGAGAGCTTCCCTCAATCAGGGGTGCTGATATGTTTAACTAGATAGGTGAAGCTGAACATCTACCTGCTAATGGAGGTACGACCATATCCCTGCTAATGAAGGTACGACCATCTAGAGAGGTTTGGTCGAGAGTTTCTAATGGCAAAGACAGGAGAGACCTCAATCTTGAGGTTGCACCTATGGAAGAAGGTTTCCGTAAGGTACCCCCAAATACTTCATCTTGGCATATGATAAGGAGATTCTTATGGTCAGAAAATGGTGAATCTCAATTTAGAGGTTCAATCGATTGGAGGTTCAATCTCAATGTATATGAGATAACACCCCGAGTTATCTACAAATTCAGGAATTTGTATACGGTCCCCAGCTAGAGCTGAAGATGGAAGCTCGGAACACAAAGCTTGCCCAGGAAAGGTCTGCTCAGAAGGAAAGAAGGAAGGAAGCCTATGAAGCTGGTTACAACATTGCCATCAACGACTATATCAAATCCACTCACCTCAGGTTCCCTGACCTAGACTGGTCCCAGCTTGGCGAAGATGTTGTTAAAGCGGTGGAGGATATCAAGAAAAAGGAGGTTGCCAAAATCAAGGTGGATGAAGTGAATCCAGCTGTTAAGGAGAATGAGGTGGAGGTTCCCATGAAAGAGACAGCTGAAGCTCAGGCAAATGCCTCCAACATAGCTGCTCCCATTTCCCCTACTCCAACAATCCAGGAACAATCCGATTGGAGGTGAACTTGCATGGGAAGGAAGGTGGAGCTAGATGCGAACCTCTTGACCAAGGAGGTACCAATGAACCAGGCAACAAAGGCATGAGGAATGAGGTTCATGGAAGAGGTCCAGCTACTGGAGTTAACAAGAAGTCGAATAACAAGAACCTCTACAGGAAACTAGAAGATCAAAGGAAGCAATCTGTGTCAATCGTAGCGGTTCTACCACGCAACTTGAGGTTCGACAGTTGAACCTGGAGCTTCCACTACAACAAGATACTACACTTGATTGAGGTTCTCTGAAGGATCCACCTTATGCATGACGAAATTCACTACAGGAAGCTCAATGTAGAATAACGAAGGAAGCATGTTACCAGGTAGCCTTAATGGAGGAACCTCACGATGAAGGTTCCAATTTTTCGGGGGGTAACCACCTATGGCATTGATGAAAATTGCTGCTCTAATGAAGGATAATGAGGGCAAGGCACACCATGTGGAAGTTATAAAAAAAAAGTGCAAGGGAACCTCGCGAAGTTCTTGGTTGGTCATGTGGCAGCACCTACAGAAGTAGGCGAAAGAAACTTATAGGGGTGCTTATAGCTGAAGCTTCACCAATAGTGGAAGGTTGAAGGTCAGAATATCTAGTTAAAGGCGTTGAGCAAAGGTGCCGAGGTATGATCTAGGTGATGTTGAAGCTCCAACAAAATAGTCATAAAGGAAGCTAAAGGCGAATTGGTACCTCTTATAGATTGAAAGAGGAGTGGCCCATTCTAAAAAATATAGCATGAGGGACTTATGAAGCTTCTAAGGTGCTCAATTGATAGAGGAGCCAACAATAAGGTTAAAAGAGGAAGCTCCTGGAAAGGAACCATCTCAGCTCGTGAAAGCTTCAAGCAATTTAATTATATGATGATCATCATGGTGATGAATCCCGAGGAGGTTCTCAACTGTAAGCCTTCTAGGCATGATAAGTTGGAAGGTGTCTCACAAAGAGGTTCTGCTGCTATAAGCTTCTCGAATATTGGAAGCTGGAATTTGGGAATACCTCATGGAAGGAATTGCAGAAGGAGTAGATGATAATAATCTCAATCAGATTCTGGAAAAGATGCTACTGGACAAAGAAGGAGATACGAACGACCTCTTTGTTATTAAATAAAGTGGTGCGAGGTTCACATATGGAGCTACCTACCAATCAACGGATGCAGAATGGAAACCTATGTTAAAGGCATATAAGCAAGAACCTCTCAAGGGAAAAATCACCGGAAGCTATGAAAGCTCAAGAAATAGTGGAGCTACATCTTTGCATGCTAAGGTAGTGAAAGGAAATCAGGTGTGACTGAAGACACCATCTAAAAATTGGCAGATGTCGGTAATCTTAATGAAATCTGAAGGATCGAAAGGCAATCTGGGTCGCACATGAGCGAAATATTCATCTCAGTTTTGAAGGTGAACCTTACAAGGAGATTGTTATCTATCAAGAGGTTCCCCCCAAGGCACTATCATTGGCAGCTTTCTTGTTAAGAGAATGGAGGTTGGTTGGTTTTAGCTGCAGGAGCAGCTTCCTTGGTATTCACCTGCTGGTTGCAGGTTGATTGGTTTCAGCTGCAGGAGCAGCTTCCTTGGTATTCACCTGCTGGTTGCAGGTTGATTGGTTTTAGCTGCAGGAGCAGCTTCCTTGGTATTAACCTGCTGGTTGCAGGTTGGTTGGTTTTAGCTGCAGGAGCAGCTTCCTCGAATTTCACCTGCTGGTTGCAGGTTGATTGGTTTCAGCTGCTGGAGCAGCTTCCTTGGTATTAACCTGCTGGTTGTAGGTTGGTTTTAGCTGCAGGAGCAGCTTCCTTGGTATTCACCTGCTGGTTGCAGGTTGATTGGTTTCAGCTGCAGGAGCAGCTTCCTTGGTATTCACCTGCTGGTTGCAGGTTGATTGGTTTCAGCTGCAGGAGCAGCTTCCTTGGTATTAACCTGCTGGTTGCAGGTTGGTTGGTTTTAGCTGCAGGAGCAGCTTCCTCGAATTTCACCTACTGGTTGCAGGTTGATTGGTTTTAGCTGCTGGAGCAGCTTCCTTGGTATTAACCTGCTGGTTGTAGGTTGGTTTTATCTGCTGGAGCAGCTTCCTCGAATTTCACCTGCTGGTTGCAGGTTGATTGGTTTCAGCTACTGGAGCAGCTTCCTTGGTATTAACCTGCTGGTTGTAGGTTGGTTTTATCTGCTGGAGCAGCTTCCTCGGATTTCACCTGCTAGTTGTAGGTTGATTGGTTTCAGCTGCAAGAGCAGCTTCCTTGGTATTAACCTGCTGGTTGCAGGTTGGTTGGTTTTAGCTGCAGGAGCAGCTTCCTCGAATTTCACCTGCTGGTTGCAGGTTGATTGGTTTCAGCTGCTGGAGCAGCTTCCTTGGTATTAACCTGCTGGTTGTAGGTTGGTTTTATCTGCTGGAGCAGCTTCCTCGGATTTCACCTGCTAGTTGTAGGTTGATTGGTTTCAGCTGCAGGAGCAGCTTCCTTGGTATTAACCAGCTAGTTGTAGGTTGGTTTTAGCTGCTAGAGCAGCTTCCTCGGATTTCACCTGCTGGTTGCAGGTTGATTGGTTTCAGCTGCAGGAGCAGCTTCCTTGGTATTAACCTGCTGGTTGCAGGTTGGTTGGTTTCAGCTGCTGGAGCAGCTTCTTCGGATTTTACCTGCTGGTTGCAGGTAGCTTCTTTGCTATTCACCTGCTGGTTACAGGTAGCTTCTTTGGTATTAACTGGCTGGTTGCAGGTAGCTTCTTTGGTATTCACCTGCTGGTTGCAGGTTGATTGGATTTAGCTGCAGGTGCAGCTTCATTGGATTTTAGCTACGGATTGCAGTTTCATTAGGAACTTACCTATTGGTTGCAGGTTCATTGGTTTCATCTACAATATGCAGGTGCATTGGTTTTATCTATAGATGTTCTAGGATCTAGGTTCACATTCTTGAGGTGCTTCCTTATATTCGCTAGCTCGCGATATTTAAGTGTGGCTTGGACGGATTTGGATATTGGAATTTTGGAGAAACCTCACCAGTAGACACCTTTGGGTAGGGATTCGGTAGACCTCTTTAGGCTTAGAAGAAGTAAAAAGGCTTATTTGGACGACTATCACGCTTAGGTTTAGGTTTTGATCCGTCACTAAAATGTGTCATTTTATTTGCATGACTTATGTGGATTATATGTTTACATGATCTATGTGGATTATATGTTTATGTGTTCATTTGCTATTTGTTTATGTGAAAATGCTTTCTTGTTAATGGTTTATGTGTGAATCTTGAATGTTTGAATGGTTGGATCTAGTTCTTTATTGTCGTTAGTCATATGTCGAATAAATAGGAGGGTAGTGAGAATATGGACCTGCTAGGTAGATCCTCTTAAGTATGAACCTCTTAGGTACGAACCTCCACGGGGAGTATGGACCAGGCTCGCAAAGTTCCTACGCTTATAGGATCGGGAGGTGCCTTACTGGAGACTAGCTCGCAAAGTTCCTATGCTTATAGGATCGGGAGGTGCCTTAATGGAGACTAGCTCGCGAAGTTCCTATGCTTATAGGATCGCGAGGTGTCATAATGGAGTCAGGCTCGCGAAGTTCCTATGCTTATAGGATCACGAATATTGGAATATAGATTGGCATATGGATTGGAATATGGATTAGCATGTGGATTGGAATTCGGATTGGACTATGAGGTCATCAAACCCTTGTTCGGGTAGTGAAGCTCTTTCATTTTTGAAAATCTTTACGTCAATGGAATGATGTTTAAAAGCATATGGAGACTTGATACGAGTTATACCTACAAGAATCTTAAAAGGCCAAGTTCTGGAAGTGTGGTTTAGCTACAACTGCTTATGGTTTATTGAGGTTCAGGTTCAGGTACAGCTGCATATTTTTGACCAATTGCTTCTGAGCTGGCTAATATATTTGGAATTCATGTTGAAGAAGGTTTTGCATGCCATATCGAAAGGAAATCCAACGGCTCGGGGTTACTTTAGATTTTCATCGAAGAGCTAGCAGATTGGAAAAGAGGTTCTCATTATGAGCTTGCTGAGGGGGGGCTTCTACCAAGTAGGTTCAATGGCCGAACCTGATCTAAACCGGAACCATAAGGGAACAGATAAGTTCTATTCTCATGTTTTTACATATTAATTATCATGCATGTTTTATGTACATGGATGGAAATTTGTCATAGCCTTAAGCTAAAAACATCATTCGAACCTCATCTTTTCAAATAGATCATTATCTTTAGCATTGTATCAGCTCATGATTATCAAAATGCGCATTTCATATGATTTCAAGGAAACAAGTCTGCATGGATTTATAAAGAAAAGGTCATCATTCCATATACATTTATTAAATTATACATGGTTTTCAAAGGTGTTTTCAAAGTTGCTAGCTGAAGCTGTCAGGTAGGTGCCTAGGCACGCTATATGCTCCATAATGTAACCACTTGGAAAGACATAGCAGCAATTGAGGAGGTCTACATGGCATTCCATTGGTCCCTCTTGTGATACGTATATGGAATCACTTATAACTTACAACGCTTGGAGGATCCCAAGGTTTATGGGAAAGGTCTGGAAAGTCCCACGATTTATGGGCATTATAGGAGAAGTCCTCAAAATACTTAACAAACATCTTCGGAGGTCCATTGTGATATGTTCATGGAAATTTCTGAAAATTGCGGCATTATGTCTTGAAGAGTGTGTTCGCCAAGCTTCTGCTTGATTGTAGAGGCAGCAACGGATATATATATATAAAAAATCATTTGCACTTGCATATTCATACTTGTTTGCATGTCTTCTATGTGTATGAGTTGTATGCACTGTATATGTGAGCTATTTAGCTCTTACTACTAATCATCATTTCTAGTTATTGTCGTAGCTCAGGTTTGGGATGTTAAGGTATCTTTACAACAGCAGGAGCTCCATACAGAAGCTCCATGGCATGGCTTACGAGGAATTCTTACACAGAGGTCAACTTAGCAAGAAAAAGGAGCATCTCGAGGAATCGGATTATGGTTTTCAAGGGAAAAAAGCTGGAAGCTGGTAGGTTTAGCTGGGAAGCTGAGGAAGCTTATAACTGGAACTGGAGTGTCGTACGTGATCTATTGTATACGAATGGGTCTCATTTAATGATTCAGATTGAGGTACATATGCAGAAGCATTGTGTTTCCTGTTTCTTACGCCGAGTTAGCTCATGTAAGCTTGAAAGTACAGTGTTGAAGCTATGTATCCGTCTGAGAAGGTAAGGAAGTATTGGGCCTTTTCTTGTATTGGTTCCTTTCGCATTTCATGACATCAAGGAACCGGGGGGTAGTTGTTGTGCCCAAAATTTGTAATGGATTTAATTTTAGGCCCATGGATGTTTGGAGGCCCAATTTGAGTGGTTTGAGTGATATTTGAGGAGGATCAGTTTTGGAGGAAGCTCTGGAGGTGGAAAGTTTGAGGGAAGCTCTAGAGGTTCCGCTGTGGAGGTATGAATATGGAGGTAGCTCTGGAGATTCCGCTGTGGAGGTATGGGTTTAAAGGAAGCTGTGGAGGTGTACGTTTGAAGGGTAGCTCTGGAGGTGGAGGTTCGGTTTAGAGGGAAGCTGTATAGGTGCAGGTGTTGCTTACAGCTCCACCTCTGACTAACAGAAGTAAAGTTGGACAAGGACTCTTGTTCCTAAACTTTAGGAGCACGGGAATGGACTCAAAAGATGTACTTTGAGATGGATTCTACTACATCAAATGGGATATACACGTTATACACATTGTTGTGCCCAAAATTTGTAATGGGCTTAATTTTAGGCCCACGGGTATTAAGGATTGTTAGGATATTTGGAAGGCAGGTACTAGTTTGAAGGAAGCTGGAGAGGTGTATATTTTGAGGGTAGCTCTGGAGGTGGAGGTTCACATTTGGGGGAAGCTGTGTAGGTGCAGGTGGGCTTACAGGTTCCACTTCTGCTGGCCGAACGGATAAGGATTGACTCCTAATTTGTAGGAAATACGAATTGAGTCCTGTTAATAGTCTATTTTAATGAGGGACACGTTTCTAATATGATAAATATTAGAAATTTATGATATATGTCTATACATACATGGAGTTCTCATATGAGTAGGATTTGGGAGTTCTACTTCGAATAGGACTCTACTAAGGGGCTAGCTGATTTAAGGAAAAGTCATATTTCTACACAAATACTTCGAGATTAACATGGATGGAGGGATTAAATCTTATCAATTTCGTGGCTTAATGGACAAGGAAAGGATTCCTAACCTAAAAGAACTACATTAGGGCTTGATTCCTATATATAGGATATGTAGGCAATTAGTAAGGGGTTCGGTTTTTTACTTTTCTGAATACACAAGGCACGTGTACCCTAAGTAATACATTCCTGGACATACTTGGCCGGATTTTTGCCATTTTGTCCGGTGAACTTGCTAACTCAGCCCAAAAAACACAAAATACCATTATTAGGTTCAGCTGCCCTGCTTTGGTACAGCTGTTTGGTTTGTTATTTATCCGAAAACCAAGGATAATTCCGGTTATTCTAGCGAGGCTTTCTCGGGGTGTTGTGTGAATTTTTTGCATAACACAGGGCAATAGTGGTGCTCGTCGTTTGGAAGCAAGTAGGTCCCAAAACCCTTATTTCATCCGCCCACCCCTTTCCTAATTTCCTTCTCAGTAACTAAGGGCACGAAATAACACTAATCTCCCATTTGTTACTAAACAAATAAGAGAAATTATTAAAAACATTTTTTTCCCCAAATTCATTGGTAATTTTACTACTTTCTAAAAGAATTTAAAAAATACAGTTTAAAATTAAAAATAATCAAATTGAGCTTTCTGATATGAGTTTCGAGAAAAATTTAATCAAATTTAACTTATTTTTACATTTTTTTAAAAATTATAATCGCTTTTAATTGCATTTTTAATGTCAATTTTGGCTACATTAAATAACTTTTAATTACAAAGTCATATTTTACAAAATACATTCTTTAAATAATATTTTCACAAAAAAAATTAAAAATATATATTTTTGGGAAAAATATAAAGGAAAACAATTTTCAACAAAAGAAAAAAACCTCAATAAGTAATGGGGCTATTCCCTGACTATCATAGAGGCCGTTTGGCAACGACGGCTTAAAGCTAAAAATAGCTTTAAGTCGTTTTTGCTCTGTTTGTGTACCATGGCCTTAAGCCGACTTTAAGTTAAAAAACTACTTTAAGCCATAAGTTCCATTTAGGTACTTTTGACTTATGACTTATGATTTATGAATTTTTTTTATTTTTTATTTTTTTCACAATTCTTGTAAAGCTTAAATATCATGAATTTAATTTTTTTTTAAGTTAAATTTCATTTTAAGCCAAAATTATTAAACCCCCATTTAACTTTAAGTAAAATTACCCAAACACTTTCATTCAACTTAAAGTAAACAACTTTACTTTCTTCTTTACGTTAAAAATACCCCCATTAAGTCAAAAGTAACTTATTTTAAGCAATCACAAACACCCTCATAGTCATGTAACATATCATCTATTATATATTTAGTACAGCAAATGAGGTTTGTTGAGCAATTTAACGCATAAACACTTTTTCCCTCCTATTTACTTCTCAAGTTAATTTACTGTATTACCTTTCATAATTATATAAATAATAAATTTAACTTTATATATATATATATACATATATTGTTATGAATAATTTTCTAATTTAATATATATACATTAATTGTATTTAACTCATTATTACATTGTATTCATTTACATTTATTACTACTTCATAGTATCTTATTATCAATTTCTTAACTATATATGTTTTGATTATATTTAATTTATTATAATTTTAACAATAAACATAATTAGAAGTTGACGGAAATATTCAAAAATAATTTTCCTAAGTAATTAGGTGATGAAAATTTACTTATATATAAAAAAAAATCTTTTATTATAATACCTGAGTCTACCCAAATATAGAGTTAGATGCAGTTAGCAAATCAGAAATTATGAATTGACGTACTTAGTAAAATTTAAAATATATTAAAAAATACAAATCGAAACTATTTTGGGTTTAAAATTTAAATCCAAAACTAAATCAAAAACTTTGGGTTCGATATATCCAAAATTTCAGGTTTCGAAGCGGGTACAATCAAATTGAATCAATTTGTCATTTATATTTATGGGTAAAAGAAAACTAATATTTTATATATCATATTCTAACAGAAAATAATAAAAATTCAACCTTCAAGCTCCCAAACTGAATATACACATTTAAGTTGTATTTAAAAACAAGCTGAGGGCAATCACCATACACTTAAACAGCCATATCTTACTCTAAGAACGGGATATATTCGATATGTTTGATTGATTGATAATGTTTATTTTTCTATAGTAAATCAATTCATTAATAAAGAACATACAATTTATAAAAATGATATTGAACGAACATATAGGAAACTAGATTAGAAGAAAGTTTCTTTTGTCATAATTACGTTTGGTTAATGGATTTTGCATGATAGAGATTTTTTCTCATATCACTGAAACATGCAACCACTTTTTAAAAGACAATCTAATGATTCGGTTGTGAAAAATAAGTGTTTATGATTTTTTAATATGTATTAAAATATTAATCGCAACCCATACGAATTTTTTTAATGAATTAATATCTAGAAACCCATAGTACTATACATTTAAATGTACCTAATTTTCAAAAGAACAAAACTTAGAATATGGGTAAAGAACTTATGAACTTCGTAGAAGAATTCTAAAAAATGAGAGAAAACAAATGAAAAATAAAATTAAGGAAAAACAATAAAGAAGGGCCTAAAACATTTCAGCGGGGATGTGAATGTTATGATAACTATTTGATAATATTAATATTAATACAATTGGTATAAATTGACGAATAAGTAATTTTATACTTAAATTAATTACATTCTAATGAAATTATTTTTTCTAAATAAGATTAAAATAATATGTTTATATTAATTAATAAATTTCACCGGGTGCGTAGCACGGGTAGTGTAACGCCCCCAAATCCGGGGTCATGGATATGGGTCGCTACTGCGGAAAACCTTAATAATCAAACAATCACCTGCCAAAATTTAATCTAAAATAGGACATCCGACCCCTAACTACCTAGAATCGTTTCAGGTTATAGACTAGAAAACAAGAAATCCAAAACATAATAATATTAACTTCTTTTATTAACTCACAACTCTTAGTACAACAATCTCTCATACAATCTTATGCTGTTAGTATTACCTTGATATAAGGTATACAACAACCACAATATTCTAATACAACAAATATTTCAATACAAGTAATAGATACATTACCAGCCTAACTATACCTCTAGTAGACTATTTCGGAAGACATAATGCTCTAAGCCAAAACCATCTTGATCCAAGTCCTTCCCTGCTTCGAACTAATCTAGATTGATCACATCAACTATTTATCTCTGTAAAATAAGATTTAAAACAAAAGTAAGAATGAGCGAAAGAAGCGCTCAACAAGTATATAATAGAGTATACTAAGATACTTTTAGAAAAACTTTAAAGGTTTTAAAATCCCACTTGTGGATGATACCATTTTTGAAATATTTATAACGAAGATTTTTCAATAGAAAAGAGGTTTACAGCATTAAAAAAGGAATTCACTTCGACAGCTTTATAAAACGATTTTAATATTTACCACAACAATTTTTATAGTGACTTTCGATAAAAACTTTGAATAGTAATGATATTGGATTTAACCCGACGCTTGGCCTGCAAAAGGTGATCAGTCCTTTGCAACACTGACACTTACCGAAGTATTGTCCGTTTCTGTGGATCCACCGCGGTTAAGCTAACTTCTGGTTTAGACAGCCAGTCTATTTCACATCCTGGAACTGGCGCCTATAGTCCTCTTACAGAAAACTATATCCAATAATCTATTCAAATTTCTGAGTTTTCTTTTCTAACAACTTTATATTTAAAACCACTTTTCCAAATATTTAAGAAATAGTTCTTTCCTTCAGAAGTACACTTATAACAGATAAGCCTTACATTCAGAGGAACTAGCTAACTTGTATACAACATTTATGAAGTGTTTACAACCATGTATATTTAAGTAGGGAAACTGAACACTTGAAAGTAGTACTATACTTGTTTTGCTAATAGAGGGTAAAAACGTTTATCAAGCAAAACATGGTACACAGGTACGGAAAACTTATAAGAAGATTTAAGTAAAGGCATTTACAGAATTTTCGTTTTTAAGAAAGCATAATATTATACTTGAGCATTCAGCATAGATATTTTAAAAACATGCATACTCTGAACGAAAGAGTACGGTTAGTAGACTTGCATTGCAGGAGTTGAAGAAAGGAACACTTTCGTCATTTGTAAAGTCAATAGTATAAACATTTATAGCAAGATATATTGCAAAAACATTGTCAATGTAAATCAGTAGTAAAACATTGGTATAAATGAGGTGAAGATAAGTATACTTGCATAATAAAGTTTAAAGGAAGGGATACTTGCAAAATCTCAAGGTATAAACAGAAAACTTGAATAATAGGAGTTGAAGAAAGAAATACTTGTGGTAAAAGAAAGTACTTTGAATGAAAGAGTTTTTAGAGAAAGAGATACTTGCAATAAAATAGGTTTCGAGAAAGATATACTTTCCTCAGTTCTGCTAATCTCTACACTGACTAAACTCTACCGGACTATCTCACGGCACAGCTTCGTCTCAACGGACTATTCCTCATTCAACTCGCAATACTATTCTACTACTTCTGAATGTCCTTGATATACACGCCTCGGTTGATACTCCAAGAGTAGCATGGTACTTCAGTTGTCAACGCAGATGAAATTAACTAATGTCGAATAACGAATAGAATCCGCAATTAGCTACCCTTCGTAAATCCGTATATAAACAATGTACAAGAATATATATATATATATATATATATATATATATATAAATATCCAAATAATATGTATAATACATCTTAAATCAGTTAACAAATAATCATGTTTATCACATAACACATACACAAGTCCAACATGCTGACATATTCATACCATACTTGTATACTATCTATATTTAACAAATAAGCCTATAAAGATTCTACCGAAAATTCGACAGCACCTCCTTTATTTATCGGACTATCAACCTATTTTCTAATACCAACAATCAGGCAATCCAATACACCACTCAACTAAATATTTTAAATGCCTGGGATACATAACGATCCTATTTCTTTTTAACAACCCATTCTCATCAATATGCATTTCAACAAATTTATCAAATAGCATCGGCTAACAAGTCAAGTATATAAATTCACACGTCAGCCCAATTTATACCATTAGCACAAATACACGTACAACAAGTCATAATCATGTAGCACGTGACCATAAAATTCGACCTTATACCCCTAGTACATTATCACATTGTTCAAATCATAACACAACTCAAGTATTTAATTAAAATTATAATAAACCTACTTGGACAGTTTGCACTCCACGAATTTTAGTAAATTGAAAAATCATTATTTTTCTGTCAAATTTATATGAGATCTTCCTAGGCTCTGGTGCTAACTGCAGTAAAATTTTAAGATGCAAATACCAAGTCAAAGTTAGTTAAATAGGGTATACAAAACAGGGTCGCAGTAGTATCAAAATTTCAGACCAAGGTGCAGTAAATTGCCTTTATCTATATAACCACAAAGCTGACATGGACTTTTGAGAACTTATGCATATTCTTTGAGTAG
This sequence comes from Saposhnikovia divaricata, assembly GCA_036435485.1. NCBI lineage: Eukaryota > Viridiplantae > Streptophyta > Magnoliopsida > Apiales > Apiaceae > Saposhnikovia > Saposhnikovia divaricata. Next base: position 122,504,755 of record CM071597.1, on the reverse strand, counting down.
ACTATGTGAATACTTGCACCTTCGACACCAAGGCATTGCATTATTCACTTTGATTCTTAAGTTGATGTAGCATGAGAGGACTTGTATGCGTGGTGTTGTATTGGCATTCAATCTTTTACATGAGCTAGATGGAATTTGTGGGTCCATTCACTATAGGCCCTCACGAGACCTCACTCGTCCACTAGGGCTACCTAGGGGTTTAAAGGGCTTGTTGCATATGATAAATGCAACCGTGATCACCTACGGAAGTTGTACTAGTTAGTAGTTAATAATTATATTATATTAGTTTGCACGAGGACGTGCAAAGTGCTAAGTGTGGGGATATTTGATAAAGTATATATTTACGTGTATTTTATATGATTTTATCTTCGTATTTATTATATTTTATAAATAATTGGATATTATTAATTAGAGTTTAATGTTTTATGACAGGAAATAAAGAATTTCCAAACTTGGAAGGAATTGAGTTTATTTGGACTTAAATTACAAGGAAATTCGGATTTATTGGGCTTCACGCGCAACGATCACTGTTTGGGTCCTAACTTGAGTTTCAGACATCAGAATTGGGCGATCTTACAGTCCATGCGAAGCTAACGAAATTATCTACAACTCAGAACTGGTCCAAGATCCATATTCAAACTGGAGCAGCCTAGAAACAGGCCTGGAAGACAGACTACGAATTTTACATTCAGAATTCAATTTGTTTTGGGAAATTACTTGTATTTTCTTGGAAAGCATTAAAAACTCTTTTATATTAGGTTTTTACATATATTTTAGAGACACCATCATAAGATAACATATTGTATTATAGAATAGAATTAGATATCCATGCTTTGGAGAGAAAAGGGAGAGAAACACTTTGAGAGGGAGATTGGAAGAAGGAGTGAAGGGATTCATCCTGATTTTGAGAAGCTTTTAAAGTTGTATTCTTCGTACTTCAATTCTTAAACTCATGGTTTGCGTTTTTAATTCATATTTTCTTTATCTTATCATGAGTAGCTAATCCCTTTATCCAAGAGTTGGGTAGTATTCGTTGGCTTATTGAGTTTATTTGATTGTATTGTGGTGTTCTTGTTATTGTTAATCTGTCATTGTGCGCTTTATACAATTAGAAGAGTCGCGAACTTTTAGTTGAATATCTAGGAATTATAACGAATTGGGAGAGGAGTTGTAATTCTAATACATGATATGATAGACACAATTTAAGTATTAAATCGGGAGATTGATATGCGAATTGTGAAACTGATAATTCTTGGATCTTAATAGTCTATAGTTGTACTTTGGATGACCATGGGAGTGGCATTCAAGGGATAATTGTAGGCACTATAATTTACCTTGGGAGAGGATTTTATGAATATTAGAAGGATTATTTTTAACGAAACAAGAGACACAAATTAGACATTCATGATAGCCAATTGAAGAACTCCGATTCTTGGATTATTCTCTCATACTTGTTATATAGTTGTTGGTCCCGGAGTATATTGCAGAAGGGGGGGTTGAATGCAATATAGATAATTTCAAATCTTTAGCTCAACAACAATGATAAAGATTGTAAACTATCTACACAAGAATTGCAAACACAAGTAGTAATTCAAGATGTTCTCACAAAATAAATATTTTATTTATTTTGTAAAGTGTTGCTACAACTTCGAGAAAAATGGTTTTCTCAAGCTTCGACTTCTTGTGAGAATCTCTACAGAAAGAATGAGAGATATGTCTCTATATAGACTAATCTTTCTTTTGCATCTCAGTCACATGGGTCGCGGAGCTGTTATCATTTTCAAGTGACAGCTCCTCACAATTTACTCACACATGTGACCTTTCCTAAAATGCTATACAAACAGAGTTATCTTTAAGCATAAGGCATTCTGGGTTCTTTCCAAAATTAGCTATAACAATTCTAGTAGATGCATACTTGTCATACTCTTTGAATTGTCGAGCCTCGTCTTGTGATCTCTCAGGCTTCTATCGTAGTCTTGCAGGTCTGCTACAATCTTTGACGAATTGCAACAAATCTGTTTCTCGAACATCTAAACTGTCACGGGGCTTTGACTGAGATAAAATCCCCAAATCAAATAATTCAGTGAGACATTAACCCTTGCCGCCAAGTTTGCTGTCATAGGAATATTCAGTAGTTGACAGTATGAGCTCCCGCCAATGTTGCTGTTGGAACTCCAAACTTGCTGTCAAGTGTGAGAATGTTGTTGTCCCCTGCTTCATCCAATGTTGCTGTCAAATGAAACTTATTGTCGTGACCTTGTAACATGCAGTCGTCTTGTAACGTTACCATCAATGTATTGACAGTAACTTTATTATTGCTATCGAACTGATGTATTCTCTTGAGGCTTGAACATATCAATGAACTTCTTCCAAGATACATACTTATTACATTACAACAATTATTTGATTACAAGAACACACTCTGGCTGTGACAGTATGTTCTACTTAGCCTATACAAATAAACTAAGTACTAGTTAAGTTGTCTCTACGCTATCACCCATAAATCCTAACAATCTCCCCCAATTTGTTTTTATGGACAATAACAACAAATTCTCAATACAAGCATGCTGACAACTTAACTAACATAGATCAGAATAGGATTCTAGAACATTTTCAAGCGTTTAGCATTACATAGGACAATGATCTAACGCAAAACAAGTACTCCTCGAGGTTGAGTAGATATGAGATTTACTTATCTTGTTATTAAGCTTTCCTGTTCTGTCTGTTCTCTCTCTTTCTGTGGAGAGCTTCTTCCAAGTACTTTCTGAGATCTTGCACTAGATTCTTTTCATCAGCAGATACAGCATCATCTTCAATCTCATCAATGTACTGTTGGATTTGTTTAGAAGAGACATACTGAACATCTTTCAGATCAAACCATGATTCAAAACCATAAGTGTAAGTTCTGAATTTTAAGTTGTTTTTCTCAATCTTGAATCTTCTACCAGGAAAAGAATTCAAGGTCACTCTTCTGTTTCTGTCAAGTTTTGGATCTTCATCTCTCCTACTATCAAAAATAACTTCCAATTCCCATGCACACAGCATTTCCAGTTTGTGAGATGATCCAACAACTTTCCAGTATAGACTTTTCAATACACTGGTCCTCAGCTTGTGAAAACTATCTGCATAGATTTCTTCTTTGCCATCTATGATTCTGAGAGGATTTTCCAGTGCACATGGCTGATAGTTTGGAGCTTCACTGTTCATCTTGTTGACTTTCTTGCATTTTTCTTTCAGCTCAGCTTCCACTACCTCAGCAGTCTGTTTACCAATATTAGCTTTTCTCCTAGCAGCTTCAGCAGCTAATTCGGCTTCATAGGCAGCCATAGCTTCAGGTGTATAGGAGGGCATCCTTTTTGTCCAATCATACTTAGACACAAGTTCTTCCTCATCTATACTCACATCCTCATTCGCATCATCGATGTTTCTCCAGTCACCATATCTCTCATAAAATTCAACATATCTTTCAGCATGGTACTTTTGGATGTGTTCCATGGCTTTCTTAGGAAAATTTTCATACGTCCCCATAAGCTCCATCATTCTTTCAAGCACGAAGTAATTAACTCTACGCCTTACTTCTTGTGATGTTTGTTTGAGAGTGTATCTGTCTATTATTGTTGACATATTCACCATAGTGAAGTCCTTCTCAACAAACATTACTTTTGCTTTATCTTTCCAAAGAATGTATCTGGATGCATATTCCTTAGAATTATCCAGCTCCAATTCGACTGAAGTGATATCTCGTGTCGCAGCTTCCTTCTGGATTTCGAAGCTGTTTGTTTCTCTTCTTCGAATAGGCTTCTTAAGAAACATCACTCCATGCTTCTTTTTCCTTGCTGCAGCCTTTGTCTTGCCCTTTCTTGGAACTGCACGCCAGGATTTTGCTCTTTGTTTTGTCTTCCTAGACTTGGATGTCTTGATAGTTTTGCCTATGACAGCTTCTTCATTCAAGCTCTTGATAGTGTCTTTCATGACAATGTCTTCTTTGACAACAGCTTCTTCGACAGTAACTTCACCATTCTTGACAGCTTCCTTGTTGACAGTATCTTTTTCAGCATCAAAACAGTCAATAACAATTCTTAAGATACTTCCTTCCAGTGTGTCAAGAATGTCTGTCTCTCCCTCATCTTTAGCTTCAGCATCTTTCTTATTATCCTTGGGAGCTTCTTCCTTTGCTTCCTCCTGAGTCTTACTTCCAGTAATCTCAGCAGTTTCTTGACTACTTCCAGTTGTACCTGATCCTTCAGTTCCATCAAGATCATCATCATCAAGGGTGTCATCATATGTGCAGCTTCTACCACTTTCACTTCTTCTGGCATTAGCTTCAGAAATCAATTTCTTCACTTGAGAGCTAAGACTTTTATCTCTCTTTGCCAGCAGTTTGTGAATAGCTTTGACAGCCTTGACTTTGTCTCTGTTTATCTTAGATTTGAGGATCTATTTCAGCACTCCCATAATTGTGTTAGAGTGCAATCTGGATTCTTCACTTAGGATCAGAAATCCAATCCTTTTAGCTCCTGTGCTTGTGGTTGTTCTGTAGAAAATACCATAGGGTTCTTCAATCACTTCTGGTAGCTTTTCTTCAACAAGACTTTTAATTTGTGCTAGCAGATCGTTATTGAAGATTGTAGAATTTGCTTTCACTTTTGTTCCCATGGCATTCAGCACTCTAGCTTGCAGACTTTGTAGTAGCTGCATTGTAATGAATATAGAGATGCCCGTTTTCAGATAAACATCAACTGCCCATCTTTTCTCCAGATTCACCTTCACAGAGATACTTGTTATTTTGTCCTTCAGTATTGGTGACAATTTTGTATATACTCCTCCTGCCTCTTTTATGGCACTATTCACCAATGCACTGAATTCTTCATCTTTGTTCTGCAAAGTACTCTCCATGTAGCTAACCATCATCGTTTCTGCCTCTTCTGGACTATATTCACTTCCATCAGACCAAATGTATCCTGTTGTAGGATATACCTTTTCAGGCATTTTGTCTTTGCCTTTGCCGAGTCTGTTGGCTTCTTCCATTTCTCTCCAATGTTTCTGCAGTGGAGTTTCCATGACTTCAGGAGCTGGTTCATTGATTTTCAGAGGAGGCAATGTTGATGTTTGAGCCCTTTGTAATTGCTCCAATATTTCTTTAGTCACCAACATTGGCTCACCATCTACTTCAACATATTCACCAATTCCAATAGCTCTCAACTCTTCACCAAAGATTCCACCTTCATTTGCATTTTGCTCCCCCTTACCTCCATCTCCATCTTCTTCCATTTGCTCCCCCTCTCTTCTAGACTCCCCCTTGCTTGTTGCTCCACCTTGTGTCTCCTTCTCTACTGGACTTACAGTATTCTGATTTTGCACTTTATTCTGATCTACCACTTTCTCCCCCTTAGTTAAGTTGACAGCACTAAGGACAACAGAAAACGAGAACAAATTGTGTTGAATCTCAGCAAAGCCAGTAGCTACCATGATGGACAGAGCATCAAGTTTAGCTTCCATGGATGCACATCTGCCCTCAAGGGATTTCAACCTTGATTCAGCTTGTTTAGAAGGACCATCAGACCTTAACCTTTTTGATGAGAAAGGAAAAGACTGAGGCAAGGAGGCTATGGGGTGTCTCACACTCTCATTGTTTTTCTGAGTGATCTCATCACTCCTCACAGAATGACTCTCAAGGCCTAGTGCCTTTTTTTGTGGGGTTCCCTCAAATTCACTTTGGACATGCTCAAGTCCCTCTCCTTTTGCCAGCTCATTTGGCTACCTCTCATTTTTATGCTCACCTCTCTTTATCTCTCTTTTCTTTTGTACTCCCTCACTCATCCTAGATGCATGGGTATGAGCAGTACTTACATGCATTGAAAGAGAAGGTTTAGATTTTACCTTTTTGAAAGTAGAGATTGGTACATGATCATTATCAGAAGCATCTTCAACAATTACTGAATCTTGATCAAGCTGTGCAGAGGTGACAGCATCTTTGCCCAAAATGTTACTGTCCACAGGTGGGTTAACAGCAACTTTTGTGGTGTCTTTGACAGTAGCTGAGGCTGTGACAGCAACTTTCTGAAGGTCAGTTGCTTTTTGGAGGTCGACCAAGATGTTGGCTGTTTCATTTTCTGGCAGATTGCCATCTTGATCTAGCTCAGTGTTTGAGGGAGTGGTATCCATTTCACTTTGAGAAATGGGTTCTTGTGGACCACTTGATGGGGGCTCATCCATGACTTCAGATGGATGATCAAAACCTGAAGGGTTGGGACTGTCCCCTTCTCTAGGTTGTTGAGAAGAAACAATTGATAGATTAGAGAATAAAAAAGGTGATGGTATAGAAGAGATTTCTAGTTGTTCCACAGAGATAACTTGTGGAACATCAAGAGTAGAAGTTTCATGACCCTCACTGTGCCCTAACTCCATGTACATTTCTGCAAGTGTAGGCTCCTCATGAGTGAGTACATGAGATTGTGCTGACTCTTTACAGGATGCCTTGGGAGACAGGCCAGTTTCAATAGATACTTCTTGTTGAGAAGAAGCACCTAGGGATGTGTTTGATTCCCTTTTATCCTCCACAGCCTTTTGTGAGACTGATGGGTGGCTGACAGTGGTTTTATCCCTCTTAGCTCCCCCTTCTTCTTAGACTCAAGAGGAACCACTGTGGATTCACTTTTACTAACATCCTTATTTGCTGCACCAGGTGCAGTTTCTCCCTCAACATTCTCAGAACTACCACAAACTCCAGTTTCCAAGGGTCTTTTCTTGGATTCTTGCAAGGCTATTTTTGTGGCTTTTGTTTGTCTGGAAGGTCTGATTGGAACGAATGGTGTAAAATGTGGGTTAACTGAATTTGGGTCTAATTCAACTTCATTCTCAAGGGAGAAATTAACTGTAGCATCCCAAAATCCGGGGTATAGATCTGGGGCCACGATTCACTGATAACATTATACAACCCGAAATATAAACAATGTATAACAATAAAAACCCCTTAACCAAGATCACATACAGGTTATGGTATGAAACAAACTATCAAATTATTATTACAATCCAACCTCAAAATAAAATGTTATACAATTTCTGTGAATAAACAAGATCTCTGACTAACTAGATATCCAACCTTGACCAATTCCCAACCACTAACCAATGAGAATCTATAACCCGATCGTCTCCTTTCGCTGTTGGAAAGCAACACCACTGACCATTACTAGGTTCACTAATCTTCTCTATAAGCTCGTTTCACGGAGTTCTCGACCTTCAACATTGGTCTTTAACTCAACTTCTCGCCAGTCTCTACCCTTTTTTACATGTGGCTTCTCACTCGGTCCTACTTTCATCTTTACTTTGTAACTCACCAGCTCCCACGTCAGTTCACCCGTCGGGTTTAATACTTGTCCTTCTGTTCATCCTTCAGATTACCCGTGCACTGTCCTTGGCCAGGTCTCCTATTCGAACCTTTCCGATTCCAATTCTTTTCCAAACAATCTTCTCTCTCTCTCTCTCTCTCTCTCTCTCTCTCTCTCTCTCTCTCTCTCTCTCTCTCTCTCTCTCTCTCTCTCTCTCTTCCTCTTTCCCTCCTTCTTTCTTGCCCACTGCTGTTGCTCGCCAATACCTCTACTGCTGCCTCGCCACCGCCGCCGGCCGCCGCGCGCGCGCGGTGGTCTCCCCCTTCCCCATCGCTGTTTTTTTTTTCCCACCCCCTTTTCTTGTTTAATTCAACTCCCCCTCTTTGCACACACATATACATGCATATATATTTATATATATATATATGTATATATATATATATATATATATATATATATATCCATTGAACCCCAATTCCATTTTCCCCCAATTTCTTCCTAAATCCCTAATTCTATTTTCCCCATCTCATTCTCTCTCCCCGACCATTTTTGACGACCGCTGTGTTTTTTTGAGAGTGATATTGGGCTTGGCCCAATACTCATATGTTACTACCAATCTTATCCGGTCCCAATTAAACTCTACTTATTCGATTTTAAAATAAATAAACAACTTATATAAATTGAAATTAAATAAAAGTTTCGGAAAATTAAACTTTTCATTTTTAAAATAGAGAATATAAAATTACAAGCACACCCATATTTTTAAAATATTTTTAGGATAAAAAATGAATTAAATATGGATTTTCCAAGTTTTGATCCTTTAAATGCAATAAAACTCTTAAAATCATTTTAAAATACCACAACACCCAAATTAATCCACCCTGAAATTTTAAAAACTCAATAAATATATAAAGATAATATTTCAAAAGATTTCATGATTTTTAATTCCTCTGATAGTTTTATAGAATTGACAGAGGATCAAAAATGCATGATTTAAATATATTTAAATCCTCAAAAATATAAATAAAAATACACCAGCCTTCACAGCTCACACAAATCATCATATCAACACATAAACACAACTTCACATATATTCCACCTTCCAACAATAATCACATAATAATATTCATAATTTATATCAAATAAATAATTCTAAATTCGAAATTTTCTAGGTCGTTATATCCTCCCCCCCTTAATAGGATTCTGTCCTCAGAATCAATCCTAAGGACACAAGTAACAATTCTTCTCAGACATCTTGCTTCCTCTTCCCATGTTGTATCTTTCAGCTCTATGATTCCCCCATACCAACTCATACATTAACAAGCTCATTCTGTGAGCCCTCAATTTCCGTGATAACCTTAAGCTTTGGTTTTCAAGTCTTATTTACTCTAGATGCTTATCACACATAGACAAATATCTTTTCTCCGACAATCGGTATGACGCTTCCGTATAACGAACTATATCCCGCGTAAAACTTATAATACTAAACCAATCGTCGCATGATCTGCCTTGACTCGCAACATCATACACTTGGTACAATTCCCATATTCTTACTTATAATCACACGGTCTCAGATAAATCCTTGAGAAAAAATTATCAAGAAATTCCCCGATCATTCTCACTTCACTTTCAACGTACAATGTCGATCGAGAACAAAATGACTAGAAAACTTCTATCTATCCTTAATCTCACTATTTTACTGAGTACCTCATCTGGAAACTTAACCTTATATCATCTATTCTCAGTCGCAATTTGAACTCGAACAATACGATCAACTCTTACAGCATGGCATTCGCGCCAACCATCATTCGGTTTACCACTCAATTTCTACCTTCTTACATCATCGGTTTGCTAAAACATTTGAAAGAAAACCTCGAATTTTTTTTTTGGATTTAAAACAATTTAAAAACCATTTTATACTCATTAAAATCCTTTTGAAAGATATTTTGGAAAATCATTTTAAGAGAAAAACATTTAAAATAATATAGTTTTAATCAAAAAGCATTTTGAAACAAAATATCTCCGAAATATTTTATCCTAGAAATTTTAGTTCTTGAAAACTAATAAACTCCATAACCTTGGCTTCGACATTCTCTATCACAAAAAAAAAATATTGACATACTCGGTTTGTAATACCGACTACAAAATAACTTTTCAATTCAACATTTTTCAACTAATTCTGACTTTCATTAGCAAGAAAATTTGACTTGACATATGTCACATCAGTCATACGTCTTCAACAATTAACTCGAGATCTTCAAAATCATTTTAACTTCACCATCATTGGAGCGGTTATTAACCATTATTCATTCTTTGGAACTCTCTTCATACTTCTATATTCATTTAAACCTTGTTGTTCTCTCTGGTAAAATTTGTTTACTACTATAGCTATCTGGATAAAACCTTTGACAACCTTCAGTAGTCTCTGGTTAATCTCACAGAACTTCCGACCTCTGCTGGCCATATGGGTCCTTTCCACTTCATTATTGCTTTATCTTCACAAAATTCTCTTTCCTTTTCTTCATTTTCAATCACATGTCTTAAAATTAGGTTCCTTCTCACCCAAAATTCACATTCAAAATTCTTGTACAAAACCTTCTTCCTCTTGAAACTTGTTAAGGTTATTCTCAATTATTCTACATATTCTTCACAAATCTTTGAATATCTTAAAATATCATCTATGGGCATATTTAAATTCTTCGTCCGAATGTTGTTTGAAATCTTATTCCTTGAAACCATTTCCTCCCTGATATCTCCCTCTTGTGCATAACAACATCATACCCTTGGCATAATAACTTCTTGATATGCCTACTCGCTAAGACTTCCATGTCTGCTTCTGGCCTCCAAACATCGCTTTCACGTTTCTCAAAAATCAAAGTCTCATTTCTTATCCTCGCAATTTGCTCGTACTTCGTTGTTAGAAAATAAATCCAATTCTGAATTATACTTAACTCCTATTTACAGTCAGCACAATTCATTTCTTGATAACTTCATAATCGTATTGAATTTCTAGATTATTAATAATTATAGAAACAGTCATGTCGCTCTTATCATAAATTCCGCCAAGATTGATATGATACTATTTCTGGCAAAAATTCCCATTTTTTCCAAGCTCATAACACATAGCTTTAACTTCTGACTCTGCTACTTGTTACCACACTAACTTTCTGGTTACATCCACAACTCTCCACATTTATCTTAACAAACTCTCCATGGGGTTCTCTCTTGAAATCTTATTTTCTGATCATAAGATCTCATTAACCTCTGCAAATTCTCATTCTATAGTCATCTATTGTGCCCTTACTCTTCTAACTCCAAATCTTCGGAATTCCACATTCTTCCCTAACAAAATTTATATATCTTCTGTTTAAACATTTCCTTAAACTTCTTGGTTTTTCTGTCTTTCTCTTCTCGTTGTTTTGTTCCATCTTGGTCAACTTTCCTCCATCCTTCATGATCATGACTTTTAAATCTGACTCGTACAAGTTAGTCACTTTACACCATCACTTTACCCCTCATTCAGTCGTATTTCCTCTTGATAATTCTTACAAACCATTCCTGTTGAGTATTGAATACAGTAAAAGAATACAGAGGGGGGGTGAATGGATTCTTGAACTTTTCTTTGTTCTTGAATCTTTGCAGCAAGATATGTGTTGAGTGTGTGAGATATGTAAGTGCGGATAACAAAGACAAACACAACACAATATTACTTTAATCTAATATTTTATTAGATAAAGATTTTGCTACAATCTGTGAATACAAATGATAGTATTCTCAGCTACGTTTTTCTTAGAGAGATATTTCTTGTGATGTATCTTGAAAAACTTATCTCTAAAAACTTATCTGCTAAGGAAGTGAGGCTGTATCCTTATAGACATGGATACACCTACTTACTACAAATAAGGTAGGTAAACCAAATACTTTCCAGTCTGTCTATCTCATTTGAGTAAGAGTCCAAACGGCTACAGATTTGACTTTGCAAAGCCTGTTCAGATCCACTTCTTTAGCTCCTTGTCCCTTTGTCTTATCTCTCCAAGCTTCTTTGTAGGCTTTCCAATGTGCTTTATAGTACATAGTCAAATAAAGCGTCTTGGCTTGTTGCAGGTTTCTGACTTGTACAATTCTTCAGTATTTTGTCTCCAAGAATGTATTCGAGAAGTGGCTAAGTGATTGATTCGAGAACTCGAATTGACTTAATCGATAACTCTGAGTTCTCGAATAGTGTTATATTGACATATCGAATCACTTCTCGAATAGCTCTTTTCTCTAGGACTCCTTGAGATATCGAATAGAGCATTTTGACATATCGAATCCCTGAGATGTCGAATAGCTTCTTTAGTCCTTGAGATATCGAACAGAGCATTGACTTGTTGACTCTTAGGAAACTCGAATGATGCTTTGACTTGTTGACTCCATGAGTTCTTGAATAGAGTAATAAACATATCGAATCTCTGAGATATCGAATGAGATATCGAACAGTGTATTCAGAGATATCGAATAGTGTCTTCTGAGATATCGAATCCCTGACTTCTCGAATAGACAAATGTACTTCTCGAATTGGTACTTAGGCAAATTCTTCATTTCTTCAAATCCCAACTGTGATTATTTGGCAGTCTTTATCTCCTTGCTTGAGGCATGAACCTTGGAACTTCTTTCAAGCATTATTCTTGACTTTATAAGTACAGTTACACAACTAGGATTTGATGCCTATTACAAGTACAGAACAAATAGGAACTCTACAAATAGAGGTTCCCTCAGTTAAGAGGTCATGTAGGTAATGCATAGCATTACACATACTTAGGCTTGTTATTAGATGTATTCAGGCATGCCTCTATGACTAACAATTCCGTCCTGCTCCATTGTGCTTTCCACAAATCATCCTTCTTGATTCTAAAATCTTATGTCTAACGATGGATTCAAAACATTCAAAATCTTATAATATTCCATTTATTACCTCCGCCATTCAATAGGTATCAAAACGATCTTTCTTCAGCATTGAACATCTGATACCAAACATCTCTGTCACTATTCTCTTTTTGCCCTTTAAGCATATCTGCAACCATATGCTCTTATTTACTACCACTTTCCTTTATTCACTTCTCATTAGTCTCAATTCTTATCCATGGTTTATCGGTCCAATCAATATTCCAACTTGTCATGACATATATGTCTTAATCAACCAAATTTTTAAACTCGCATAACCACTTCTTCGTCAATGCAGGTGTAGTTCAATCATTTAAAACATCGTCACGTCTATCTTCGCATCTCTTCATCATTAGGAATTTTGAAATCATCGAATTTTCGACAAAGAAGGTCAACAAAATGAATGGGGCATCAAATATGAATATAGACTGAGTTTGTTTAACAAAGCTTTTATAAAGGAATTTAATCGAGAGATCAATATGATCTTTTGAACTATTATCAGGTTGCATTTGTCACTTGGTTAACCACCATAGTACATAAAGATGGCCAGTCTTTAGTACTTTCGTGACAAACATAATCAGTGGCGTCCCACTGGACTTCTATCCCAAAGATAAAATGTCCCTGAATCCCTATCTACATAGGTTGTTCACCTCGGCTGGAATAGAGAAATTCAAGCATTCATGACAATGGAAGGGGATTCAAGAGTTTCAAAAATCTTCATGTAAAATTGAATCATGTACTCTCTGAAAAATACAGATATTTCCGAAAGAACGAAATTGAAGTTGACTAAATCTGAATACGAAACTCATCATCGATTGATGTATAAAAGACTTTTCAATAAATGCTTCAATGATTGATCAAGCAAACATTCAAGAAATTCCTAATTATTCATAACCTCACTCTTGTCAACTAAGCACTAATATACTTAGCTGCCAAAACCGGCCTGACAATAATGAGTTGAATAAATAAGAAGATCTCAATTCATTCTCGATTTTGGACCGTTATTGCGCAACGAATGTGTAAGAACCCGAATTTTCGGTAGAATTAAAACTTTTTTTATATATTGATGAAAGAATGAACAGTGACTCCGACTACAAGGTATTAACAATGAATGTGAATGGGTATAGATTTAAAAGATTATATGTCATGAAGAATGCAATGGGTTGACAACCTAGATTAGAATAATCTATCTCCTAAGAAATAAGTTATGACACTCCAAAGAGGAAGGAGATATTCTTGTGTCATCCAAATCAATATATGTTGTTAGTCCAGTGGTTCCGTAAAAGGGTTAAGGAATGCCCGAAAGAGAACAAGGACATTTATATATATATAAGGAATAAAAGAGAATAAGTAGTGAATAGTGTTTTTGGTGGAAATGAGAATATGATTAAGACGACGCTATATAGAAGTATTCAGAACGGGTTTCGGAGTTCGTATTCATGATACAGGGGCGAGATAAGTGTATGTAAACGGTATCGGATTCAGAAAATTAGCACTTTTATTTTCTCCGAGATTTCCCTGGACACTGAAGGATTTAAGGATTTATTTAAAAGATTTGAGAAATTTAAATACAAGATTTATAAAGGAGAATTAAATATATTAGCAAGAATATTAATAAGGTTTCCGGTAAAACCTTAGCGATAAATATTTGAAATATTCCTCCGAACGATTATTGAAATGGAGTAATAACCGGACAAAAAAAAACAAGCAGAGAGCAAAGATACAAGAAGAATCAATTGGTGGGAAAAGAAAATATCCAAGTGACCTACTTGAAAGTCAACAAACAAGTGAGTGATGTAGTTGCATTTTGCCAAAAATGGAGTTGCATAATGTAGTGCCAACACTTGGACAAATGAGGGATCAACAAGTGGCACCAATAGATTGTTGACAAAGCATAAAAACAAGATGAATCCAAGATATAAGCCATACATGCATACATTATATCATTATAGCAAGCAAACTCCATTATCTCCTTTTTCTTAAAAAAACTGCCCAGCAAGAGCACTCTATAGAAGAAAAATCATATCTCCATTTCTATCCATGATAAAATCACCAAACTTTAACCCAAGCCTCTCCACTCCATGGGCAATATTCGCTCAATGTTTCGTGGCAATCCAAGTAGTATAACCTAGACAAATCACCTCCCCAAGTTGAAGAAGCAAACTATCCTGATGCTTGACAGTTTCTGGACAGATTTTCTAATGACCATATCTCCTTCATTACTCAATGAAATTTGGTGTTCTTTAGCTTTTTGGAAATCTGGTTAGATGCTCTACAATTCTTCTTTAGGACCCTCATCCAGAAAAGCAAGGTAAGGACCTCGTTTTTGCATTTCTTTGGACTGATGAATAGTAACTCCGAAGTGATTAACCAGTTTTCTTGTTTTGTCCTTAAGGATTAAGCTATATAAAGACTATCTAAGGCTTGTTAAGTGTTTATAAACACTTGATAGTGTTCCTAGAGCTTCCAAGAAGGTAAACCCTTAACCCACCTTTGACTTTTATATGAGATTTGATGGTGTTTATGGCTTGTATGCATGATTTAGAGCGTGTATGTTATGTGGGTGTTATAGAAATGTTAAAATATACTTTGTGGCTCCAAGACCTGTTGAGACAGTGAGGAAGATGATAAATAGTGTCCATGAGTGTTGGTTGTTGGTTGAATGATTATTTGGGTTGTTTGAAAATTGGATTATTCGTTTTTAAGCCGTCGTAATGTCGAAATTTACATAGGTGTTAAAAACAGAGCATGTCCGAAACTGTAAG
This sequence comes from Saposhnikovia divaricata, assembly GCA_036435485.1. Lineage (NCBI taxonomy): Eukaryota > Viridiplantae > Streptophyta > Magnoliopsida > Apiales > Apiaceae > Saposhnikovia > Saposhnikovia divaricata. The sequence continues at coordinate 122,489,739 of CM071597.1, read as the reverse complement.
TTTCTTACAAGGTTGAGGACCTGACATGAGCTTGTAGATCTCGAGTCATAGATCGTTTTGGCGCAAGAATCGAAACAAACAGACTTACGGTTTAGGAATTATGATTAAATTTGTAAAAGTGGTTCGAAACCGTAATCGAAAGTTCGTAACTGAAATTGGATTCCTTTAATACTATGAAATCAGTGGCGAATCTGTATAATTAAATAATAGAGGTAAAAAGGAAGGTGTGGGAGAAGACCACATGTCGAATGGATCATTTTCCGATTTTATAAAATGTTCGAATCAAGGTTAAACGCGAACGAACCCCTAGAAGCATACTTGGTTATGACTTTGGTAAATGACTTAGAAAACGGGCGATAAATCTCGAGGTATAATCTTGATTCGTAAACGACCAACCTTAGAATTTATACGACTTAAGTATATACAAAGTGTAAGTATGACGACGTGTCTTAGTAGCGAACGAATGACGGGTCATAGTGAGAATAAAGAGAATTTCACTAAAGGGTGCTTAGCGAGATAACTCGAAAACGTGTTTCGACTTAAATAAGTTATACTTAGCCTTTTAAAAAGTGTTAAGTGATTGACCTCGATTATTGTGACTATTTATAGATCACCGGATTGACACGAGGCACCCTATCCCTTCAGGATTGCCAGGCAAGTTTCCAATACCTTGGAACTGTTGTTGTGATAATATATATGATTGTTGTTATACATATGCCATAGCATGCATGTTGTTTTCAAAGTATATATATATATTGGAATACTTGTTCCCTGAATTGATATTGGCTTATAGACTAGATATGGATTATCAGTTATAAGCAGGATTGTTTTGCTAGGACCCTTAGTGAAGGGCGTATGATATTTATTCTTTAAATATGAGACCGGGAGTCGGTATTTTGTGTTATATAGATAGTCGTGGAAACCCGGAGGGATTCCAGCGACAGAGTAGTATTCATTTTGAGGAATGTTATTATTAAAAATTATTTATATTTCCATAAAAGTATCAAATACTTGGAAATCTTTCGAGAAATGTTATTTGAGTATTATTTCAGTCGAGAAATATTAATGAATATTATTTTTGAATATTCATTAGAGTTTTATTATTAATGAATAATTACTTTGATATTCATTGGAATTTTATTCATTAAATGAATATCACTTTCGTATATTCATTTAAGTTTTATGTAATTGATAAATAGTATTTCAAAAGTATTCTATGGAAGTTCTAATTACTCAAGGAATATTATTTCGAATATTAAGGTTTTGATTACTAAATGAATATCATTTGGATATTTATTTAGAATATTATTTGGATATTCATTTAGAATATTATTTGTTTAATGAATATCAATTGAATATTCATTTGGAATTGATTTATTAAATGAATATTATTTTGAATATTCATTTAGGATTTTATGTACTTGATGAATATTATTTTAAAATATCCATTGGAAGTTCTATTTACTTAAGGAATATTGCTTCGAATATTCCTTTAAAGCTTTGATTACGAAAAGAATATTATTTGGCTATTCATTTAGAATATTATTTTTAAATTAATATTATTTTCAAATATTCATTTAAGGTTTGATTTATTTAGTGAATATTATTTTAAATATTTATTTGAGTTTATTTAATTAATGAATATTATATTGAATATTCATTTAAAGAAGAGAGTTATTTAGTAAATGATTCTATATATTTATTCGAGGATTACTTACGAGCAACATTATGATTTAATAATATTCCTTAATTATTATTGATTTAATAAATATTCTTAGAATATTTATTTAAATTCTTTTAAATTCTTTTATAATGATTTATATTATTCAAAGATTATCTTTCACCTTCGAATATTATGTAAAATATATCGGAGTCTTTTATGACTATTTTATCAAGGGGAGGTTCCCAAAACTCTATCTTCATTTAAATCTGTCTTATAAGAAGATTTAAATACTCACTCAAACTTCAAAATACATATATAAGGGGACCTCACTTGAGAGATGTTATTTATTGGACTGTCCGGTCCTATACTTGCTAAACTATCTTGTCACTCACATCTTGATTCTTTCAAACATCGATATGAATCTGTTTGGTTACCTCCTCAACGCTCGAGGGGTAATAATTGATGGAACAAGTTCTTATCCATTAACAAGCATCAGCTTGGGAAATATTGGTGAATTTTCCTTTCCAACTAGATACGACTACTTTGTGGAGTCCTATCAACAAGTATTATACTTGGGGAAAGGGGGAGGAACTTTACGTTTCAAAGTTATGGATGTGAAATGAACTAGGAGATGCGTAAGTGACCCAGTGGCGCCGGTCCAGCAAATGGCCCAACCGTTGGCCGAGGGGGTTCCAGAGGGCGGTAGACAAGTAAATCCGTCGGTGCTTCCTTCTACATGTAGAGAACAAGAGGTGGGGAGCATAACATGCGACTGATCATCGTGTAAATGCTATGTCTCCTGGCGCGTCAAACTCCAGTATTAGTTCATCTTTCAATGTTGGAAAATTTCCTGCAACATTATCATTGTTGGCAGGTTTGAATAGTGTTTGAACTGGAATTGCAATATTCTTCCGCAAGTTCCTCTATTATGAAAATTTGATAATATCTTGCTTATCTTTGACATAGTAGATATTTCTTCAGAACAAATATATTTTGAGTTACCTTGTAACTTCATCTCATACCATATATTGGTACTACGTCCGTTAGTGCATGGCATATGGTTTCTAAGATATTTTGGACTGTTATATATTATCACTGTTCAATTATATTTTTGGTGGGCTATTGCTCACCCTTGCTTTATTTATTTATATCACAACAACAACTAGATCAGATGGCCGCGCAAGGCGTACTTAGCATAGACAAGTGTCAGCCGTCAGAGGATTAACCGCTGAGGTCATAGCTACCATTGCCGAGGATGCAGCTTCCGGTAGGCTAGCTGTTAGCATTTGATCATCAAATGTATTTATTATATGGCATATACCAATGGATGGAAAAGAGTATGTAATGGTAAAATTTTAATTCTTTGGGTTGTAAGAACTCAAACTTATGATTAATAATATTGAGGGTTACTCTGATTTCATCTCTGGGACTATAACGGGTGTGTTTTATGTTGTTGTTTTGGGTCACAAGGTTGTAATTTAAATTATGTTGGTTTTATGGATGGATATTGAGACCGTAACGACCAGATCCCTGACCCTGGATCTGGGGGTGTTACAGAAATGGTATCAGAGCGAGCGTTATAAATCTTAGAGATGACGCGACGTTAAAACAATAAATTCATTAAGATAATAAGAACTCTTGCCAAGTTCATAGTCGGACTACATAATGTAGTGCAGACATATAAAACCCTTATGGGAACCCTAAAGTATCATGATAGTAACTTAGCTCGTTCTTGTATCGACTAGTAAGGCGACAGACCTTGGGGATTACGAGCAGTAACACAATGATGCTTGTTCTGATGCTGAAGATCGGATGATGGATTCGTTAGAGTACCCTAATGAGGACCCGGAAGAGGTTCCAGCAAAGGAGGAGAATCCTGATAAGGATAAGGAGTTTACCCTTAAGGAATGAGGGCTACAGCCAGAGAGACTGTAAGAGTTAAGGTGCAGTACTCAGAAAAGTGAGCGTAAAGAACTGAGATATTATTAAGAGAACTAAAGATGCGTATTGGATTCATAGCTGGACTGCTAGATGAAGTACCAGCAGGTAAGATGGATTTGAGGAATTACTTGAGATCTTATATGGGGATAGATAAAAATCCTTAGAGACCTTTAGATTAATGAGAAAAGAGTTAGAGTGGTACATGAATATCAAAGACAACAATAGAGGACAAGGAGCAGAGTCTCCAGGAGCAGTTGAGATAGAGGCAGCAAGTGTCATATCATGTGACAAATGGATTAATGTGAATATTGTTAATGGTAATTCACCATGAGAAGGCAGATTTCATAAGTTATAATTTATAAAGTCATACTGAGATTAATGAGGTGGTTTGGCTCAAGGAAATGTCCATTTTATGAATGGATCAACTTAGAAAATAAAGACATTGGAAGGTGATGGCATGATTGGATAAAGAATATAAGGAAGTACTAAGCGAGACAATGATCTCAGAACCTACAAGAGGAGAAGACCAGTGGGTCTGTGATAAACTAGTAATAAGGCTATCGTCAGGAACCAAGTATAAGTCTAGTTCAATTCAGTGGAATGATGAACCAGAAACATTAGATGCATGTGATTCAAAGGAATATTAAATTCCTTCTTTTCCTTGAATGGGTTATGGTAGTTACCTTAAGTTTATTCTGACACTGAATCTTAAATGGATTAGGTAAGGCGAGCAGTGGTTGAGATGTAATTGAGAATGCTTTTAGATAAAACTTGAAGGAACAGGTGTAGACCAAGTTCTCGAAGTAAGAGTTTGGCAAAATGAATTCCAGATAATAGGACATATGAGCAATAGGAAGTAGTGATTGATCGACCCTACCAAGTTAAAGACAGTTTCATATGGAGATTGGCCAACCACACCGGCAAAGGTGAGAAATTTAATAAGATTCACGAGGTATCACCCAAGATTTGCTCAGGACTTTACAAAGAGTGTAGTCCCATAACCCGACTTAATTGTAAGACTAGAAGTCTGAATGTACAAGATAAATTGGGAGAAATCTCCATGGAGCTAAAGATGAAATTGGTGACGACCCAGCATTGGCGTTATCTAATGGGGGAAGGAAAAATTTTGGAAATTTATTAGGATGCACCTCGTGCAGGTTTAGGTGTTGTGCTTGTGCAACACGGTAGGGTGATTGCGGATGTATACGGACTGCACGGTTCACCAGATTCGGATAGCCTTGATAGTGCCAATTTTGTGTAATGACTAATTTCGACGGTAGTGTTTCTTCTGAGACTAGTTGTTAGGTAGACTGGCATTTAGAAGCATCGACTATTAGGACGAATATGTACCGGGAAAATGTGGCCTATTTCAGTTTGGGAACTTTGATTTCCCTTCTAGGGGAGGTATATATATTTGGTTTCTTTCCAATGGTTAAACTCCCAACTTTATGTCAATCATTTCGTTATTATAACTGTTTATGGTTCCACCCGCTTGGATGTTCCTAGAAATATTGTTCGGGTATCAAAATGGATCTTCTTAGTGTTACCAGTAAGTGGGTAGATTGACTGAAATTTCTCTGATTCTGGAAAAGGACTTCAACAATTTGGCAAACCTTGTCTTTCTGATTATCTGAATACGTCACCGAAGAGTGGAAATTGGAGCGAACCCCGTGAATTGGGTAAAGTAGCCACTATACAGGTTTGTAGACAGACCCCGATTATTACAGTTGAATGTAGGGGTAAAATTATGAAGTTGAGATTTGACGGAAAAAGTTAAATATAATTAAGAACAAGCCAGATTGAGAAATTCCGGGATTGACTCAAATGGAAAGGTTGTTATGCCAAGAGTGTAAACCTTTGTGGCACATGGAATTAATAAGAATAGTTGAAAATATAAAAGTAAAGGAAGGTGACCAGAGACGGTACCGAGAAGTCGATTAAGACTTATATGGAGTAAAGTTTTGAAAAGATCAAAAGGTATCAAAGTAGAAGGCACTATGCCAGCAATTGCTAGAAAAGTAATGCTATTAGCCGACCCCTAAACTCACATATTTTAGCATGGCCAGTTGGGGCCAAGTCACTAAAGATTATCAAGTGACTGAACCAGCAAGGTAAGGACAAAGCGGGGTGCTTCTAACCAAGTGCCAACCGTGAGGACTTTTGATATAAAATGAATTGAGAAACATGATGATGGATTTTATATATACCATGGACGTATTAGGATTGAGGATAGTGACCAATAAAGAGTTACGAAGATTGTCAAAGATGGCGTAGTATGATGCAAAAATGTTATCTGAAACTTAGTGTCCTTAAGAGGAGCATTAGGCACTAAGAGATTCACGTTGAACTCGACCAATATCTTCCAGAACATCCTTGCTACCATTACCAAGTTCTGTAAGAAAGACAGATAGACATATGTTGTCTTTTGGAAGGTCATATAGACTGGCATTCGTTTGAAAGAAGAGGTTAGCATTAGGCTACCTATAGATTATCAAGATGAGAATGATTGAAAAGAGACCCTTATTAAGGATATATAATTGAATTGCCAAGTACAGGATGTAAGTATTCCTTGAAAACAAAATTGAGGGTAGAATGTCCAAAGATTAAAATGAACCCTAGGGGATGCACAAAGGATAGCATCCCCCCTAATAAAGACATGGTAAAATTAGACGATATAAGTTGAATCGACCAAGGTATCAATAACCAGTAAGGATTTGTGGAAAGGAGTCTCGAAAAGTACATAGAAAGAATTGTTATAGAATTGATTAATGATGTTTGATATACCCTGTACCCAGAAGATATAGGAGGAATGATGAGGATGACCTAAGAAACCCTATAAGGGAAGAGGTAATGTTCTGAACTTCAAAAGGGAAGTTTGGTAAGGAATGTATGACATAGTAACAATAAGGCCAGATGACGCATGTGTGAAACCATGAGGAAGTATGGATTGAACCAATAAGGTTGAGATTATCCTAAAACAAGAAGGAAGTTAAGTAAGGAAATATCCTAGGTATGATTGGGAGTACCTGTGATAAGTTCACACCAAAAGGTGGAAGCAATGACTTATAGAAAAAGATTGATGTATATTTTTCTCCTGAGTCAGAATCTAAGAAAGAATACATTCACCCCACAGTGAGGGGAACGAGTTAGAGAAGTTTAAGTTGGAATAGATCCAGAAAACACTAACTACAAGAAATTATTGCTATCTAGAAAGGCCAATGAGGTGGCCGACACTGTAAGTATAGAGAAGTACCATAAATGCTCATGCAAAAGAGAACAGAATAAGAATGAAAAAAGGACCTTGAAGGTCAGAATGTGATGGAGGGTTTGACATTCCTTCTGATGATTGTGCGAGAATCAACTATAAGGATAGTTTAAGTAAACATTCGATTCATAATATTGTCTAAAGCACGTTACCGATAATAGAAGGCTCTGCGACAGGCCAGACCAAATTCCCCAAGAGACTCTTCCTTATTTTAGGGATGACTGAATACAGAAGGTAGATTGGCACTGATATTGATAAGCTAATTGGCATGATGATGAATGACAAGAAAGTATTGTTGGTGTATTTCTGTGCAAACAAGATAGAGAATATGAGGTTGGAGAGTCGTGATGCTGAAAAGTATCCTTGTGAAAATATTTAACAAGGTTCGGAAAGTGATTAAGTAAACTGTTAAGCTTCCAGTCTTATACTGGAGACATATGATTAATAATCTCACCAGTCTGTTCCAGCTGTGATGCTGGAAGCTCTCCTGCAGTTTTATCTGCTTCATGTAATACCTATATCAAGTTCAAGAAGCATTCCTTATGGAAAGGGAATAGTGATTATTTTGTTTTCCTAGAGGATATTAAATTGACAACTATGAAATCCGTATGTTTAGCTATTAAAGCACTGCGTAACGATAAACGATGGTGATCCTTCTGAAAAATTAGGTGATAGCGACTATGGAAACGTCGAATTGAGTCTAAGTTAGAGAAATCAACCAGGTTTATTTCGGATGGTTTAATTTTGGAATGACGAGATATTTGAAATAAATGATTAGTCTATGATGGTTCATAGAGGGATTATAGTAGAAATGGAAACAAGTGACTTATAGAGTCGAATATAGAGTTGAGGATCAATAAGGGAGTAGATCTGCGGACTCCTGAGAAGCCCTAGTAATGAAGCAAGAAAAGTATGGAATTGTCATGGCAAAGCTGTTGCCTATAACGGGAAGTTGGAATTAGGAGCATAAATGACATACAAATTGACTCCTTTTAAGTTTGGAAAATTCGAAGAAATATGGAATGTACTCATTGAGTAATAAAGAGACTCATGGAATGAGAAGGTGAAATCTAAATGGTTGAACAAGGGAAAATTTGACCCAAACGTGTAACACGTATTGAGTAAAGGTGACGAGTGTCTCAACCCTAAGATGACGGTGGAGGTAAACAACAGAAGTAAATAAGAAATAGATAATACGAAGGATGTGATTGATAAAGAAAAGATTGGGAATTAATTATGGAATGTGAAGCAAGGAATGTTATGAATGGATTGATGAATGGGTTTTCCTAACGAGCTCTCGGAATGACAACCTGATGGTGTTAGAATTATGAATATGAAGGAGCCAGTGTCGTGGCGTGGGATGTCAGTAGTAATAATGTCAAGCGAGAAATCCAAGATTTAACCGAAGAGGTTGAAGGATTCCCAAAAGTAGTGATACTAATATCAAACAAGAATATAGATCCATAGAATGATGGACGGAGCAGCAAGGACATATGTTATGTGAGATTATGATAAAGTAGTATTTGATACGAATACGATTATTTTCTTCTATAATAAACCTCTATAGTTCAGAGGTAAATTCTAAGTATGATATTTTTGACAATCATGAAGATCTTATATAATTCTTTGAAATTCTTTTCTTTTCTTCTTACTTATTTATCTTCTTCTAAATTGAGAAGAACAACCCTTTAAGGAGGGGAGGTACAGCTACGTGACTACCTGTCTATGTGATAGGAGTCTAAGTGGAATACCATAGCTTGTCTAAATTGCTTGTCAAGTACTAAAGGCTGGCCACCTTCTGTACTAACTATGCAATAGGACAAATGTTCATTGATCATAGTGATCTCTCAACAAATTCCTCTAATTCTATATATTGATCGAGATTGCGAAGATTAAAGCGATTAGGAAATGCGTAATTACGAGTGAGGTTATCTCCGAAATTCGCTGCGCGATAGTGATACCAAAGTCACTACCGATACCAATAAGGCAAGTAGTATATGACTGAGTAAGAGCATAACCCGGATAGTATGTTATTCGAAAAGTAGCAAAGTTGATGAAAAAGGATAAAGGATATATTATAGCACTAGTGAGGTGTGCTGTAAGAATATTGGAATGATTAAGGATTGACCGGGGAACTGGAAAGTGAAATGACCAACAATTACCCCATTTGTCTTCTACCTGATTCCGGGACGGAATCCTTTTAAGGAGTGGAGACTGTAAGAACCCGAATTTTCGGTAGAATTAAAACTTTTTTTATATATTGATGAAAGAATGAACAGTGACTCCGACTACAAGGTATTAACAATGAATGTGAATGGGTATAGATTTATAAGATTATATGTCATGAAGAATGCAATGGGTTGACAACCTAGATTAGAATAATCTATCTCCTAAGAAATAAGTTATGACACTCCAAAGAGGAAGGAGATATTCTTGTGTCATCCAAATCAATATATGTTGTTAGTCCAGTGGTTCCGTAAAAGGGTTAAGGAATGCCCGAAAGAGAACAAGGACATTTATATATATATAAGGAATAAAAGAGAATAAGTAGTGAATAGTGTTTTTGGTGGAAATGAGAATATGATTAAGACGACGCTATATAGAAGTATTCAGAACGGGTTTCGGAGTTCGTATTCATGATACAGGGGCGAGATAAGTGTATGTAAACGGTATCGGATTCAGAAAATTAGCACTTTTATTTTCTCCGAGATTTCCCTGGACACTGAAGGATTTAAGGATTTATTTAAAAGATTTGAGAAATTTAAATACAAGATTTATAAAGGAGAATTAAATATATTAGCAAGAATATTAATAAGGTTTCCGGTAAAACCTTAGCGATAAATATTTGAAATATTCCTCCGAACGATTATTGAAATGGAGTAATAACCGGACAAAAAAAAAAACAAGCAGAGAGCAAAGATACAAGAAGAATCAATTGGTGGGAAAAGAAAATATCCAAGTGACCTACTTGAAAGTCAACAAACAAGTGAGTGATGTAGTTGCATTTTGCCAAAAATGGAGTTGCATAATGTAGTGCCAACACTTGGACAAATGAGGGATCAACAAGTGGCACCAATAGATTGTTGACAAAGCATAAAAACAAGATGAATCCAAGATATAAGCCATACATGCATACATTATATCATTATAGCAAGCAAACTCCATTCTCTCCATTTTCTTAAAAAAACTGCCCAGCAAGAGCACTCTATAGAAGAAAAATCATATCTCCATTTCTATCCATGATAAAATCACCAAACTTTAACCCAAGCCTCTCCACTCCATGGGAAATATTCGCTCAAAGTTTCATGGCAATCCAAGTAGTATAGCCTAGACAAATCACCTCCCCAAGTTGAAGAAGCAAACTGTCCTGATGCTTGACAATTTCTTGACAGATTTTCTAATGGCCATATCTCCTTCATTACTCAATGAAATTTGGTGTTCTTTAGCTTTTTGGAAAGCTGGTTAGATGCTCTACAATTCTTCTTTAGGACCCTCATCCAGAAAAGCAAGGTAAGGACCTCGTTTTTGCATTTCTTTGGACTGATGAATAGTAACTCCGAAGTGATTAACCAGTTTTCTTGTTTTGTCCTTAAGGATTAAGCTATATAAAGACTATCTAAGGCTTGTTAAGTGTTTATAAACACTTGATAGTGTTCCTAGAGCTTCCAAGAAGGTAAACCCTTAACCCACCTTTGAGTTTTATATGAGATTTGATGGTGTTTATGGCTTGTATGCATGATTTAGAGCGTGTATGTTATGTGGGTGTTATAGAAATGTTAAAATATACTTTGTGGCTCCAAGACCTGTTGAGACAGTGAGGAAGATGATAAATAGTGTCCATGAGTGTTGGTTGTTGGTTGAATGATTATTTGGGTTGTTTGAAAATTGGATTATTCATTTTTAAGCCGTCGTAATGTCGAAATTTACATAGGTGTTAAAAACAGAGCATGTCCGAAACTGTAAGTTTCTTACAAGGTTGAGGACCTGACATGAGCTTGTAGATCTCGAGTCATAGATCGTTTTGGCGCAAGAATCGAAACAAACAGACTTACGGTTTAGGAATTATGATTAAATTTGTAAAAGTGGTTCGAAACCGTAATCGAAAGTTCGTAACTGAAATTGGATTCCTTTAATACTATGAAATCAGTGGCGAATCTGTATAATTAAATAATAGAGGTAAAAAGGAAGGTGTGGGAGAAGACCACATGTCGAATGGATCATTTTCCGATTTTGTAAAATGTTCGAATCAAGGTTAAACGCGAACAAATCCCTAGAAGCATACTTGGTTATGACTTTGGTAAATGACTTAGAAAACGGGCGATAAATCTCGAGGTATAATCTTGATTCGTAAACGACCAAACTTAGAATTTATACGACTTAAGTATATACAAAGTGTAAGTATGACGACGTGTCTTAGTAGCGAACGAATGACGGGTCATAGTGAGAATAAAGAGAATTTCACTAAAGGGTGCTTAGCGAGATAACTCGAAAACGTGTTTCGACTTAAATAAGTTATACTTAGCCTTTTAAAAAGTGTTAAGTGATTGACCTCGATTATTGTGACTATTTATAGATCACCGGATTGACACGAGGCACCCTACCCCTTCAGGATTGCCAGGCAAGTTTCCAATACCTTGGAACTGTTGTTGTGATAATATATATGATTGTTGTTATACATATGCCATAGCATGCATGTTGTTTTCAAAGTATATATATATTGGAATACTTGTTCCCTGAATTGATATTGGCTTATAGACTAGATATGGATTATCAGTTATAAGCAGGATTGTTTTGCTAGGACCCTTAGTGAAGGGCGTATGATATTTATTCTTTAAATATGAGACCGGGAGTCGGTATTTTGTGTTATATAGATAGTCGTGGAAACCCGGAGGGATTCCAGCGACAGAGTAGTATTCATTTTGAGGAATGTTATTATTAAAAATTATTTATATTTCCATAAAAGTATCAAATACTTGGAAATCTTTCGAGAAATGTTATTTGAGTATTATTTCAGTCGAGAAATATTAATGAATATTATTTTTGAATATTCATTAGAGTTTTATTATTAATGAATAATTACTTTGATATTCATTGGAATTTTATTCATTAAATGAATATCACTTTCGTATATTCATTTAAGTTTTATGTAATTGATAAATAGTATTTCAAAAGTATTCTATGGAAGTTCTAATTACTCAAGGAATATTATTTCGAATATTAAGGTTTTGATTACTAAATGAATATCATTTGGATATTTATTTAGAATATTATTTGGATATTCATTTAGAATATTATTTGTTTAATGAATATCAATTGAATATTCATTTGGAATTGATTTATTAAATGAATATTATTTTGAATATTCATTTAGGATTTTATGTACTTGATGAATATTATTTTAAAATATCCATTGGAAGTTCTATTTACTTAAGGAATATTGCTTCGAATATTCCTTTAAAGCTTTGATTACGAAAAGAATATTATTTGGCTATTCATTTAGAATATTATTTTTAAATTAATATTATTTTCAAATATTCATTTAAGGTTTGATTTATTTAGTGAATATTATTTTAAATATTTATTTGAGTTTATTTAATTAATGAATATTATATTGAATATTCATTTAAAGAAGAGAGTTATTTAGTAAATGATTCTATATATTTATTCGAGGATTACTTACGAGCAACATTATGATTTAATAATATTCCTTAATTATTATTGATTTAATAAATATTCTTAGAATATTTATTTAAATTCTTTTAAATTCTTTTATAATGATTTATATTATTCAAAGATTATCTTTCACCTTCGAATATTATGTAAAATATATCGGAGTCTTTTATGACTATTTTATCAAGGGGAGGTTCCCAAAACTCTATCTTCATTTAAATCTGTCTTATAAGAAGATTTAAATACTCGCTCAAACTTCAAAATGCATATATAAGGGGACCTCACTTGAGAGATGTTATTTATTGGACTGCCCGATCCTATACTTGCTAAACTATCTTGTCACTCACATCTTGATTCTTTCAAACATCGATATGAATCTGTTTGGTTACCTCCTCAACGCTCGAGGGGTAATAATTGATGGAACAAGTTCTTATCCATTAACAAGCATCAGCTTGGGAAATATTGGTGAATTTTCCTTTCCAACTAGATACGACTACTTTGTGGAGTCCTATCAACAAGTATTATACTTGGGGAAAGGGGGAGGAACTTTACGTTTCAAAGTTATGGATGTGAAATGAACTAGGAGATGCGTAAGTGACCCAGTGGCGCCGGTCCAGCAAATGGCCCAACCGTTGGCCGAGGGGGTTCCAAAGGGCGGTAGACAAGTAAATCCGTCGGTGCTTCCTTCTACATGTAGAGAACAAGAGGTGGGGAGCATAACATGCGACTGATCATCGTGTAAATTCTATGTCTCCTGGCGCGTCAAACTCCAGTATTAGTTCATCTTTCAATGTTGGAAAATTTCCTGCAACATTATCATTGTTGGCAGGTTTGAATAGTGTTTGAACTGGAATTGCAATATTCTTCCGCAAGTTCCTCTATTATGAAAATTTGATAATATCTTGCTTATCTTTGACATAGTAGATATTTCTTCAGAACAAATATATTTTGAGTTACCTTGTAACTTCATCTCATACCATATATTGGTACTACGTCCGTTAATGCATGGCATATGGTTTCTAAGATATTTTGGACTGTTATATATTATCACTGTTCAATTATATTTTTGGTGGGCTATTGCTCACCTTTGCTTTATTTATTTATATCACAACAACAGCTAGATCAGATGGCCGCGCAAGGCGTACTTAGCATAGACAAGTGTCAGCCGTCAGAGGATTAACCGCTGAGGTCATAGCTACCATTGCCGAAGATGCAGCTTCCGGTAGGCTAGCTGTTAGCATTTGATCATCAAATGTATTTATTATATGGCATATACCAATGGATGGCAAAGAGTATGTAATGGTAAAATTTTAATTCTTTGGGTTGTAAGAACTCAAACTTATGATTAATAATATTGAGGGTTACTCTGATTTCATCTCTGGGACTATAACGGGTGTGTTTTATGTTGTTGTTTGGGTCACAAGGTTGTAATTTAAATTATGTTGGTTTTATGGATGGATATTGAGACCGTAACGACCAGATCCCTGACCCTGGATCTGGGGGTGTTACAGAATGCCTCAACAACGATACCAACCGGGAATTAATTTACGACAATTCAAAAGAAGAATAAGAAATTTCTTTAAGCAATGAATTCGAATGAATCAACGATTAAGGGTGCACAATTACGCTTAACTTCCAATTCTTGCTAGTAATCGCTTCCCACTTCGCATTCTTAATCTTCTCGTACCATCTCCGAAACGTTCACATCGAAACTAATATCGTAGAAAGTTCTAGACTCTACGCAAAAATCTCGAGATAACGTCCCCTGGACTGATAGCTCCAGCTGTCCACTTAGCTTATGCCGCTTCGGGTTAGCTGTTTTGCTAATAGCCCAATCCTTAAATGATTCGAACTTCTACTCGCGCGATAAGCCGAAAGACCGATTAACGCCGCAACGCTTGCCGAAGTATCCTAACGCGATCCTTATCCTAAACCGTTCTACCCAACGTCTATCTTATACACGTACCCTAACCCTCCTAATCTGTTTCAGTGACCATAACCTGTAGCTCTGATACCAACTTGTAGCATCCCAAAATCCGGGGTATAGATCTGGGGCCACGATTCACTGATAACATTATACAACCCGAAATATAAACAACGTATAACAATAAAAACCCCTTAACCAAGATCACATACAGGTTATGGTATGAAACAAACTATCAAATTATTATTACAATCCATCCTCAAAATAAAATGTTATACAATTTCTGTGAATGAACAAGATCTCTGACTAACTAAATATCCAACCTTGACTAATTCTCAACCACTAACCAATGAGAATCTGTAACCCGATCATCTCTTTTCGCTGCTTGAAAGTAGCACCACTGACCATTACTAGGTTCACTAATCTTCTCTATAAGCTCATTTCACGGAGTTCTCGACCTTCAACTTTGGTCTTTAACTCAACTTCTCGTCAGTCTCTACCCTTTACATGTGGCTTCTCACTCGGTCCTACTTTCATCTTTACTTTGTAACTCACCAGCTCCCACGTCAGTTCACCCGTCGGGTTTAATACTTGTCCTTCTGTTCATCCTTCAGATTACCCGTGCACTGTCCTTGGCCAGGTCTCCTATTCGAACCGTTCCGATTCCAATTCTTTTCCAAACAATCTTCTCTCTCTCTCTCTCTCTCTCTCTCTCTCTCTCTCTCTCTCTCTCTCTCTCTTCCTCTTTCCCTCCTTCTTTCTTGCCCACTGCTGTTGCTCGCCAATACCTCTACTGCTGCCTCGCCACCGGAGCTCGCCACCGCCGCCGGCCGCCGCCGCCGCGCGCGCGGTGGTCTCCCCCTTCCCCATCGCCGTTTTTTTTCCCACCCTCTTTTCTTGTTTAATTCAACTCCCCCTCTTTGCACACACATATACATGCATATATATATATATATATATATATATATATATATATATATATATCTCTGTGTGTGTGTGTGTGTGTGTATATATATATATATATATATATATATATATATAAATATATATCTATTGAACCCCAATTCCATTTTCCCCCAATTTCTTCCAAAATCCATAATTCTATTTTCCCCAATCTCATTCTCTCTCCCCGACCATTTCTGACGACCGCTGTGTTTTTTTGAGAGTGATATTGGGCTTGGCCCAATACTCATATGTTACTACCAATCTTATCCTGGCCCAAATAAACTCTACTTATTTGATTTTAAAATAAATAAACAACTTTTATAAATTGAAATTAAATAAAAGTTTCGGAAAATTAAACTTTTCATTTTTAAAATAGAGAATATAAAATTACAAGCACACCCAATTTTTAAAATATTTTTAGGATAAAAAATGAATTAAATATGGATTTTCCAAGTTTTGATCCTTTAAATGCAATAAAACTCTTAAAGTCATTTTAAAATACCACAACACCCAAATTAATCCACCCTGAAATTTTAAAAACTCAATAAATATATAAAGATAATATTTCAAAAGATTTCATGATTTTTAATTCCTCCGACAGTTTTATAGAATTGACAGAGGATCAAAAATGCATAATTTAAATATATTTAAATCCTCAAAAATATAAATAAAAATACACCAGCCTTCACAGCTCACACAAATCATCATATCAACACATAAACACAACTTCACATATATTCCACCTTCCAACAATAATCACATAATAATATTCATAATTTATATCAAATAAATAATTCAAAATTCAAAATTTTCTAGGTCGTTATATTAACATACCCAGAAGGTAGTTCAAAATCAAGATTGGGCTCTTGATCAGCCATGTGTTTGGTGAAACAGAGTGGAATATGTGCATTCAAATTTTGTGAATTGAGTGATGTGTGTGTATTTCTTTTCAAAACATTGCATTCCATGATTAGAGATGCATTATCATCAATACCACATAATGAATTTTAAACACATTGTAAGAAAGCGAGGATAGATATGTACCTTCCTGCTTAGAGCTGACTTGAGTTGACTCATAAGCAGCTTTCCAACATCCACTTTGTAACCATGGAGGGAATTCCATTCCAGCCAGTGGTTTTGGTTGAGAAAACCTTCACCATGACATCAAAAATCATGCTCCATTCTTTTCTCAAAAACTTTCTGTCCATTTCACCAGTTGAGTACCAATTTGTTGTACCCTCTTCGAGAACAGGACCAGAATACCCAATTTTCTAGAAAAACTTCTTCAGGGTTTCATCACTTGCAAGTTCCTTGTATGATTCTTTAGCTTGCAGTCCAGTTCCCAAAGCTTCGTTAATACCTTTTATTGTGAGGATGCAGGTAACCCCTTTGATTGTGCATTTTATGGTGTCTTTACCTGCACCTCCTGGAACAAAGGCAGATTTCCAAAATTCTTCAAGTCTTTCTAGGTCCAAAGATGGAGTAGAGGTTATAGCGTGACCTAAATAGGACTTGTTTAAGAAGGATACGAGTCCTTTGAAACCTTCACCAGCATCTCCAGCAGAGAGAATACCAGCAAAGTTTGTTTGAGAAGAGGATTGTTTGGGTGCCATTTTTGCTTTGAGTTTTGGGAGAGAGAGATTTTTGCTTTTGAGAGAGAGAGAGAGAGAGGTTATGTTGAGTGTTGTATGTTTGATAGTTGCTTACATGAAAATAGCAAATGTTTTACTGAAGAAGGGAAAGTAGCAATGTCTTAGCCCATTAATCAATCACGTGGTGTTGTGGGTAGTTACTTTTTAGTGCTGTAAATCGTGGAGGTAAAATCTCAATTAAATCGGTCTACTAACCTTGACTGTAACCTGTGCGCTGTAACAAATTCGTTAGTAATCTAGGAGGATGACAGCAAGTTTTGCTTGACAGTAACATCGGCGCAAGAACATGCTATCACCATTAAGCAATTTATACAAATTCCTTTAAATTTCATGACAGAACCTTTTTCCGTTGCTGATAAGGAACTTGCTGTCAAGGCACATCGTGACAACATCTTCACTTATTGACAGCAACTTGTGTGGAAATAATTTTTGTCATAAATTTTAATCGACTTTGCCCATTGCTTAAAAGTAAAATTACAAATTAGCATATTTATCGATTTAAGCACATATTTGTTAAGCATACGCACATCCACATACATCCATACACACAAGTAAACACGCATTCAAGAACAAATAACCAAGATGAGAAGATGATAATGAAAGACATGCAAGAACATTAACAAGATGGAACGGTCTTTTCATTAAAAAAAACTTAAAATAATACAAATAGTTCTTCAGAACTGAAAATTATTTTAAGTTGGGAAAGGCTTCCAACAGCAGCCCTTCCACAATCTTCTCAATCTCCTTTTCATCAGAGATTCCTTGCTCATCCAGATAAGCATAAAGCTTATCGACCCAGAGATTAAATGATTCATCAGAGGCTTCGATCTCCATCTACTTCTTCAAGCTTGGCATTCCCGGCTTTACTCCTTCGGTGGATGGAGCTTTGGATGTAGACATCTCAGACGCCTTCCTCTTACTCATACTTTTCTCTAGAGTTCTTTGAGTGTGTTAAGTGAGAAATAAGGGTTTGGCCTCGGTCTTATTTATAACACATTAAGTGACTCTAGAGCTTCCTACACGCTTCCTTTTAATAAAGTATTAACCTTTAAACTAAAAGTCTGACAAATACCCGGGTACATTTCAAATGACACGACTACTCATCACTTACACGCGTGTGAAATAATTTAATGTCATGTGACTACTCATTACATAACTTAAAGCAGGCATGTAATTTGAATTTAGCATAGTCATAGCAAACATGCTGTCAACAAACAAGTAGCACATAAGACAGTAACTTCTCATGACAGTAACATTGAACGCTACGGTCATAAGCTGCGATTTCACCACTTTGAAAATGTAAAAACTAGTAAGTTAAAATACCAGATTTAGCATTCCCAATTCACTTACCAACCTGTTGAAGGTTGCTTCATCTAGTGGCTTCGTGAAGATGTCTGCAAGTTGCTTTTCTGTTGGAACATAAACCAGCTTCACAGTTCCTTTTCAACATGCTCTCTGATGAAATGATGTCTAATATCAATGTGCTTCGTCCTGGAGTGTTGAACTGGATTATCTGAGATGGCTATGGCACCGGTGTCATCACAATAAATGGGAATATTGGACAACTCTAAACCATAATCCATTAGCTGATTTTTCATCCAAAGAATTTGAGCACAACAACTTCCGGGTGCAATGTATTCAGCTTCTGCAGTTGAGGTAGACACAGAATGCTGCTTCTTGCTAAACCACGACATTAATCTTCCACCAAGAAATTGACAACTTCCTGTTGTGCTTTTTCTGTCAATCTTGCATCCGGTATAGTCTGAATCCGAATATCCTATCTGATCAAATCCAGAATCTTTAGGATACCAAAGGACTAAATTTGGAGTACCTTTGAGATATCTAAAGATCCTCTTGATTGCTACCAAGTGTGACTCTTTTGGATCAGCTTGAAACCTTGCACAGAGACATGTAGCAAACATAATGTCTAGTCTGCTAGCAGTTAGATACAGCAATGATCCCACCATGCCCCTGTAGGTACTAGAATCCACTTTCTTTCCTTTAGGATCCAAATCCAGTTTGGTTGCAGTAGAGATAGGTGTCTTGGCAGGTGATGCATCTTCCAAGTTGAACTTTTTGAGAAGTTCCTTGACATATTTCTCTTGGCAAATGAAGATGCCATCAACCTTTTGATGAATTTATAAACCTAGGAAAAATGACAGTTCTCCCATCATACTCATCTCATATTTGTTCCTCATAAGAGATGAAAACTTTTCACACAGCTTCTCATTTGTAGAACCAAAGATTATGTCATCAACATAGATCTGCACCAGAATGATGTCTTTGCCATGATGCTTGTAGAACAGTGTCTTATCCACAACACCTCTTACAAATTGATTCTCCAACAGAAAGGTAGAGAGAGTATCATACCAAGCTCTAGGGGATTGCTTCAATCCATAAAGTGCCTTGAACAGTTTGTAGACAAAGTCATACAATTCAGCATCTTCAAATCCAGGTGGCTGTTCAACGTACACTTCCTCCTCTAGCTCTCCATTGAGAAAAGCACTTTTGACATCCATTTGGAACACTTTTGTAAGAACCTAGATTTTGGGTAGAATTAAAACTTTTATTTATTTAATGATGTAAGAACGAATAGTGGTTACGGCTACGATGTAATAGTTGATATTTTGAAAGAATGAATGGAATTCGACTTTATTATTTCTATGTCTTGAAGAATGCTAATGGTTGACAACTTAGGTAAGAATAATCTATCTCCTAGAGAAATAAGATATGGCAACTCCAAGCAGATGAATACTCTCATGTCATCCAGATCGATAACAATTAGTCCAGTGGTTCCGTAAAAGGGTTAAGGAATGCCCGAAAGAGAACAAGGACATTTTCATAAATATAAGGAATAAAGAGAGAATAAATAATGAATAGTGTTTTTAGTGGAAATGAGAATATTATTAGACGACGCTATATAGAAGTACCCGGAACGGATTTCTGAGTTCGTATTAATGATCCAAGGGGAAAAAGAGTGTATGTAAAAGTTATCGGATTCTGAAAAATAGCACTTTTATTTTCCCCGAGATTTCCCTGGACACTGAAAGACTCAAGAGATTATTAAAAAGATTTAAGGGATTTAAATTCAAGAATTATAAAGGAGGACTAAAGATGTGAGCAAAAATATTTAGAAGGTTTCTGGTAAAACCCTAACTAGAAACGATTGAGATATTCGTTCGAACGATCAGTGAAATTGAGAAATAACTGGACAAACGAGCAAGCAGAGAGCAAGATTCATGCATGTGCAAGTGGATGGAGTAATAGAAACCAAAGTATGTCACATGTAAGTCAACTATAAGCTAAGTGGTGTAAATGCATTTTTGCAAAAAAGATGTGCATAATAAGGAGCCTACACTTGTCACAAGATAAAGCATCAAGATTAGGCTAGTGGATTGCGATGTAATCACTTTAAACTAGATATTATCTTAAGGCATCATCCAATAAATCATTTCAACCAAAGAAAAACTCTCCATTTTCTTTCCTTGAAAGCAACTCTCGGCCAAGAAGATAGAAAAGGGGGTTCCCACCATTGTTTGATCTTCAAATTTTTAGGGTAAGTACTACATATCATAGCTTAGATCTCCTAGAAATCTTGGCTTTAAATTCATCTTTTACCATTTTCAAATAAATCATCAAAGGTGATGATGAATAGTGTTTTCATATACTAATCCTTGTTTTTCTTGATTTCATGGTTGATCTTAGCTAACATAAACAATCCAAGGACCATACCAAGCTTAGTAAGGCTAGTACATACCCTCAAGAAGGTAACCACTTGAAACCCTAGCTCTTGTTTTGAGATTAAGAATATTCTTGGATGATTTAGCTTAGTTATGATTATGTTCATGATATAAGCATGCTTAGTTAGTGATTTAGTGATTTGATTAACATGATGATTATGATGATAAAGTCAGTGGTTCTTGGACTTAATAAGATGAGAATCTTGTTTATAAGTTGTATTGATGCCCGGTGTGGCTTGGGTTGTTGATTGTGAATTTTGGAACGTTCGTATTATAGCCGTTATAATGCCGAAATTTCGTTAATCATTGAAAACCATACATCACAGTAGATCTAATGGCCGAAACTGGATAAGTATCTAACATGCCCTTGTAGAACTTGAGTCGTAGATCATTTTGAAAAAAGAATCGAATCAAACCGAATTACGGTTTAGGATTTATGGCCGATTTACAAAAAGTAGTTCGAAAACATAAACGAAAGTTCGTAACTGAAATTGAACCCTCGTAAAATATGTAAGTCAGTGGCGAATCTTGGTAATTAAATACTAGAGGTAAAAAGGAAGGTGTGAGAGAAAACCTCATGTGAATCGGATCATTTTTCGATTTTATAAAAATGTTCGAACCTAGGTTAAACGCGAACGAACCCCTTGAAAGTATAACTTTGGTTATAACTTAGAAAACGAGCGATAAAACTCGAGATATAATCTTGGTTCGTAATCGATCGAATTTAGAACTTATACGACTTAAGTATACACCAAGTGTGAGTACGATGACATGTCTTAATGACGAACAAATGTCGAATCGTATCGGTAATAAAAAGAGTTACACTAAAAAGGGGTATAACGAGATAATTCGAAAACATGTTTCGACTTAAGTTAATACTTAACCTTTTTAAAAAGTGTTAAGCGATTAACCTCGAATCTCTTGACTATTTATAGATCGCCGAGCTAACCCGGGATACCCTACCCCTACCCCTACCCGTGCTCAATTACCAGGCAAATTTCAACTTTCCCTTTTTTTGGCTGTTGTTGTGATAATATATGCTTTCTGTTATACATATGCCATAACATGCATGCCTACTTTCAAGTCATATTGATATACTTGTTCCCTGATTGTTCTTTGGCTTATAAGTAGGTAGATAATATATCGATTATAAGCCGAATGTTGTTAAGACCCTTAGAGAAGGGCATATGAATCCTATTTGTTGAATATAGACCAGGAGTCAGTACTTCTTGATATATCGTAATTATTTTCGAGGGAAATATTTAAGTAAATAATTCCCATTATTTGGTTGACGAATATTATTTGAATATTCGTCCGAGATTACTTAATTAACGATCATTACTCTAAATATTTATTTGAACGTTATCTATTCAATGAATATTATTTTTCAATATTCATTCAAAGACGAACCATTTATCGAATATTATTTCAAATATTTCTATAAAACCTTCGATTATTAAATAAATATCATTCGGACATTCATTTAGAACATCATGTATCAAGGGAATATTATTCTCAAATATTCCTTTAAGGTTTAATTTATTAAATGAATGTCACTTGGATATTCATTTAAATTATTAATTATTATATGAATACTATTTTTGAATATTAATTTGAAGTCTTATTTACTTAATAAATATTATTCCAAACATTCCTTTCAAAATTATTTATTAAATGAATATTATTTTAATATTCATTTAAGTAATTGTTTATTCAATAAATATTTTCTTAATATTCGTTCAAGGATTATTTTGAGAAATACTCTGATTAAAAATATTCTTTCATTCATTAAATACTTCCGACTCAATAAATATTCTATAAATATTTATTCAATACTTGGAAACAACTTCAATGTTGTTTATTATTCTTCAAATATTGTGTTCGACCTTCGATCATTCTGAAAATTCTTCGGAGTCATACGATTAATATTATATTAAGAAAGGTCCTCAAGATTCCATTCTTCACTCAAATCTATCTCTTGAATTATAAGGTAACCTTACTTGAGAAAGGTTATTTATCTTGTCGACTTCCCGGTCATAATATATCCTTTTCACTCGCAACTTGGTTGCTACGGACTCATTAAGTCTGTGTGTACCTTCTCATCATTCGAGGGGTAAAATTGTTGGAACAAGTTGATATCCATTAACAAGCAAAAGCTTGGGAAATGTTGGTGAGTTTTCCTTTCCAACTAGATACGACTACTTTGTGGAGTCTTATCAACAAGTATTTCACTTGGGGAAGGGAGGACAAACTCTACGTTTCAATGCTGTGGATTTATTCGAACTAGGAGTCGTGTGTAAGAGGCCGAGTCGCGCGGTCCATCACAAGGCCTAATCATTGGCCAGGGAGTTACTATTAAAGGCAATCTACAAGTGGAGCCACCAGTTCTTCCTTCTACCGGTAGTAAACTATATTGGGCTGTACCATCCCCGACCGATCATCAGGGAGTGGAACAGCTGGCGCGTGATAACTCCAATATTGGTTCATCTCCCAAATTGGGAATTCCCTGCAACACGTATCGATATTACTTCTTTCAGGTTGACGGTGTCTTCCGCAACACGTACCGAAGAGACTTCTTTCAGGTTGTAGAACTTCGAAAAATGTTAATAACTGGAACTGCAATATTTTCCTTGGAAGTTCCTCTTAATATGATAAATAATGATATCTTGCTTATTTTGACTTCGCAGATATTTCCACAAAATAAACACTTTAAGTTACCTTGTAACTTCATCCTTTATAGTATACTGGCACTAACTTCGTTAATGCATGACATATGGAAATAATGATACTTCAAACTGTTATATACTATCACTGTCCTATTTTATTATTATTATTGGTGGGCTATTGCTCACCCTTGCTTATTTATCATGTCACAACAACAGCTAGGACAGATGGCTCGCGTCAGGCGCACTCGGCGCAAGCGGGTTACCTGACCCACCCGACTCCCCGCTGAGATGCTAGCCGCCATTGCTGAGGTAGCATAGTTAGACAGCTTTTGTTTCCTGTTTAACTATATGTATAATTAATGTAATCAACGGCAAAACTTTTAAACTTATGATTTTATCCTTTTGGATTGTAATAACTTTTATTCGCAAACCCTTTTATAAGACTTATTTCAATTTCATCTCTAGGACTATAACTGTGTGTGTGTGAGTGAATATTATTGTGGGGTCATAGCATGCTACTTATTGATTTTGGACTCAAGTCAAGTATTATGTATGAGTTATGAGACCGTAACGACCCGATCCCTGACCCCGGATCTGGGGGTGTTACAACTTTGAAGTTGCAGTGTGCAGCATAGGCTAGGAAAATTCTTATGGCTTCAAGTCTGGCAATAGGTGCAAATGTTTCATCATAGTCTATTCATTCCTGTTGACAGTATCCTTTGGCCACTAGTCTTGCTTTGTTCCTTGTCACATTTCCACCTTCATCCAGTTTGTTTCTGAAGACCCACTTTATGTCAACAACTGATTTCCCTTTAGGTCTAGGGACTAGCTTCCATACATTGTTTCTCTCAAATTGGTTGAGCTGTTCTTGCATGGCTATCACCCAATCTGAATCCAACAATGCTTCATCAATTGACTTTGGCTCAGGTTGAGATAGAAAGCAAGAGAAGATGCTGTCTGCAGAAACATTTCTCCTTGTCCTTATACCATTAGTGGGATCACCAATGATTAGATTGCTGGTG
The DNA here is from genome assembly GCA_036435485.1 of Saposhnikovia divaricata. Lineage (NCBI taxonomy): Eukaryota > Viridiplantae > Streptophyta > Magnoliopsida > Apiales > Apiaceae > Saposhnikovia > Saposhnikovia divaricata. The sequence goes on along the minus strand of CM071597.1, from coordinate 122,465,251 downwards.
TGATCTCTATTCCACTTAGTGGTTCTAGGCAAGCTTCTTTCTTGATCTGCTTGATCAGTTCCTCTTTGAGGAGTTGATTCTCTGTAAGAACCCAAAATTTCGGTAGAATTAAAACTTTTCCTATTATGATGAAGTGCATCAATGAATAGTGATTTGGTGGATGAATAGTGATTTCGAGGATTAAGAAAATTTTTCATGCCACCTATGTACGAGACGTAGTGTGGATATTCCGAAGTTATACTAGTAATCTACGGAGTAAATAAGTGTATGTAAATGCGATCGGAATTCAGAAATTCCAAATTCTATTTTCGTGTAATATTTGACCGATCAGTGAATTATATATCAGTAATATCAAGAAATGAGATATTTAATTTGAGGAATTGAGGAGTTAATATTTTGAAATTTTATTATAAGTGATTTGAGAATTTGGAACGAAAACCACTGAGGAAGTGAAACAAACGTTCTAGAAACCACTGAGACTTTATAACGAGATTAAGCGATCAAGCGAGCGAATCATGAATTGAGAATAGTAAATATTAGAAGTCCAAGGAAGGATATATTATGAGAGGAAAATGGAATTGAGAATAAAATCCTAGAGTTAAAGGAAATGAGAACAATTGAGAAACCGCGAGAATTTTTTTTTTGAGATAAAGAGAAAATACAAAGAAAATTGGACACAACGATTGTTTGAGGTATTGGGCCACACTATTACAATGAAGTGCAACATATAAGTTGTAACATATTGATTTAGTAAATATACAAGAAGGGAAGCCCCTTGGTGCAAATAAGAAAAGGAAGGAAGGACTTGGAAACAATATGTATAAAGCAAGGGACTTGCTTGCAATTATGGATGGATAAAGGTAATCCAAATGAACCAATGAGGAGATGACACCACATGGCAAGAAGATAAGATGCATCCAAGTGAAAATATCAAGCATTATTGATCACTTTATCACCTTAATCAAACAAAACAAACACCAAATACTCCATTCTGCCCAGCAGGAAAGGAGCTCACTAAAACGGGCCTAGAGACTTCATTACTCAATGAAATTTTTTGTTCTTTATATGGTTAGAAATCTGTGAAGATGCTCTACAACTTTCATTCAGGAGCCTCGACCAGGAAACGAGTGCAAGGGCTTCGTTTTGGCTGATCTTTGGGGCGTGTTTTTCCAGTCAGGAAACCAACTTCCATGTTCTTGATTTCTTTGGTGAGATTGAAGATGGTGAGCATAGAGTAAGGCTTCCCCAAGGTTAACCAAGCTTGTTTGAGATTGTAAGAACATCAAGAAGGTATAAAAACCCTAACCCCTCTTGGCCATGTAGTGTTTGTGATGTTTAATGATAGATCCATGTGTATTTGTGTGAATCTTGGATATATAAGTGATGGATGATATAGATCTTGAGTTTAAGTGTTGTGGTTGTGATTTTTAAGCTTGTGGTTAGTGTATGTATCTCCATGTATGTTATAAAGTATGAACTTGGTGACTTAGATGTTGGTTGTGATGTGGATGTAAGAATCTTGGTTGATTTAGTGAAACAAGCATGCTGAGTTTTTCCCAGGAACTTGAACTGTCTTGTAAGAGGGTTTTGAACCCCCAAATCTTATCCCCTGAGGTCCTAATATATATTGTTGGAAAGGTATTTGAATGTAGTTTCCAGAAATAAGAGGTTCATGACTAGGTGATTTATGGATTTTGAGTTATGGCCGGAGAAGTGAAATGTGTTTCTGGATTCCGGACTGCACTAAATGGTCCCCTTGTGAACCTTGTTTAAACCCCTAAAAATTTATGTAGGATCATGGAAAAATTAGAGAAGCTATTAAATGCAGTGGTGAAGGCTACCCAAAAAGAATTGGATTAAAATATGTATTTTTCAATTTTATAAAAATGCTAGAGTAAAATTCGCGCAAGGGAAAAAGTCGTAAGTGGAGTGTAATTTTAGGAGTAATGGATATGATTCGGATATGGTAACCAAATTAAGTCGAATAAGTGACGAGCGTAATCGAGTGATGACATGAACCTATAGTGGGGCTAGAGTGTCATAAAACGAAGTCATTAAGTTAATTTTGTACCCCCTAAAACCCCGCAATTAAAGAGATATTGATTAAGGTACTAACGAACGGTTATTGCTTATGTATAGATCATTCCACTCCGCACGCTCGACCACCCCAACCTCACCAAGGCAAGTTTACTTTTCAAAACTTACATATACAAGGACTTTCACTGTTGTATTTGTAGTTTTCAATCATATCAAATGTTTATGTTTATCGAAGTATCGATGAAATTGAGATGTATAAGTACATATATGTTTGCACCCCTTGAACTTAGAATGAAATGTTTTCTTCGGACAACGACTCTAGCAATAGAGGTCGTAGCGGTCCGTATATACTATTGACCAGGGAGCGGTATATCATTATATCGTAATTAAATTGCTAAAACCCGAAGGGTCATTCGGGGAGTATCGTATACTCAAGTAATTATTTTTATATCTTCGTAAATACTCAAAATACCTATCTTGGATTAAAAGCTTATTTAATTAAATAATTATTTTATTAATTATTAATATTAAATCTTAAAATATCATTTATTAATTATTGTTCTTTATTTTAAAGATAAAGCTAATCCAAGATACCTTTAATACTTTCAAACTCGAACTCTTTCGAACTCAAAACATTTTCGAAAACCCCCGGTCAGGTTCTGCTTCTTGTATGATTTCAAGAATCATCGGTCGACTGATGTCGGATCCTCAACTACTCAGTTTTCAATCAAAATCAAGTTTTTAAAAGAAAAAGAAAAAGGGACTCTGGCAGGTGTGGGAACCGTTGACGAACGATTCCCGGGATGTGTAAGCGGCCGTGAGCCAGGCGGTCCATCAATTATTATTCCGGCCCAGGTGTTGCCGAAGGATGATTACGGATGTAGTTTTCATCGAGGGTGATTACGGATGTAGTTTTCACCCAGGGATAGTTACGGATGTAGTTTCTATCCTTCTACCGGTAGAGAAGACCCGCGGATTATTGGACTTGGATGTGGCGACTGATCATCGTCAATCCTTGTCAGGTTTTTATGTTTTCTTCCAGTTCCATCCTCCACTTTGGAAAAATACTCAAACACTGCTTCTTGGGCCTAAGTGCCAAGTTGCCGATAGTGTGGTTTTTGATAAGAAAAATATTGACATCGTGCAGTATCTAGAACTGCAAGATTTTCTATAAAGATTGGCACGTGTTAGTGCACTCTTGCAATTGTTTCAAAGAATGAAATGTTTTTGTATGGGAAACCTTCTAAGCTAATGGAAGGAAAGAGGTTTGCAATGATGTATTCCCTGTACAGTATGTTAATCGTAGAGTGTTTTGCCGGAAATGATATACACATATGTATATATTTTTAAACCTGAGATATATTGAAATGAGAACCTTATAAAGGGTTTATATGTTATTCTTAAAACTCCTTAGTGAGTATAGATGTTTTATTCAAACTCGGACATATACATTGTCCAATTATGTTTTGAAATCTGAGATATATACCCATATAGTTGGGAATGTTTTCGAAATAAACCACATTATTATTTTACAAAATGGTGAACTTGCTGAGCATTATGTAGCTCATTCTTGCTTTATAAAAACTTTTCAGCAAGAGAAGAATTTGGCGGATTAACTCCGCACCAGCAGAAGCGGAGTAGAAGATTTACCCCGGAGATGATTTAGCTCCTGATAAATACTACAGAGTAAGTCTGATAGGTTCTTAACTGTAATAGTAAGACTTGTCTTCAAGTGTAGTTGTATAAGTGGAAGTGCATAAGATTCTGGATTGTACAGATGAATTGTAATATTTAGTGTTACTTTTGATTATCGTTTCTGAGGCTCTAACTTGTTTGTGCTTAAGATTGAGGTCTGGATGGATGTATTGTTGAGTTGTACAGTTAATACAGGTATGATATGGTTGGATGGTGATGTGATGACCTGAATCTTTGACCTCAGATTTGGGGGTGTCACATTCTCCACCATTGATGGTTTCTCCTGCATGTTCTTTAACATCTCCAGACTCATTCTCATTTTGATGATTTGGAGTTATTGTTTGAGACTGAGCTTGAGTTTGAGTAACATCATTGGTGTTGACAGCATCTCTTCCAAACTCAATGGACTGAGTGCAAGTAGGTTCATCAGCAACAACTTCTTCTTCCTCCAAGTAACCTTGATTTTCAAATCTAAGAGGCTCCATTTGACCATCCTCTTGTAATCCAGGGAACTTGGTTTCATCTAATGTTGCATTTACACTTTCTTCAATGACTTTGTGATCAATGACATAGACTCTGTACGCAGTCCTTTCCAATCCATATCCCATGAAAATGCCTTCATAAGCTTTAGCATCAAACTTTCCTTTCCTTTCATGGTTGTCAATCATCATGAAACACTTACTCCCAAATACATGAAAATATTTGACAGTTGGTTTCTTTCCTGTTAACAGATAGTAAGGAGTGTTTCCATGAGTCTTGTTGATCAAGGTTCTGTTCTGTGTGTAGCAAGCTGTATCAATAGCTTCTGCCTAGAAATATGTTGGTAATTTAGAATCATTCAACATAGTCTCGCAGCTTCAATGAGAGTTCTATTCTTCCTTTCTACAACTCCATTTTATTGTGGTGTCCTGGCAGTGGAGAATTGTTGGACAATGCCTTCTTCCTTGTAGAAGTTTCCCAATATGGCATTTCTGAACTCAGTACCATTGTCACTGCTCAGATATGAACTTTTGCATTCAGGATTCTATCAAGGACTCTTATGTGATCAATGATTTCTTGAGCAGCTTCATCCTTTGTCTCTAAGAACTTTACCCAAGTGTATCTCGAGTAATCATCCACCATTACCAGGTGTTCGCTAAAATCATTACGCAAGTATACGCAGTCCAAAAGCAATAAAGGGAAATAAGGATCGTTCCCACGAAGACTCGGTGATTTAAGTTAAAGTGTCTATTCAACAATGCTCGGTTAATTATAAAAGCTTGAACGAGTGATAAAGGTTGGTTTGTTTGAATTAAACAATTAACTAATGAAATATCAACTAATGTGTTTTAATTAATATGATAAAAGCATGGGGTTCTAAGTTCATGAATGCTTCATCTTGGTTCACTATCAAGATTCAATAAGTTGCAATTGTTAAAGAAGCTAGCGGGAACACTTAACTAATATGAGCCATCTTTCAATTAACTCATACCAATCCAAATAAACATCCACAAAAGAGATAGAAGTTATAAGGGCATCAATTATATCCAAAACACTATATGTCTATGTGAATGGGTAATATAATCAATTTATAAACAAGTTCCGTAATTAACTACATAGGGGAATAACGTTCTTTCGAAACTATATTCCAACACGCGGAGAAGCCGACGAAACCTATGCTAGCATGGTGAGTCCTAATCTCTAAATCCACTTTCGCATTCATTAGAGATTTGACAAAATAGATGTTAGCTACTCATCCATATGCAATTAACACAACCACACTAGGCATTCTTATAAGAAAACCACAAACTCACATTATCTATCAAGCCAACCAAGAAAATCCACAATTCACTACATTAGAACCCCATGAAAGTGTTTAGTTCATAATTAAACTTAACACCTTCATGGGTTCTATGGATAACATAATTAAACAAAATGAAACTTAAGATTAATAATTGAAATTGAATTAGACAAAAGTACTAGAAAAGAAATCACTAATAAACAAGTTATGAGTTGAGAAAAACTGAAAATTGGAGTAGAGAAATCCTGGAAATTGCTTGAACTTGAGTGAATTCCTCCTTGGATTCACCTAAGATTTGATGTGTTCTTCCTCTTGCCTCCTTCCAAGATGTTCCCCAGCTGCTAGTTCTCCTTTTGAAGTGAAGAAAATGTGTTTTTATGTAACCCTAGAAGAAGCCCAACACCCAAATTTCGGCCCAGCAACAAAACCATTTTGAGCAGAATTTTTGTGCTCCGGGCGGCCGCCCGGACTCCAAGCTGCAGCCCGGAAGGAAATTCTGCTGGAATTTTTATGCCTTAGCTTATTTTCTGAGTTTTTGGCTTGCTCTATCCTTTGCACCTTCTTGCACTTTGCATCAACTATTTTCCCTTGATCTCTAAACATTCTTTAGCTCTTCAAGATGTCGTAACAACATCACAACTCCTTCGAGATGATCCAACAACATGATCAAGCATTACCACGAACAACCAAGAATCCACAGTTTTCGCACCAAATCACCCGACTCTCGATCTTTTATGTTATTCCATGCAACCTACAAAAATAACCCGAAACGCATCAAACGATACTTGAAAACTTGAGAATATACAACAATTCTAGTCATTAGGAAGTATTAAAAGTGGATATAAAATCCACTTAACAAACCCCCAAACTTGAATCATTGCTTGTCCTCAAGCAAAGAAAAGAATGCAACTACTTAACACATGGAAAATGCATGAATGATATGAACTAAATAATCTAACTACTAAATGCATGAATGCATGAAATGCAAGATCCCCTCGCAAGACAATATTCTCGCTAGTAATTTTCTCCAAGAATGCAACAACTAATGACAAGAACCGATTACAATACAATATATGCATAGGCATAAACAAGAGCAAAGCGTGAGTGTGTGCTTGCTTCAAAAGAATACTCACTAGTGGATATGAACAAGGCAAAACATGCTTTTGAGGGAAATTTACGAGTTTAAAAATAGAATAGAGTCTATACTCTCGACAACCTAGAACAGCTCCATATTCGATCAAGGTTACACCGAATTTATTATGATCTATATATCTAAATACGCTTATTTGACCGTGCAATGGCTGAGGTCCCTAAAGACTTATGCATTAGCACCCTTGTAACGAGCTTTAGGTTAGCGGATCCCAGATTATAAAAGCCTTAGGTCACTAGGCACAAAGTCCCCAAGAACTTACTTGCTCGAGTACCAATGAGCCCAACCGTGGTCAATTATGCCTTATACACATTCAACTTTTTTTTTTTTTTTTTTTGAGATTGGGAATGAGTGCGTTTCGCTCCATCTCATTCCACCCCTAGACTACTCATATAAATATGAGCTGGCTACTAGCCAATTGACACCTAGCCATTACTTATCATTATTATATTTCTTCATTTTTTTTTAGCACGTATACCCAATGCTTCCCCCAAACTTATACTTTACTACCCTAGAGTCATAAAGAGAATAGGTAATATTCTATCGTTAAACAAGCGACTATTCCCCCATAAGCATGTAATCCTTGAACAAAATCCAAAAGCATTGAGTAACTATGAATGGTGTAAAAATATTTTAGCTACTGCACTAGTATAGCCTATTTCAACTAAGCATGAAATCGAATTCCTGTTTTTCATTATCACACTCTCTTCAAAGACTACTAATTCGAACTTGTTATTGCTAAGGGATCATGAAATGTTATGATATGCAATTATATGAACTAAACAATTAAATCAATCTACATGAATGCAACTACATGTCGTGCAATATTTTTTTTTTTTTTTTTACATGCGAATTAAAACTACATGACATGAATGTACTAACTAGATGCAAATATGACCTTAACCCCACACCCCCAAACTTGAACAATTCAATGTCCTCATTGAAAGTAAAGGGAAAAGGTAAGAAAACGCCCCTAATCGTCTGAGTCGTCACCCTCCTCGGGCTGTGAATCTGGTGGAGTATCTGGAGGAGGATAGGGCTGATGAGTGCCATAAACCGGCCATTCGACTTGAATGCCATCTCGCTCAAAAACTCTATCAAGTGACACTGTCATATCCTGTGCAAAACGGCGATTTATATCATGCATGGCGTCCATACGCCGAAGCAACCGCCTATACTGGGTATCACTGAATCCTGCCTGTGGACCCTGGCGACCTGCGCCTCTCTCAGCCCGATCTGCTCTAACTCTCTGCGGTGGTGGCATAATTCTCTCCACCCCACCTACAATGAACCCATGACCTCGTGGGTGAGGGACGCCGCCCGGCCAATCCTCCAAACGAGCAATTATAGCACTATCAATGTCGGCACTCTGCTGCTTAAGCTGTTCCTCGGCACCCCAATTAACACCGGCATTCATACACAACCGGGTGATAAGAGAAGCATGGGGAATAGCTCCTGTAGTGCGGCTAGTCATAAAACGGCACATACCCTGATAAATCAGATATGCTGGATCAATGTAATGGCCTCCCAAAATTCCATATAACAAAATGGCTCTCTCCACTGTAACGTCATGAGCGTGCGAAGAAGGCATCAATCGTGCACATATGAACATGTTCCATGCGCGAGCATACCTATTCAGGGCAGAAGCAGGGAAGTTTAAATGCTCATTAGATCCCGGCTTATACCTCCACTCGGTGCCTGGTGCACACAAATCAACCACAAGTCTATCTAAATCCACTTCTACTCGTGACATGATCGTCCAATTCTCGGCCGCCCGAGGTCGAGGTGGAAGTCTTAACACGTTCGCAATGGTTGCAAGCCGGTAATCCACCGTTACACCACGGACCCATGAATAACCATTAGCCGATTCCTTGGCATTTGCATAGAATTCCCGGACAACACCTAGGGGAACTTCCAACGGAGTGTCACAGAACACACTCCAACCCCTAACATTAACCATGCCAAGCAATTCGCCATCGGTGGCGGAAGGTTTGAATCCTCGTTCTTTAGCCACCGCCCTAGTCCGCAATCGATTATACTCATTGCGAGCAATTAATGAAACAAATCTCGATTCATCAAATGCCTCATCAACATTTGGTTGAGCACTACTACTACCGACAAATCTTGTTCTTTTTGGTGCCATAATTCTCACAGACAAATTAACAAACACCTTACGTGCAAGTCTCCTTATCAACCAATCACACAATATCCAACCAAATTAAACCAAGCAAATGCTTACAATCCACAACAAGATAAACCCTTGAAATCCTTTTCCAATCCTTGTTTTCTAATTTCTAAAAATTGTGAGATGGTGGTGAGGAGATGAAAGGATATATATATATATATGTGTATGGATGGGTATGTAATTGTATTAGACTAGGGGAAAAGATATGGGTTTAATGATAGGAATTAAGGAATTTATGGGATTGAGAATGGGAGAATAGATATGAGTTTGGTTGTTTGTTAATTAGGATTGAAATTTATGGAAGGGATATGGAGTTTTAATGAGAGAGGTTTGGAATGGGTGGGGAGAGTTTAGGACTTACCAAATGTTAAAACAACTCAAAACACATGCTTGGTTATATTCTCTGTTCGGCAGGCAATAGAACCCTGGCGCGCCCGCTTGGATATGGCGCGGCCGCCCCGGAATCAAAACCTTCTGCTCGGCTGCTTGGCTAGGCTGCATATCTCGACAGATAGATGCCACACGGGGCGCCTGCCTGTGGTATGGCGCGGCCGCCCGGGTGATAAAACTCCTGTCTAGCAACTGTTCTCCTCCAATCCTTTGGTTCGACAGAAACATAAGGCCTGGCGCGCCCGCTTGAGTATGGCGCGGCCGCCCCGGGCACAGAATTGCTGTCCAGCCAAAAATTTTCAACACACTATTTTTTTTTTTTTTCAAAACAAATAATACTCCAAAATGCGTGGGTTGCCTCCCACGAAGCGCTTGTTTTAAATGTCACTAGCTTGACATTTCTTCGAACTTCAATCGGTAGTACCAAGAACCGCGGTTTCCGCTTCGCGATTCACAATTTCACCAAAGTATGGTTTCAACCTCTGTCCATTTACCTTGAACGACTCCTCAGGTGATTTATCAAAAATTTCCACTGCTCCATGTGGAAACACGGTTTTAACATAAAATGGCCCTGACCATCTCGACTTAAGCTTTCCTGGAAACAATCGAAGACGAGAGTTAAATAATAAAACGGATTGACCAGGAACAAATACCTTGTTTACCAGACGACGATCATGCCAGCGCTTCACTTTCTCCTTATAAAGCTTGTTATTCTCATATGCTTGCAATCGAAACTCGTCCATCTCATTGAGTTGCACCATTCTCTTTTCACCAGCAGCCTTAAGATCAAAATTTAACTTCTTTAAAGCCCAGTATGCCTTGTGTTCTAATTCTGCTGGTAAATGACAAGCTTTTCCATACACAAGTTGATATGGTGACATCCCCAACGGTGTTTTATAGGCTGTTCGATAAGCCCATGCCGCTTCATCAAGTTTCATCGACCAATCCTTTCTTGAAGGACTCACTACCTTTTCTAGAATGCGTTTGATTTCTCGATTAGACACCTCGGCTTGGCCATTGGTTTGAGGGTGGTATGCCGTAGCCACACGATGGTTGATGTTGTACTTAGCCATGAGGTTAGTAAACTTGCGATTGCAAAAGTGAGTACCTTCATCACTAATGATAACTCGAGGAGTGCCGAATCTTGTAAAGATGTTCTTGTGAAGGAAATTTATCACTACATTTGCATCATTGGTTGGAAGTGCCTTGACCTCAACCCATTTGGAAACATAGTCTACGGCTAGCAAGATGTATTGGTTGTTGCATGAAGAAATGAACGGTCCCATGAAGTCAATTCCCCAAACGTCGAAGATTTCCACTTCCAGCATCACATTAAGGGGCATTTCATTTCTCCTTGAGATGTTTCCAACTCGTTGACAACGATCACACCTCAATACAAACTGATGAGCATCCTTAAAAAGGGAAGGCCAATAGAATCCCGCTTGAAGAATACGAGTTGCGGTCTTTTCACCTCCATAGTGGCCTCCATATGTTGTGGCATGATAGTCCCTCAGAATAGCCTCTATTTCACTGTGAGGTACACACCTCCTAATAACCTGATCTGCTCCTTGTCTGAATAAGTATGGTTCGTCCCAACGATACCATTTAACTTCATGCAAGAACTTCTTCTTTTGTGCATACGAGAGTTCGGGAGGAATCACTCTACTAACAAGAAAGTTCACAATGTCTGTGAACCACGGTTCTTCTTCTTGTATTCCAAACAGCTGTTCATCAGGAAAGAATTCATTAATGATCGTGCTGTCTTGGGATGTCTTCCCAAAATCTTCCAAACGAGAAAGGTGATCAGCTACTTGATTTTCTATTCCTTTTCTGTCCTTTATCTCCAAATCGAATTCTTGCAATAGAAGTACCCAACGAATCAAACGAGGTTTGGAGTCCTTCTTTGTCATCAAATATCTTATAGCTGCATGATCTGTGTAAACAATTACCTTCGTGCCAAGTAAATAGGCTCGAAATTTCTCAAAAGCATAGACGACAGCCAAGAGCTCTTTTTCCGTAGTGGTGTAGTTCAACTGTGCGTCATTAAGGGTTTTACTAGCATAGTAAACCACATGAAAAATTCTCTCTTTCCGTTGACCAAGAACAGCACCAACTGCATAGTCACTAGCGTCACACATCAGCTCAAAAGGCTCACTCCAATTAGGTGCAGTAATAACAGGTGCGGTAGTTAACTTCTTCTTCAAGAGCTCGAAGGCAACAAGACAAGCTTCGTCAAATTTGAAGGGAATGTCCTTCTCAAGTAGATTACACAATGGTTTAGAAATTTTCGAGAAATCCTTTATGAAACGTCGATAAAAACCCGCGTGCCCAAGAAAGCTACGAATCCCTTTGACTGAAATTGGAGGAGGAAGATTTGAGATTGTTTCCAATTTAGCTTTATCTACCTCAAGACCTTGATTAGAAACCTTGTGCCCGAGAATTATTCCTTCTTGTACCATGAAATGGCACTTTTCCCAATTGAGAACCAAATTGGTCTCAACGCACCTTTTAAGCACCAAGGTCAAATTCGCAAGAGTCTCATCATAAGAGGTACCAAATACTGAAAAATCATCCATAAAAACCTCCACATTAATACCAATCATGTCCGAGAATATGGCCATCATGCATCTCTGAAAAGTTGCTGGGGCACCACAAAGACCAAAAGAAACCCGACGAAAGGCAAAAGTGCCAAACGGGCAAGTAAATGTGGTCTTTTCCTGATCTTCAGGAGCAATGCAAATCTGATTATACCCCGAATATCCATCAAGAAGACAATAATATTCATGACCGGCCAATCTATCCAACATCTGATCAATGAAGGGAAGTGGGAAATGATCTTTCCTGGTGGCCTTATTGAGCTTCCGATAGTCCATGCACACTCGCCATCCTGTGACTGTTCGAGTAGGAATGAGTTCATTTTTTTCGTTTGCCACCACGGTCATGCCTCCTTTCTTAGGCACACACTGCACTGGACTGACCCATGAACTGTCTGAAATGGGATAGATTATCCCTGCATCTAGCCACTTGAGGATTTCTTTCTTTACCACCTCTTTCATGATAGGATTTAGCCGTCTTTGGTGCTCTACTGTTGGCTTACTCCCTTCTTCCAATAAAATTTTATGTTGGCAATACGAGGGACTGATTCCTTTTAGATCCGCCACAGACCAACCTATGGCTGATTTGAATTCTCGAAGAACTCTCAAGAGTTTGTCCTCCTCAGCATCTGAAAGGTTAGCGGCAATAATCACTGGTAAAGTAGATGATTCTCCAAGAGAAGCATACCGTAAATGCTCCGGTAGTGGTTTGAGCTCTAAAGTTGGAGCTTCCTCGATAGATGGTTTCAATTGCTGATGCGACCCCTTTAATTCTGGTAGACCCAATGATTCTACTGGTCTCTCAAATTTTCTTTGCCAAGGCATAGCATCCAGATATTGCAGTTGTTCATCTATATCATCTTCATCCAATGAATACTCTCCACTGAGTGCCTTTTCCAAAGTGTCATTCATGAACATGTGATCCAACTTTTCTTGCACTGTAGACTCAATCAAGTCTATCTTCAGACACTGTTCTTCTTCTGTATGAAATTTCATAGCTGTGAAAACATTGAAAGTGACATTTTGATCGTGCACCCTCATCGTAAGTTCTCCCTTTTGGACATCAATCAATGTTTGCCCCGTCGCCAAGAATGGTCGACCAAGAATGATAGGAATCTTCTTGTCTTCTTCAAAATCTAGTATGACAAAATCAGCTGGAAAAATTAGTTTGTCCACTTTTACTAGGACATCTTCAACAACTCCTCGGGGATAGGTGATTGAGCGATCCGCTAACTGAAGTGACATGCTCGTCGGTTTTGGCTCAGGAAGGCCAAGTTGCAAGAAAACCGAATATGGCATGAGATTGATACTTGCTCCCAAATCACATAAACATTTGTCAAAAGACAAATTTCCAATGGTGCATGGAATGGTGAAACTACCAGGGTCCTTTAGTTTAGGCGGTAACTTTTGTTGCAAAACCGCACTACACTCTTCCGTCAAAGCAACGGTCTCTAACTCCTCCAGTTTCACTTTTCTCGAAAGAATGCCTTTCATGAACTTTGCATAGCTTGGCATTTGTTCTAGAGCTTCAGCAAATGGAATGTTGATGTGTAATTTCTTAAATACTTCAAGAAATTTTCCAAATTGCTTGTCCAGTTTCTGTTTCTGCAATCGTCGAGGAAATGGTGGAGGTGGATATACATGCTCTCCTACTTCTTTAAGGACTGATTGTTTAGGAGGTGATGTATTTTTTTCTTCCTCTTGGGTTGAAATTGAAGCTTTACTCTTGTCTTCGGAGTCTCCCAAGTCCACTTTTTCTGTTTCCTCAATGGGCAGAATTCTTTCTGCTCTTGTCATTTCAGCACCTTCTGTGACTTTCCCGGACCTTAGAGTGATGGCCTTGATGTGCTCTTGATTATCCTTTCTCCCCGGATTAGCTTCGGTATCACTGGGAAGTGTTCCTTGTGGTCGGCTCATCATGAAACTAGCAAGTTGTCCCATTTGAGTTTCCAGATTTTTAATTGAAGCTGCTTGGCTTTTCCAAGCTAATCTGAGCTCATCTAACTCTGTCTTTTCACTCGAAGATGATTGCCCGGAATGTCCATAAGATTGTTGTGGTTGATGAAATCCCGGGGGCTGAAATTGTCTAGGGGCATATGGTTGTTGAAATTGATGCCCCTGTTGTTGGCGAAATCCAGATGGATTAGATTGCTTGTTTCCAAATTGCTGATTCTGAGAATTATGAAAGGGCTGATTATTCTGCTGAGCACCTCCTTGGTTGTTGCTCCAACTGAAATTTGGGTGATTTCGATTGCTTGGATGATAATTGTTAGGCGCTGGTTGTTGTTGCCTCTGAAAGTTGCTTACAAATTGCACCGATTCACTAGAAATGGCACATTGGTTGGTTTCATGTGCACCCGCACATAACTCACATATGCTAGCCACTTGCTGAAAACCTTGTGATGCCATAGAATCCACCTTCAAGCTTAGTGCTTCTAATTGAGCTGCCAGAGATGTAGCTTTGTCGACATCTAGAATTCCCGCCACCTTTTGCTGTGACATTCTATGAGTCGGATTCTGATATTCGTTCACCGCCATCATCTCAATTAAATCATATGCTTCTTCATAACTTTTAGCCCATAAGGCTCCACCTGAAGCAGCATCAACCATTTGCCTAGATTGACCTCCAAGCCCATTATAGAAACAGTTGATCATCATCCAATCAGGCATGCCATGATGAGGGCATTTTCTCAACATTTCTTTATACCCTTCCCAAGCTTCGCATAAGGTTTCACCTGATTGCTGCGAAAACTGAGTGAGAGCATTCCGAAAAGCAGCGGTTTTAGCCATAGGAAAGAATTTGGTGAGAAATTTCTGCGCCAAATCTGCCCAAGTTGTGATGGAGCCTGATGGAAGTGAATGTAGCCAACCCTTGGCTTTGTCTCGTAGAGAAAATGGAAAGAGCCTCAACTTGACAGCATCCTCTGACACATTATTGAATCTGAATGTGTCGCATATCTCGATAAAATTCCGAATATGCAAGTTAGGATCTTCAGTAGCAGTTCCCCCATATTGTACCTGATTCTGCACCATCTGAATAGTGCTAGGTTTAATTTCGAAAGTAGGAGCAGCAATTGCTGGCCGAATGATACTTGACTGGATGTCATCAATTTTTGGTTGAGAGTAATCCATGAGAGCCCTTGCTGCTGCAGGAGCAACTACTTCTCCTTCTCCGTTCATCTTTTCAGAATTTGTTAGTTCAAGAGCTTGCTTAGCTTTAAATGCTTTAGAACGTGTTAGCATAAAAGTTCAAGTTCCTGAAAAACAAGTAGTCACCACACAAAAATTGTAAGATAGAATGTTCAAGTCAAACAAAATTAACTTCTATTGTAGTAAAACACATAAACAAAAATTAACACCGTAGTCCCAGGCAGCGGCGCCAAAAACTTGTTCGCTAAAATCACTACGCAAGTATACGCAGTCCAAAAGCAATAAAGGGAAATAAGGATCGTTCCCACGAAGACTCGGTGATTTAAGTTAAAGTGTCTATTCAACAATGCTCGGTTAATTATAAAAGCTTGAACGAGTGATAAAGGTTGGTTTGTTTGAATTAAACAATTAACTAATGAAATATCAACTAATGTGTTTTAATTAATATGATAAAAGCATGGGGTTCTAAGTTCATGAATGCTTCATCTTGGTTCACTATCAAGATTCAATAAGTTGCAATTGTTAAAGAAGCTAGCGGGAACACTTAACTAATATGAGCCATCTTTCAATTAACTCATACCAATCCAAATAAACATCCACAAAAGAGATAGAAGTTATAAGGGCATCAATTATATCCAAAACACTATATGTCTATGTGAATGGGTAATATAATCAATTTATAAACAAGTTCCGTAATTAACTACATAGGGGAATAACGTTCTTTCGAAACTATATTCCAACACGCGGAGAAGCCGACGAAACCTATGCTAGCATGGTGAGTCCTAATCTCTAAATCCACTTTCGCATTCATTAGAGATTTGACAAAATAGATGTTAGCTACTCATCCATATGCAATTAACACAACCACACTAGGCATTCTTATAAGAAAACCACAAACTCACATTGTCTATCAAGCCAACCAAGAAAATCCACAATTCACTACATTAGAACCCCATGAAAGTGTTTAGTTCATAATTAAACTTAACACCTTCATGGGTTCTATGGATAACATAATTAAACAAAATGAAACTTAAGATTAATAATTGAAATTGAATTAGACAAAAGTACTAGAAAAGAAATCACTAATAAACAAGTTATGAGTTGAGAAAAACTGAAAATTGGAGTAGAGAAATCCTGGAAATTGCTTGAACTTGAGTGAATTCCTCCTTGGATTCACCTAAGATTTGATGTGTTCTTCCTCTTGCCTCCTTCCAAGATGTTCCCCAGCTGCTAGTTCTCCTTTTGAAGTGAAGAAAATGTGTTTTTATGTAACCCTAGAAGAAGCCCAACACCCAAATTTCGGCCCAGCAACAAAACCATTTTGAGCAGAATTTTTGTGCTCCGGGCGGCCGCCCGGACTCCAAGCTGCAGCCCGGAAGGAAATTCTGCTGGAATTTTTATGCCTTAGCTTATTTTCTGAGTTTTTGGCTTGCTCTTTCCTTTGCACCTTCTTGCACTTTGCATCAACTATTTTCCCTTGATCTCTAAACATTCTTTAGCTCTTCAAGATGTCGTAACAACATCACAACTCCTTCGAGATGATCCAACAACATGATCAAGCATTACCACGAACAACCAAGAATCCACAGTTTTCGCACCAAATCACCCGACTCTCGATCTTTTATGTTATTCCATGCAACCTACAAAAATAACCCGAAACGCATCAAACGATACTTGAAAACTTGAGAATATACAACAATTCTAGTCATTAGGAAGTATTAAAAGTGGATATAAAATCCACTTAACAAACCCCCAAACTTGAATCATTGCTTGTCCTCAAGCAAAGAAAAGAATGCAACTACTTAACACATGGAAAATGCATGAATGATATGAACTAAATAATCTAACTACTAAATGCATGAATGCATGAAATGCAAGATCCCCTCGCAAGACAATATTCTCGCTAGTAATTTTCTCCAAGAATGCAACAACTAATGACAAGAACCGATTACAATACAATATATGCATAGGCATAAACAAGAGCAAAGCGTGAGTGTGTGCTTGCTTCAAAAGAATACTCACTAGTGGATATGAACAAGGCAAAACATGCTTTTGAGGGAAATTTACGAGTTTAAAAATAGAATAGAGTCTATACTCTCGACAACCTAGAACAGCTCCATATTCGATCAAGGTTACACCGAATTTATTATGATCTATATATCTAAATACGCTTATTTGACCGTGCAATGGCTGAGGTCCCTAAAGACTTATGCATTAGCACCCTTGTAACGAGCTTTAGGTTAGCGGATCCCAGATTATAAAAGCCTTAGGTCACTAGGCACAAAGTCCCCAAGAACTTACTTGCTCGAGTACCAATGAGCCCAACCGTGGTCAATTATGCCTTATACACATTCAACTTTTTTTTTTTTTTTTTTTGAGATTGGGAATGAGTGCGTTTCGCTCCATCTCATTCCACCCCTAGACTACTCATATAAATATGAGCTGGCTACTAGCCAATTGACACCTAGCCATTACTTATCATTATTATATTTCTTCATTTTTTTTAGCACGTATACCCAATGCTTCCCCCAAACTTATACTTTACTACCCTAGAGTCATAAAGAGAATAGGTAATATTCTATCGTTAAACAAGCGACTATTCCCCCATAAGCATGTAATTCCTCGCACAATCCTTCTTGACAAAATTCCTGTTGAGGTAGTCCTCTCACCAAATCCTCGCACAATTTACCCATTTGACAATCCTCGCACAATCCTCGCACAATTTACCCATTTGACAATCCTCGCACAATCCTTCTTGACAAAATTCCTGTTGAGGTAGTCCTCTCACCAAATCCTTCTTCATCCGAATATTCATATTCTTGAAATTGAGATGGGAGAGCTTCTTGTGCCAAAGCATGCTTTCACCAACTGATGCTTTACTGTAAAAATAGTAAGCCTTGTCTTTCTTCACAGAATTTAAGTCTGCAACAAACAAGCTTCCTTTCCTGACTCCTTTCAAGGAGAGGCTTCCATCCTTCTTATGATAGATATTGCAAACCATCATATCAAAGTCAACTTTGAATCCCCTGTCACTGAACTGGCTGACACTGAGTAGGTTATGCTTCAATCCATCTACAAGAGCAATGTCTTCAATGACAACATTTCCAATTTCCAAACAGCCATATCCCACAGTGTAACCTTTGCTGTTGTCTCCAAAAGTTATGATTGGGCTGGATTTCTCCACAAAATATGATAGCAGGGCTATATCACCTGTCATGTGTCTAGAACATCCACTATCGATGATCCACATGACTTGCTTATGCTTTTTGCCCTGTAAAATAGATGATTTTAATTTGCATCTAGTAGCCAAAATCTGTTGGGTCCTGCGGTTACAGCATTATTATTCATATCATTCTGTTTCACATTTGAATCAACACTAGAATCCTCCTGTTTGACTTCTTTCACAGTCCACTTAGGCTTAGAGTTAGACTTGGTCTTTCTCTTGGTGGATGTTACCTTTTTACCAACATAGGCAGGCTTAGAAGTCTCAGTAGTTTGCATATAGGAACATCTTTCAGTAGACAGAATAGGCAAATTGAAGCAAGTACTCATAACAACAATCTTGCATGGCATACAGTCAATATTATTACAGACGTCCACTTCTCTTTGCATGATGGGGGTTCTATGTAAGTTACCACTAACATTGGTCATATTAACCTTGTTCTTGTTGGGTTTCTTACAAACAAATGTTAAATGTTGAGATGAGCCACAATTATTGCAAAGCTTCCTAGGAGCGTCTTTAACATGAGCATAGCCATTCTTCTTGTCAATTCCTAACTTGCCATTCCTATTCTTAGGCTTGTAGGCATTTGCCTTGATAGTATGTTCAGAAGTTGCTGTCGAGCTACCTTTGACAGTACCTTTATTTTCCTCTGTCTTGACAGCAGGTTTGAAAGTTGTTGTCTTGGATTCTCTCTTGACAGTATCTTTTGAAGTTTCTGTCATATCCTTGTTGACAGCTACTTTAGAACATTATGTCTGATTCCTTGGCAAAGTTTCTGTCACGGGAGACTTGACAGTATCTTTCCCTTCATCTAATGTGCTGTCAACGCACTCATCCTCATTAAGAAGCTCTTGTTTGATGAACATGGAGGTTTCATCAAAATCAGCTTGAAGATTTTTGAAAATCGGTTTGTAAACTCTTTTGAGAATATGAGGTTTGATAGCATCACTATCATCAAGAGCAATTGCCTTTCCATGCCTCCTACCATACTCGAAGCCTATACCTACCTTTTGATTCTCAGTGTGATTATCATGATATTCCTGGACTAACTTAGAAGAGTTTCTAAATGCTTTGAGTTTAAACTCATTTTCTGCAATTTGATTCCTGAGAAATTCTTCTATTTCCTTAGCACAGACAATATCATTTTTCAATCTAGTATTCTCTTGAGCTAACGAATCTAGAGGACTGGTTCTAAGCAATAACATTTCATTTTCAGATTTGAGAGTTTCATTTTGTTTTGTTAACTTAGAAATTTCTTCGTGAGCAGCAGATAAACTAAAATGAATGTTAAACATCTCAGCACTTAAATCTTCAATGGTATGCTTGTATTCAGTTTTAGACATATCAAGTAAGACTAGAGATGGTACCTGAGTTGAGGAACTAGAAGCTTCATCATTAGATTTATCCATGAGGGCCAAGTTTACAAACTCTTCTTCTTCCTCATCTTCAGAGTCATCCCAGCATTTTCCTTCAGCCACATAGGCTTTACCTTGATTCCTTTTAAACTGATTTCCAAATCATTTTCCTTGATTCTGTTTTTGTCTTCTGCATTCAGTAGCAAAATGACCTAGCTCATTGCAGTTGTAGCACCTGAATTTCGACCTATCCACCATCCCGGTCTTGTATCCACCTCTCGTGGCACCACTAGCAGCTTTTGAAAAACTCCCCTTGTTGAACTTAGATGTTTGACCCTATGGCTTGTATGACTTGTCCCTTCTGAACTTGATATTCTTGAATCTCTTAGCCATATAAGCCATGGTTGGATTATCCATGCTTTCAATCTCCTCTATTATGTAGAAGTATTCATCTTCAACATCTTTGAGCTGCAGAACCACCTTCTCCTCGTCATCCAACACTTCTTCAATCTTCAATGGTGGTACTTATGTTGGTTGTGAACTTTGTGAGGATTCACTTGGACAAGCTACTTGTGGTTCATGAGCTACAAGGGCTCCTGACATGTTTGCCAACTTTCCTTTGGTTCCAGTTTGAATAGCTCTCTTTTGAAAGAGTTCGAGTTTATATGATTTGAGCACACCACAAAGAGTTTCTAGAGAGACATCGCTCAAGTTTCTTCCTTCTCTTATGGCTGTGACATTGTGCTCAAGATGCTCAGGGAGAGTGAGCAGAAATTTGATGTTGATCTCCTTTCTATCATAGAACTTCCCATGAATTTGTAACTCAACTATTAGCTTACTGAACCTTTCAAACATGTGTGTGAGTTCTTCGCTTGGCTTGCCATGAAGGCTTCATATTGTGGCACAAGGATTTGTCTTTGATTTTCTCGGACCTCTTCACTTCCTTCACACAGCAGCTCTATCTTGCTCCACATCTCTTTTGTAGATGAACATCCCATGACATTACCACACATGGCTTTGTCTAAAGTGAGAGAGTCGAGTAAGATAAGTTGTAAGTAGTCATCCAAGGCTACTTTCTCCTTTTCGGTCTCTGTGTATTCTGAAGGCCTCTTGGCAACCCAATGGGCTGGAATGACTTCGTCATTTACAGTAGCAGCAGCTACTTCCTTTTGAGGAATGAAGGGGTCGTTCTCAAGGATTCCCAAGTATAGTGGATGGGCAGCTTTGATAAATAACAAGATCTTTCTTTTCCAGAAATTGTAGTTCTCTTTATCAAATACTGGAATCTTGATACCACTTGACTTCTGAACACTCGTCAAGATCTTTAGATTTGTATATCAATCTGTTGCTCTGATACCAGTTGTTGGTCCCAGAATATATTGCAGAAGGGGGGGTTGAATGCAATATAGATAATTTCAAATCTTTAGCTCAACAACAATGATAAAGATTGTAAACCATCTACACAAGAATTGCAAACACAAGTAGTAATTCAAGATGTTCTCACAAAATAAATATTTTATTTATTTTGTAAAGTGTTGCTACAACCTCGAGAAAAATGGTTTTCTCAAGCTTCGACTTCTTGTGAGAATCTCTACAGAAAGAATGAGAGATGTGTCTCTATATAGACTAATCTTTCTTTTGCATCTCAGTCACATGGGTCGCGGAGCTGTTGTCATTTTCAAGTGACAGCTCCTCACAATTTGCTCACACATGTGACCTTTCCTAAAATGCTATACAAATAGAGTTATCTTTAAGCATAAGGCATTCTGGGTTCTTTCCAAAATTAGCTATAACAATTCTAGTAGATGCAGACTTGTCATACTCTTTGAATTGTCGAGCCTCGTCTTGTGATCTCTCAAGCTTCTGTCGTAGTCTTGTAGGTCTGCTACAATCTTTGACGAATTGCAACAAATCTATTTCTCGAACATCTAAACTGTCACGGGGGTTTGACTGAGATAAAATCCCCAAATCAAATAATTCAGTGAGACAATAACCCTTGCCGCCAAGTTTGCTGTCATAGGAATATTCAGTAGTTGACAGTATGAGCTCCCACCAATGTTGCTATCGGAACTCCAAACTTGCTGTCAAGTGTGAGAATGTTGCTGTCCCCTGCTTCAGCCAATGTTGTTGTCAAATGAAACTTGCTGTCGAGACCTTGCAACATGCAGTCTTCTTGTAACGTTACCATCAATGTATTGACAATAACTTTATTATTGCTGTCGAACTGATGTATTCTCTTGAGGCTTGAACATATCAATGAACTTCTTCCAAGATACATACTTATTACATTACAACAATTATTTGATTACAAGAACACACTCCGGCTGTGACAGTATGTTCTACTTAGCCTATACAAATAAACTAAGTACTAGTTAAGTTGTCTCTACGCTATCACCCATAAATCCTAACAATAGTTCTATTTAATTATTAGGTTAATTAGTTGATAATTAAAACACCCACAAACTATTTTCCACACTTCTGAACTGTAAGAGATAAAAGACTTGGAATTGGTAGTTGATATCAGTCCTTCCCTGTGAACGAAACTCGTAAAAATATACTTCAACAATTTTGAGTTAATTGTTTCTTGTAGTTTGGATTTTATCTTTGTACATATTTTTACGAAATAATTAACCTAAACTTAATATTGCTGCCTTCCCCGACAGCGGCGCAAATTTGTTGAAGTATATTTTTACGAGTTTCGTTCACAGGGAAGGACTGATATCAACTACCAATTCCAAGTCTTTTATCTCTTACAGTTCAGAAGTGTGGAAAATAGTTTGTGGGTGTTTTAATTATCAACAAATTAACCTAATAATTAAATAGAACTATATAACAAGTATGAGAGAATAATCCAAGAATCGGAGTTCTTCAATTGGCTATCATGAATGTCTAATTTTTGTCTCTTGTTTCGTTAAAAAAAATCCTTATAATATTTATAAAATCCTCTCCCAAGGTAAATTATAGTGCCTACAATTATCCCTTGAATGCCACTCCCATGGTCATCCAAAGTACAGCTATAAACTATTAAGAACCAAGAATTATCAGTTTCACAATTCGCATATCAATCTCCTGATTTAATACTTAAATTGGGTCTATCATATCATGTATTAGAATTACAACTCCTCTCCCAATTCGTTATAATTCCTAGATATTCAACTAAAAGTTCGCGACTCTTCTAATTGTATAAATCGCACAATGACAGATTAACAATAACAAGAACACCACAATACAATCAAATAAACTCAATAAGCCAACGAATACTACCCAACTCTTGGATAAAGGGATTATCTACTCATGATAAGATAAAGAGAATATGAATTAAAAACGCAAACCATGAGTTTAAGAATTGAAGTACGAAGAATACAACTTTAAAAGCTTCTCAAAATCAGGATGAATCCCTTCATTCCTTCTTCCAATCTCCCTCTCAAAGTGTTTCTCTCCCTTTTCTCTCCAAAACATGGATATCTAATTATATTCTATAATACAATATGTTATCTTATGATGATGTCTCTACAATATATGTAAAAACCTAATATAAAAGAGTTTTTAATGCTTTCCAAGAAAATACAAATAATTTCCCAAAACAAAGTGAATTCTGAATTTAAAATTCGTAGTCTGTCTTCCAGGCCTGTTTCTAGGCTGCTGCAGTCGGAATATTGATCTTGGACCAGTTCTGAGTTGTAGATAATTTTGTTAGCTTCGCATGGACTGTAAGATCGCCCAATTCTGATGTCTGAAACTCAAGTTAGGACCCAAACAGTGATCGTTGCGCGTGTAGCCCAATAAATCCGAATTTCCTTGTAATTTAATTTCAAATAAACTCAATTCCTTCCAAGTTTGGGAATTCTTTATTTCCTGTCATAAAACATTAAACTCTAATTAATAATATCCAATTATTTATAAAATACAATAAATATGAAGATAAAATCATATAAAATACACGTAAATATATACTCTATCAATTCTTGAACCCAAAGAATCTAGACTCCAAGATACACTTTCTCACCAAAATTCATCACTAAATACCATTCGTACATTAATAAAATAGTTACACCAAAACAGAGTTGTTGAAGAATTCGAGTTCGGAACCAAGGTGCATTAAAACATCAATATTTTTGTAACCAAAAACTCAATTGTATTAATTTCAAAACCAGTGGAAAGTAGACTCCAAAGTACACATTTTGACCAAGTTTCATCACCCAATACTATTTGTAAGTCAGTCAACTAATGATATGAAAACAGGGTAATGCATATTCACATATACAAACCAACCCACACATTAATAATCTCAAAAATTTGAATTATCATTCAAGACATGTAATTTTGTTCATCCTAGTTGAAGTAATCATATAAATGAAATCAAATCCATACATTTGTTCACATACAAGGTACACTTTTTCTAATCACAACCCATAAAAGCATAGCATACTTTAAGATATCAATTAATCACAAGAACTTAACAATTATCACAAACTAGGCATTTAATCCGAAAAAAAATGAAATAGAATAATATTTGAGGGTCTTGATCTATACCCTTACTTCGGAAATGAGAAAAGAGAGGAGAGACTTGATTTTGCACTTTGAACTTGAATAACTTCCGAGATGAAAACCGAAACCTAGAATCTCTTGCTCCGAAAATTGTTTTTGAATTAAAGCTAATAATGAAATGATGGAAAAGAAGAAGAAATTGAAGTGGTAGAGAGGTGGTGGCTCGGGGGTTTGAGGGAGAGGGGAGAGCCGAGGGTGGGAGTGGAGAGGAGAGTGAGAGAATGAGAGTGCTTGCGTGTGTTTTGTCTTTTTTTTAGTAAGGACACATGTCACACATGCACACACACACTAGAGGGTGACTCACCCCTTTGGGTCCTCCAGCATGTGACATGTGTCACACATGCATGATTTTAGTTTCCCAAATGTTTCCAAGTGTCCTTTGTCTCGTATTATTCTATTTTCGTACCGTTTAATACGTTTAAACACGATACAAATTTTATTCGAATAATTTTCTAAAATTTATGAAAATTTTTGTAAGCTTTATAATATTATAAAACTCTTACAAATAAATTTACAAGATTTACCATCTTAAAAGACGATAAGACTTTAAAAAAATCACTAAAAATTATTGGAGCCCAAATAAAATAAACTTCCATTTTTAAAACGTTTCTAAATACTGAAGAAACATTATGAAAGAAATTTCATGATTTTGCGATGCTCCAAGAATTTTAGAAAAATTAAACAGTGCTTTAAACTAGCATTTTAAATGCATTAAAAATTCATACAAGCACATTTAATCATACAAGTTCACGCATAAGTCAGATAGACACAATAAGTGATCATAAATTCATACAATAAAGTTGACTCATTAAATTGGAATATAACCCTTATCATTTTATTCAATTAGACGATCACCACGATAATCCCAAACAATATCAATTTGATTCAGATAACTCACATAGTCATTTAGCAATTAAGTCACATTGACTTAATTCAAAAAATTTAAAACAAACCGATTTTCCACTTAATCATACACAAACAGCATTTAATCACATAAATGCTCCACAATCGAATAAATATTATATTTAACTATTCTCTTCTCTCATCACACCTATCGGTCAACGTAAAATAATAATAAAAATTTTATTTTGAAAATTTGGGTTGTTACGGGTAGAACGCTAGTTGTTATGTAAAAAATATGTAATATTTTATTTTAAAAATATATTGTATATAATATAATTAAAAATTAATTTTTTAAAAAGACATTCAAAGTTCATATTAAACCTGAATTTTAAATTGATTTTCATTACCTATGTTATAAATCCTTTTTTTTCAGCAAATAAATTTTATATGTTAACTCTTTTAGAAAAATATATTATTAACATATGAGGACTTGAATCCGAAAAATGTAAATCTTAATTATTTTTGTACGTAAAAAAGTTGATGCTAATGATGCATAATACTTCTACTATTACAAAGAGAATATGGTCATGGTACTACTAAAGTCAAACATAAATTAAAAACCAAATTCGAGTTTTCGAATAATATATAGATAATGTAATATTAAAAATTTTAAATATCAAATCAATTATGATAATAACGTGAAGGACATCACCAAATAATTTAGAACAGTTTTATCATAAGAGAAATGCTACTGTGCCCAAAATTTTCAAAAACTAATTAAAAGATTGGATGTGTATTTTAAAAATACAGAGATCCTTCATGAAATCAACTAATTAAAAGATTACACCAATTTCATGAATTATTTGGATCCCTAACATTGCTCTTATCATAATACTCATACAAAACTAACTTAAATAATGATTTTATAGGATCATTAACTTATAACGTGAACATTAATTTTTGTCTTTTAGAAAAAAAACTATACGACATATAATGCTTATACATTGTTGCTACAATTTTTTCATTTGTTATGACGTTTGTTGTATTTAATTATTATATTTATAATAAAAATATATTAAATTAATATGGATGTAACAAACATTAATTTATATATATATATATATATATATAATTATAATACTTTAATAAATTGTGAGGTATGTAGTTAGTTTCATAGTAAATATTTTTTCGAATCTAACGAGCATATAATTTATTTATTGTACCTTTAACATATAAATATATCATATATTTTATAAAAATTAATAATCCATTATATCTATTATAGGTCAACAAGGCTTTTCATGGTTATTTAGTAAATTACATATTTACCCTTTTATCATAATAATGTAAAAAAAATGTTGATCAATGGAATTGAACACATGACCTTCATGTTAGTGATCAAATGTTCACATCATTAACCACTACACCAAAGATATTTTATTGTATCTTTTTAAAAGATCATCAACTACATTTCTAAGACCTCATTTATTATATTCTATTTAACATTCATCTTAAAATATAATCAAGATAAAATTATCAATATATTCATCGCTTGCTAATAATGAAACATATTATCACAAATTTAGTATTACAGATGAATTATGTTATCTATCTATTTTATAAAATGTAGGCCAATATGATATTTTGACCAATTCTGAAAAGACTACCATATGCTTTTGATTTATAAACGTTATTCTCATTTAGGAGTGTAAATGAATCAAAATGTTCGTGAGTTGCTCGAACTTGCTCATAAATTATTTGAATTTCGCTCAATAGTTTTCGAGTCGAACTCGAGATTAAATACTTTACTGAGTCGAGTTCGAACTTCAAATTACTCGGCTCGTAAGGTTCACGAGTCTAATCGAGATTTTATCGTTTTGACTTTTATTTCAACACAAATATTTAATATTTTTATTTGAGCGGAACCCGAATTGAACCATTCATAGTCATTCTTTTGCCGAAAAGGGGTAAAATTAGTTCGAGCTTTAGAACCGAGTTTGGACGTACCGAACTTTTTATGAACCAATATTCAAGCTTAAATTTAAAGTTCGATCGAACTCAACTAAACATTTTAGTCGAGGTCAAACTCGAGATTTACACTGTTTGACTTGGCTCAACTGATTACAGCCCTACTCTCACTTTTTTAATTGAATAAAAAATACAATTTCAGGAAAAAAAAAAAAAATCTTTTGCACATGAGATTTGAACTTCATATAGGTTAACTGATAGATATTTAGATAATAGTTAAGCTAGAAATATTATAAAATAGATTACAGACTATATAAAAAAATAGAGATTTAAATTGCCTAGATATATTATTGAAATATGATACTTACTAGATAAATATATCGTATTGTACAAAATTGAATGACAAAATTTTAGTGAATTTTAATATTGCATTTTATATAAGTACACTTGCATTTAAATCGATTATTATGATTGTTATAGGATAATCTATATTTAGCATAAGAAAAAATGGAATAATTTATATATGAGATGTAGACATCGTATTGATTCAATTATATAATTGAAAAGATACATAGTCAGGTTAGAGTATAACATGGTAATGCGATTATAGATGCAATACAAACAATTATAAGATTAAAATGTATAACTATGTTGTTGAAAGATAGATATTTAATAAAAATAATATTGCATTATATATAATGCACAAGTTATAATAACCGATTAGTAGAATTTAGGGAATGTAAAAATGGTTGGATTTAAGAAGATAGATTCTAGAAATAACATTACATTGTATATATATTTTAGATTAATATAAGTGAGTTTTTAAAATAAAACTACATGTACTATTCATATACACATATATATAGTTGTTTGATTGCCTGTAGAGCTTCTTTCAAGAAATAAAATATGGGATCATGCATGGTATATGAATCCATCACTTTGTAGTAAAAAAATATCATTATCACTATCAGCACTGCCACCACAATACATCGTTAACACCACCATCATTACCACCACTAACATATCACCATTAGCACACCATCACGATCACGCACCATCACCAAAATTACCAAAATATTGATTGCAATCACATCAACACCACCAGAATCACCAAAACCAAAACAAAATGAATAAAAATTCAACTCATGTTACCCAAATTTGAATCCAAAACTTTGAACACAAATTACTAGAATATTCCAGATTTGAAAATTTGTTCAAGTTCGAAGGTGTTGGTAATGGTGTGGACGATGATAGAATGGATGAAAACGACTCGATGGGCACTACAAACTCTTATCTATTGAGAGATGACAAAGTAGGAGATGATTGAGTTAGAGGAGGCGTGATTAGGACTGTGGCTGGAATTCGATGATAAACATATTCGTGAGTCAATTTGATGACAAGAAGAAATTGCAGAATGATGATGGTTTATACACACACTTCATATCTCTCTTTTTCACAAACACACATATTATAGAATTTTACTCTAATAGAAACCACTCTTATACTAGAAACTAGAAACTAGAAACTAAATAAAAAAAATTCTAAATTGCGTCGGAATATAGCACATATAGTATGCAAAATGATCGTTGGGAGATGGAGAAAATTACAGTGAAGTTAGATTTCAAAATATGTTCAATAATATTCTTTTATAAATTCTACTATAATATTAATATCATGTAAATAACACCTCTTTTTAAAATAAAAATGGAATTATGTGGGATTATGTATGTGAGGGTGTATTTTAATTTTGTGTGGTGCTCCTAGGGGCCATTAGATTAGATTGATCTAAGGGCTTAAATTAGTTTTGGTTTCTATTTACTTTTGGTTTCTATTTGATCACTTGCCTATATATATAAATATGTTAATATGTGTGTGTGTTCATGGATGCTGATGATAAATGGAATACATAATAGAGATAAAGATAAAGGTGGTGATAATAGTTGGGTATTACAAGTGATGGTCTAATAGGTCGCCGAAATTGGAGGGGACATAAGGGTGGAGGTGGAGAAGTAAATTATGTTTGAATGTGTGGCCGAGATTAAATATAGATATAAAATATAAAAATCTCAAATTAGTTTTCAGTTATCATTTCAGTATAGGTCTTATTTTAATACTTGTCTAAATATATAACACATGTGAAGTTAGAAAATACTAACTCCTGATTAGATTTAGAAACTGAAAATTGTTCAGTCTTTCACTCTTTTTACACGGGCTTTCATGCTAATTAATTTGAATTTAGAACATGCTTATGCATTGCATGACTAAAAAGCTAGTTAACATGAGCGTGATGAGATAGCTCAAGTGGTAAGGGCTTATCTCTTGTCGTCCCAGGATCCTGGGTTCGATTCTCGCTCATCCCCAAGATTTGTTAGAAAAGATACTCATTTGTAAGGCATATAAGCCTAAATAGTAAAAAAAAAAAACTAGTTAACATATGATTTTTTACCAAATTAATGACAAGATTAAAACAATACAAATGAACTTTGAAAATTTGTATTTAGCAAAAAAGAAAAACCTTTGAAAAAATACGTGTTGTGAAGGATCTCAAAAAATTATAGTACGTCTCTTTTTTTACTGTACACTTTAGTAGCAACATTAACGAATATAAAGTTGGCTTCTTTTAAACTGTAGCAAATTTGGAGACGATTTTTATAATTCTTCTCCTGTTCTTCCTGGTTCTTCTTCATTTTTACATGAAACATCACAAGCGTGGTGATTTCTTTTCAATTTTTACGACTTTTTCTTTCAATTATGTATAAATCATAATTACATATTCTTTTCTTTTATGACAAGGAATTACATATTCTTGATCATTGGGTGTATGTATCCAAATCAACGTTAGTGTTGTGATTATCGAGTTTCACAAATGTTAAACATTTTAGCAAAATATTTTTCAAAAATATCAATTTTTATAAAATATTTGCAAAAATAATTTTACATTTTTACAATCATATTTGCAACTGACATCAACCAAAATCAATCATAAATATAATTTTAAAAATTTAATAATTGAAATAACTTTTGATTGCATAATAGGTTGATTAACAAGTTAAACCAAATACAATCTCGAATTAAACCAAAATCAACCTAAAAAAACTTAGCTTACTCAGTTATAATACCACTCAAAGTGGTGTCTGAGGAGGGTAGCTGTACGCAGACCATGCCCCTATACAATAGGGAGGCTGTTTCCGAAGGACCCCCGGCCGTTACAAATACAGAAATACAAATACAGAAAGGAAATCTAATACAAACTAAGAAACTCACGCACACGCAGGAGTCGAACCCCTGACCTCCTTCAAAGGAGGCCAGTGGCTCAACCACTGCACCAACATGTTGTTGGCAACCTCATGTAACTAAAATCAACTTCAAATTATATTTTAAAAAAATGTTAAAACAGATTATA
The DNA here is from genome assembly GCA_036435485.1 of Saposhnikovia divaricata. Classification (NCBI taxonomy): domain Eukaryota; kingdom Viridiplantae; phylum Streptophyta; class Magnoliopsida; order Apiales; family Apiaceae; genus Saposhnikovia; species Saposhnikovia divaricata. The sequence continues at coordinate 122,434,930 of CM071597.1, read as the reverse complement.
TTTGGTTGATTTGGTTACAAAAATTATTTTTGCAAATATTTTCAAAATATAATAAAATCGCAAAAAAGTTAAAAATTCGATATTTTTGTAATTTCCCTTAATTTCTTTTTATCTAAATCGTTCATTTAATGATCTCCAACCATATAAAAGTAAAATTTTACATATTGAAAGGATATCTTTGATATATTATTTATTTTGGTATTTGTACGATTTAAACATAAAATTTAATTACACTCAGTTATCCTCTCCACTAGGTCATTAATTTAATTGATTCCATCAAAAGTCAAAAGTCAACTTTGGCAAAATTTATCTTCTTATAAAAGATATTCCATTATTCTGAAAAATCAAAATTATACATTTTCATGGAATATATCTCTACACCAAGGCAATAAAGATCGAAAAAGGAATATCGAGATTTGATATTTTTTAGATCTTCCTTGCAATATTGATAAGGTGACAAGCTCGAAAAAAGAATATTCGAGATTTAATATTTTTTAGAGAACTCGTGCTACATTTAAAAACGATCAGTTTTTATTCGAAAAATATTTTGTCTTCACACTCAAAATGTATTCTCATCATAGAAAAGGCTTTTTATCCTCAAGAATACTAATATTCCTCGATAGAATATTAATACCTCTTTTTATCTCGTGCCAGAAATATTTAAAGTAATTTTTCTTCCACTTCCTAAATTTATTCTAATTTCGGAGAAAATTATTTTAATCATTCAAAAATATTTCCTACGCTCTCAAAATATTTTGTATATTAGGAAATATATTCTAAGTATATATTCTAGTCAAAACGTTGGTCAAAAGATGTATCTATTTCAAGGAAATATCAATCGTATTTTATTCGGAACCGAAACCTGATTTAATCGTATTAAATCCAAATAAAATACTTTCACTTGCTAGAATGACTTGAACCTTGAGATTGGTCACTTAAATGTTATTTTTTATGCATGGTAGAAGTTTCGTAATTTTACGAAAATTTTGGTCCGGACCCGAAAATCGAGACAGTGAATCCACGTTTGACCATGTTTGACCAAGTCAACGTTGACCAAACTTTCCCGAACTTCATTTTATAATATTTCTAAGTGCTCCATATTTTTAGATTTATTTATTGGGTATTTTCATATTTATTGGATATTTAATTAACGATACCTGTTACGTATTTAATCATTAATTGGTACGAGTCTGATACAATATATTAGAAATATAAAAGCAGTTGGGATACTTTACCACAAACCACTCCAAAGAAACACAAAACCTCTACCAACTAACACAATACCACTTTCCACCTCATCATTCCACGCATTTTCACTCTCAACCACTCCTTTTACTTTAAATCTACACCATTCCTTTCACCCAACCTCTCCTATAAATAAACCCCTTCCCAAACCCATTTTCTACAAGCTAAAGAGCCAAAGAATTGCTGGGATTTTTAGACGTATAAGCTCTCTTAATATATCCAAACACTCTCTAAAAATACTTCTTCTCAAAAACCTTCTTTTTCTTATATATACTTAAATATATACAAGATTTTTGTTCTATAAAGCTTAGTTCCTTCAACCAAGCTCTATCCCATCAAGCAAGCTCCTCTACCACTACTTTTCGGCCTCCCGAAGGGCTGTCCAAGTTCGACAAACGAGCCAAAATCGGGCAGAACCTCCGGCGAATTTTTCTGGCGAACTTTTTCGGCGATCTCCAAAAGTGGTAACATTTTAGATTCATATTCGAGTCTTAACCGACCATATTTTTATTTACATATAAGATCTCTATACCTTCATCTCCTTTTCTTTATTAAGCTCTTATGTCGGATCTCAAACTGAGACCATAAAATCCGTACAAGGATTAATATTCGAACAACGATTCGAAATATTTCAATACCTCAAAAAGAGGTTATATTTGACGACGGTCAAATTAATACACAAGCTTGAGTATTTTTCCCTTCTATCACCTCTAGTGTTCCTGAGGAAAAGAATTGAAAAGCTTTATTTAAACTTTAACGCACTTACTTTGGCCATTAATATTTTATTATTGTTGTGTGGTGTGTTTAAATACTTGTTCGTGTGTGTTTAATTTTAACGCATAATAGCGTGGCGAAAGCCATTTATATATTTTTCGCACTTTTTATTCTCGTCCTCACACTTGTGAGTTATTTTACTTTCCGCACTAATTTAAACACGTAATAGCGTGGCGAAAGCCTTTTATATATTTTCCGCACCTTTTATTCTCGTCCTCACACTTGTGAGTGATTTTACCTTCCGCACTTTATATATTTTCCGCACTAGTTTAACGCATAATAGTGGCCCTCGTTATTTTATAACGAGCTACTTTTACGTACGTGTGCGTTTATATATTTGTGTGTTGTGTTTAATTCGCCAAATCGTACTAAAGTGCAAAGTGTTAAAGTAATATTGTAACACTCTCGTTTAAATATATACGAATAGTCTAAAATAAGACTATATCGAACGAGAAGTTGTTTATCAATGATCCCTAAACTACAAAGCTTTTAAAAGGACTTGATATATACATTACTTCGAAAATAGACGTATTTTCGATAACGAAGTAATTTTAAGTATACTTCGACATTTACAAAAAGTCAAACAAAAGTATACGATTATAAACCTTATAAGCCTACGAGCTTAAAGGACATAATCAATATTTTCAAACTCCGAGATATATTTAAATCTCGTTTAAATTTAAACGGAGTATTGTATTAAAAGTATTATTCTGTTTACTAGTCATATCGAATACAAGAATACACATAAAGTCATAAGCAAATAAAGTTTATAGAACTTATCATACTTAATATTCGTGTAAGAATATTTAAGTCACTCTCGGTCTAGTTAAGACATAAGTCCAAAACTCTTTTTATATTACGGTTTTGTTTCGTAGATATTGTTTTCTAAGTTTTGCAGTGAGGTGATTCTCGTTCTAAGACCCAAGTCTTAGGCGTACTAGCGGGGAGTTAGTAGCCTTTACACCGTGAAGAAGAGGAAAGACCCAAGACCTTTCATCTAAGACCCAAAACCGGCAAAAGCTAAGGATTCATAAGTCTACACCAGGATTCTACATCAACTTTGAAGAAGTAGCGGGGAGTTGCTGTCTAAGATAAGTTGTGTAGGTTTTCACAACAACTTTGAGGGAGTAACAGGGAGTTACGTTCCAAGACAAGTCTTGTGAGTTTTTATATTTATTGTGAGGTAGTGTCGGGGAGACACGTACCAAGACCAATATTTGTAAGGTTATAAAGGCTTCTTCGCCTACTATAGGAGCGAGTTATTTTTAAGGAAATCTCAAGTCCGGAGAGGAGCTCGGGGACTGGAGTAGGGGTGAGCGAATCTATTAGAGGTTGTGCCATCGCGAACTAGGATAAAATCTCCTGTGATATTTTCTTCCCTTGTCTTTTATTTTCGCACTTATAAACTGCATAACAACTCGATAAAATATTTAAAAAGGGATAAATATTTTTAAAACGCCATAATAATTTTTAAATTGGATATTAAGTTATTCAACCCCCTTCTACCTTAAAATAGCCCTCTTACAGGACCTAACACATATAAAATTAAAATTTTAGAATTTTTCTAGAAGTTGTACAATTATCACATACCAATTTCCAAAAATAATATGGACATCGATATCATTTTGTTAATTATCATAATAATCACACAAAAATATTAACAATTATTTTGAATTTAATACTTATATTATCGTCAAGGACACAACAAACGAATGATCATTCGCTATTGAGACAATCACAAAGAAATATTTCAAATAATTGAAATCCTTTTCACAATTATTTTAGTTATGTTTAATTTGTATAAATGTGATTTTAGATAATAGTTAATGATAAAATTTACATATGCATATTAATATTATATTTAAGAAGACAATTACTGGCTTTTTTAATAATATTTCAAACATAAGTTAAATTTGATTAATTAGTTTTTATGATTGATGTTGAAGGTCTAAAAGTCAATTATATATATAACTTATTTATTATTAATTATTTTTTATTGATTATATTTGATCAAATAAATTAGGTGTCTAATCAAAGTAATTTCCTTTGGTTGGATCTCTTTGTTTAGATACATACAATTGTTTCATTTATAATTAAGTACTAAGAAATTATACATATATATATATATAATTGTTTCATTTATAATCATATGTACAAATGTACTTTTTTTTGCTAAATCAATTGTGCTTTTTTCTTCCTCTTTTGTTATTATTGTGGATTTCTAAATATACATGAGGTATTTTATGAAATTTTGGATGGATGGGGATAGAAGGAGGACCTTGGTGTATAATTCAATTTAGCTATGACAATAGAGACTCGCTATAGTTACCAAAAGTTACTAGTTTTTCCTTTAACCTCTTTGTAAATGATATATTTCAATTTTGTAAGGCACTCTTTTTCTGACTTAAGTTTTTTCCCATAGTGATTTACTTTTACGGGATTTTAACAGGCTTTTTTTGGTGGTTTATCTTTTCAAACATTAAAGATGTTATTATCTAAATATCCGGGAATACTTGCTTTCTTTCATTAGATGATATCCTTTTTTGAATGAAGGAAACTCTGTTTCTTCGAATATTGTATTCTCGATATTATTTATCAATTGAAATATTTTTCTATTGTCAAAAAAAATTAAGATGATAATGCGACCTTTGATACAGAAACCATTGCGAATATATAAATTAGCTAGTTTACTAAGTCGTGATTCGTCGCGGCTTTAAAATATTTTTCTAATTTTTTTAATAATGCATACATTTTTTTATAGTTTAAAAACAATTTAAGGGATACGTTATTAGATCCTATATGTAATTGGCGTTGAGGTAATTTGGTTTGGTCGTCACTAAGACCCACACAGCTAAATTGTTGGCGTGCTAAAATGTTGGTGTTAAGAAGTTAGAACACTTTTTTTTTTTTTTGAATCATTTGTTCGTAACAACTAGGTATTAAGAACACAAAATATACACTGCTTTAATTTATATAAATGAAAATGTGCCTAATAGACAATATTTTATTACTATATCTTAATATTTTTGTAAAAATATTAAGATATTTTTTTCTTCCTTTTTAGATAAACAATTCAGGCTCTAATACCATGATAAAAATATTCTCCAAATTTATTCTCATTTAATATTAGTAATATAAGTATCGATTCTTTACAATATCACAATTTTATAAATAACCAGTAATCCTTATTAAATGCTCCCTCCGTCCTTATTAAAGATTGCTAATTGTGTGGAATTTTGATCTTGGAAAATATAATGGGATGGAGGGAGTAACAAAAGAAACTAATATAAATAAAGGAAATTTCCTGTTTCAATAATAATATCCTTTCCTCTTATATTGTCCATTATTTTCATTTTTCTTTGTCCAAAAATTATTGTTTATATTTAACTAATAAGGTAAATTATGTGTTAATTATATTAATTTTTATGAAAAATAAAATAATTATTTAGTAACTACAAATTTACTTGACAAGATTGAATAAAGGTCAATTTTGATGGATGCACAATAAAAATGGGACGAAGGGAATAATACTAGAGCTTTCCATAACTATAATAATATATATTAACATAGAAATAAGTTCGTAGAGACCATCATTTCATTTGAAAATCACTATTTCGTTAAAAATCTTTAAAATCGTATATGGTTCGCAAGCAAAACATGTACAGTATGTTTTGTAAAATTCTGCAAATAGAACGTCATTTACAGAATAATTCATCTTACAATATTTTATTAGTAAAACATGTACTATAATTTTAAAAAAATTCAGTGAAATAATGATACACATAGAGCATACTTTATAGAATAACTCAATTTACAATATTTTACTCAGTAAAATATATTTGGTCTCCAAAATCATTGACGGTCGAACCTCTGTTAATATATATGTCAGCATTCATAAACTAATAGTTATAATCACGAGATGAAATAAAGTACTACTATAATGGGCCAATATTAGCCTAGAACTAGAAATTAATCATGATCACTGAATTGCATATTAGTAATAATCAAATATAAAAATGATTTGTATATTAATAATAATTTGGTGACAATTACTAAATTGCATTTATTGATAACTAAATTAGAAGCGATCATTAAATTATATATTACCAATCACTAATAAAATGAAAATAAATAAAAATATATAAATAATAACGATCACTAAAACATATTACGATCATTTAATTACAAGCATTCAGTAAATTGTATATATTACATATTTCTTAACATGGGGTTATATTTAATTATTTAGAGACTACATCAACGAGAATCCAAACTATAATTTATCATATTCGTATATGTTTTTAAACGTTTTTAAACTAATTCGAAAGTTGGATAGATTATTGGAAAACAACACCCAAAACCAAAATTCAGGTACATAATGATAGAAAACGTCTGTCTCAAGTTTTAGCACCTACCGTAGTTTCATATACTTGAATTTTTAATTTACGGTAAAAAAAGACAAAAAGGTCATCTTACTTTTTAACCTTTTGTTTATAAAAATGGAAAACCACAAAGAGTAAAAAAAATCACAGCCGATTGAGTCTAGTTTACGCCAACTGCCTTGCTTCGTCCAACTCTTTCTTTCTTTGTCTCTCCCTTTGTTTATTATTCTATTCTCTCTCTCTCTCACCCCTCCCCCTTGTTAACACACTATAAAGATGCAGCCCCCTTTCTATTCTCTCTTCGTGCGCCCATCTCCCTCATCCTACTTGTTTCTTCTTTACAAACTTCACTCAAGCTTATATATATATGTATAATGTTTAGGTTTCATTAAGTAGGTGGACAAAAGAGGTGTAGCTCAAACAACTTCAACTTTCAGTTCATTTCATTCCAGCAGCACAACCAATATTTATGGAGAAAGTGAACTTTGTGAAGAATGGTGTTTTGAGATTGTTGCCAGGGTTCAGGTTCCATCCAACTGACCAAGAACTTGTTCTTGATTACTTGAAGCGCAAAGTCTTTTGCTCTCCTTTGCCAGCTTCCATTATACCCGAGGTTGATCTCTGCAAAACTGATCCCTGGGATTTGCCAGGTATTTCCTCCATTTTGTTTTTTTTTTAAATCATTAAAAACACTTGAACACTCACCTTGTCTTGGACAAGGTTCCAACACTCAGATACCGCTGAACCAAGTTCCTCCCATTTTCTTGCGTACTTTACTAGTCAAAGCCATTGCCTAAGAATTTGGTCTAACATTCTTGTCATAAAACAGGGGACTCGGAGCAAGAAAGGTACTTTTTTACCACAAGAGAAGTTAAATATCCGAATGGTAACAGATCAAACAGGGCCACAGCTTCCGGTTACTGGAAGGCCACCGGACTTGACAAGAAAATTGTAAGCAGCAGAGGAAACCAGGTTGTCGGAATGAAAAAGACTCTGGTTTTTTACAGAGGTAAACCTCCACATGGTTCTAGAACTGACTGGATCATGCACGAATATCGCCTCACCGCACCACAATCTCAGGTAATAAGCAATGTAACAAAGCCTAAGAATATAGTTTAGTTATGCAATAATATTCGGTTCCGGGATACTTGCTTAACTCCATTTTGTATTATTTATTATGATTCTCAGGGACAAATGGAGAATTGGGTTCTTTGCCGTATATTTCTAAAAAAGAGAGGCAGTGCCAAGAATGGTGATGATGAGGTCACTCAGCCTCAACCCAAGTTTGAAACCCAGAACATTAACATAGCAACACCACCTCCTCCCAGATTGGGGAAGAAAAGCAATAGGCCTGTTTTCTACGATTTCATGACCAAGCAGAGGACTACTGATTTGAATCTTGCCCCAGCTTTATCATCTTCTGGTTCCAGCGGAATCACGGAAGCCTCTTCTAATCAGTCCGGGGAGGATCACGAAGAAAGCAGTAGCTGCAATAATACTAGTTTATCAAATTTTTTGAGCAAACGTTTGCCTTGATACCAATACTACTACTACTACTACTACTACTACTACTACTACTACTATCCCTAATTTTATTTATTTAGTGCGTTTCATAGTAGCTATTGAGTTCTTTCCAGTATCATCCATCCATTCCTTTGGAATAACTAGTTAGGAACCTGATGTTTGCTTCAGCTGACTGTCCTTTTGCTGTGATTTTCACTAAAGAGACAGAGAGCTAGTAGTAGGAGGACAAATTAAACATCAATGTGTTTAAGTTGTTGTTTAACAGATGGTTCTGTGTTGTGTGCTTAGGATGATGATTCCTCATTTAATCGCAGTTTAGTGATGATGAATATATCTATTAATACCTGTTAGTTTTCGATTATGAGTTGTAGTTAATTTTGTTTGAAATCACTTTCAAAGTGTTTTAAAAAGGGGTTTGATTTTTAAGGGGGAATAATAACACTAGTGAAAGAGGAGGACTTTTGATAAAGGAGAGGGGAAGCAAAACATGTGGAGTGGAGTATAGGCACACAAACGTATGAGCATTGTCAAAAGATAAGAGAATCCTTTTGGGAAGCACAGGCACAAGAAGAATAAGGAACATAGTCTTTCCAAAAGATCAGCTTCTTCTTCGTATGAGGCTCCTTTTCTTTTGCAACTCGTAAAACAAACCAACTTTCTTTTTGTTACTTTGCTACCATCACAAATACTAGAAGAATAAATACAAAAAATAACGTATACTCAAACTTCAACCCATTACTCGTACCATTTTGAGAAAACTCAAAAATCTATCTTACAACAACACCGGAGTTAATTTTGCTATAGATTCCTTGTTAGAATAAAAAAAGAGAAACTCATTTTAATAGATCCCTAATTTTAAAATTAGCAATCATGAAAGGAAGTGGGAAGCCACTGTCGAAAGTGGGTTTTGTCAAAAATGCCCAAAGTTGTGCATTTTACAAGCGTAGCCGGCTGGTGAAAGTGGAGGAGGACGATTATTGTTAAGTGAAAATTAAGGGATTTTGCAAGACAGACTGCACAACTGTTGCCAACAACATGTTGGTGTAGTGGTTGAGCCACTGGCCTCCTTTGAAGGAGGTCAGGGGTTCGCCTCCCTATTGTATAGGGGCATGGTCTGCGTACATCTACCCTCCTCAGACACCACTTTGAGTGGTATTATAACTGAGTAAAGTTTCGTTTTTTAGACTGCACAACTGTCCTGGTACAAGTAGACTGCACTGTATGTTGAAAATTTAATCCTGAATGTACATACTGGTTAGCTGCCTAGCCAAAGAAGATATATGAGTCATATTTTGTGTTAAAAAGATACATGTGCACAGCTTGCATCCTATTATACCAAGCATGCGGACTTTCCCCTGTTTATATTTCTTCCTCTTTAGACAACAATTAAGCTGGAGTAAAGTGCACTTTGTGTACCTGAACTTTGGGCAGGACACCACTTGAAATACCATAGTTCAGAAACTGCCACGGGCAATACGGAACAAAGTAACTTTTTACAGAGAGTGTACTACCGTCTATTTATGTGTAACGGCGTCATATGCCCAGGGGTAAAACAGACTTTTGCACTGCAGATTTGGGCGGGACAGAGGAAGAACGCGCGCAATTACCAGAACGTATAAACCCTAATTACACCTATATATACAAGAGACCAGCCCCCTTTATAAGTACAAACCCTAATTGATTCTATAACCTCAAAAATGGAGGCCAGACGTCGTAGCGATGAAGAAATCGATGCCATTTTGGACCTTGCTTGCTACTGCGACCAGATGAGTGTAATGAAGACTCAATGGTTTGGGCCAAATGCAGAGGCGATTCAGGGCATGTCCTAACAACAGTTGCGGCTACCAGGAATGGATTGATGACCAACTTGGGCCTCGCACTCTAGAGATTATTAAGGAGTTGCAGGAGTCTCGGTTGGAGAGTGATGAAAGGTACAAACGTAGGATTGTTCGTATGAGGGAGAGGCATCAAGCTGAGATGTTACAGTTGAAGTCTAAGCAACAGTGTGTAGCTATTATTGGGTTGTTTGTGCTTGTTAATTTGATGATGAATATGGCTTTGAACACAATGAGGGATGACACCGAAGTTGAGGATGATGACTACGATTCTGTTGATGAGTGAAGCTTTGGTTAGCCTGTCCTAGGACTGTTAGGTTCTTCTCAATGTCATTGTCTGTATTATGCCAAAGGTTTGTAAGGATTGAAGCTGTGGTTAGTTTGTTGTAGGGATGTTAAGTTTGTTGAATGTGAATGTTCAATGTTAAGCTTGTTGAATGTGAATGTTCAATGTTCAATGTTAAGCTTGTTAAGTTTGTTCAATGTTCAATGTTCAACGTGAATGTGAATGTTCAATGTGAATGTTCAATGTTGAACCATTTTGTTTACTGAATTGTTGTTGTTGCTATGTACCTTCTTTGAACTTAAAATCCAAATCTAAGTGACAAAACAGTTTGTAAATAGAAGACACTATGCTATTAAAAATGCTTACACATTGCACCTAATAATACCTAATGAAACCAAAGATGTGTAATCAGTAACAAAAGGTATGCTTGATTTCATTACAAGCCAAAAGGTTCTTACAAGGTTCTTACAAGGTTCGAAAGAGACCATCAAAAGAGACCATCAAAAGAGACCATTACAAGGTTCGAAAAGAGACCATTAAAAGAGGCCATTACAAGGTTCATAGAGATCATTACAGACCATTAAAAAGGTTGTTAAACACCATAATTCAAAAAAACCCTAATGAGTTAAATAGATGACTGCTTCCAAATTGGCTTTTGTTTGAGCCTCCTTTCTCTTTTCTTTTTAGCAAGCTCCAGGTTCTTCAAAGTTATAACCTTGCTCTTGTCCTTAGTTGTAAAGCTCAGGGGTTGCACACCAAGAGGATTGTTGCTTGCTTCTGGATTGTTGGGTGTTTGAGAAGTGTTGGGGTTGGTAAACACCCTCCCTGGCTGCCTTCACCTAAAGTTAAGGTTTTTCTTCCAGTGCCTATACTGGCTTGTTCAGGAGTTGTCAAATTCACTTCTGTTCCACTTTGATCCTCTTTGCCCTTCTTGACCTTTTTGTTGTTCTGCTTCTCACATCCATTAGCCCTATCATGTGCCTGTCAACACAAAAGCATATGCATTAAGTTAGCAACTAACATAGAGAATTATGAGTGCAAGAAGAAATCATAACCATACCCTAGCTGGACAAGTCCTTGTGTTGTGAGAATATTCAGTGCAATAACTGCACTTGATCTTGGTGTTCTGTCTTTTTAACCTAGTTGCACCAGGTGTTGTAGCATCATTTGTCTTATTCCTACTTTTTTTGGGCCTTCCTGTCTGAACCTTCACCACAGGGGGTTGAGGTCTGGGGTACTCAGTCCTAGACCATTCTTCTTCACCACATATGGGTTCAAGGGTGTGGCTGTAGCAAGCAATGAAAGTGTCCTTTGAGTAGCATTCATGAAAAAAATCCTCATATTTCCTTTTTGACCATTGACAACTTTTTTTAAGAAAGCTGTCAAAGGCCAAGTAGGGTTTATCCTAATATCATTTTCATAATGATTAGCTATCCATCTTGAGTTAATTTGCTTCTGCTCAAAGGTTTGAATGCAAGTATGTTTTGGATTGTACACTCTTATCTGGTAAGTGTCAGAGTTTGGCATTTTGGTCCCATAAATACTCCATTTACAACCTCCATGACACACGAATTTGACTCTGGAGCCATAATTCCTCTTCTGAATGATCCCTCTCCTCTCCATGATAGCTTGCTTCTTGATAGCATCTCTAAGCACTTTTGCACTGGGAAACAACTGGCCCAGCTGAAATTTAGGATTGCCCATCTCAGCTTTATCAAACACTGGCCAACTTATCTCATCCTCATCAGTGGAGTTGGCAGCCATTCTTTCCTCTTCACTATCATAGAAAATAGAGTCACTAGAGGAACCCATATCCTCATTTGTCCCCATCTTTGTGGCACTCTCTTTCTCTTTCTCTTTGTTACACTCAGCTTTCTGACCCTCCTTAGTAGCTTTCTTACCCTCCTTAGTAGCACCCTCCTTACCAGCTTTCTTACCCTCCTTACCAGCTTTCTTACCCTCCTTAGTCTCTTTAACAACCTTCTTCTTTGCTCTTTCCTTCTTGTAGTAAGCCACATCTTCATCTGTACTGTCCTTATTTGAAGAGTCAGAATGGAATGAGTCATCACTCAGTTCATCATGTTGGTTTACCACATAGTTTGCATCTTCCGAGTCACTGTCATTGTAGCTTGCATTCTCATCGTAGCCACCATCCTCAGCAAACATTTCTCTGACAAAATCTCTATCATATTCAGCCTCAACAAATTCCAAGTCAAGATCTTGTGATGGAATATAGCTCTGTGATGGAATTTGGCTTTCCTGAGCTAGAGGCTGGATTTCAACAGCAAACACTAACACCAATCTAGAAGGTGGCACCAGTTCACACATTTCGAAAACATCAGAATCATTCTCTAAGGTCCAAACACCATTAATCCAATCAGTTTTAGGGAACTTATAGTGTAGTACATTTGACACCCCAAAACCCCACGCTCCTTTAACATACCACCCAGTTCTAACATGGACATCTTGTCCACATCACAGAAGTCCACATAGTCAAAATCACCACCAACATACTGTCTTGGATTCTCTGTCATTACCCCCCCCCCCCCCATGATGCAGTTTTATAGTAAACAACTCAGGTGCTGGAACATTGACACACAAAACAAACAGAAGTAGGGTTTCAAAACAAATACAGATCGAATAAACTTAAACAAATGAATAAACAAATCAATTGGGACCACAAAATTTAAAAAACCCTAACTACTAGCAGAAACCAATAAAACACCCAAACTCATTGCATCTGAAACCGTCAACAACATGATTAAAGTATGAAAACCATTTAAAAAACCCTAATTACATAAACAATACCCCTAATTTTACTTAAACCCTAAATACGAAAAGGATGCTTACATGTATACTGTGGGGCCTCATTTGGAGCAAATGTGTCTCTTTCTTCGAACAGCCCAAGCCATGTCTTCTGTCTCTTCTCTAAGCACAGACTGATTAAAGCTATTCTTGATTAAAGTTTGGAGTAAAGTTGGGAGTAAACTTTGCAGCTGTACAAGAAAGGGAGGCAAGAAGACACATAAAGTACCGCCCAAATCAAGAGAGAAAAAGTCTGTTTTACCCCTGGGCATATGACGCCGTTACACATAAATAGACGGTGGTACACTCTCTGTAAAAAGTTACTTTGTTCCGTATTGTCCGTGGCAGTTTCTGAACTATGGTATTTCAAGTGGTGTCCTGCCCAAAGTTCAGGTACACAAGTGCACTTTACTCATTAAGCTGTGTTCAATACTTTGACATATTTCCAACTCTAAATTTATCGAATTTCAGAAGCACGTTAATTTCAGATATCAAAGTTGGGAAGGAAAATTATAGATATTTCGCTCTTCGTTTCATCCGTTTCACCATATACCCTACTATTTTATGATGACTAGAAATTAAACAAAATATCAAAATTTGAACATTAGCAGCCTCCTCTGCAGTTAGGGATGGGCATCGGGGCACTTCGGGGCCGGGGAGTGCTATCCCCGCCCCCATCCCCGAATTCAAACCCGATCCCCGTCCCCGGCCCGATCCCCGTCGGGGATTATTTTTTATTCCTTGTCCCCGGCCCAAACAGGTAACGGGGATCCCCGCGGGGAATCGGGGAATTTTATTTTAAACAAAAAATAACATTTTAAACAATTTTAAACACTAACTAGTGAGTTTGAAACAATTTTTTAAGCACTAAATTAAGATTAAAAAATATTACTTAAATAAACAATTATAAATAACATGAAAATGAAGTTATTTAACTACTAGAAAGACGATCATATAAGAATAAAGTATCATTTTGTTTCCAATATAAAGTATTGGAAATTCGTATATATTAATATATGATTATTAATATATATTATAATTTGGTGGAATCGAGTTGGAGATTGAGAATCGGGGCGGGGGTCGGGGATCGGGCCGGGGAGACATAAAATCCCGGCCCCGGCACGCTCCCCGATTTTTTTTGAAAATTGTCCCCGCTCCCCGGCCCGTACCCGAAAAAATCCCCGATTCCCCGTCCCGTTCGGTGCGGGGATCGAATCGGGATCAGGCGGGCCGGGATGAATGCTCATCCTATCTGCAGTTCTACAGGTTTATAGCAGATAAACACCGTAACACTCGTGGGTTGTGATCAATACCCAATACGATTACTTCATACTTCATACAGTACATGGTAGAAAAATGGGAAGGTGGAACCCAAAGCCTAAGGTCAATAATGCCCAAGTGTACTCTGGTGAAATCAAGGACGGCACATAGAAAGCCATGACTGTTCGTTTAGACAAATTATAAGCATCTACCCCTTGCAACAAACAAGAAATACAGGAAATAGTTGTTTTTCCCATAAACATGTCCATCCACCAGTCTAATTGGACGTGACATAATGAAATAAAAATTGCCGACCACAGTTTCTTCCGACACTGGCCTATATTAAAAAGAAAAAAAAAAGAAAAAAAAAAAGCTTGAGCTGTTTTAGTTCTTCACGTCTCCCCCTCTCTTATACTCCTATGTATCTTATTTTACCAGCTAAAGTACGTATCATAAATACCACAATTCGAACACTACTTTATACTACTCCCTCCGTCCCAACAATTTGTTATCGTTTGCTTTTAACACGGAGACCAAGAATTAAAATTAAAATAAGTGAAGTAGTGAGTGTAATAAGTGAAGTAGCTTATAACCCGTGCAAAGCAGGAGTTACTTTTAAATACTCTTAAAATTATATGATTAAATAAAATAGAGTATAATAATTTATTATGGATATAATTTAACTTTGTAATATTAATTAATAAAATTATTAGCAATAATAGTTATTTAATAAAAGATATGTATTGATTAGAACTAATAATATAAAATCTTAATGTAAATTTGTTATTGACGGGATTCGAACCTTGAATCTTTAGAAGAGGGACATAAATATAGAATATTCCTTATTATTAAATCTAACGGCTATCATCTATTTATTAAATATCTAACGGTCACTATTCTTTTAGATGGTTGAACCATGATTGAACCAAACAACCAAATTATACCCTTATTTGCTTATTATATAATTAGTATATATATAGTATCTTGAACAAATATTTTAGATTGCGATATTTTGCACTGAACTTCCTCAAATTGTGATATTCTTGTACTTCACCTACAACACATACGTACACAAAGACAAGAGAGTTGAAGAAAGAGCGATCAGCGATATAACTGGGTTGTGGTTCAATGTCTCGAGGCTTTCATATTTTCAATCACGTGGGCAGCCCCTAATGGTAGCCCACACACTTCAAAAGCCTAGTAACTCATTAGGTCAATCACATATATATAGAAAGTAAAAACCCCACAACTTGTCCTACCAAGAGTCGTATAAGGGCATCCATGTATCTTTAGGAGATGAATTATTTGCTTGCGAAAATAAATATAGAGCAAGTTGATTGCCTAGGGGACAGGGAAAGTGAATGGCTTATCAATGTATATGTAAGTTGACCAGTTCCAACACCAACCACTTCTAATTGTTGTTTGTTTAACCAAAATTGAGTTTATTGGGTTGCTTCATATCTCTGCAACAATGACCTCTCTAATAGATTCAAGTTGTAATACGGTTTCTAATCAAGTTTTAAAATGTAAACTTGCCTAATAAGAATAAATGTCGACTGGTCCCATGACCCTCAAAGAAGTCATTTCTCAAACTCCATCCTATACCAACCATCACATGCAAAATACCAGTGTGTTACGCAACAGACCATAACCAAATTTCCTCCTACATCCTTCAACATCATATTTATTATGTCAAACACAGAACAAAATTTAAAAAGAAATACTGAACTTGAAGGTAAATAAACAAATAGCTGAACTCTAGTGGCCCATTATTTGGGGGTGCAATCTAGCTGGCGTGTGTGTGGGGGGGGGGGGGGCAGTTTAGAGTTCAACAGCAAGTTTTGGGACAGTTTAGGGTTCATTGGCGGCAATCAGGTTGTTGCCTAATGCAAAATATGTATCCCTGAGCTTATTGAACAGATAATGGGGCATACGGAATCGCAACAACCTCCACTACGATCAATGAAGTACAATATCTGACACGATCCAACCAGGAAAACAAATATGTATCAATAATAAATGTACAGCCAAAGAGACATTGAAAGCAAATATAATTGTATACTGCAAGGATGTCAACACTCCCAGAAATGCTGGCAAATTGAACAGTATCAGGATTTTTCAAACTCAAAATCCATTCAGTCCTGCAAAAATACCAGAGAACCCATACCATAAATGTTCCTTCAGTGGAAGCACATGTCATTGACAATGGTCATATGATAATTCCTAAACACACAGTGGAAGGTATTCAAATATTTCATCTGATTTTTTTGGCATCAAAATCAGTGACACGGTCAAGATAGGACTTGAGAATTCCCCCTTTCGAGAATTCTTTGTCCACATCTACAAGTAAAAATCCTGTTTTCCCAACAATTAAGACTGGACCACGTTATGCTATCAACAAATTTAGTCATATCCTTCCGCTCTGTATTGGAAGATCAAAAAATCCTCACAAAACCCTAACACTTTACCTCTCTTTTATACTCGGGAGCTCGTAAATAATACTAATTGGAATAATACTTGGGAGGACAAAGTCAATACTGCCAAAGGAAATCGCGACTTCTAAGATCAGGTCTAATATTAGTTCTAAAATGGCTACAGTTATTGGCTTATTAGTATATTATAACACCAAAAAGTGACTTTCACTCCAATGCTTGATTCCAAAACAGAACTAACCAGCTTTTGATTTAGCCCAACCGTTTACTCAAGTCTTTAAACTTTCATCAGGTTGATGATGTAGAGAAGATAGCTATAGCTATCTTTGGTTCTGTATTCAACACAAATCATCCATGCATCGGATTGCTCATATTGTAAATCCAGTTATATATTTTGGGTATCGCACCAATTATAGGTATGCATTGGACTTGCTCTTAGAGCATCATTTGCATATCAGTTTTGTGAGAGTTTAGCCTAGCGATGACGGCAATCTTCAGCCATGACAACAGTCACGTATTCAATTCCTGACTCCCACCCCCTCCCCTTCCCTTATACAAATATATATTATTATTATTATATAAAATCCCAGTTACTCATGTGATGAGGAACGGAAATAAGGAATTAAAATATTTGTTATTTACTAGTTTATATTTGTTTAGTATAGAGATAAATGATGTATTTATCTATATGTTTTATATGTGGGGTCCGGGGATATGAGTTTACTATTTAAGTAGTTTATTTATAGAAAAGCCCAATTGTTTACGGGTCTTAGTCCATCTAGTTTATTACTAGGGTTTAATTTTTCTATATACTAACTTATAGTCTGTGCAATGCACTGGGTAATTTTTTTTATATTTTTTAGCTTATTATTCATATTTTATGGGACTAGTTTATAAGATAATATAGATGTTTAATAATAATATGATGAAAAATGATAATATAAAATTTTGATTGTAATATGTTGTTGACAGGAATCGAATCTTGAATTTCGGGAGTAGTTTGTAAGATAATAACATGTTGATAACGGGATTCAAACCTTGAACCTATGATAGTATTTTAAATATTAAAAAATAATATTCTTTTAACGTTACATCCAACGATTCTTATTAATCTGTATCAAAATCCAACGATTGCTATTGAGTTTACCAAAAAAAGTGTACCAAACTACGGACCACATAAAGACTAGTTTGCTTATAATAGTATAGTATAGTATAGATAGAAGTGATGTAATCCCCGACGTATTACTTACGCTTTGATTATACATTTTCTTGGGAATATTATTGATTAAATATTCTTGGGAATCGTATAATTCACATTGCTTATTACCTATTTAATATTATGTCCTTCATCAAATTGGCATCAGAGCCAAATTCCTGCAATTTTACTGTTCATCAATTGTTTTTACTGTTCATCACCATATTCACCGTTCACATCGTCTTTTACTGTACATCCGATCAAAAACACAACCACCACCATCCCTCACATCAACTGCTACTGCCATTCACCCACCAGAACACTGCCCCAACTCCATAAAACCAATCAAAACCCTAAATCCCCAAATTCTGGACCCTAATTACAAACCCGACCCAAATACAATCCCTAATTCCCAAATCAAGTAAATCAGACCCTAACCCAAATCGACCCGACCCGCTGCCATTCATCTATTCTGTACACTGTACAGCAATCAACGAATCCAATCAGGAGAAAAGAGATCGAAAAGACCATAGGAACAGACCTGGACGCCGCTGTTGCTACCAAAAGTCGTTGCAAGAGCTTTTGTTCATCGCCACTGCATCGAAGTACTGTTGTCGTCGTTGCATCGAAGTAGTGCTGTCGTTGCTGCCGTCATTCGTGTTTGGTGCTGCCTCTTCTCTGAACTTCTTTATTTGTGCTAGTTTGTTGCTTGCTGTGTTAACTACTTTTAGGTGCCTCAGACTTTGCAGGACAATACAAATCAGTCCCTAAAGTTTACAGATATCACAAATCATCCCCTGCAGTTTCCAAAAATTATAGTCCAGTCCTGTAAGTTTCCAGAAAATTGCATAATAGTCACTGAAATTTGCAAAACTGCCTTTGAACTTCGGAATGTTGGCAGGTCAGACAGACTTTTCAAACTTCTGAATTTTGATGTTCAGCCGGTAAACTTTAGAGAATTTGCATTAGTTCCATGTTTTAAGACATGTCTGCTTACATTAAACGTCCAATTGATAGTGTGGAAGATAACATTTATTTCCTTGAGAGTAAACGTGATGAATTTCACTATGGAGTCTGTCTGTCATCATGAACGTAGATTACTCCAATATAAACTTACGTTGAAGGAGTTAGATTATCAATATAATGAACTTGAAAGGTTGAAAAATAAGCACAAAATTGAGTTGAGTAAAGAAAGTTACAAACGTGCAAAAGAGGAACTATATAGGGCTCTTCAGACTCTCACATCTCAGGTTAAACGTCTTGTACATTTGGAAAATGAGAAAAAGGTCAAAGGGGAAATGAAGTTGAGCATGTTGAAGAAGCTGCCACCGAAGATCCATTTAAAGAGGCTATACAAGTTACGGAAGATCCAATTGAGGAGATTAAATAAGTTTAGCATAGAGAGGTTGCTAGTGCGGAGCAAGTAGAAGAAACCAAGCCACAACCTGACTGCTTTCAAAAAATTGTTAAGGATCATAAAGTAGTTGATGATATTATTGAGGTTGAGCATGTCGACTTCATCATTCCGAGTACATGCCTAAGCCTCCTTCAGTTTTCAAAGTTCTTTGCACCTCAACTATTTCTTAAGAAGCGCATGAAGTTCATCTTGGTTCCATCTCATCCTTGCGTGGTTCTTGACTTTTACAAAACTCGTGGTCGAGTTTTCTCCAACAGGGGGAGAATGATGAGGAGCGGAAATAAAAAATTAAAATATATGTTATTTATTAGTTTATATTTGTTTAGCATAGAGATAAATGATGTATTTATCTATATGTTTTATATGTGGCGATATAGGTTTATTATTTAAGTAGTTTATTTATAATAAAGCCCAACTGTTTACGGGCCTTAGTCCATTAGGTTTATTCCTAGGGTTTAATTTTTCTATATAAGTGATGTAATCCCCAACGTATTACTTACGCTTTGATTAGACATTTTCTTGGGAATATTATTGAATAAATATTATTGGGAATCGTATAATTCATTGCTTATTTAATATTCTGTCTTGCATCATCATGCTTTTACTAGACTAAGCAAGTAGACAAAACAAAGGAAAATATGAGAAATTGCAATTTTTTTTTTTTGCATAATTCAAATTGGAAAAGAGCATGAGTCAAGACAAAAACTCGCTGGTTTTCTACTTAAAACTGAACCAAGTTTATGAAGGAACAAAAGAGAATCCTATAATAATATACAACTTTCAACTTTCCCACCTACAACACGAACAATAGAGCTATTTATTCGACTATTGTAGACAAAAATGATGAAAGGGAAAAGAAATTTAAGAAGACCAGGATGAAGCTAAGAAATTATTAAGCATAGTTATTAATGTCAAGTGACCTACTATTATGTTTGAGATCATGACACGTACTATTACATTCAATTTGAATTATTAAAAGGGATATTCCATTTGGTTCCATTGTACAACTGACTTTTCCATTTGGAACCACTCAAAATTTTTGACTTAGTGGTACCATTATACTTTTGGCTTCATTCACGTAATACCACTCCGTTAACCAAACGTTCGTTGACTGTTAAAATATTATGGGATTTTCCACCTAGTACCGAAATTTTTGACATCTAAGTGGCACCATTCTACTTTAGGCTTCGGCTTCAAAATACCATCATGAGTAAAAAGCACTTCGTGTACTTGAACTTTCACGAAATCTGCACTTGGGATACTAAACTTCAAAAACCCCTACTTGTACTACTACACTTTCAAACTTTTTAAAAAATGTGTACTTCGGTCAATGTCAGCCAACTCCGTTAGTTTAGGTGGGGGTATTTTAGTCTTTTTCTCATCACCTCTCTCCTCCACCCATCTCTTTCACGACCCATCAACTCACCTTCGCTGCTCATTCTTCTCCGCGCCTAACTCCCTTTCATTCGCCCTTAGTCTTTTTCTCATCACCTCTCTCCTCCACCCATCTCTTTCACGACCCATCAACTCACCTTCGCTGCTCATTCTTCTCCGCGCCTAACTCTCTTTCATTCGCCCCCAACACTTCCCACCTTCAACCCATTTCTCACAACTCTGCCCCCCTCAACTCTCCCTTCTCCGTTCAGCCTCCTTCATCTTGCGATCATCCCACCAATTCCCGTCGCCCTTTTCTCCTTCATTTTCCGACCACCAAACCACCGTTGCTCCGCCCTCCCACCTCTTCTCCCCACACCACCGGCTTTCATTCAACCCAACGCCACTAGCCCCCCTTCTATTCCATTCCTTTCACATCTCCTCCCTCCTCACCTGCGAACCACCACCGCGCACAGCCGCACCACCTGCTAATTATCGTCCTCACCACCACCACTGCAACACCATCCCCCTCCACAACAGCCTCCCTTTTCCGCCTCCAACGCAACCGACCCATCACTCCTTCCCTTCTCTTCTTTTTCTTCACCGCCGCTGCTCCATCAAACTCACCCCGCCACACCTCTCTACCTCGACCCACAACACCTCCGTTCTCCCATCTCTCTGTCCACCCTGCATTCTTCCAGTGCCCCTCTGACCATATCTTAAATTGGAGGTTGAAGAAGATGATGAATAGTAGAATTTTGGATACTCAATTGATTAATTATATTCGAAATGATTGTTTTTCCCTTGATAAATTAACGGAGTTAGGCTGACATTGACGGAAGTACAGACTTTGTAAAAAGTTTGAAAGTGTAGTATTACAAGTAGGAGTTTTTGAAGTTTAGTATCCCAAGTGCAGATTTCGTGAAGTTCAAGTACACGAAGTGCTTTTTACTCCTTTTTTAATGAATCTGATGAAACTGTTCAAACTCTTTGATTTTATGCCCCTCGAAATATTGTTGGGCATCCCTTTGCCAACCAAAAGCTGATTTTATGCCCCTCGAAATATTGTTGGGCATCCCTTTGCCAACCAAAAGCCAAGGAATTTGATCAGAATGAACAAATTCATTAGCATAATGGTATTTTGGAGCTGAAGTCGAAAGTAGAATGGTACCACTTAGAAGTCAAAAATTTTGAGTGGTATTAAAAGGAAAATCCCATAATTTTATAACGGTCGACCAACTTCTGGTTAACGGAGTGGTATTATGTGGATGAAACAAAAAATATAATGGTGCCACTTGGAAGTCAAAAACTTCGAGTGGTACCAAATGGAAAAGTCAATTTTATAATGGTACCTAATGGAATATCCCTTATTAAAAAAATTGTTATACCCTGTGTATCTGCGTGTGTACATATTTTAGAATTATATTTAGTTGAAAGAAAAAAAATGAAAGGCTTGAACCGTATTAGCAAGTTGGACCATATAATCAACTCTTGTGCTTTTTGTCAGCTTGAGCCTTTCCGATTTACATGTTATATATATATATATATATATAAATATATATATATATATAAATAAATAAATATATATATATATATATATATATATATATTAATTATAGTGAAGCACCTTATACAACTTCTATTACCAAGGGAACAAAATTTTCTTTGTAGCGTCCACTAGGCACTTTTGATCTAGTTCTCTTCCTAACAATAAGAAATCCAAAGATATTTCACCTTCTATGAAAATTAAAATATTAATTTATAACTTAAGCCTATCAATTAGAGTTTAAGAATGATAAAAATATCTTTCCAAATTTACTAGATTGTATTAGTTTTACATGATATCATGACTTCTCTACTGTAAGATAGCAACACACTGTTCTAAGAGCTCACCCTCTTAGCAATGAGGGTAAAGGAAGGGATACCATTAGCTAATGCCTTTTGGTTACACTACGTTTTGATGTATACTTTTTATAGTATACCTACTTTACATGTCTAGGCAACCTGAATAGATCATCCAAATTGCCTAACAAAAATTAACACCAAACATTCAACTGGGAAAATTTAAAAAAACAAAGGTCAGCATAGTAACAATAAGATGTGAAATTGAAAAGATATTAGTGACGGAACAGATCAAGGTTTGACACTCTTTTCAAGCTTGTTTAGCATTATTACAACTTATTGACTAACCCTGGCTGTTTATTCTTTCTTTGACTGCAATCCCTCATTGTCCATCTGTGCAGTTTTGGGTGGCTCAGCACATGCCTTTAAGACTGCGTCGTTCTACAAGAAGACAGACATTTCAAAATTAAGATTTTTTAAAAAATGACATAAATGTGGTCAACAAGTAATGACAATATGCACAATGATATGTAGAGATTTTGTGTAATACGCTTCTCAATTTCCTAGTGAATCAGGAACATATTTCAGTATGAACAAGTACATGGCAGGAGAACAAAAGTGATCATCAACCTCTTATAAGTTC
The DNA here is from genome assembly GCA_036435485.1 of Saposhnikovia divaricata. NCBI lineage: Eukaryota > Viridiplantae > Streptophyta > Magnoliopsida > Apiales > Apiaceae > Saposhnikovia > Saposhnikovia divaricata. The sequence continues at coordinate 122,411,916 of CM071597.1, read as the reverse complement.
AAAGGAGAGATAAAACAACTTATATAAAGAGCAAGTCAGTAAGGAACTAAGCAACTGATAGAGTCTAGTAGAAGCAACAGGAAAGTTAACCTTGTCTATCCTGATCTCTAATAAATTTGCTTCGCATATTTTATTGCATCTAATTTTATATGTCCAGTAGCTGATTAGTGCAGCTTAACTTTTGGGCTTCATTATATTAATGATGGGTGAGATTTAAGCGAGAAGCGGAGAACAGTGATAACCAAACGTTCTGCCTTAAAAGGCTTAAATGCAAAGCGCTGAAATGTACATCACAACTTAGGAAAAAAACAAGAGCAAAACTTTTAGTTCTTCTCATTTTGAGCCAGACCCTATCATCGATAATTCTCTCATCAAAAACAACCCCCAACAGGTCCCACCAGAAACCACATAAGGCCAACCCCACGAAGGAGACTGAAAGACTAAAACACTCTCCTCGATACAGTCCCTTGGCAAATAAAAACTCCCCAAAAAAGATCTAAGGTCCACCAGTAAAAAAGAACCAGCAAAAGCCCTGAAAGTGAATCAAGTTATATAAACCAGCAAAATGACGAAGTATATAGTAGCTTACTAATGAGGGTTAAGGGGATTGATTACAAAAAAATGATTATTATGGAACAGGTCCGACAAGTCCTCAAAAGGAGGCCATTTCGACAAGTCCCTCAGCAAAGGGCACGAGACCCAACAATATACTGCATATGGAGACCACTAAGAAGTAAGGAGTTAAAAGGATCACAGGTCAAATATATCACATGACCGCACCAACACATGCTCCAGACTCCATTCGACTAAAGAAGAATGAAAATAAGGGAAAACAGAAGAAGGCAAGAGGAGCATGCAAGCAAGCAGTAGGAATAGAATGAAGGGCGGGAGCGGGAGCGGGTCTTGATCAGCACAGGTCCTGAAAAATAAACTGTTACACACACTGAAACTTTTTCCACTTGCTAAAAACACGGTCCCAAAATGACAAGTCCTCTACCATTTCATAATTCCTATATTCTCAACATATTATCACAGCTGACAGCCCAAGTTTGCTGCTTGTATCATGCGGACCACAGGCCCCATACTCACACGGTACTAATACTGTAAGTAACCTATGCACGGATGACCTTATAATAAGAGCCAAGAAGCAAGGATACAAGTGTGCAGTGGGGGGATACTTGGATTATCTGATAATATGGAGGATTCGGGTGCGGGAGAATACGGCATGTATAATAATACAAGAAATACATGTTTAGTGTTGTAAATATTAAAATCTATCAAGAAATCTAAGAAATTTCTGTGGATTGATAGGCATCTAAAACACAAGAATATAAGTGAGAACTTTTGTTGTTGTTGTTGTAGTGAATACGAACTTTACCGTTTTTTTATTCAAGTACAAGTTGTAAAAAGGGAAGTTAAGGTGGAAATTGTGAAAATCTGAGTATGCGAAATGGGCGTACGTACGATTACGGGGATACATTAGGTAATTCATGTATCCCTGCTTTTCAGAATAAGAGTTTTATCAGGTATACCCTTAATAATTACAATATCTCCCCTGTTACAAGTTTCCATCAATCTGTAATTAGTGATGTAGATGACACACCAAAAGGGGTAATGCATATACATTCAGTATGTTTGAAATGGAAACGTGTGCAATTGCTGCAATCAAACTAACCTAAGTCAGCACAGTTAATAAAGTAAAAAGATTCAAACTTGTACATATAAGTAAATGAGAAGAAGCATAAATGTTGTATTATATAATCAAACATACACGGTAGGCATCAACTGATAGAGGAGAGGTGTGTATATATTATTATTTTATTATTATTATTATATTAATTAATACCTGCCAAACACGGAGTATGCGTTTCTTGGCGTTGGCTTTGCGAGTGGTTGTAAGCTTTATTCTCTTCCATAGTAGACCAGATGAGTCGTGCTTCTTCACTATCTCCATCACTCTGCTTCCCCAAAATGCACCCATCCTCTCTTCTCTCTCTCTCAATCTCTCTCTCTCTCTCTCAATCTCCCTTTCCCCTCCCTTGACTGCCTGCATCTTAAACCCCTTTTTAGAGCAGCTTTTCCTACAGGCCCACACTTAAGCTAAGATGACTTATTTATTATTCATTAAAGGCCCATCATCCCCTATGAATACATGCATAGCCCAGTATCGGTCATCTTCCCAGCGAAGCCCAGATTGTCTACCGACGCATAAAAGGCCATCGGCCCTGATTTTAAAATCTGCAGACTTTTCTAATCTAATCAGGATTTTTAATAATTGGATCCATTTTAGCCCATGGGCCAGGACGGAACATTTTTCATTTTATATCTATCTATCTATACTATTATATTAAAGCCGAAAGATTGAAAGTTTGGTCGGGTTTTCGGTTTGTTTATCCTAATTATTAAAATAAATAATGACATAATATAATTAATGGTAATTAGTCATTACCATTTTCACATCTCCTTTTAGATAAAGATATTACCTTTTGTAAAAACATCAATCGTACCATATCTTCAAATCATTAATATTATCAATCGTACCATATCTTCAAATCATTAATATTTCCTTTCTAATTAAAATACGTTATCTTTTTTTTAAAAAAAACTAATCTTACAATCATTAATATATACCCAAAAATATCACACCATATTTTCAATTATTAATAAAATATATTAAAAATCCCTATACGTTGTTTATAATAAGAAAATATTAGTATAATATGTAAATATGGGTATATTAAATTATATTAAATTAAAATTTAAAAAATTATTAGATTGACAATTATATAAAAAAAAAATTGTACTATTAACTAAAATTTAATAAATGCCTAAAATATCTTAATTTTTAATCAATTTAAAAGACGTTTACTTTTAATTGAACATATTATCCTTTATACACACCTAAAATATCGTATCTTCCAATCATTAATATTTCTTTCCTAATTAAAACACGTTACTTTTTAATTTAAATCATAATTTTGCAATCATAATATTCCAATCATTAATATTTCTTTTCTAATTAAATACACTACCTTTTAATTTAAAACATAAATTTACAATCATTAATATATACCCAAAAATATAAAATCATATTACCGTTAGATTTTTAGTCGTTAATAAGAACCGTAAGATGTAATTATAAGGTATATTTAATGATTAAATTACTTTACTAGATATTCAAGGTTCGAATCCCGACATATTTAATTTATAATTTTATTATATAAATTTTAAATCATGCAAATCATTTACTAAATTTACTTCAAATTTTATTAAATTAATATTAAAATAATTTTAAAATTAATGATTATATAAAAACATAATTATAAAATAAAATAAAATTTGTAACATATCAAAAGAAACCCGTGCATCGCACGGGTTATAAGCTAGTACTATTATATTAAAGCTGAAACATTGAAAGTTTTGGTTTTCGGTTTGGTTATCCTATTTATTAAAACAAAGCCGAAACATTGAAAGTTTTGGTTTTCGGTTTGGTTATTTTATTTATTAAAACAAATAATAATATAATATAATTAATGGTAAGTAACCGATTGTCTTTTTCACATTTACTTTTAGTTGAATATATTACCTTTTATATACACCTAAAAAATCAATCGTATCATATCTTTTAATCACAATTAATATTTCTTTCTAATTAAAACATGTTACCATTTTGATTTAAAACTAATCTTATAATCATTAATATATACCCGAAAATATCACACCATATTTTTTAATTATTAATAAAATATATTAAAAATCCGTATACATCGTTTATAATAGGGAAATATTAGTAGAATCCTTAAACATGAGTATATTAAATTATATTACATTAAAATTAATAAAAATATTAAAAATAATGATTATATAGAAACATAATTGTAATATTAAATAAAATTTTTAACATAATAAAAGAAACTTGTGCATCGCACGGGCATTGAAAGTTTGTCGGTTCAATTTTCAACACGATCATCCCAATTATTAAAATAAATAATAAAATATTATAATTAGTGATAATTAGTCGATTTCTTTTTTTTTTTAATTAAAATAGGTTTATTTTTAATTGATTGATGATATTACCTTTTATAAACACCTAAAATATCATATCTTCCAATCAATAATATTTCTTTCTAAATAAAACACGTTAACTTTTATTTTAATATATAATCTTTCAAAAATTAATATATACCCAAAAATATAACATTATATCGTCTAATCACTAATAAAATATAATAAAAATCTTTATACAAATAATGACCGTTAGATTTTTAGTAAAAAATTAGAACCGTTAGATCTAATGATTAGATATATTATATGTTTAAATTAATTTACTAAAATTTCAAAGTTCGAATTCTATCAATGACATATTTTTTTAAAAATTTTATAATATAAGTTTTAAACCACATAATTTTGCAATCATTAATGTATATCCAAAAATATTACACCATTTTGCTATTAAATTTTTATTAATTAATAATAACTGTTAGATATAATTATAAGATATATTTTATTATTAAAGTACCTTACTAAAAATTCAAGTTTTGAAATCCGTCAACGACATATTTAACTTAAAATTCTAATATAAATTTTAAACCATACATATCATTAACTAAATTTATATTAAAATAATATTAAAATAATTTTTAAAAAATAATTATTATATAAAAACATAATTATAGCATAAAATAAAATTTATAACATATTAAAATAAACCCGTGCATTGCACGGGTTATAAGCTAGTACTATTATATTAAAACCGAAACATTAAAAGTTTTGGTTTTCGGTTTGGTTATCCCATTTATTAAAATAAATAATAACATAATATAATTAATATTAATTAACCGATTGCCTTTTTCACATTTACTTTTAGTTGAATATATTGCCTTTTATAAACATCTAAAAAATCAATCGTAACATATCTTTCAATCATTAATATTTTCTTTCTAATTGAAACATGTTATCATTTTGATTTAAAACTAATCTTATAATCATTAATATATACCCGAAAGTATCACACCATATTTTTTAATTATTAATAAAATATATTAAAAATTCGTATACATTGTTTATAATAGGGAAACGTTAGTATAATCCGTAAACATAAGTATATTAAATTATATTAAATTAAAATTAAAAAAATATTAAAAATAATGATTATATAAAAAAATAATTGTAATATTAAATAAAAATATTATACTATTATATTAAAGCCAAAACATTAAAAGTTTTGGTTTTCGGTTTGGTTATCCTATTTATTAAAATAAATAATAACATAATATAATTAATGGTAATTAACCGATTGCCTTTTTCATATTTACTTTTAGTTGAATATATTGCCATTTATAAACGCCTAAAAAATCAATCGTATCATATCTTTCAATCATTAATATTTTCTTTCTAATTAAAACATGTTACCATTTTGATTAAAAACTAATCTTATAATCATTAATATATACCCGAAAATATCACATCATATTTTTTTAATTATTAATAAAGTATATTAAAAATCCATATAAGTAGTTTATAATAGGGAAACATTAGGATAATACGTAAACATGAGTATATTAAATTATATTAAATTAAAATTAAAAAATATTAAAAATAATGATTATATAAAAACATAATTGTAATATTAAATAAAATTTATAACATAATAAAAGAAACCCGTACATCACACGGGTATTGAAAGTTTATCAGTTCGATTTTCAGAACGGTCATCCTAATTATTAAAATAAATAGTAAAATAATATAATTAGTGATAATTAGCCGATTGCCTTTTTTTAATTAAAAGAGGTTTACTTTTAATTTATTGATGATATTACCTTTTATAAATACCTAAAATATCGTATCTTCCAATCAATAATATTTCTTTCTAAATAAAACACGTTAACTTTTATTTTAAGATATAATCTTACAATAATTAATATATACCCAAAAATATAGCACTATATCGTCTAATCACTAACAAAATATATTACAAATCTGTATACAACGAATAATGACCGTTAGATTTTTAGTAAAAAATCAGAACCGTTAGATTTAATGACTAGATATATTATATGTTTAAATTAATTTACTAAAATTTCAAGGTTCGAATTCTGTCAACGATATATTTAAAAAAAAAATTATGATATAAGTTTTAAACCACATTATTTTGCAATCATTACTGTATACCCAAAAATATTACACCATTTTGCTGTTAGATTTTTAGTAATTAATAAGAACCGTTAGATGTAATTATAAGGTATATTTTATGATTAAAGTACTTTACTAAAAATTCAAGTTTCGAATCCCGTCAACGACATATTTAACTTAAAATTCTAATATAAATTTTAAATTATGCATATCATTAACTAAATTTATATTAAATTTTTTTTGAAGAAAACTAAATTTATATTAAATTATATTTAAATAATTTTTAAATAATTTTACAAAATAATGATTATATAAAACATAATTATAGCATAAAATCAAATTTGTAACATATTAAAAGAAAACCCGTGCGATGCACGGGTTATAAGCTAGTTACATTCTAATTACTAACTAGTCTTTTTTTCCACAACTTATAGAAAAATAAACTTTGGAAATTAAATAAAACTAGCATGAAAGCCCGTGCAAAGCACGGGCACCATTTAAATTCATAAAATGTTGTTGTTTTTATTTTTTTAAATAGATGATTTCTAATTTTTGAAACACTACACATCATTAGTGTGGTATTTTTTATGGATAATAGTAATAACTCCAATTCCTTACCCAAAGTTCATATATGATTATAACATACAATCACATCTAACAATTTAAAAAACATAACTTGGAATGATTAAACACTACGTAATTTAAAAATCTAATCATGAGTCAGTAGACTCACGTGTTTATATATAGATAAGTGCTAAATAAGATTTTTATAGATATGAGAATCAAAAACTAATCATAACCACACATTCAAATCTAATTTACATCTCAACCTTCAACAACATCAGCTCATATGCCCCTTCCATTTCCACGACCTTAGACACCATCACTTGCTTTATACCGTCGTTATCACCACCTCATTCCATTTGTCATCATCGTTCATGATATACACACACATATGTATAATGTGTGTGAATGGGTGAGAGAGAGGGAGTGTGTGTATATACCATCATCATTCTGCGATCTTTTGTTGTCACCAAATCGACCACCACTTCGAAAGTAACTGATGAACATGTTTGTCACGAATTCCAGTCACATTCCTGACCACACCTTTACTAATTCATTCATCCCTCTCTCAATAGATCTAAGTTTGTAACGTCGATCGATGACATTTTTACTCAATTTACTACCGTCAACACCATTACCAATAACTTCAAATTTTTACACAATTCTAAATCTGGAATATTCTTGAAATTTGCGTTCAAATTTTTTAGTGATGTACGTTTAAGTTTTGGTAACTTTAGTTGAATTCCTAGTGATTTTGCTTTGATATTGGTGATTTTGGTGGTGTAAGTGGTGGTGTTCATGTTGTGACAGATAAATTCTGGTAATTTTGGTAGTGGTGCATGTCGTGGTCGTGGTAGTGGTGGTGTGGAAGTGGTCATGTGACAGTGATTTAATATTCTTGTAATTTATATTAAAATTAACTAAAATTTTGGTTTGTATTCATGTACATTGTGCTATATTATTTACTAAGTATCATATTTCAATAATACAGTTAGACATTTTTAATCTATTATTTTTAAAAGAGTATCTATAATCTATTTTTTAATAAATATTTTTGACCAAACTATGTGTTTTATCTAAAAGTTTATCTAATATATAATATGAAGTTTAAATCTGATCATCTGCAATAATTTTTGTTTTGTTTTCCTTAATTTTTTTTTCCTAGTCTATCAAAATATTTTGCCCAATAGTAATGAGAGTGGGGTGTAATCGAGTCGAGTCGTACATTGCCACACTCGAGCTTAAACACGGCTAAAAAGTTCCGTCGAGCTTGAACTCGAGCTCAAGTTCAAATGGTCCTTTAATTTTAACCTCGAAACTTGACTCATAAACCTTGAAATCTCGAATCGATTTAACCTATTGTGAAAAAAGTTTAAATATAAACGATTCGACTTATGTTCGACATGGGTTTAACTTTATAAAATATTGAATATTTACATTGAAAGATATTTATAATATTTAAAAATTTTAAATATTAAAAGTCCGATTAGTTTCGCGAACCTCAAGAATCGAGTAATTTAAAACTTGAACTTTGCTCGGTAAAGCTCCGATTAGTCCGATGAACAATTCGGCTCGGGTTTGACTATAAATTATATGAATTAGTAGAAATATTGAACATTATAACAAATGAGTTCTTGGAGTATGTATTTAATGAGTTATAAAAAAGTTATAAAAACTTCTTTGGGGTAATGGTTGAAGATGTGAAAATAATCCCGTCTTTACATGTTTGAATATGAACAATTCGGCTCGGGTTTCACTATAAAATATATGAATTAATAGAAATATTGAATATTATAATAAATGAGTTCTTGGAGTACGTATTTAATGAGTTATAAAAAGGTTCTAAAAACTTCTTTGGTGTAGTGGTTAGAGATGTGTAAATGATCCTTTCTTTACATAAAGGTCATGGTAGGGCTGAGCAAAACCGAACCGAAACCGAAAAACCGAATCGAAATGTTGAATTTCGGTTCGGTTTGGATTGCATTTTTCTGAAAATTTCGGTTATTCGGTTTTTCGGTTTAAACCGAAATTTATTTCGGTTTGGTTCGGTTTTTTTTTTAAAACTTCGGTTCAAACCGAAATAACCGAATTATATATATATTTTATTTATATTATATATGTATATATTTATATTTTATATATATGCATGATTTAATTATTTCAAAATTAAGTTTAAATATTTAAATTGATAGTTTGTGTTTTATTTTGTTTTAATTGTTACATATTTTAATATAGTTGCTATTAAAATTAATTTTAAAATTAAAAAAAATAATATTATATATAATTTTTTTTAAATCGGTTCGGTTCGGTTTTGACAAAATATTTCGGTTCGGTTTTTCGGTTTTTCGGTTCGGTTTCTACGGATAAATCGGTTCGGTTCGGTTTGGTAAAAATCGGATTTCGGTTATTCGGTTTTTGTTATTCGGTTCGGTTAAAAACCGAACCGACCGAATGATCACCCCTACATGGATTCAATTCTCATATCAATTTTTTTTAATATTATATATAATGGAAGGGCAAATTAGTAAATTACTAAATAGGCTTGAAAGGCCTTGTTAGCCTATAATACATATAAAGGATTCCTAGATGATAATATTTTACCATCAAAAACGAATTTGAACAATTAAAGAATACACAATATATCATAAGTTCATTATGAATAGTTGAACCATTAGAAGGCATAATATAGAATTACCATCACATCCTTACCCTCATTTCACATAACATGGATCATAATAATAGGTACTTCCAATTTTATTTTGGGAGTAGACTTGTAATAGTTTTATAAGTAGATAATATTTTAAATAAAAAAACATTAATGACACATTCATAATTTAATTTAATTTGTATGTATAATATTTGATATGAGCTAAAAATAAGCCCTAACTACACAATTAATGATGCATTAATTGAACCCAGTACAAAGCCCATTAATGAGGCCCAAAACCATAATTCAATATTAATTTCGTAACTAATATTAAGGGTGATTAACAGCTCAGTAATAAGAGTCAAATAAGGATATTACTCCTACAAGAAGTAACCCCCAAGGCACCTAATTCAACATGGAAACAGACTCTTGTAGGAGTTTAGAACCTTCTTCAAGGAGGTGGCTTGTCCATCAAGTCTCCTAACCCTACTCTAAATCTTAGGCTTCCGACGCCTATATAAGGGCCTGACCCCTCATTCTCATAACTACGTTTTTGGGTTTATTCTCAACTTTAAGATACGTATGCATCTTGTGAGTACCCGAATTAAGTCACGAAACATAAGCGCAACGATTAAAGCACGAAACTCACGAACCCTAGCATTGAATATACATAAACCTTAGACGTAATCTCAAACCATGGTTTTTGTTTCATAGCATTTGGCACCGTCTGTGGGAAACCACATCAACCATGGTTCGAACACGAAGAACAACACCAGCCTCAACTGAGGCTACCACCGTTACATTTGCTCTGCCCGTTGTCACTGAACAAGGGTATGTACCCCCATTAACAAAAGCAACCACTCAACCTCAAGTTTCTCAACCTATAGGGACAACTCCCCATGCTGAGAGAACTCTACCCGTGGTTGTCCATCCAAACCAGGAGACCAACCCTCTTCAGATGGTGGTCTCTCCTCTTGTCAATCGTCCACTACCTCCGGGAGCATAGATCTCCACCACAGATCTCCCCACAAGCACAAATCCGACATATGGCTTGCCTAATTACCCCCGAATACTCGAGGTGTTGGACCAAGTGGCCATGTCCTGCAGATACATGAGTCATACCACCCTCCTTACATTAGGGGCTTGAGCCCTGATCAAGGATATTATGACTATTCCGGTCCTTATACTGATGATTATTCATCTAAGGATGACGATCGAGATCAATCCTCGAGGAGGAGACGTCCAAGCAAGGAGGACTCGAAGAATCCATGATGGACCACCGATAACAGCCATGGAAAGAATCAAATCCCATGAGGAAGAGATTCGGAGGCTGAAGAAAGACATAGCCAGAGAGCAACAAAGGCAGAATTAGAATCAGAATTGACCTCCTCCGAATTCAGGAGAGATTATGAATAGGATAGGATAAGAATGGTAAATAAAGAAAACTTTTAATATAATATGATTGGTCTAAAAATTATGAATGATCTTTGATTGGTCCTAAAATAATTCATAATTTTATGATAGGCTAACTACATCTAACTGTATAGCTGGTCCTTTATTATAATACCTGAGTCTACTCAGCTATACAGCTAGATGTAGTTAGCCAATCAAAAAATTATGAATTATTTTAGGACCGATCAAAGTTCATTCCTAATTTTTAGACCAATCATATTATATTAAAAGTTTTTCTTACCATCTTATCCTATTCAACTAACCATGGTTAGTGTTAGTTAACATTTAAATTAAATAAAGAGAGATTTTTATTGAAAAAATAAAGCAAAATCAAGGAAAACAATAAAAGGGGGCTTATCATCAACCAAAACTGATGTCTGACCCTAAACTTTAGTTTTATTTTTTGGGAGAGGGGGGGAGAGAGAAACGACTACAGTCTTCGTTATAAAAATTAATATTGTTGATAACTAGATAGGCCTTACATAAAATTATATATTGTTCTAATAAAAGGCGCCCTTTTTAATTTTGTACTAGCTTATATCCCGTGCGATGCACAGATTTCTTTTCATATCTAATAAATTTTATTTTATATTACAATTACATTTTTATATAATCATTTTTTACAATTTTTATTTTTATTTTAATTTAAATGATTTAATATAAATTTAATTAATGATATACATGGTTTAAAACTTATATTATAAAATTTTAAAATAAATATGTCGTTGATGGGGTTCGAACCTTGAAATTTTAGTAAATTAATTTAATTATATAATATATTACTAAAATCTAATAGGCATTATTTTACTAAATATCTAACGGTCATTATTAAAAATCTAACGGTCATAATTCGTAGTATATGGATTTCTATTATATTTTGTTAGTGATTAAAAGATATGTCGTGTGATATCTTTGGGTATATATTGACTATTGCAAGAATATGTTTTAAATTAAAAGTTAACGTGTTTTAATTAAAAAAGAAATATTATTGATTGGAAGGTATGATAAGTGTTTATAAAAAAAGTAATATCATTAATAAAAATTAAACATTTTTAATAATAAAAAAAAAGCAATCGGCTAATTGTCATACATTATATTATTTTATTATTTATTTTAATAATTGGGATGACCGTGCCGAAAATCGAACCGACAAACTTTCAATACCCGGGCGATGCACAGATTTCTTTTATTATGTTATAAATTTTATTTAATATTACAATTATGTTTACATATAATCATTATTTTTAATAATTTTTTATTTTTAATTTAATATAATTTAATATACTCATGTTTATGGATTATACTAATGTTTCCTTATTTTAAACAACGTATATAAATTTTTAATATATTTTATTAATAATTAAAAAATATGGTGTGATATTTTCGGGTATATATTAATGATTGTAAGATTAGTTTTAAATAAAAAAGGTAACGTGTTTTAATTCGAAACGAAATATTAATGATTAGAAGATATGATATGATTGATGTTTTTAGGTCTTTATAAAAGGTAATATGTTCAACTAAAAATAAATGTGAAAAAGGTAATCGATTAATTACCATTAATTTTTATTTAATATTAAAATTATGTTTTTACATGATCTTTCTTTTTAATTTTAATTTAATATAAGATAATATACTCATGTATACGAATTATACTAATGTTTCCTTATTATAAACAATGTATACAGATTTTTATTATATTTTATTAATAATTGAAAATTGTGGTGTGATATTTTCAGGTATACATTTTAGTAAATTAATTTAACCATGTATTATATCTATCATTAGATCTAACGGTTCTGATTTTTAACTAAAAATCTAACGGTCATTATTCGTAGCATACGGATTTCTACTATATTTTGTTAGTGATTAGAAGATATTGTGTGATATTTTTGGATATCTATATTAGTTATTGCAAGATTATGTTTTAAGTTAAAAGTTAACGTGTTTTAATTAGAAAAAAAATATTATTGATTGGAAGATATGATATTTTAGGTGTTTATAAAAAGTAGCTAACGTTCTACCCGTGCTACGCACCGAATGGTAAAATTTATTAATTAATTAATATAAATATATTATTTTAAACATTATTTAGAAAATAAAAGATAATTTGATTAGAATGTAGTTAATTTAAGTGCAAAATTACTTATTCATCAATTTATACCAATTGCATTAATATTAATATTATCGAATAATTATCATAACATTCATATCCCCCGCTAAATGTTCTAAGCCCCTCTTCATTGTTTTATTTAATTTTTTTTTAATTTGATTTCTCACATTTTTTAGAATCTTTCTATGAAGTTCATAAGTTTTTTTACCCATATTTTAAGTTTTACCCTTTTGAAAATTTGGTATATTTAAATGTGCAGTACTGTAGGTTTTTATAAATTTCATTATAGTAATTCGTTAAAAAAAAAGTTATGAATCACGATCAATTTTTCAAATATATATTTAAAATTCACAAACACTATAAACCATTAGATTGTCTCTCAAAAAAAGGTTACATGTTTGAGCGATATGAGAAAGGATATCTATCGTGCAAGATCCATTAAATGAATGTAGATATGTTGAAGAAAACTTTCATCGAATCTAGTTTTCGATGTGTTTATAATTTTGCAAATTGTGTATTCTTTTATTAGTGAATTGATTTACTGTTTAAAAATAAACATTATCAATCAACCAAACATATCCAATATATCTCGTTCTTAGAGTAAGATATGACTGTTAGAGTTTTTGGTGATTGCCCTCGGCTTGTTTTTAATGACAACTTAAAATTTGTATATTCATTTTGGGAGTTTGTATGTTAAATTTTTTATTTTTTTCTATTAGAATATGGTGTATTAAATATTAGTTTTCTTTTACTCATCAATAGGAATGATAAAATTAATTCGATCTGATGTTACCCAATCTAAAACCCAAAATTTTGGTTATACAGAACCCAAAATTTTGGAATATTTAAATTTTCAACCTGAAATAGTTTCGATTTGGATTTGGATTTCAATTGTACCGAACCGAACCGATCCGATCCGAAATCCGAAACCCGATCCAATATCGAAACCCGATACATTAATAATATAATATCATAATTTGAAATTATTATATGTAATATTTTATATATAAGACGAATAATTTATTTATTATTATTCAAATATTTCATTAGAAATAGTCAGTACTAATTTACTAATTAGAACTTCTATTTCTCAGTCTAAAGTTTTATTTAAATATTTAAGATGTAATTTTCTTTAATTTACATAAAATTTTCATTCGTATTGTATACGAAGAATGATTTTTTTAACATATTTTAAATTTTACTTAGTATTTCAGTTCAAATCGTACAATAGGTTACATTTAACTACTTACCTAATTTAATCATTTTAATTTTTAAGTATTTTATAAATATAATAAATATTGTTTGCGTGTAGCAATTTTTTAAATTTGACTACATTATTACTAATTTTGGATAGACGAAAAAATCCGATTTTATTCGAAACCCGACGGATTTGGTTTTGGATGTTGAGTTTTGGGTTTAAATTTATTTTTGAAACCCGAAAATATTTGGATATGGGTTTGGATTTTACAAAACTCACACTATTTTATATGTGTACTTATAATTTAATTATCGGGTTAGAAAATATGAAATTCATTTTTCTTTAATTGTGAGTATATATCTTAGAAGAAAGTCTTACGTGTAGACCTGACAAATCGTTTGTGTTGTGTACATTAATTCGTGATGTGTGTCATTTGGGTCTTTGTTCGCACTAAATCACGCAAGCGTATGCGGTCACAAGTAATATAAGATTAAGTAGAGTTCGTTCCCACAAAGACTGGTGTATTTCAGATTATGCACTTATGCAACAATGTATGATTATTATTCACTACTAAGACAAGTATCAAAGTTGTGTTTTGTTTAACTAAATTAACTAACAAGCAATTTAACAATACTAAGAATTAATTAACTAATGAGATTAAATTCGAATTACTTATGAGAGATAAAACATGGGATTCTAACTTCATTAAATACTTCGGTTAGAGTTGATGCCTTTAATCAATGTATGTGATGGTATTGACAACTAATCAGACAACACGAAATTAGTACACGCTACCTTTCGGCATACATTTACCAAACCACTCAACATCCACAAAACAGATAGAAGCTGGGCAGACACCAATTATGTTTAGACCCTATATGTTTATAAGATTTAAAAACATAACGGTTTAAGAACAAGTTATCCTTTGAGATTACATAGGGCTGCGTAAGATGGTTAAAATTACACTACGAATCGTGCATGTCAAAACATCCATAAACCTATGCTAGCATGACAAGTTCTAAATCTCTATATCCACTTTCGCATTCAATAGAGATTAACAATACAACTTAGATGTTAGCTACGCATCCAAGAATAATAAGCACAACCATACGAGGAAATCAATAAGTCATCACACACAAATCTTTAAGCAATCTAACTACTAAACTCCATAAATAAATCCGTTAGGATCTCATGACAACGATTAGTTCATAATTGAATGGCTCATCATCATGGGATCTAATGATAACATGATAATAAAGAAGATCTGAATAAAAACAATAGTGTTAGAGTAATAAGGTTTAGAAAACAAATCCAAAACGAGATCCAAAGTATCGCCTAACTAGAAGAATACAAAAGAAGTAAATCTAGTTCTCCAATAGTTGTCACGTGCTTCGGTGAATCCTTCACCTAATCTTGTTCTCCTGGCTCTCTCTGATGAATACATGTGTTTATATAGCCCTTCTATGCCTTAGCCAGCAAGAAATTCCAAATTAGAGTTAAAACAAGGTATACATGGGTGGAATTTCTAGCATCAAAGGATGAGGCTCCAAAAGTGATCATTGAGCACATAAAGAAAATTGATAAGGAAGCAAAGGCCAACAATGCAAGTGTGATTGCATTGAGAAGTGATAATGGAACAGAGTTCAGAAATGCTTTACTTGAAGCATTTTGCAAAGAGAATGACATTTCTCAACAATTCTCAGCTCCAAGGACTCCACAACAAAATGAATTTGTTGAGAGAAATAATAGAACTCTGATTGAAACTGCTAGAACAATGTTACTTGATGCAAAGATGCCTACATGTTTTTGGACTGAGGCTGTGAGCACTGCATGCTATATCCAGAACAGAACCCTCATCAACAAAAACACTGGAAAACACCTTACAATTTGATGACTGGAAAGAAGCCTACTCTAAAGTATGTTCATAATTTTGGAAGCAAATGCTTTGTGTTGAAAGATAATTTAGAATATGTTGGGAAGTTTGATGCAAAGGCATTTGAGGGAATTTTTCTTGGCTATTCTATGGAAAGAATTGCATACAAAGTTTATGTCATCAGTCAAAAGAAAGTTATGGAAAACACATATGTGACTTTTGATGACAGCGAACTACCTGGATTAGAAGAAGCCAGTGATGAAGATAAACATCCATTAAGGTTTGAAAATCTAGATGATTCTTATGAAGAGATTGAAACAGAAGTTGAGACTACAATTCAATAAATTCCAGTGAATGATGAAGCAAGAGAAGAATTTATGCCAATCAACAGTGAAGAGACAAGCGTCCAAGACACACCTGTGAATAGTGGCAACTTCATAGGGGGAAGAAATGAAAATGATCATGACTTGGATGATGAAGCAACCTCAAGGTTGAGAAATCAGACTGAGCATTCAAGAAAATGGGATAGATCACACACTGCAGAGCAAATTATTGGAGATCCAAATGCAGGAGTGAGGACTAGGAGAGCAACTCAAAATGAGTGTCTCTATGGTTGCTTTCTATCTCAGATTGAGCCTAAGAAACTTGATGATGCACTGTTGGATCTAGATTGGATTATTTCTATGCAAGAGGAGCTGAATCAATTTGAAAGAAACAAAGTATGGGAACTTGTGCCTGCACCAAAGAACAGAACCATAGTTGGAACAAAATGGGTTCTGAAAAATAAGATGGATGAAGATGGTGTAATTGTAAGAAACAAAGCAAGGTTGGTTGCAAAAGGATACTATCAACAAGAAGGCATTGATTATGATGAGACATTTGCCCCTGTTGCTAGATTGGAAGCCATCAGAATATTCTTGGCATTTGCTGCCCATTCAAATTTTAAAGTCTATCAAATGGATGTCAAGAGTGCATTTCTGAATGGAGAGTTGGAAGAAGAGGTATATGTGCAACAACCATCTGGCTTTGAGGATCCACATTTCCCAGAATTTGTCTACAGATTGCTTAAGGCATTGTATGGACTTAAGCAGGCTCCAAGGGCATGGTATGACACTTTATCACAATTTCTTCTTGAAAATCAATTCAATAGAGGCACATTGGACAAGACACTGTTTTACAAGAAGCATGGTGATGATATTATCCTAGTTCAGATCTATGTGGATGATATCATATTTGGCTCTAAAAATGAGAAGTTGTGTGAGAAATTCTCTAAGCTCATGCAGAGCAGGTATGAGATGAGCATGATGGGAGAGTTGACATTCTTTCTAGGGTTACAAGTTAGTCAAAGGAAGGATGGTATCTTTGTCATTCAAACCAAGTACATCAAGGATTTATTGAAGAAGTTTTACTTAGAAGACTGCTCACCTGTTAAGACACCCATGGCCACTGCCACCAAATTGGATGAAGATGCTAAGGGCAAGAAGGTAGATATCTCAGTCTACAGAGGCATGATTGGTTCTCTACTCTATCTCACTGCAAGTAGGCTAGACATCATGTTTGCTACATGTCTGTGTGCAAGGTTTCAGTCAAATCCAAAGGAATCACATATGATTGCTATTAAAAGGATCTTTAGATATCTGAAGGGCACTCCAAACTTCGGTTTATGGTATCCTAAGGACACAGGGTTTAATCTGGTTGGTTATTTTGAGGCTGATTATGCTGGATGCAGAGTGGATAGGAAAAACACCTCAGGTAGCTGCCAGTTTCTTGGACAAAGGTTACTCTATTGGTACAGCAAGAAACAACAATCTGTGTCAACTTCCACATCTGAGGCTGAATACATAGTTGATGGAAGTTGCTGTGCTCAAGTGCTTTGGATTAGAAATCAACTTAGAGATTATGGACTTGTGTTGGAAAGAATTCCAATCATGTGTGACAACACAAGTGCAATCTCTATAGTTGCCAATCCTGTCAATCATTCTAGAACAAAGCACATTGACATCAGATATCATTTCATTAGGGATCATACAACTAATGGAACCATTGAGTTGCATTATGTCTCCACAGATAAACAATTAGCTGATATATTCACTAAGCCATTGGATGAAGCCACCTTCACAAGGTTGGTTAGTGAGATTGGAATGCTGAATTCTTCAGAATCTGGCTAAGTGAAAATGTCAACTAGATTGTTGCAGCAGTAAACACTTACTTTATCTAAATGCTCAATATTTTTGAGGTAAGTGTTGGTTGAAATATGATTTATAAATATTTCAAATCTGTTGCATATGTTAAAAAATCATATTATATCAACTTGATATTTCTATGAAATTTTGAGAAAATCACTATTTAATTTGTTAGAATATTCTTCATTGAATATGTCTGGTGAATTTTTAAAAGATAGTGAAAATTGAATTTTTATGAGTGAAAAGAATATTTCGATAAGCCAGACTTCTCTAATGATTCACTGCGCGACTTCTCTAACAAATCTCTTTGGAGCACTCTCGAGTTCTCGAACAGAGCCTTTTGGAGATATCGAACAGAGGCATGCTTGACTTCTCGAATATGGTAATTGAGTTCTCTAATGACTGAGTTCTCGAATACTGTATTTGAGTTCTCGAATCATTTGAAAAGGCTGAACTCTCGCCGAATTTCAACCGTTTTTGGATTTTTGTCTAAAATTTTAATTCACTCATAAAAACATATTTTATTTAATTTAGAATTACTTCTAAGTTCGATAAACTGCCAGCTGTGAGTTACAAACTGCTTGAGATATCGATTAAGCCTTTCTTGACTTATCGAATAGTTGATTTCTACTTCTCGAATGCTTGACTTGTCGATACAAAACATATATCTAATCGACAATTCAAGTACTTCATACTTATACAATTCTACATCTATTCGATTCATTTCATTCGATTTCTCAAGCATCTAAAGTTCCAAAACCCCTGAAAACCCTAATCTCAAAAAGCCAAATTTCTTCTCGACCTTCATTTTCTTCTCTCTTTTCTTTGTATCAATGGCAACCGTGAAATTCAACACCAACTTCATCGCTCTCTCAAGTGATGTCGAAGATCCAAATGCCAATTACAAGTGTTTTGTCAAGTGGATGTCTGAATCGTATATCAAAGGAGCACTTACGACCAACCCAACTCTATATCTAGACATTCTAGAATAGTTTTGGAGCACTGCAGTTACTGAAACTGTTGCTCTTGAAGATGGTAGTCTGGGCTATGTCATAAACTGCAAGGTTCTGGGTAAAGAGTTCAACATCACCTCTGAGGACATGAGCAAGGCCTTGGATCTTCACCAGAATGAATATAACTATCTAGTAATAGATGATCAATTGGTGGAGTTCTTTGACCTAATAAGGTACTCAGACACTATCAAGGTTGGAAGCCTGAAAAGGGTGCATCTGAGGAAAGAGTGGAGTTATGTGTTTGCCACACTCCTGCACGTATTCAGTGGAAGGAAATCCAGTTATGACCAATTGAGTGCACCTGTTCAACAGATAGGGTACTCATTGGCCTTTGACAGAAAGATAGATGTTGGAAAGCTCATAATGCAGGAGCTCTATGGGAAACTTGGTAAGAACACTACCAAGAGAGGTAATGATATTTTCTTTCCCAGATTCATTCAGTCTGTACTTAATTACTTAGATAAGAAATTGTCTGATTTACTTGGTTTAGATAAAACTAGAATAGGCTACTCTAGGTCCATGACCAAACTCATTTTTGGTAATTTGGACACTAGGAATGATGTGGATGTTAGACTTGTAATAAACCCTCATATGTAGAGGTTATTTGAGTCTTACCCCCACAACATGCCAATATTTGCCTCCAAATCTGAGTTATCTAGTCCCAGGCAAGTTGAACAAAATGCTAACCCTGGGCCTGCTAACGAATCCCCTCAAACAAACACTATACCAAACACAGAGCTAACTGCATCACTCTCTCAACAGGGTGATGTTAGTAAAAAGAAGAGAAATGAGATAGCCTTTGAACCCTTGGAAATGCTAATAGAAGAAGCATTGAATGCTGAATTAGGCTTAGAAAGTGAGGCACCTGTGTCACCTTTGAAGAAGCCAAAGAAGAAGAAAGCAAAGAAAACCACCTCTTCAGTCACTCAAATGGCTGAAGTTGTAAAATCAGGGGCAAACAGCTCACTAGATGTACTCTCTCAACATGGTGCATCTATAGAATCAAGCATTCTACCCAATGCACAATCTTGTATGGAGTTTGCATAAAGGAGTGATAAGGATGGCACTACACTGAGTGGAGAGCACATCACACTTAAAACTCTCTCTATTTCTCAGGGGGAGTTGCCAAAATCTACTCCAAAAGACACTTCTCTTCCAGAATCTAATATTGAAATTTCTTTGGAGCCTGCAACTCAAGCAATTGAGGAGCAAGGCATTGATCACGAAGAATCCTTTTCTCTTGGTGAGCCAATGGATTCAAGTGACTTAGTGCATGACACTTTGCTCAGCACCCAGGAACCACATTTAGATGGTGAGGGAATGCAAGCTGGGGCATATCCTAATGGCACCATCACAAACACAGAGGATTCACTAGTTTTCACTAGAGACTCTGTGCCTGTGTCAACTACTGTTGTAACCCATCCCACTTTTATGGAGACAACAGTAGTAGAGTCTTTCCATCCGGTTACAGAAGTTGCATCTGTAACTGAGGAGTCTAGCTTGCCTAGCTCTAACTTCATGTCCCAATGGCTGAAGCCTATGCAACATGACAGTTGTAAGAACCCAAATTTTCGGTAGAATTAAAACTTTTTATTATGTACTGAGGTAATGGTGAATAGTGATTACGACTACGATGTAACGATTGAGATAATGAATGAAAGGAATAGATTTGGATTCAAATGTTTATATGTCATGAAGAATACTATTGGTTGACACTTTAGATAAGAATTATCTATCTCCTAGGGAATTGAGATTTGATAATTCTAAAGGAGAAGATTATTCTTATGTCATCCAAATCGATATCTGTTATTGGTCCAGTGGGTCCGTAAAAAGGTTAAGGAACGATCGAAAGAGATCAGGGACAATTGTACAACCCTAAGAGGATGAGTAAAGAAAAATGGATGAATAGTGATTTTGGTGGACATATGAATATTATTAGACGACGCGATATATAAGTATCCGGAACGAAATTCTGAGTTCGTATTAGTGATCCAGGGCGAAAAAGAGTGTATGTAAAAGCTGTCGGATTCTGAAAAACAGCACTTTTATTTTCCCCGAGATTTCCCTGGACACTGAAAGACTTAAGGAATTATTGAAAAGATTTAAGGAATATGGATTCAAGAATTATTAAAGAGAATTGAGAATGATAGTATAAATATTAAGACGGTTTCCGGTAAAACCCTAACTAGAAACGAATGAGTTATTCCTCCGAACGATCAAAGAATTGAGCAATAACCGGACAAAGAAACAATCAGGGAGCCAAGCTACATGCATGTACAAGTGGATATGATCAAGTAACCAAGCTAGTTACAATGCTAACTAGCAAGATTATAAACAAGCCAAATGATACAAGATTATATCACTTAACACACCACTTGGCCACTTTGTTCTTGCATCATCCATGACCTACTAACTTTAATAAAGCTACTTTATGACCAAGATATTATCTTAACATATCAATAATTCATTTGTGCAAGAGAACCAAGCAAGAGAAGCAAGCCACCAAGCCATTCTCTCCATTCCTTTCCATTCGACCTCCCTCCTAATTCAAAAACAAAAATCAACCTTCCAACCATTTTTTGATCTCCAAATTTTTATGGTAGATCTTATATTTCATAAAAATGATACCCTAGAAATTTTAGCCTCAAACACCACTTTTTCCATTTTCAATAAAATCATCAAAGTCTAGGGTGAATAGTAACTTTCAAGAACAAATCTTGGTTTTCTTGATTTCTTGGATGATCTAAGCTTGGTTAAGGATATACAAGGACTATAAAAGGCTTAGCAAGGTCTTTACCCACTCCATGGAAGGTATTTCTCACCAAAACCCTAGCTCTTACTTTGAGTTTAATGATGTTCTTGATGAGTTTTTAGATTAGTATGATTATGGTGATGATTAAAGCATGCTTATGTAGTGATTTGTTGATATAAGAGGATAAAATAGTTTAGATGAATGGAAAGGCATTGCTTGGCCTTAGTTCATGGTTAAATAACATGTATATGTTGTTTGGAGTGGAAACTATGATTATTGGAAAGTTTGAAATTTGGAAATATTCGATTTATAGCCGTCGTAATGCCCGATTTTCGATAACCTTAAAGAATTCGTGCATCACAGTAGGGTTAATTGTCTTAACTGGTTATGAACATGACATGTCCTCGTAGATCTCGAGTCATAGATCGTTTTGGCGAAAGAATCGAAACATTCCGACTTACGGTTTAGGAGTTATGGTCAAATTACTAAAATTGGTTCGAAACCGTAAGTAAAAGTTCGTAACTTCAATTGAACCCTCTTAAAGCATGTTAATCAGTGGCGAATCTTGGTAAATAAATACTAGAGGTCATAAGGAAGGTATGATAGAAAACCACATGTCAAACGGATCGTTTTCCGATGTTATAAAAATGTTTGAATCAAGGTTAAACGCGAACGAACCCCTTAAAAGTATAACTTTGGTTATAACTTAGAAAACGAACGATAAAACTCGAGGTATAATCTCGGTTCGTAATCGATCGACTTTAGAACTTATACGACCTAAGTATATACCAAGTGTGGGTATGATGACATGTCTTAATAACGAACAAATGTCAGATCGTATCGGTGATAAAAAGAGTTACACTAAAAGGTGTATAACGAGATAATTCGAAAACGTGTTTCGACTTAAGTGAAGTTTATACTTAGACTTTTAAAAGGTGTTAAGTGGTTAATCTCGAATGTTCTGATTGTTTATAGATCATCGAGTAGACCCAGGACACGCTATCTCTACCCACACCCGATTACCAGGCAAGTGTTCAAAACTTTGAACCTGTTGTTGTGATAATATATATATATGTGATTGCCATTTTACACATGCCATAGCATGCATGCCTATTGTCAAATTATATTATGATACATGTTCCCTGAATTGATATTGGTTTATAGACTAGATACGAATTATCAGTTATAAGCCGGATTGTTTTGGTAAGACCCTTAGCGAAGGGCAGATGATATTCATTCTTAAATATAGACCGGGAGTCGGTATTTTGATATATATAAATAGTCGTGGAAATCCGGAGGGATTCCAACGGCAGATTATTATTTATTTTAAGGAATGTTATTATTAAACATTATTTATATTTCCATAAAGTATCAATTACTTGGAAATCTTTCGAGGAATGTTATTCGGGTATTATCTCAGTCGAGAGATATTAAATGAATGTTAGATTCGAATATTCATTTAGAGATGATTATTTAATGAATATTATTTTGATATTCATTGGAATTTTATTTATTAAATGAATATTACTTTCGAATATTCATTTAAGATTTTATGTACTTGATGAATATTATTTTAAAATATTCATTGGAAGTTCTATTTACTTAAGGAATGTTATTTCGAATATTCCTTTAAAGTTTTGATTACTAAATGAATATTATTTGGATATTCATTTAGAAGATTATTTATTAAATGAATATTATTTTCAAATATTCATTTAAAGTTTGACTTATTTATTGGATATTATTTTAAATATTTATCGGAGTTTAATTATTTAATGAATATTATTTTGAATATTCATTTAAGGAGGGATTTATTTAGTAAATAATTCTATATATTCATTCGAGGATTACTTACGAGCAATAGTATGATTTAATAATATTCCATAATTATTATTGAGTTAATAAATATTCTTGGAATATTTATTTAATTCTTTTAAATTCTTTTTAAAATGATTTATATTATTTGGAGATTATATTTCACCTCCAGATATTATGTAAAATATTTCGGAGTCTTTTTACGACTATTTTATCAAGGAAAGGTTCCCAACTCTTTATTTTTCATTTAAATCTATCTTAAAAGAATTTAACGCTCGCTCAAACTTCCATATTATAGGGGAACCTACTTGAGCAATGTTATTTATCTTGTTGACTTCCCGGTCATAAATCTTGTAAAAACTATTCTTTTCACTCGCAACTTGGTTGCTGTTTATCAATTGAATCGTTGAGTAACCTTCTCATCATTCGAGGGGTAAGATTATTGGAACAAGGTGGTATCCTCTAACAAGCAGCAGCTTGGGAGATATGATGTTGAATTTTCCTTTCCAACTAGATACGACTACTTTGTGGAGTCTTATCAACAAGTATCATACTTGGGGAAAGGGGGACAAACTTTACGTTCAAAGTCGTGAACTTCTTTTCGAACTTGGAGTCGTGTAAGAGGCCGAGTAGCGCCGGTCCATCCCATTGGCCCAACCGTTGGCCGGGGAGATCTAACAGGGCGGTAGACAAGTAAATCCGTCAGTTCTTCCTTCTACCGGTAGTAAATCTAAATTGAGCTGTACAATCTGCGACTGATCATCGTAAGGATTGGAACAGCGGGTGCGGTGAATACTCCAGCAATAGTTCATCATTCAAATTCATTTATTTTCTGCAACATTATCATTGTTGGCAGTATTGGAAGATTATTTATAATTGGAATTGCAATATTTTCCTGCAAGTTCCTCTTTTATGATAAATGATAATATCTTGCATATCTTTGACATAGCAGATATTCCCACCTATATATGCATTTTGAGTTACCTGGTAACTTTATCGTTTATGTTATACTGGCATCATTTCCGTAAATGCATGGCATATGGTTTGAAAGATACTTTTGAACTGTTATATATTATCGTTAAGTTATACATTATTGTTGGTGGGCTATTGCTCACCCTTGCTTTATTATTATATCACAACAACAGCTAGACCAGATGACTCGCACAAGGCGCACTCGATGCTGGCAAGGACGATGAGACTACCAGAGCTAAAGAAGAAGATATTGGTAGGATAGATTCATTCTTTCAGTACCTAGTATATGGTCTAGTATGACTTATGCAAATGGATGGCAAAGAGTATGTATTTATATGGTAATTCTTTTGGGTTGTAAGAACTCATAATGTGATTAATAAAATTTGGTAGTTACTCTGATTTCATCTCTGGGACTATAACGGGTGTGTTTTACATTGTTGTGTTGGGTCATAAAGATGTAATTTATTTTATGTTGAAGTAAGTTCAAGTATTGTGGACAGAAATGGAGACCGTAACGACCGGATCCCGGACCCCGGATCTGGGGGTGTTACAACAGTGCTTCAGGATCAGGGTCTGTTCCTCAACAATTGACGGTTGAAGCTTTTCAAAACTTAATTGTGGATCAGATTCCTGAGTTCACCAAAATTGCTCAGAATCTACTCACTGCAGACATGCCAAATCCAGACTATGAAGCCATTCTGCTATGTCATAAAGAAGATGTGGAGATAAAAAAGGAGAAAATAGTAGATGAGGCTGAAAGAGATGGTTATGTAGATGCTTGGCTGCAAGGTACTTATGACATTGCTCTCTCAGAAGGCCTTCAATTCCTCAGAGAAGAGTACATCACCTCATTAGGGTCCAATGCCAAATCTCTAACCCCTGGTGAGGTGTATGAAGCTGTCAATGATACCTATAAGGGAACTTTGAAAGCTGCACACTATCTTGGCAAGGGCCTTAAGACAGAAATCAATGAAGTGTGTGCAGCCACAATCAAGGAAGTGAATGACATAAAAAAGGATTTTGCTTCCAAAATCCCTTCTCTCAACTCAATCATCAAGGACATTCAAGAATGCAAAACCACCTGCACTAAGATGGATAATTCATTGGTCTTAGTCCAAGGTGCTGTCAAGAATATGGCTACTCAAATGGAAAAGCTCTCTAATCAGACAACTGATGCCAATGCAGTACTTAGGACTCTCTTTGCCAACCAATATGGTGATAAATTGGTGTCCCTCTCCATGACATGTCAAAGTTTGAAGTGCAGAGACTCAAGGAACAATCTCTTTCTGGATTTAAAGCCTCTGAGTTGTTCACCGAGGTGGATACTCTTGAAAAGGAAGTGAGCTCATTCAAACAGTCAAATGCTTAGCTTACAGACACAGTTGCAACTCTTACTGACAAGTTGGACACTCAAGCCACCACCACAGCTGAAGTTCTTCTTCACCAACAACTGATGCTGTCTACTATGATGAAGCATATGGGACTCCCTCTGCCTGATGAATCTGTCAATCCCACCTCTTCCAAACCAAAGGCCCCTATCAAAGTCTCTGTTCCTGACAACAAGCCTAAGGGGGAGAAGAGGACCTTAAGAAACTCAAAACCTAAGTGGGAGAAGCCTAAGGAGAAAGGCATTGTCATAACTGAGGGTGGTCAACCAAGAACTTCAAAATCTACAACTCATGTTCAAGACAAAGGGAAAGCTAAAATTGATGAACCTCCATCTTCTCTGCCAGTTGTTACTCTACCACCTGTGCACATCACTACTCCAAGTGACCAAAAGCAAACTACCACATCCACAGTGGTGGCAGGTTCCATGCAAATTGACAAACCTCCATCCTCTAGACATGAAGATGATCAGCCAGTTGAAGTTAGTGTGGTTACAGAGGCTAAGATGATAGAAGTAGCAAATTCAAAGATTTATGATGATGCTGCATTCTTGAAGTTTCTGCAAGCCTCAAAGGCAAAGGTTGGAGGAGATACATTGCTGTACAGAAGGAGCCTTAAAGATCAAATCAAATATCTGACAGTGATAACAAGAAAGCTAAATCAAATATTTCTCAAGGAGATTATGATGGTGTCAAATGGCAAAATATGGCATCTATCTTATGACACCTTGAAGGTTCTAAAATTCACAAAGATTGATGTTATCTTGGAGCTAATTGAAAAGAAGGGAGAAAACAACAAGAAATTATACTCTGATCTTAGGAATGGTCAACAAGCTAGATTGCCTGAAGTGTGCATTAATCCAAGAACCATTCTCTATCAGTCTGGTACAAAGATAGAAGATGTCAATCAACTTGTCATTCCCAAGGATCTCACTATTAAAAATCATAGACTTATAATTGACATCATTGATCAACTGCAAAAGAAGAATGGGATAAGAACTGCTGAAGAGTTGGAAGCATTGCATATTCTCAGAACTTTCATAGCAACTGGCTCTGTCGCAGAGATGGCTAAAGCAAGGAGGAATAAGGATGATGAAGGTGAAGATAAAAGTGATGGGAGAAGAAGACATCACATGAGTAATAAGGATGATGAAGACAAGAAAAGGAAAGATGATAAGAACAAGAATGGAGATGATGGAAAAGATGGAGGAAAAGTCTATGAGAGGAGAAGTGGAAAACAACAAGTCCTAGGCATTACTAACAGTAACCTCACCACAACACAAGACTCTAAGTCTAGGGTGAATACAGTTAGTAATGACCTACCAAAATCTACATCTATGGCTTCTGCAACTGTTTTGACACTTCAAGAAGAGAAGAGTCAACACAAGAAACCCTTTGTATGTTTCCAAAAGCAAACTGCTAATGGTATACTACAATGGTCAAGAAGCAAAGGTCACAAGTTTCTGCCAAACAACCAAGTGAAAAAGACCAAGTTCAAACAAGCTGCAAGAAGAGTGAAGCCATCTAAATTAAGGGCCCTAACAATCATTCCAGGATTAAAACTCCAACCACTAGATGAAGACTTTGATGAAGACCAACTGCAATTTCTAAGAGCTCAAAGAATCTACCATGTTGCCATTGTGAATGACTGCCTTGAAATCAAATACACTGATGGAAGATAGAAGAAATTCAAACAAGGGGGATGTCAAAATTGAGGCAAGCTATATGACATAGAAAGAATTATTGCAATGTTGGATTCTAAAGACAAGGTGGAGAGGGTATGGAAGCTGGAGTTGATTGACTTTGTGAAAATGAAGAAAGACTATGATGAGAAGATAAGAAAGGGGTGCTTTGAGAAATGGCTAGAAAAGGAGAAGGAGCTAGATAGGTTGGAAGTTGAAGCAGAAAAGCTAAGGGCAAAAGGATTGTGTAGAGCTCAGTTAAACCCTTATTTGGTGAAGTATAGGAGAAGAAATGGAGATCAGGTGAATATAAGAATGAACCTACTCAATCCCTACCCTTCAAACATTCTGGAACCAGTACTTGAAGACTTCAAAAACTCAATTCTGATTGAAGAACTGGATGCTATGGCAGAGATCATAAGGGCTATGGATGAGAATGCAAGGAAGGAAAAAGAAAGGAAACAGAAGGCATATGATGATCTACAAGCCAAAGCAATGGAGATGAAATCAAATAACAAAGGCTAGTTTTTCATCATAGTCTGTAAGATCACACACCTTGTAGTTCTATCCATGATGTCTATCAAAATTCATACATGTACTGTTAATGTTCTATCTTTATGTATGTTAGGCTTGTTATCAGACATGAAATTGTGACTAAGGGTCTTAATAACAAGCCTAATTGTTTGTAATGCTATGCATTAATTACATGACCTCTTAACTGAGGGAACCTCTAGTTGTAGAGTTTCTACTTGTTGTAGTACGTGTAATAGGCATCAATTTCTATCTGTGTAACTGTAATTAAAAGTCAGAGAATAATGCTTGAAAGAAGTTCCAAGGATCATGCCTCAAGCTTGAAGATCAAGACTGTCAAAATAAACACAGTTGAAACTTGAAGAATGAAGATTTGCCTAAGTACCAATTCGAGAAGTATGTTTGTCATATTCGAGAAGTCTAGCATTCGACTAGTCAAGGATTCGCTATTTGTAAAGACACTGTTCGACATCTCTGAAAGTCAACAAGTCAAAGTGTCATTCGATAACTAAGAGATTCGACATGTCTAATACTCTATTCGAGAACTCAAGAAGTCAACAAGTCAAAGTGTCATTCGATAACTTAGAGATTCGACATGTCTAATACTCTATTCGAGAACTCAAGAAGTCAACAAGTCAAAGTGGTATTCGAGTTCTCTAAGAGTCAACAAGTCAAAGTTGTATTCGATATCTAAAGGACTCAAGAAGTTACTCGACATCTCAAGGATTCGACAAGTCAAGTGTTCTATTCGACAACTCAAGGATTCTTGGAGAAAAGACTAATTCGAGAAGTGATTCAATATGATAATTATACAGTATTCGAGAACTCAGAATTATCTATCAAGTTAATTCTAGTTCTCGAATCAATCACTCAGTTACTTCTCGAATACAGTCTTGGAGACAAAATACTGAAGAATTGTACAAGTCAGAAACCTGCAGCAAGCCAAAACGCTCTCAGGACCACAGTACTGTAAAGTGTTTTTTGGAAAGACTACAAAGAAGCTTAGAGAGATGTTTCAAGAGACAAGCTGCTAAAGAAGTGGATCTGAACAGAGTTAAAGGTAGTCAAATCTCAAGCCGTTTGGATGTTACTCAAAAAAAGGATAGACATACTAGAAAGTAATTTATCCTGTAACCTTATTTGTAGTAAGTAGGGTGTACTCATGTTCTATAAGAGTACAACCTCACTTCTCTAGTAGTTAAGCTTTGCAAAATACACATTCAGGAAATACATCTCTCTGAGAAAGAAGCTGAGAATATGAACTTATGTTCTCAGGTTGTAGCAACATTTTGATCTAATAAACTATTAGATTAAAGTGAGTACTGTATTGCTGTGTCTAATATTTCCGCACTCATATTTGTTTAATCACAAAGCACATACTTTACCACATACACCACTAAGCAGATTCGAAGAAAAGTTAGAGAATCCATTCACCCCCTCTCTATTCTCTTTGGTATATTCAATACTCAACACAAAAGCTTGTCTTCTTCACTACCTGATAGGTTAGATGCAATAATAACAGGTAATGTAGATGCATCACCTAGAAACGCATACCTCAAGTGATCTGGCAGTGGTTTGAGTTCAAGTGTGGGAGCTTCTTCAATAGATGGTTTAAGACACTCCTGAGAATTCTTAAGCTCTGCTAAACCAAGAGACTCAAATGACATATCGAATTTCCTCTTCCAAGGAGCTGCATTTAATAGCTGAAGCTGCTCTGCTCCTTCTTCTTCTTCAATATAAGAATCCTCTATTAAGGCTCTCTCTAAGGGATCTGACTTTAGCAATTGTTCAATCTCTGTGTTTACTACAGAATCGACCAAATCCACTTCAAAACATTCCTCTTCATCTGTTGGAAACTTCATTGCATTGAACACATTAAAAGTGACAATCTGGTCTTGTACCCTCATTGTGAGCTCTCCTTTTTGAACATTGATCAAAGTTCGGCCTGTAGCCAAGAATGGCCTTCCCAAGATGATAAGAATCTTCTTATCCTCCACGAATTCTAGAATAACAAAATTAGCAGGGAAAATAAGTTTATCCACTTTAACCAAGACATCCTCCACTATACCTCTAGGATATGTGATTGACCGATCAGCCAGCTGTAAGGAGATGTTTGTAGGTTTTGGATCAGGCAGACCAAGTTGCATGAAGACAGACAAAGGCATCAGATTGATACTAACTCCCAAGTCACACAAACACTTGTCGAAAGATAAGTTGCCAATAGTGCATGGTATTGTGAAACTTCCCGGATCTTTAAGTTTAGGAGGCAACTTTTGTTGCAGAACAGCACTGCATTCTTCTGTCAAAGCAACAGTTTCCAAATCCTCGGGTTTCAATTTCCGAGATAGAATACCCTTCATGAACTTAGCATAGCTCGGCATCTGTTCTAAAGCTTCCGCAAAAGGTATGTTAATATGCAACTTCTTGAAAACCTCAAGAAACTTGGCAAATTGCTTATCTAACTTCTGCTTCTGGAGTATTTTTCGATATGGAGGAGGAGGAGGATAGATCTGATTACTCACTGAAGACTTCTCCGGAGTAGATTTTTCAGCAGAATTCTTGCTCTTTTCCGCTTCACCGTCCAACTGATCAGCTGCCAAATCAATTTTTTCATTTTCTGATGAAGGTGTGGGCACGGGCGCACTCCCTAAGGCACGGGCGCGCTTCTCCTGCTCGTTCTGAAGTCCTTCGACTTCCTGCACTGCTGATTTCTGATCGTTCGTGACTTTTCCGGATCTCAAAGTAACTGCTTGCACCTGTTCTTTGACTTCTCTCTTGCCTGGATTAGCTTCTGTATCACTAGGAAGAGTTCCTTGTGGCCTATTCAACAACGAATTAACAATTTGACCTATCTGATTCTCCAAGGTTTTGATCGAGACCGCTTGGCTTTTACACATCAACCTCAATTCTTCCAATTTAGATTTTTCAGTGGAAGACTGCCCCGCACTTACATGAGACTGTTGTTGAAACCTCGGAGGTTGGAATTGTTGCCTTGGAGCATACTTGTAACGCCCCGACTTCCCAATACTGAAAATATACTTTTTATAATAAAATACTCAATTATTGGAATCAATTTGATAAAATAAACTTTGATACAGGGGAATTTTAGAAAATTTCGGCATGAAGTATTCATAATTCGAACTATCCACTTGTAATTCAAACCAACCCAAATTTCATCCAATTACCAAACAAAAATTCCAAAAAAAAAAAATACAAGTTCACCCTGATAACAAAATAATAAAACATAATATAGCAACCCCACTACTAACCCGGATCTCTAACAGGTAGTGGTATGAAACAGGCAACTACTAACAAGTTATTACATTACAATACAAAATCCTTAATCAAAAGTTACATACACTCCGAAAATATAAATACAACTAACTAGCACTAATTTACAAATCTTGACTGCTATCCAAAAGTTTTACCAGAGCAAAACTAGTCTGTCTACAGTCCACAACAAGTTCTTCTCCTGATATAGCTCCTAAGTCGTATCCTTTTCTTCTTTAACTGAAAAAGGGTTAGAAACAATAGCAAGGAGTGAGACAAATGCTCAGCAAGTGATAAAAATGGAAATAAAGAATCCACAACTGTATACTGAATACAACAATATAAAGGTGCCCTAGGAACACTCAGGATGCTCTGATTTTAATTCACAATCTCAAGATAAGACTGTCTGGCAATACCTTATTTTGTTTATGACAATTTAAAATCATCCTTTGAAAATTTCTAAAATCCGTCCATTTGAGAAATAAAACAATTAATTCTCTTTTTAAATCAATTTCATTTTTAAAACATTTAAATTTGATTGGAGGTTTCTTCTGACTTCGGTCAATACGGGTGATCAGCCACGTAAAGTCCCCATACCGGACACTAGGTCCCTACATAAAATTGGGTTCCCAATTAGGCAACACATTGGCCTTTAATGCTGGACTAGGGGAACCACCCCTAGCCTCTTACACTAAATAAAAAGTGATGGACTAGGGGAACCACCCCTAGCCTCTTACGCTTCTCTAATCTATAAAACCTTTAAAACAATTCACTTTTCGATCCTTAAACTCACTTATAACAGATCAACCCAGCTTAAGGAATTTTAAAACATTTTTTTTTAAATAAGCCATCTTGATTTGCATTTATACTGAATTAAGGGTCAGGGAAGCATTTAGGAGTAATTGCATAAGATACACAAGATAGGGATTCAAGTGTGATTCAAAGGTATTTAAGAATAAATGTTTTTCAAGCACATAATATTATAAAGAGGTGATGTAAAAGAAATATTTAATTAACTTGAGTAGGTTTCAGAAAGACAGGGTTAAATCAAATAAAAGGTCACGAGCAAATGAGGGATAAAGTAAATGTTAAGGTTTTAGAATTAAGGTTCCAGGGAATTATAAGTAGGATTTTATTTGGGTAATTTAGGAATTAAGTGAAAAGAAAAGGTTTATGACAGAGCAAGGCATGAATTTTAAATTAAGGTTTATAGTTTAACAAGGATTAGTGTGACAGTAGGGTTCAGGAGTTTAAACAATTATTCATGGCCTCAACGATAAGGTATGAGAGTTTAAACAATTAATTCATAAAGATACGTAACAGGGTACAAGAGGTCAGCCACAATTTATAAGGAATAAACAGCAAGGTACAGGAATTTAATCACAATTCATAAGCAGTTCATGAGTTCCGAACTTCAACACAAGGTTCGAGTCACTTGCCTTAACCAAGTACTTTCATGCTAGTCACTTAGCTCAAAAAGCCTCAGCCTCAGCCTTTCCTTTATTCCTTGGGTCTACGTCCTTCGAATCTACACATAAAAACACTACTTCAGAATTTTATTCAATATTCGACGTTCATCTTCGAACGTCTAACCTTAATCTACCCTTGCGATAATCCATAAATTTATTGACTTTAATCATATATAATATCAAATATTAACCACAGACCAGTGACACAAATATATAATTATAACCAATAAGCATGTAGAAGGAAAATCACATAAATAAAATATAATTCAAATACCACTCCAAATTAGAAGTATATACATATATATATATACTCGAGAGTGTATAATTAGAATTTTAGGGAATTAATAATTATTAGAAAATTCGACAGCATCTCCTTTGTATATTGTACTACCCGTCGGAATACAACCGACCCAAACAAGCTTTAACAACCATATTTGAACTATTTATATCACCGAAACCAATAGCAAACAATTTAAATTAAAAGTATTACAAATCTGGATAATCCTTACATTAATTAAATCAAACAACAGGATATATAATTCGAAAATTTAAAACATGAAATTAAAATTATGGCGTAATTAAAATTAATTTGGCTCACGTAATCATCATCGCCAATTTTCCCCCGACTCAAATAAAATCATTGTCGAGGGGGCAAAATTCCGAGGGTACCCTAACTGGGTTTTCGACTCGAAACTCCACACAAAGATTTTACGAAAAATTAACAATTTTTTTTCTCAGAGTGAATCAAACAGTGTACTAATTTTTACAACGATAACCAAAGTAATAACAATTAATTGAATTAATTGAATTAACAGCAATAGCAGTAATCAAGCCCAACAGTAACCATCAACACCCACGGCTTATACATACTCACGCAGCCAACACAATTTCTGCGAGCACACACACATTGTCCACCACACACACACACATGCATACCATGTTTTCATACACCCACATAAATTCGGAAACCCACACACACACTCCCACTGTTTACATACTCACATATACACTACCTTCCACACAAGCTGTACACACACCTTGTTTAGATTCACAAACACACAGAACTCGACACCAGTTGCTGCGCCACACACTTCACACGACATATATACATACATATATCGTATATACATGCATACACGGCTGTAAGAACAGGCTGGAGAAAAAGGATGAACAAAGGAGGGGAATAGGGGATGAACTAATAGCTATAATCGAGTGCCAAGCTTACATGGAATAGAGAGATTAAACGAGAGAATTGAAGAGAGACCGAGAGAGATTTTGAGAGAGTTTTCCAGAGAGTTCTCCAAGAGCTCGACCAAAATGAATTGGGGGAATTGAATATCTGGTAATTAGGGATTTAAAAGGTAAGGGGGAAATTATAGAATTTACTAATAGATTTTCTAGTTAAAACAATTTAAAATACATGGTAAAATGGAAAATAAATAAGTAATATTTGAGAAAAATCTCAATATACTTTTTAAAATGTAGAAAATAAAATTATATATCTCCCCATATTTTTAAAATATTTTTGGGGTAAAAAACGAATTAAATATAAATTTTACAAGTTTAAATCCATAAAACGCAAAAATAATTCATAAAATCATTTTAAAATCCTTAAAAATTAAAAATACTTCATCACATATTTTTAAAAATCAAATCAACGCATAAAGATAATAATGCAAAAGATTTCATGATTTATACTAATTGCGTTGATTTTATAAAATTCTCAGAAGATAAATAACACATGATTTAAATAGGATTTAATCACCAAAATAAAAATACGTAGACTTATCCGACACCTCTTAGTCATAAAATAATCTCACAAATAGTATATCATATATACTTCACCTCCTCAACAATATTCACGTCATATAATTCACCTTTAATATTAAATAAACACTTATAACATATGAAATTTTCTAAGGCGTTATAATACTGCTACTGAAAACCAGAAGGATTGAATGGCTTAGCTCCATATTGCTGACCTTGAAACTGCTGAAAAGGCTATTGTGGTTGTTGAATACCACCTTGATTGTTGCTCTTGCTGAAATTAGGATGATTTCTATTATTAGGATGATAGGTGGCTGGAGCTGGTTGCTGTGGTCTCTGAAAATTGCTCACAAACTGCGATGATTCACTAGATATGGCACATTGATTCGTCTCATGTGCACCCGCACAAAGCTCACAAACAATTGCCACTTGTTGAACTCCATAATTAGTCAGAGAATCCACCTTCATAGTTAAAGCCTTTAACTGAGCTGCTATAGCTGTAGCTGCATTCACTTCCAGAATTCCTGCTACTTTGCCTTGTGGTAGTCTCTGAGTTGGATTCTGATATTCATTAGCAACCATCATCTCAATTAGCTCGTAAGCTTCCTCGTAGCTCTTTGCCCATAAAGCTCCACCTGATGCTGCATCTAGCATTGGTCTTGATTGTGCTCCCAGTCCATTATATTGATCACCATCCAGTCAGGCATTCCATGATGAGGATACTTCCTAAGCATCTCCTTGTAGCGCTCCCAAGCTTCACATAAAGATTCTCCCGATTGCTGTGCAAATTGAGTAAGAGCGTTCCTGATTGCTATTGGTTTTGCCATAGGGAAGAATTTAGTGAGAAATTTCTAAGCAAGATCCTCCCATGTCACAATAGAACCTGCTGGTAGAGAGTGCAACCAGCCCTTAGCTTTATCCCTCAGAGAAAATGGGAAAAGTCTCAATTTCATAGCATCTTCCGACACACCGTTGAACTTGAAAGTGTCACAGATGTCGATGAAGTTCCGAATGTGCATATTGGGATCTTCCGTTAGAGCACCCCCAAACTGAACTGAATTCTGCACCATTTGAATCGTGCCAGGCTTGATTTCAAAGGTATTAGCGGCAATGGCTGGTCTGATAATACTAGACTGAATGTCATTGATTTTCGGTTGAGAATAATCCTTCAATGCTTTCGTTGCTGCTGCTGGTTCCCCCATTTTTAATGTTGCTTCAAGTTCTTCTTCTGCTAGTTTATCCTTACGAGATTGAGAACGTGTTCGTATACACGCTCAAGTACCTGAAACACACTAAACAAAACAAGATACGTACGAAAAATAATCCGAGTCAGTGAACTTTAACGACCACTGATGACAAGCACATAAACTATATTAAACACCGATCCCCGGCAGCGGCGCCAAAAACTTGTTTGCACTAAATCACGCAAGCGTACGCGGTCTCAAGTAATATAAGATTAAGTAGAGTTCGTTCCCACAGAGACTGGTATATTTCAGATTATGTACTTATGCAATAATGTATGATTATTATTCACTGCTAAGACAAGTATCAAAGTTGTGTTTTGTTTAACTAAATTAACTAACAAGCAATTTAACAATACTAAGAATTAATTAACTAATGAGATTAAATTCGAATTACTTATGAGGGATAAAACATGGGATCCTAACTTCATTAAATACTTCGATTAGAGTTGATGCCTTTAATCAATGTATGTGATGGTATTGACAATTAATCAGATAAAATAGATAGAAGCTGGGCAGACACCAATTATGTTTAGACCCTATATGTCTATAATATTTGAAAACATAACGGTTTAAGAACAAGTTATCCTTTGAGATTACATAGGGCAGCGTAAGATGGTTAAAATTACACTACGAATCATGCATGTCAAAACATCCATAAACCTATGCTAGCATGGCAAGTTCTAAATCTCTGTATCCACTTTCGCATTCAATAGAGATTAACAATACAACTTAGATGTTAGCTACGCATCCAAGAAGAATAAGCACAACCATAGGAGGAAATCAATAAGTCATCACACACAAATCTTTAAGCAATCAAACTACTTAACTCCATAAATAAATCCGTTAGGATCCCATGACAACGATTAATTCATAATCGAATGGCTCGTCATCATGGGATCTAATGATAACATGATAATAAACAAGATCTGAATAAAAACAATAGTGCTAGAGTAATAAGGTTTAGAAAACAAATCCAAAACGAGATCCAAAGTATCGCTTAACTAGAAGAATACAAAAGAAGTAGATCTAGATCTCCGATAGTTGTCACGTGCTTCGGTGAATCCTTCTCCTAATCTTGTTCTCCTGGCTCTCTCTGATGAATACATGTGTTTATATAGCCCCTCTTAGCCAGCAAGAAATTCCAAATTAGAGTTAAAACAGGATTCTGGCAGCGAATTGCAGCGCCCCCGCGCTATAACAGGCGTGCCCGCGCTCTATAGACTTGACCACAGCACGCCCGCGCCACTGTCTTCTGGAAAAACTTCTATTTTGCTGATTTTTGCTTCTTTTGCTCTCTGATTCTCTCGCACAAGTTCCCGTCCTTCAATAATTATCACCAAACCACCACATAATCATGCAAAAAGTATCTTCCTGCTTCCAGTTAGAAGTTCTGCACAACACAATGAAAACACATAAAAAAACATGACATACTCGATGTCAAGTTAATCAATTCAAGCCGATATGAAGCATTCTAAGTGGATATGGAATCCACTTATCAGTCTTGTATGAAAATGACTTGAAATTTTTTTATGTACTCAAGATTCGAACACAAAACACTATTAATCTACACAATTTATTTTTTGGTACACGAAACGAAAATAATACGCGAAAAGTAAAAATATGACAATCACATATAATGTTACTTTCTGCCCAAGTTATCTATGTATGTTACTATACAACCGAAAACAACATTGAACTAAGAGTAGAGTACATAAAATGAAGCCCTCTTTTATTAAAAAAAAATTTGTTTATTGTTAATAAAATCTATGTTTGTTGAGAATCTATCTACCAAGTTATTAAGTTTTTTAACCTATATTTACGGTTTTGTACTTTTGTTGATATTAAAAAATAAATATTATCAACCAACCAATCAAATTTGATATGTCTATTCTTAGATTAGGATATGAGAATTAAATACTATTACTTTTATTCTAAAATACAAAATTAAAAAGGATACCTTTTGTTAGAAACAGTATATAATTTTAGATGTATCGACCTATCTATTCATCCAATATATAATATAGTACCGCGTTGGTGGATTTTATCTATTGATATATTGGATGTTATACTTTCTCCTTGTGAATGATAAATTCAGTTTCTTTTCCTTGATTTGTTTTTCAATAAACATATCTCTTTATTGAGAGTCTAGTAACCCCATTAGTGGATTTTGTCTACCCATATTTGGTTCTGTTCTTTCTCTTTGTGAGAGTAGCTATAGGTTCTTTTATTCTTGCATCCGGGATCTTAGATTAGGATTTTTTATATTGGTTCATTGATTTGGATAGTATAAAATCGCAGTTATGGTTGTTTGTTCGAATACGTTCTGACAAATTAGATACATATTTTCCTCATGATTACAATAAATTGTTGGATTATCTTACCAAAAAGCTATATATTTTAATGATGTAATGGATGGGTGTACAACAATTTAAGATCTGATCAATGATCGTAGTTTTGTTGAAGGAAACCTTTATATGATCTATTTTAATATGTGTGTGTCCAATCTTGATTATTTTTTTAGATGTTGTTGGAATTTTTATTAATAAATTAATTACCATTAAAAAATTATGATTTATAATAAAATTTGAAATTTTGATTATTTTTTTAGATGTCATATACCCTTTTATTGATAAATTAATTATTTATAAAAAATGGTGTATTTAGAATTGTGTGATAAATATTTTTTAATTTTTAAAATTTTTAATTCAATGATAGTACATTTATTAAAATTTGATTGCACCTTATGATTGTAGATCGAAAGTTTGTGATATTAAAATAATATTTATATAATATATTTTACATTTAAATCAATTGATCAAAACGCAATTTTGAAAAATGGCTCAATACATAAAGAGGGGTGCAAAGAATAGAAGTGCAAGTAAATAATAATATAATTGTGATTGATTTTAAATTAAAAATTATGATTAATTAGTTAATAAGTATTTATGAAAATTAATTAGTTAATAAGTATTTATGAAAATTAATTTATAATATATAACTATCCTTTATTATAGTATGATTAATGATCGTAGTTTTGTTGAAGGAAACCTTGATATGATCTATTTTAATATGTGTGTGTCCAATCTTGATTATTTTTTTAGATGTTGTAGGAATTTTTATTGATAAATTAATTACCATTAAAAAATTGTGATATATAAAAAAATTTGAAATTTTGATTATTTTTGTAGATGTCATATACCCTTTTATCGATAAATTAATTATTTATCAAAAAATTGTGTATTTAGAATTGTGTGATAAATATTTTTTAATTTTTTTAATTTAATGATTGTACATTTATTAAAATTTGATTGCACCTTATGATTGTAGATCGAGAGTTTATGATATGAAAATAATATATTATATAATATATTTTGCATTTAAATCAATTGATTAATACGCAATTTTGAAAAATGGGTCAATACATAAGGAGGGGTGCAAAGAATAGATGTGCAAGTAAATAATAATATAATTGTGATTGATTTTAAATTAAAAATTATGATTACAGTAAAACCTCTATAAATTAATATAGTCGGGACCGGAGAATTTTATTAATTTACAGAGTTATTAATTAATCGATAAATTAATAATTATTAATTTATAGAAAATTTTTGAGATCAAAGAAAATTAATTTCCAATTATATACATTTAATAGAATGAGTTTTGCAATTTATGTTTCATACTTAATTCAATTAATTCAATATACATTGTTTTACAA
Source organism: Saposhnikovia divaricata (assembly GCA_036435485.1). Classification (NCBI taxonomy): domain Eukaryota; kingdom Viridiplantae; phylum Streptophyta; class Magnoliopsida; order Apiales; family Apiaceae; genus Saposhnikovia; species Saposhnikovia divaricata. The sequence goes on along the minus strand of CM071597.1, from coordinate 122,372,139 downwards.
GTTCAATGAGTGTTAACGAGATTCAAAGTAAAGATTCATGTATATTTAGATGATATCAAAGATAAAAACAACATTTTTGAAATCTTTTGTACGTGAAGCAGCACTCAAGATATCAAAAACATTGATTAATGACTTTTTCATGCTTTACGAAAACACTACATTCGAATTTTTGGATGCAACAAAGAGGGTTAAGGATGAGTTTCATATAGAGTCAAATTTTAAGAACCCTTAGAATTATACTTTATAATAGGGGTAATAGTGTAATACATATATTTTTAATATTATAAAGGATTTATTAATTTATAATATTATTGGGACCATATATTTATATAGGGTTTTTGAAAAAAATTATTATCTTATTATCTTATCGAAATTGATCATTTTTTGAACTGACCCAAGTTGGGACAGGAGAAAATTATTAACTTAGAGAGATTATTAATTTATCGAGTATTAATTTAACGAGATTTTACTATAATTAGTTAATAAGTATTTATGAAAATTAATTAGTTAATAAGTATTTATGAAAATTAATTTATAATATATGACTATCCTTTATTATAGTATGATTCCAGTTTATATTTATGAAAATTAGCTCGAAATATATAATAGTATAATTTTGATTGACTTTAAATTAAATTGTGATTGATTAATTGTTAAGTAATCACGATAAGTAAATTATGATGAGAATGATATGGATTAATTTAATTTTAGTGGTAAATTCTTATTGGCTCTTATATATATTTATGAAAATTAATTCGTAATATGTAATAATGTAAATATGATTAATTGTAAATCAAAAGAGTGAAAAATTAATATTGCAAATTTCGCTTAAAGTTATATATTTGTATAATATATATCCGTTACAAATAGATTAGTAACGGATATATCCGTTACTAATTAGTAACGGATATCTGGAATTAGTAACGGATATATCCGTTACTAATTAGTAACGGATATATCCGTTACAAATAGATTAGTAACGGATATATCCGTTACAAATTAGTAACGGATATCTGAAATTAGTAACGGATATATCCGTTACTAATTAGTAACGGATATATCTGTTACAAAATAAAAAAAAACAATTGTGACGGACGATTAGTAACGGATATATTAGTAACGGATGTTGAGAATTAGTAACGGATATATCCGTTACTAATTAGTAACGGATGTTGAGAATTAGTAACGGATATATCCGTTACTAATATTAAAAAAATTTAATAAGTTCTCAGCCAATCAGAGGCTGCCACCACAGCCGCCCCCACCTCTCAGCCAATCACATCGCGCCACCTGTACTCTCAGCCAATCAGAGGCTGCCACCACAACCGCCCAACCTCTCACCCAACCTCAATTTTTCCAGATTTGTTGAAGTAAAGTTTCGAACCCCTGACCTCCTCTGAGATAGTACACCCCCTCAACCAACTGTGACACGCGAGTATTTGTGATATATATGGAAATACAATCCTTATACTATGAACTTTTACATGTTTTTGTTTTATAAATTCGTTTAAAATTATAATTTTTTAAAAAATTCGTTTTAATTTAATTTTACATATTGTTTAAAATTTAATTTTTTAAAAAATCGTTATAATTATTTATTTTAAAAAAATAGAAATAATTATTTTTTAAAAAAATCGAAAATAATTTTTTTTTTAAAAAAATCGAAAATAATTATTATTTTTTAAAAAATCGAAAATAATTATTTTTTTTAAAAAAACGAAAATATTTAATTTTTTTTAAAAATCGAAAATAATTAAATTTTTTTAAAAAATCGAAAATAATTATTTTTTAAAAAAAATCGAAAATAATTATTTTTTTAAAAAAATTGAAAATAATTATTTTTAAAAAAATCGAAAATAATTATTTTTAAAAAAATGAAATTTTTTTTTTAAAAATCAAAAATTATTAAATTTTTTTTAAAAAATCGAAAATAATATTTTTTAAAAAATCGAAAATATTTTTTTAAAAAAAAATTCGAAAATAATATTATTTTTTAAAAAATCGAAAATAATTATTTTTTTTAAAAACGAAAATAATTAATTTTTTAAAAAAATCGAAAATAATTAAATTTTTTAAAAAAATGGAAAATAAATATTTTTTTAAAAAAATCGAAAATAATTATTTTTTTAAAAAAATCGAAAATAATTTTTTAAAAAAAACGAAAATAATTATTTTTTTAAAAAATCGAAAATAATTAAATTTTTTTAAAAAATCGAAAATAATTATTTTTTTAAAAAAATTGAAAATAATTATTTTTTTAAAAAATTGAAAATAATTATTTTTAAAAAAATCGAAAATAATTATTTTTAAAAAAACGAAAATAATTTTTTCGACGATGCAACCATAAGGTTGTTAATATCTAATGATTTTAGTGATATACACAAAAAATTAAAAAATTACAAGCTTATTTGATGTGATTTTATAATATAAATCTCCAAAAAACACTACTCGCGATAACTAGTATCGTCCCGATTGCACAAAACAATATTTTTAAAATGTTTTTTCGACGATGCAACCATAAGGTTGTTAATATCTAATGATTTTAGTGATATACACAAAAAATTAAAAAATTACAAGCTTGTTTGATGTGATTTTATAATATAAATCTCCAAAAAACACTACTCGCGATAACTAGTATCGTCCCGATTGCACAAAACAATATTTTTAAAATGTTTTTTCGACGATGCAACCATAAGGTTGTTAATATCTAATGATTTTAGTGATATACACAAAAAATTAAAAAATTACAAGCTTATTTGATGTGATTTTATAATATAAATCTCCGAAAAACAATACTCGCGGTAACTAGTATCGTCCCGATTGCACAAAACAATATTTTTAAAATATTTTTTCGACGATGCAACCATAAGGTTGTTAATATCTAATGATTTTAGTGATATACACAAAAAATTAAAAAATTACAAGCTTATTTGTTGTGATTTTATAATATAAATCTCCGAAAAACAATACTCGCGGTAACTAGTATCGTCCCGATTGCACAAAACAATATTTTTAAAATATTTTTTCGACGATGCAACCATAAGGTTGTTAATATCTAATGATTTTAGTGATATACACAAAAAATTAAAAAATTACAAGCTTATTTGATGTGATTTTATAATATAAATCTCCGAAAAACAATACTCGCGCTAACTAGTATCGTCCCGATTGCACAAAACAATATTTTTAAAATATTTTTTCGACGATCCAACCGTACGGCTGTTAATATCTAAGGATTTTAGTGATATACACAAAAAATTAAAAAATTACAAGCTTATTTGATGTGATTTTATAATATAAATCTCCGAAAAACAATACTCGCGATATCTAGTATCGTCCCGATTGCACAAAACAATATTTTTAAAATATTTTTTCGACGATCCAACCGTACGGCTGTTAATATCTAAGGATTTTAGTGATATACACAAAAAATTAAAAAATTACAAGCTTATTTGATGTGATTTTATAATATAAATCTCCAAAAAACAATACTCACGATATCTAGTATCGTCCCGATTGCACAAAACAATATTTTTAAAATGTTTTTTCGACGATGCAACCATAAGGTTGTTAATATCTAATGATTTTAGTGATATACACAAAAAATTAAAAAATTACAAGCTTATTTAATGTGATTTTATAATATAAATCTCCGAAAAACAATACTCGCGATAACTAGTATCGTCCCGATTGCACAAAACAATATTTTTAAAATATTTTTTCGACGATGTAACCATAAGGTTGTTAATATCTAATGATTTTAGTGATATACACAAAAAATTAAAAAATTACAAGCTTATTTGATGTGATTTTATAATATAAATCTCCGAAAAACAATACTCGCGATAACTAGTTTCGTCCCGATTGCACAAAACAATATTTTTAAAATATTTTTTCGACGATGCAACCATAAGGTTGTTAATATCTAAGGATTTTAGTGATATACACAAAAAATTAAAAAATTACAAGCTTATTTGATGTGATTTTATAATATAAATCTCCGAAAAACAATACTCGCGATAACTAGTATCGTCCCGATTGCATAAAACAATATTTTTAAAATATTTTTTCGACGATCCAACCGTACGGTTGTTAATATCTAAGGATTTTAGTGATATACACAAAAAATTAAAAAATTACAAGCTTATTTGATGTGATTTTATAATATAAATCTCCAAAAAACAATACTCACGATATCTAGTATCGTCCCGATTGCACAAAACAATATTTTTAAAATCTTTTTTCGACGATCCAACCGTACGGTTGTTAATATCTAATGATTTTAGTGATATACACAAAAAATTAAAAAATTACAAGCTTATTTGATGTGATTTTATAATATAAATCTTTTAAAAGTATTAAATTAGTAATAGATATATTATTCCTTAGTAACGGATATATCCGTTACTAATATTAGTAACGGATATATGTGCATTAGTAACGGATATGTAACAGATATATCCATTACTAATTAGTAACGGATATATCCGTTACTAATGTGTCAGATATCCGTTACTAATTAGTAACGGATATATCCGTTACTAATTCTATGTATCCGTTACTAATTAGTAACAGATATTTAATATTAGTAACGGATATATCCGTTACTAATTTGTAACGGATACATAGAATTAGTAACGGATATATCCGTTACTAATTAGTAACGGATATCTGACACATTAGTAACGGATATATCCGTTACTAATTAGTAACGGATATATCTGTTACTAATGCCATCAGTAACGGATATATCCGTTACTAATTAGTAACGGATATATCCGTTACTAATGGCTTTTTTTATCTGTTAGTAATTTGCCAGTTTGGTGTAGTGTTAACTTAAAATATTAATTTATTAAAAAAAATTTGATATTAAAAAAATGTAATATATGGATATATTAAATCAAGTAACTACTATATTTGCCCTAAAAAAAAAAATAGTAACTACTATATTTAAATTAGAATTGTTAACTAACCATGGTTACGATAATAGGATGAGAATGATAAATAAGGAAAACTTTTAATATAATATGATTGGTCTAAAATTTAGGAATAACCTCTGATTGGTTCTAAAATAATTCACAGTTTTCTGATTGGTAAACTGCATCTAACTGTATACCTGGGTAGACTCAGGTACTATAATAAAGGATATGTAATATATGGATATGGTAAATCAAGTACCTACTATATTTGCCCTAAAAAAAAAGTAACTACTATATTTAAATTGTTAACTAACCATGGTTAGGATAATAGGATGAAAATGATAAATAAGGAAAACTTTTAATATAATATGATTGGTCTAAAATTTCGGAATAACCTCTGATTGGTTCTAAAATAATTCATAGTTTTCCGATTGGTTAACTACATCTAACTGTATACCTGGGTAGACTCAGGTATTATAATAAAGGATATCTTCAATTAAAAGTAAACATATTTTAATTAAAAAAGGCAATCAGCTAGTTATCATTCACTATATAATTTTATTGTTTATATTAATAATTAAGATGACCATGTCGAAATATGATGTGATTTTTTCGGGTATATATTAATGATTGTAAGATTAGTTTTAAATCAAAAAGGTAACGTGTTTTAATTTAAAAGGAAATATTAATGATTGGAATATATGATACGATTGATGTTTTTAGGTGTTTATAAAAGGTAATATCTTCAACTAAAAGTAAATGTGAAAAAGTCAATCGACAAATCACCATTAATTGTATTATGTTATTATTTATTTTAGGTGTTTAATAGCATAGATATCATATATATTTTTCTTTATAATGAAGTGTAAATAAGTAAATTCACAACTTACCAAAAAGTCGGTATCAAAAGTTTCGGCTATTATATAATAGTATAGACTATTGGCTAACATGTATTTTTATATTATAAATTTTTTTGTAAAAATTTATATAAGTTTTTTCGTCCGTATAAATTTGTTAAAATTAATTAAAAATAGAGAAAAATAAGATAAAAATTGAATAAAAATTCATAAAAATTCAAATACTAATACTCATTGATTCTGTGATTCATGTTAAAGATTCACTGATTTTCTATTTTTGAGATTTTTCACCATACTTTTAACTAGTTTGTGAATTACATTAAATATTTAAATAAAAATAGAAAATAAGATAAAATTCGAATTAAAATGCATTAAAATGCAAATATTAATACTCACATTTATTCTAAAATTACATTAAATTTTATTCCAAAATCTAAAAAAAATAAAAAAATTATTTGATTAGGTAATTTAACGGTCAACTATTACTTTGACTTTAATCCCTAAACTAGTTTTCGTTCCCGATTCTTGATTTGATTTTTTGAAATAGAATTTCGATGATCGAACCGTACGGGAGTCAAGATCAATCTTTTTAAATGTTATTCCAAAATTTTTAAAAAAATAAAAAATTTATTTGATTAAGTAATTTAACGGTCAACCATTACTTTGACTTTAACCCCTAAACTAGTTTTCGCTCCCGATTCTTGATTCGATTTGTTTGAAATAGAATTTCGATGATCGAACCGTACGGGAGTCAAGATCAATCTTTTTAAATGTTATTCTAAAATTTTAAAAAAATAAAAAATTTATTTGATTAGGTAATTTAACGGTCAACCATTACTTTGACTTTAACCCCTAAACTAGTTTTCGCTCCCGATTCTTGATTCGATTTTTTTGAAATAGAATTTCGATGATCGAACCGTACGGGAGTCAAGATCAATCTTTTTAAATGTTATTCTAAAATTTTAAAAAAATAAAAAATTTATTTGATTAGGTAATTTAACGGTCCACTATTAATTTGACTTTAACCCCTAAACTAGTTTTCGCTCCCAATTCTTGATTCGATATTTTTGAAATAGAATTTCGACGATCGAATTGTACGGGAGTTGTAACAGCCCCAGATCCAGGATCGGGGATCCGGTCGTCACGGTCTCAATTTCTATCCACAACATCAACATAAATTAACTTACAAACTTGTGACCCAAAACAATAACATAAAACACACCAGTTATAGTCCCAGAGATGATATCAGAGTAACCAACAAATATTATTAATCACAAGTTTTGAGTTCTTACAACCCAAAGGAATTACAATTTAATTGTTACAGACTCTTTGCCATCCATTTACATAGGTCATACATATAATAAGTCAGATGAATCAAAAGTTGACAGTCTAGCCTACTGGTTGCTCCTACCTCAGCAATGCCGACCATGACATCAGTGGGCAACCCTATGACTGCTGTCCCTACTTGAACCGAGTGTGACTTGTGCTCGCCATCAGATCTAGCTGTTGTTGTGATATAATAAATAAAGCAAGGGTGAGCAATAGCCCACCAAAATAATATGTAACTTGAACAATAATATATAACAGAACAGCAAAGATATATATAACAATTTCAAGAAAAATCTTTGAACCCATATGCCATGAATTAACGAACATAGAGCCAGTATAATATAAAGGATGAAGTTACAAGGTAACTCGAATTATATCTTTCGTAAAATATCTGCTATGCAAAGATAAGCGCCAGAAATCATCACTTTTTCTTAAAAAGGAAATTGCAGGAAAAATATGCAATTCCAGTTTTGAACAATTTTCAGTCCTGCCAACACTGATAATGTTGCAGAAAATAAATAGATTCTGGATAGTGAACCAATACTGGAGTATGTCACGCCAGATGACACCGCCTTACGACGATCAGTCGCAGGTTGTGCATCTCAAGATTTGTTTTACTACCGGTAGAAAGAAGAACATATGGACACCACCATACGCCGGATCTCCCTAGCCAACGGTTGGGCATAGTTGGGACCGGCGCCACTCGGACCCTATTTCAAGGATGAACTGTCCCACAGCCTCTTATACCAATTTTAATGATGGACTGTCCCACAGCCTCTTACACAAATACTCCTAGTTCGAATAATTCCATGATTCTGAAACGTAAAGCTCGTTCCCCCAAGTATAATACTTGTTGATAAGACTCCACGAAGTAGTCGTATCTAGTTGGAAAGGAAAATTCACTGATATTTCCCAAGCTGATGCTTGTTAATGGATATTGACTTGCCCCAATAATCTTTACCCCTCAAATGATGAGGAAGTAACAAACAGACTCAATTTGATGGCTAGCAACCAAGTTGCATGTTCCCCAAGTATAATACTTGTTGATAAGACTCCACGAAGTAGTCGTATCTAGTTGGAAAGGAAAATTCACTGAGATTTCCCAAGCCGATGCTTGTTAATGGATATTGACTTGCCCCAATAATCTTTACCCCTCGAATGATGAGGAAGTAACAAACAGACTCAATTTGATGGCTAGCAACCAAGTTGCATGTGAAAAGAATTGTTTAACAAGTATATGACCGAGTAGTCAAAGAAATAACAGCTCTCAAGTAAGGTTCCCTTATATTTTAGAAGATAGATTCGAATGAAGAATGGAGTTTTGAGAACCTCCCTTGATAAAATAATAATAATAATAAGGCTCAGAATAGTTTACATACTATCTGAAGATCGAAGATAATATTTGAACGAAGTAATATATTTTAAAGCTTAGTTAGCAAGAATTCAATGAATACTCAAGGAATATTTATTAAGTCATAATTATTGAAAGAATATTGCTCGGAATGATCCTTGAATAAATATTCATAATAATATTCATTGAACGAATAATGAATATTCAAAGAATAATAATGCTTGTGGAAGAAATAATTATCAAAGGGATATTTAGAGATAATATTTATTGAATAAACAGAAGTCCAAAAGAATGTTCGAGATGGTATTTATTAGATAAATAATGATTAATTGAATATTCGAAATTAATATTAAATAATTCGAATGAAGGTTCGAAATAATGTTCGATAAATAAATCAACTCTAGATGAATATTAAAGATAATATTCATCACATAGATAAAGGTCGAATAAATATTCGAAATAATATTCATTAAGTAAATAATCTCGAATGAATATACAAAATAATGTTCCTTAAATAAATAAAGCTCCAATGAATATTCAAAGTAATATTCATTAAATAAATAAACTCAATTCAATATTCCAAATAATATTCAATAAATAAGTAATGGAAAATATCTACTTAAATATTTTCCTCCGAAAATAACCATGATATATCAAGAAATACCGACTCCCGGTCTATATTCGAAACATGAGATTCGTATGCCCTTCGCTAAGGGTCTTAATAATATCCGACTTATAATCGATATATTATTTATCTATCTTATAAGCCAATATTAAATCAGGAACAAGTATAACAATATAACTTGAAAGTAGGCATGCATGCTATGGCATATATATATATATATATATATATATATATATATATATATATATATATATATATATATATATATATATATATATATATATATATATTCACAACAACAGCCTTTAAAAAGGATTTGAAACTTGCTTGGTAATCCTGTAGGGGTCGTGTGCCTCGGGTCAATCCGGTGATCTATAAAGAGTCACAATATCCGAGGTTAAACACTTAATACTTTTAAAGGCTAAGTACAAACTTAACTTAAGTCGAAACATGTTTTCGAGTTTTCTCGTTATGCACCTTCTAGTGTAACTTTTATTAACTTTGTTAGGATCCGACATCCGCTCGTTATTACGGCTCGTCATTACTCTTACCCTTGGTATATACTTAAGTCATATAAGTTCTAGGATCGATCGTTTGTGAACCAAGATTTTATCTCGAGTTTTATCGTCCGTTTTCTAAGTGGTTTTCCAAAGTTAAACCAAGTATTCGTTTTAGGGGTTCGTTCGCACTTAACCTCGATTCGAACATTTTTATAAAATCGGAAAACGATCCGTTTGACATGTGGTTTTCTCTCACACCTTTCTTATGACCCCTAGTATTTAATTACCAAGATTCGCCACTGACTTAACTTCGTTAAGGGGTTTCAATTTCAATTACAAACTCGCATTTATGGTTTCGAACTACTTTTAGTAAATCGGCTATAATTCCTAAACCGTAAGTCCGTTTGTTTTGATTCTTTCGCCAAAACTGTCTATGACTCGGGATCTACAAGGTTATGTCATGTACTTATCAAGACCAGTGATTTAATGCTACTGTGATGCACGAATTCTAAGGGTTATCAAAATTTTGGCATTACGACGGTTATAAACCGAACGTTTCCAAATTTATTTTCAACACAACCAAGCCACATCGGGCATCCATACATCTTATACACATGTTATACATCTCAACAAGTCCAGGAATATTACTCTTCACCAGCATAATCATCATATGGTTAAACCAACTACAAGATCATGCTCATGATAACACTAATATCATAACTATGCTAAACTCCACCAAAAACATACATAATCTTAAAATAAGATCTAGGGTTCTTAGAGCATCTCCAACCCTACACACCTATTAGCTAAACTTGATGATATGACATAATTTTTAGATAATATGTATAATTTTTCATCTCCAACCATGCTTCCTGTTAGTTAAATTTTTAGATAATCATCTTGACATCCTCTATATTTGGAGGACATCTATAATATATAGATAATATCTATAATTCATTATCTCCACTTATATCGTGACACATCATCGATCTTATTTACTTATATATATATATTATTATTAAAATAATAATAAAATACTATTTTTAAAATATAGCTATTCATTATAGCTAATACCATTGGTGTAAAACATCTTACAGTTCAGCAAATTTTTAGATAATCATTATATAGCTAATGATTTTAGCTATTACAGTTGGAGATGCTCTTAAGGATTATACCTTCCTTGGAGAGTGTAGAGACCTTACTAAGCCTTGATTAATCCTTGTACAACCTTAACAAAGCTTAATCTAACAAGAAACATCAAGAATATGTTTAGAGATTTTCGGAGTTTCTATAACCCAGCTGAAAGATCATGAAAAACGAGGGCCTTACCGAACTTTTCTGGACGAGGCTTCTAAAGGAGAGTTGTAGAGCATCTAACCAGCTTTCCAAAAAGCTAAAGAACACCAAATTTAATTGAGTAATGAAGGAGATATGGCCGTTTGAAAATCATCACAGAAACTGTCAAACAATCTGGACAGTTTGGTTTCTTCTCTTGGGGAGGAGATTTGACTAGTCTACACTCATTAGAATACAATGAAATTTTGAGAGAATATTACCCATGGAGTGGAGAGGCTGTGGTAAAAATTTTGTGATTTTATCATGGATAGAAATGGAGATATGAATTTTCTTCTTTGAGGTGTTCTTGCTGGGCAGTTTGAGAGAATGAGAGAAAATGGAGTTTGCTTGGTTGTTTTGCTTGGTTCTCATCCAAATGAATTATTTACTAGTATGTTTAGATAATATCTAAGTGATAAAGTAGCTTTAATAAATTTAATAGGTCATGGATGATGAAATCAAGGGCATGTGTTTATATTTTGTGGGATGGTGTGTGTTGTAAGCTAAGTTGCTTGGTTAGTTTCTAAGTATGCTAGTTAGCTTGTGACTAGCTTGGTTACTTGCCTTTATCCACTTGCACATGCATGTATCTTGATCCCCTGCTTGTTTCTTTGTCCGGTTATTGCTTAATTCACTAATCGTTCGGAGGAATATCTCAAGGATTTCTAGTTAGGGTTTTACCGGAAACCTCCTTAATATTTATATAACTATTCTTAATCCTCCTTTATAATCTTTGATTCCATCTTTCTCAAATCTTTTTAAATAAATCCTTGAATCATTCCGTATCTAGGGAAATCTCGGAGAAAATAAAGGTGCTGTTTTTCAGAATCCGATAACTTTTACATACACTCTTTTTCCCCCTGGATCATTAATACGAACTCAGAATTTTGTTCTGGGTACTTTTATATAGTGTCGTCTAATAATATTCCTAATTCCACTAAAAACACTATTCATCCCTTTTTCTTTACTTATTCTCTTAGGGTTATAAAAATGTCCTTGTTCTCTTTCGAGCGTTCCTTAACCCTTTTTCGGAACCACTGGACTAATAACAGACATCGATTTGGATGACACAAGAATAACCTTTTCCTTTGGAATTACCAAATCTTAATTTTCTAGGAGATAGATAATTCTTATCTAAGTTGGCAACCTATTACATTCATTGTGGAATATAAACATTGGAACCCATATCCATTAAATATTAATTCATCGGAACCACTGTCACACTTATATTCCATTACATAATAAAAGTTTTAATTCCTACCAAAAATCAGGGTTCTTACAGGAGTCAAGATCAATCTTTTTAAATGTTATTCCAAAATTTTAAAAAAATAAAAAATTTATTTGATTAGGTAATTTAACGGTCAACTATTACTTTGACTTTAACCCCTTAACTAGTTTTCGTTCCCGATTCTTGATTCGATTTTTTTGAAATAGAATTTCGACGATCGAACCGTGCAGGAGTCAAGATCAATCTTTTTAAATGTTATTCCAAAATTTTAAAAAAATAAAAAAATTATTTTATTAGGTAATTTAACGGTCAACTATTACTTTGACTTTAACCCCTAAATTAGTTTTCGCTCCCGATTCTTGATTCGATTTTTTTGAAATAGAATTTCGATGATCGAACCGTACATGAGTCAATATCCATCTTTTTAAATGTTATTCCAAAATTTTTAAAAAATAAAAAATTTATTTGATTAGGTAATTTAACGGTCAACTATTACTTTGACTTTAACCCCTAAACTAGTTTTCGCTCTCGATTCTTGTTTCAATTTTTTATGAAATAGAATTTCGCCAATCGAACCGTACGGGAGTCAAGATCAATCTTTTTAAATGTTATTCCAAAAAAAAAATTTTGATTATGTAATTTAATGGTCAACTTTTACTTTGACTTTAACCCCTAAACTAGTTTTCGTTCCCGATTCTTTATTCAATTTTTTGGAAATAGAATTTCAACGATCGAACCATACGGGAGTCAAGATCAATCCCTTTAAATGTTATTCCAAAATTTTGAAAAAATAAAAAATGTATTTGATTAGGTAATTTAACGGTCAACTATTACTTTGACTTTAACCCCTAAACAAGTTTTCATTCTCGATTCTTGATTCAATTTTTTTGAAATAGAAATTCATACACACTCAATTAGTGATGTTCAACAATTTTAGGATCAACGTCAACTGAATGTGACTAATTTTCTATTTTCTTGAATTTTCAAAACTTATTAAATAGTTCGCAAAATATATTAAAATTTTAATTAAAAAAGAAAAAAAGGGAAATTCGAATTAAAAATTCATACACAATCAATTAGTGGTAGTCATGAATGTCAACTCAATATCACTATTTTCCTATTTTCTTAATTTTTTTAATATTTATTAACTAATTTGCAAAATATATTAAAAAATTAATTAAAAAAGGTAAAATTCGAATGAAATTTTTTATTTTTCATTAATAATTTTAATAATTTTATTTTTTTAATAAGAAAAACAAAATTTGAAACATGGCTATTTTAAAATATATAATTTCTGAATATTTTAAAATTAGTTATTGTTAGACATTTAAATTGAATATATAATTTTTAAGTAGTTTGTGAAATATATTAAATTCGAATTAAAAATTCATACACACTCAATTAGCAGTAGTTACTAATTTTGGGATGAAGGTCAACTCAATATCTCTATTTTCCTATTTTCTTGATTTTTCAATAATTTTTAACTAGTTTGTGAAATATATCAAAAAATTAATTAAAAACGAAGAAAAGATTAAATCCAAATTAAAAATTCATACACACTCAATTAGTGGTAGTCACTAATTTTGGGATGAATGTCAACTCAATATCACTATTTTCCTATTTTCTTGATTTTTCAATATTTTTTAGGGCTTTTTTAAAACTACCCATCTTAAGTTTTGGGCTTTTAAAAGTACCGCCCCAACTCTCTAAAATCCAGGCGCTATGACTAAAACTTTCATTTATTTTAAAATTACGTTCTTTCAGTTAAAGGGAACCCCCCTCTCTGTTTCAGCTTGAAGCTTCGGTGCTCTTAGCTCTTCTCCTTCAATTAGTTGGCCCCGTAGGGGCAAATTCACGACCGCTTTATCCTGTCATCTCTCTTCTCACTATCGTCTTCATCCACTGCCTCTCTCTCCTCCATTTTACACTATCAATTAAAAGCAACCATTTTTACACCAGTTTTGAACAAGAAAACAACGAGTTTAGGCATGAAAGTGACAAGGGATGGGAATGATGAAGCTGCGAATAATGGAGTTATGGGTGCCACTGAATTGGTGAATGGTATTGAGGTCGATGCTAATGACCAATGTACAGAGTTGCGCTTTGGGGATTTTGACATAAACAAAGGACTAGAACGAAGTGTAGGTGATGTGTTTGTTGATTTGCCTCAACGAAACCAGTATGGGAATAACTTGGACTCTGCTCTTCAGGTATCTTTTTAAATTGTTTGATTGTGTTTATGTGAGATTCTAATGTAATTTTTGATAATTTTTTGCTTAATTGTTAAATTTGTAAATTTTTTCAAAAACATTGTGCTCGTATATGTTGCATTTGTGCTTGTTAGTTGTTAGGTTTTGAATTCTGCTACATTCTTTTGGTTGGTGTATAATTAGTTGTTAGTCTTAAATTCTGAGTCATTGGCTTCATGGCAGGTAAATCTACTATTTAAGCCCATAAAATTTGAGATTAATGTAATTTTATATTATCAGTAGTTGCTTACTTGCTTAGTGTATTGTTAAAGTTGATAGTTACGTCATTGATTTTGTATTTTAAGGTCCTTTAGAAATCAAGAATTTGAATGAATAGGGAAAATTCACCTGCAGAAAAGAGAAAGACATGTTAAAACATAAATAAGAAGTCTCAAAACTTCGAGTAATGTGTTTTGTTTACCTTTTTATAATCTCTAGGGCCTGGATGTGCATGTTCATAGAGGTATATGCGAGGCTGCAAAGGGAATCTATGAACGATTTATACACTTCTTTTGCAACTAAGATCATTTGGTTGCATTGATTTGCTTTTATTTACTTTTAGTTGCAAAAGAGGTTTTTCTAAGTATAAAGTGCTTGTTGATATTGCCTCGTAGTTTAGAACTTTTTAAAATTATTTGTAAACTTGTTTTGCAACTAAGATCATCTGATTGCAGTACTTTGTTTTAGTTGTAATCATGGTTGTAACCTTTGCAAACAAGGTTGCAGAAGTTGCAAACATGGTTGCAAAGGTTGCAACTGATAAAAATAGTTAAATCTGACTATCAAGATGGGTGCCCCTACGGGGCCTGCTCTACGAAGAATCATATTGTCTTTAGAAATATAAAAGTATATGCATGATGTGAGCCTTTACAACCATGTATAATCATCTTGAAACATGTGCAATTTTAATTTTAATTTTAATAATATGTCTAATGTGAAGTTTCAAAAGTTCCAACTGATACAAACAAGTTGCAAACATGTTTGTAACTTTCATAACCATGGTTGCAAAAGTTGCAATCATGGTTGCAATATTTACAAACATGGTTGCATAAGTTGCGAACAAGGTTGCAGAAGTTGCAAACATGGTTGCAAAGGTTGCAACTGATAAAAATAGTTAAATCTGACTATCAAGATGGGTGTCCCTGCGGGACCTACTCTACGGAGAATCATATTGTCTTTAGAAATATAAAATTATATACTTGTCTCAATGCAGAAGCAACAAGATGGGTTGTCATTTACTCATTTGTAATAATCGAGTTTGTATCAGAATCGGCCTTTTGTATTTTTTTTCTTACCAGGTGGTATTAAGAGATGGAACTTCAAAAGAGGGCTGATGACTCACGAATCCAAGAGTCATAGAGCACTTGGTTCAAATTGAAGGGTTTCGGGGCAACAAACGTAGCGGAAAACAATAATTAAAACAATAAAATCGAAACCCAATCGCAGGATCCATGCAAAACAAGACGTTTAATTTGTAGTTATGAATGTTTACCTTAAACCGAAGCTTTAACAGTTGATGACAGATGGAGGTCCAAAGATGCAATCACCATGCAGCCCTTGTAGCAAGATCTGCATCGCCAAAGAAGTCCACACGAACGTCTGATCGTCCAACGATCAAGGGAGCCAGTACTAGCGGAAGTCGTGCCTCTCTCTCTCTCTCTCTCTCTCTCTCTCTCTCTCTCTCTCTCTCTCTTTCTCTAGCCTCTCTAAACGATTTAAAGCAGCTAGGGTTTTATGAAAAACGAAATTGCATTAACCAACCCTAAACAATACATCATTATGTATTTATAAGGTAGAGAGATTGGGCCAAAACCTTATTTCATTTTGGGCTTCTAATAAAACCAAAACTGATTGGGTTAACATGATTAAATTCGAATTCTGTTTTAATTAATTAAGTCCAACTCAATTAATAAAATAACTAATTTCGAATTTATAATCATTTAATTTAAATTCAGAATTTAAATTAAAACTCCTTTTAAACATTCTTATTGTGTAACCCTTTAGGTTATTATTACGTTGGCAATAATTTTAATATCAAATAATAAAATTATAAACAATGAGCGGCATCTAGTAATACATCATTGATACCCAAGTAATAATAATAATTGGTGATCCAATTAAACCTTTTGTGATTAATGTTTCCGTGTAATATAATCCTTTAACCATATATTATAGATTAAACTCGAGGCATGTATTTAGTCATCCTCTTCAATGTTTAATCCGGGTTTCCTTGATCAATGAGTAGACTATTAAAAACAAATCAATATTTGAGCATGGCCATGCATTTTCATAGTCTCACTCAACCAAGAGGCCAATAATATCTCTCTTATTAATAGGAGGGTTAAATCCTTTATATATCATTCATATTTCTCATACATCTCATAATATACCCGACGTCCACTTTTATCATCACCCGGTCAAAGGTAACTTTTAATGAAGTCAAAGTATATTAATCCTCGTATAGAAATATAATGATCTCAAGTCTAAGGATCATTACACCATTATCACTGTGAGTCTTTCTAATGACATTATCAACATGTAGAATCTCATTGTGGGTCAATCCAGTGCCATGTAGAATATTACATGCACCTATGTTCTTGACTTTAGTATCACTATACCTATGACCAATGAGATGTGGTCATCAGTCAACAAACATACTAATCTTTATGCATTATAATTGTCCCATATTAATAATGCTCGATTAGGGATATTTAGGAATATAAACACTATTCATATAATCTCATTTTTAAGTCACATACTTAAAGATATAGAATACATGTTACATATTCCAAGGACATTTATTATTCTAACATTTATTTCGCAGTAAATAAAGACATAATAAATCAATATAGAAATAATCGTTGGAACATAACAAAATAGTCTTTCCTATAAACATAACTACATTGTCTCTAGGGCACTAACACTATCACAATTGGAGCTGGAACTACTTCTGGACGGGTGTACAAAGGGAAGAAAATGCCTTATTCCCTTTAATGGTGATGAAGAAGTGGGGAGTGTCACGACGGTTTTTTTGAAGTATGTTTTATTTTGTCTTTTTGGAGGTTGTTCCAAAAGATTTTTTATTTGAGAGGAGTCCTCTCACACTTGTATATTCTTTTTAGATCTTTATAAATTTATGAGGTGTTGTCCTCATTTATCTAATAAATTAATTAGTTATTTAAAAATTAAGTTGCAAATACTATTACAAATATCAACGAAATTGATATGACATGTATCTGAATTGCTAAGTTAATTAAGTTGAAAATAGCAGTGGAACTGATATGACATGTGTTTCTGAATTGCTAAGTTTTTTTCTTTTGAGTAGAATTGCTTAGTTAATTAAGTTGCAAATACTTTTGCATAAGTTGCAAATACGTTTGTGTAAGTTGCAAATATTGTGGCATAAGTTGCAAAATTATTGCAAACATGTTTTCAACTTCTGCAATCATGGTTGCATAAGCCGCGAACATGGTTACATAAGTTGTAACTGATACATATAGTTAAATATGATACAAATAGTTTAACAAAGAAAAGTTGCAAATATTGTGGCATAAGTCATAAAATTGTTGCAAACATGTTTGTAACTTTTACAATCATGGCTGCAACCTTGTTTGCAACTTCTGTAACCATGGTTGTAACCATGTTTGCAACATTTGCTACCATGGTTGCAGAAGTTGCAATCATGGTTGCAACCTTTGCAACCATGGTTGCAGAAGTTGTAAACATGGTTGCAAAGGTTGCAACTAATAAAAATAGTTAAATATGATTATCAAGATGGGTGCCCCTGCAGGGCCTGCTCTACAGAGAATCATATTATCTTCAGAAATATAAAAGTATATGCATGACATGTGTGAGCCTTTACAACCATGTATAATCATCTTGGAACAAACTCCAAGATAAAAAACGAAAGTAAAAGCAAAAAAAAACCCAAACTATAAAAATTACCAGCTACAAAGCTCGGACAAAGCCAGCAAATACACACTATTTCATAATATTAATGCTAAAATCTCGAACAAAACCCTAAGAGCCCAGACCTCATCCACCTCATCTTTGCTGCATCCCTAGCTACAACCAGAAAATGATAACATGTCCATTTCGTATCAGAGATGAAGTACGAGGAAAGGACCATTTTATCTTAAAAGCTTAATTACCCTCTTGCCCAACTTTAATATCTGAGAAGTAAATCTTAGAGCACTTAATTTTACGCGGCATTGAAACTTTTGCATTTCTAGAGGCTGACCATTGTTACCATTGAGGGCATAACCCAAAGGATGCAAACAGAATTGTAACAACTGTCATTCCCAGAATCTGAACTCCATTTCCGACCATAACACGCAACCATGTGAAGCAAGCTAGACTTGTTGAAATAACCATGTGAAGGAAGAGTTCTAGAAGCCTGGAGAAATGTAGTTGCTTCCATTCTGAAAATCAATAAAACCCAAAGTAATAATATAAGTGTATGTCGTAATTATACAACTCTACCTGCAATACTTTATGTCAATCTTAAACTGATAAATGTATAAATTAGGCAAGAACCCTCAGTCTCTCATGCTTCGGGGAGTTTGGGTGCAATAATGTTATCTATAATCTGTGCAAGGGGCTTCTTTAAGCTCAAGTGCTAAGCGAAGCAGGGCATATAATTATATTTCAATTATAAAATAGATATAACACAATTCAAAGTCAAACAGTGTTGTCTAAGATAACAGGTTCCAGTAGTATGTAGTAAATAGTACATTTGTTCTTTTCATAATAAAAAAAATCAAATGCTAATGAGATACATTGTCTACAATCGTCAAACACAAATATTCCTAAAATCTTCCTTATAGCTGGTACATTCTAGTTATTTTTTGTATAATTCTATAATTCATCAACCACATTTCAAAAGGTAGGATCAAACCGTTTTTTGTATAAAGTACGGGAAATACCTTCCATTTATTGGAACTTGAGCAATGCTTCTTAAAACTGACTTGGGCTTTTTCGAAAAGAAGAGAAAATAGTGAAATGTCGGGGTTTTTTATCACTAACATAATATGTTGTTACATTTTATTATTGTTGTCAATCTGCACAAAATTAGTAGCCAAATTACATGTACATCCAGAAGATGATATTATAATCAGATTCACGCATTGCGGTGAGAACTAAAGGTCAATAACTTTTGAGTTTTACACACGCCTGTAAACACAAGATAGTTGGGGAATTTACTAAAAATTTATATGCAGTCAAAACCCCGGTGCAATTGTACATTATTAATTGGGCAAAATTAAACTGAAAGTAAGAAAACATAAACATAAGAATTGAGTTACTTGAGAATAGGAAACTGAGAATGAATCAAACCCAACACATTCCACAACTCCAGAAACAGCCCCAACGCTTCCCCATTCCTCTCGTGTTGCGAATATTCCGTAATCAACGCAGTCTAAGACACAATATCTCTCACACGCATTTCATCAAACACCTGGAGTGCTTCCTCTAAACACACACATTTCGCATACATATTCACCACATAATTCAAAATCACCTGAGAATCACTAAACCTAGACCTCAACAAATACTCATACACAACTTTCCCATATCTAATTCTCCCTAATTGAGCACAGAAATAACATCGACTCTGATGTGCCCCTACCGAATTAAATTCCAATATCCCATTAGCCAGATTGATTAACCTTGAACCAAATGCCTCTTAATTGTTTTGACAGTGGCCGGTAAATGATTTGATTGAGAGAGATGAGGGGAGGAGGTCGACGAGGAGAGGGTCGGAGGTGGAGGTGGAGAAAGGAGGCGGAGATGGAAGTCGGGGTGGAGGCTATGACGGATAGGGAGGTCACCTGCGGCACCGGAGATCAGAGGTGGATGGCGGAGATCGGAGGAGAAAGGAGGCAGAGATCGGAGAGAGAAGCTGACTGAAGACCAACACAAGATGATGAAAATGGGTCGTAGTTTTAAAAAAAATAGAAGTTAAAAAACAGAGGCGGTAGTATATTGAAAAGAAGAGAAAGTATACACTTGGAACACCATTTTAAAAACATTAAAAACATAAAAAAAAGTTAAAAACATATATATTTCTGTAAATATCCCTAATTTTTAACTAGTTTATGAAATATATCAAAAAATTAATTAAAAAAAGAAGAAAAGACTAAATCGAATTAAAACTTCATACACTCAATAAGTGGTAGTCACTAATTTTGGGATTAATGTCAACTAAATATCACTATTTTCCTATTTTCTTGATTTTTCAATAATTTTTAACTAGTTTGTGAAATATATTATAAAATTAATTAAAAAAGAAGAAAAGATTAAATTCTAATTAAAAATTCATACACACTCAATTAGTGGTAGTCACTTATGATAAATGTCAACTCAATATCGCTATTTTCCTATTTTCTTGATTTTTCAATAATTTTTAACTAGTTTGTGAAATATATAAAAAAAATTAATTAAAAATGAAGAAAAGATTAAATTCGAATTAAAAATTCATATACACTCAATTAGTGGTAATCACTAATTTTGGGATGAATGTCAACTCAATATCACTATTTTCCTATTTTCTTGATTTTTCAATATCTTTTAATTAGTTTGCGAAATATATTAAAAAATTAATTAAAAAAAAGGAAAAAATGGTTAAATTCATACACACTGAATTGAAAATTCATACACACTCAATTAGTGGTATTCACTAATTTTTTTCTATGTATTTTTAATTTTAAATTAATTTTAAATTTTAATTTATATTCACAATAATACGTCCGCCATGTTTCATTTCGGACGCCCGCCATGTTTCATTGCGGGTAGGGGGATATCCCCCGAGGGCTGTGGAACGGGACCCTTTAATTATATCCTTTTTAGATTATAATTTTCTTTTAATATGATATAATCTTGATCGTATATTTTTAAAAATATTAGATTCGATGGTTGAGATTAATTTGGTGGTACAGTGATCAAAATTATAGATAAGATCTCCTCTTATGCTTATTATGTATATGGATATATTTGGTTGTTAGTACAACTATTTTCAAATAATAAGAATGTTATTTTGATAATTAAAACGAAATATTTAAACAAATCTTATATATATACATATACATACATACATATACATATATATATATATATATATATATATATATATATATATATATATATATATATATCAATTTCTTAACAACAATTTGATATGTAAACTAATCTATACTATATTATAATAGCCAAAACATTGAAACTTTGGTCAGTCAGTACGGTACTTTGTATTTTTACTTAATTACCCTTACTTAATTATTCTTTTGACTTAATTTTTTTTATTTGAAACATATTTATTTTACACTTATGGGCAATTCTATTTTATAAAAGAAATAACAATATTATAATTCTTAATAACTTACTTATTAGCTTTTTCAGCTACAACACATTACCTTTTCTAACTTTTAAACTACCTTTTTCTGATACAACATATTACTTTTTTTAACTTTTCTAACTATAATCTTTTCCAAAAGTATCACAGATTATTCAATTTTATGAAATAAACTAATAATATTGTATAACTAACTAATACCTTTTTCACCTTAAAACGTAATATTTTTTTTTATATTTTCTAAGTAAAATATCTTCTTTTCTAAAAATGTCATGGGTAACATATATATAAATATTTTAATAAAATCATATTAGTTACAAATTTTAAGTCTACGAAATTCATATCTTAAAATTTCAAACATAAATTAAATAAAAATTATATAAGCCCATAAAATTCTTATATTAAAACTTTTAATGACAAATTAAATAAAAATTATGTTATATTAAAAAAAATCGTACATCGCACGTGTTCTAAAAATTATAATATTTTTAAATAATATTAAAATAAATATTATATTATAATATTATACTATCTACATACTATACTATATTACAATATCTGAAATATTGAAAGTTTGGTCGATCGGTATGGTACTTTGTGTTTTAACCTAATTACCCTTACTTAATTTTTTATAATCATACTTATTTTCCCTCGCTTAATAATTTATAGTATCACTTAATAACCCTTAGTTAGTTATTTGTAATTACTAATAACTAATCAATTTAACTTTTCATGTAAAACATGTTACCTTTAATAACTAATTAATTTTTTTTAATATTTAATTACTAATATTTAATCGAGTACCCTTTTTTTTACCTAAAACGTATAATTTTTTAAATATTTTCTAACTAAAATTCCTCATTTTATAAGGATATCATGGGCAACATTTATGTAATCATTATCAAATCATATCATTTAAAATTTATAACCACGAAATTCATGTCTTAAAAATTTAATTCAAATTAAAGAAAAAAATCATCTATACTATACTATTATAAGCGGAATAGGGTATATTTGGTTGGTTGGTGTCACTTTATTTGGTGCTCTCAATAACAATCGTTGAATTTTGAGACAGATTAATGAGAATCGTTAGATGTAGTGTTATTCTTTTTATAATATATAAAATACTCTTATAGGTTCAAGGTACTATCTATACTATACTATTATAAGCAAAATATGGTAGATTTGGTTGTCGGTTTGGTACTCTTTTTTTTATCACTCTTTTTTTGGTCATAAAACACACACCAAAACACGACTGTTAGTCATAATCGAATTAGGCGTGCTAAATTAGAGTCCGACTAGATGTCCAAGACCTTCAAGGCCCAATTATATCATTTTATTTTCCAAGCCAAGTTCTATACTATTATAAGCGAATTTGGTACACTTTTTTTGTACACTCAATAACAACCGTTAGATTTTAAGATAAATAAATGAGAACCACTGGATCTAATGCTAAAAAAATATTCATTTCTAATATTTAAAATATTCATATCTATATTAAACATATATATTATTTTAAAAACTACTCCCACGAGTTTAATATTCAATTCCCGTCAACAACATATTATTAATTAAAACACTATCGTTAAAAATACTATCAAACATGTATTATAATATTTTATTATCTTCTATAATTTATTTTACTACTAATTACAAATATATATGAAAATATGGGTAATAAAACAAAAAAATATTAAAATAAACATCGGTGCATCACACGTGTAATAAGCTATATAATAAAAAATTATATAAAATCTGGAAAATACTTACAATATTGAAAATTTTGTATAAAAATCGAAAAAAGGTCTACATAATTAGATAAATTTCACTTTTTCTAAATAAAAGTTAAAAAAAATAATTTTAATGTAATATTTATATATCTACATATGTATTTTAAAGTAACGATTCAACATAAATAATTACGATAATATTTATATACATGAGATTTATAAAGTTAAAAAATTATTTAATAATAAAAATATATATACAACTTTAACATTTAACAATAAAATATAATTAAAAAATTTACAAATATTTTTTGTTGTCGGTTTTGTATTCTTTTTTTGGTCATACAACACACACCAAAACACGACGTTAGTCCTCTTTTGTATTTTTCTAGTCATATTATTACGCTGGGTTAGGGTCTGTATTGGTTTATATGGTGGGGTTTTTTCCGAATTGAATTAGCATCTCTATTGGGGTTAATCGGTATTCAAGATGGAGCGGGGGGTTCGATTGTAGGCTCTTTTATTTAGTTTTGTTTAATTTTTCTGATTTAATTAGTTTCCTGGGTAGGTTTTCAAGGTCCATTCTGTATATTTGTTGGCTGCGAGCACTAGCTTTAGTAGTTTTGATAGGTCTTTGGGTACCTAGCCTATCATAGTGGTTTGTTTTTTTTGAGTTTTCTTGGTAGTTTTCCTTTTTAGAAAAGGATTTTCTTGTTTTAGAATCACGGCTTGTTGAGGTGAGGTTTTAGTCTCTGGCCTTATTTTGGATGTTACATTGTACCATGAAGATTTAGTTCATGGCGGCCATGATGGATGGCTTGTTTGTACCTTCAAGAGGTCGTATATTATCATATATGATATTTTGGTTTATTTCCAAACAGTCTATGAAATGGGTAGGATGGATAGGTTGTGTCATAAATTTTGTTTTTCTCCTAATGTTGAGTAGTTTAGAATCAACCGTTGAATTTTAAATAGTCAATTACCTAATATAGGGTTTTTTAGTTTATAAGTGGCCACGCCCATCGTCGACGCGCCAAATTGAAAATGATTTATTTGTTATGCTCTACTATGTTCGCACTTAACTATGAAATATAGCAAATGTGGCAAGTAGGGATCGAACCCAAGGGAATAGCGTTCAATACTAGTGTAAAGTAAAATGGTGGGGGTTTTGAGTTGGTTGTGGTATTTTATCAAACACCTTGCATACAAGAAATAATTTGCTAGAGAAATATAAACAAGTAAACTGCAATCATCCAAATTTACCAACACAACAAAGCACAATAAGTAAATTAGCAAGATAAAGAGATATTTGACCCAAGGATAATGGAAATTCAAGTACTTCACCCAAACAAATATAAGCAAGATATAATCAACTCTACCTAACCTGTAGAGTTGAATGACCGTACAGCAGCCCGTGCGAGACAAATCTTCAAGATAATACATTAAAAACCTCCCGGCATCGCGAGCTTGCATCTTATAACTTCCCTCTTGAATAATCTTTGCTTTCATGCCCAAAATAAATCATCTTTTCAACAATTAAGCATGAGGCACTGAAAGATGAAAAACGTAATTAATATCGATAAAACAACATTCGAAACTAACAAAAATGCAAGAGAATGAAAGACAAAACGTGTATAAAATACACGTTATCAAATCTTCCCCCACTTGAACTTTGTTAGTCCCGAGCAAACTAATATTAACAATGAGATAACTAAACTAAATTTATTACTCTAAATGAGAAAATGGTTGAACAAGAGCATTCAAACCATCGTTTAAACCCCCAAGTAGCCTTCGAGGACGAGTTTCGTCTCGTGAGGGTTTATAGATGATGTACCCACAAAATCACAAAAGTCACTAACCAACAAGACACTAATATTACGTACTAATAAATCTAACTACTACATTCACATGTCCGAATCGTCATACAAATAGGAAACAAGCCAATCATGGTGCTATATCTATTTGTAACTAAAATCAAACATACAGAGCTATTCACCATGCCCTCCACTATAACGAGCTAACAACCAATTCAAGAATCAAGAATAACACACTTTGTGCAAAATGTAACCATGACATTAAAGCTAGAATGAATGCACTTCAATCGTGAACCTAGGCAAGATTATCACATGGCATACATGGCTTCGCATTAAGAAGATGAAATTGTATGGTGAAAAATCTCACATCTCTTAATTATGTATCACACATGTATGGGATAGAGATTTCACTCAACTCCAAGTCTAAATGCATGCGCTCTACTTGACCTTGCATGTCCACCTAAATTCTGGATTGCACCAAAAACAAGGAAGTTCATAAAATGGGTTGTAACGAGGCTAGGGTGAAGGTGTGAAAAATTTAAGTTCAAGGAAGGTACAAAAGTCTCGCTAGTTGAGTCAAAATGACGTTTGCTCTCTTCATACACCAAATTCTCAAACTAAAGATCTCCACTCATTTACAATTACAAAACACAACCACATTTACCAAGAAAATTGAATCAAAAGTACAAAGATTTATTGCTTTTCTTCTTTCTTTTTTTCCTTTTTTTTCTTTTTTTTTTTCATCCCCTTTATTATAATTATTTTTTTATCAAACGGGATGCATTACATATATAAGTACTACAAAGAACTTTGAACCACATCTAGTCATACATATCAAACTAGCTCCCACTTACAATGATTATCATTCTTCCTCTTCACAACATCTCCAAATTTTCATGATCATCAATCAATTTTTTCCAAGACTCAACTAGCTCAACTAGGTCGAGAGTGAAGTATTTGGCTATGACTCATGTATAAAAGGGAAAGTAACGAAGTAAATTATGGATATAAGCTTCAAAGGGGTAACTAGGGATTATTTTTATGGTTCACAAGATAAAAAGGCCAAAATTGTTATCCTAAATAGAATTTCCTTATTATGGTGCATTCATGAATTAAGGTTTAATGCAAGCCCTAGAGCAACAAACACACATAAAGAAGGAGAAACACACAAGCAAAAGAAACCATCGTTCAAGGCCTCACAAGGTTTAAGTTGTAATAACATCTTCTCGAATTGATTTCCATGCATGCTAAGAGATAACCGTCATGTTCACAATTTAATTACAACAATCTAGACTTTTAATGCCATTTTATGTGTGTGTGTGCAAAAAGGTGAATCAAACTTATAGATTCACATCAAATTGGTAATGCTAGGCACGAAATAGGAGAAAACAAGGCTACAAGCTCATAATGACTTAAATTTTACAAACAAGTAAACAAGCTTTATGACTGAACTTGTTTCTAAATGCAAATGAGACGGACATGGAATGAAACAAAAGATAGTACTAATACTAGCTACATACTATACTACAAGGATGAACATAAACAATCCTTCCCCCACTTAAAACATGGTATGTCCTCATGCATGACAAATAAAAACGAAGTAGAGATAAAAGTGAAAGAAAACTCCCCAGAAAATAAACAACAAGAACCGGGATCACCACTCATACTTGCCAAAATCCAACTCCAAAATTTACATGCCAAGAATTGAACCAAAGCCACAAGCAACCTAACAAAATAACCGACAAGCCAACACCCTTCAAAGCCACTCAATACACCAATTAAGGATATATTATTTATTAAAAAAATTTACTTTTTTTTTGTTTAAAAGAAAAAGACAAAATAAAATAAAATAAAAATAAAAATAACTAACCAATTAATAATAAATCAAAAATCAAATTCGAAGCGAATTTAAATCGATTCTTGAATTTATATGAATTGATTAGTTTTAGAAAATTAAAAACCGAAAATCAAAAAAAAAATAAAAAGAGTGAATAATAAAAGAAATAATAACAATAGATTTAAAGAGGTAAAAGAAATAAAAGTAAACAATAAAAAACAAAACAAATAAAATTGAGGGGAGGGGCCAGTTGCAGGCAAACGAGAAGGGGAGTAGGGCGGTGGAGTGAACGGATGAAGGTATGGTAGACATGGGTGGGGAAGAAAGGAATAGCCGGAGTGGTGACTGTTGGAAGAAAACGGAAAGGAGAAGGGAGGTTGTTGAAGGAAGGAGAAGAAGGCGGAGGCAGGCGGACGGAGATTGGTGGGGGCTGTGAGTGGGAGGAGCAGAGGTTGTAGTGGAGGTGAGGGGCGACGGAATTGAAGGAAAGAGGGAGTGGAGAGATTGAAACGGAGTTGTACAGAGGAGGTGGAACGAGGTGGAATGGTGGTGTTGATATGGGTGAGGAGCTCGGTGGCTGTGGGCAGAGATGTGAAGGAGAGTTTTGGGTGCAGGCGACGCGGTAGAGACGAAGGAGGGCAGGAGGTGGTGGGATGGAGGTCGACGAAGTGGGTGGGTCGTCGGTGTAGTGAGTTGTGTTAGCGGGTGGAAGAGAAGAACGGGGAAAGAAGAGTGGCAGGCGATTGTGGTTGGGTGGTGTTTGATGAAGGACAGAGGGTTGAAGGGAGGAGGCTGATGGGGTGGGGCGGTCGGACTGTTGTGAAGGAGGAAGAAGCAGCAGTTAAGTGTTGGTGGCGGAATGAAGAAGATGGGAGGAGACGAGTGGTGGTGGCTGTGGGCGGACGGGAATTGCAGGTGGAGTAGAGGTGCAGCAGTTGCAGGTGTGGTGGGTAGGGATGGACGAGGTGGAGGATGAAGGTAGCAACGAGTAGAGGAGAAAGAAGAAGAGATAAGAGATGATATGATTGTTTTGTTCTATTTTTTTTAAAGAGTTGCACGGGCTGTACAACAGGTGGGTAGGAATTTTAAGACCCTCTCATTTTGAACTATGTTTTGGACAGAAGCTTACCAAATTTGCACAGCATGCCTTGTTGCACGGTCTGCACCCCGTACAACAGCCCGTGCAGCCCTAAAATTTTATAAAAATATTTTTTTTAGAAAATTCACACAAATCCTTGAATGCTTGAATAAAATATTAATTCATGAAAACAAGAAACAAACACATCAAGGCACGAGTGGAACAAATATAAAAGTTAGAATAACGATACTAGATATTATTGAGCGGGACATTACTATTACAATTTTTTTTTTGAAAATCTATTATAAAATTCATTAGTCACACCACAAAAATACATAATAATTACTTATTATATATTTTTGAGTTGTTTTTCTTATGAATTAAAATAGATGAAAAAGGAACCTCCACTCACCAATATTTAGATCAATCCTCAAACCCACAATATGCATAACACCCTACATAAATGCAAGTGAGGAACAAAATTGAACACATGCCTAATATATAAATACGTGCGTACCTTGGGTAGCCTCCTAAAAAGTACCTTTGTTTAATGTCATTGGATCGACTTCCCGGATGTGCCTTGTAGCACCAACACACAAACTAACAAAGAGCGCTCATCCATTAAGGGGTTCCGCTAATGAGGATCAATTTTTGCACGATCATACCTTCGGGGTAGAGGTTGAATTGCATTGAGCTCCATAATCGCCTCATGGGCCTCTTCCGAATTAGGAAATCCATCATCTTCACTTGCACATCCCTCAATAACCACTTGGAGAGCTCCTTTATTTCCTTTGTCAAAAGCTTGTTGAGCCAACCCATCAATGACATCAATGGAGCAAATTGAGTGTGCTTCACTAGGAAATCTCATGGCATCATAAATATTGAACATGACAATTTCATCGCCAAACTCCATAGTGAGAGAACCATCATCCATATTAATCTTCTTCTTTGCCGTTTTTAAAAATGGAAGCCCCAAGAGAATTTGTGCCGAGTTGATGTTTAGTGGACCATCTTCCATTTTCAAGATGTAAAAGTCGACGGGAAAAAATATTTTATCAACATGAACAAGCACATCTTCAATTACCCCCTCGGGATAGGCATTTGATCAATTCACAAGTTGAATTATCACGTTCGTGTTCTCAAGTGCCCCCAAATTTAAAGTTTGGAATATGGAAAGGGTCATCACATTGATTGAGGCACCCAAATCAAGCATGGCTCTTTCAAAGAATTTTCCTCCAATCTTGCAAGGAATGGCTAATGTGCCCGGATCCGAATATTTTTTAGGTAACCTCCTTTGAATCACGGCCAAGACATTTTCATCCACCATTATAGTTTCGTCACCTCTCAATTTCCTCTTATTCGTACACAAATCCTTGAGAAACTTTGCATACTTCGGAACTTGATTTATGGCTGCTAGGAGCGGGAGAGTGATTTTCACTTTTCGGAAGGTTTCAAGCATCTCCTTGTCAACAATTTCTTTCTTTGGCTTAGAAAATTTTGAAGGGAATGGAGGTCGAATAACTACATTATCAATGAACCTTGCCTTCTTTGCTTGGGGAACTTCTTCTTGATCACTTGCCTTTTTACCCATATCAACTTTCTCTTCCTCAATTTCCATATGATCTTCAAGATTTTCATCATTAGCCTCCCAGATGTTGTCCTTTCCAACCTTTCCAACATCACCATTCACAATCTTACCCTTGGCCTTAGCATGAAGATCCTTCAATTCTTTCCCACTCCTTAAAGTCACGGCACTAAGATTTTCTTTGGGGTTCACCTTCGCTTGAAAAGGAAGTTGCCTAGAACCTTGGCTTTGCAATCGATTCAAGGTAGTGGCTAGCTGGCTCATTTGCTTTTCCAAGTTGGATATGCTTTGAGAAGTGTTGTTTTGAAATTGGAGGTTGTTTTCCGCCATTTGTTTAATCATCTCTTTAAATGATGACAATGAAGATGATGACGATCCTTGATGATCTTGGGAATTATATTGAGG
Organism: Saposhnikovia divaricata; assembly: GCA_036435485.1. NCBI lineage: Eukaryota > Viridiplantae > Streptophyta > Magnoliopsida > Apiales > Apiaceae > Saposhnikovia > Saposhnikovia divaricata. Next base: position 122,341,952 of record CM071597.1, on the reverse strand, counting down.
TGGTGGTGGAAGGGCTTGAAAATTTTGATTGGGATGTTTTTGTGGGTATGGATGGAGGTTTTGTTGATTTTGGGTGTTGTAAGTGTTTGGATTTTGGGATTGGTATTGGTTAGAGTTTGGTGTATTGGGATTTCCATATCGAAAATTTGGGTGATCTCTCCAACCGGGATTGTAGGTGTTACTATAGAGGTCATACTTCCTTTGAGGTGGATGTCCCGAAAAACCTCCAATAGCATTAATTTACTCTTCGGGTTGTTGGAATGAGAGGCATTCATTAGTAGCATGATCCGACATATTGCAAACACCACAATACTTTTGTTGTTGGAGATTCCCAACGGCTAATTAACGAACCAATGACGTAAGGTCCGAGATTTGGCCCTCTAACCTTTGAGTTGACATTTCATTCACGGAAGGGTTCTTGACATGCACTTGATGATCCCCAAATTGACGAGAATTCTCGACAATCTTGGTTATCAACTTCCCGGCCTCATCCGGCGTTTTATCCTCAAGAACTCCACCACTTGAAGCATCAAAGTGTAATTTAGCACTATTTTCCAAGTCTCCATAAAAATAGTGAATAAGCAACTATTCCGATATCAAGTGTGGAGGACAACTTTGACAAAGCTTTTGAAACCTTTCCCAATACTCATACAATGTTTCTCCGGAGTATTGTCGAATGCCACAAATGTCTTTAGAGATGCCCGTAGCCTTTGATGTAGGGAAGAATTTCTCCAAGAAAGCACTTCGCATTTGCTCCCATGTAGTGATTGAGTTTGGAGGAAGGTAAAATAGCCATGCCTTGGCACTGTCTCACAAGGAGAAGGGAAATGCTTTCAACTTCACTTGTTCTTCCGTTTCATTGCTTGGCCTCATTGAAGAACACACCATTTCAAATTCTTGAAGATGCCTAAAAGGATCTTCCGTGCCTTCACCTCCAAACTTAGGAAGTAGAGTAATAAGACCACCCTTTAGCTCAAATGGTTGTCCTCCCGGAAAAACAATGCATAATGGTAGTTGAACGAAGCTAGGAGAAGCAATCTCCTTGAGTGTGCGTTGATGAGGATTTTCCATGACTTGATCAATGGTGTCGTCCGGTGATGAGATACGAATAACAAGGGGAGGACCCTCGTCTAACTCCTCTTCCTCTTCCGAAGGTGTGCTAGAATTAAATTGACTTGATGAATCTATATTGGCACTTGAATTCCTTAGATTCCTCCGCAATAGTCTCTCGGGATTAGATGAATATGCAAGATCACCTAAAGAAGAGGATCGAGTCATACATAGCAAAAAATTCTAAAATCAAGAGAAATAGAAAAATATGCACAATGAAACTAAATATTCACAATTTTATATGTGCGCTAATATTGGACTAAAACTATTCCCCGATAGCGGTGCCAAAATTTGGCCACGCCCGTCGTCGACGCACCAAATTGAAAATGATTTATTTATTATGCTCTACTATGTTCGCACTTAACTATGAAATATAGCAAATGTGGCAAGTAGGGATCGAACCCAAGGGAATAGCGTTCAATACTAGTGTAAAGTAAAATGGTGGGGGGTTTTGAGTTGGTTGTGGTATTTTATCAAACACCTCGCATACAAGAAATAATTTGCTAGAGAAATATAAACAAGTAAATTGCAATCATCCAAATTTACCAACACAACAAAGCACAATAAGTAAATTAGCAAAGATAAAGAGATATTTGACCCAAGGATAATAGAAATTCAAGTACTTCACCCAAACAAATATAAGCAAAATATAATCAAATCTACCTAACCAAGATAATTGGTGGAGAACACAATCACTTAATTCTCTTATAAAAACACTAATTTAGTGAAGCACATAAATTAGTCCTCTTGAGACTAGCAACCAATAGTGAAGCACTACTAATTTAACCAAATCACGGAATCAAACAAAGGGAGGTTAGGACAAACCAAAGGATGAGAAGCTCAACCTAGGTATTTGCACTTAAAGCATGAGGATTTAGGTAAATTAAACCTTGTGCTACTATAATGAATGCACTAACAATTACGGATTAGCACAAACAATTAGCAATTGAAATTACAAGAATAGTAAGATGAAGCAACTTACAAATCTCCAAGCAAAATCATAAGAAATACAACACAAGCATTCAAGACAAAATTAAATAGATCTTACTTAAAATGAAATGGGTTTAGTATAAGAGCCCCTTCCTTGAGCCAAATATATGGAGTTAGCTACTCATAATCAATGCTAGATTATGAGTAATAAATGTCTTCTCTCTACTTACTAACCATAATTGAATGTTGTTGAAGAGGTAAAGATGAGATGAAGATAAGTTATTGTTGTTTGGTTCTCTTCTATTCAATAAATACATCAATTAGACAAAAGGGCAAGATAGACAATTGCTTCCAAAAATTTTCAGCAAGTGCTGAACGGCCTGTCGAACGGCTGTACAGCAGCCCGTACAAGGGACTGCTCCTTTAAAACTCCTCGAACGGCCTAGTGAACGGCCGTACAGTAGCTCGTGCGAGAAAAATCTTCAAGATAATACATTAAAAACCTCCCGACATCACGAGCTTGCATCTTCTAACTTCCCTCTTGAATAATCTTTGCTTTCATGCCCAAAATAAGTCATCTTTTCAACAATTAAGCATGAGGCACTGAAAGATGAAAAACGTAATTAATATCGATATAACAACATTCGAAACTAACAAAAATGCAAGCGAATGAAAGACAAAACGTGTATAAAATACATGTTAGGATTTATGGGTGATAGCATAGAGATAACTTAACTAGATTTCCCTGTACTTAGTTTTTCACTAAGTAGAACATACTGTCACAACCAGAGTGTGTTCTTGTGACCAAATTAGTTGTTGTAATATTAATAAGTATGTATCTTGGAAGAAGTTCATTCAATTGTTCAAGCCTCAAGATTACATCAGTTCGACAGGAAGAATAAATGTTACTGTCATAGCATTGACTGTAAGGTTACAAGAGCATCTTGCAAGTCACGGCAATAGACTCAATCTGACAACAACATTGGTGGAAGCATGAGACAACAACATTCTCACAGCTTGACAGCAAGTCTGGAATCCCGACAGCAACATTGGCAGGGACTCATACTGTCAACCAAGGAATATTCTCTTGATAGCAGACTTGGCGGTTAAGGTTACTGTCTCACTGAATTATTTGAATTGGGGATTTATCTCAGTCAAATCCGTGACAGTTTAGATGTTCAAGAAATAGATTTGTTACAACTTGTCAAAGATTGTAGTAGACCTGCAATACTACGACAAAAGCTTGAGAGATCACAAGACAAAACTCGTCAATTCAAAGAGTATGACAAATCTACATCTACTAGAATTGTATTACCTTGAATTAGAAAGAATCTAGGTTGCTTTACATATCATGATAACTCTGTTTGTATAGCAATTTAGGAAAGTCACATGGGTGTGCAAATTGTAAGGAGCTGCCACTTGAAAATGACAGCAGCTCCACAACCCATGTGATAGAGACGTTAGAGCAAATTAGTCTACATAGAGAATCGTCTCTCACTCTTTCTAAGTATTCGTGAATTCATTTTCATTGTAATCACTCAAGAAACCGAAGCTTGAGAAAACACTTTTTCTCAAGGTTGTAGCAACACTTCGCAAAATAAATAAAACATTTATTTTGTGAGAATATCTTGAGCTATCACTTGTATTTGCATTTCATATACTGATAGATTAGAATCTTTATTATTTTTGTTGAAGTAAAGATTTGAATTTATCAGTATTGCATTCAACCCACTCTTCTGCAATACTCCGGGACCAACAACTGGTATCGGAGCTTACAGATTGATATACTAATCTGAGATCATGATGACTATACAGAAATCAAGTGGTATCAAGATTCCAGTATTTGATAAAGAGAACTACTACTTATGGAAAAGAAAGATCTTGTTATTTATCAAAGCTACACATCCACTGTACTTGGGAATCCTTGAGAATGGCCCCTTCATTCCTAAGAAAGAAGTAGCTGCTGCCACTGTGAATGGTGAAGTAATTCCAGCTCACTGGGTTGCTAAGAGACCCTCAGAATACACAGAATCTGAGAAAGAAAAGGTAGCCTTGGATGACTACTTACAACTCATCTTGCTTGACTCTCTCGCATTGGACAAAGCCATGTGTGGAAATGTGACTCTCTCAACTGGGTTGCTGTGTGAAGGAAGTGAAGAGGTCAGAGAAAATCAAAGACATATTCTTGTGACAAAACATGAAGCCTTTATGGCCAAGCCTGTCATAGAGCTCACTCACATGTTTGAAAGATTCAGTAAGCTAATAGCCGAGTTACAAATTCATGGAAAGTTCTATGACAGAAAGGAGATTAATGTCGAGTTTCTGCTCACTCTTCCTGAGCACCTTGAACACAAAATCACTGCCATAAGAGAAGGGAGAAACTTGAATGATGTTTCTCTTGAGACTCTTTATGGTGTACTTAAGTCATATGAACTTGAACTCTTTCAAAAGAGAGCTATTCAAACTGGAGCCAAAGGAAAGATGGCAAACATGTCTGGTGCCCTTGTAGCTCATGAGCCACTTGTCTCTCTGCCAAGTAAACCCTCACAAAGTTCACAACCAACACAAGTACCATCTGTGAAGATTGAGGAGGTGTTGGATGATGAAGAGAAAGTGGTTCTACAGCTCAAAGATGTTGAAGATGAAGACTTCTAGTCATTAGAAGAGATTGAAAGCATGGATAATCCAACCATGGCATATATGGCAAAAAGATTCAAGAATATAAAGTTCAGAAGAGATAATCCATATAAGCCACAGGGTCAGACATCTAAGTTCAACAAGGGAAACTCTTCAAAAGCTGCTGGTGGTGCCACAAGAGGAGGATACAAGACAGAGATGGTGGATAGGTCAAAGTTCAAATGTTACAACTGCAATGAGCTAGGTCATTTTGCCACAGGGTGCAGAAGGCCAAAACGGAATCAAAGAATTGAGAAAGGATCTGGAAGTCAGTTTAAAAGAAATCAAGGAAGAGCCTATGTGGCTAAAGGAAAATGCTGGGATGATTCTGATGATGAGGAAGAAGAAGAGTTTGTAAATCTACAGCTTTCATGGCTAGATCTAATGATGAAGCATCAAGCTCCTCAAATCAGGTACCATCTCTCATTTTACTTGATATGTCTAAAACTGAGTATAAGTAAACTATTGAAGAATTAAGTGCTGAGATGTTTAACATTCATGTTAGTTTATCTCCTGCTAAGAAGAAATTGTTAAGTTAACTAAACAGAATGAAACATTCAAACCTGAGAATGAAATGCTTGTGCTTAAAACCAGTCCATTAGATTCACTAGCTCAAGAAAATGAAACACTAAAAAATGATGTTGTCTGTGCTAAGGAGATAGAAGAATTCTTAAGAAATTAAATTGCTGAAAATGAATTTAAGCTTAAGGCCTTTAGAAATTCTTCTAAGTTAGTTCAGGAATATCATGAGAATCACACTGAGAACCAAAAGGTTGGAATAGGTTTCGACTATGGTAGGAGGTCTGGAAAGGCAGCTGTGATTGATGATTGTTCAGATGGTGATGCTGTCAAACCTCATATTCTTAAGAGAGTTTGTAACCCATTTTCAAAACTGTTCAAGCTGATTTTGATGAAAATTCCTTGCTCATCAAACAAGAGCTTCGTGATGAAGATGAGTGTATTAATAGCACATCTACTAAAGGGAAAGATACTGTCATGATCCCCATGATTGAAACTTTACCAAGCAATCTGACAGAATGTTCTAAAGAAGCTGTCAACAAGGATAAGACAGAAACTGTCAAAGATACTGTCAAGAGAGTACCTAGGACAACAACTTCTAAATCTACTGTCAAGACAACAGGTATGAAAGGTACTGTCAAGGGTAACTCGACAACAACTTTAGGACATACTGTCAACACAGATTCTTACAAGTCTAAGAATAGGAATGGCAAGTTAGGAATTGATAAGAAAAATGGCTATGCTTATGTCAAGAATGCTCCTAGGAAGCTTTGCAATAATTGTGGCTCCTTCCAACACTCAACACATGTTTGTAAGAAACCTAATGAGAACAAGGTTAATGCAACCAATGTTAAAGGTAAGTTACACAAAACTCCCATTATGCAAAGAATAATGAATGTTTGTAGTAACATTGACTGCATGCCATGCAAAATCAATGCCATGAGTACATGTTTTAATCTGCCGATTTTGTCTACTGAAAAGTGTTCCTATATGCAAACTGTTGAGACTTATGAGCCTGCCAATGTTGGTAAAAAGGCAGCGTCCACAAAGAAAAAGACAAAGTCTTATTCTATAACTGAGTGGGTAGCAAAAGAAGTCAAACTGGATGATTCAAGTGTTGATTCAAATGTGATTAACGATGATATAAAATGTGATACTATAACTACAGGACCCAACAAGGATTGGGTACCAGATGCAAATTAAATATCATATATTTTGCAAGGCAAAAAAAAGAAACAAGTCATGTGGATCATCGATAGTGGATGTTCTAGACACATGACAGGTGATAAAGCCCTGCTATCAAATTATGTTGAGAAAGCTGGCCCAATCATAACTTTTGGAGACAACAGCAAAGGTTACACTGTGGGATATGGCTGTCTGGAAATTGGAAATGTTGTCATTGAACATATTGCTCTTGTAGATGTTGAAGCACAACCTACTCAGTGTCAGCCAATTCAGTGATAGGGGATTTAAGGTTGATTTTGATATGATGGTTTGCAACATCTATCACAAGAATAATGGAAGCCTTTCTTTGAAAGGAGTCAGGAAAGGAAGCTTGTTTGTTGCAGATCTAAACTCTGCTAAGAAAGATAAGGTTTACTGTTTCTATAGTAAGGCAATAGTTGGTGACAGCATGCTTTGGCACAAGAAACTCTCCCATCTCAATTTCAAGACCATGAATATAATGATGAAGAAGGAATTAGTGAGAGGACTACCTCAACAGGAATTCTGTCAAGAAGGACTGTGTGAGTACTGTCAAATGGGCAAACTGAAAAGATCTGTGCACAAGTCAAAGCAATTGAACACCAACACTGAGCCACTCAAGTTAATCCACATGGATCTTTTTGGTCCAGTAAATGTTCAATCTCTAGCCAAAAAGAGATATGCACTGGTAATGGTGGATGACTACTCAAGGTACACTTGGGTAAAGTTCTTGGAAACCAAGGATGAAGCAGCACAAGAAATCATTGATCATATAAGGGTTCTTGACAGAACTCCAAATGTAAAAGTTCAAATTCTAAGAAGTGACAATGGTACTGAGTTCATAAATGCAACTCTTAGGAATTTCTGCAAAGATGAAGGCATTGTGCAACAATTCTCTGCTACTAGAACACCACAGCAAAATGGTGTTGTAGAAAGAAAAAACAGGGCTCTCATTGAAGCTGCTAGAACTATGTTGAATGATGCAAAACTACCAACATACTTCTGGGCAGAAGCTATCAACACAGCTTATTACTCACAGAACAGAACCTTAATCAACAAGACTCATGGGAACACTCCTTATTATCTGTTGACATGAAAGAAACCTACTGTCAAATATTTTCTTGTATTTGGGAGTAAGTGTTTCATGATGATAGACAACCATGAAAGGAAAGTTTGATGCTAAAGCTTATGAAGGCATTTTCATGGGATATGGATTGGAAAGGACTGCCTATAGAGTCAATGTCATAGATTACAAAGTCATTGAAGAAAGTGTGAATGTCACATTTGATGAGACCAAGTTTCCAGGACTCCAAGAAGATGGTCAAATGTAGCCTCTCGGATTTGAAAATCAAGGTTACTTGGAAGAAGAAGAAATTATTGCTGAAGAACCTACTTGTACTCAGACTATTGAATTTGGAAGAGATGATGTCAACACCAATGATACTAACCAAACTCCAGCTCAATCTTAGACAGTAATGTCTAATCATCAGAATGAAAATGATTCTAGAGATAATGAAGAGCATGAAGGAGAAAATAACACTGGTGGAGAATCAACCTCTCAAGGAGAAACTGTTCAAGTCGATCAGGATAGAAGCTTGCCAAGGACACCAAGTGGAACAAGGATCATACTAGTAATTTAATTATTGGTGATCCCACTACTGGTGTAAGGACAAGGAGAAATGTTTCTGCTGACAGCATGTTTTCTTGTTTTCTATCTAAAACTGAGCCAAAGACAATTGATGAAGCATTGTTGGATTTTGATTGGGTGATAGCTCTGCAGGAAGAGCTTAACCAATTTGAGAGAAACAATGTATGGAAGTTAGTCCCTAGACCAGAAGGGAAGTCAGTTGTTGACACAAAGTGGGTTTTCAGAAACAAATTGGATGAAAGTGGAAATGTGACAGGAAATAAGGCAAGGCTAGTAGCTAAAGGTTACTGTCAACAGGAAGGGATATATTATGATGAAACATTTACACCTGTTCCCAGACTTGAAGCCATTATAATATTTCTAGCTTATGCTGCACACTGTAACTTCAAGGTGTTTCAAATGGATGTCAAAAGTGCCTTTATCAATGGAGAGCTAGAGGAAGAAGTGTATGTTGAACAGCCACCTGGATTTGAGGATGCTGAGTTGTATGACTTTGTCTACAAACTGTTCAAATCATTCTATGGATTGAAGCAAGCCCCTAGAGCTTGGTATGAAACTCTCTCTACCTTTCTAATAGAGAATCAATTTACAAGAGGTGTAGTAGATAAGACATTATTCTACAAGCATCATGGCAAGGACATCATTCTGGTACAGACATATGTTGATGACATAATCTTTGGTTCTACAAATGAAAAGCTGTGTGAGAAGTTTTCATCTCTCATGAGAAATAAATATGAGATGAGTATGATGGGAGAACTGTCATTTTTCTTAGGTCTACAAAATCATCAAAAGGATGTTGGAATCTTCATAAGTCAAGCTAAATATGTCAAGGAACTTCTCAAAAAGTTCAATTTGGAAGATGCATCACCTGCCAAGACACCCATCTCTACTGCAACCAAACTGGATTTTGATTTTAAAGGAAAGAAAGTGGACTCTAGCACTTACAGAGGCATGGTTGGATCTCTGCTATATCTAACTGCTAGCAGACCAGACATCATGTTTGTTACATGTCTCTGTGCAAGGTTTCAGGCTGATCCAAATGTGTCTCATCTAATTGCCATCAAAAGAATCTTTAGGCATCTGAAAGGCACTCCAAACTTAGGCATTTGGTATCCTAAGGATACTTGATTTGAATTGATTGGATATTCAGATTCAGACTATGCTGGATGCAGATTGACAAAAAAAGCACAATAGGTAGCTGTCATTTCCTTGGTGGTAGATTAGTGTTATGGTTTAGCAAGAAGCAACATTCTGTATCCACATCAACTGCAGAAGCTGAGTATATTGCAGCTGGAAGTTGCTATGCACAAATTCTTTGGATGAAAAATCAGCTATTGGATTATGGTCTAGATTTATCCAACATCCCTATCTACTATGATAATACTATTGCCATAGCCATCTCAGACAATCCAGTTCAACACTTCAGGACAAAGTACATTGATATCAGACATCATTTCATTAGAGAGCATGTTGAAAAGAGAACTGTGAAGCTGGTTTATGTCCCCACGGATAAGCAACTTGCAGACATTTTCACAAAGCCACTGGATGAAGCAATCTTCAATAGGTTGGTAAGTGAATTGGGAATGCTAAATCTGGTATGTTAACTTACTAGTTTTTACATTTTCAATGTGTTAGATGCAGCTCGTGACAGTAACCTTTAATGTTGTTGTCATGAGACGTTACTGTCTTTTGTGCTACTTGCTTTGACAGCATGTCAACTATGACTATGCTAAAATTGAAATTACATGCGTGTTTTAACTTATGTAATGAGTAGTCACGTGACATTAACTTAAATTACACGGGTGCTAGTGTAACGCCCCCAAATCTGGGGTCTGTAGATTTGGGCGTCACGCTAACAAACTCAATAATTCTAACAAAAAATTGGCCATGATGTATTCGTAAATACAACATAAACCTGCTGAATACTAAACTAAAAATCTGAAATCAAAATAAAACTGAAATAAAAATAAAAACTCAATCAAAAGCTCTTTGACCCCAACTCCCAACTAAGGATCTTAGGTTACAGTGCTAGAAACAAGAAAACCCAAAACCAACTTAAAACCAACTCTATATACAAAACTTTATACAGACTTAAATCACTGGTATAACTTCGAATAGAAGTATACCAGGCCAACTAATCAAATACATACTATAACTACTAAAACTATATATACATACAACAAATCAAACTTTAAATCTAAATACCCTGATCCACGTCAGCTTCATAACAGCATCCTGCTTCTTCTTTCCACTTTCTGAACTGCAAAAGCTAAGCCTCGCCAACTAGTTTACTGAAAAGTTAGATTTTAAAAACAACAAGTGTGAGCCAAAGAATGCTCAGCAAGTTATATATATAGAACTGAACTGGATGAAATAAGAATGCAATAGTTGCAATTCAAGAAATAGGAACAATAAATATGAGCGAAGAAATGCTCACCACTTTATAATCACTAGTATAATTGAAATCTGGATTCTTAACTTTAACATAAGATTAATATTATTCAAAACATTTATAATTTGAAATCAGAATTTAATAACTGAGAAGGTTTGTAATACTAGATTCAATACTTTTAATACTTGCAAAATACTTTAACTATCGCTTTATCAAAATCTCCAAGAAATTCTCAGTTACTCAAATTTCATTCATGTCACTAAGCGTTTGCATACCTAGCTGCCTAACCGGCCTGACAATCATGAGTTTGAATAAATAAGAAGATCTCAATTCATTCTCGGTCCTTACTATCACTGCGCAACAAATGCCACAGCGACCATAATAACCGTGAATTAGTTTTCACCGTTCAAAACACTAGTATAATAACTTTCCATTTTTATACTAATAGTATTTATTAACTCAAATCATAACTTTTAACTCAAATCATAACTTTGAATCCAACATACTTGGAAATGAAAATTTACTTTAACTTAAACATTCTATCATAAGAATATATTTGCATAAAAACAACATTTAATAGAATTGGAGTTTTCATCATACTCTGGACATTACGGGTGATCAGCCACGTAAAGTCCAGCTAAAAACAATATTCTGGGATCCCTCATTAGGCACTTATTGACATTGGCCTTTACTACTCTTGTTGGTGTATACTGAAATATTTATTTAAAGTATATACATTTATTTCTGGCCAGTTTTATTGAGAATCATTTAAATGTTTACGTGCTGTCTAATATTATATATTGTGGACAATCTAGTATCAAAAGGGATACAAAATATTAGATTGTTAAATACGGTTTATATAATATAATAAGGTTCACAGCACAGGTGGTATTGGACAATCCACTGGTATGGCTGTAGTATTATTTAGAATAGTTTATATTGACTATTAAATAATACTAGTATACTTTGTGTATATTGAACAGGATCAAATTTAGAATTGTTTCCTTATACTGATTAAGAAGGTGAACTAAGATTCTATGTTATTATTAATGCTTAGGTTCTTAATCCAGATATAGTAATTGACACGTGTATATTATTTACATGCTTTGATTTATATATGAAATAATTCTTTTGATTTATTTCATTATATTTTGGGTGATGAAATAATATATATGGTGAATATTATTTATTGAAGGAATCCATGTCCTAATAATATTCGGGTTAATGATGTCCCCTTGAAAGCTCAAAAAGATTTAATTATGTGAAACCCTGCAGGTGGATTTATTCCGACATAATTAAATAAAGGTTGAGTGGATGATCAAGGATAAAAGATATTAATTAAATGAATTATCAGTAATTTATTTAATTAATGGACATGCGATATTTTAAACATGGGGAATTTAATAAGCAAATAATATTGGAACCGAATTAATTAATTAAATTACGGTATTAGGAAAGGTAGTGCAAATATTAATTCTTTAGTGGATTGAATTAATATTAAATGACATTGGGTTGGGCTCGGAATGTCATTGGGAGGCCTAACCTAATTATCCATGATCCCTATTGTAGCCCTATATATATTCTTATTCTCTTCTTGCTAGGGTTGGTCGAAAAAATTTTGTAGCCACCCAGGAGCAAGAAGAGAGGTTAACTTGAGAAGACGAAGGCCACACTTCGCTCAAGGGAATTTGGGAATACAATAGAAGAGCGTGGAATCAACCGTTAACAAGGTGACTTTTCTATTCGTACTCGTTAATTTATTGTATCAAAAATCGCAGTGCCAAGATCTGATTGTCCCAACAATTGGCATCAAGAGCTAGGTTCAATGGTTCTGCGATTTTTGATACGATGTCCATGTCGTAATTTTATATGCATGTATATAGTGGTAGGCTTGTATATTCTAATTTGCAGGTTGTTATCCACTATTATGGCCATGTATTTTAATTATGTGTTTGGATCCCATGTGGTTTAATCGTGGTTATTTTGTTTGGTTTCCACGTGGTTTATCGTGGTTGTAAACACGAGGGTTGATCGTGTTAGAATAGATTTTACAAAATTAGTTTTGTATTAGATCTAATTTTTATGTAATTGTTTGATGGATTTTATAAAAATCCGGGTATTTTGTAACAATTACGTGCGATCGGAAATCAAAATGGAGAAAAGAATTTGTTCCGCTGCGTATCTGATTATGGCTGCTGTTGAATTTACTGTTGGCGGAGAATTAACTGTTGGTGTCAGACAAAGCAGGAGGCAACAGGCGTGGGGGAAATTTCTGGACAAAGTCAGTAACGCAGGACTCACCTGCGTTACCAGTGAAATTTCTGGACAAAGTCAGTAACGCAGGACTCACCTGCGTTACCAGTGAAAAACAGGTGTAACGCATGTGCATATTGCACAACATGTGAATTAGTATGGTAACGCAGGTGAATAATGCGTGACCGTCTTGAAGGCAGAATTTTTTCCTTCAGCCGATGCACGCACGTGGTCAGCAACAATAAGGGCTACAACAAATTAATTTTGGGGCCATAATAGTGGATTTAATTATTGTTTTAATTTTTAATTCCACTATTTAATTTTTTTAATTATTGCTTTGAATAATTATTATGTGTGTTGTTAATTGTGTGTGTAATTTTTAAACTGCATGTTTAACATAATTAGGACGACATGGACATAGATATTTTATTTATTGCTTTAATTAAATGTTTTATGTTATTAAATTATGTGTGTATTTGGAATGCATGTTAGACATAATTATAATGACATAGGCCCCATTTAAATTTTAAAATTCCTCATTTTTTAAATAAAAATTCTAAGTGGGTGAGGGAATTAATTAGGAATTAAATCCCACGGTCTCCATTATTTTGTTTGTAATATAATCTTTTTTAATAATGTAGATGGTATATATGATCACCTAACGTGGCGTACTATTTACGGTATTTTAAAAGGTTGCAGAAATTACTAGAACAAAATTCTTAAATTAAATAACGAATATTGAAAGGTATATAGATCACCCTAACGTGACATACCAAGTTTCATAGAATTCGTTAGGTAAATTGGATACTCTTTTTGATGTTGACTATGGAGAATTCTGTCTAGGAATTGGGTATTAAGCGAGGCCGTTGTGACTCCTCCGAGACCTGGGAATTATCCATTAATATATCAAACGGATGTATTTAGTTGGAGTAATTTAAGAATTTAAATAATGGTATACACTCTATGAAAAATAATATATAGTCCACCCTAACGTGGCGTATTATTTAGTAATAGGACCGAAGTAATATTTAAACGAATTTAAGTGGTATATATGTCACCCCTCGTGGCGTACCAGATACTTATGGTGTTTAAATATTAGTGCATTAATTTTAATTAATTGTTAGAGGAAACCAATAGGTTTTAAGATTTGTGCAACTCTCTGATTATATGTTACATGTATGATTCTCAGGATTAGATCATTATGGGCTTTAATCCACTCTTCACCATACTTAAGGATAACAAACTTACTGGACCGAACTATATTGAATGGAAACGTAATTTGGACATAGTGTTGACTGCTGAGGAGTACAAATTTTGTACTTATGAACCCAAGCCAGATCAGCCTGCTGAAGATGCTCCTGAAAGTGAGAAGGAGTATTATAAGCGGTGGGTTAAGGCTGATGAGATGTCGCGATGTTACATTCTGGCAGCAATGTTGGGTGTTTTGCAGCATCAGCATCAGGCTATGGCCACTGCTTCAGATATGCTCTTTAATCTCAAGGAACTTTTTGGGGAACAGAATAGGGCTGCTAGGCAAGTAGCAATGAAGGCTTTAATGAACACTCAGATGGCTGAAGGAACACCTGTAAGGGATCATGTTCTCAGGATGATGTCTCATCTGAATGAGATGGAGATCCTTGGTGCTGATATTGATGGGGAAACCCAGATCGATATCATTCTTATGAGTCTGCCCAAAAGTTTTGAGCAGTTCCGCTTGAATTACACCATGAACAAAAGGATGTATAGTCTCGCGGAACTTCTGACAGAACTTCAGGCAGCTGAAGGACTCTTTAAGCAGAATGTTCAAGTGAATGTGGTTGAGAAAGCTTCTTCCTCTAAGCCGAAAGGCAAGAAGAAGAAAAAGGTTCAGACACAGAAAGCTGGAAAGGTTGCTAATGCAGTGGGAGTTCAAGGTGCTGTGAAAAAGCCTAAGGGCAAGTGCTTTAGGTGCAAGCAGTCAGGTCACTGGAAACAGGATTGTCCTCTTCCTAAGAAGACAAACAATACTGGTATGTCTCTTTCTCTAGTTACAGAAACATATATAGCGGTTATATCTACGAGCACTTGGTGTGTAGATACAGGAGCCACTGACCATGTTTGTAACTCTATGCAGGGGTTCCAGCAATCCAGAATGCTTAGAGAAGGCGAGATATATGTGTTCATGGGACATGCTACGAAAGTAGCAGTAGTTGCAGTTGGAATAATTACATTATCTTTTGGCGATGATAGGATTTTGGTTTTGAACAATTGTCTTTATGTACCTTCATTTAGAAGGAATTTAATTTCGGTTTCTAAACTTGCCATGGATGGTTATAATGTTTGTTTGGATCGTAATGTTTCTATTATGATGAATAAACGAGTTATATGTTCTGGTACATTGCAAGACAATTTATATATTATTAATCCTATCCAACCAATGCTGCAACATAAGGAAACTAATAACATTCTTTCTAGCTCAAATAAAAGAAAGAAACCTTCTGAATTGAACCAAACATATCTTTGGCACTTAAGATTAGGTCATATTAACTTGAGGAGGATTCAAAGACTGGTAGTAGATGGGCCATTAGGCTCGTTGGAAGTGGAGCCATTTCCAGTTTGTGAATCCTGCTTGGAAGGTAAGATGACTAATAGGCCTGTTAAAGCAAAGGGGAATAGAGCCAAAGAAGTATTAGAATTGGTTCATACTGATTTATGTGGACCTATGAGTATCCAAGCAAGAGGAGGTTATGAGTATTTTGTCACTTTCATTGACGATTATTCTAGATATGGGTACATTTATTTGTTGCGCCGTAAGTCTGAGTGCTTTGAAAAATTCAAAGAGTACAAAGCAAGTGAGAAGAAGCGACATCTTGGAAAATGTATCAAGTCACTACGATCAGATCGTGGTGGCGAATACTTGCTTGGAGAATTTAGGGAATATTTATCAGAAATGGGATCACATCCCAGTTGTCTGCACCTGGCACACCTCAACAGAATGGTGTAGCAGAGAGAAGGAATCAGACTCTTTTAGAGAGTGTTAGATCGATGATGAGTTATTCAGATTTACCCAAGTCATTTTGGGGATATGCTATAGAAACAGCGGCTTACCTTCTGAACTTGGTACCTTCTAAGTCGGTTCCCAAGACTCCAATAGAATTGTGGACTGGCAGCAAACCAAGTCTAAGACATATTCGGATTTGGGGTTGTCCAGCACATGTGCTGAATAAGAACGCGACCAAGTTAGAATCTCGTACAGAAGTAAGGCTGTTTGTAGGCTATCCCATGGGAACGAAAGGTTATTCATTTTATAGTCCTAGGGATCGAGATATCATTGTTTGCACCAATGCTAGATTCTTAGAAGAAGACTATATAATGAACCATAAACCCATGAGTAGTATCGTTTTAGAGGAACTAGTGGGAGGGACAGATAATCCCCAAGTGCCAATAGTACAAGTAGAACAGCCACAAGAAAATGCACAACTTAACACTAATACTGCACCAGTGCCTCGTCGTAGTGGGAGGGTTGTTCAACAACCAGATAGATTCATGTTTTTGGGAGAGTCCTCGGACTTGGTCTCTGGCGAACATGATGAGGATCCCAGGACATACGAAGAGGCAATTCTAGATAAAGATGCAGATCTATGGCAAAAGGCAATTGAATCTGAGATGGAATCTATGTATTCCAATCAAGTTTCTGAGCTCGTGGAACCACCCAAAGGTGTAAAACCCATTGGATGTATGTGGATCTACAAGAAGAAAAGATTTGGAAAATGGATGTCAAGACAGCTTTCCTTAATGGAAGTCTTGAGGAAACCATCAATATGCAACAACCAAAAGGATTCATTAAGGAAGGCCAAGAGCATCTTGTTTGTAAGCTTAAGAGGTCTATTTATGGACTAAAACAAGCTTCTAGGGACTGGAATATTCATTTTGATCAGGCAGTCCAGTCATATGGATTTGATCAAAGTCCAAGCGAATCATGTGTGTATAAGAGAAGTGAGGGTAATGCAGTGGTTTTTCTAGTACTGTATGTAGATGACATTTTACTCATTGGAAACAATGTTAAGATGTTGTCATCAGTATAGGCATGGTTGTTCAAACAATTTGAAATGAAGGACTTAGGTGAAGCGGCATACATCCTTGGGATCAAAGTAATAAGGGATCGCAAGAAAAGGATGTTGGCTTTATCTCAAGAGCCCTACATTGATGAAGTATTAGCTCGTTTTAACGTGCAGAACTCTAAGAAAGGTTTTCTACCTTTTAAGCATGGAGTGGCTCTATCCAAGGAGCAGTGTCCTTCGACACCTAAGGATATGGAGAGCATGAAAGCAGTTCCTTATGCTTCGGCATGTGGAAGCTTAATGTATGCTATGTTATGTTATGTACGAGGCCTGACATCTGCTTTGCTGTAGGCATGGTTAGTAGATATCAGTCGAACCCAGGTTAGGAACATTGGAGTGCAGTAAAAACTATACTCAAGTACCTGAGAAGGACTAAGGAGTATATGTTAATTTACAAGGCCTCAGATCTATTTCCTTTGGGATATACTGATTCAGATTTCCAATCAGATAGGGATAAGAGGAAATCAACCTCGGGATATGTTTTTACTTTGGGAGGTGGAGCCGTTATATGGAGGAGTGTAAAGCAGAAATGCATTGCAGACTCCACCATGGAAGCCGAGTACGTGGCGGCCTCTGAGGCTGCAAAGGAGGCTATATGGTTCAGGAACTTTCTTTTGGACTTGGATGTGGTACCTAATTTGCCTAGGAGCTTGACAGTGTATTGTGATAACACTGGTGCTGTGGCAAATTCGAAGGAACCGCGAGATCACAAAGCAGCTAAACATATTGAACGTAAGCAGCTAAAGCGAGGAGATATAGTTGTGGCTCACATATCATCAGAAGACAACCGGGCAGATCCTTTCACAAAGAGCTTGCCAGCCAAGGTTTTTGAAAGGCATGTGGAAGCGATAGGAGTCAGATGGATGGACACATAGTTTTTTGTGTAATAGTGGATTAAATAAACATTGATATACTCATAGAATATTTTGAGTATAAGTTGAAGATTGTTGGTGTATACTGAAAATATTTATTTGAAGTATATACATTTATTTCTGGCCAGTTTTATTGAGAATCATTTAAATGTTTACGTGATGTCTAATATTATATATTGTGGACAATCTAGTATCAAATGGGATACAAAATATTAGATTGTTAAATACGTTTTATATAATATAATAAGGTTCACAGCACAGGTGGTATTGGACAATCCACTGGTATGGCTGTAGTATTATTTAGAATAGTTTATATTGACTATTAAATAATACTAGTATACTTTGTGTATATTGAACAGGATCAAATTTAGAATTGTTCCCTTATACTGATTAAGAAGGTGAACTAAGATTCTATGTTATTATTAATGCTTAGGTTCTTAATCCAGATATAGTAATTGACACGTGTATATTATTTACATGCTTTAATTTATATATGAAATAATTCTTTTGATTTATTTCATTATATTTTGGGTGATGAAATAATATATATGGTGAATATTATTTATTGAAGGAATCCATGTGACGCCCCCAGATCCGGGGTCGGAGATCTAGGCGCTCACGGTCCATTTTCCATTAATAACATACCTGTTCTTGCACATAATATATAAAACAGCCATCGACCCCACAATAAACTCACACCGCACACACACACACACACAGGTTAGAGTCTCAGAAACGTCACACAATTGATTAAGCAGAAGTTAAAGTTTCAGAGTTATTACAGACCGAATTAAATAGCATTTATGCTACCAGCAACACTTCGATAAGAAGCGGAGTTGGCGGCTTGAAAGTTTGTTATGGTACACTGCTTTGCACAGGTCATACTTATACATAAAACGTACTAACAAAAGTTGCCAACCAATCCGGCTAATGGGGCCTACCGGTGGAATCTCAACTGTTGCCTCGGGTCTAGTCACCTGCTTTCGGGCAGTCTGTCTGGGTCTTGCCATTTCGCTTAGCTGTTGTGTTTGTAAATTTGAAAACAAGCAAGAGTGAGCAACTATAGCTCAGCAAGAAATATATGAATAAGGTAAGCAATATAACATTACATATGTTTAGCAGTTATTAAACTCGTTTGTATCAATCAGTTATAAAATCACTTGTCATTGTTGATAAATTTCGAAGGTGCACCAATACGTGCCCTTATTTTCAAAATAAACTTGCAGTTCTAGATACTGCATAGAGTCAACATCTTTCTCATCAAAATAGAACACTATCAGCAACTTGGCACATAAGCCTAAGAAGCAGTGTCAGAGCATTTTCCAAAATGGAGGAATGGGACTTAAAGAAAACATAAAACCTGACAGGGATTGACGATGATCAGTCGCCACATCCAAGTCCAATAATCCGCGGGTCTTCTCTACCGGTAGAAGGATAGAAACTACATCCGTAACTATCCCCGGGTGAAAACTACATCCGTAATCACCCTCGATGAAAACTACATCCGTAATCATCCTTCGGCAACACCTGGGCCGGAATAATAATTGATGGACCGTCTGGCTCACGGCCGCTTACACATCCCGGGAATCGTTCGTCAACGGTTCCCACACCTGCCAGAGTCCCTTTTCTTTTTCTTTTAGAAACTTGATTTTGATTGAAAACTGAGTAATTGAGGTCCGACATCAGTCGACCGATGATTCTTGAAATCATACAAGAAGCAAACCTGACCGGGGGTTTTCGAAAATGTTTTGAGTTCGAAAGAGTTCGAGTTTGAAAGTGCTAAAGGTATCTTGGATTAGCTTTGTCTTTAAAATAATGAACAATAATTAATAAATGATATTTTAAGATTTAATATTGATAATTAATAAAATAATAATTAAATTAAATTAGCTTTTAATCCAAGATAGGTATTTTGAGTATTTACGAAGATATAAAAATAATTACTTGAGTATACGATACTCCCCGAATGACCCTTCGGGTTTTCTCAATTTAATTACGATATAATAATATACCGCTCCCCGGTCAATAATATATACGGACCGCTACGACCTCTATTGCTAGAGTCGTTGTCCGAAGAAAACATTTCATTCTAAGTTCAAGGGGTGCAAACATATATGTACTTATACATCTCAATTTTCATCGATACTTCGATAAACATAAACATTTGATATGATTGAAAACTACAAACACAACAGTGAAAGTCCTTGTATATGTAAGTTTTGAAAAGTAAACTTGACTTGGTGAGGTTGGGGTGGTCGAGCTTGCAAAGTGGAACGATCTATACATAAGCAATAACCGTTCGTTATTACCTTAACAATATCTCTTTAATTGCGGGGTTTTAGGGGTACAAAATTAACTTAATGACTTCGTCTTATGACATTCTAGCCCCACTATAGATTCATGTTACCACTCGATTACGCTCATCACCTATTCGACTTAATTTGGTTACCATAACCGAATCATATCCATTACCCCTTAAATCACACTCCCTTAACGACTTTTTCCCTTGCGCGAATTTTACTCTAGAATTTTTATAAAATCGAAAAATACATATTTTAATCCAATTCTTTTTGGGTAGCCTTCACCACTGCATTTACTAGCTTCTCTAATGTTTCCATGATCCTACATAAATTTTTAGGGGTTTAAACAAGGTTCACAAGGGGACCATTTAGTGCAGTCCGGAATCCAGAAACACATTTCACTTCTCAGGCCATAACTCAAATTCTATACATCACCTAGTCATGAACCTTATATTTCTGGAAACTACATTCAAATACCTTTCCAACAATATATATTACGACCTCAGGGGACATGATTTGGGGGTTCAAAACCCTCTTACAAGACAGTTCAAGTTCCTGGGAAAAACTCAGCATGCTTGCTTCACTAAACCAACCAAGATTCTTACATCCACATCCTAACCAACATCTAAATCACCAAGATCATACTTTATAATATTCATGGAGATACATACACTAACCACAAGCATAAAAATCACAACCACAACACTTAAACTCAAGATCTACATCATCCATCACTTATATGTCCAAGATTAACACAAATACACATGGATCTATCATTAAACATCACAAACACTACATGGCCAAGAGGGGTTAGGGTTTTTATACCTTCTTGAGTATCTAGGAGCCTTGGGTTTGCCTTACAAGTCTCAAGAACACCTTGAATGAGCTCCTACAATCCTTATAATCCAAGATCTAAAAGAAAACTTAACATTGTTACTATTCATCAAATCTTTAACAATTTATATCTTGAAAATTAATGGATGAAAAGGGTTGGAATTCTTAGTATACCTTCCTTATATGATGTAGAGTGCCTAGGAATTTTGCCTTGAATTAAGAATGAGGAGAAGTGGAAGAAAGAAAAATTTTCTTCCTTGTTTTTCTTGTTGGCCGAGAGCAATAAGCTAGGGGGGGGAGAGTTTTTGTGTTTGCTTTTTGTGTTGGTTGATTAAAGTAAAAGGGGTTGGGTGATATATATTAAGTGTGTGTATATGTAATACATGGTACAAGCCTAGACCTAGACCACCATACCCTCTTGTCTCCTTGGAAAATGGTGCCAACTAGTTACTATTCCTCTTGTCAACTTTGTGTTACTAGTTTTCTTTCCTAACTACTTAGTTGCATGGGACTTGCATGCAATATCATTCCTTGTATCATTATTCTTCCACCAATGCTTGTCACTTAATCTTTAATTCGTATCGTATCTTAATTAATTTCTCGTAATAATATTTTGTCGCGTAGAGACTCCCCTTGTAATTCCTTAAGTACTTAATTGTGTAAATTCCTCGAATATCCATAAATCTTCGTCATAATTCCTAATAAATCTTTTAATACTCCAATGACTCTCAAGTCCCAAGTTTTATAAATCTTACTAACAATAAGACTCTTGCCTTCAACAATCTTCCCTTTATCTTACATAGTGAATGTAACAACATAATTTCTCAGACAATCAATTCCATTAAACAACAGGGATGACTAGAAAGGTTCCAAATTGACAATGTCACATGATATTAAATAAAAGAAAATATTACAAAAATTAGGGTTCTTACAGCCTCCCCTCCTTAAAAGGATTCCGTCCCGGAATCAGGTTGAAAACAGTTGGGGGTGCTTTTCACGCATCGTGCTCTCTAGTTCCTATGTTGATTCTTCGACATTCTGGTTCCTCCATAAAACTCTCACTAGTTTGACTACCTTGTTCCTCAGCACCTGTTCTTTTCTATCCATGATTTCTACGGGTTGCTCCACATAGGTTAAGTCTGGTTGCAGATCCACTTGGTCATATTCTATCACGTGTCGGAAGTCGGTATGGTAGGGTCGTAGCATGGACACATGGAACACATTATGTACTTGCTGCAAGCTTGGGGGTAAATCCAATTCATAGGCTAACTTTCCAACTCGTCTCAAGATCTCAAAAGGTCCAATAAATCTTGGGCTTAGTTTCCCCTTCTTACCAAATCTCATCAATCCCTTCCACGGTGATACCTTCAACATCACAAACTCTCCTACCTCATATTCTTTGTCCTTGCGGGTCTGGTCCGCATACCTCTTCTGTCTGTCTTGGGCCGCTACCAGCCGTCCTCTTATGAGCTCGATAGTTTCTCTCGTCTGTTGGACCAGTTCAGGCCCTAAAATCTTCCGCTCTCCAACTTCTTCCCAACACAAGGGAAACCGACATCTTCGTCCGTATAAAGCTTTATATGGGGGCATTCCTATACTCGCATGGTAACTGTTGTTGTAGGAAAATTCGATCAACGGCAAGTGGTCATCCCAACTTCCCTTAAAATCGATGGCACATACTCTCACCATGTCCTCTATGGTCTGGATGGTTCTCTCCCTCTGTCCGTCTGATTGGGGGTGGTATGCAGTACTCATGTTTAACTTGGTCCCCATACAATCCTGAAAACTTCTCCAGAACCTGGAGTTGAATCTTGGGTCTCTATCTGATACAATGCTCACAGGAACCCCATGCCTAACCACAATCTCCTTTAAGTAAATGTCCACCAGCTTGTCGACAGTGTATCTCTCGTTGATTGGAAGAAAATGTGCTGACTTGGTCAATCTATCGATAATTACCCAAATGGCATCATGATTAGTCTTGGTCCTTGGTAGTCCGACCACAAAGTCCATCGCAATATGCTCCCACTTCCACTCGGGTATCTCTAAGGGTTGCAACAATCCACTGGGCCTCTGGTGTTCGGCCTTTACTCTTTGACATGTCAAGCATTTACTTACCCACTCTGCCACGTCCTTTTTCATATTTGGCCACCAATAGTTTTCTCTCAGATCTCTATACATCTTAGTGCCTCCAGGGTGAATTGAGTACCTCGAACTATGAGCCTCTTGCAAAATCTCGTCTTTTAATTCCTGAACGTTCGGGATCCATATCCTAGATGCGTACCTCATAATTACATTCCCGTCCTTTTCACACTTAATTTCCTCGCCAGTCAAAATTTTCTCCATCGAATTCTTTTCTTCTTCTATCTTCTTTTCCTGGCATAACTTAATCTTTTCCAATAGCGGTGGTTGGACTCTTATTTCCATTAGACTCTCTTGTCCATTTCCTAGTAACCTCACTTCAATCTCCAATTTCTCGAGGTCCTTGATCAATTCGTCCACTGACGTTATCATCTTGAGTTTCTCCTTTCGGCTAAGTGCATCGGCCACCACGTTGGCCTTCCCTGGGTGGTAATGAATCTCACAATCATAATCTTTGATTAGCTCTAGCCATCTCCTCTGCCTCATGTTTAACTCTTTCTGAGTGAATATGTACTTTAAGCTTTTGTGATCCGTGTAGATTTCACACTTTTCTCCGTAAAGGTAATGTCTCCAGATCTTCAAAGCGAAAACTATCGCCGCTAATTCCAAATCATGGGTGGGGTATCTTATCTCGTACTCCTTAAGTTGTCTGGACGCATACACAATCACTTTATCGTGCTGGATAAGCACACACCCTAAACCTTTATGGGACGCGGCGCTATAAATAACAAAATATCCCTTATCATCAGGTAGGGCTAGTACTGGTGCTATCACCAACCTCTTTTTCAACTCTTGGAAGCTCTCTTTGCATTTTTCAGTCCACACAAACTTCTCGGTCTTGTGAGTTAGTTGGGTCAAAGGGGCTGCTATCTTGGCAAAGTCTTGGACAAACCTTCTATAGTAGCCAGCCAATCCTATAAAACCTCTCACCTCTGTCGGAGTGGTTGGTCTCTCCCAATTCGATACAGCCTTTATTTTGGCTGGGTCCACTAGAATGCCTTGTTCGCTAATCACATGCCCCAAAAACTGAACTTCCTTCAACCAAAATTCACACTTCGAGAACTTAGCATATAACTTTTCTTCTCTCAATGCTCCCAATACAATCCTCAAGTGCTCTGCATGTTCCTCCTTCGTCTTGGAATAAATCAAGATGTCATCGATGAAGACTATAACACACTTGTCCAAGTACTTCTTGAAGACTCGATTCATTAAGTCCATGAAAGCTGCAGGGGCATTCGTTAACCCAAATGACATCACTAGGAACTCATAGTGTCCATACCGGGTGCGAAAGGCCGTCTTTGGTATATCTTCTGGCTTAATCCTTAACTGGTGGTACCCGGTCCTCAAATCAATTTTAGAAAAATAAACTGCGTCCTTTAGTTGATCAAACAGGTCATCTATTCTGGGCAAGGGATATTTATTCTTTATAGTCACCTTGTTCAACTCCCTGTAGTCTATACATAATCTCATACTACCATCCTTATTTTTCACGAATAACACCGGGGCTCCCCACGGTGACACACTAGGTCTTATCATCCCTTTATCCAACAGCTCTTGTAACTGAGTGGCCAGCTCTTTCATCTCCACTGGGGCTAGCCGATATGGGGCTTTCGAAATTGGGGCCATACCCGGAACTAAGTCTATAGCGAACTCGATGACTCTATCAGGTGGTAGTCCTGGAAGATCATCCGGAAATACGTCCGCGAACTCATTAACGACAGGGATTTCCTGTAGGTTTGGTGCCTCCTTCTTGGCATCCTTCACATAGGCTAAATAGGCTTCGCATCCTTTACGTAACAGCTTCTTAGCTTGAATCATAGTCAGGAACTTTTGGTTTTGCCGTTTTCCACTAAACACTACTTCCTCGTCCCCTGGCAGTCTCAAACTTACTTTCTTCTTTACACAATCAATCTGGGCTCCGTGGGTTGTTAACCAATCCATACCTACTATTATGTCAAACTCTCCTAGTTTAAAAGGTATTAAATCTACCCGAAAGTGTCGCCCTTCTATTTCTAGGTCGCAACCTGGATATACTTGGCTAACAGGGATAATTTCATGATTAGCTATCTCTACTTGCAATCTGTCTTTCAATGGTTCAGCCTTAAGGCCTAACTGACATACAAAATCTAGAGATATAAAAGACTTGGTAGCTCCCGAATCAAATAAAACATTTACCTTAACTGAGTTGAGTAGTAGGGTACCTGCAATCACATCCGTGTTCCTCACGGCATCTTGCACCGTCATGTTAAAATTTCTTGCAGTAGGGGCCTTGTTAGAAGCAGTTCCACTCACTCTTGATGCAGCTGGCCCAGAGGACATACATTCTCTCATTCGGTGCCCTGGTTTCCCACACTTGAAGCAATTACCTCCGGCACTGGTGTTGTTACTAGTTCCTCGACAGGCGTTAGCATAATGTCCTGTCAGCCCACACTTGAAGCACTTCATATCCTGTAGGTTACACACACCCGCATGTTTCCTTCCACACTTATTGCTATCCGGGGGTAGGGCTCGGGATGGGGTAGAGTAAGACGATCCCTGTGGTCGGCCGCTCTGGCCCACACTCCAACTTTCAGCTCTCTTGGTTCCAAAGTTTCCGTTGGGTTGGGACGTCGTCCCTCGCTTAAATTTGCTCGGAAAGCTCCCACCCGCAGAATTTCCCTTCCGACTATCAAACTTCCTCTTCTTTCCTTCCCTCTCCTTCTGCATCTGTTCACTCCCAGCCTCAACAATTGATGCTTTCTGTACCAGGGTGGCATAGTCTGTCAGCTCAAGAACCGCCACACGATTCTGAATCCATTGCTTTAGCCCCAATTGAAACCTTCGGGCCCTCTTTACCTCAGAGTTCACATATTCCAGCACAAACCTCGATAGCTCAGTAAATTTGGCCTCATACTCGGCCACCGTCATGTTACCTTGCTTTAGTTCCAAAAACTTCAGCTCCATTTGTGTCTCCATGAACCTAGGAAAGTACTTTTCCAAGAACAGCTCGCTAAACCTCTCCCAGGTCACCACACCTCTTCCTTCCAAATTCTTCTTAGCTTCCCACCAATAGTTTGCCTCACCCTTCAGAAGGTAAGTGGCGAAAACAGTCTTCTGCTCCTCAGCGACACCTAGTATCTCGAAAGATTTTTCCATTTACTTCAGCCAGGCTCTGGCCTCAACCGGATCTGCAGTCCCTTTAAATTCTGGGGGTTTCAGGGATTTGAAGTTCCGGAAAGCATTTGCATTAGCATTGTGGGGTGGTTGCTGAACCGGGGGACGGTCCAAGTTCTGCCTAAGTAGTTCCATGAATTGTTCCATAGGGCCTCCCCTTGGATGTTCCACCTCTCGGGTGTCATCACCAGCTTCTTCTTCTTCATACTCAGAGTCATCAAACAAGTTATGGTCGTTGCCCTCATCCTCACTCAGGTTCACATTCTCCCCTTCATGGTTCTGGTGGCCTCCGGTCCCATGGTGGCTACCCTGGCCTTCAGAACTGACTGGGTGAGCTCGAGTGTTCATTCTTCTAGGTGGCATGATTCTGATAATGAAACAAGAAATGGGTTAGGGTTTTCTAATTACCTGACAGCGTTTACACGGGTCAGGAACGTATCGTTCCTCCTCACAAGGGTGGAAGTTGCAAAAGTTTTAATAACCCGATGCTAGAGATAAAATGTCAAAACATTTTTGGGAAAATCCCTATGGGATGCGAAAACATTTGCAGGAGTTCTCAAGATTTCGAAACCTCAAAAAAAAATTTTTTTTTCTTTTTTTTTTGAAAAATTTATTTTAAAAATTGCAGGAACATTTTGGAAATTTGTAGAGAACAATTTGAAATCACATATCGTAAATTTGAAACAGCATGGTTGCATTTGTGGTTTGTAGCAAATGTATATATTCACAGTTGTATATCAAAACAGTAAGGCATGGCATCGGAAAGTAAGGCAGTTGAGACAATATCAAGGAAACTGAAACTAAATAAGTACGGTACAAGGGTTATCACAAAGTTTGGATGTTAGAGCCTAATACCTAGTTCCGATGTCAAAGTCTAGCAAAAGTGGAACAATAACAAGTACATCATCTGAATAGTCAGGGCTACACAAAAGTAGGGCTACATCCGTACATACTATCCGAAGTCACATCTACATATCTGTAGGTCAGTCTACTCATCCACTGGTCAGAAAGGATACCACTGCACAAGTAAACTATGCCGCAAAATCGACACACTAATGTCATCTGAACCTAGAGGACTGAGCTATCAGTAACACATCATGGGGCCGTACCGCGACGGAGCAAGGTCCTCACTCGGGAAAATGCACGACGCACAACACGCCTAGCATCCCTAGCCTGGATCACTCCGTCCCCGCGGATCCCTAAACCAAGAATCCTCTCGCGACTCCTCCTCTCAATCCTATGGAGTCGAGCCCTAGTCCTCCTAGCAACAGCAGTCCTCATCTCAGCCTGGATCCTCAAGCGCCTCGCGCTCCTCCACTAGTGCCCGCCTCGCCTCATTAAGTCTGGCCTCTACAGAAAGTAAGTCTCGGGTCAGGAACTGCACCACGTAGGCGTGCTCAGTACCCGACACTGGGGGTAGGTCCATCGGCGGGGGTGGTATGACAGGAACAAGAGCAGGTGCAGTAGCAGGAGCAGGAGCAGGAGTAGGGTCAAGCTCCTCCTCGCCAGAAGTATCATCCTCGGAGTCACCGTCCGATGATACGGGGCTCGATGACTGCGGAGAAGGTGGGGGTGACACAACACGGCCCTCACCGGATCTCACGCTCTCCTCATCAGTAGCTACAGGAGATGGGGTAATAGGCTCAGGCTCAGGCTCAAAGGGCTCCTCAACGGGATCCTCATCATCAGTATCTCCTATCAGCGTAATCCAGGGGCCAAGCTCAGAGTCAACACCCATATCCTCCTCAGGATCCTCGGTATCTCGCATCAGTGCCTCATCATGCTCTCTCTCAAAGGCCTCAGGGTCTGGTATCTCCTCCATCTACACAAGGGAAATAAGGTGGGTCACTAACCATAAAGAAAGGTTTAAGGAGTAGTTCCCTCACGGGCCTTAAAGTGAGGGCTATATCCAATAACCCGATGGCAAACTCGATGAGAGTTCTAAGTATTATTAGGGTTGTTATTAGGGTTATTATTATTGTTATTATTATTAGGGTTGCTTTCTTAAATTACTATCATTTCTGAGAACTGTAACCTCGCTCTGATACCATTTCTGTGACGCCCCCAGATCCGGGGTCGGAGATCTAGGCGCTCACGGTCCATTTTCCATTAATAACATACCTGTTCTTGTACATAATATATAAAACAGCCATCGACCCCACAATAAACTCACACCGCACACACACACACACACACACAGGTTAGAGTCTCAGAAACGTCACACAATTGATTAAGCAGAAGTAAAAGTTTCAGAGTTATTACAGACCGAATTAAATAGCATTTATGCTACCAGCAACACTTCGATAAGAAGCGGAGTTGGCGGCTTGAAAGTTTGTTACGGTACACTGCTTTGCACAGGTCATACTTATACATAAAACGTACTAACAAAACTTGCCAACCAATCCGGCTAATGGGGCCTACCGGTGGAATCTCAACTGCTGCCTCGGGTCTAGTCACCTGCTTTCGGGCAGTCTGTCTGGGTCTTGCCATTTCGCTTAGCTGTTGTGTTTGTAAATTTGAAAACAAGCAAGAGTGAGCAACTATAGCTCAGCAAGAAATATATGAATAAGGTAAGCAATATAACATTACATATGTTTAGCAGTTATTAAACTCGTTTGTATCAATCAGTTATAAAATCACTTGTCATTGTTGATAAATTTCGAAGGTGCACCAATACGTGCCCTTATTTTCAAAATAAACTTGCAGTTCTAGATACTGCATAGAGTCAACATCTTTCTCATCAAAATAGAACACTATCAGCAACTTGGCACATAAGCCTAAGAAGCAGTGTCAGAGCATTTTCCAAAATGGAGGAATGGGACTTAAAGAAAACATAAAACCTGACAGGGATTGACGATGATCAGTCGCCACATCCAAGTCCAATAATCCGCGGGTCTTCTCTACCGGTAGAAGGATAGAAACTACATCCGTAACTATCCCCGGGTGAAAACTACATCCGTAATCACCCTCGATGAAAACTACATCCGTAATCATCCTTCGGCAACAACTGGGCCGGAATAATAATTGATGGACCGCCTGGCTCACGGCCGCTTACACATCCCGGGAATCGTTCGTCAACGGTTCCCACACCTGCCAGAGTCCCTTTTCTTTTTCTTTTAAAAACTTGATTTTGATTGAAAACTGAGTAATTGAGGTCCGACATCAGTCGACCGATGATTCTTGAAATCATACAAGAATCAAACCTGACCGGGGGTTTTCGAAAATGTTTTGAGTTCGAAAGAGTTCGAGTTTGAAAGTGCTAAAGGTATCTTGGATTAGCTTTGTCTTTAAAATAATGAACAATAATTAATAAATGATATTTTAAGATTTAATATTGATAATTAATAAAATAATAATTAAATTAAATTAGCTCTTAATCCAAGATAGGTATTTTGAGTATTTACGAAGATATAAAAATAATTACTTGAGTATACGATACTCCCCGAATGACCCTTCGGGTTTTCGTAATTTAATTACGATATAATAATATACCGCTCCCCGGTCAATAGTATATACGGACCGCTACGACCTCTATTGCTAGAGTCGTTGTCCGAAGAAAACATTTCATTCTAAGTTCAAGGGGTGCAAACATATATGTACTTATACATCTCAATTTTCATCGATACTTCGATAAACATAAACATTTGATATGATTGAAAACTACAAACACAACAGTGAAAGTCCTTGTATATGTAAGTTTTGAAAAGTAAACTTGCCTTGGTGAGGTTGGGGTGGTCGAGCTTGCGAAGTGGAACGATCTATACATAAGCAATAACCGTTCGTTAGTACCTTAACAATATCTCTTTAATTGCGGGGTTTTAGGGGGTACAAAATTAACTTAATGACTTCGTCTTATGACACTCTAGCCCCACTATAGGTTCATGTTACCACTCTATTACGCTCGTCACTTATTCGACTTAATTTGGTTACCATAACCGAATCATATCCATTACCCCTTAAATCACACTCACTTAACGACTTTTTCCCTTGCGCGAATTTTACTCTAGCATTTTTATAAAATCGAAAAATACATATTTTAATCCAATTCTTTTTGGGTAGCCTTCACCACTGCATTTACTAGCTTCTATAATTTTTCCATGATCCTACATAAATTTTTAGGGGTTTAAACAAGGTTCACAAGGGGACCATTTAGTGCAGTCCGGAATCCAGAAACACATTCCACTTCTCAGGCCATAACTCAAAATCTATACATGACCTAGTCATGAACCTTATATTTCTGGAAACTACATTCAAATACCTTTCCAAAAATATATATTAGGACCTCAGGGGACAAGATTTGGGGGTTCAAAACCCTCTTACAAGACAGTTCAAGTTCCTGGGAAAAACTCAGCATGCTTGTTTCACTAAACCAACCAAGATTCTTACATCCACATCACAACCAACATCTAAATCACCAAGATCATACTTTATAACATTCATGGAGATACATACACTAACCACAAGCATAAAAATCACAACCACAACACTTAAACTCAAGATCTACATCATCCATCACTTATATGTCCAAGATTAACACAAATACACATGGATCTATCATTAAACATCACAAACACTACATGGCCAAGAGGGGTTAGGGTTTTTATACCTTCTTGAGTATCTAGGAGCCTTGGGTATGCCTTACAAGTCTTAAGAACACCTTGAATGAGCTCCTACAATCCTTATAATCCAAGATCTAAAAGAAAACTTAACATTGTTACTATTCATCAAATCTTTAACAATTTATATCTTGAAAATTATTGGATGAAAAGGGTTGGAATTCTTAGTATACCTTCCTTATATGATGTAGAGTGCCTAGGAATTTTGCCTTGAATTAAGAATGAGGAGAAGTGGAAGAAAGAAAAATTTTCTTCCTTGTTTTTCTTGTTGGCCGAGAGCAATAAGCTAGGGGGGGAGAGTTTTTGTGTTTGCTTTTTGTGTTGGTTGATTAAAGTAAAAGGGGTTGGGTGATATATATTAAATGTGTGTATATGTAATACATGGTACAAGCCTAGACCTATACCACCATACCCTCTTGTCTCCTTGGAAAATGGTGCCAACTAGTTACTATTCCTCTTGTCAACTTTGTGTTACTAGTTTGCTTTCCTAACTACTTAGTTGCATGGGACTTGCATGCAATATCATTCCTTGTATCATTATTCTTCCACCAATGCTTGTCACTTAATCTTTAATTCGTATCGTATCTTAATTAATTTCTCGTAATAATATTTTGTCGCGTAGAGACTCCCCTTGTAATTCCTTAAGTACTTAATTGTGTAAATTCCTCGAATATCCATAACTCCTCGTCATAATTCCTAATAAATCTTTTAATACTCCAATGACTCTCAAGTCCCAAGTTTTATAAATCTTACTAACAATAAGACTCTTGCCTTCAACAATCTTCCCTTTATCTTACATAGTGAATGTAACAACATAGTTTCTCAGACAATCAATTCCATTAAACAACAGGGATGACTAGAAAGGTTCAAAATTGACAATGTCACATGATATTAAATAAAAGAAAATATTACAAAAATTAGGGTTCTTACAATCGATGTCCTGATAATATTCGGGTTAATGATGTCCCCTTGAAAGCTCAAAAAGATTTAATTATGTGAAACCCTGCAGGTGGATTTATTCCGGAATAATTAAATAAAGGTTGAGTGGTTGATCAAGGATAAAAGATATTAATTAAATGAATTATCAGTAGTTTATTTAATTAATGGACATGCGATATTTTAAACATGGGGAATTTAATAAGCAAATAATATTGGAACCGAATTAATTAATTAAATTACGGTATTAGGAAAGGTAGTGCAAATATTAATTCTTTGGTGGATTGAATTAATATTAAATGACATTGGGCTGGGCTCGGAATGTCATTGGGAGGCCTAACCTAGTTATCCATGATCCCTATTGTAGCCCTATATATATATTCTTATTCTCTTCTTGCTAGGGTTGGTCGAAAAAATTTTGTAACCACCCAGGAGCAAGAAGAGAGGTTAAACTTGAGAAGACGAAGGCCACACTTCGCTCAAGGGAATTTGGGAATACAATAGAAGAGCGTGGAATAAACCGTTAACAAGGTGACTTTTCTATTCGTACTCGTTAATTTATTGTATCAAAAATCGCAGTGCCAAGATCTGATTGTCCCAACAACTCTGACCACGAAGCTGGTCCACATTTTATAAAATTCTTCCAATTCCATTAAACTACTTTACTATCAATTAATCTCAGGGAAACCATATACATTAAGAACATTATACTAAAACAAGGAATAAGAATGCAATACCAGCAAAAACTTTAACAGAATATTACTGACAATACTTAAGAAAGAATAATACTGGCAATAAAACTGAAATTCTACTTTCCACATGATGTACGAATAAAATATATCCTTATCAATAATTTGAAGGAGAGGATACTAGCAATAATGATTTGAATGGAATTCTTATATTGAATAGAAACATATTTATCTCGCTTGAATGATAAGCGAGGGTTAGTACACTTGCCTCGATTCCAATGCGTCGATTCGCTACTTACTATACTTCGGTCTTTACTCGATCACACATTCATTTCCTTCAATCGTCTCGTCAACACGCTCGCTGGGTCCATATCGAATCCCTAATTATACTCGAAATAATAGCAAAGTACTATTTAGTACATAAACCACCCAATTAATAACTAATTACTTACAACTCGCAAAGCAATACATACATAAATATATATTTGTATATCTAGCATGCATACGACATCCTAATTACATAACACGTAACTCAGTTAATATTTCCGATTGATAATAACGATTATATACAAGAGATGTGCCGGTTTAAGCATAAAAGAAGTTATTTACATTTTTAGTAATTTCGGCGGCATCTCCTTTGTATTATCGCGTTACCAATCGGAATTTAACCGACATAAACAACAACCAAGTCACATACTTACAACATAATCAAGCATTCAACTTACTATTATAGTTATTCAACATTACTTACAACCATAATTATGATCACAATTCACAATACACCCAAAATAACTATTTCACTTAAAAATCTACTATGACCAGTTCTGAAAGAAACTCATTTTACTATATCAAGAAAACTCCAAATTAAAAAGTACAGAACACGAAACTCGAAGACAACTCCGAGACCTTTCCAGAATGGTAAGGCTCATTAAAAACGGATATATAACGAATTCAGAAATAAATAAAATGTAAACTGCTAAAACAGATTCAGTTCCCATATGCACAAGTATTTTGACGTTTATCATATTAAGATCACAAAATTTGACAATGTAATATAAATGAAAAATGTAGAGTTCGAAAAGAGCTTTCCAGAATGTTGTAGCTCAGAAAATTTGAATGTGAGATCGATTTACTATGAATTTATGAAAATAGGGCTCGCTATGTTTCAAGCAAATCTGTCCATTTTACTAAAGTGCAGAAATCTCATATTTTGGAATGGAATTTCAGAAAACATATAAAACGAAACTCGTAGACAATTGAAATACCTTTCTAATGACTTAAGAATGAACACCAACTGATAAAACCTTGATTTTATATGATTTTTACAAGGCAGCAGACCGCAAATAATGAACAGAATTTTTCAACAGCTGTGACTACTAAACCGAAATCAACATATCTCATAGCTCGTTAATTAAAATACTGAATTTCTTCTTCGTACACAAACTAGACTCTGAGAGGAACAAAATCACAGAAGACTAATGTCCCGCTTATAATTATTAAACTTACCCAAAACAGACCCAAAGACAGGGCAGTGCAACAGAATTTTGACTATGAAAATTTCAAACTTTGCCCATAGACCTTGGTAACTCTAGTAAAAATATAGTGCACACAACTTACTGCACAACTCCATATCAATCATTCAATCATTCAGGCAATATACCAAACACGTACAAGTACTGCAATTCAGCTTTTGAAAACAATATCAAAAACCTATAAACTATACTCGTTCTTTATCAATTCACCCAAACTCATAATCAAATAAGACCCATTCTACAAAGTACCACATATAGAATATAACTCATTTGTACAATCCATAACAAAATCAATTAACTAAGAATTAACAATTAACAATTTATGAACACAAAAGTTCAGTTGAAATAAGCCCAAAACAATGTTACACGATTGCTGGAAATTCGAGGACAACAGCAACCTGAGATGGCCTGCCACAAACAGTCGCCGGAAAAGAAAGGAGCTAGCGGTGATGGGGCGGCAAAATCAGCAGTGAAGTGACTTTGGCACAAGGAGCTGGAAGAGAGTCGCGAGGGAGAAGAAATTAAAAGAGAGAGATTGAAAGAAACCAAGCCCCGAACAATCTGGAAACTGAAAGAAAATGCTGGGTTTTTGATTAAGGAAAGTAGGGGTATTTATGTAATTCACTATGCTGAAAATTCTTAAAATCACAATTAAATAGAAAAATGGGTGGAATATTAAATTTTAAAATTTTAAAATTTTAAAATAAAGAGTATAAAATTACGATCACCCACGTATTTTTAAAATATTTTTAGGATCAAAAATGAATTAAATATGAATTTTCAAAGTTTTGATCCTTTAAATACAATAAAACTCTTAAAATCATTTTAAAATACTCGACCACCCAAATTAATCCACCCAACAATTTTAAAAACTTAATAAATATATGAAGATAATTTTACAAAAGATTTCATGATTTTTAAGCCCTCCGATAATTAAATAAAGATTTTTGAAGATCACTAATACTTGATTTATATATTTTTAAATCACTAAAAATACCAATAAAATACTGGGGCACACATTAGCACACATAACTCAATATATACTCATATAAACTCAATACTAAATATCGTTGAATTCCACAACGATATTCTCAAATCCAATTCCATCCTTTAAATACTAATTAACATAATAATTAATAAAATAATAATAATAAATCCTAAAATAATCTGGTATCTTACATCTAGGATAATTAGTCTTGTCATTTGAAATGACCGGGTTAACTGTCAGTCTTTTTCTTGTAAAGTTAAATACTTTATTAAAAAGCATGTGGGAAGCTGTAGCGTCACTTAGTCTGCTATAAATAAACCCGAAGCCAAACCCCTATTTTCTTATAACACACTTAGTAACTCTAGAGATATGAGTAAGAGGAAGGCTACCGAGATCTCTACTTCTGAGAGGCCCAACTTAGCCCAGATCAAAGAGATGCCTGAGTAGAAGAAGAAGGCTGCTGCTGAGGATCCTTGGTGTGACATCCCTAGATCAGGGGTAAGGAATCTAGGTCATCACGGTCCAATTTCCATTTAATAACATTATACACTTGGCAATTTAAATCTTAATCCCTGTTAATACCTACACAAGTGACCCCACATTATCATCCACACACACAAGCTATATGCTCAGGGAATAACATCCATTAATAATAGCAGTTACAGATAAACTGTTATTTTAATCCCAGAATACCATCTACTATACCAATATATAAGTATATACTACCTTGAGAACAGGTGTCAATACTTTCTCATAAGGTAGACTTCCCCTTTACCCTCTTCCGGGTTGTACTGCGACGTTTCGGCACCTGATCTGGCTGTTATATAAAGAAATAGCAAGAGTGAGCTATATTAGCTCAGCAAGATAAAGTTTTTAAAACCAGTACCAAAGATAATATATAATCATTTAATAAAATGAAAATTCAATAAAATAATCAAGAGAAGAATTTAATTCTTACTCTGTTTTTGTAATCTTCCATTTACTATTAAGAATAAACTTGTAACCCTTTAATAAAATAAAATTTCATAAAATAATCAAAAGTATTATAATAATACTTCATAATAATACTTCCCTTTTTATCTACTGTATAATTCCATTATTCAATGCCAGTTCTTCTCTTTACAATACATCATTCTGTAACATTTATCAATTATTCCTTTAAAGAAAAATTTTGGGGATTTTCACTATTGCCAAATATGTAAGGACGATGATCAGTCGCCCTCCGTATCTGTCCCTTTTTACTACTAGTAGAAGGAGGAAGGTTACCCACTGCATCCCCCTGGAGGAAGGTTACCCATTACATCTTCCATCGGCAACACATGGGCCGAAATAAAATATCGAGTGCTGGACTGTGCCGAACATAGCCTCTTACGCGAACTGTAAGAATCCCCATTGAAAATAATTTGTTATTCCAATTCATACTGAAAGATAATCTTTCACATTCCCATTTCCATTTTCCTTTTCACCCTTATCCTTTCATATATCATTACCCTTTTTATTAACTCTGGATACATCTCAGAGTTAAGATTTTAAGAAAGAATTTGATTTAAAAGAGTTTGACCAGGGAGCCTTGGGGTTGAAAGAATCCTTAACTTTTAAAATCATCTTTAGTACTTTTAATATTCCTTGAAAAGTTTTAGTAACATTTAAAGCAGCAATTAATACTTTTCCCTTTATTAAAATAATTACTCAATACTGAGTATTATACATTTATTATATTAATATATAATTTAAAATAATATATTCTATAATCATTGAAAAGAATATACTTTTATTCTTAAAGAGTACATAAACTATAATACTATGCATGAAAATTTCCTTTGAAGAGAATCTGCAAATATTAATCTTTATTTACTTAGGAAAACTTAGCTCCCGGTCACTCGTAGAATATAACTTACTATATACTTCATACTATCCTTCCTTCTCATATAAAATATTCCTTTAGTCCATAAAGTGCTTTGCACTATCCTTATTCATATCAAATAATTTCAGAAATCAGGGAAATATGTCCCTAGCAATATAATAATATGAAACCACATATATTATCAGCAAAACCATTTTCCATCAAAATGTCACAAATTATTCAAGTAAGGGTATAAGATATCTTGCCTTGATCTCTAGGTCGAATATGAGTGCTCTGGCGTTCCGAGTCTCTATAGAAACGAAACGAATCACAGATAGAACTGTATTCCATTATAACTCCATGTTACTCATAACAATTACCTTGACCACTTAGTTCACTTAACCACTTAATCCTTGTATAATAACACTAAGAATGTTTAAGCATAATGACCATAAGTTCAAAGGTATCACATTGATGTGATCTCGGTTTTCCGAACGACTTTCATTAAAATGCTCATAACTCATTAACCGTTAACTCAATTGATGCACCGTTTTCGCGTGCACGATCTAGGAAATGTCTAGAACAAAAACATGTAAAGTGTTTTCCAAAATAGCAGAAAATCTTTCCTGGAGTTACTGTTCACAGAAGATGGTTCGATGAACATTGATTTCGCGTAACTTTTATTAAAACTTTGATATCTCCTAAACCGTATGTTGGATGTTTACCATCTTTACATCAAAACGATCAATGAACCAAGCTCTATCTTACCAGGATCAGTTGATACCTTTTAATGATATTTAACAGTTCGAAATTCTGCCTTAAAAACAGGGCAGTTTTTGTTCTAACAAAAATCGGACATTATAACGGCTATACTTTCATACTTTCCAAATTATCACCCTTCCAAACTCATCATCCAACACATATACCATTCCATTCACGATGTAGTCATCATACCAGCCATAGTTACAAGCATATAACATCTCCATATTCAATGAACTCTTATAACACACATATAAGCATGGTTTCATGTCTTCTACAAGTTTAATCCTTAAACTAGCCATAATCCATAACAAACTCAAAAGGGTAAGAATGTTTATACCTTCCTTGATGCTTTAACACACTTAAAAAAGGCTTGTAGTCCTTGAGAAGCCTTGATATAACCTTATAACACCTTAAACTAACAAGAAACATCAAGAACACACTTAGTAATTTTCGGAGTTACTAAACCCCTCCTTAAAGAACTGGAAAAACGAGGTCCTTACCTTACTTTTTTGGATGAGGATCCTGAAGAAGAGTTGTAGGGCATCTCAATACCTTTCCAACAAGATAAAGAACACAAAAATCTAGTGAGAAATGAGGGAGATATGCCCAGTTTACTGAGCTGCTGTCTTGGTTGGCCGAGGTAATGAAAGAAGTGGGTTTTGGTTTTTCTTTTTTTGTTAGCTAGCAACTCTAGAATTCTTTGGAGTCTTGATGGTTTATATAGATGTTGGCTAAATAATCTCTTGATATTTGCTTGAATAATGCTAGTGGAAACTTGCCTAACTTGCTTTGGTCATGGATGATGTCATGTGTATGATCTTTGATCTTGTTCTTGATTTTTCTAAATAATGTGTTAATGATTATGGTAAATGATAATGTGGTATATATCCTTGTTATGTTACTAATCTCGGTTGTTTGGTTTCCGTACTCGTTTAATCACGATTCGTTTATCAATCCAAGTTCCCGTGGTAATCCTTTGCTTTGCTCATTTCTAGGTTTAACCTAATTCTGTCAAATTTCTTATGATGTAAATCCTTTTAAAATTTTCATAATCCTTAATACCCAATACAATAGGGACTCAATTGAAATTGAAATCCTTTAGAGTCCATACTCGAGAATCTTTAAAATCCGTGATCATTTCCAGTCATTCATTTTCATAGTACAACAATAATATGATTTCAACTTATTCATTTCTCAATTTGAATATAGAGTAACTACATCTCTTTTTCATAAATCCGTAAAATTACTATTCATTTAAATACTGTAGCATTATAAAAGTTAGGGAATATCACAGTCTTCCCCTCTTAAAAGGATTCCGTCCTGAAATCATGTTGAAAATAACTGTAGATATTTTCTTGCATAGCTCCTTCCAATTCCCACGTCACTTCATCCATCCTTTGGTTCTTCCATAGCACTTTAACTATTGGAATGATCTTATTCCTTAACACTTGCTCTTTATGATCAGTAATTTCTACTGGCTTTTCTACATAAGTTAAATTTGACTGTATATCCTTACTTCGTAATAAACTCTGAAAACCTTTGTTATTCATAATACGAACAAAGTTTCAATATAATATAAAAGATGAAGTTACAAGGTTCTTCAATAAAATATTTCCGTAAATACCTCTATCAAATACACCAACATAAAATTGCTTGTTATTCATCAACATGCCATTTAGCTTATCAATGGCAGCACACTATCACTATCTTTGCAGCCTTGGTCGACATACTTTCTCTGTCTGTTCTGGGCTGTCACTAACCACTTGCTGGTAAAATCTTTTGTTTCTCCGGTTTGTTGGACTAACTCGGGTCCTAATATCTTTCTCTCGCCAACCTCCTCCCAACACAAGGGAGAGTGACATCTCCTCCTATACAGGGCCTTCACTGTTTTGGCTTTCCTATCTCATTATTATCTAGTATCAACCTCTCTCTGTTTCAGCCACTACTTCACTCATTTTACAGAAAGCCAACCTATCTCCTATATTCAGTCATTCTTTATTATCTAATCTCTCCTTTCTCTTCTCTCTCTCTTTCTCTGAAAGAAAGGCGAGTCTCTTGGGAAATTTGTTTGCGGAGAATGTTGTCTAGCTTGTCGCATGTTTAGTTCTCTTTTTTTTTTGCGTATATACTTGAGGCTCTTATGGTCCGTACAAATCTCACCTTTTAATTCCTGAACATTAAGAATCCATATCCTCGATGCATATCTCATTATTCCATTTCTATCTCTCTCGCATATAACCTCTTCTCATGTCATTATTTCTTCAGAGGACTTCTCTTCCTCTTCCATTTTCTTTTCTTGACATTACATAATTTTTTCTAACAATGGTAGTTGGACACTAATTTCCATTAAGCTCTCTTGGCCTTCTCTTGATATTTTCATCGCAATCTCTAATCTCTCAATATCTTTGATCAATTCCTCTGACGAGCTTATCATCTTAAGTCCCTCTTTTCGATTAAAGTATTGGCCACCACATTGGCCTTCCCTAGATGGTAGTGTATCTAACAGTCATAATCCTTAATCAACTCTAACTATCTTCTCTGTCTCATGTTCAGCTCTTTTCGAGTGAATAGATATTTTAAACTCTTATGATCAGAATAAATCTCATACTTTTCTTCATATAATTAGTGACTCCAAATTTTCAAAGCGAACACTAAAGCATCTAATTCTAAGTCATGGGTAGGATATCCTTTCTCACACTTCTTAAATTACTTAAACGCATTACTATAATTCATCAAGTCTCCTTTATCATCAAACATTGCTAACAGTAGGGTTATTACTACTCCTGCTTCAATCCTTTAAACTTTATTCATTAAATCCATAAAATTTATAGTGTATTAATCACCCCAAATGATATCACTTCAAATTCATCCACTAATAATATTTCTTCACTTTAGGTATTTCTCTTTTGATTTCTACCTCATATGCTAAATAAGCTTCACATTCTTGGCACGACAGTTTCTTCAATATACACTAATGGATTTTCCAATAGCCACATATTATTTTCTTCACCTTGCCCAGATGTATCCTTAGGCCTTGCTAATCCATATCATTTACTCCACTCCGCCACCCCTTTCATCTTTCATAATATTAACACTCCTATTTATATTTCTTTACTCATGAAAGGCTATACCTATCCTTTTTTTTATTCTTATAACCATTTTTGTTAGCTATTTCCATAATTATCCTTTAATTGGTTATCTCAGGTATTAACTTATCACAATGGCTCTTTCTCCACTTTTGCAATTCCCGTCAATCGATGACTTCCATTTACCAGTACTATACCGTTCCTTGTTCTAACATTATCAAATCTCCATATCAAATTTCAACTTGAGTTTTGCTATTACTTCACAATTTTTGATTGACAATCGAATTTCATAATTGAATAACATCATTATGCCGCTCCTTGCAGGCCACATGTAAATCCTAAATAGTTATTCTACATACTCAAACACTTATGAAAACCTAGTGTTTCCAAATTATTCCCATATGTCCATAAGTACTAATGTCCCTTAGTAAAACACAATCATTTGTCATTCTCAAAATTAGCTCAAAATTTGTCCATAAGTACTAATGTAGCTCAAAATTGGTCACTCTAATTTGTCTTCCCTTTCATGGAATAATCACAATTTGTCCTTTATATTAATCTCAACTCTATATCATCGAATCACTACATTTAACCCTCAAATCCACATTCCTTGAGCTGTAATATTTTGTAGCTCTCATATTGTCATACACTTTTAAATTAGTATCTCCCTTACAAATCAGCCTTTTTCTTAATATCATCTTATCATTTTAACTTCCCGTAACTTACATCATAGGTCATCTTTTACATACTTAACACATGTAGTATTGTTATTAGGATACTCAAACCATTTCACTCTCAATTAATAGCATATCCTTGCATGCTTTTATCCACAAGTTTGGTCATCTGATAACAGAGGTCGCATATGTTCACCACTCAGCTATTCAATTCTCTATTATTTCCTGATGAAAACTCTTGCATTTTCATTAAAATAGCTTGGGAAATTACTGCCAATTATATTACCCTTATCACTCTGTTCGGAATCCAGGGTTTTTTTAACCCTTGTTAATACCTCCTTACTCTTATTTATTCCGTACTCACAAAGTACGAAGCTGATCTCAATAATTCTATAACTTTCACCCATAATTCCTTTCACGAAATTCCTTCAAATTCAGTTATTATTATAACCATCTTTATACCTGATATTCCTTTCCCCACATCAATCCCGTGTGCCTCATAAGCTTAACACTTTTGGCATAATAGCCTTTTCATTTAAGTCAATCTCAGAACTTCTCGGTCCGTCTTGGTTCTTAAAATACATCTCATCTTTACCGACCAATCTCAATTTCACCATTTCATTTCTACAATCAATTGAAACAATCAGGGTCCGTCCACCAACCCATTTACAATATTGCCTCTAACTCCCTTAACTCAAGAAGATTTAAATAAATATGTCTCTTTTGAAAATTTTTGTTGTTTATCCTTTTTGTATTTACTAAAGCTGGTTCCGTTTGTAGATACTCAAAAATTGTACCATTCCTAGGGCAACCTAAAACAACCGGTAGATTACGTCTATATCTCCTGGCATACCTAATTTCATCTCTTGTATTGAAACGCTTCTAGCTCAAATCATCTCTTACCGAAATTTCCCTTAGAATCTCGAGTTTCCTCGTATAATCATGTATACTCTAAACCTTGCTTCCATTATTCCATCCATTATGGAAATCTTCTATATTCGAAACAATTGATAGAATTCAAGAAGCTTTGAATTGAAACGAACCCAGAAACCAGTAAGGACCCCTAACAATTTATAAGATTAAGAGTTTTAAATAACTCTTATTCGAAACAAAATAATATTTGAGAAATCAATATGATGGAAGAACCCGTACGTCACACAAGTGAGGGCGTCCCCTCCGACTTTCTATCACACAGACAGATCGTCCTTGTGTATACATATAGGGCTTTTTCTCTTAGTTGGAGTAAGAAATATAGAGGGAAATTTAAATCACGATGATAAATACCATCTTCCGAAAATAATCTTAAGAGGAATATTTTGACTAAGATAAATAAAATACAATTTTGAAACACATTTCAAGGGTACCAGAAAGGTTTGAAAAGATACCGGCATTTAATAAATAAGAGGTGCCAGATCACAACTGGAATTACCCACCAGTGAAGGAAAATTGAAACTCAATAATATAAGTTAGTAGGGGTTTAGGAAACTTGAAAGTAGATACCGTTAATAGCCTCTGCCCAATTGAAATCCTAATGATGGAAGGTTTCCCGCAAATACTATTTATATCATAGACTATGTACTCACGATTTTTTTTTAAATTTGGCACTCACCGTTTAGCCTTAACCTATCATCTGATATTCCTAATTGTCGTCATTTATCTGGTCATGACTTGATTCGATAATTTCTGCATTTATCCATAATAGCATACAACCTTCTAATCGATATCCTTACGTACTATTAATCGTCTTGGCCTGACACTGCTCCGATATCAAGGACCCTTCAAACTATACTTCTATTTTATAATTGCATATTCTAACATACCACGCATACTCATGAGGTTATCTAATGTACACTTCTCGATACATCAAATATTCCCTAAGGGCATCAAAAACCCTGAATTGTATAGTAGTCAATGTCGGTGGTGAAAGCACTATTTATCAAGGGTTGAATCTCATGGACAAAACCACATATATAGCTGATAAGTGCATAATTTTGCATATTTTTATTACCTATTTATTGTTTGAATTCGTATTTTAATAAATTATTTTGTTGCATTTCAGGAAAATTCGAGAAAAATGAAGAAATGACAAAATAAAGAAATAAATGACAAAAGAAGGAAAAGAAGGACCAAAATGGAAGAAAAATGAAAAGCTAGGGAGGGTGGTGCATCTTTGTAGCCCACCAAAATGAATGGCCAAGATTTAGCCAACCAAAATTAAATCAATGGCTAATATTAGCCCATACCTACCAAAAACCCTAATTAATTTCTATAAATAGCCTCATCCTTCATTTGTAAAACTAACTAAGAATTAGGAGTAGATTAGA
The DNA here is from genome assembly GCA_036435485.1 of Saposhnikovia divaricata. Taxonomy (NCBI): domain Eukaryota; kingdom Viridiplantae; phylum Streptophyta; class Magnoliopsida; order Apiales; family Apiaceae; genus Saposhnikovia; species Saposhnikovia divaricata. Next base: position 122,298,373 of record CM071597.1, on the reverse strand, counting down.
TTTAGGATTAGCATTCCTAAATTTCAGTTGTAATTTTTCTGCAGCTCCTTATAAACATTATTTTTCTTTTTGTTACATAATTTTTCTGTTTTAATTAATTCAGTTTTATTACTCTACACAGCAAAATCCTTTCCCCTTATTTGATACAAAATAGCACAGCACATCTTTACACTTTATTTCCCTGTTTTTCTGAAAATTTACAAAGCCCAAATCCACCTCTCTCCTTCCCCTCCTACTCTCCCTCTTTCTTTCCATATACATAGCAATCCACCCTCTCCCTATCCTCTCTCGTTCAAAACCAATCACCTCTTCCTCGGTTTTTCTTTCAAATTCCACGCCAAAACCACCTTCCTTCTTCGCTGCAAAATGAGTTCGTGTGTGTATTCATGTCATTTCTGAGTAGTCCTGAGTTCGTTCTTGTTTGTAGAGGGTTGTTTTATTGCGTAATGTTGTTATTGTTATTAATGAGCTGTAATTTCTGTTGTTCGAGTTTATCACTTATTTGTAGTTTACTGTGTTGCTGGGTTTTCAACTGCGTCGTAATCAATCATTGTAGAGTCTGAGTTGCTTTCTTGTTGTGTGTTGCGTTCGTTAGTTTCTAGTTTATACAGTATTGTTTTCGGTTTAACGTCCATTAGTAATTCACTGGTTTCACTGCTGTTTTATGTCGATTAATTGGCTCATTTTTGCTGTCGTTTTGCTGTTATGAGATAGTGAATTTTCTGCTGTGTTTGTGTTGAATGTCTTGTGTACGAGTCTGTGTTTCTGCTGTCGTTTTGTGTTGAATGTTTGTTTGCGTTTGTCTGCGTTTGCGAGTCGATTACTGTTTTCTTTTATAAAACTGCGAATTCGAGTCATGGTTACTGCAGTGTCTCCGTTGTAATTTTCTGTTTTTACCTGTTTTAATGTCGAGTTTTCGCCGTTTTCTTACCGAGTTGCTGTGATTTGCCTGTTTGTAGTTGTTGGAGTTATTGTAATTGTTTGCTAAAATATGTTTGATGGTTTCTGCCTTTGCTGCAAAGTTCTGTTTTAGTAGCTTGTCTCGGTGTGCGATTTGTTTTAAGTCCAGTCTGGTTTACCAAGTTAAATCGTTTTGTGTAGTGAGTTAGCAGTGTTGGTCTCGAAAAAAAATGTAATAGGGTTTTTATTGTGATTGTTTTTTTTTTGTTTTTGTTTTTTTTTGTTTGGTATTGGTTAGAAATTTTAATAATTTGGTTCGTAGTGTTTTAAAAATTAATAATCTCTTGTGTTGGTTTGTCTTTGGCTAGTCGCCTTTACGAATAGTTCATGTCGATTTTTCGTTAAAATTTCGTAAATAAATTTTACAATAAAAAAAAATGTTTTAGAATAAAATTTAGATTTAATTCAAATTTAGAATTTTTAAAGTAATTCAGTTTTTATTCTTTTCACTTTTAATTAATTAGTTTAAAATAGATTTTTTTTAGTAATTAAAAATAGTAAAATCAAAATTCTCAAAAATCATTTGTTCTAATTCGATTAAATTATAAATTAAGGATCGCGAAAATAATAATTCCCTGTGGACCGAATCTCAAATATTAAAACGATGATCGTGCGCTTGCGATAATTAATTGTGCCGTTTCCGCCACATCAAGTTTTTGGCGCCGCTGCCGGGGAACTAAATATTTTTCGCGCCTTGAATTTTAATTTTTCGGATTAGTTTTACTTGTCTCATCTTTTATCTCATTTTTTTTTAGGAAAGTTTGGAATTACGGGAATCTTCTCACGAAGCTTGAAAAATCGGAATTCTTGGAAGCGTGCTTCGGTAACCCGTATCTCACTCTTTTCGCCTTTTTATTTTTAGAAAATCACAAAAAAATTAGAAATTAAAAATCCAAAAATATTATTTGTAAATACATAATTGTTGCATCATGCATTTAATCACCTAGGGCACATCATTTAGATTTTTATTTTCTTGTTTTTTTTTTTTTTTAATTTTTCGTATCTTATAATTGTGGTGATCGCTGGAGGACCCGAAGGTACGTTAAATTTTTTTTAGATTAGGACACGTAGTGTAAGCATCCATAATTATTTATCGTTTTTGTATATATCTTGTTTGTTGCATCAAATAAACGTAATTAAGACTTATTCACGACCTTCAGTGTCTAAGGTTCGCCTGGCTGTTAAGATTTGGTGTCTAAGTGACGAGTTTGGCCTCTTGGCAATGCCTGCTCTAATCTGGCCGAATCGGTCTGAATAATTCTTAATTTACGGAATTTTTAGTGTGTCTTAACGTTATGACCAATGTCTAGTTATTTTATTTAGGGAACCTAGGTTAGATTTTTTTTCTTTTGATTTTTCACCATTTATTTTGTGTGTTGCATTTTCGCACTTTCTTGCTACGTGGTTTTATCATTGATCAATCTTTACCATGTACGTAGCATTTAGGGATCGTTATTACCAAGGTTGGGATTTTGACGAGGAGTTAGCGGATAATACGATGTGGTATAAGTCAACTAGGGAACCTAGTGTATATAACGCGTCGTCTACTTTTAGTGATCTGCATTATAGTGAAAACGATATTGCAATCGACTCTGAATTAGATGCTTTCACTAGACGACTCGAAGCCTTAGAAACCCTTAGTGGTCATTCACACACGTCTTGGCACCCAAATTTCAACTCTCCGAGTCTCGATTTTCAACACGGCCCCGACTCTTATCAAGTCAACGCCATGTTTCAACCAATCTCTCGAAATGACCATTTTACATCGTCTTCTAATTCCGGTTGGAGAGATTATCCCGATCTCTCATGGAACCAAGGTCATAGCTATCAAACTCCGTCTCCACATTTTCAAGAACCGAACTCTTATCCAATTCCGAGTCAACTTGACACCTTAGAAAAGAGTATCGAGGCTTTATTGATTTCTCAAGCAAACTTCATGCAAACCGTGACCCAAGATAGGCAAATTTTGAACTCTAATGCTCAAGCCTTATCTAAGTTAGAATTTCAAATGAATCAATTAGCCACCATGTGCGAGCGTGAGACGATAACCACTCCGAATCCACCCGAGGTCAACCCTGAATTTCTTATCCCTCAAAGACTTATCGATACTTTCGATGATATCGTTTCTCCTAGGTCTAATGTTCAAGTTGACACTCCTTTCGGTGGTGATTCACACGAAAAAGATTCTGATGCTGACATCATTCTTTCTCTAGGTCAAACGAAGAATCCCGATGATTCTGAGTTTGTGGCTTCACCTAGACAACCATCATCTTCTTCTTGTGAACTTTTCCTTCCATCTTCCAAACCTCTTCCCGAAAAACCCGAAGAACTTCATACTCAACCAATAGGAACTGATCTAGTAAAAGAGGTTGTTTCAAGGTCAAATTTGGACGATCATGAGATTGAGTCTCTTCTTAAACAAGATTTTCAATTGCATTACGAGACCAATCGAGAGCTTCACGAATCTTTCCAGGATTTGACCTCGGAAGAGATGTTTAGAGAGATGAATAATATCTGTTCCAAATGGGAAACCCAACATCAGGATAGTTCTTGTGATCCCAATTCTGTTGGTAAAACATTTTTTGAAGAGCCACCCCCACCCGTTTCTATTTCTTCATTTTCCACTCGTGCTCCATCTTTCATCGAAACTCATGATATTCATAACCAAGAATTTCAAGTAATCAATTTGCTTAAACAACATGAAAAAGCGTCTAATTGGTCTATGAATGATGTTAGTAATATGAGTTTTATTCTTGCACATAATCTGATCAATCGAGTGGTCTATGCTATTTGTGTGGGTAAGTTTCTGAAATATGTTGGTTGCATAACAAAAATAGTTTTTCCGAGAGCAGGTATTGGTTAGTAAATATTTGTTTTGTACCTCCCATAGTAGAATGTAGGTATGGGGGAGTTACATTGTGTGCGTGTGTGAGTTGTTTTTCTTTCGTAGTTTTTCAGCAGTTTGTCATTCTCCATCATCCCTTATCAGGTATTTCCTCCTCTCTATTTTATTCTCGTTCATTTTGCATACATTGAGGACAATGCATGATTTAGGTATGGGGGAGGGTTTTAGTGTAAATACATAAAATTGAAAAATAAAAAAATAAAAAATTGAAAAATTTTAAAAATCCAAAAATAGAGTTATTTTAGCTTAGTTGTCCTTCCCACTCTTTAAATTCTAGAACTAGTTGGTGTTGACTATTTTTCGAAAATTATATGTATAATGCCTTTAGATAATTTGAACGTAGTCAGGTAAGGTTTTCCTCATAAAACTTGTGTCGAACAAATTTTTGCTTAAAAGTCCAAGACGACACATTTGCACAAGACTTTTGATGGAAGAATTGTATAGGAATGTTATTCGATACCTGAGAGAGAACCCACATGTTAGAACAATGTCGAATCAAACCTTTGCGAAATTTGGTTCCTATAGTGTCAAAAAAAAAAAAAAAAAAAGAAAAAGAGTCAATAAATATTTGTAATTGTAAAGTGCTAGTGTGATTTTGTAATAATAAATTCTTAGTAGGGAAATCGGCTAGGTTGGGCTCATTAATAACCCGAGTAAGTAAGTCCGAGGGGACTTTGTGCCTAGCAACCTAAGGTCGTTAGTGATCTGGGATTGTTGACCTAAAACTCGCTAAATGGGTATTGATGCAAAAGTCTTTTGGGACCTCAACCATTGCACAGTCGGTCTAACTACTAAGAACGTGAAGTTTGGCTAGAACCTTGTTTTGATAGAGATTGGGTCAGTTCAATATTGGTTGAAAAAGAGAAAATATTCTTATGCAGTTAATCCATCAAGGGCCTTAAATTCACTAACACACCTTGGGATTTTTTGTAAATTTTTGGTCTAATCATGTGGATTGTGGGAACCTATAACTTGGCTATTATTAGAATGATCTTTAAGGCATATATTTTCCTACAAAATTGTTTTGTTGACACCAATGAAAGCTAGATTGAAAGAGGAAAGTTGGATACTGGATGATTTATCTCAAAGATTTTATGGGTATATCTTCTGTAAACCCTTAGGAGACAACACTCCTCCTGTAGAGATCGTCTATAGGTTTAACGGGTCGGTAAACCTAAAATTACCCGTCACACCTACGAAAAGGAGTATAGGATTTTTTTTATCTAGATTTTTTTTTTACTCGAGGACGAGCAAAAGATAGGTATGGGGGCATTTGATAAGTGCATAATTTTGCATATTTTTATTACCTATTTATTGTTTGAATTCGTATTTTAATAAATTATTTTGTTGCATTTCAGGAAAATTCGAGAAAAATGAAGAAATGACAAAATAAAGAAATAAATGACAAAAGAAGGAAAAGAAGGACCAAAATGGAAGAAAAATGAAAAGCTAGGGAGGGTGGTGCATCTTTGTAGCCCACCAAAATGAATGGCCAAGATTTAGCCAACCAAAATTAAATCAATGGCTAATATTAGCCCATACCTACCAAAAACCCTAATTAATTTCTATAAATAGCCTCATCCTTCATTTGTAAAACTAACTAAGAATTAGGAGTAGATTAGATTTAGGATTAGCATTCCTAAATTTCAGTTGTAATTTTTCTGCAGCTCCTTATAAACATTATTTTTCTTTTTGTTACATAATTTTTCTGTTTTAATTAATTCAGTTTTATTACTCTACACAGCAAAATCCTTTCCCCTTATTTGATACAAAATAGCACAGCACATCTTTACACTTTATTTCCCTGTTTTTCTGAAAATTTACAAAGCCCAAATCCACCTCTCTCCTTCCCCTCCTACTCTCCCTCTTTCTTTCCATATACATAGCAATCCACCCTCTCCCTATCCTCTCTCGTTCAAAACCAATCACCTCTTCCTCGGTTTTTCTTTCAAATTCCACGCCAAAACCACCTTCCTTCTTCGCTGCAAAATGAGTTCGTGTGTGTATTCATGTCATTTCTGAGTAGTCCTGAGTTCGTTCTTGTTTGTAGAGGGTTGTTTTATTGCGTAATGTTGTTATTGTTATTAATGAGCTGTAATTTCTGTTGTTCGAGTTTATCACTTATTTGTAGTTTACTGTGTTGCTGGGTTTTCAACTGCGTCGTAATCAATCATTGTAGAGTCTGAGTTGCTTTCTTGTTGTGTGTTGCGTTCGTTAGTTTCTAGTTTATACAGTATTGTTTTCGGTTTAACGTCCATTAGTAATTCACTGGTTTCACTGCTGTTTTATGTCGATTAATTGGCTCATTTTTGCTGTCGTTTTGCTGTTATGAGATAGTGAATTTTCTGCTGTGTTTGTGTTGAATGTCTTGTGTACGAGTCTGTGTTTCTGCTGTCGTTTTGTGTTGAATGTTTGTTTGCGTTTGTCTGCGTTTGCGAGTCGATTACTGTTTTCTTTTATAAAACTGCGAATTCGAGTCATGGTTACTGCAATGTCTCCGTTGTAATTTTCTGTTTTTACCTGTTTTAATGTCGAGTTTTCGCCGTTTTCTTACCGAGTTGCTGTGATTTGCCTGTTTGTAGTTGTTGGAGTTATTGTAATTGTTTGCTAAAATCTGTTTGATGATTTCTGCCTTTGCTACAAAGTTCTGTTTTAGTAGCTTGTCTCGGTGTGCGATTTGTTTTAAGTCCAGTCTGGTTTACCAAGTTAAATCGTTTTGTGTAGTGAGTTAGCAGTGTTGGTCTCGAAAAAAAATGTAATAGGGTTTTTATTGTGATTGTTTTTTTTTTGTTTTTGTTTTTTTTTGTTTGGTATTGGTTAGAAATTTTAATAATTTGGTTCGTAGTGTTTTAAAAATTAATAATCTCTTGTGTTGGTTTGTCTTTGGCTAGTCGCCTTTACGAATAGTTCATGTCGATTTTTCGTTAAAATTTCGTAAATAAATTTTACAATAAAAAAAATGTTTTAGAATAAAATTTAGATTTAATTCAAATTTAGAATTTTTAAAGTAATTCAGTTTTTATTCTTTTCACTTTTAATTAATTAGTTTAAAATAGATTTTTTTTAGTAATTAAAAATAGTAAAATCAAAATTCTCAAAAATCATTTGTTCTAATTCGATTAAATTATAAATTAAGGATCGCGAAAATAATAATTCCCTGTGGACCGAATCTCAAATATTAAAACGATGATCGTGCGCTTGCGATAATTAATTGTGCCGTTTCCGCCACATCAATAGCAGTTCCTGAAATTAAGCCACATCATAGGGCTTTGAAGTCTCATTCTGAAAAAATTAAATATTCCTATGAAATTCTTTAGACAATACAGCCCGCTTAGGGTGAAAACTCAATTTACGAATCTCTGAAATCCGATGCTGTTTACATACACTTATTTATCATATATATCACTAATACTCATTTAGAATTTCATTCCTGGCCTTATAACATAGGTGGCATAACACATATTCACTATACCGCACAGTTACTATTCATTACTATTCACCAAAAAAGTGAATCTTCCAATACTGATAGGATACTCACTTATTACACTTCCAATTTCAGCATAGGCACATTGCCCTTATATCATCTGTTCTCAAAAATTTTATTCACATTCTGTATCAGTTCCTTTGATGAATCATCATACAATCTCAATTGTTTCTGTCGTCATCCTGATATTAGCCCTTAAACGGTCTATGTAATTGTCGACCTTCACTTGTTTATGAGAACTCTATAATAGACATCCACCACAATAGGAAGCTCGATCGAACTCAACATAATCCTCGAAGTAAGCATTTCATTCTTAACTTACTCATCGCTACTACTTCCAATCGTCCACTAACGAATTCTGTATAAGCTCTTACGTTATCCTCTTATATATTTACACATAACTCTTAACACTCTCGTCCCTGAACAATATGACCTTGAGCTCTGATACCATTTTTGTGACATCCCTAGATCCGGGGTTAGGAGTCCAGGTCATCACGGTCCAATTTCCATTTAATAACATTATACACTTGGAAATTTAAATTTTAATCCCTGTTAATACCTACACAAGTGACCCCACATTATCATCCACACACACAAGCCATATGCTCAAGGAACAACATCCATTAATAATAGCAGTTATAGATAAACTGTTATTATAATCCCAGAATACCATCTACTATACCCATATATAAGTATATACTACCTTGAGAACAGGTGTCAATACTTTCTCATAAGGTAGACTTCCCCTTTACCCTCTTCCAGGTTGTACTGCGACGTTTCGGCACCTGATCTAGCTGTTATATAAAGAAATAGCAAGAGTGAGCTATAATAGCTCAGCAAGATAAAGTTTTTTAAACCAGTACCAAAGATAATATATAATCATTTAATAAAATGAAAATTCAATAAAATAATCAAGAGAAGAATTTAATTCTTACTCTATTTTTGTAATCTTCCATTTACTATTAAGAATAAACTTGTAACCCTTTAATAAAAATAAACCCTTTTTAAGAATAAGAATAATTAACCTTTTTTGATTAAGAATAATCAAAAGAATAATTAACCCTTGTTCCATTTGTGTAAACATTCCATTTTTTTCTCTTCTGTAATGAAAATAGTATTATAATAATACTTCCCTTTTTATCCACTGTATAATTCCATTATTCAATGCCAGTTCTTCTTTTTTCAGTACATCAATCTGTAACATTTATCAATTATTCCTTTAAAGAAAAATTTTGGGGATTTTCACTATTGCCAAATACGTAAGGACGATGATCAGTCGCCCTTCGTATTAGTCCCTTTTTACTACTAGTAGAAGGAGGAAGGTTACCCACTGCATCCCCCTGGAGGAAGGTTACCCATTACATCTTCTGTCGGTAACACATGGGCCGAAATAAAATATCGAGTGCTGGACTGTGCCGAACACAGCCTCTTATGTAATTGCCCAGATTTTTGATAGAATTAAAACTTAATTATGTATTAATGTAAATAGGAATTGTGGTTACAACTACGATGTAACAATTGTTCTGATGAATGAAAAAGGAATGGATTGGGATTCAAATGTTCATATGTCTTGAAGAATGCTATTGGTTGACAACTTAGATAAGAATAATCTATCTCCTGGATAAGTAAGATGTGTTTATTCCAAATAGGAGAGTTATCCTCATGTCATCCAAATTGATATCTGTTATTAGTCTAGTGGTTCCGTAAAAAGGTTAAGGAACGCTCCGGAAAGCGAGAGATCACTTTTCTAATTATAAGGAATAAAGTAAAGAATAAGTGATGAATAGTGATTTTGGTGGAAATTAGAATATTATTAGACGACGCTATATAGGAGTACCCGGAACGGATTTCTGAGTTCGTATTAATGATCCAAGGGGAAAAAGAGTATATGTAAAAGTTATCGGATTCTGAAAAATAGCACTTTTATTTTCCACGAGATTTCCATGGACACTGAAAGACTTAAGGAATTATTGAAAAGATTTAAGGAATATAGGTTCAAGAATTACTAAAGAGGATGGAAAATGATAGTATAAATATTAAGACGGTTTTCGGTAAAACCCTAATTAGAAATCCTGAGATATTCCTCCGAACGATTAGTGAATTGAGCAATAACCGGACAAAGAAACAAGCAGGGGATCAAGATGCATGCATGTGCTAGTGGAAAATATCTAGTAACCAAGTAGTTACATGAGTAACTAGAATACTTAGCAAAGCAAACTAAGTACTTAGCTTATTCATCTCATCCAACCAAAACAACCAATACTTATCTCTTGGAAATACATCATCCCTTGCATCATCACTTTATTAAAGCAACTTTAACACAAGATATTATCCAAGCAAAGTCACTTTATGCATTATTAGCAAAGAAACCAAGCAAAAACTCATCTTTTCTCTCAAAATACTCCATTCGGCCTTCTTGTTAATTCAAGAATCAAAAACCCCCTTCCCACCATTGTTTGATCTTGAAACTTTTATGGTAAGTCTTATATTTCATAAAAGTAATCTCCTAGAAATCTTAGCTCCAATCTCCATGTTTTCCATTTTCAAATAAATCATCCAATGTGAGGATGAATAGTGTTCTTCATGAACTAACATTGATTTCTTGGTTTCTTTTGATTGATCTAAACTAGCTTAGGCCAGATAAGGACTAGATCAAGGCTTAGTAAGGCTCTAAAACTCTCCAAGGAAGGTATATCTCATCAAAACCCTAGCTCTTACTTTAAGTTTATGGATGTTCTTGGTGATTGTTAGTTAAGTTATGATTATGGTGTTATAACTAGCATGATTATGAGATTGATTTAGTGATTTAGGAAATAATGAACATGTTGGTAAAGAGGCCTGTTTTTGACTTGTTGAGATGCATATTATGTGTATGAGATGTATGGTATGCCCGGTGTGGCTTGGGTTGATTGTGGTAAATTTGGAAATGTTCGATTTATAGCCGTCGTAATGCCCGATTTTCATTAAACCTTAAGAATCCGTTCATAACAGTTGGTATAATTTTCTGTCCTTGATGAATTTATGACATGTACTTGTAGATCTCGAGTCATAGATCATTTTGGCGAAAGAATTGAAACAAACGGACTTACGGTTTAGGAATTATGGCCGATTTACTAAAAGTCGTGCGAAACCGTAAGTACGAGTTCGTTATTAAAATTGAACCTCGGTAAAATATGAAAGTTAATGATGAATCATGGTAATTAAATATTAAGGAAGGTGTACGAGAAAACCTCGTGTCAAACGGATCATTTTTCAATTTTATAAAAATGTTTGAATCAAGGTTAAACGCGAACGAACCCCTAAAAGCACACTTGGTTATAACTTTGGTAAAACACTTAGAAAACGGGCGATAAAACTCGAGGTATAATCTTGGTTCGTAAACGACCTACCTTAGAACTTACATGACTTAAGTATATACCAAGTGTAAGTGTAATGACGAGCCATAATAACGAACAGATGTCGGGTCAAAACGAGGTTAATAAGAGTACACAAAAAGGGTGCATAACGAGATAATTCGAAAACGTGTTTTAACCTAAGTTAAGTTTATACTTAGCTTTTTAAACAACGTTAAGTGATTAATCTCGAATATTCTGATTATTTATAGATCACTGAGCTGATCCAGGACACACTACCTCCACCCGACTACCAGGCAAGTTTCCAATACTTGGAACTGTTGTTGTGATATTATATATATGATTGTTGTTATACATATGTCATTGCATGCATGCCTATTTTCAAGTTATATTGTTATACTTTTTCCTTGATTTATTATTGGCTTATAGACTAGATGTGATATTTCAGTATAAGCCGGATATTACTAAGACCCTTAGAGAATGGCATATGAATCTTATTCGTTGAATATAGACCGGGAGTCACTATTTCTTGATATATCGTGATTTCTTTCGGAGGAAAATATTTAAGTAAATATTTTTCCATTATTTGGTTAACGAATATTATTCTGAATATTCGTCTGAGATTATTTATTTAGCGATCATTACTTTAAATATTTATTTGAACGTTATCTATTCAATGGATATTATTTTTCAATATTCATTTAAAGTCAATTCATATATCGAATATTATTTCAAATATTCCTTTCAAGTCTTATTGATTAAACGAATATTATTTCGAATATTCATTTAAGTATTTTATTTATTCAATATAAATTTTCTTTATATTCATTCGAGAATTATTTTGAGAAATACTTCGATTAAAAATATTCTTTCATATTTATAAATATTCATTAAATATTTCAGATTCGATAAATATTCTCTGAATATTTATTCAATACTTTGGAATAACTTCAATATTGTTTTATCTTCTTCAAATATTATCTTCGACCTTCGATTGTTATGGAAATTATTTCGGAGTCATATTTTTTTTAATACTTATATCAAGAAAGGTTCTCAAAATTCCATTGTTCATTCAAATCTAACTTTCAAATTATAAGGGAACCTTACTTGAGAAATGTTATTTATCTGGTTGACTTCTCGGTCATAAATCTTTTGAAAATATTTTTTTCATTCGCAACTTGGTTGCTACTTATTTATTGAATCCTTGTGTACCTTCTCATCATTCGAGGGTAAGAATGTTGGAACAAGTTGGTATCCATTAACAAGCATCAGCTTGGGAAATATTGGTGAATTTTCCTTTCCAACTAGATACGACTACTTTGTGGAGTCTTATCAACAAGTATTATACTTGGGGAAAGGGGGACGAACTTTACGTTCAGAGTCCAGGATTCTATTCGAACTAGGAGTTGTGTAAGAGGCCAAGTATCACCGGTCCATCCCATCTGGCCCAATCGTTGGCCGGGGAGATCTAACAGGGCGGTAGACTAGTAAATCCATTAGTTCTTCCTTCTACCGGTAGTAAATCTAATTTGAGCTGTACAATTTGCAACTGATCATCGTAAGGATTGGAACAGCGGGCGCGGTGAATACTCCAGCATTAGTTCATCATTCAAATTTATTTATTTTCTGCAACATGGGATATCCCTCTTGTTGACAGGGTTTGAATACTGATCAGGACTGGAAGTACCTTTGCTTATCTTGCAACATTATCTTTTACATTATACTGGTACTACATTCGTAAATGCATGGAATATGGTTTCGTCGATATTGTTGACTTGTTGTATATATTATTGTTCAGTCATATATTACTGTTGGTGGGCTGTTGCTCACCCTTGCTCTATTATTATATCACAACAATAGCTAGGTTTGATGGCCCGCGTAAGGCGCACTCGGCGCAAGCAGGTGACCCCAGCCAGAGGACTACCCGCTGAGTTTATCACTGCCATTGCTGAGGTAGATTGGCAGCATTTGTTTCAGCCTTAATTATATGTATAATTATTGTAATCAACGGCAAAAACTTTAAACTTATGCTGTTATCCTTTTGGAGTGTAATAACTTTTATTCGTGGATTCTATAATTAGCAGACTTATTTCAATTTCATCTCTGGGACTATAACTGTTTGTGTGTGTATGATGTGACATTATTGCGGGGTCACAGCATGTGTTTATTTATTTGGACTCAAGTCAAGTATTATTGTTGGAATTAAGACCGTAACGACCCGATCCCTGACCCCGGATCTGGGGGTGCTACAGAAATGGTATCAGAGCGAGAGTTATATATCCCAAGAGATGATATGACGTTATATAATAATAAATTCACTAAGATAATAAGAACTCTTGCCAAGTTCACCTACAACCCTTACGGGAACTTTTAAGTATCATGATAGTAACATAGTTCGTCTTGTGTAGGTGAGCGACATCTCCGATCCAGAGGCTTTTGAGAGACAACATGATGAGGCGATTCAGGTCACCGAGGACAGAGTGGTAGTTCATTCTGATGAGTTGTTAAGGACCAGAGATCCTTATTATGAGCGTCTGGGTGACGAGGATGGAGAAACAAAGATTGCTGAGTCTGAGGAGGAGGTGGAACCTGAGGAGGTCCAGGCTGATGCAGATACTGAGTTTGTTTAGTCTGAGGATGAGGAGGATCCGAAGGAGACACAGCTTATAGATGATATTAGGGTGATGGAGGAGGACACGGATATGACTACTGAGCAGGTTGTGGCTACTGTTGTTGGACAGATTGTGGATGAGGGTACGGAGGGAGATGTTGATGAGCCAGTGGATGATGCTGTGGGTAGTTCAGGACTTCGTGTGCCACCCCTCTCTGTTGAGAGAGCCCCTACCCCACCACCACTACATGTGAGCCCATTTTCTGAGGAGTTTGAGGAGCTGACCCCCGAGCCGCAGCAGGCAGAGGCCGCACCTCCAGTAGAGCCATCTACCCCACCCATGTTCCGATAGAGGGGATACTAGTATGTGTGCATAACTGGATTGTGAGCAAACTTTCTACAGATTTAGCAGTGGCTGAGGCCAGGTTAGCAGAGTCCAGGGCGGAGCTCGCGGCTGAGACAGTTGCTGGGTTGGGACGCCAGGGCGGCAGGAGGCGTGCTAGAGCTCTAAAGATACATAGGGTAGTGACCCGTATTGAGCTGAGGGCCCGGATGAGGGTCCGAACTTTACCTACCGATGGACATGGCATGGTATCCACGATTGATGCTGAGGAGATCTTCCGCATTGCTATGATGAGGGTCAGGGCTTTGGGTTCCACTGATGACTGATTTCAGAGACAGTGATGTACTAGTCTAGTCTTCTAGTCATGTACGGACATAGTAGTGCCGACTTTTGTGAGATAGTTTCATTGTATTTAGTTTCCCTTTTACTGACTAGACGGATAGACAGCGTATTTCACTTTTGACTTGTTGTTGTTAGGATGGTTGTACTTTTTAAACTATCATTGTAACTCGGATGATGTACCTTTCAATGCCTTGTATATATTTGTTTCCTTTCAGTCATTTCAGTTCTGTTGTGACGCGATCACCATTTTATTAGCATATTTACTGCACGTATTGCTTTCGATTAAGTTGCAATGACATATAGAACTGTGGGATCCTAAATCCAAATAGGTAACAATTTTTGCAAGGAAGAATCCTTTAAAACAAGTGAATTAGCCTAATGTGTAATTGTCCAAATTTTCAGTAAGATGCCTCCACGAAGAATGGGAACTAGGGCTAACCCCCGTGAGTCTACCGACCAAGAAAGCCACGACCAACACAGAGAAAACCCTGAGTATGAGGAAGAGCAAGACGAAGATTATAATGAGCAAGAGGGTTCCCAGTATGGGATAGCAGACGAATCCTTTTTCACTGAAGAATTTGAAGAAGAAGTAGAAGAAGAAGAAATTGAGGTTGAACATGAAGGGGAGAACCAAGATAGGGACCCCATGGGTCAGTTTATGGATCTGCTTAGGCAAAATTTGAACCGTTACCCCCAACCACCCCAGGGAAACAACAGCATCGTGGCAAACTCTTTTAGGGCCTTTAAGTCCCTTAAACCCCCAGAATTCCACGGATCAGCTGACCCAGTAGAGGCAAGAGCCTGGATTAAGGAAATGGAAGTCCTTCGAGATTCTGAGCATCAACGAGGCACAAAAGACTATTTTCACCACTTACCTTCTGAAAAGAGAGGCCAATTAATTGTGGGAGGCTAAGAAGAACATGGAGAAAGATGCTATAGTAACCTGGGAGAGGTTCAAGCAATTATTTCTGGAAAAGTACTTGCCGAGGTTCATGAAAACTCAAATGGAGCTCAAGTTTTTAGAACTAAAACAGAACAATTTGTCAGTGGCTGATTATGAGGCCAAGTTTACCGAGTTATCAAGGTTTGTACCAGAATTTATGGATACTGAAGAGAAGAAAGCGAATAGGTTTCATCAAGGGTTGAAGCAATGGATCCAGAATCGGGTAGTAGTCTTAGAGATTAATGATTATGCCACCTTGGTGCAGAAGGCAACCATTGTGGAAGCATGGAGTGATCAGATGCAGAGGGAAATAGAAAAAGGGGATTAAAAAGGAAGCATGCAAGTATGGGCGGAGGTTCCACCGGAGGAAAACCCTCAAATAAGTTTAACCGAGGAGTAGTTTCCTTACTTGGAAAGATCATGGGATTCAAACAATCGGTGAGCGCAAGTGTGAGCCAGGGCGGCAAGCAATCAGGAGTGTCCCGTTCCCACCCTTCTCGACCTTCATCACCATTATGGGCTACCTGTGGGAAGAGGCATTCTGGTGTGTGTAACCTGAAATAGATAACCTGTTATAAGTGTGGGCGAGCAGATCACTATGCTACCTCTTGCACCACGATCATCCCTAATAGTACCATTTGTTTCCAGTGCGGACGTCAAGGGCACATGAGGAAGGATTGCCCAGCGAACAAACCAGCAGCATCAGGGGCAAGCAAGGTTGCCTCCAATAGGCCACCAACTGCTAGAACTTTTAACATGACAGTGCAGGATGCCGTGAGAGACACGGATGTGATAGCAGGTACCTTTTCTCTCAATTCAGTTAGCGCAAATGTCTTATTTGATTCTGGAGCAACTAAGTCTTTTATATTGAGGGATTTTACGAGTAAATTAAAACTTAAGACCCGACCGCTAAGGGATTCCTTACAAGTAGAGATAGCCAACCAGGAAGTTGTTCCAGTTAGTCAAATTCACCCCAATTGCAAATTAGAAATAGGAGGACGATCTTTCTATGTCGATTTGATACCTTTTAAGCTAGGGGAATTTGATGTCATTTTGGGAATGGATTGGTTGTCCCGCAATAACGCTCAGATAGATTGTAAAGGGAAAAAGGTTAAGTTGAAAACCCCAGGAAAGAAGGAAGTAGTGTTTCGAGGGATACGACAGACCCAGAATATTCTAACCATGGCGTAGACCAAGAGATTGTTGTGAAAAGGGAACGAAGCTTATTTAGCTTATGTTATAGATACCCAGAAGGGAACGCCCAAGATACAAGACATTCCGGTAGTTAATGAGTTCGAAGATGTGTTTCCACAAGATCTTCCCGGATTACCACCTGATATGGTAATTGAGTTTGCTATCGAGTTAGCCCCGGGCACGGCGCCGGTTTCGAAGGCCCCGTACCGATTAGCCCCAGTTGAAATGAAAGAGCTAGTTGAGCAGTTACAGGAATTATTGTAAAAGGGTATGATAAGACCCAGTGTATCGCCATGGGGCACGCCAGTATTGTTCGTTAAAAAGAAGGACGTGAGTATGAGGTTATGCATCGCCTATCGAGAGTTGAACAAGCTAACCATAAAGAATAAGTACCCGTTACCCAGAATAGACGATTTGTTCGACCAGCTAAGGGGTGCTGAATAATTCTCTAAGATTGACCTGAGAAAAGGATATCACCAACTGAAGATTAAACCCGAAGATAACCCAAAAACTGCATTTCGTACTAGATATGGACATTATGAATTCTTGGTGATGTCATTTGGACTAACCAATGCCCCGGCAGCTTTCATGGATTTAATGAATAGAGTGTTCAAGGATTATTTGGACCAGTTCGTGATAGTTTTCATTGACGATATTCTCATTTACTCAAGAACCGAGGCAGAGCATGCCGAACATTTGAGGATATCCTTAGAGATACTCAGGAAAGAACAGCTGTATGTCAAATTTTCGAAGTGTGAGTTCTGGAAAAATGAGGTGCAATTCTTAGGGCACGTCATCAATAGGGAAGGAGTGTTGGTTGACCCCTCCAAGATAGAGGCAGTTTCAAACTGGGAACGGCCAACTACTCCAATAGAGGTAAGGAGCTTCATCGGATTGGCAGGATATTATAGAAGATTTGTTCAAGATTTTGTGAAAATCGCAGCCCCGTTAACTCGACTTACCCGTAAAATTGAGAAATTTGAATGGACTGAAAAATGCAAGAATAGTTTCCAAGAGCTGAAAAAGAGGTTGGTGATGGCCCCAGTATTGGCGTTGCCTAATGGTAAAAGAGATTTTGTAATTTACAGTGATGCTTCGCATAAAGGATTAGGATGCGTACTTGTGCAGCACGGTAAGGTAATCGCGTATGCGTCAAGGCAGCTAAAGGAATATGAGATTCGATATCCCACCCATGATCTAGAATTAGCAGCAATAGTTTTCGCTCTTAAGATTTGGAGGCACTACTTGTATGGAGAGAAGTGTGAGATTTACACTGACCATAAGAACCTCAAGTATATTTTCACTCAGAAAGAGCTGAACATGCGCCAGAGAAGATGGCTGGAATTAATCAAAGATTATGATTGTGAGATTCGTTATCACCCGGGTAAAGCCAATGTGGTGGCTGACACCCTCAGTAGGAAAGAGAAACTCAAAATGATAACCTTAGAAGAAGAATTGGTGAGAGATTTCGAAAAGTTGGAAATCGAGGTCAAGATACCCGGAGATGGTCAAGAAAGGTTAATGGAAATTCGAATCCAACCCCCATTGTTAGAAAAGATTAGACTATGTCAAGAACGGATAATGGAGGAAGAAGAGAACTCCACGGAAGAGATAACGACCGGAGAGGAAATTAAGTGTGAAAGAGACAAAGAAGGAATCATGAGGTACACATACAGGATATGGATTCCAAATGTGTAGGAGCTCAAGGACGAGATTTTATATGAGGCACACAACTCAAGGTACTCAGTGCACCCCGGTAGTACCAAAATGTATAGAGATTTGAAAGAGTACTACTGGTGGCCTAACATGAAAAAGGACGTAGCGGAGTGGGTAAGCAGATGCTTGACCTGCCAAAGAGTGAAAGCAGAACACCAGAGACCCAGTGGACTTTTGCACCCCTTAGAGATTCCCGAATGGAAATGGGAACATATAGCCATGGATTTCGTAGTAGACTTACCAAGGACCAAAGCTAGTCATGACGCCATATGGGTAATTATAGACCGACTAACAAAGTCAGCTCACTTTCTCCCGATCAATGAAAGGTATACGGTAGACCGACTAGTAGAGATCTACTTAAAAGAGATAGTGGCGCGACATGGAGTCCCAGTCGCCATAATATCCGATTGAGATCCTAGATTTAACTCCAGGTTTTGGAGAAGCTTTCAGGAATGTGTAGGAACCCGGCTAAACATGAGCACAGCCTACCACCCCCAGAAAGACGGACAAAGTGAATGGACCATTCAGACACTGGAGGATATGTTTAGAGTCTGTGCTATAGACTTTAAAGGAAATTGGGATGATCACTTGTCATTGATTGAGTTCTCCTACAACAATAGTTTCCATCCAAGCATAGGAATGCCACCTTACGAGGCCCTTTATGGAAGGAAATGCCGATCTCCCTTGTATTGGGATGAAGTTGGAGAGCGAAAGATGCTCGGGCCCGAAGTGGTCCAACGGACCAAAGATGCAGTAGATCTAATCAGAGGACGGTTGGTAGCAGCCCAAGATCGACAATAGAGATATGCCGACTTAGCACGGAAAGGCAAGGAATATGAAGTTGGAGACCTAGTGTTCTTAAAGGTATCTCCTTGGAAAGGTTTAATGAGGTTTGGAAAGAAGGGAAAACTGAGTCCCAGATATATTGGACAGTTTGAGATCTTAAGACATATCGGGGAACTAGCTTACGAACTAGCATTACCCCCAATCTGCAACAAGTACACAATATGTTCCATGTTTCGATGTTGAGGAAATGTAATCCGGATGCCAAACATATAGTTGAATATGAGCACATGGACATGCAACCAGATTTAACCTATGTGGAGCAGTCTGTGGAAATCATAGACCGAAAAGAACAAGTGCTCCGAAATAAGGTCATTCAGCTAGTTAGAGTCTTGTGGCAGAACCACAATGTGGAAGAACCAACCTGGGAGCTAGAAAGTGCGATGCAAGAAAAGTACCCCCATTTGTTTTCAAACTGATTTCGGGACAGAATCCTTTTAAGGAGGGGAGACTGTAAGAACCCAGATTTTTTTATAGAATTAAAACTTGATTATGTATTAGTGTAAATAGGAATAGTGGTTACAACTACGATGTAACAGTTGTTCTGAAGAATGAAAAAGGAATGGATTGGGATTCAAATGTTCATATGTCTTGAAGAATGTTATTGGTTAACAACTTAGATAAGAATAATCTATCTCCTGGATAAGTAAGATGTGTTAATTCCAAATAGGAGAGTTATCCTCATGTCATCCAAATCGATATCTGTTATTAGTCTAGTGGTTCCGTAAAAAGCTTAAGGAACAATCGGGAAAGTGAGAGATCACTTTTCTAATTATAAGGAATAAAGTAAAGAATAAGTGATGAATAGTGATTTTGGTGGAAATTAGAATATTATTAGACAACGCTATATAGGAGTACCCGAAACGGATTTCTGAGTTCGTATTAATGATCCAAGGGGAAAAAGAGTATATATAAAAGTTATCGGATTCTGAAAAATAGCACTTATATTTTCCCCAGACATTGAAAGACTTAAGGAATTATTGAAAGAATTTAAGGAATATAGGTTCCAGAATTACTAAAGAGAATGGAGAATGATAGTATAAATATTAAGACGGTTTTCGGTAAAACCCTAATTAGAAATCTTGAGATATTCCTCCGAACGATTACTGAATTGAGAAATAACCGGACAAAGAAACAAGCTGGGGATCAAGATGCATGCATGTGCTAGTGGAAAATATCTAGTAACCAAGTAGTTACATGAGTAACTAGAATACTTAGCAAAGCAAACTAAGTACTTAGCTTATTCATCTCATCCAACCAAAACAACCAATACTTATCTCTTGGAAATACATCATCCCTTGCATCATCACTTTATTAAAGAAACTTTAACAAAAGATATTATCCAAGCAAAGTCACTTTATGCATTATTAGCAAAGAAACCAAGCATAAACTCATCGTTTCTCTCAAAATACTCCATTCGGCCTTCTTGTTAATTCAAGAATCAAAAACCCCCTTCCCACCATTGTTTGATCTTGAAACTTTTATGGTATGTCTTATATTTCATAAAAGTAATCTCCTAGAAATCTTATCTCCAATCTCCATGTTTTTCATTTTCAAATAAATCATCCAAGGTGAGGATGAATAGTGTTCTTCATGAACTAACATTGATTTCTTAGTTTCTTTTGATTGATCTAATCTAGCTTAGGCCACACAAGGACTAGATCAAGGCTTATTAAAGCTCTAGCACTCTCCAAGGAAGGTATATCTCATCAAAACCCTAGCTCTTACTTTAAGTTTATGGATGTTCTTGGTGATTGTTAGTTAAGTTATGATTATGGTGTTATAACTAGCATGATTATGAGATTGATTTAGTGATTTAAGAAATAATGAACATGTTGGTAAAGAGGCCTGTTTTGGACTAGTTGAGATGCATATTATGTGTATGAGATGTATGGTATGGCCGGTGTGGCTTGGGTTGATTGTGGTAAATTTGGAAACGTTCGATTTATAGCCGTCGTAATGCCCGATTTTCGTTAAACCTTAAGAATCCGTTCATAACAGTTGGTATAATTTTCTGTCCTTGATGAATTTATGACATGTCCTTGTAGATCTTGAGTCATAGATCGTTTTGGCGAAAGAATCGAAACAAGCGGACTTACGGTTTAGGAATTATGGCCGATTTACTAAAAGTCGTTCGAAACCGTATGTACGAGTTCGTTATTAAAATTGAACCTCGGTAAAATATGAAAGTTAGTGATGAATCATGGTAATTAAATATTAAGGAAGGTGTAGGAGAAAACCTAGTGTCAAATGGATCGTTTTTAAATTTTATAAAAATGTTTGAATCAAGGTTAAACGCGAACGAACCCCTAAAAGCACACTTGGTTATAACTTTGGTAAAACACTTAGAAAACGGGCGATAAAACTCGAGGTATAATCTTGGTTCGTAAATGACCTACCTTAGAATTTACATGACTTAAGTATATACCAAGTGTAATTGTAAAGACGAGCCATAATAACGAACAGATGTCGGGTCAAAACGAGGTTAATAAGAGTACACAAAAAGGGTGCATAACGAGATAATTCGAAAATGTGTTTTAACCTAAGTTAAGTTTATACTTATCTTTTTAAACAACGTTAATTGATTAATCTCGAATATTCTGATTATTTATAGATCACCGAGCTGACCCAGGACACATTACCTCCACCCGACTACCAGGCAAGTTTCCAATACTTGGAACTGTTGTTGTGATATTATATATATATATATATATATATATATATATATATATATATATATATATATATATATATATATATATGATTGTTGTTATACATATGCCATTGCATGCATGCCTATTTTCAAGTTATATAAAATACTTGTTCCTTGATTTATTATTGGTTTATAGACTAGATGTGATATATTAGTATAAGCCGGATATTGCTAAGACCCTTAGAGAAGGGCATATGAATCTTATTCGTTGAATATAGACCAGGAGTCAGTATTTCTTGATATATCGTGATTACTTTCGGAGGAAAATATTTAAGTACATATTTTTCCATTATTCGGTTAACGAATATTATTCTGAATATTCGTCTGAGATTATTTATTTAGCGATCATTACTTCAAATATTTATTTGAACGTTATCTATTCAATGAATATTATTTTTCAATATTCATTTAAAGTCGATTCATTTATCGAATATTATTTCAAATATTCTTTTCAAGTCTTATTGATTAAACGAATATTATTTCGAATATTCATTTAAGTATTTTATTTATTCAATAAATATTTTCTTTATATTCATTCGAGAATTATTTTGAGAAATACATCGATTAAAAATATTCTTTAATATTTATAAAGATTAAATAAAGATTTCTGATTCGATAAATATTCTCTGAATATTTATTCAATACTTTGGAATAACTTCAATATTGTTTTATCTTCTTCAAATATTATCTTCGACCTTCGATTGTTATGGAAATTATTTCAGAGTCATATTTTTTTTAATACTTATATCAAGAAAGGTTCTCAAAATTCCATTGTTCATTCAAATCTAACTTTCAAATTATAAGGGAACCTTACTTGAGAAATGTTATTTATCTTGTTGACTTCCCGATCATAAATCTTTTGAAAATATTCTTTTCATTCGCAACTTGTTTGCTACTTATTTATTGAATCCTTGTGTACCTTCTCATCATTCGAGGGTGATATGGGCTGAAAATAAGCCCTAAAACACATTCTATATGGCATTAATTAGACCCAGCATGGTCCAAACGTGGGGCCCACCAGGTGGACCCAAAACCCCAATTATAATATTAATTTCGTAATTAATAGTGGGGGAAATAAATAGCTCAGCAATAAGAGTTGGATAAGGATATTATCTCCATCAGACTTAGCCACCAAGGCATCCAATTCGATGTGGAAACTGATTCCTACAAGGAATAGATCTGGAACCTTCCTCAAGGAAGACTTGTCCACCAAGTCTCTGACTCCTACCATAATTCTAAGGCTTCTCAGCCTATATAAAGGGCCAGACCCCTCATCTCAGAACTACGTTTTTTGGCTTGATTCTCAATAACGAGATACGTAGGCACTCTGTGAGGACCGATCAGTCTCGAACACGGAAACAGCCATTAAAGCTCGAAGCTCAACCACCCTAGCATTAATTACAAATCGTAACCTAGTTTTTATTCCACAACATTTGGCGCCGTCTGTGGGACGACAACATCAACCATGGTTCAAACACGAAGAACAACATCGACTGAGGCCATACACCTTAGCTCTTCTCCACCTGCTACCTCTGATCCGCTTATCGCCGCTGAAGAAGGACAATTAGCCCCATCAACAGGGACGGTCATTCAACCTCTAGCCTCTCAACCCTCTGGGACGATTCCCCATGTTGAGGGAACTTTACCTGTGATTATCCCTCAAAGCCAAGAAACTAACCCTCTTCAGATGGTGGTTTCTCCTCTTGGTAACGTTGATCGTACGCTACCCCCGGGGGTACAGATCCACACTACGGATCTCCCCTTGAATACCAACCCGATGTATGGGCTGCCTAATTATCCCCCTCGATAAATGGAACCTGGACCAAGCGGTCATGCCTTACAGATCCGAGATCGAGAGTACGATGATTACTCCGGCCCCTATTCTGATGATTCGACATCTGAGGATGACGATGATGATCGCGAAGAAGTCCAAAGGAGGCGACGTGCTAGTAGAGAACCTCGAAGGAGGTCCCAAATAATCCATGATGGACCTCCACAAACGGCTGAGGAAAGGATTAAGGCTCATGAGGCTGAGATCCAAAGGCTGAAGGATGATATTGCTAGGGAACAAGAAACGAGAATTTGAGGGATTACCTCAAGCGATTCACCAAGGAGACTCTGAATATCACTGATCTGGAAAATAAGGTGGCCATGGTAGCCCTGGAACACGGAACCACTGATCTCTTCTTTAAAAGGTCTTTGGCAAAACATCCTCCTGAAAACATGGCCGAGCTCCAACGAAGGGCCGATAAGTATATCAAAGCTGAGGACAGCATGAAGAAGGAAACCGCAGGAGGCAATGGCAAGGGTTCTAATGACTCAAAGAAACGAAAGCAAGAGCAAGAGTACGACGCTAGGGACAAGTATCCCCGGACTAGCAAGGATTCCGAGTCACCACCAAAGAAGGGTTTGGGACCGAGGTTTTCTGATTATGCAAGGCTGAACGCTCCTAGGAGTCAGATCTTGTTAGATATTGAGAAGGATAAACACTTTCAATGGCCGAAGCCACTTAGGGGTGATCCCGCGAAGAGAAACAATGAGCAATACTGTAGGTACTACCGTGATGTGGGTCATGATACAGATGATTGTAGGCAGCTGAAAGATGAGATTGAGTTCTTGATCCGAAAAGGAAAGCTGATCAGGTTCACGAAGAGTGATGATCGTGGAACCCAAAGAAGGGACTATGACAGGAGAGACAATGACAGAAGAGATAACGATCGTGATCGTGATCGTAATCCACAGCCCCGAGGGCCAGTTATTAATATGATTTGGGGAGGCCCGACAGCGGCCGGTACGACTCGAAATTCTCGAAAGGCGTATGCCAGAGAAGTGATGCACATCGTGGGAGAAGCCCCAAAACGTGCTAGGACTGAAATAGCTATTGGGTTTGACGATTCAGACCTCGAAGGGGTAAAGTTCCCCCATGACGACATGTTGGTCATAACTCCTGTGATTGGAAACTCGGAGGTGAAACGAGTCTTGATAGATAATGGAGCTTCTGTTGATATCTTGTTTCATGATGCGTTTGTGAAGATGGGATACACCGATTCTCAATTGACCCCGACCAACATGCCGATCTACGGATTTAATGGAGTTGAGTCCAAGGTTGAAGGGGCTATTCAGTTACCCATGACAATTGGACAGGAACCTAAAGAGGCTACCCAGATGCTGAATTTCCTTGTGATCAAGGCATCCTCGACTTATAACGCGATCCTGGGAAGGACTGGACTTCATGCATTCAAGGCTGTTGCCTCCACATATCACATGAAGATTAAGTTTCCAACCAGGAATGGTGTTGGAGAACAAAAGGGTGATCAGAAGATGGCAAGAAGTTGTTATGTGTCCGCGTTAAGAGCTGATGGAGTCGGGGGGCAGGTACTTCCGATCGAAGACATGGATGTCCGTAGTGATGATGAACACCGAGGGAAGCCAGCAGAGGACTTAATTCCCATTCCTCTGGAGCTAGGCGACCCTGAGAAAGTAACTTATATAGGAGCCTCTTTGAAGGAACCCCTGAAGGGCAAGTTGATAACATTCTTACAAGAAAATAGTGATGTGTTTGCTTGGACAGCAGCTGATATGCCAGGGATTGATCCCCAACTCATAACTCACAGATTGAATGTCGATCCTAATCGGAAGATAATACAGCAGAAGAAGAGGAACTTTGCACCTGAAAGGCAAGAGGCTATAAAGCAAGAAGTTGAAAAGCTCTTAGAAACTGGGTTTATTGAAGAGATTCAGTTTCCAGAATGGTTGGCTAACCCAGTGATGGTCAAGAAAGCCAACGGTAAGTGGAGGATGTGTATAGACTTCACCGACTTGAATGACGCATGCCCTAAGGATTGCTTCCCTTTACCAAGGATAGACATGTTAATAGATGCCACAGCTGGACATGAGATGTTAAGCTTCATGGATGGGTTCAGCGGCTACAATCAGATTAAGATGCACAAGGATGACATCCTTAAGGTATCTTTCATAACTGACTTTGGTGTTTTCTGCTATATTGTTATGGCATTTGGTCTAAAGAATGCAGGAGCTACTTACCAACGACTGGTGAATAAGATATTCGCCCATCTGATTGGAAAAACCATGGAGGTCTATGTTGATGACATGCTAGTCAAGAGCATGTTCAAGGCAGACCACATTAAGCACCTCAGAGAGGCATTCGAATTGCTAAGGCACCACAAAATGATGTTGAATCCAGCCAAGTGTGCCTTTGGCGTTGGATCAGGCAAATTTTTGGGTCTGATGGTTTCAAAGAGAGGCATAGAGGCCAACCCTGACAAGATCAAGGCGATCTTAGATATGGAACCGCCACGCTCTATAAGAGATGTGCAGAAGTTGACAGGCCGGGTAGCGGCTTTAGGAAGATTCATCTCCAAGTCTGGTGACAAATGCTTGCCTTTCTTTCAAGCATTGAAGAAGGTGAAAAATTTTGAGTGGACCCCTGAGAGCCAAGAGGCCTTTGAACAACTGAAGAAGTACATGGTTGAAGCCCCGTTGCTGGCCAAACCTAGTCCCGGGGAGACTCTTTATCTATACCTGGCGGTATCTGAGCAAGCGTTGAGCGCCGTTCTCATTCGAGAAGAGAAGAAGGTCCAGAAACCTATCTATTATGTGAGCAAGGTGTTGCACGGGACTGAGTTGAATTACTCTCCCATTGAGAAGTCTCCTTGGCATTGATAACAGCCTCGAGAAAGTTACGCCCGTACTTCCAGGCACATAAAATTGAAGTCCTGACGGACAAACAGTTGAGAAACATATTACATAGCCCGAAGGCTAGTGGAAGACTAATCAAATGGGCGATTGAACTTGGAGAATTTGACATCACGTATAAGCCTCGAACAGCCATTAAGGCTCAGGCATTGGCTGACTTTGTGGTTGAATGCACCATTAGCAACCAAGAAGTCGGGGGGCAGGAGATGATAACAACCCCTGAGAAGCAAGATAAAGATGAAGAACTTGTACCTGATCAGAAGGAATATTGGGTGCTCTATTTTGATGGAGCATCAAAAACAAAATCTAGTGGCGCAGGCTTAGTGTTGCAAAGCCCCGATGGGTTCACAGTTGAATATGCTTTGAAGTTGGACTTTCCGACAACTAACAATGAAACTGAGTATGAAGCCTTGATAGCCGGTTTAGGCTTGGCCAGAATCATGAGGGTCAAGAATCTCAAAGTTTGTGGAGATTCAAGGCTTGTGGTATCACAAGTAAATGGTGAATTCGAAGCTAAGGATGAAACTATGGCGAAATACTTGAGAGTCGTAAAGGCTGTTATGACTCAGTTTGAGGAATGCTATGTTGAGCACATTCCGAGAGAAGAAAACATTAAGGCCGATGCCCTGTCTAAGTTCGCTTCTTCCGAGATAGAAAATTATGCTGGGAGTGTCTACTTCCAGGTCTTGAAGGCCCCGACCGTTAACTCAAAATTAGTGGCACCAATTGATGTAGGGGGCTCTTGGATAGATCCTATCAAAGCCCACCATGAAACCGGGTGGCTCCCAGACAATGCCTTGGAGGCACGAAAACTTTCAGTAAGAGCATTGAGATACGCCTTGATTGAGGGCATTCTGTACAAAAGGTCATTCGTCATCCCATACTTGAAGTGTTTGAACCTCAAGAGGCAAGAGAAGCATTGGAGGAGGTTCATGAAGGAATATGTGGGCAACACTTGGAGGGCAGAGCCCTAGCTCACAAGATCACTCGACTAGGATTCTATTGGCCGGAGATACTGGCCGATGCACAGAATTACGTCAAGAAGTGTGACAGATGTCAAAAACACGCTCCAATTGTAAGGCAGCCGCCTAAGATGTTAACGTCAGTCAACTCTCCCATCCCATTTGCAATGTGGGGGATGGACATACTTGGTCCTTTTCCCATGGCTTTAGCACAAAGGAAGTTCTTGATAGTGGCCATTGATTACTTCACTAAGTGGATTGAGGCTAAACCTCTAGCCAAGATAACCACCAAACAAGTTGCCCAGTTCTTTTGGGAGAACATAATTTGCAGGTATGGAATCCCACGAATTTTGGTGATAGACAATGGGACACAGTTCAATAATGAAGAGTTCAAGAAGTATTGTGAGGAGAATGCAATTGAGCTTCGTTTTACCTCAGTGGCTCATCCACAAGCTAATGGGCAAGCTGAGGTAGCTAATCGAATTATCCTGGATGGACTGAAAAAGAGGGTCGAACGCTCTAGGAACACTTGGGTAGATGAGTTGCTGCCCATACTATGGGCATACCGTACCACTTGTAAAGTGACAACTGGAGCAACCCCATTCCTGCTGGCTTATGGAGCTGAGGCAGTTGTACCTTTGGAGATCATGCAAGCGTCACCTCGAGTTGAGGCATTTGAACCAGAGACTAATGAAGAGGGCATGAGACTCGCCCTAGACCTGATTGATGAAGTCAGGGACGAGGCAAACGCTAGAAATGTGGAGCATCAAAAGAAAGCATCCTTTTATTACAACCATAGGGTTAAGGAAAGGTTCTTTCGACAAGGCGACCTGGTTCTAAGGAAGGTAGAAGCCTCTGGAGTTGGTCAGAAAGGAAAGCTAGCCCCTAACTGGGAAGGTCCGTATCGAGTCAAGAAGACGTTGGGACGAGGATCATACAAGTTGGAGACCTTGGACGGGGTTGAGGTGCCCCGTACTTGGCATGCCTTGAACCTCAAAGTTTATTATGTATAAGCTATCCTTGTACGGATTCAGCTTTCTATCTATTTATTAGGAGAAGTAGAAATAAGGTTCGATGAAACCATTCCAGGGCTTAACGCCCCGAGTAGGACAATAATAAGTTATGTAAACTTATTATTTGGAGGCACCATTCGAGCTAATGTGTGATGCTAGTGACTATGCTGTGGGAGCTGTGCTTGGGCAAAGGAAGAAGAAAGTGTTTCATGTGGTTTACTATGCTAGTAAAACCCTTAATGATGCTCAGCTTAACTACACTACCACGGAAAAGGAGTTGTTAGCAGTTGTCTACGCTTTTGAGAAGTTCAGATCTTATTTGTTTGGTACGAAGGTGATTGTTTATATGGATCATGCAGCGATTCTATATTTGATGTCGAAGAAGGATTCAAAGCCTAGGTTGATTCGTTGGGTGCTTCTGTTGCAAGAATTTGATTTGGAGATCAAAGATAGGAAGGGCACGGAAAATCAAGTAGCGGATCATCTCTCACGTTTGGAGGACCACAGTAAGGATTCACATGGCAAATCTCTTATTAATGAATCTTTTCCTGATGAGCAGCTTTTTGGGGTGCAATGTGAAGAGCCATGGTTTGCAGATTATGTGAACTATCTTGTTAGTAATGTTATCCCTTCGAAATTCTCGTATGCTCAAAGGAAGAAGTTTCTGCATAATGTGAAGTGGTACCGTTGGGACGAGCCATTCTTGTTCAAGCTTGGTGTGGATCAGATTTTGAGGAGGTGCATTCCGTATAGTGAAACGGAAGGTATTTTGCATGATTGTCATTCTACCGCATATGGAGGCCACTACGATGGTGATAAAACAGCTTAGAAAGTACTTCAGGCGGGATTCTATTGGCCAACTCTGTTTAAAGATTCTCATAGGTTCGTGATGAGTTGTGATCGATGTCAAAGGGTTGGTAATATTTCTAGGAGGAACGAGATGCCTCTTAGTACGATTCTTGAAGTTGAGATTTTTGATGTGTGGGGGATTGATTTCATGGGTCCGTTTGTTTCTTCTTGCAATAATCAGTACATTCTCTTAGCAGTGGATTATGTTTCTAAATGGGTCGAGGTGAAGGCTTTACCGACCAATGATGCTAAGGTGGTGCTGAATTTTCTTCGCAAGCAGATTTTCACGCGTTTTGGAACTCCATGAGCTATAATCAATGATGAGGGGAAACACTTCTGTAATTGTCAATTTACAGCTATGATGGCAAGGTATAATGTGACTCATTACCACAACTTATCATCCTCAAACTAATGGTCAAGCTGAGGTTTCGAATCATGAAATCAAGAGAATTCTTGAGAAAGTGGTAAATCCATCAAGAAAGGATTGGTCTTTGAAGTTAGACGAAGCGGTTTGGGTGTATAGAACTGCTTAAAAGACACCCCTAGGTATGTCTCCTTATCAATTGGTATTTGGTAAGGCTTTTCATTTGCCGGCAGAACTAGAGCACAAGGCCTATTGGGCGTTGAAGAAGTTAAACTTAGATATTTCAGCTGCGGGTGAGAAACGTCTACTTCAGTTAAATGAGCTCGAGGAATTTCGTGAGCAGGCTTACGAGAATGCTAAGATGTACAAGGAAAAAGTGAAGAGGTTGCATAATAGGAAGTTGGTGCATAAGTCGTTTGTGTCGGGCCAACAGGTTTTGCTTTACAATTCTCGCATTAAACTTTTTCCTGGTAAGCTCAAGTCAAAGTGGTCGACAGTCAAAATCATGTTTTCACATGGAGTAGTGGAGATATATAGGGGTTCTTTCGATGATGCTTTCAAAGTGAATGGACAGAGACTCAAGCCGTATTATGGAGCAATGGTGAACCGCGAGAAGGTTGCCGCAGTTTTATCTTGTTCATGATTTTTCGGAAGAATGTCAAGCTAATGACATTAAACGAGCACTTCTTGGGAGGCAACCCAAGTGATGTAGTACTTGTTGTATCCTTTCTTTCAAAAAAAAAAATCGAAACAGTTGATTTTTGCGTAGGCTGCGCCTACCTGTCTGCGTGTTGCGCAGGTTGCGCCTGCCGCACGCAGGTTGCGCCTGGTACAGTGATGTCCGATTTTTTTTTTGTTTTTCAGCTGTTATATAAAAAAAATATATTTTCACCCCCAATTCCTTTTCTATCTCTTATTCTCTCATCCCTAAACCTAAATCTAATTCTATATCAATTCTAAAACCTTCCATCTCCTCTTCAAATCTCTAAACCTATATTTATTCTAATTCAAATTCCATCTCCTCTTCTCTATATCTCTTACCTTATATACCTATACTTACAAATATATACACAATTACAAAACCCATTTTAACTTTCTCCAATTCCATTCAAAGTTTAAAGCTTCAAGGTTCAAGTTTGGGGGAGTTTAATTGTAAGTTCACCTCTCCAATTCGTATTAGGTAAATCTTTTCCTTACATCTTGTTTTTACTACGAATTTGTGTTCTTGCATATTGGGGATTTTGTAGTGTTATTGTTATTTGGGTATTGTTGGTGAGAATTTTCTTGGTGATTATTGGTTGTGCATTGTGTTTATTTGGTATTTGAGTATTGCGTGTATGGCTCCTAAGCGAATGAGGGGTGGTTCGAGTAGGGTGGAGAGATTTTCTTCTCCGGAGGCGGAGGTTGAGTATAATCGATTGTTGTCAAGGCCGGTGGCGAAAGAAAGGGGGTTTTTGCCAACTCGTCATTATGGGTTTAGTGGCGCCGGTACTAGTGGTCAGGGAGCGGCGCTTCGCCACGGGTTTCGAGAGTACCAAGGGTTTTGGATGACCACTTTAGACATTTGTATAGGCGTATGGATGCTATACATGCTAGTAACCGGGAGTATGCTGAGGATATGGCTACATCTTTGAGAGATGCGGGTATTCAGGCCCGGTGGTCCGTCTATGGAGCTCGTACACCGTATTCACTGCCAGCTTCTGATTCATCCGAGGATGAGGACGAGTAGGTATGTTTTCTGCTATCCCTCGTATTTACTTCCATTCAATGCGGACATTGAATCTTTCAAGTTTGGGGGTGGTTTGGGGGATAAGTAGTGTATAGTAGTTGTTTATGGTAGTTATTTTGTTCATATAGATATCATATTTTTCATATTAGTGGTAGTTCATGCATGTATGTTTGTAATATTTATGTTTGTTTCATTTAGGACATTCTGTTTTTATTTTTTTTTGTATACCATGTGAGTTCATTTTAGTTACATTTTCATGGCATGAATTTTTCATGATCCCTTAGAACGAGCTAATTCTGATTGGTAGGTAGGTGTATAATTGAGTGTGGTAATGATGAATAGAGGGTTGATTCATAGTTCCTAGGAATTGACTTGCATGCTTCAGAAACACAATAATTACACAATCTCATTGGGTGCTTTTGGGCTAGGTTAGGGTCATGCTTGTTTGGTTGTTTTGAGATTTAATCAATTGATTATATTTAGAATTTTCGTTATTCCCTTGATGGCCTAGAACACTAAAGTCTTAGTTTGGGGGAAAACAGGGATTTCATGCTTAATTGTAAATAATTGTCAATAATGGCTAGGCGTCAAATGGCTAGTAGCCGGCTCATATTTATATGAGTAGTCTAGGGTTGGAATTGAGAATTCTCATTCCAGATGGCATAAATGAAAAAAAGAAAAAAAAAAGAGTAGAAAAAAAAAAGTCAAAAGTTTCAATTGTTTATATGCAAAATTAACCAGGGTGAGCTCTTTAATACTCAAGCTATTAAGTTCGCGGGGACTTTGTGCCTAGTGACCTAAGGCTTTTATAGTCTGGGATCCACTAACCTAACGCTCGCTACATGGGTATTATTGTAAAAGCCTTTTGGGGTCTCATCCATTGCATGGTTAAATAAGCATGCTTGTATATTATGTGTCGTAGTTGTTAGTAATAAAGCATGAATTCCTGGCCAACTTGAATAAGGATGAAGGTGTTTCTTAGGTTATGAAGTGTTTACAGTCTATTCTATTTATAAACTTGTGATTGTCTTGGCGAAGAATGAGTATGATTTTTGACCTAGTTTTGGGAGTATTTCTGATGAGCATCGCACACATGCACGTTTCTGCTCATGTAATGTTAGTATACGGGGACTTAGTCGAGCTCTATTTGGAGTTATTTGCATTCTTTGACTTATTTGCTTGCTAGTTGATTTTGGTTAGTTTGAAGGGGATCGTCGCTGCATTTTCATTTTAGTTGCATTCGTGCATTGCATTGTTATTGCATTGTTTAGTTAGATGGATTTTGTGGGTACATTCACTATAGGCCCTCACGAGACCTTACTCGTCCACTAGGGCTGCCTAGGGGTTTAAAGGGCTTGTTGCATATGCCAAATGCAACCGTGATCACCTACGGAAGTGGTACTAATTAGTTAGCGGTTAGTTGTTCATGCTTGAGGACAAGCATCGGTTTAAGTTTGGGGGTGAGATAAGTGGCTTTTAGATCCATTTGGAGCGTTCCATATCGGCTTAAATTGATTCACTTGGCCTTAAGTTTGTTGTAGTTTTGATGTATTTTGCTTAGTTGTGCAGATTTATAAGAATGTCGATTATGGTTGATGCTTCTATCGTTTTTGGAGGATAAATTGATTAAAATTCGGATTTCTGAGAAGGTTGCGCAGTCTACACTGTTTTCGCCATATCTGGAGTTGTAGAAGTTCGATTTCAGCGATCTTACTGTCCACGCGAAGCCTGGGAGATTTTCTACAACTTAGGACAGGAATCCCACACGCAGGCTGCGTGTGGTGGGAGCAGGCAGCACGTCAAACAGACTGATGGGAGCAGGAAATTACTGTTTTGCCCTTTTTCTAATTCTAATTGTATTTTGGGCAGTTTTTAGTACCTTAATCGAATTCTAATTGTAATAGAAGGTAATTTCTTGCAGGGTAAGAAATCTAGAGCCTATTTAAACACATACTACCATGTAATTTGTATCACTTTTTATTTTGTAACATAGAATAGCAAGGGAGAAAAGCAGAGAAAGATTCAACGCTCGGTGACAAGCACAGATCTAGATCTACTTCATCTTTTGTATACTTGGATTATATATTTTTTCTCTCAACTCTTTGTTTTATTATTATTATTGCTTCTTTCTTTCATATCTTGTTTAATATCATGTTCTCATCAAATCCCATGGTGACGAACGGTTCAATTATGAACTAATCGTTGTCATGGGATCCTAGCGGATTTATCCATGTAGCTTAGTAGTTTGATTGCTTTAAAGATTTATATGTGATGAATTCTTGATATCCTTGTATGGTTGTGCTTCATGAATTTAGATGCGTAACTAACATCTAATATGTTAATCTCTTGCTAAACGAGAGTGGATCTTGAGATTTCGAACTTGCCATGCTAGCATAGGATAGGTTGATGTTTTAACATCTTGATTTGTGGCGTAAATAGAGATATTATGCTACCCTATGTGATCTAAGTGGATAACTTGTGCTTAAACCTTTATGTTTTCAAATTCTATAGAGATATAGGGTCTAAACATAATGGTTGTCTACCCATCTTCTATCTCTTTTGTGGATGCATGCGTAGTTTGGTATTAGTATACCGAGAGGTAACTTTTACTTGTTCCGTGTTATTCGATCAGATATCAAAACCATCACATGTATTGATTAAAGGCATCTACTCTAAGTGAAGTAGATAATGAAGTTAGGATTCCATGTTTATTATCATATAAGTAATTTGATTTTAGATCTCATTAGTTAATTAATTTTTAATTTCTTAATTTGCATCTTAGTTTAATTTAGTTAATTAAAACCTCAATTTATTAATTGTCTTAGCAGTGAATTAAAATCATACATTGTTGAATAGGTGCATTAACTGAAAAGAACTTAACCAGATCTCAGTGGAACGAACTTTAATTGTATTACTTGTGACCACGTATGCTTGCGTGATATTGTGTAAACACATTCACATATACACACATGCATACATGCATTTACCCAACAGATAACCAAGGTAAGAGGATAAAGTAAAAAGACAAGCAAGAACACTGAAGAAGATGATGAACTTTTCATTAATAAAAATATAAAAACAATACAAAGCAACTTTATGCTTCATCATCTGAAACAAGTTCATACAGCTCCACCTCAACAATTTCTCTTGCTAACCCTTCTGCCTTAAGGAGAGCCTCGACAAAGTCAAGTAACTCCTTCCAGGCTACCAAATCTTCTTCAGCCTTCTTCTCTTTCTCCGCTTCCATTTCCTCTAGTGTTGTATCCATCAGATCGAACAGGTTTTTAATTTCCTCTTCGTGACCGGGTTCGCATGAAATCTTGGGTTTGCAGTCCATTAGCTATCTTATTCTTTCTCCTTAGTGTGTTATGAATAATATGAAGGAAAATAGGGGTTTGGCCTCGGGTTCATTTATAGCACACTAGGAGACGCTACAGTTTCCTCACGCTTCCTTTTAGTAAAGTATTTAACTTTAAAGAAAAAGACTGATAATTACCCCGGGTTATTTCAAATGACACAACTAATTATCACTGGCATGCGTGTGATTTAAGTTAATGTCACGTGACTACTCATTACATAAGTTAAAATATGCATGTAATTACAATTTAGCACAGTCATAGCAGACATGCTGTCAATAACAAGTAGCACATAAGACAGTAACTTCACATGACAGCAACATTGAAGGATACTGTCATGAGTTGCAATTTAACACTTTAAAAATGTAAAAACTAGTAAGTTAATATACAAGATTTAGCATTCCCAATTCATTTACCAACTTGTTGAAGGTTGCTTCATCCAATGGCTTGGTGAAAATGTCTGCAAGTTTCTTTTCCGTAGGAATGTAGAACAGCTTCACAGTTCCTTTTTCAACATGTTCCCTTATGAAATGATAACTTATATCAATGTGCTTTGTCCTGGAATGTTGAACTGGATTGTCTGAGATGGATATGGCACTAGTGTTATCACAGTAGATGGGAATGTCTGTTAACTCTAAACCATAATCCAAAAGATGATTCCTCATCCAAAGAATTTGAGCATAGCAACTTCCAGCTGCAATGTATTCAGCTTCTGCAGTTGAGGTAGATACATAGTGCTGCTTCTTGATAAACCATGACACTAATCTTCCACCAAGAAATTGACAGCTTCCTGTTGTGCTTTTTCTGTCAATCTTGCATCCAGCATAGTCTGAATCGAAATATCCAACTAGATCAAATCCAGTGTCTTTAGGATACCAAAGGCCTAAATTTGGAGTGCCTTTCAAATATCTAAAGATTCTCTTAATAGCAATCAAGTGTGACTTTTTTTTATCAGCTTGAAACCTTGCACAGAGACATGTAGCAAACATTATGTCTGATCTGCTAGCAGTTAGATATAGCAGTGATCCAACCATGCCTCTATAAGTACTAGAGTCCACTTTCTTTCCCTTAGGATCTAGATCCAGTTTGGTTGCAGTAGAGATAGGTGTCTTGGCAGGTGATGCATCTTCCAAGTTGAACTTCTTGAGCAGTTCATTGACATATTTTGCTTGACAAATGAAAAGGCCATCACACTTTTGGTAAATCTACAGACCAAGAAAGAAGAATGATAGTCCTCCCATCATACTCATCTCATATTTGATCCTCATAAGAGATGAAAACTTCTCACACAACTTTTCATTCGTAGAACCAAAGATTATGTCATCAACATAGATCTGCACCAGAATGATGTCCTTGCCATGATGTTTGTAGAATAGCATTTTATCCACAACACCTCTTATAAATTGATTCTCCAACAGAAAGGTAGAGAGTGTATCATACCAAGCTCTAGGGGCTTGTTTCAAACCATAAAGTGCCTTGAACCGCTTGTTGACAAAGTCATACAACTCAAAATCTTCAAATCCAGGTGGCTATTCAACATACACTTCCTCATCTAGCTCCCATTAAGAAAGGCACTTTTGACATCCATTTGAAATACCTTGAAGTTGCAGTGTGCAGTATAGGCTAGAAATATTCTGATAGCTTCAAGTCTGGCAACAGGTGCAAATGTTTCATCATATTCTGTTCCCTCCTGTTGAAAGTATCCTTTGGCCACTAGCCTTGCTTTGTTTTTTGTCACATTTCCACTTTCATCCAACTTGTTTCTGAAGACCCATTTTGTGTCAACAACTGATTTTCCCTTTAGGTCTTGGTACCAGTTTCCACACATTGTTTCTTTCAAATTGGTTGAGCTCCTCTTGCATAGCTATCACCCAATCAGAATCCAACAATGCTTCATCAATTGTCTTTGGCTCAATTTGTGATAGAAAATAGGAGAGCATGCAGTTTGGAGAGATATTTCTTCTAGTCCTTACTCCAGTGGAAGGATTGCCAATGATTAAATCAGAGGTGTGATCCTTGTTCCATTTAGTGGATCTGGGCAAGCTTCTATTCTGTTCTGCTTGATCTGTTCCTTCTTGAGGAATTGATTCTTCCACATTGTTGTCTTCTTCATGTTCTTCAAGATCTCCAGAGTCACCATCAACTTCTTGATTAGATGTAATTGTTTGTGACTGAGCTGGAGCTTGATTAACGTTATTTGTGTTGACAACATCTCCTCCAAACTCAAGAGTTTAAGTACAAGATGGTTCTTCAGTAACAGTCTCTTCTTCTTCCAAGTATCCTTGATTCTCAAATCTCAGAGGCTGCATCTGACCATCTTCTTGCAGTCCAGGAAACTTGGTTTCATCAAATGTGACATTCACACTTTCTTCAATGACTTTTTGATCTATGACATAGACCCTATAGGCAGTCCTTTCTAATCCATATCCCATGAAAATGCCTTCATTTGCTTTAGCATCAAACTTTCCTTTTCTTTCATGGTGTTCTATCATTATGAAACACTTGCTTCCAAATACATGAAAGTATTTGACAATGAGTTTCTTTCCAGTCAACAGATAGTAAGGAGTGTTCCCATGAGTCTTGTTGATTAAGGTTCTGTTCTGTGTGTAACAAGATGTGTTGATAGCTTCTGCCCAGAAGTATGTTGGTAATTTTGCATCATTCAACATAGTTTTTGTAGCTTCAATGAGAGTTCTGTTCTTCCTTTCTACTACACCATTTTGTTGTGGTGTCCTATCAGCAGAGAATTGTTGAACAATTCCTTCATATTTGCAAAAGTTTCCAAGAGCAGCATTTCTGAACTCAGTTCCATTGTCACTCCTTAGAATTTGAACTTTTGCATTAGGAGTTCAATCAAGAATCCTGATGTGATCAATGATCTCTTGAGCAGCTTCATCCTTTGATTTTAGGAACTTACCCAGGTGTACCTAGAATAGTCATATACCATGACTAAGGCATATATCTCTTTCTTACTAATGATTGCACATTAACTAGTCCAAAGAGATCCATATGAATCAGTTTGAGTGATTCAGTGTTGGTGTTTGGCTGCTTTGACTTGTGTACAGATCTTCTCAATTTTCCCATTTGATAGTCCTCACACAATCCTTCTTGACAGAATTCTTGTTGAGGTAGTCCTCTCACCAACTCCTTCTTCATTAGGATATTAATGGTCTTGAAGTTGAGATGGGAGAGCTTCTTGTACCAAAGCATATTGTCACCAACTGTTGCCTTACTGTAGAGACAGTAAACCTTGTCTTTCTTAGCAGAGTTTAAGTCTGCCATGAACAGGCTTCCTTTTCTTACTCCTTTCAGAGAAAGGCTTCCATCCTTCTTGTGATAGATATTGTAGACCATCATATCAAAGTCAACCATGAATCCTCTGTCACTGAATTGGCTGACACTGAGAAGGTTGTGCTTCAATCCATCCACAAGAGCAATATCTTCAATGACAACATTTCAAATTTTTAAATAGGCCTATCCCACAGTGTAACCTTTGCTGTTGTCTCCAAAAGTTATGATTGGGCCAGCTTTCTCAACATAGTGTGATAGCAGGGCTTTATCACATGTCATGTGTCTGGAACATCCACTATCGATGATCCACATGACTTGTTTCTTTTTTTTGCCCTGCAAAACAAATGATATTTAATTTGCATCTGGTACCCAATCCTTGTTGGGTCCTGCAATTACAGCATCACATTTTATATCATCGTTTATCACATTCGAATCAACATTTGAATCATCCTGTTTGACTTCTTTTGCTACCCGGCCACTCAGTTTTAGAATAAGACTTGGTCTTTTTCTCAGTGAAAGCCACCTTTTTACCATCATTGGCAGGTTCAGAAGTCTCAACAATTTGCATATATGAGCATGGTTCAGTAGATAGAATAGGCAGATTAAAACATGTACTCATGGCAGTGATTTTGCATGGCATGCAGTCAATGTTACTATAAACATTCATAGTTATTTGCATAATGGGGGTTCTATGTAAGTTACCTTTAACCTTGGTTACATTAACCTTGTTATCATTTGGTTTCTTACAAACATGTGTTAAGTGTTGAGAGGATCCACAATTATTGCAAAGCTTCCTAGGGGCATTCTTGACATAAGCATAGCCATTTTTCTTATCTATTCCTAGCTTGCCATTCCTATTCCTAGGCTTGTAAGTGTAACAGCCCCAGATTCGAGGTCGGGGACCTGGTCGTTACGGTCTTAATTCCAACAATATTACTTGACTTGAGTCCAAATAAATAAACACATACTGTAACCCCGCAATAATATCACATCACACACACACCAACAGTTATAGTCCCAGAGATGAAATTGAAATAAGTCTTCTACTAATAGGATCCACAAATAAAAGTTATTACAATCCAATAGGATAACAACATAAGTTTAAAGTTTTTGCCGTTGATTACATTAATTATACATATAATTAAGGCTGAAACAAAAGCTGCCAATCTACCTCAGCAATGGCAGATAAACTCAGCGTGTAGTCCTCTGGCTGGGGTCACCTGCTTGCGCCGAGTGCGCCTTACGCGGGACATCAGACCTAGCTGTTGTTGTGATATAAATAATAAAGCAAGGGTGAACAATAGCCCACCTATAAATATGTATACTGAACAATAATATATATAACAGTTCAAATATCTGTGAAACCATATGCCATGTATTAACGAACATAGTACCAGTATAAGGTAAACGATGAAGTTACAAGGTAACTCAAAACATATTTTCTGTAGAAATATCTGCTGCGCAAGGTAAAAGCAAGACATCATCATATGTCATAAGGAAGGGAATTGCAGGAAAAATATTGCAATCCCAGTTTTGAACATTTTCCAAACTCCTGCCAACCTGAAAGAAGTCTCTTCAGTACGTGTTGCGGGAAGTGCCCGTCAACCTGAAAGAAGTCTCTTCGATACGTGTTGCAGGAAATTCCCAATTCGGGAGATGAACTAATACTGGAGTTATCACGCGCCAGCTATCCCACCCCGATGATCAGCCAGAGATGGTACAATCCAATATAGTTTACTACCTATAGAAGGAAGAACTGACGGATTTACTTGTCTACCGCCCTCAATAGTAACTCCCTGGCCAACGGTTGGGCCTTGTGATGGACCGCGCAACTCGGCCTCTTACACACGACTCCTAGTTCGAATAAATCCATGACTCTGAAACGTAAAGTTCGTCCTCCTTTCCCCAAGTGCAATACTCATTGATAAGACTCCACAAAGTAGTCGTATTTAATTGGAAAGAAAAATTCACCAATATTTCCCAAGCTGATGCTTGTTAATGGATATAAACTTGTTCCATCAATCTTACCCCTCGAGTGTTGAGGAGGTAACTGATGTGTAAAAATAACTGCAAGCGCACAGTGTTTATTTGTAGCAATCACAGATCGATCATCAGAGACTATGAATTTTCAAAACCCTAACAATTAACTCAGGCGAACTAGACAATCAAATTTGAGATGGGATTTAATTAACCTAATTAACAAAGATTATCAAATAATATGGAAAACCTAGGAATCCGAATCCATTAATCAATCACAATTAATATCAACTCGCCCTAAAATCAATTCTCTTTCCTTCACAAATAAGGTATATCAATTAACGAGACAAGCATATACTATGAAACTTGTTATCTAACAATAACCTATCAAAACTTCAAGGAGCAAGCATTGCCAAGAGGCTAAACACCTTTCTAGACACCAATCCAAATTAGCCAGGTAAGCATCACGCTTGCCTAGACACCAAACGAAAGAATACTTAGTGATTCGTTCCTCCTAGATTCTCTTCCTAGTTGAGCACGAGATCCTAGGGGCCAATGTCTACTTAGTTTTATTAAGGAAAGGGGTATGCAGAATGAACG
Source organism: Saposhnikovia divaricata (assembly GCA_036435485.1). Classification (NCBI taxonomy): domain Eukaryota; kingdom Viridiplantae; phylum Streptophyta; class Magnoliopsida; order Apiales; family Apiaceae; genus Saposhnikovia; species Saposhnikovia divaricata. The sequence goes on along the minus strand of CM071597.1, from coordinate 122,258,109 downwards.
AATTAGTGATTTGTGGGCCAAGGAAAGGGTGATGAAATCCCTCACCTTATCTTGTAATTGGGTGGCACCCTTAAGATTGATTGAATGATGCAACACACAAAGAACAAGAAAATAAACACTTATGGATGCACTACACTACGTGGGAAATCAATAAATACAATAAAGAAATCTAGATGATGTGATCCTATGTGAGAGAATGAATGATGCAGCAAATTGATTTTCAAACAATTAACTAACTAATATTTTTGGGTTTTTCAAATATTTAATTTTTTTTTTGTGTTTTTCAATAATGAGAAAGAAAGAAAAATAGAGAGATGATACGGAATACCGAAAAGCGCTTCCAAAAATTTCAAAAGAGACAACGAGGCCTTCCAACGATCTTCTTGTCCAAACTTTTCTCCGCTTCACTATTCCCTAAAAAAAACAAACAAAAGAAAACAAGAAACTAATCCGAAGAATTAATATCAATGAAAGAAAATTAATCCACAAATACAGTGGTTAATTGTAAGGAGTTGATATTAATTGTGATTGATTTATTTGTCTAGATAATGTGATCCTATTTGAGAGAATGAATGATGTGCGCCGCTGCCGGGGACTATTGGTAATTTTCTTTCCTTGATATTAATTCTTCGGATTAGTTTCTCTTTTTTTATTTTTTTTTTAGGGAATAGTGAAGCAGAGAAAAGCTTGGACAAGAAGATCGCTGGAAGGCCTCGCTGTCTCTTTTGAAATTTTTGGGAGCGCTTTTCGGTATTCCGTATCACCTCTCTCTATTTTTCTTTTCTTTATTATTATTGAAAAAAAAACACAAAAAATTAAATATTCAAAAAACCCAAAAATATTAGTTAGTTATTTAATTGTTAAAAACCAATTTGTTGCATCATTCATTCTCTCACATAGGATCACATCATCTAGATTTCTTTATTGTATTTATTGCTTTCCATCTTTTAATTGTGGTGATTGCTGGAGGAAAGAGGTACGTACAATTTAGAATTGAACACGTAGTGTAGTGCATCCATAAGTGTTTATTTTCTTGTTCTTTGTGTGTTGCATCATTCAATCAATCTTAAGGGTGCCACCCAATTACAAGATAAGGTGAGGGATTTCATCACCCTTTCCTTGGCCCACAAATCACTAATTCCTTCATCTTGCATTCCCCTTTCCTTAATAAAACTAAGTAGACGTTAGCCCCTAGGATCTCGCACTCAATTAGGAAGAGAATCTAGGAGGAACAAATCACTAAGCATTCTTTCGTTTGGTGTCTAGGCAAGCGTGACGCTTACCTGGCTAATTTGGTTTGGTGTCTAGAAAGGTGTTTAGCCTCTTGGCAATGCTTGCACCTGCCTGGCCAGTCAGGACGAGTGCTTTTTGAGTTGTGACTTTTAGTAGTATCTTATTGTTAGGAGCAAGGTCTAGATTTTTCTTAGGATAATATAGATTTTTTTTCTTTTTAATTTTCCATTTTTTTAGTTGTTTACTTATAGCTCTTGTCTGCTACGTGCTTAATTGTTTACTTCTCTTGTATGCAAAGTGCTTGGGTTCAAGACACTACATCTAGATTAGTAAGACAAACCAATCTGTCATCTCCTAAAGTAGTAAGGCAACTTGAGTTCTCTTCACCCACTAGAATTGAGTCAAAAGAATTAGAAGTTCAACCCGTAGTCATGGCTGTTTCACTTAAAGACCGTTGTTACCCCGCTCGCACCGCTCAACCCTCATGCATAGTCTTACCCGCAGTAACCGCGAATAACTTTGAAATTAAACATCACAACATTAGCATGTTACCTAGGTTTGCTGGGGTAGAGGGAGAGGATCCATATCTTTTCATTCGAGAGTTTGAGGAAGTGTGTGCATTGCAAAAACTTCAACAATTGAGTGAGGATTCCATTAGGCTCAGGCTTATTAACTTTGCTTTGAAAGAAGATGCTAAACAGTGGTTGTATAGTCTACCCATTAATTCTATTTCCACATGGGAGGGATTTGTTGCTATCTTTCTTAAAAAATATTTCCAAACCATAAGGCAAACAGACTTAGGAATGAAATCAACCAATTTCAACAAAATCGGAATGAGTCTTTTTGGAAATATTTTGATAGATTTAAAAAGCTATTGTCTAAGTGTCCTCAACATGGTATAGAAAAATGGAGACTTTGTAAAATTCTTTATGAAGCCTTAGATAGCCAAACCACTGCTTTGTTAGAGTCTATGTGTAATGGTAAGTTTATGGACAAAGATGAAGATGAAGCTTGGCAATTTTTTGAGGAGTTAGCTGAAAGAACAATGTTGTGGGAGTCAACTAGGGAACCTAATCAGGAAGCTGAAAAATCTAACTCATCTAAGGGCTTACACACAGTTGGTAATTCTATTGCAACCGAAGCTAAGTTAGCTACACTCACTAGACGTCTAGAAGCCTTAGAAACCAACAATGCGTCCTCTCAAATGTCTCTCTGTGCAAACTGTAGTTCTCCTAATCATGTGGTAGAGAATTGCCCTGAAATTGAACAAGTCAATGCCATGTTTCAACCTAGAGTTAGGAATGATCCTTATGCGCCCACATATAATCCTGGTTGGAAGAGTCACCCAAATTTCTCATGGAACCAAGGTCAATACAATCAGTATAATCAAAACCCTCAACCTGCTTTTCAAAAGCCCAATCCTGGTCCATACCCAACTCAAAATCCTAATTCATATCCACCTCAAAATCTTGGTCATTATCCAAACTCAGTTCCCTTGAATCCTCCTGGTTTTGCTGAATCTGACAAAAGATTTACTTCTTTAGAAAAGAGTATTGAGGCGTTATTAAAATCTCAAGCTAATTTAACTCAATCTCAACAATCTTTCATGCAAACCATGACCCAAGATAGGCAGTTACTAAATTCTAACACTCAAGCCATATATAAGCTAGAGGTCCAAGTTAGTCAATTGGAAAACACAATCAGTGAGAGAGAGAAAAATCGATTTCCTAGTCAACCCGAGACTAATCCTAAGTTTCATCCAAATCAAAAATCTCATGAAAATGTGAATTCTGTTATCTCTCTAAGGTCTGGTAATCAATTCAATAATCATGCTGGTGTCAATACTCAAGAAGAAGATAAGCTAACATCTGAACCAAATCCTTTGCTCTTGAATCCTAGTCTTAAACAATCTTCAAATCCCGAGAATTCTGAAGTAGATAAATCTGATGAGTCATCACCATTCGATGAACCACCTTCGAAACCCCAATCTGATGTTTCTAATGAAAAAGTCTTTAAACTGAAAGCCCCGTTTCCTCAAAGACTTACTTCAAACAAACAATCTGCACAGTTAGATAAGATTTTGGAAGTATTTAAGCAAGTCAAGATTAACATTCCTCTTTTAGATGCGATTCAACAAGTTCCCTCTTATGCTAAGTGTCTAAAAGATTTGTGTACTCATAAAAGAACCACTCATGTTCCTAAGAAAGCTTTCCTAACATCTCATGTTAGTTCTATTTTGTCAAATCAAATCCCTGTGAAGTATAAGGATCCTGGTTGTCCTACCATCTCTTGTGTTATAGGTGATACTTTCATTGATAAAGCTTTACTCGATCTAGGAGCTAGTGTGAATCTTCTTCCATTATCTGTCTATCAAGCCTTGGGTTTAGGTGAACTTAAGAAGACTAGTGTCACTCTTCAGTTAGCGGATCGTTCTGTTAAAACTCCTACAGGTATAGTGGAAGATGTGTTGATTAAGGTTGGTGATTTTGTCTTCCCCGTCGATGTTGTTGTTCTAGAAACTGAACCAGTAAAAAATCTCAAAAATCAAATTCCCATAATTTTAGGAAGACCTTTTCTTGCCACGTCCAATGCCTTAATTAACTGTAGGAATGGTTTAATGAAGCTAACTTTTGGAAACATGACAATTGATCTCAACATTTTCAATGTAGGAAAACAACCCAATGACTATTTTGACCAACCCATAGAAATTAACATGATTGATGAGTTAGTTGATAATGAAGTCATGAATGTTGATGATGTGCTTAGCTTTTGTCAAAACTACTTTGGTCAAGAATGGGATGATACTTGTCATAAAAATGAGGTCAATGAAATGTTAGAGTCCACCATTCCTAGTACCAGCCAAGAGTTAGAACCTTCTCCTTTGCCACTTTATGAAGCTAATGAATCAGTTGAAACAAGTCCACCAGAATTAGAACTCAAACCTCTTCCCGAAACTCTTAAGTATATGTTTCTAGGCCCTTCTGAGTCTTTCCCAGTCATAATTGCATCTGATCTGTCACCTTCTCAAGAGGAAGAACTCTTACTTGTACTTAGAGAGAATAAGGAAGCCATAGGGTGGAGCATATCCGATATCAAGGGAATTAGCCCTGCCATTGTCCAACATAGAATTCACTTAGTTGATGATGCTAAACCAGTTAGGGAGCCACAAAGGAGGTTAAACCCGACTCTTAAGGAAGTTGTTAGGAAGGAAATCCTTAAATGTCTAGATAATAGAATCATCTATCCTATATCTGATAGTTCTTGGGTCAGTCCTGTTCAAGTAGTGCCTAAAAAGTCAGGGATCACTGTAGTTGTCAATGAGGATGATGAACTAGTTCCCACTCGTGTCCAATCTGGTTGGAGAATGTGTATTGATTATAGGAAACTAAATGTTGCCACTAGAAAAGATCATTTTCCTCTACCCTTCATTGATCAAATCTTAGAAAGGTTAGCAGGTCACTCATACTATTGCTTTCTAGATGGATTTTCTGGCTATTTTCAAATTCCCATTGCTCCTGAGGATCAAGAAAAGACCACCTTCACTTGTCCATTTGGAACCTTTGCCTATCGTCGTTTAGCTTTTGGTCTAACCACTGCCCCTGCCACCTTTCAAAGATGTATGATGAGCATTTTCTCTGACATGGTAGGAGAATTCCTAGAAATCTTTATAGATGACTTTTCCATCTTTGGTTCTTCTTTTCATCAGTGTCTTCATCATCTTGACTTAGTTTTAAAACGATGTAAAGAAACAAACCTTGTTCTTAATTGGGAAAAGTGTCATTTCATGGTTAAAGAAGGAATTGTTCTTGGTCATAAAATTTCGTCAAAGGGAATTGAAGTTGATAAAGCTAAAATTGATCTCATTGCTAATCTACCTCCACCAAAATTTATCAAAGAAATTCGTTCCTTTTTAGGGCATGCTGGTTTTTATAGGCGTTTCATTAAAGATTTTAGCAAAAAGGCTAGGCCATTGACCAATCTTCTTTCTAAGGACATAAAATTTGAATTCTCTAATGAATGTCTTCAATCATTTGATCATCTAAAGAAAGAATTGACCTCAGCCCCTATCATTCAGTCCCCTGATTTGAATCAACCTTTTGAGCTTATGTGTGACGCGTCTGATTATGCCGTAGGAGCAGTTTTGGGACAAAGAATTAATAAGATACCTCATGTCATATACTATGCTAGTAAGACTCTAAATGATGCTCAACTCAACTACTCCACCATTGGAAAAGAACTTCTAGCTGTTGTTTTTGCTCTTGAAAAGTTCAGGTCGTATCTTATAGGTTCCAAAATCATTGTTTACACAGACCACTCCGCTCTTAGATATCTCTTCTCTAAGAAAGACTCAAAAGCCCGATTGATTAGGTGGGTCTTGTTGCTCCAAGAGTTTGACCTAGAAATTAGGGATAAGAAGGGTTCTGAAAATGATGTTGCTGATCGTCTTTCCCGTCTAGTAGTGGAGTCCACCATTGATATGCCTTTGAATGAGTCTTTTCCTGATGAACACCTTCTTTCCATATCTACCACTCCTTGGTTTGCTGATATTGTTAACTACCTTGTCACTGGTGATATTCCTTCTCATTGGTCTAAGCAAGATAAATCCAAATTTCTCTCCCAAGTCAAATACTTCTTTTGGGATGATCCTTATCTTTTTAAGTATTGTTCGGACCAAATCATTAAGAGGTGTGTTCCAAACCATGAGTTTAGAAGTATACTTTCCTTTTGTCATGATCAGGCTTGTGGAGGTCACTTTAGTGCTAAAAAGACTGCTACTAAAATACTTCAATCTGGTTTCTACTGGCCCAATCTGTTTAAAGATTCTGCTGAATTTTGTGCCGCTTGTAATAGGTGTCAACATTTAGGAAAGATCACTAGAAGAAACATGATGCCAATGAATCCAATCTTAGTTATTGAGATCTTTGATGTTTGGGGAATAGATTTTATGGGTCCATTTCCTAACTCTTTTGGTAACCTCTACATTCTCTTAGCGGTTGATTATGTCTCTAAATGGGTCGAAGCCATACCAACTAAGTCTAATGATAACAAGGTAGTTCTTAAGTTCTTAAAGGAGAATATCTTTTCTAGATTTGGTACGCCTAGAGCTATAATTAGTGACCAAGGTAAGCAGTTCAAAAACCATCAATTTGAGTCTCTTTTGAGGAAGTATTCCATCACTCATAAGATAGCCACACCTTACCATCCTCAAACTAGTGGTCAAGTTGAGGTCTCTAATAGGCAGATTAAACAAATTCTAGAGAAAACTGTCAATTCAAATAGGAAAGATTGGTCTGTCAAGTTGATAGATGCACTTTGGGCTTATCGCACTGCTTTTAAGACTATTTTGGGTATGTCTCCTTATAGGATTGTGTTTGGTAAAGCATGTCATCTTCCCGTTGAACTTGAACATAGAGCTTTTTGGGCCATTAAAGAGTTGAATTTTGATTTACCCACTGCTGGTAGTCATAGGAAGTTACAACTGTCTGAGTTAGAAGAAATCAGGAATGATGCCTATGAAAATGTTAAGATTTATAAGGAAAGAACTAAAATTTTGCATGATAAATCTATTTTGAGAAAATCTTTTTCTCCTGGTCAAAAAGTTCTTTTATATAACTCTAGGCTGCATTTATTTCCTGGCAAATTGAGATCTAGATGGGAGGGCCCATATGTTGTTAAAGTTGTTTTTCCTCATGGTGCTATTGAAATTGAAAATTCTAAAACTGGTGAAACATTTAAAGTTAATGGTCAACGCCTTAAACCATTTTTAGAACTGCCAGTTGATTATGAGGAGGAGGTGATCCACCTCCTTGATGCGTGACTCAAGTAAGTTACCTTGTTGTACATAGTAGTTAGTTATATTCCTCCGTCTTGCCTTTATCAGGTATTCTCGTCCTTTTACTTTGTCATTTTTCTCTCATTTGCATACATTGAGGACAATGCATGATTTAGGTATGGGGGAGGGATTTAGTAGTATTATTTTAAAAAAAAAACCCAAAAAAATTGAAAAATGAAAAAAATACAAAAATAATTCTAGCCTTGTGAAATGATTACTTGTTATAAGTAGGCTTGATGCACCCTTACATGCTATAGTACTCTTGTGTTTCTGAAGCTTTTGATTGAGAAGTGATATGCTAAGTTCTTGTGCACACACATACACTAGCGAGTTGAAACTAGTCGACTTATTGAATGTTGTAAGTAATTAAAAGGACATGAATATGTGCAAGAAGATTTGGTTTCCATGCTTTGAGTACAAGTAGGTGCATTAAAGAGACTTTTGCTTGGGATTAATTATGTTTTACCACCAAGTGAGATTTTGAGCCAATATGCATATCTTTTGCATTTTATATTCGTTTGCTTGAGTGTCCACATGTTGTTTGCATTGCTAGCACTTGTTTGATACCTTTCTTGAAATGCATGACATTATTTGATGATAAGATGATAAAGGCATTTAAGAATAACATATTATTATCCAAATTACCACACCCTTTATATATGATCAATTAGTTACCCCTTTGAGCTTAATCCTATTTTTTCGGTGACACACCACATTACTTGCCTAGACCTTTTTCTTGTGTAGCCTAACGTATACTTGATCCCAAGTGTCAAAGGCTAGTAGGAAGTTGAGGGAGTAATAAGGTGTGTGAGATGGGGTTTACTTTTGTTCATTACTTTTTGGGAAATATTGGGTTTTGTTGCTTACTTGTCAGTCGTTATTCAATAAATTCTTGAAGAAGGATTGTGGTTTCTTATATATTTATATTATCTATCTTAGCTCTCCAGAAAGAAAAAAAAAGAAAAAAAATTGAAAAAAAAGAAAAAAAATTGAAAAAAAAGGAAAAAAAAGTCATATGAGAGCAAACTTATGTTTCTGTGTTTTGTGTGATCCTTCTTCATTCGACTATTCAAGAATTTTGTTGAAAATTTTTAGAAATCCATGTATGGGGAGGATGTATGGTGTTGTGTATGATTTATTATGGTTCCTACTAGCTTTTGACACTTCGCCTTATTTGGCCTTACTTGACATACCTTGTCCTTAGCCCCATTACAACCCAAATAAAAGACCTTTTGATTATCGTCATTAATGTATGTTGTGTTAAAGTTAGATTGATACCAAATGTCAAGCATGCTTATGATTTTGTTGGAATGGAGTGATACACTTACCCTTGTTCTTGAGTGAATATTCTTTTGTGAGTGAAAGGTGAGTTATTGCTTGTTTTGTGCATATGAGATCCCAAGTTTTGACTTTAAGGTGTACTCTTGTGGGCTTAGCATGGTTACCAACTTATTTTTACACTTGACATGGACTTCTAATGACCTCTGCATATTTCTTTGAGTAGACTATGTGAATACTTGCACCTTACACACCAAGACATTGCAAATTCACTTTGATTTCTTAAGTTGATCTAGCATGAGATGACTTGTATGTGTGGTGTTGCATTGAGCAATCTTTTACATGAGCTAGATGGATTTTGTGGGTACATTCACTATAGGCCCTCACGAGACCTCACTCGTCCACTAGGGCTGCCTAGGGGTTTAAAGGGCTTGTTGCATATGCCAAATGCAACCGTGATCACCTACGGAAGTGGTATTATTTATTTAGGTAGTATTTTATATATTTTTCTCGAGGACGAGCAAAAGATAGGTATGGGGGCATTTGATAGGTCCATAATTAATCATATTTTTAATACCTATTTTATGTCCGTTTTCGTAATTTTATTAATTAATAAATTGTTTTATTTTGTTTTGTAGGAAAATAAATAAAAACAGATTTCCAGCAGGAAAAGGTGCAAAAAGGGAAAGGAGGTGGAAAATACTTGAAGTCAAAAAAATTGGAGGAAAAATCGAATACTTATCCAAGAAGAAAAGGAAATTGAAGAAATTATATTCAATATCGGATTGTAATCAAAGGGGCCAAACCCAATATTTTCCCCTATATATATGGCCTTATCTCTTGTATTTGAGACACCACTTTAGACACCAATTTAGATAGCTATAATTTTATTACCTGTATGCGACATATTCTTTTGCTTCGTATTATTAATATATTATTCGTTCTTGTTTTCTTCCCTGCATCCTTTGCGTTCAATTGTTTCAAACTCCTGCCTACCTAGTTTATATTCGATATATACATGCTTATTTAATTAGTTATTTGATTATTAGTTAATTAAATAATCATCTGCCATTAACGTGAAGTAAGGTTAAAGTTGTTTGAATTGTCCAGGTAATTGATTATAATAATATTAGTATACATTATCTTATTTAATCATGGTAATTATTTGTTTTCAATATGTTTGTTTCGTTTATTATCTAAATATGAGTAGCTAATTTTCTTGCCCTAGGATGAAGATGAAGTTAATTTAATTACTCTTGATTTCTTCTCGTTCCTATTAATTGATGCTCATAATTTTTCTTGGTGCTTAATTGTTCAATTGACAAAGTGATTTTGATATATTATTGTTACCGGATTTATTTTTCATAGCCTATGCTTGCTCCTTGAAGTTTTGATAGGTTATTGTTAGATAACAAGTTTCATAGTATATGCTTGTCTCGTTGATTGATATATCTTATTTGTGAAGAAAAGAGGATTGATTTTAGGGCGAGTTGATATTAATTGTGATTGATTAACGGATTCGGATTCCTAGGTTTTCCATATTATTTGATAATCTTTGTTAATTAGTTTAATTAGGTTAATTAAAACTCATCTCAAACCTATTTGTCTAGTTCGCTTGATTTAATTATTAGGGTTTTGAAAATTCATAGTCTCTGTGGATCGACCTGTATTTGCTACAATTAACCACTGTGCGCCGCTGCCGGGGACTATTGGTATTTTTCACTCCTTGATATTAATTCTTCGGATTAGTTTCTTGTTTTTTTTAGGGAATAGTGAAACGGAGAAAAGCTTGGACAAGAAGATCGCTGGAAGGCCTCGCTGTCTCTTTTGAAATTTTTGGAAGCGCTTTTCGGTATTCCATATCACCTCTCTATTTTTTTTCTCTTTATTATTATTGAAAAAACACAAAAAAAATTAAATATTCAAAAAAACCCAAAAATATTAGTTAGTTGATTGTTTGATAAAAACCAATTTGCTACATCATTCATTCTCTCAAATAGGATCACATTATCTAGATTTCTATATTGTATTTATTGATTTCCCAGGTAGTGTAGTGCATCCATAAGTGTTTATTTTCTTGTTCTTTGTGTGTTACATCATTCAATCAATCTTAAGGGTGCCACCCAATTACAAGATAAGGTGAGGGATTTCATCACCCTTTCCTTGGCCCACAAATCACTAATTCGTTCATCTTGCATTCCCCTTTCCGTAATAAAACTAAGTATACGTTAGCCCCTAGGATTTCGCGCTCAATTAGGAAGAGAATCTAGGAGGAACGAATCACGAAGTATTCTTTCGTTTGGTGTCTAGGCAAGCGTGACGCTTACCTGGCTAATTTGGATTGGTGTCTAGAAAGGTGTTTAGCCTCTTGGCAATGCTTGCACCTGCCTGGCCAGTCAGGACGAATGCTTTTTGAGTTGTGACTTTTAGTAGTATCTTATTGTTAGGAGCAAGGTCTAGATTTTTCTTAGGATAATATAGATTTTTTTTTTAATTTTCCATTTTTTTAGGTATTTACTTATAGCTCTTTTCTGCTACGTGCTTATTTGATTACTTCTCTTCTATGCAAAGTTCTCGAGTTCTCTTCACCCACTAGAATTGAGTCAAAAGAATTAGAAGTTCAACCCGTAGTCATGGCTGTTTCACTTAAAGACCGTTGTTACCCCGCTCGTACCGCTCAACCCTCATGCATAGTCTTACCCGCAGTAACCGCGAATAACTTTGAAATCAAACATCACAACATTAGCATGTTACCTAGGTTTGCTGGGGTAGAGGGAGAGGATCCATATCTTTTCATTCGAGAGTTTGAGGAAGTGTGTGCATTGCAGAAACTTCAACAATTGAGTGAGGATTCCATTAGGCTCAGGCTTATTAATTTTGCTTTGAAAGAAGATGCTAAACAGTGGTTGTATAGTCTACCCGTTAATTCTATTTCCACATGGGAGGGATTTGTTGCTATATTTCTTAAAAAATATTTTCCAAACCATAAGGTAAACAGACTTAGGAATGAAATCAACCAATTTCAACAAAATCGGAATGAGTCTTTTTGGAAATATTTTGATAGATTTAAAAAGTTGTTGTCTAAATGTCCTCAACATGGTATAGAAAAATGGAGACTTTGCAAAATTCTTTACGAAGCCTTAGATAGCCAAACCACTGCTTTGTTAGAGTCTATGTGTAATGGTAAGTTTATGGATAAAGATGAAGATGAAGCTTGGCAATTTTTTGAGGAGTTAGCTGAAAGAACAATGTTGTGGGAGTCAACTAGGGAACCTAATCAGGAAACTGAAAAATCTAACTCATCTAAGGGCTTACACGCAGTTGGTAATTCTATTGCAACCGAAACTAAGTTAGCTACACTCACTAGATGTCTAGAAGCCTTAGAAACCAAAATGCGTCCTCTCAAATGTCTCTCTGTGCAAACTGTAGTTCTCCTAATCATGTTGTAGAGAATTGCCCCGAAATTGATAAAGTCAATGCCATGTTTCAACCTAGAGTTAGGAATGATCCTTATGCACCCACATATAATCCTGGTTGGAAGAATCACCCAAATTTCTCATGGAACCAAGGTCAATACAATCAGTACAATCAAAATCCTCAACCTACTTTTCAAAAAACCTAATCCTGGTCCATACCAAACTCAAAATCCTAATTCATATCCTCCTCAAAATCTAGGTCATTATCCAAACTCAGTTCCCATGCATCCTCCTGGTTTTGCTGAATCTGACAAGAGATTTACTTCTTTAGAAAAAAGTATGGAGGCATTACTTAAATCTCAACAATCTTTCATGCAAGCTATGACCCAAGATAGGCAGTTGCTAAATTCTAACACTCAAGCCATATCTAAGCTAGAGGTCCAAGTCAGTCAATTGGCAAACACGATCAGTGAGAGAGAGAAAAATAGATTTCCTAGTCAACCCGAGACTAATCCTAAATTTCATCCAAATCAAAAGTCTCATGAAAATGTAAATTCTGTTATCTCTCTAAGATCTGGTAATCAATTCAACAATCATGCTGGTGTCAATACTCAAGAAGAAGATAAGCTAACATCTGAACCAAATCCTTTGCTCTTGAATCCTAGTCTTAAGCAATCTTCAAATTCCGAGAGTTCTGAAGTAGATAAAGCTGATGAGTCATCACCATCCGATGAACCACCTTCGAAACCCCACTCTGATGTGTCTAATGAAAAAGTCTTTAAGCCGAAAGCCCCGTTTCCTCAAAGACTCACTTCAAACAAACAATCTGCTCAGTTAGATAAGATTTTGGAAGTCTTTAAGCAAGTCAAGATTAACATTCCTCTTTTAGATGCGATTCAACAAGTTCCCTCTTATGCTAAATGTCTAAAAGATTTATGTACTCATAAAAGAACCACTCATGTTCCTAAGAAAGCTTTCCTAACATCTCATGTTAGTTCTATTTTGTCAAATCAAATCCCTGTGAAGTATAAGGATCCCGGTTGTCCTACCATCTCTTGTGTCATAGGTGATACTTTCATTGATAAAGCTTTACTCGATCTAGGAGCTAGTGTGAATCTTCTTCCATTATCTGTCTATCAAGCCTTGGGTTTAGGTGAACTTAAGAAGACTAGTGTTACTCTTCAGTTAGCTGATCATTCTGTTAAAACTCCAAAAGGTATAGTGGAAGATGTGTTGATTAAGGTTGGTGATTTTGTATTCCCCGTCGATTTTGTCGTTCTAGAAACCGAACTAGTCAAAAATCTCAAAAATCAAATTCCTATCATTTTAGGAAGGCCTTTTCTTGCTACCTCTAATGCTTTGATTAACTGTAGGAATGGTTCGATTAAACTCACTTTTGGAAACATGACGATTGATCTTATGTCTTTAATGTAGGCAATCAGCCTAATGAGCTTTTTGAACAGACTGTAGGAGTTAATTTGATAGATGAGTTTGTTTCATGGTCGAATCTTGAGGATAGTTCAATTGAGTCTTTTCTTGAGGAAGATGCTATGTTAGAGTATGAGAGTAATAAAGAACTTCATGAGCTTTATAGAAATTTTTCTTCTGATGAGATGTTAGATGAATTGAATGCTATTTGTTCTAAGCATGAAACTCAACTTGAGGATAGTTCTTTTGATCCTAGGTCTGTTGTTAAAACTTCTGTTGTTGAGCCACCCACTTTCGTTCCTAATCTGTATTTTTCCACTATTGATCAGTCTTTGGTAGTTGATAATGAAACTTATCATGTGCTTTCTAGTGACTTAGTTCATAACCAAGAATTTATAGTAATCAATCTGCTTAAACAACATAAAGAAGCATCTAATTGGTCTATGAATGATGTTAGTGGTATGAGTTTTATTCTGGTATATGATCATATTTCTCTAGTGGATAATTGTGTTTTTGTGGGTGTGTTTCACATGTTTGATGATTGTGTTACGTGTGTTGTTTTTCCTCGATCTGGTATTGGTTAGTAAGTATTTTTCGTTTGTCTCCCATACAGTCAAGTGTAGGTATGGGGGAACAACTGTGTGTGTGAGTTTTTGTGGTGTTTTTTTGTGTGTTTTTCTTTTGGATGTGTATGTTTAGGTAATTGTGTTTCTCCGCCATGCCTTTATCAGGTATTCTCGTCCTTTTACTTTGTCATTTTTCTCTCATTTGCATACATTGAGGACAATGCATGATTTAGATATGAGGGAGGGATTTAGTAGTATAATTATTATAAAAAAAAATTGAAAAATGGAAAAAATACAAAAATAATTCTAGCCTTGTGAAATGATTACTTGTTATAAGTTGGCTTGATGCACCCTTACATGCTATAGTACTCTTGTGTTTCTGATGCTTTTGATTGAGAAGTGATTTGCTAAGTTCTTGTGCACACACATACACTAGCAAGTTGAAACTAGTAGACTTTTTGAATGTTGTAAGTAATTAAAAGGACATGAATATGTGCAAGAAGATTTGGTTTCCATGCTTTGAGTACAAGTAGGTGGATAAAATAGATTTTTGCTTGGGATTGATTATGTTTTGCCACCAAGTGAGATTTTGAGCCTATATGCATATCTTTTGCATTTTATATTCGTTTGCTTGAGTGTCCACATATTGTTTGCATTGCTAGCACTTGTTTGAGACCTTTCCTGAAATGCATGACATTATTTGATGATAAGATGATAAAGGCATTTAGGAATAACCAATTATTATTATCCAAATTACCACACCCTTTATATATGATCAATTAGTTACCCCTTTGAGCTTAATCCTATTTTTTTGATGACACACCATATTACTTGCCTAGACCTTTTTCTTTTGTAGCCTTACGTATACTTGATCCCAATTGTCAAAGGCTAGTAGGAAGTTGTCGGAGTAATAAGGTGTGTGAGATGGGGTTTACTTTTGTTCATTACATTTTGGGAAAATATTGGATTTTGTTGCTTACTTGTTAGTCGTTCAAGAAATTTTTGAAGAAGGATTGTCGTTGTGTATATATTTATAATATCTATCTTAGCTCTTAAAAAAAAAGGAGAAAAAAAAAAAGAAAAAAAGAAAAAAAAGAAAAAAAATCATATGAGAGCATAATTATGTTTCTGTGTTTTTGTGATCCTTCTTCATTCGACTATTCAAGCATTTTGTTGGGAGAAATTTTTAGAAATCCATGTATGGGGAGGATGTATGGTGTTGTGTATGATATATTATGGATTATACTAGCTTTTGACACTTCACCTTATTTGGCCTTACTTGACAAACCTTGTCCCAAGCCCCGTTACAACCCAAATAAAAGACCTTTTGATTATCATCATTAATGTATGTTGTGTTAAAGTTAGATTGATACCAAATGTCAAGCATGCTTATGATTTTGTTGGAATGGAGTGATACACTTACCCTTGTTCTTGAGTGAATATTTTTTTGTGAGTGAAAGGTGAGTTATTGCTTGTTTTGTGCATATGAGATCCCAAGTTTTGAATCTAAGGTGTACTCTTGTGGGCTTAGCATGGTTACCAACTTATTTTTATACTTGACATGGACTTTTGAGTACCTATGCATATTTCTTTGAGTAGACTATGTGAATACTTGCACCTTACACACCAAGACATTGCAAATTCACTTTGATTTCTTATGTTGATGTAGCATGAGCTGACTTGTATGTGTGGTGTTACATTGAGCAATCTTTTACATGAGCTAGATGGATTTTGTGGGTAAATTCTCTATAGGCCCTCACGAGACCTCACTCGTCCACTAGGGCTGCCTAGGGGTTTAAAGGGCTTGTTGCATATGCCAAATGCAACCGTGATCACCTACGGAAGTGGTATTATATATTAGGTAGTATTTTATATTATATTTTTCTCGAGGACGAGCAAAAGATAGGTATGGGGGCATTTGATAGGTCCATAATTAATCATATTTTTAATACCTATTTTATGTCCGTTTTCGTAATTTTATTAATTAATAAATTGTTTTATTTTGTTTTGTAGGAAAATAAATAAAAACAGATTTCAAGCAGGAAAAGGTGCAAAAAGGGAAAGGAGGTAAAAAATACTTGAAGTCAAGGAAACTGGAGGGAAAATCGATTACTTATCGAAGAAGAAAAGGAAATTGAAGAAATTATATTCAAGATTGGATTGTAATCAAAGGGGTCAAACCTAATATTTTCCCCTATATATATGGTCTTATCTCTTGTATTTGGAACATCAACTTAGACACCGATCTAGATTCATAATTTAGGGGTAGGAGTAGATTTAGTTGTCCTTCAATACAAACAATTTTTATTTGCTTTATTAAAACACTTTTTCTGTTATTCAATTCATGCTTTAAATTCTTGTTTGTTTTTCGATATCATGTCTAGCTAGTTCTCTTATCCTAGGATGAAGATGAAGTTGATTTAATTACTCTTGATTTCTCCATTAATCAATCACAATTAATATCAACTCGCCCTAAAATCAATTCTCTTTTCTTCACAAATAAGATATATCAATCAACGAGATAAGCATATACTATGAAACTTGTTATCTAACAATAACCTATCAAAACTTCAAAGAGCAAGCATAGGCTATGAAAAACAAATCCGGTAACAATAATATATCAAAATCACCTTGTCAATTGAATAATTAAGCACCAAGAAAAATTATGAGAATCAATTAATAGGAACGAGAAGAAATCAAGAGTAATTAAATTAACTTCATCTTCATCCTAGGATAAGAAAATTAGCTACACATGATTGTATAATAGCCTAAATAATTAAGATAATATATATTAAACTAATTAAATAATAAATAAACTAGGTGGCCGAATTAAGGTATAAAAAGCTAATGTTATATAAACTACGAAAGCATGCAAGGTAAAAGCTATCCTATCCTGTACTTCCTGTCACCGAGAAGCACAAAACAAGTCGTTAGAATAATAAATAAAGTTGCAGCTATAATGAAGTTTGCACCGAAAATCAATGGAAAATAAATTGCTAAAATATAGTATAATAACGCATAAACTGTTTGTAAGAAGAAAAAGCGAATAATGAAAATCTAATCCTACTCCTAAATTATGAATGTGTCTAAAAATTCGTGTCCCAAATACAAGAGATAAGGCCATATATATAGGGGAAAATATTGGGTTTGGCCCCTTTGATTACAATCCAATCTTGAATATAATTTCTTCAATTTCCTTTTCTTCTCCGATAAGTAATCGATTTTCCCTCCAGTTTCCTTGACTTCAAGTATTTTTTACCTCCTTTCCCTTTTTGCACCTTTTCCTGCTTGAAATCTGTTTTTATTTATTTTCCTACAAAACAAAATAAAACAATTTATTAATTAATAAAATTACGAAAACTAACATAAAATAGGTATTAAAAATATGATTAATTATGGACCTATCAGTAACCAAAAAGACTCATATTGATGTTTGAAAAGAATCAAGATGTGAGTGCAAAAGTAGTTTAACAAGTATATGACCGGGCAGTTAAAGAAATAACATTTCTCAAGCAAGGTTCCCTTATATTTTAGAAGATAGATTCGAATGAAGAATGGAGTTTTGAGAACCTTCCTTAATAAAAATAATAATAGCACGACTCAGAGATACTTTACATAGTATTTGAATATCAAGGAAATTTTTGAATAAAATATCTCATTTTAGAACTAGTTGAAAGAATTAAATAAATATTCAGAGAATATTTATTAAACCAGAAATAGTTCAATAATATTCTTAATATAAATATTGCTCATGATTAACCCTCGAGTAAGTATATATAATATATTCATTAAATAAATGATTCCTCGAATAAATATTCAAAATAATATTCAAGAAAAAAATTAAAACCTTAAATGAATATCCAAGATAATATTCATTAAGTAAATAAGCTCAAATGAATATTAAAGATAATATTCATTAAATAAATATACTCGAATGAATATTCATATAATACTTCTCGATTGAGATAATATTCAAATAACATTCCTCGAGTGATTTCCAAGTACTTAATACTTATGGAAATATAGACAATGTTCATAAATAATATTCCTCAAATAATCTGTCACTGGAATCCCTCCGGGTTTCCACGACTATCTCTATATTACAAAATACCGACTCCCGGTCTTTATTAGAAGAATGAGGTTCATATGCCCTTCACTAAGGGTTTTAGCAATATCCGGCTTATAATTAGTATATCTTGTATCTAACTTATAAGCCAACATCAATCAGGGAACAAGTATCACAATATCAATTTTGAAAGTAGGCATGCATGCTATGACATATGTATAACAACATCAAATCATATATATATATTTTCACAACAACAGCTTCAAATTGATTGAAGACTTGCCTGGTAGTCGAGTAGGGGTAGCGTGTCCTGGGTCTGCTCGGTGATCTATAAACAATCAAAGCATTCGGGATTAATCACTTAACACTTTTTAAAAGGCTAAGTATATACTTAAGTCGAAACACGTTTTCAAGTTATCTCGTTATACCCCCTTTCTAGTGTAACTCTTATTAACATCGTTATGACCCGACATTGGTTCGCTATTAAGGAATGTCATTACACTTACCCTTGGTAGGTACTTAAGCCAAATAAGTTCTAAGGTCGAAAGATTATACCTCGAGATTTATCGATCGTTATCTAATTGATTTTCCAAAGTTATAACCAATCGTTCTTTTTAGGGGTTCATTCGTACTTAACCCTGATTCGAATATTTTTATAAAATCGAAAAACGATCTTTTTAACATGAGGTCTTCTCTCACACCTTCCTTATGATCCCTAATATTTAATTACCACGATTTGTCACTAAATTACTCGAGTTATGGGGGTTCAATTTTAATTACGAATTTGCATTTACGGTTTCGAACGACTTTTAGTAAATCGGTCATAATTCCTAAACCGTAAGTCCGTTTGCTTCGATTCTTGCGCCAAAACGATCTATGACTTGAGATCTACAAGGTTATGTTATACACTTAACCAGTTTTCCAAAATTAAAACACTCCAACAATCATGGTTTCCACTCTAAACCACATATACATGATAATTACCATAGAACTGAGGCCAAGCACTGCCTTTCCATTCTTACTAACTAGTTTAACATATAACAAAGCTTAATCACATCTCTAAGAGTTATACATGCATATATCATCCAAAACTCCATAAAAACTCAAGATTCAAGCTAGGGTTTCAAGTGTTATACCTTCCTTAGAGAGTGTACTAGCCTTACTAAGCTTTGTATGGTCCTTGTATATCCTTAAGTTAGCTTAGATCAACCAAGAAATCAAGAAAAACCAAGTTAATTCATGAAGATCACTATTCATCACCTAATTTGATGATTTGTTTGAAAATGGAAACAATGGAGTTTGAAGCTAAGATTTCTAGGAGATTACTTTTATGAATTGTAAGACTCACCATAAAAATTTGAAGATCAAACAAGGAGTGGAAGTTGGAATTTGGATCTTGAATTTCTTGATAGGCCGAATGGCTTGTAAATGGAGGGGGAGAGAGTTTTGCTTGGTTGATTTTGATAATAATGCATAAAGTGAATTGCCTTGGATAATATCTCATCTTAAAGTAGCTTTATTAAAGGTATGATGTAATGGATGATGTTTTTAGAGAGACAAGTGTTGATGATTTGTGGTAAGATGAGAGATTAAGCTAACTAAGTGGTTTGCTTGCTCAGTATCCTAGTTACTCATGTAACTACTTAGTTACTAGATATTTTCCACTAGCACATGCATGCATCTTGATCCTCTGCTTGTTTCTTTTTCCGGTTATTGCTCAATTCATTGATCGTTGGAGGAATACCTCGAAGATTTCTAATCAGGGTTTTACCGGAAACCTTCTTAATATTTTGCTCACATCTTTAATCCTCCTTTATAATTCTTGAATTTAAATCCCTTCAATCTTTTTAATAAGTCTTTAGGTCTTTCAGTGTCCAGAAATCTCGGGGAAAATAAAAGTGCTATTTTTCAGAATCCGATAACTTTTACATACACTCTTTTTCCCCTTGGATCATTAATACGAACACAGAAACCGTTCCGGGTACTTCTATATAGTGTCGTCTAATAATATTCCTATTTCCACCAAAAACACTATTCATCACTTATTCTCCCTTTATTCCTTATATTTATAAAAATGTCCTTGTTCTCTTTCGGGCGTTCCTTAACCCTTTTACGGAACCACTGGACTAATAACAGATATATATTTGGATGACATGAGAATAACTCTCCTATTTGGAATTATCATAACTTACTTATCCAGGAGATAGATTATTCTTATCTAAGTTGTCAACCAATAGCATTCTTCAAGACATATGAACATTTGAATCCAAATCCATTCATTTTCCATTCATTAGAACAATTGTTACATCGTAGTTGTAACCACTATTCATATTTACATTAATACATAATCAAAGTTTTAATTCTACCAAAAATTTGGGTTCTTACAGTAAGTATCTTTGTTGACAGTATGTCCTGAAGTTGCTGTCGAGTTACCCTTGACAGTACCTTTCATACCTGCTATCTTGACAGTAGGTTTGGAAGTTGCTGTCCTAGGTACTCTCTTGACAGTATCTTTGAAAGTTTCTGTCTTATCTTTGTTGACAGCTTCTTTAGAACATTCCGTCTAATTGTTTGGTAAAGTTTCTGTTATGGGGAATTTGACAGTTCCTTTCCTTTCCTTTCAGTAGATGTGCTGTCAATACACTCATCTTCATCACAAAGCTCTTGTTTGATGAGCAATGAATTCTCATCAAAATAAGCTTGAACAGTTTTGAAAATGGGTTTACAAACTCTCTTGAGAATATGAGGTTTGACAGCATCACCATCTGAACAATCATCAATCACAGTTGCCTTACCAGGCCTCCTACCATAGTCGAAACCAATTCCAACTTTTTGGTTCTCAGTGTGATTCTCATGTTATTCCTGAACTAACTTAGAAGAATTTCTAAATGCCTTAAGCTTAAATTCATTTTTAGCAATTTGATTTCTTAAGAATTCTTCTATCTCCTTAGCACAGACAATATCATTTTTTAGTCGATCATTTTCTTGAGCTAGTGAATCTAATGTACTGGTTTTAAGCAAAAGCATTTCATTCTCAGATTTGAGTGTTTCATTCTATTCAGTTAACTTAACAATTTCGTCAGATAACCTGACATGAATGTTAAACATATCAAGTAATTAATTCTTCAATAGTTTGCTTGTACTCAGTTTTAGACATATCAAGTAAAATGAGAGATGGTACCTGATTTGAGGAGCTTGATGCTTCATCATCAGATCTAGCCATGAGAGCTAGATTTACATATTCTTCTTCTTCCTCATCATCAGAGTCATCCCAGCATTTTCCTTCAGCCACATAGGCGCTTCCTTGATTTCTATTAAACTGACTTCCAGACCCTTTCTCCATTCTTTGATTCTGTTTTGGCCTTCTGCACTCTGTGGTAAAATGACCTAGCTCATTGCAGTTGTAGCATCTGAACCCTGACCTATCCACCATTCCTGTCTTGTATTCTCCTCTTGTGGCACCACCAGCAGCTCTTGAAGAGTTACCCTTGTTGAACTTAGACATCTGAGCCTGTGGCTTATCTCTTCTGAACTTTATATTTTTAAACCTTTTAGCCATATATGCCATGGTTGGATTATCCATGCTTTCAATCTCTTCTAATGAATAAAAGTCTTCATCTTCAACATCTTTGAGCTGTAAAACCACTTTCTCCTCATCATCCAACACCTCCTCAATCTTCAGAGATGGTACTGGTGTTGGTGGTGAACTTTGTGAGGGTTCACTTGGCAGAGAAACAAGTGGCTCTTGAGAAACAAGTGGCTATAGAGCTACAAGGGCACTAGACATGTTTGCCATCTTTCCTTTGGCTCCAGTTTGAATAGCTCTCTTCTGAAAGAGTTCAAGTTCATATGATTTAAGTATACCGTAGAGGGTCTCAAGAGAAACATCATTCAAGTTTCTCCCTTCTCTTATGGCAGTGATTTTGTACTCAAGGTGCTCAGGAAGAGTGAGCAGAAACTAGACATTAATCTCCTTTTTGTCATAGAACTTTTTATGAATTTGTAACTCATCTATTAGCTTACTAAATCTTTCAAACATGTGAGTGATCTCTTCACCAAGCTTGGCCATAAAAGTTTCATATTGTGATACAAGAATTTGTCTTTGGTTTTCTCTTACCTCTTCACTTCCTTCACACAACAACTCGATCTTGCTCCACATCTCTTTAGCAGATGAGCATCCCATAACATTTCCACACATGGCCTTGTCTAGTGTGAGAAAATCAAGCAAGATGAGTTTTAAGTAGTCATCAAAGGCTACCTTTTCTTTTTCAGATTCTGTGTATTCTGAGGGTCTCGTAGCAACCCAGTGAGCTGGAATTACTTCACCATTCACAGTGGCAGCAGCTACTTCTTTCTTCGAAACGAAGGGGCCATTCTCGAGAATTCCCAAATATAGTGGATGTGCAGCTTTGATAAATAACAAAATTTTTCTTTTCCAAAAATTGTAGTTCTCTTTATCAAATACTGTAATCTTGATACCACTTGACTTCTGTATACTCGTCATGATCTCAGATTTGTATGTCAATCTGTTGCTCTGATACCAGTTGTTCATCCCGGAGTATATTGCAGAAGGGGGGTTGAATGCAATATAGATAATTCCAAATCTTTACCTCAACAACAATGATAAAGATTGTAAACTATCTATACAAGAAATGCAAACACAAGTGGTAACTCAAGATGTTCTCACAAAATAAATGTTTTACTTATTTTGCGAAGTGTTGCTACAACCTCGAGAAAAAGTATTTTCTCAAGCTTCGACTTCTTGAATCGATTATAGAAAGAATGAGAGATGTTTATCTATAAAGACTAATCTTCTCTAACAACTCTATCACATGGGTTATGGAGCCGCTGTCATTTTCAAGTGGCAGGTCCTTACAAATTGCACACCCATGTGACTTTCCCAAAATGCTATACAAATAGACTGTCATTAATCATAAAGCAATCTGGGTTCTTTCTAAAACTAGCTAAAACAATTCTAATAGATGTAGACTTGTCATACTCTTGAATTATCGAGCTTCGTCTTGTGATCTCTCAAGCTTCGGTCGTAGTCTTGTAGGTCTACTACAATCTTTGACAAAATGCAGCAAATCTGTTTCTTGAACATCTAAACTGTCACGGGTTTTACTGAGATAAATCCTCAATTCAAATATTCCATTGAGACAGTAACCTTTGATGCCAAGCTTGCTGTCATGAGAATATCCTTGGATGACAGTATGAGTCCCTGCCAATGATGCTGTCGGGACTTTCAAACTTGCTGTCAAAGTGTGAGAATGTTGCTGTCTTCATGCTTCTCCCAGTGTTGCTGTCAGATGAAACTTGTTGTCATGACCTTGTAACATGTTGTCTTCTTGTAACGTTACTGTCAGTGTTGTGACAGTAACATTTATTCTTTATGTCTTCCTTATGTATGTCTTGAGGCTTGAACAAATACATGAACTTCTTCCAAGAGATACAATTATTACATGACAGTAGTTTATTCGATTACGAAGACACACTATGGCTGTGATAGTATGTTCTACTTAGTCTATACAAACAAAACTAAGTACTAGTTAAGTTGTCTCTAAGATATCACCCATAAATCCTAAC
The DNA here is from genome assembly GCA_036435485.1 of Saposhnikovia divaricata. Lineage (NCBI taxonomy): Eukaryota > Viridiplantae > Streptophyta > Magnoliopsida > Apiales > Apiaceae > Saposhnikovia > Saposhnikovia divaricata. Next base: position 122,234,703 of record CM071597.1, on the reverse strand, counting down.
AAGTGATTGTCTCGTCTATTGCTGTTTGTTTATTGAGTTGTGCTGATTGATTTCAATTTACTGGGTCTGTTGAAATTTTTGTTCTTGTTCGTTGATATTTGTTCTATTTTTGCCAAGTTGACTCAGTTCAGTTCTAAGTAAATCTTGCGATGAATTTGTTGTTCGTTGTTTTCTGTTTACAATTGAGTTGTTATCGAGTTATGAGTTTTGTTTGTTGGTTTAGTCCTTGCTGAGTTGAGATCGCTGACATTGTGTGTGTTGTTTGGTTGAGTTTTGCTGAGTTTTCAGTCGATGCGTTATGAGTTCTGAGTCCGTTTTGTTTCTTTTATCTTGATCGAGTCTGATTGTTATGAATTTTGGAGTTTTTGTTGTCACAGAGAATTCGTTTCTCTTTGTTTGTTATCTGCGTTTGTTTTCTGCTTTTGTTCTAGTTGCAATGTCTTGAGCTGTGTTTTCTGGTTTGTGCTGAGTCTGCGTGGCTGAGTTGACTCGGTCCTGAGTTATTTTGTCCCCTTTTCTGTGCTGTGCTACTTTTGGGGTTTGTATTTGAGTCAACTGGGTCTGTGTCTTAGTTGCTCGAGTTGTTTGGACTAAGTTTTCTGATTTTTGAGTTTTCATTTACTGTTTATTCGAATGTTGTTTTGCTGATTATATGTCTTTGTTTAGTGAATTGCTTCCATTAAAAAAAAAGAAGGTTGTGGAATAAAATCTAATTTTAATTTGGATTTAAAACTTTTAGAATAAATTAGTTTTTGTTTTTAGTTAGTTAATTTAAAATTAGAATAAACTTATTTTTCTTTTAAAATAGTTTTAGGAATTAATTAGTATAAATCCAAATTTCGAAAAACCACTTGTTCTAGTCCGCCTAAATTATAACGCCCTAGAAAATTTCGTATTTATAAATATTATTATGTAGTATTAAATGTGGATTATAGGGTGTAAAATTTTTTTAGGATAAATATATGTGACATCATGTTTACATGTTTATATGGTGATTTATGTGTGCCGAAAAAGTCTGTGTATTTTTATTTGTATTTTTGGCAATTAAAATATATTCAAATTATGCATTAGTGATCTTCGAAAATTTTTATAAAATCACTGGCATTGATAAAAATCACAAAATCTTTTGTGTTATTATCTTTATGATATTATTTAGTTTTTAAATTTTTTGGGAGAATTATTTTGGGTGTTTAAGTATTTTAAAATGATTTTTAAGAGTTTCATTGTATTTAAAGGGTCGAAACTTGCGAAATTCATATTTAATTCGTTTTTAATCCTAAAAATATTTTTAAAATATGGTAGTGCTTATAATTTCATGGTCTCTAGTTTGAAATTTCTAAATTTAATTTTTTATCTATCTTCTATTTAATTTATAACTTAGAAATGATTTAAATAGATTAAATATATTTTTTAGCATTTGGGAAGTACTATTTTTTTTTCATTTATCTCGTTATTACAAGAACCCAGTTTCTTTCTTTTTCATTTCTTCTGGAGAGTACTACCGGTTTTTTTTTTCTAGAATCCTCTGAATCTCTCTAGATATCCTCTCGGTCTCTCTCTTAACCCCAATCTCTCGCACTCTCCTCTCCCTCTCCGAAATTAATCTCTATCATTGTTGTCTCTCTCCTTCGAAGTTCTTGCCGTGTGTTTCACTGGTTAAGCTATCTTGGTGGTTCGAAGTTAAACCTCAATCAAGCTGTTGGTCTACCTTGGGGGGGGATTGTTCTTAAGGGTACATAATCGTGTATGTGTGATTATAGGTATGCCAGTGTGTGTGTTGGAAACAGCGGGTGGGTTGTGTTGACTACCGCCTTCCCTTTCCCCTGTTTTAACAATCGGTTGTGTGTGTTATGGTGGATATATATATATATGTGTAAGGTTGTATAAGAGTATGTTTAACGGCTCTGGTGTGGTTGTAACGCCCCGACTTCCCAATACTATAAATATACTTTTATAATAAATTATTGGATTAAGTTAGATAAAAATGGATTTTTAATACACGGGAATTTTTGGAAAATTTCGGCATGTAGTATTTGTAATACGGACTATCCACCTGTAATTTGAATCCAAACCAATTCATTCCAACACCAACAACAATTTCAACTACTAAAGAAATAATACAAACACATGTTCAACCTGTCCTAACTGATCAGGTGAACCATACCAAAATGCCCTCCCGATCAGAGCAAAGATCGGGGCATCACAATACCCACTAAAAACATAAACCCTGATAACAAAATAATAAGAAAAAAAAATACAACCCCACTACTAACCCGGATCTCTAACAGGTAGTGGTATGAAACAAGCAACTACTAACTAAATTATTACATTACAATGCTAAATCCTTAATTAAAAGATACATACACTCCACAAATATAAATACAACCAACTAGAACTATTACACATTTTTACTAATACCCAAAAGTCCAACCTTCTAGCAGAGTGCAACTAGGCTGTCTAAGGACCACAACGAGTTCTTCTCGGATATAGCTCCTATTTCGTATCTTTTTCTTCTTTAACTGAAAAAGGGTTAGAAACAATAGCAAGGAGTGAGCCAAGTGCTCAGCAAGTAATAATATAGATGCAAAGGAATCAACAACAGAAATGTGGATACAACAATATAAGAAATCATTCTTTGAGCTCTTTTAAAATTTGACAATTTATAATCCATTTCCAAAGGTAGGGAGAAAGAGAGAAAACAATCAATTCTCTTTTTATATCATATTTCCATTTTTAAAACATTTCAATTGGATTAAGCTTTTTTTTTTTTACACTGGACAATACGGGTGATCAGCCACGTAATGTCCCCATTCCTTTGAAATTGGGTTCCCAATTAGGCAACACATTGGCCTCTATTGCTGGACTAGGACCACCCTAGCCTCTTACGCCAACTTAAAAGTGCTGGACTAGGACCACCCTAGCCTCTTACGTTAATTTAAAATAATTAATTAAATGTCCTTAAAATAAAGCAAGTTTCGATGAATAGAATTCTTATGCAATAATTCAGAGCAGGGGATTATTCTGTTTAATTTCAAGAATAAGTGACTGAAAGTCAAGTAAGCAATCCAATTTAATTGTATAATGTTCGCAAGGTAGGGTTCAAGTGTGATTCACAAGTATTTAAAAATAAAGGTTTATCAAGCTCTTGTCATTTTAGAGGCATAATACAAGGTGATATCGAGTATGGTATGGCTAAGGGGAAAATAGGAATATAAGCAATGAGGGTCATTGATTAATTAAGGACATAACAAAGGTTAGGGATTTAGAGTTTAATTCAAAGATTACAAGGTATAGTTAGGCTAGTGTGGTTTAATAAAATGGATATGAAATAAGGTTTAAGCTAGTACAAAAGGTATATTACACTACAAGGTTTAAGGATTTAGAGAAAGATCAAGGGTTATAAGGTATAGTAATGCTAGTGTGAATTAAGGGAATAGAAATGAAATAATGTTTAAGCTTATGCAAAAGGTATGTTATACCACCAGATAGGCAGTTCAACGAGAATTAGAATAAGCATGGAAGTATAACAATTTAAACAACAATCTATAAAGGTAAATGAGAAGTTACAAAGGTTTAAGCAATAGTTTATAAGGATTAACAATATAGGACAAGGGGTTCTACAATTAACTTGACAGAAACAAACAGTAAGTTATAAGAATTTAAGCAACAATCAGTGGATAATTGAAAGAATCTTAACATCAATAAAAGGTTCGAGTTACTTGCCTTAATCAAATATTTCCACGCTAGTCACTTAGTTCAAAAACCCTCAGCCTTTGCCTTTCTTTTATTCCTGAGATCTACATCCTTCGAATCTACACATATAAAAACACTATTTTAGAATTCTATATTCCTTATATGTCTAATCCTAATCTACCCAAACGATCCTAATACGATTTACAATTAACACATATAGTTCATACAGATCATATTCTCAAAATAATAATGTATAGCCACAGAATCATATAAGCACTTAGCACGTAATATCAATTTACTCTTATACCTGTTAAGTATATAATATCTATTTATGTTTACTTCTTATCAATTTACTATACAAATTACAAGATAATTCTTACAAAAATTGGACAACACCCTCTGTATAATATAGCCTAACCTGACGGAGTACAACCAACTCAACATCAACAAACAATCATCTTCAACAATATGTCAATCCGAATCACATTTATAATTTACAACCCACAAATAACCACTTTGACAAGTCAGCTCACATTTAGAACTTATATTCAACTATTTGCAAGTAATTTCAGATTACAACAACAATTGTCAAAAAGTCATATATAAATCTTACTACATGAACGTTTACTTACCTACATATGTAAACTTTGTTCTTATTGAATACCAAACAATCAACCTATTTAAGAAATCTGAATAGTCCACTTAACCTAACAAATCATACATTTAAATCGTATGTCTAACACTTAACACGTTATATTCTTTAAAATGGAAGAACTTAAGATTATATTTTACTTACATACCAAATTCAAACTAACACAACTTTTTAAGAAATCAACTCTTGTACCAAATCAAATTACCATATCGTGTTAATAAATTATTAACTAGCAATATATAGCTACCAATTAACCTTTTATTTTAAACAATTACTCTCATGTTACTCCTATACACACAGACGTAAGGACACACATATACAGATAACAATCATACAACCATAACTGCCAGGAATCTGATAACCGTTCAATATTCACAGAACTTTACTCTTAAACTCTCTATACCTACTGCAATACACATATTCATGCTCAATCCACACTTTCCGAAGCATAGCCATAAGAACGACTACAACTAACCAAAACATCAAAATCTCCAAAATTTGGCCAAAACATAACTCCACGAAAATTAACACCACATCCTGTCTAATACTCGATTTTTTTTTTAACAAGTAACTCAAGTTTGATAATAGATTCCCTAAACACAAATCACATATATCGGTTTAAACAAGTAAAAACCACGATCGAACCAAAAATTCGCACAAAATTCAATTAGCATCTAATTTAACAGCATACAATCACGAAGAATCAATTTATTCAGCATTTTTCCAACTCAGACCACCCACTCATCCTATACACGACACACACCAAACGCACAACTGATAGCCAAATTCACGAATAGGGGAGGGAGAGATTCGACCACCCATAAACACATAATCGACAACATTTTCACAACCCAACTGAATAGTAACAGTAACAAACCCCTAACAATTGGAAAGCCCCCTAATTTCAGCACCACAACTTTGAGATGCAACACACACAGCAATACCCAACAGCGGCCACTGCCCACACATATAAACACACACACACACGCTAGCAAAATACACACACCGTTCAGTTACACGGCAACAGCAAAATAGACTGAAGTACACGCACAAATTCGCGCACACGAACACCACAAATACACACACCCGTGTATATATAATAGATAAGGGAGGAGAAAGCATGAATGGTAGAGGGAGAGAGATGGGTTAGAGAGATTGCTTTCATGAGGGAGATAGAGAGATATGCGAGAGAGATTCAGAGAGAGAGAGACCGGGAGAGATATTAGAGAGAAATGGAAGAGAGATTGAGGAGATAAAGGAGAGAGATACAAGAATTCTCAGGAACAATCTTGAAGGACCGAGACTTGTTAAGAAAAAGTACAGGGTATTCTTATCGTTTCCTAATTCTGAAAACACATAAAAGAAAATTTTAATTAAATCACTTCTAAAATCGAAATTAAATGAAGAATTAATCAAAAAATTAAGTTTTAAAATTTTAAAATCAAGAGCATGAAATTACCAACACCCACATATTTTTAAAATATTTTTAGGATCAAAAATGAATTAAATATGAATTTTACAAGTTTTGATCCTTTAAATACAATAAAACTATTAAAATCATTTTAAAATACCAAAACACCCAAATTAATACACCCAATAATATTAAAAACTAAATAAATATACAAATATGATATTGCAAAAGATTTCAGGATTTTTAAATGCTCTGATGATTTTATAAAAATTTTCAAAGATCAAAATGCGTAATTTAAATAGATTTTTTTTTTTTAATCATAAAAATTCAAAGGAAAGTACACGGACTAGCACGTCACATATACATCATCATATAAACTTGTAAACATGATGTCACATATATTTAATCTAAATTTTTTTACCTCATATAATCCACATTTAATATTAAATAATAATAATTATAAGTACGAAATTTCTAAGGCGTTATATCCTTCCCCCCTTAATAGGATTCTGTCCCCAGAATCTATCTTAAGAAAACGTAATGACGGTAATACTCAACCATTTCTCTTTAAATTTCCAAGTCATTTCTTTCATTCTAGAATTCTTATATCATTTCACATATCAACAGACTCATTCTGTAGGCCTTCGAATTTCCAATATAGACTTAAAACTTTTGTTTGCCTATCTCGTTAATTCTAAATACTTATCACTCGCACGTAACGATCCCTTTCTACCGAAAATCGGACATGACCTATTCATATAATGAACTATACCTGTACACAACGCCTCAAGTACTAAAACAACATTTGCCTTGGATTATAGCAACCATATAAGCGAAGGAATCTGCCTTGACTTGACTTGAAGTAAACGGGTAAATAATTAAATCTGTAAGACGAACATGCGACTAAAACAATTGATACCACTTTCACGCTCCTACTCATATTCAGGTTGCCCCAGATAAAACTTTGAGAAAAAAGATATCAAGAAATTCCCCAATCATTCTTACTCCCCTTTCAACGTACAATGTTACTCGAGGAGGGAATAACTGAGAAACTTCCATCCATCCTTAATCCCATTGTTTTATTGAGTAACCTTTTTCAAAACTAATAGTCATTTACCGACAGCTGAATAAATAAATTAAAGTACACGTCTATCACTCATTTCCTTGAATTATTCCATTCTCCACGGTCAATTCCTTCACTTTTTGATTCAATCAACTCATCAAATTTTCATTCAACGTAACTGTAGCTTACACCACTCAAAATTTCATTGTCTCCATCCTTACTACTCTCAATCATTGATAACTTTTAGAAGACACAAGGGTTTATAACAAAAGGGATCAATAGAATAGACAGGTATTAACTTGTATTAGTACAAGATGAGTTTTTTTTTTTTAAATGAGATTTTTATAAAAAGATTTAACTGAGAGATCAATATGATCACCGAACTATTTTCAGGTTGCATTTGTCACTTAGGTCAACCGCCATAGTACAAAAGGTGGCCAGCCTTCAGTACTTTCATGACAAACACAAGCAGTGGCGTCCCACCAGACTTCTATCACATAGATAAGATGTCCCTGAATCCCCTACATACATAGGGTTGTTCATCCCAGTTTGAATAAAGAAGGTTAAGTATTCAGAGAGAAACAATAAGATTTCAAAAGTTTCAAAAGTTTAGGTATATACAATGTTGAATAAGGAATAACAAATATTCGAGAAAATAGAAAGAGTTCAAGGGTTTCAATAATTTATATGCATCATGTTGAATCAAGTGATCCCCTGGAAAATAGAGGTATATCTGAAAAGTAGGAATGTATTTAAATGAATCTGAAAAATTCATCATCAATTGAATTATAATTGATTATCAAAGGTGATGGGGTATTATAAAAAAATAAGAAGAAACAGAAAGACTTGGTAGCTCCAGAATCAATTTAAAACTTTAACCTCTATTAAATTCACAATAAGCGTACCTATGACAACATCAGCTTCCTGAACTGCATCCTGTATCGACATGCTGAAGGTTCTGGCTCTAGGTGGAGAGATTTGGGTTTGGGCTGGAGGCCCAGCTATCCTCAAAGTATTTGCCAATGGGGGTCCGGCTTTTCTCAAAACATTTACTGATTGAACTGGTTCCTTACAATCCTTTGCAAAATGACCAAGTTTTCCCGCAATTAAAACATTTTACCCCTGGTTTTAAAGCCGAACAATCTCCCGCATAATGTCCCTTCTTGTTGCACTTAAGGCACGTAACACTTAGTCCGCGACAAACTCCCGAGTGTTTCTTCCCACAAGTTGTACATTCAGGTAAGGGTGGTCTGATTGCAAGCTGCTGATTGGTATTCTGAAAACGTGTGCCTTGACCACCATTTCCATTCTTTAGCTTCTGAAACCTCTGTTCCTATCAAATTGACCCTCATTCCTTGGGTTCTGACTTTCTTCGGTACTTTCTATCTTTTTTTTTTCGCTCTCTCCTTCTGATACAATTCACTTTCACCTTCAACAATCATAGCTTTCTCCACCACCATTGCATAATTCTCTAATTGAAATACTGCCACCTTACTACGTATCCATGTCTTTAGACCTTGTTGAAATCTCTTGGTCTTCTTTGCTTTAGTATTGACATATTCAGGAACAAACCTTGCTAACTCGGTGAATTTTGCCTCATATTCCGCCACACTCATATTCTCCTGCTTTAACTCTAGAAACTGAATCTCCAACTGATTTTGCATATACCTTGGAAAATACTTCTCGAGAAATAGCTCTGTAAATCTCTGCCATGTGATCACTCCTTCATCTTCCAGCAACTTCATTGACTCCCACCAATAGTTTGCTTCAGCTTTCAAGTAATAGCTAGCATATTCCGTCTTCTGATCTTTTCCTACCCTTACCAACGCAAAAGCTTTCTCCATCTCATTTAGCCATCCTTTAGCTTCTATTGGGTTAACAGTACCTTTAAACTCTGGAGGGTGCACAGCTTGAAAAGCTTTAAATGTCACAATTGGTTGAGCGGGTCGTTGTTGAGCTAGTGCGGCTGTTTGTTGTTGAAGGAGTTGAAGGATTTAAGTCATAGTCGGGTCAATTGGATTTTGATTGCCAGTGTTCTGGTTTTCGGGATTTGCAGTATGTGTTTTCTTCTTTGGAGGCATGATTTTGATAAGAAAACAAGTAATAGAAATAGGGTTTACAAATCCTGAAATTTGGAGTTGTCTGTGATCACAAAAGTTATAATGGTGTAAAGGAACAGGGAAACATAGGTATTATCTTAAACAAGTAATTTTTAACAGGAGATACGCAGAAAACTAAAAAATATAATGAAAAATGAGTAATTAGTAAGAAAACAAAGGTCATGGTACCAACAGAGTGAATAAAATACACAACAGTTTTATAGTTTAAGGTATACTGTTAACAATCCAACTACAAAAAGTAAATGCTGAAATTAATCCCTACCACCAACAACATATATGAACGTCTCCGCGTGGACTGGTACAAATACTGGTAAAGCGCAATAAACCGGATAGTGTCGCTCCCTAACTCCTTGGGTCTTACTCTAGGTCGAACTCAAGAAATTACGCATCGGGAAATGGGTGAGTCTACGGAAACATCCACCACCTATGATAACGATATAGCGCAAAAGAAAGTACTAAAGCGATAAAAGAATATCGTTAACCTATCACCTACTATCCTAATGATAACCTACACCTATCGCTCCTATCCTATGTCTATAAAAGTTCTAATCCTATCCTATACCTAGTCCTGGCTTGTTTCAGTGACCAAAACCTGACAGCTCTGATACCAACCTGTAACGCCCCGACTTCCCAATACTATAAATATACTTTTATAATAAATTATTGGATTAAGTTAGATAAAAATGGATTTTTAATACAGGGGAATTTTTGGAAAATTTCGGCATGTAGTATTTGTAATACGGACTATCCACCTGTAATTTGAATCCAAACCAATTCATTCCAACACCAACAACAATTTCAACTACTAAAGAAATAATACAAACACATGTTCAACCTGTCCTAACTGATCAGGTGAACCATACCAAAATGCCCTCCCGATCAGAGCAAAGATCGGGGCATCACAATACCCACTAAAAACATAAACCCTGATAACAAAATAATAAGAAAAAAAAAATACAACCCCACTACTAACCCGGATCTCTAACAGGTAGTGGTATGAAACAAGCAACTACTAACTAAATTATTACATTACAATGCTAAATCCTTAATTAAAAGATACATACACTCCACAAATATAAATACAACCAACTAGAACTATTACACATTTTTACTAATACCCAAAAGTCCAACCTTCTAGCAGAGTGCAACTAGGCTGTCTAAGGACCACAACGAGTTCTTCTCGGATATAGCTCCTATTTCATATCTTTTTCTTCTTTAACTGAAAAAGGGTTAGAAACAATAGCAAGGAGTGAGCCAAGTGCTCAGCAAGTAATAATATAGATGCAAAGGAATCAACAACAGAAATGTGGATACAACAATATAAGAAATCATTCTTTGAGCTCTTTTAAAATTTGACAATTTATAATCCATTTCCAAAGGTAGGGAGAAAGAGAGAAAACAATCAATTCTCTTTTTATATCATATTTCCATTTTTAAAACATTTCAATTGGATTAAGCTTTTTTTTTTTTACACTGGACAATACGGGTGATCAGCCACGTAATGTCCCCATTCCTTTGAAATTGGGTTCCCAATTAGGTAACACATTGGCCTCTATTGCTGGACTAGGACCACCCTAGCCTCTTACGCCAACTTAAAAGTGCTGGACTAGGACCACCCTAGCCTCTTACGTTAATTTAAAATAATTAATTAAATGTCCTTAAAATAAAGCAAGTTTCGATGAATAGAATTCTTATGCAATAATTCAGAGCAGGGGATTATTCTGTTTAATTTCAAGAATAAGTGACTGAAAGTCAAGTAAGCAATCCAATTTAATTGTATAATGTTCGCAAGGTAGGGTTCAAGTGTGATTCACAAGTATTTAAAAATAAAGGTTTATCAAGCTCTTGTCATTTTAGAGGCATAATACAAGGTGATATCGAGTATGGTATGGCTAAGGGGAAAATAGGAATATAAGCAATGAGGGTCATTGATTAATTAAGGACATAACAAAGGTTAGGGATTTAGAGTTTAATTCAAAGATTACAAGGTATAGTTAGGCTAGTGTGGTTTAATAAAATGGATATGAAATAAGGTTTAAGCTAGTACAAAAGGTATATTACACTACAAGGTTTAAGGATTTAGAGAAAGATCAAGGGTTATAAGGTATAGTAATGCTAGTGTGAATTAAGGGAATAGAAATGAAATAATGTTTAAGCTTATGCAAAAGGTATGTTATACCACCAGATAGGCAGTTCAACGAGAATTAGAATAAGCATGGAAGTATAACAATTTAAACAACAATCTATAAAGGTAAATGAGAAGTTACAAAGGTTTAAGCAATAGTTTATAAGGATTAACAATATAGGACAAGGGGTTCTACAATTAACTTGACAGAAACAAACAGTAAGTTATAAGAATTTAAGCAACAATCAGTGGATAATTGAAAGAATCTTAACATCAATAAAAGGTTCGAGTTACTTGCCTTAATCAAATATTTCCACGCTAGTCACTTAGTTCAAAAACCCTCAGCCTTTGCCTTTCTTTTATTCCTGAGATCTACATCCTTCGAATCTACACATATAAAAACACTATTTTAGAATTCTATATTCCTTATATGTCTAATCCTAATCTACCCAAACGATCCTAATACGATTTACAATTAACACATATAGTTCATACAGATCATATTCTCAAAATAATAATGTATAGCCACAGAATCATATAAGCACTTAGCACGTAATATCAATTTACTCTTATACCTGTTAAGTATATAATATCTATTTATGTTTACTTCTTATCAATTTACTATACAAATTACAAGATAATTCTTACAAAAATTGGACAACACCCTCTGTATAATATAGCCTAACCTGACGGAGTACAACCAACTCAACATCAACAAACAATCATCTTCAACAATATGTCAATCCGAATCACATTTATAATTTACAACCCACAAATAACCACTTTGACAAGTCAGCTCACATTTAGAACTTATATTCAACTATTTGCAAGTAATTTCAGATTACAACAACAATTGTCAAAAAGTCATATATAAATCTTACTACATGAACGTTTACTTACCTACATATGTAAACTTTGTTCTTATTGAATACCAAACAATCAACCTATTTAAGAAATCTGAATAGTCCACTTAACCTAACAAATCATACATTTAAATCGTATGTCTAACACTTAACACGTTATATTCTTTAAAATGGAAGAACTTAAGATTATATTTTACTTACATACCAAATTCAAACTAACACAACTTTTTAAGAAATCAACTCTTGTACCAAATCAAATTACCATATCGTGTTAATAAATTATTAACTAGCAATATATAGCTACCAATTAACCTTTTATTTTAAACAATTACTCTCATGTTACTCCTATACACACAGACGTAAGGACACACATATACAGATAACAATCATACAACCATAACTGCCAGGAATCTGATAACCGTTCAATATTCACAGAACTTTACTCTTAAACTCTCTATACCTACTGCAATACACATATTCATGCTCAATCCACACTTTCCGAAGCATAGCCATAAGAACGACTACAACTAACCAAAACATCAAAATCTCCAAAATTTGGCCAAAACATAACTCCACGAAAATTAACACCACATCCTGTCTAATACTCGATTTTTTTTTTAACAAGTAACTCAAGTTTGATAATAGATTCCCTAAACACAAATCACATATATCGGTTTAAACAAGTAAAAACCACGATCGAACCAAAAATTCGCACAAAATTCAATTAGCATCTAATTTAACAGCATACAATCACGAAGAATCAATTTATTCAGCATTTTTCCAACTCAGACCACCCACTCATCCTATACACGACACACACCAAACGCACAACTGATAGCCAAATTCACGAATAGGGGAGGGAGAGATTCGACCACCCATAAACACATAATCGACAACATTTTCACAACCCAACTGAATAGTAACAGTAACAAACCCCTAACAATTGGAAAGCCCCCTAATTTCAGCACCACAACTTTGAGATGCAACACACACAGCAATACCCAACAGCGGCCACTGCCCACACATATAAACACACACACACGCTAGCAAAATACACACACCGTTCAGTTACACGGCAACAGCAAAATAGACTGAAGTACACGCACAAATTCGCGCACACGAACACCACAAATACACACACCCATGTATATATAATAGATAAGGGAGGAGAAAGCATGAATGGTAGAGGGAGAGAGATGGGTTAGAGAGATTGCTTTCATGAGGGAGATAGAGAGATATGCGAGAGAGATTCAGAGAGAGAGACCGGGAGAGATATTAGAGAGAAATGGAAGAGAGATTGAGGAGATAAAGGAGAGAGATACAAGAATTCTCAGGAACAATCTTGAAGGACCGAGACTTGTTAAGAAAAAGTACAGGGTATTCTTATCGTTTCCTAATTCTGAAAACACATAAAAGAAAATTTTAATTAAATCACTTCTAAAATCGAAATTAAATGAAGAATTAATCAAAAAATTAAGTTTTAAAATTTTAAAATCAAGAGCATGAAATTACCAACACCCACATATTTTTAAAATATTTTTAGGATCAAAAATGAATTAAATATGAATTTTACAAGTTTTGATCCTTTAAATACAATAAAACTATTAAAATCATTTTAAAATACCAAAACACCCAAATTAATACACCCAATAATATTAAAAACTAAATAAATATACAAATATGATATTGCAAAAGATTTCAGGATTTTTAAATGCTCTGATGATTTTATAAAAATTTTCAAAGATCAAAATGCGTAATTTAAATAGATTTTTTTTTTTTTTTAATCATAAAAATTCAAAGGAAAGTACACGGACTAGCACGTCACATATACATCATCATATAAACTTGTAAACATGATGTCACATATATTTAATCTAAATTTTTTTACCTCATATAATCCACATTTAATATTAAATAATAATAATTATAAGTACGAAATTTCTAAGGCGTTATAGTGGTGTTGCAGCAAGCTTATGTATCTGCTGAGCTTGGGCGTGTGTGTTGAAATTGTGGCATCGAAATGGGAGTTCTATTGTGTGGTTCTTGGTCAGATGGGTAATACATGAAACTGGGTGAGATTAGATAAGAAAGAAAGAGTGAAGAAGAAAGAAAGAGATGTGTGGGTGTTGTTGAAGGGCCGATAGTGGGTAAGAGAAAGAGAGAAAAGGCTGAGGGATTGAGGGATAAAAAGGGAAGAAGGGAGTTTATGTGAGTATGTGTAAGTATGTTCAGCTGTATGTATGGATCGTAGGTGTGTGTTTGGGCTCTGAGCGGTGATGAAAATTGTGAGCCTAAGAATTTATAATCTCTCATTCCTGTGATCTGATTCAATTCTTGCTGCACAAATTGTGTGTATACATACGTAACTTAATTACAGGTATTTTGTTGATTTAAAGTGTTATAAGTGGTTGTATGTTAAAGTTTATTGATGGTTTGAATTTGGTGATACTTAGTAGGCGAATAAGGAAATGGTATGAGTTGTGGGATAAGATTTTTGAATTACATGTAAAGTTTATTTAACAAGTAAATTATGATTTATTTTGGTTGTGAATTTTAAATGACCTACATGAGTATTTTATCTAAGTGATGGATTGCAATGGGGTGAGTTGTTATGAGTTGCTTATGAGGAATGAATGGAATGAAGGTGATGTAGGATGATAATCGGTGCATCCTGAGGTGTTGGTTCAAAGGAAGAGGGGGAAAGGCAGAGGGATTTAGGGAGAAGTAGAAAGAGTGAAAAAGAGTAATGGGTTTATATTGGTGTGTGAATGTAGGGCTGATTCTATCTGCGTGTATATGGTGTTAAAGAAAGGGCTGAGGGGTGGAGACCGAAAAGGAAGGATTAGAAGTAGAGGTAGTTATGTTGTATATTAGGTGAATTTTGAGTTTATTGTACTGTTTACAACTGTTAAGTAATACTTGCTGGTTAAATCGATTTCAAGTGTGGATATATATATATATATATATATATATATATATATATATATATATATATATATATATGATATGGGCTGAAAATAAACCCTAGAAATACATTAAATGATGTATTAATTAAACCTATGTTGGTCCAAGGTTAAAGCCCATTAATGAGGCCTGAAACCCTTGAATTGATATTAATTTCGTAGCTGTAAAATCAGCCAAAAATAAGACTTCGAATTTGAGTCAATAAGGAAACTAAATCATATCAGGAGTAGCCTCCAAGGCATATCTCTCCAAATATTTATCTTCTTATCTGATAGAAGACTCTAGAATTGGGCCAAGGCAATAACTTGCCCACCAAGACATCTAATTCTACCCGAATTCTAGGGTTCTCAACACCTATATAAGGACCTGATCCTTCACAAACAGAACTACGTTTTTTGGCTTGATTCTTGATATTTGCAAGATACGTAGGCATCTTGTGAGGACCGAGTTAAGTCACGAAACACTAGATCAGCCATTAAAGCTCGAAGCTTCCACAAACCCTAGTATTAAACACGCAATAAATACACCCTATTTTTCGTTCTACAACATTTGGCACCGTCTGTGGGACTCTGAATATTAACCATGGTTACCACTCGAAGAACACCAACTCTTTCCGAAACTACTACCAATACTACCGCACCCCCGGTCGGAGAACAAGTGCCCCCAGGAGCGGGATCTCAGCCACTGGTTACTCAGCCACCAGCGATTGAAACAACGCAAACTCATGGATCGTTACCCTTAGTAACGAATTCCTCCATTCAAGGGACGAATCCCCTACAGATGGTACACACCCCTCTTGGAGGGCAATCCGCACCCCCCATCGCTCATATCTCTACTACCGTGATTCCATCTAGCACGAACCCTATGTATGGGTTGCCAAATTACCCCCCGTATCAAACTGGGCCAAGTGGTCATGCTCTCCAGATACGCGATCCGTATGTCCCACCTTACATAACGGGTTTGGGACCTAATCAAGCCCAACAATACCAAGATTATTCTGGTCCATATTCTGATGATTCATCCTCGGAAGACGAGGATATAGCGCCCAGTAGGCGTTGTCCAAGTAAAGAGCCAGTTGGGCAGCATCGTCGAAGGAACCATGATAGGCCCCCCCTAACAGCTGCTGAAAAGATTAAAGCTCATGAGGCCAAAATTCAGAAACTAAGGGAAGACATAGAAAGAGAGCAACAAAGACAAAATCAGAATAGACCCCCACCAACAACAGGAGGAGAAATTCCTTTTGTTGATTTGGAAGGAACCCCAAGGAGACAGAGGAGGACCGAAGTCCCAAGAGATAGAAACACTAGGGTGGAAATCCCCAAAAGCGATCCTAAAGACCTGATGCAGCTTGGAGATCCTGATGATCCAACTCCTCCCTTTACGGAAGAAGTGATGAATGCTCACATACCTCGAAAGTTTAAAATGCCCACCATAAAGACTTATGATGGAACAGGGGATCCTGCCAATCATGTAAGGACGTTTTCTAATGCCTTGTTGTTACAACCCGCCAGCGACGCTTTGAAGTGTAGGGCGTTTCCCCAAACCCTAGCGGGCATGGCACAACGATGGTACAGTCGCCTACCACCAAACTCTATTGCCTCTTTCAAGGAGTTAAGCAATGCTTTTGTCAGTCAGTTCATTGGTGGAAGAATTCATGAGAAAGATTCTGCATCCCTCATGATAGTGATACAAGGAAAGAATGAAAGTCTTAGGGATTACCTCAAACGGTTCACCAAGGAGACACTCAACATTACTAACCTGGAAAACAAAGTGGCCATGGTGGCTTTGCAAAATGGAACTTCGAACGTTTATTTTAAGATGTCATTGGCCAAGCATCCCCCTGAGAACATGGTTGAGCTTCAACAAAGGGCGAGTAAGTACATCAAAGCTGAGGATAGTTTAAAGAAAGAGTCAGGAGCGGGGAACACTGGGAACGGTGACAATCCTAAGAAGCGAAAGACGGAGCAGGAGTATGATGCTAAGGATAAGTACCCGCGCACGGGCCGAGATTCTGATTCAGCCCCTAAAAAAGGCAGTCCCGGACAAAGATTCACTGATTATGCGAGGTTGAATGCTCCAAGAAGTCAAATCCTGTTAGATATAGAGAAAGATAGAGACGTGAGATGGCCGAAGCCACTGAGGACAGATCCTGAGAAGAGAAACAAGAATTAGTATTGTCGATTTCACAAGGATGTAGGACATGACACTGACAATTGTAGACAATTGAAAGACGAAATTGAGTTCCTCATTCGAAGAGGGAGATTGAGTAAATTCTGCAAGGACGGAGATCAAGGAAACCCAAGAAGGGATTATGATAGGAGAGACGATGACCGCAATCGCAACCCACAGCCCCGAGGGCCAGTAATAAACATGATTTTTGGTGGACCAACAGCAGCCGGGACGAGTAGGAATTCCAGAAAGGCGTATGCACGAGAAGTAATGCACATTATTGGGGAAGCACCGAAGCGTGCAAAGATAGAAGTCTCAATTGGATTCGATGATACGGATCTTGAAGGGGTGAAATTCCCCCATGATGACCCATTGGTAATTTCTCCAGTGATCGGCAACTCCCAGGTGAAGAGAGTCTTGATAGACAATGGAGCTTCCGTGGACATTCTGTTCCACGATGCCTTTTTGAAGATGGGGTATACTGAGGCTCAATTGATGCCATCAAATATGCCCATATATGGGTTTAACGGAGTTGAATCCAAAGTTGAAGGGACGATTCAGTTACCCATGACCATAGGGCAGGAGCCACGGGAGGCTACTCAGATGTTAAATTTCTTAGTTATTAAAGCTACGTCTACCTATAATGCTATCCTAGGACGAACGGGACTTCATGCTTTTAAGGCGGTTGCCTCCACCTATCATCTAAAGATTAAGTTCCCAACCAGAAACGGTGTAGGAGAAGAGAAAGGAGACCAAAAAATGGCAAGGAGTTGTTATGTGGCCGCACTGAGGCCGGATGGAACTGGGAGGCAAGTCCTCCCAATCGAGGATATGGACGTTCGAGAGAACGAAGAACGAAGAGGAAAACCAGCAGAGGACTTGATTCCTATACCTTTGGAGTTAGGAGATTCTGAAAAAGTCACATATATAGGAGCATCTCTGAAGGACCCCTTAAAGAGCGAGTTGGTTGCCTTTTTGCAAGACAACAGTGATGTCTTTGCATGGACAGCAGCTGATATGCCAGGGATAGATCCCCAATTGATAATACACAACTTGAATGTGAATCCAGACCGGAAGGCGGTAAAGCAAAAGAAGAGAAATTTTGCACGTGAGAGACAAGAAGCCATAAGACAAGAAGTTGACAAACTCCTAGTGATGAGTCTCTTAAAAGAACAAGGTCTGGGAGTATTTACGTGACCATGGTGGTTGATCTTGTGCCATCGTATGAGCCTGTGGAGATCATGATTGATGCTTTGGGATTTGAAGTTAATTCTGGTGGGAAGTCATATTCTATTTCCTGTGTCGTGTGGGACGATACAAAATAGAATTCACTTATTTATTATATAATTATATATTTGGCTTGCAAGTTTTTACCTTTCACTTGAAAGGGTTTTTCTTGCTTTAAGCACTTAGGATTTTATTTATCAAGTTGGATCAGGATTTTGATGGGTTTCCTAGTTGGGTTCAGGTATTAGCTAAATTCCTAGCTGATATTGAATTTCTTTTAGATTCCTATCTGAATAAGGTTATTTATGTAGCCTATAAATACTCTTGTCTCGTAATCTTTTGGGGACAGATATTGATAATAAAATTTTGGCTATTCGGTAGCTTTGAGAATCGAATTCAGGAGTGAATTCAGAGTTTGAGTTTTGTTTCTCCATTCGGAGATTCAGAGTCAGAGTTTTGTTTCTCCATCTTTGGAGATTCAGAGTTTACTTTATATTTGTCTTTACAACATATTATTACGAGAACATCACGTTCTGTATCACCTAGAGGCAGGGTTCATTGAGGAAATCCAGTTCCCGGAATGGTTGGCCAATCCCGTAATGGTCAAAAAAGCCAATGGAAAGTGGAGGATGTGTATAGACTTCACTGATTTGAATGATGCATGCCCAAAGGACTGTTTTCCCTTGCCAAGGATCGATATGTTGATAGATGCCACGGCTGGGCACGAGATGTTGAGCTTCATGGATGGCTTTAGTGGCTACAACCAAATCAAGATGCACAAGGATGATATTCCAAAGGTCTCATTTGTCACTGATTTCGGTGTATTTTGTTACCTAGTGATGGCTTTCGGGTTGAAAAATGCAGGAGCCACCTATCAGAGGTTGGTAAATAAGATTTTTGCTCATCTCATTGGGAAGACTATGGAAGTTTATGTGGATGATATGCTGGTGAAAAGCCTACGCAAGACAGATCACATTGGGCACCTACGTGAGGCATTTGAAGTGCTGAGGTACCATAAGATGATGTTAAACCCGGCAAAGTGTGCTTTTGGTGTTGGTTCAGGGAAGTTCTTGGGTCTTATGGTCTCGAAGCGAGGAATCGAAGCTAACCCCGATAAGATCAAAGCTATTCTGGATATGGAACCACCTCGTTCCATAAGGGATGTACAGAAGTTGACAGGAAGGATTGCTGCCTTGGGAAGATTTGTCTCAAAATCTGGGGACAAGTGTCTGCCATTCTTCAAAACTCTGAAGATGGTAAAGAACTTTGAATGGACCGAAGAAAGCCAGGAGGCTTTTGAGCAGTTGAAGAAATACATGGGCGAGGCCCCGTTGTTGGCAAAGCCAAATGAAGGAGAGATCCTTTACTTATATTTGGCAGTATCAAATCAAGCAGTGAGTTGCGTGCTTATGAAGGAGGAAGCTAAGATTCAGAGGCCCGTATACTATGTGAGCAAGGTTTTGCATGGAGCAGAGTTGAATTACTCCACCATTGAGAAGTTTGCCTTGGCGTTGGTAACTTCCTCAAGGAAGCTACGACCATACTTTCAGGCACATAAGATTGAGGTTCTTACTGAACAACCTCTAAGGAACATTTTGCATAGCCCAAAGGCCAGTGGTAGGCTCATTAAGTGGGCAATTGAGCTAGGAGAATTTGACATCAGATACAAGCCAAGGACGGTCATTAAAGCACAGACGCTAGCTGACTTCGTAGTTGAATGCACCATTGACAACCAAGAAGTCGGGGGGCAGGATATACCTCAGGAAGGCAATGAGCTGATAAAAGAGGATGAAGAGTCCGTGAAGGAATATTGGGTGCTCTATTTTGATGGGCCATCAAAAACAAAAATAAGTGGTGCAGGTCTTGTCCTACAAAGTCCCGAAGGATTCACAATTGAATACGCTCTGAAGTTGGATTTTCCGACTACTAATAATGAAGCAGAATATGAGGCTCTGATAGCCGGACTTGGCCTAGCTGGGGCCTTAAGAGTTAAGAATTTGAAGGTGTGTGGAGACTCAAGACTGGTGGTGGCACAAGTCAATGGAGAGTTTGAAGCAAAGGATGAAACCATGGCTAAATACTTAAGACTTGTGAAGGCAGTAATGACCCAATTTGACGAATGTCACATTGAGCACATTCCTAGGGAAGAAAATACCAAAGCAGATGCCCTATCTAAGTTTGCCTCCTCCGAGATAGAGAATCATTCGGGAAGTGTTTACTTCCAAGTTCTGAGAACCCCCACCATAGATTCGAAGTTGGTGGCACCCATTGGCACCAGGGAGTGTTGGTTAGATCCAATCAAGATGCACCTCGAGACTGGTTGGCTCCCGAATAATGCCTTGGAAGCACGTAGATTGTCTGTAAGGGCCTTGAGGTATGCATTGATTGAAGGAATTCTTTATAAGAAATCCTATGTAATCCCATATTTGAAATGCCTTAGACCCGAAGAAGCTAGGTCGGCACTTGAAGAGGTACATGAAGGAATCTGTGGGCAGCACTTGGGGGGCAGGGCCCTGGCTCACAAGATTGTCAGACTTGGGTTTTATTGGCCTGAGATGATGGCTGATGCCAAAGAATATGTGAAGAAATGTGATCGATGCCAAAAGCATGCACCAGTGGTTAGGCAACCACCTGAGATGTTGACATCCGTGAATTCACCCATCCCCTTTGCTATGTGGGGAATGGATATACTCGGACCGTTCCCTATGGCCACCGCACAAAGGAAGTTTCTGATTGTAGCTATCGACTACTTCACTAAGTGGATTGAGGCTAAGCCTTTGGCCAAGATCACAACCAAGCAGGTCGCACAGTTCCTATGGGAAAACGTCATGTGTCGGTATGGAATCCCACGAGTCTTGGTAACGGATAATGGGCTACAATTCAATAACAAGGAGTTCAGAGACTATTGTGAGGAGAACGGTATCGATCTCCGTTTCACCTCGGTAGCACATCCTCAAGCCAATGGGCAGGCTGAAGTTGCTAACCGGATAATCTTAGATGGACTCAAGAAAAGAGTGGAGCGTTCAAGAAACACTTGGGTTGATGAGTTGTTACCCATCCTTTGGGCATACCGAACCACGTGAAAAGTAACTACTGGGGAAACCCCATTCATGCTAGCCTATGGGACTGAAGCTGTGGTACCTGTAGAGATCATGCATGCATCTCCGCGGGTCGAAGCCTTTGAACCTGATACCAATGAGGAAGGGATGAGATTAACCTTGGACTTGATAGACGAAGTAAGAGATGAAGCGCATGCAAGGAATGTTGAACATCAGAAAAAGGCTTCCTTCTACTATAACCTACGAGTGAAGGAGAGGTTCTTCCGACAAGGAGACCTAGTGCTCAGGAAGATAGAAGCATCCGGGGTCGGACAGAAAGGAAAGCTAGCCCCGAATTGGGAAGGGCCGTATCGTGTCAAATTTGTTCGAGGCAGAGGAACCTATCAGCTGGAAACCTTGGAGGGAGTGGAATTGCCCCGGACATGGCACGCTTCAAACCTCAAGGTTTATTATGTTTAATGGCCCCAACTAGGGCATAATTTATAGGAAGTAGAAATAAGGTCGACGAAACCAGGCGGAGTAGTGAAGCTCCGAATAGGAAGCAGAGTATCTATGTAAGGGTTGATCCCGGTTTATTGACATCTTTGTCCACTTATTAATAAAATTTGTTCTTGCTTTCAGTATGAGTAGTTCTTTTTGTTTTGTTATTTTAAGCACGAAAAGCAAATGTTGTATCAAAACACATGATGGTGTGAGCCATGTGGCTAAATACTAAGAAAACTCTAAAAGCACAACAAGCAATTAATAAGTGAATGACAAATTTGACAGTGGGAAAAACTACATAAGTAAGCCCCGGAAGGCTAAGTTCAATAAACATATAACATAAAGTACATGGCTGATAAGTTAAAAACCCGAAGGTTAAGTACGGTACAAACATAAGTAGACATAAGCCACAAGCGGCAAATAGCTAAGATAAAACTAAGATTGGCCTACTCCTCGGCCTCCTGATCATCTGCGTGAATCCTGTGATCCTGAGCCTCTTCATTCTCCTCGACAATGTCCATAGGGTTCTCATTC
The DNA here is from genome assembly GCA_036435485.1 of Saposhnikovia divaricata. Lineage (NCBI taxonomy): Eukaryota > Viridiplantae > Streptophyta > Magnoliopsida > Apiales > Apiaceae > Saposhnikovia > Saposhnikovia divaricata. Next base: position 122,212,340 of record CM071597.1, on the reverse strand, counting down.
TGGACTCCAGAAGAGGAAGCATCCGTAACTGGTAAAGGACATTTGAAGTCCACGGCCGGGTCAAACAATCCCGGATGCTGAGCAATAACAGAGCTAAGGGCCTGATTCCACCCCTTGGCAAAAACCCCGGGATGGACTTGATCATCGTGATCATCAATAAAGGCTAGGAAGTCTTCGGATTCCATGTAGTCGTCAATAGCCCTAGCTCGATCCATCACGAGCTTCTGATTCTCCGCCCTAAGCTCAGAAAGACTCTTCTCCGCAGTAAGAATGCGCTCCTCCAACACTCCCTTCTCTTTGATAAGGCGTTTGTTTTCCTTCTTGACCGTTTGCTCAGAGTCCCGAAGTTCTTTAGACTGATAGATGAGTGACTGAAAGTAAGCATTGGCCTAAAAAGAGAAAAGAAGAATAAGTCAGAATGATGACAAGATGATGGCAAAAATAGAATTAAAGCGGGGATAAAGAAAAACCAACCATGAATATGGCGTGGGCACCTTGTGCCTCGGTCTCGTCAATCATATTTTTCCGAAGAACTATGTTCACCTAATCAACAATTGGAATTCCGTGCTTTGACCACTCTGCTGCCAAATTGTTATCACCCCCAATAGAATTATGATCGCAAATGCCCCATCCGGGCTTGAATGCAGCCGTGGGCGAACTCTCGGGCACTCGCCTTCTCTTGTCGGCATTGAGGCTATGAGTCAAGAAACTGGGTACCAGGGGCTCAGAAGGATTAGCTTCCTTGTGCAACCTTAGGGTTGACCTCCGAGTGACCTCATCCGGACCCCCAACTCCAAGCTCCGCATCGATCATCGCTGCAGCTGAAAAAGTACAGAACAACACAAAAAGCGAACTAAGAACGGGTACATTTCTAATAAAGACCAAAGCATTAAGTAAAAATTACCCTCTTCACTGACTGAACTAAGTCCGATTTCCCGGAGGATAGATTCTTTGATTATAGCTCTGTAATGAGTATGCCCGTTATCTTTACAAAGTTCATCCCGTTGCGAAATTTCACTCGGGAGAAGCATCTTATCGAATTTCCCCGGATCTTTTACTTTGCAAAACTGAGACTTGAAGTATTTGCCCCAGTCTCCACCTCTCCAACGAACAATTACAAATTTTCTCCGCCAGTTAGGATTTTTTTCCGGAGTGGAAAGGAAATCAAAGATTTGAGGAACACCAGGACGGTGCTGGATATGAACCCAACCTGGTTGGGTATTCGCACTATTTCGAACCAGAAATATACTCCTAAACAAAAGGACACTAAGGGGGTACCCTTTTTGAAGACATAATGCCATGAAACAAAGAATTGCCTTCCAAGAGTTGGGGGGTAGTTGACAAGGATTAATTCTAATTTCGGCTAGCAAACGAATTATAAAGTCATGTATGGGAAACCTAAGACCCGATTTAATGGCATCTTCATAGACAAACAAATCTTCTGGACTCCAATTACACGTTCTATCACCCGGTTCAGGAAGAACAATCTCGAAAGGAGATCTAATACCGTATTTATCAGCTAATTTACCAGCATCTAATGCGGTTATGCAAGAAGGATAAAGATAAGAATCTAATTGTGAATTATTTGGGAAAGCATCTCCTAACTCCTCTAGCAATTCAGGAATTGAGTAAACCCTACGCTCTAAAACAAGAGTAGGAGAAGGTTTACCTCTTCCGAGAGATCTAGCAACAATCTTTGAAGCCACATCTTTAGAACCACCAGCCATCTTGAACTTTTTGGATTGAATGACAAAAAAATGGATGAACTAGGTGAAGAACAACTCAAACTCTTCAAGCAAAACCTCCTTTGATCTTCAAATCTTCGAAAGTTTCAAGTGTTTAAGAAATAAACACTTGAAAAACTCAAGAACACTTCAAGTTTCTAAAACTATCTAAAAATTTGAAAGAGAATTTGAGAATTTGAGAGTGAGAAGTGTGAATGAAAAGTTCACATCTACTACTCTTATATAGGAAGCCTAGCAGGTCACTTTAACCTTCTATAGAAGGTTGCAGGTCAAAATTGGGGGGAGTTTCAAATTTTAAATTTTTTGAAAATTGGCTCCTTAATTATGGCGGAAAAAGGGAGAGGGAAATTTCAAAATTTTGAATTTCGAAAGTAGGCTCCAAACATTTTCGACTCGAATTTCTGTACGAAAAATAAAGTTTCGAACGGCTCAAAATCCGAATGAAATTGCCGAGCCGGAACAAAAAAAAGGCTGGGCCCCATAACAATTTTCAATTGGAAATTGTTATAAAAATTAAAAAAAAAAGGAAAATCAACTGGAAAAACCGAACAGGAGATAAAAATTGAAAAGCCACCGAATGAAATTGCCGACTGGGAGCATAAAATGGGATGGTCCCACATTAAATTTTCAATCGGAAAATTAAAATAAAAAAAAAGAAAAGGAAAAGCCGAATGAAAACGGCGAGTGGGAGCAAAATCTGTTAAAAGCCGAGTGGAATGCATGGCCGAGTGGAACTTTCATTCGGAAAGTTAAAAAGAAGAAAAAGACAAAAAAGAAGAAAAAGACAAAAGAAGAAAAGGTCGAAACAAGAAGAAATGGAAATTGCCGAATGGATTTGCCGAGTGAATCATAAAAAATGTGTAGGCCCCAGGGACATTCCATTCGGAAACGAATTGTAAATAGTCAAATTGCTATTTGACCCTTGAAGTTTTACATTGGTTACAAATTAATTCCTAAATTATTAGGAAAAATTAAAAAAATACCTGTGGGTACCCCAAAATTCCTAAATTATTAGGAAAAATTAAGAAAAGTACCTGTGGGTACCCGAAAAATTCCTAAATTATTAGGAAAAATCAAGAAAAATACCTGTGGGTACCCGAAAAATTCCTAAATTATTAGGAAAAATTAAGAAAAATACATGTGGGTACCCGAAAAATTCTTAAATTATTAGGAAAAGTATAGAAAAATACGAGGAAAATTATAGAAATATTTTCGAGCGATAATTTATGCTAAAAATGCATGAAAGCTCTATAAATATGCCGAAATTGCTAAAAAGCAAGCACAAATTAGAACCTCGAATAAGGCAAATCGTCGTAAATGTGTAGGTCGCTCCATACTTTACAACCAAGACGATACGTGTGAAACACTAGTGTACAAATAAAATCCCATTAATAGGGTAGGAAAAGTCCCGGGTAAGGGATAAAAATGATCCCGAATCTTAATATAGACAATTATAACTTCAACGAAAACCTGATCAGTTTTCCTATAAGTTGGGAGGCAAATGATATGGGCTGAAAATAAACCCTAGAAATACATTAAATGATGTATTAATTAAACCTATGTTGGTCCAAGGTTAAAGCCCATTAATGAGGCCTGAAACCCTTGAATTGATATTAATTTCGTAGCTGTAAAATCAGCCAAAAATAAGACTTCAAATTTGAGTCAATAAGGAAACTAAATCATATCAGGAGTAGCCTCCAAGGCATATCTCTCCAAATATTTATCTTCTTATCTGATAGAAGACTCTAGAATTGGGCCAAGGCAATAACTTGCCCGCCAAGACATCTAATTCTACCCGAATTCTAGGGTTCTCAACACCTATATAAGGACCTGATCCTTCACAAACAGAACTACATTTTTTGGCTTGATTCTTGATATTTGCAAGATACGTAGGCATCTTGTGAGGACCGAGTTAAGTCACGAAACACTAGATCAGCCATTAAAGCTCGAAGCTTCCACAAACCCTAGTATTAAACACGCAATAAATACACCCTATTTTTCGTTCTACAACAATATATATATATATATATATATATATATATATATATATATATATATATATATATATATATATATATATATATATATATAGGGTGTGGCTCAAAAGAGAACTCTTTTTTTGAAGGAAACTAAGGTACTAATCCCAACCATTGGATGTATTATAATCAATGGCCCCGCCAGGGGCACCCACACACTAATCAAATACACCCTCACACACACAATCCCACCTAATCCCCTCCGTTTTTAATTTGATTTTTCCCGTCAATCGATGATATTTTTTAAAAATCTAATTTCACCACATTTTTCTCCATCTCCCAACGATCAGTTTGCATACCATATGTTCTATATTTTAATTTAGTTTTCTAAGTTTTCTTTTTAAAAGGGTTTTCTCTAGATCCCTACTCTATATATATATATATATATATATATATATAATTTTAGTTTGAATTTCGAAGTATCAATTTAGTAGAGTTTAAGTAAATTTAAATTTTATAAATTGATATGTTCATATAATTGTCAACTTATCGTTGTTGAGATATTGGATTGGGTACAGACTTATGTGAATGGGATGACTGTTCTATGTCAGGGTAGACGATATTTTAGAGGAGGTGCTGTCCAAATTTTATTGGAATTATTTGGTAATTGTTTTGTAATTTGATAAGAATTATTTGTAAACTAATATGATATTAGTAGAAGGTATGAGTGTAAGTGGATGATACGTGTTAAGTGCTTACGTGATTTATATGGTTATACTGCACTATTTTGATTATGTGGTCAATATGTACTATACGTGATATATTGTAAAGCATAATAGGACGCGGTTGGGTAGAACAGAGTTAGACGATTACGGTTATAAGCATACTGAAGTAGTATTTTACTTGTATATAGGTACGCATAGGAGGCCAGCTAAGAACCAGTGCATGTGTAGATGTAATGTAGAGGAAGGAGATAATTAGCGGGATTGACAAGTGATGAAGGAGAGACAAATGTTCGACCAAGTAAAGGCCAGCGAATAAGAAGTAGAGACTGATGGAAAGTGAGTAAAGAATTGAAATATTGGAATTGGAAACGTCATGTATCGAGGCAAGTGTCATTACTCCTCACTTATCGTTCAAGTGATGTAAATTTTATGTCGAGCACGTATAAAATCATTCTGTCAAGTCATGTTTACAAAGTGAAGTCCTTTGCAAATGTGTATTTTTTTTACCTATTATTTAGTTGTGAACCCTTTTTAAATGCTTTCGCCAATACCCTTTTTATTCCAAGATATTTTACATGGTGATATGTTGTTGGATTCCTCAGTAAGTGCCATTTCTTGTATTTTCTTCGAAAGTATTTAAGAAATTTTCTAAACAGAGGAAATCCAAGATTTTAAATTCTTATAAAAATCTTTTAGCATAAGTTCTGATTTTTAACATATTTTACCCGATGGATCCTTTTTAGGGGATATTTTCTTTAAACTGATTTACGATTAATTATCATGAAATTATCTTTCAGATGTTCATTTTAAGCCATATAACTTACCCAATTTAGTCCAAACTTGACAATGTGCTGGGAAATTTTATTATATGTTTAGCACTTGACTATATCCTCATTTCATCGTATATTCTCAGTTGTGGTTAATCATATTACCAGTAAATTCTTTCTTCGATTCATTTGATGATGTATGATCTCAACTATTCGCATCGAACTTGTTGATTCTTTTTGTTATTGTTGTTTATTCAATTATCACCAAATTATTGTATCGAACTCCTCGATACCCTTTGAGGTTATTATTCTTTAATTACTACCCAATTACCGTGTCGAACTTGTCGACACTTGTTGATCTTGAATCTTTCATTGACTCTTGGATTATGAGTCGTTATTCTGGAACGTGAGTTTTCCAGTTATTGGTTGGCAAAGGTTGTCAATTGTTCCGACACCTAGTGTGGATGATTTAGAAATTGGAAATGTTTTTAAAAGTGGCCCTTGGGGCGTGAAACCCTTCGGGGTGGGACCTTATTATGGTCGGAAGTTAAGGCCAATGTGTGCCATGGATCCAATTAAGGACATTGCTGTGTGCGTTTGTCCGGGGTTAGTGCTGACTGATCAGCAGCCTAACCTTGATGTTTTTTTTTATAAATAAAAATTCCAATTCTAATATATCCTCTGAGATTGAGATGTTTAATTCTTGACTCCTAGAAAGTCTGTTTTAATAATACCTTGATATCAGAATTCTTGTCAGTTCTATTTCTTGATGCACCTTATGAATGGTGAGTTATTGGCCCTCGTGGCAATTGAAAAGTTGATATAATTGTTTCCTTCACAAAATGAGATGAAACTCTGTTGCTTATCAAAATTGTCGTCGTTATTGAAATTGTCGTCACTATTTACACTTGCTGAGCATTGTTGGCTCACTCTTGCTTCTGTTTATTTCTCCAGTTGTTAGAGATGATCAGAGGAACTAGTGGTCAGTTGGTATTGCTCTATAGGCAGCGAGAGGAGACGTTCGAGTCATGGATTCCGTTGGTTAGTGGATTGGGACTTGTCGAGGTGGGATATCTTGTTAGATAGTGATCTTGTTTATTCACAGAAATTGTATAATATTCTTTTATTCTGAGACTGGGTTGTAATATGATATTCGATAGTCGTTTCATACCATAACCTGTATGCGATCTTGGTTAAGGGGTTTTATTATTAAATGTTGTTTATATTCAGAGATGTATAATATTGTTTTTAGTTAGTGGCCCCATATCTGTACCCCGGATTTTGGGATGCTACAAGTTGGTATCAGAGCTACAGGTTATGGTCACTGAAACAGATTAGGAGGGTTAGGGTACGAGTATAAGATAGGAGTCGGGTAGAACGGTTTAGGGTAAGGATCGCGTTAGGATACTTCGGCAAGCGTCGCGACGTTAATCGGTCTTTCGGCATATCGCGCGAGTGGAAGTTCGAATCGTTTAAGGATTGGGCTATTAGCCAAACCGCGAACCCGAAGCGGCATAAGCCAAGTGGGCAGCTGAAGCTATCAGTTCGGGGGACGTTATCTCGAAATTTTTGCGTAGAATCTAGAATTTTCAACGATATTAGTTTCGATGCGAACGTTTTGGAGATGGTATGAGAAGGTTAAAAATGCGAAGTGGGAAGCGATTATATGCAAGAATTGGAAGTTGAGTGTAGTTGTGTATCCTTTATCGTCGATTCATTCAAATTCATTGCTTAAGAAATTTCTTATTTTTTCTTTGAATTATCATCCTAAGTTAATTCTCGGTTGATATCGTTGCTGAGGCATTCGTTGCACAGTGACGTTTCAAAAATCGAGAATGAATTGAGATCTTCTTATTTATTCAACTCATTATGGTCAGGCCGGTTTGGCAGCTAAGTATATTAGTGCTTAGTCGACTAGAATGAGATTATGAATAATTAAGAATTTCTTGAATGTTTGCTTGATCAACCCTTGAAGTATCTATTGAAAAGTCTTTTATACATCAAACGATGATGAGTTTTATATGTCAGATTTATTCGAATTCAATTCCATCTTTTACAAATATCTATATCTTTCAAAGGATTATTGATCCGACTTTACTTGAAAATTTTTGAAACTCTTGAATCCCTTCCATTTTCATGAATACTTGATTTTTCTCTATTCCAGCTGAGATGAACAACCTATACAGATATGGGATTCAGGGACATTTTATCTTTGTGATAGAAGTCCAGTGGGACGCCACTGATTGTGTTTGTCACGAAGTACTAAGGACTGGCCATCCTTATGTACTATGGTGGTTAACCAAGTGACAAATGCAACCTGAAAATAGTTCAAAAGATCATATTGATCTCTCGGTTAAATTCCTTATAAAAGTTTTATTAAATAAACCCAGTGTATATTCGTACTTTATGCCCCATTCATTTTATTGACTTCCTTTGTCAGAAATTCGATATTTTTTAAAAAAATTAATGATGAAGAGATGGGAGATAGATGTGACGACGTCTTGAATGATTAAAAAAACTACGACTGCATTGACAAAGAAGTGGTGATGCGAGTTTAAGAATTCGGTGATTAAGATAGATGTAGTGTCAAATTGGAATATTTATTGAACCGATAAAGCATGGACAAGGTCTGAGGCTAATGAGAATGATAATAAATAAGAATGTATGATTGCAGATATTGTTAAAGGATGAAAAGAAAAATGGTGATGAAAATGTTGGGTATGAGAAGTACAATGCTGAAGAAAGATTGTTTTGGACATCTATTGAAGGGCAAAGACAGTAGAGAGAATTTCATAAGATTTTGAATGTGTGAACCATTATTGGATATAAGATGTTAGAAACAAGAAGGATGACTTGGATAGAGCAGAGTGAAGTGAAACAGAATGGTTTATAAGAATTATCAAGAAGAAATAAGACTGAATGAGGGGTAAGGTGATTACGTGAAGTAGATAACTTATGAAAGCCAGTGTCGAAAGTCATGATTATTAAGGATGGTGAAAAGTTGACCAAGATGGAATGAAATGTCAATAAGGAGGAAGGCAGAGAAACCAGAAAGTTTCCAGGAGTGATTAAATAATAGACGTATAAAATTTAGTCAAGAAAAGAATGTGGAATTCGGAAGATGTGGAGTTCGAAGAGAAAAGGGGCACCGTAGTTGCCTATAGAATGAGAATTAGCAGAAATTAACGAGATCCCATGATCAGAAAATAAGATTTCGGGAGTAGAATCCCTAGAGATTTTATTAAAATAAATGTGGAAAGTTGTGGCTGTAGCCAGAAGGGAAGTGTGGTAACAAGTAACAAAGTCAGAAATTAAAGCTATGAGTTATAAGCTTAAAAAGATGGGAATTTTGCCGAAAATAGTATTACATTAACTCTAGCCGAAGCTTGAAAAGAGTGACAAGACTGCTTTTATGATTATTAAGAATATGAAATTTAATATGATTGTAGATCACATAACAAGATGATCGAAGATTCAGGAAGTGTATGCAAATCAATCGAGAGTGATTGTAGGAGTTTACAAGAAAAGGAAGAAAATTTTGCATAAGAGTTCTAGTGTGTATTTCGAATGTTATGATTCTGTGGTTAATGATAGTGATGTTAAACGTTGGAGTCGTAATAGGAAGAGTCAAATTCGAGGACTCGCCAAGTATGCAAAGTTATGATTTGGAAGGAACTCTGAGGATGCAAGGTAGTGAAGTCGTAAGCAAGTTTTAAATATGTTGTACCATAAGGAATTAGGTCGAAGCCAAGGTCATGGTTTGCTAACTGATTTTTTTTTTAAATTTTCAAAAAATATTTTGGTTCCAAAAGGCTTTTTGATTAAAACCCTATTATTTTAAATGTTCTCTCTTAAAATGATTTTCTAAAATATCTTTCAAAAGGATTTTCAGTTGGTTCAAATGGTTTTAAATTGTTTTAAATCAACAAAATATTTGAGGCATTCTTTTAAATGTTTTAGCAAACCAATGTTGTATGAAGGTAGAAATTGAGTATTAAACCGAATGGTGGTTGGCGCAAATGCTATGCGATAAGAGTTGAGCGTGTTGTTCGCGTTCAAATTGCAATTGGGAATAGATGATATGAGGTTAATTTTCCAGGATAAGTACTCAGTGAAACAATGAGATGAAGGATGTATAGAAGTTTCCTAATTACTCCCTCCTCGAGTAACATTGTACGTTGAAAGGGGATTAAGAATGATTAGGGGATTCCTTGATATATTTTTTTTCTCAAAGTTCTATCTGGGGCAATCTGAATTATGAGTAGGAGCGTGGAAGTGGTATCAATTGTTCAGTCTCGTAGAATACGTTTAAAAGATTAAATTATTTATCCGTTTACTTCAAGTCAAGGCAGATTTCTTCGCTTTTATACTTGCTTCAGGTTAAGGCGGGTTTTGGTTTGTTATTGTATATGAATGAATCGTTTATGAATGAATGGATTAGTAATTGAGGTATGTTCATACAGGAGGACATAGTCTATTATACGAATAGGTCATGTCCGATTTTTGGTAGAAAATGGGTCATCCCGAAAGAGCGATAAGAATTAGAAATACATGTTAACCAAAGGTTTAAGATATGTTGGAATTTGAAGGCCTACATGATGAGCCTATCGATGTGAATTGAATTGAAAGGTATTCTAGAATGAAAGAAATGATTTGGAAAAAACTGAAAGAGAAATGTTTGAGTAATACCGTCATTATGTTTTCTTAGGATTGATTCTGGGGACAGAATCCTATTAAGGGGGGAAGGATATAACGCCCTAGAAAATTTCGTATTTATAAATATTATTATGTAGTATTAAATGTGGATAATAGGGTGTAAAATATTTTTAGGATAAATATATGTGACATCATGTTTACATGTTTACATGTTTATATGGTGATTTATGTGTGCCGAAAAAGTCTGTGTATTTTTATTTGTATTTTTGGCAATTAAAATATATTCAAATTATGCATTAGTGATCTTCGAAAATTTTTATAAAATCATTGGCATTGATAAAAATCACAAAATCTTTTGTGTTATTATCTTTATGATATTATTTAGTTTTTAAAATTTTTGGGAGAATTATTTTGGGTGTTTAAGTATTTTAAAATGATTTTTAAGAGTTCCATTGTATTTAAAGGGTCGAAACTTGCAAAATTCATATTTAATTCGTTTTTAATCCTAAAAATATTTTTAAAATATGGGAGTGCTTATAATTTCATGGTCTCTAGTTTGAAATTTCTAAATTTAATTTTTTATCTATCTTCTATTTAATTTATAACTTAGAAATGATTTAAATAGATTAAATATTTTTTTTAGCATTTGGGAAGTACTATTTTTTTTCATTTATCTCGTTATTACAAGAACCCAGTTTCTTTCTTTTTCATTTCTTCTGGAGAGTACTACCGGTTTTTTTTTCTAGAATCCTCTGAATCTCGCTAGATATCCTCTCGGTCTCTCTCTTAACCCCAATCTCTCGCACTCTCCTCTCCCTCTCCGAAATTAATCTCTATCATTGTTGTCTCTCTCCTTCGAAGTTCTTGCCGTGTGTTTCACTGGTTAAGCTATCTTGGTGGTTCGAAGTTAAACCTCAATCAAGCTGTTGGTCTACCTTGGGGGGGGATTGTTCTTAAGGGTACATAATCGTGTATGTGTGATTATAGGTATGCCAGTGTGTGTGTTGGAAATAGCGGGTGGGTTGTGTTGACTACCGCCTTCCCTTTCCCGTGTTTTAACAATCGGTTGTGTGTGTTATGGTGGATATATATATGTGTGTAAGGTTGTATAAGAGTATGTTTAACGGCTCTGGGGTGGTGTTGCAGCAAGCTTATGTATCTGCTGAGCTTGGGCATGTGTGTTGAAATTGTGGCACCGAAATGGGAGTTCTGTTGTGTGGTTCTGGGTCAGATGGGTAATACATGAGACTGGGTGAGATTAGAGGAGAAAGAAAGAGTGAAGAAGAAAGAAAGAGATGTGTGGGTGTTGTTGAAGAGCCGAGAGTGGGTAAGAGAAAGAGAGAAAAGGCTGAGGGATTGAGGGATAAAAAGGGAAGAAGGGAGTTTATGTGAGTGTGTGTAAGTATGTTCAGCTGTATGTGTGGATCGTAGGTGTGTGTTTGGGCTCTGAGCGGTGATGATAATTGTGAGCCTAAGAATTTATAATCTCTCATTCCTGTGATCTGATTCAATTCTTGCTGCACAAATTGTGTGTATACATACGTAACTTAATTACAGGTATTTTGTTGGTTTAAAGTGTTATAAGTGGTTGTACGTTAAAGTTTATTGATGGCTTGAATTTGGTGATACTTAGTAGGCGAATAAGGAAATGGTATGAGTTGTGGGATAAGATTTTTGAGTTACATGTAAAGTTTATTTAACAAGTAAATTATGATTTATTTTGGTTGTGAATTTTAAATGACCTACATGAGTATTTTATCTAAGTGATGGATTGCAATGGGGTGAGTTGTTATGAGTTGCTTATGAGGAATGAATGGAATGAAGGTGATGTAGGATGATAATCGGTGCATCCTGAGGTGTTGGTTCGAAGGAAGAGGGGGAAAGGCAGAGGGATTTAGGGAGAAGTAGAAAGAGTGAAAAAGAGTAATGGGTTTATATTGGTGTGTGAATGTGGGGCTGATTCTATCTGCGTGTATATGGTGTTAAAGAAAGGGCTGAGGGGTGGAGACCGAAAAGGAAGGATTAGAAGTAGAGGTAGTTATGTTGTATATTAGGTGAATTTTGAGTTTATTGTACTGGTTACAACTGTTAAGTAATACTTGCTGGTTAAATCGATTTCAAGTGTGGATATATATATATATATATATATATATATATATATATAATTTTAGTTTGAATTTCGAAGTATTAATTTAGTAGAGTTTAAGTAAATTTAAATTTTATAAATTGATATGTTCATATAATTGTCAACTTATCGTTGTTGAGATATTGGATTGGGTACAGACTTATGTGAATGGGATGACTGTTCTATGTCAGGGTAGACGATATTTTAGAGGAGGTGCTGTCCAAATTTTATTGGAATTATTTTGTAATTGTTTTGTAATTTGATAAGAATTATTTGTAAGCTAATATGATATTAGTAGAAGGTATGAGTGTAAGTGGATGATACGTGTTAAGTGCTTACGTGATTTATATGGTTATGCTGCACTATTTTGATTATGTGGTCAATATGTACTATACGTGATATATTGTAAAGCATAATAGGACGCGGTTGGGTAGAACAGAGTTAGACGATTACGGTTATAAGCATACTGAAGTAGTACTTTACTTGTATATATGTACGCATAGGAGGCCAGCTAAGAGCCAGTGCATGTGTAGATGGAATGTAGAGGAAGGAGATAATTAGCGGGATTGACAAGTGATGAAGGAGAGACGAATGTACGACCAAGTAAAGGCCAGTGAATAAGAAGTAGAGACTGATGGAAAGTGAGTAAAGAATTGAAATATTGGAATTGGAAACGTCATGTATCGAGGCAAGTGTCATTACTCCTCACTTATCGTTCAGGTGATGTAAATTTTATGTCGAGCACGTATAAAATCATTCTGTCAAGTCATGTTTACAAAGTGAAGTCCTTTGCAAATGTGTATTTCTTTACCTATTATTTAGTTGTGAACCCTTTTTAAATGCTTTCGCCAATACCCTTTTTATTCCAAGATATTTTACATGGTGATATGTTGTTGGATTCCTCAGTAAGTGCCATTTCTTGTATTTTCTTCGAAAGTATTTAAGAAATTTTCTAAACAGAGGAAATCCAAGATTTTAAATTCTTACAAAAATCTTTTAGCATAAGTTCTGATTTTTAACATATTTTACCCGATGGATCCTTTTTAGGGGATATTTTCTTTAAACTGATTTACGATTAATTATCATGAAATTATCTTTCAGATGTTCATTTTGAGCCACATAACTTACCCAATTTAGTCCAAACTTGACAATGTGCTGGGAAATTTTATTATATGTTTAGCACTTGACTATATCCTCATTTCATCGTATATTCTCAGTTGTGGTTAATCATATTACCAGTAAATTCTTTCTTCGATTCATTTGATGATGTATGATCTCAACTATTCGCATCGAACTTGTTGATTCTTTTTGTTATTGTTGTTTATTCAATTATCACCAAATTATTGTATCGAACTCCTCGATACCCTTTGAGGTTATTATTCTTTAATTACTACCCAATTACCGTGTCGAACTTGTCGACACTTGTTGATCTTGAATCTTTCATTGACTCTTGGATTATGAGTCGTTATTCTGGAACGTGAGTTTTCCAGTTATTGGTTGGCAAAGGTTGTCAATTGTTCCGACACCTAGTGTGGATGATTTAGAAATTAGAAATGTTTTTAAAAGTGGCCCTTGGGGCGTGAAACCCTTCGGGGTGGGACCTTATTATGGTCGGAAGTTAAGGCCAATGTGTGCCATGGATCCAATTAAGGACATTGCTGTGTGCGTTTGTCCGGGGTTAGTGCTGACTGATCAGCAGCCTAACCTTGATGTTTTTTTATAAATAAAAATTCCAATTCTATCTATACTCTGAGATTGAGATGTTTAATTCTTGACTCCTTGAAAGTCTGTTTTAATAATACCTTGATATCAGAATTCTTGTCAGTTCTATTTCTTGATGCACCTTATGAATAGTGAGTTATTGGCCCTCGTGGCAATTGAAAAGTTGATATAATTGTTTCCTTCATAAAATGAGATGAAACTCTGTTGCTTATCAAAATTGTCGTCGTTATTGAAATTGTCGTCACTATTTACACTTGCTGAGCATTGTTGGTTCACTCTTGCTTCTGTTTATTTCTCCAGTTGTTAGAGATGATCAGAGGAACTAGTGGTCAGTTGGTATTGCTCTATAGGCAGCGAGAGGAGACGTTCGAGTCATGGATTCCGTTGGTTAGTGGATTGGGACTTGTCGAGGTGGGATATCTTGTTAGACAGTGATCTTGTTTATTCACAGAAATTGTATAATATTCTTTTATTCTGAGACTGGGTTGTAATATGATATTCGATAGTCGTTTCATACCATAACCTGTATGCGATCTTGGTTAAGGGGTTTTATTATTAAATGTTGTTTATATTCAGAGATGTATAATATTGTTTTTAGTTAGTGGCCCCATATCTGTACCCCGAATTTTGGGATGCTACATAAATTAATTGTTAAGGAACGCGAAAATGTTAGTCTCTATGGAACGATATCTCAAATATTAAAACGACTGAATTATGCGCTTATAATTTAAAATCTTTATTTCTAGCACATCAGTTTAATAATTTTTTTCTAATTAAATCTACGAAGAAACAAAGAAGATAAGAAATTGACGATTTTGTACGCTAAAAATTCTATTTGATTTATGAATTCTACTTATAATTCGTTTTAATTATCAAAATACCCTTGTAATTATTTGAAGATAGTTCTACTAACAACCAAATACAATTTTAAAAATAAATGTAAGAGGGATTTTGTCCAAAACTTTGATAATCGGCAATCTGGTCCTCCGTACGACAAAGATCTTAAAATAAATAGATGAAAACCATTGGACCTAGTATAAAAAAATATTTATATTTTAATATGTTATAAACTAAAGAGATTAGGGAGCCTGAGATATATCTCAGGTAAATTCCCTGAGATACCTATCTTTTATATGTAAAAATGGGATGGGCATTTTAGTAAATTCAGAATTTTTTAATTAGCCCTGCGGGCCCAGTAAAATTTAAATTTATTTTGTATTATATCTCAGGAAAAGTTCCGTGAGATCTATCTCAGGATCCTTCTTCTCTAAACTAAAAAGTGTATTTATTATATTGTAATACGAAAATGTGTATGTCAATGATTTAAATCATATATAATTAGGTTTTCTACATTGAATAGCATTATCAATGTAGGACTTCTACATTGAATAGGATTAATGTAAAAATTCGTAATTATATTTTCTCTTGAGATTCTGAGTATTTCCATTTGAATAATAATTATTAAATCATCACTAAATTAAAGATAATTTCATGAAGTTCGCGTGGATTTCAAAATCATCCAAATCTGATTTCTAGATCTCAAGATAAAGCCCAAATAGTAAATATGAATTTTTTTAAATACTAATGAATAAATAAATAAAATTAAATTCTAATACATCATTTTTTAATTATATCATTTTCATATTATCATTTTCTTTTTAAAATTTAATTTTAAAACAACCTTTTTAATTATATCCTTTTTAGACTATAATTTTCTTTTTAAATTCACTTATAATGCAAATTTTTCTAATTATGTCCTCTTTAGATTATAATTTTCTTTTTAATGTGATATAATCTTGATCGTCTATTTTTAATCCAACGGATCACATGATTTTGGTACAGTGACCAGACCAAAAATTTGGATAAGATCCCTCTTATGCTTATTATATATAAGGATATACCTAGCTTATAGCCCGTGCAATGCACGGAAGATTTTAAATATATTTATCTTAATATTTGATATTTTCATCTTATTATTCATAATTTTAATATTTTCTTTTTAATTAGTAAAAAATACAAAATATATAAAATATAATAAAACATGATTGATATTATTCTAAATGATAATTTTTTGCTTGTATATTGAAAATTGATAAATAATTTTTCAAATTTAATATGTTGTTGAGGAAAATTGAAACTTGAAATTATTGGAGTAGTTTATAATATAATATAAATGTTTAATACTAATATGGTGAAAATAGATAATATAAATTTTTAACTAAAATATGTTATTGACGAGAATCGAAACTTGAACTTTTAAGAATATTTTATAAAATGATATAAATGTTTAATAATAATATGTTGTTGACGGGATTCGAACCTTGAACGTATAAGAGTATTTTATATATTATAAAAAAAATATTCTTTTAGTATTACATCCAACGGTTCTTTTTTATTTATCTTACAATCTAACGCGTATTATTGAGTGTACCAAATTTAGTGTACCAAACTAACAACCAATAATAATATGGTGTTAATATAAATTTTTAACTAAAATATGTCGTTGACGAGAATCGAACTTGAACTTTTAGGAGTAGTTTATAAAATGACATAAATGTTTAATAATAAAAATATGTTGTTGACGGGATTCGAACTGTAATAATCCGGATTTTTCAAGAATGATTTTATTATTATTTTTATAATAATAATGTTTTTCCTAAAATGAGGAGGATTTTTTTTATTTTTTTTATTTGATTTTATTTGATTTTATTATTTAATTATGTTAATTAGTATTTAAAGTATGGAATTGGATTTGAGAATATCGTTGTGGAATTCAACGATATTTAGTGTTGAGTTTATATGAGTATATATTGAGTTATGTGTGCCAATGTGTGCCCCAATAGTTTTTATTGTATTTTAGTGATTTAAAAGTATTTAAATCAAGTATTATTGATCTTCGAAAATCTTTATTTATTTATCGGAGTTGGGTAAAATCATGAAATCTTTTGTAATATTATCTTTATATATTAATTGAGTTTTTAAAAGTGTTGGGTGGATTATTTTGGGTGTTTAAGTATTTTAAAATGATTTTAAGAGTTTTATGGTATTTAAAGGATCAAAACTTTGAAAATTCATATTTAATTCATTTTTGATCCGAAAAATATTTCGAAAATATGTACGTGCTTGTAATTTTATATTCTTTATTTTAAAAATGAAAAGTTTAATTTTCCAAAATTTTTATTTAATATCGATTTATAAAAATTGTTTATTGTTTTAAAACCGAATTAGTAGAGCTTTAATTGGGCCCGGGATAATTGCTAGTAGGTAATAGAGAAGGAATGGACCAGGCCCATTAAGAAGACACCGACGGAAAAAAAAGAGAAAGAAACTAGGACAGTTAGAACAATCGAGAAGAAATTGGGGGTGAGAAAAGAAAAGAGGAAGAGAGAAATTTGGGGGTGGGGATTCAATTGAGTATATATATATATATATATATATATGTATATATAGATACAAATCGTGTGTGTGTGTGTGGGTATGAACTGTGACTGTGTGTGGGAGGAGGAATCGAAGGGGAGGGCAACGGGTAGCAGATCGGACAGTGGGGGGAGGAGGCGGCATCGCGCAGCGGCGCTGGTGGCCTGGTGGTGGTTGTTGCAGGTCGAAGAGAGAGAGAGAGAGAGAGAGAGAGAGAGAGAGAGAGAGAGAGAGAGAGATAGATAGATTATTGCGAGAAATTGATGAAATTCGGAAGGTATAACCTCGCACCTTATCTATTTAATTTTTTGTATTTAATTAGTTGATGGTAATTTTAATTAGTTGTGAAATTGCGAGTATGGATTAATTGTTGTTAGTTAATTGATTTTAAATTGCGAGTTTAATTGTTAATTTTCGTGAATTAGTTGGAGGGTCGATAATTGTTAATTATGATTGATGGTATAAAGTACGAGATGATTGTATTAATTTTTTGGTGATTTAATTCGGAGAGGTAATGGTTAATTTATAATTATTTGGATTAATTGTGGGCCGGTTGTGTGCTCGGGTTTGTGTGATGGTTATTGGGTTATTATTGTCGGATTAGTTGTTAATTGCTAATTGCTATGTGGTATAATAAATGGGAGTTTATGTGATTTGACTAGTTATAAATGGTCGTCAGAAAATGTTTAAATGCTAAATGCTATAAGTGGAGTCGTAATTGTGGGATGTCATATTTGACAACTACTTGGTGTTGGATTATATATGGTTAAATGGGTATTGGTCATGTATATCGGTTTTACTTATGTAAGTCGAATTATGGATATTGGTGGATGGTGATGTTGGTATTATTTGTGGAGTAATATGAATTGACTAAATGGTAAGTATGGGAATACGTGATACATGTTAAATGTCAGAATCTTATAATAATTAGAATTGTGCTAGGGGTTATGAGAAAATCACAAGTTTCTAAATGTCAATATTTAAAGGACTTGTGTAATTCTTTTCGACTAATCCCTAGGGCTTACGAATATCCATGATTAGCTATCACGGGTATAATTCATATACTTGAGTGGTGTGATCATCGATATAGCGTAAGTAATAATTAGTGCTAGGGGTTGTTCCCTAGGGCTTACGAACATCAATGATTGATTGTCACGTGTATCATTAAAATACGTGAGAAATACGATCATTGGTGTAGCGTAAGTAGTAGTGTAATATCAATCATTATGTGCTATGTGCCGCATGTCAGGGCGGATACTTTCTTATGTGGTTATTTTATGTTGCTGCAAGTTGAGGCAGCTTATTTTTGCTAAAACAGGGTTGTATTGTATTTGAGGGGCTGTGCCCATAGTCCGATAAACGAATACTTCATGCCGAAATTTTCTGAAAATCCCCTGCGATTAATTATATTTAATTTATTAAATTTCCGTGGTCTAGAGGCAGGGAGTGGATGTTAACTGATTATGTGTATATGTGTTAAGTGGTTGATTTGAGGATTAATTGTTGTCTCGAGGATTTATGTGCTAAGCTAAGTATTAAAAACGGTATTGAGGATCAATGATGCTTTGAGGATTAAGTATATATTAAATTGGTTTAAGTCTATTAAATGGATATGAATGTGTTATGTGCGTTAAGTGGTATTAGAATAGTTAACTATGGGGAAGACGCCTATAGTTTTCTTTAAGTGACTTAGTAGTAACTCTGAGTCAGGACTACTCGAGATACGAGGGAGGACTGACACGTACTCGTAACCATTTCAGTACTATTAGGGCGTAATCAAATTGGAGCGACGTGCATCCAAAAAGGAAGATCGAGACGTCAGGTAAGGTCCATGGAATTGCTTGGACGAGGTGCGAAGGATTTGTCCGTGGTTTCTATTTTCTGCTAAGGACCAGAGGCAAGTTTACTATGCATACTCTATTGTTCAGAGTATATTTATTTTAAATATATGAAATGTGTTAAATAAGTTTTCAATCTGTAATCGCGAGTTTTCCAACCCTGTACTTCTTCTTCCAAATCATTGTATTCCTGGATTTGCCAACAATATTAAATTCTGCTCGTGTATTAACCAAAACCCCATGGCTTATAATACTGTTGACGGGCAGTGATATTTTTATGGCTCTATATCCTAATTTATACGGTATATATATATATATATCTATAAACTTTTCGTACTATGGTAGTGGACTATATGTTATGAGGTATGTATTTATGCATCGTAATAATAGAGGCTCAGAGGGTAGAGCATGCATTGAGTTTTAGAACTTAGCCACGTGTCGGGGCTATTCTGTATTGTATGTTTTCGAAAACCCGGGCAAAGCTTTTAAAAAGAATTTCGCAATAATTAACCTAAAGGCACCATCACCAATAAACCAGTGTTTATTTAATTAATAGATGCTTCTGAAAGTATTCACTAATTAAATAAACCTCATTCGCCTAATTAAATTTATTTAATTAGATGAATATCGTTTTCAAAAAGCTTTCTTAAAATCACTTTGTTCCGGAGAAATAATAAAATAATTTAACGAAGTGATTCTATCTAGTATATTATTTATCGGAGATAGTTTATTTTCAATACGGATTAAAGATATTCCAATGGTTATAAATTGGTTATTTTCAGCTTAAAACAGCTAGATTGATATCGATATATGTTATTTGAATGATTATTTAAATTGATGAATATTAATTATAATATTCATTAAAAAAAAGGGAGAAAGAGAAAAAGGATTTTCAGGCTTATTAATTATTTTTACTGATCGAGAGTCAGTAGTAGTTATGTGATAAAGTGGCTAAAGTTTGGAGACTTCCGGAGAGATTGTGTCTTGATTTTTATTAGAAACATTCCAAGAGTTGTATTTGGGTGTTTTGAGGTTATTAAATATTTCAGTATTAATAGTAAATATTATTTGAATATTATTTAATAAATGAATATTATTTTGAGTATTCTTTTAAATAGGGATTATTGAATATTTATTAATTGTTACATATTAGTCAAATATTTAGTAAATACCTTGGGTGTTTTGAAGATTATAAAACACTATTCAAAGGGTGTCTAAGGACTTTCATAGTCATTTAAAATATCATATTTTGATTCTATCTCGGTAAGTTACTTTTCAAGAACTCTGATATATATGGAATTACCCTGTTGTGTTACAAGCTTTATGCGTACCATTTTCCATATGTAAATACAAAACCCTTTGTCGGGATTGATATAAGTATAAGTGCATACCTATACTCGAACTCTTTCGAACTCATAATATTTTCGAAAGCCCCCGGTCTGGTTTTACTTCCTTGCACATTTTTCAAGAATCATCGGTCGACTGATGTCGGACCTCAATTACTCTGTTTTCAATCAAAATCAAGTTTTCAAAAGAAAAAGAAAAAGGGACTCTGGCAGGTGTGGGAACCGTTGACGAACGATTCCCGGGATGTGTAAGCGGCCGTGAGCCAGGCGGTCCATCAATTATTATTCTGGCCCAGGTGTTGCTGAAGGATGATTACGGATGTAGTTTTCATCGAGGGTGATTACGGATGTAGTTTTCACCCGGGGATAGTTACGGATGTAGTTTCTATCCTTCTACCGGTAGAGAAGACCCGCGGATTATTGGACTTGGATGTGGCGACTGATCATCGTCAATCCTTGTCAGGTTTTTATGTTTTCTTTAAGTCCCATCCTCCACTTTGGAAAAATACTCAAACACTGTTTCTTGGGCCTAAGTGCCAAGTTACCGATAGTGTTGTTTTCAATTATGAAAGATGATGATGAATTCATGCAGTATCTAGAACTGCAAGAATATTCTAACAATAATGGCACGTGTTTGTGCACTTTTGCAATTATTCAAAAGATGAAAGATGGTTCATCGGTTATTGATGTCAAGTCTCAAATGTTTTGCTTCAAGAGCTTTGACTCGCTTCCTATCAGTTACTTCTGAGTTTAGATTTATCAAGTGGTTAAAGAACTTATACCCGGAGCATGATGTTGATCTGTGGGGTGTTTGATGAAAATGACATACTTATACGTATATACCTTCAGATTTGAGAAATACTAAAATGAAACCTTCTAATGGTTTGGTTTGTATACGATGATAAACAACTGTCTTAGTAGCGTATTGAACTGCGTATTTTGAAAAGCTTTCTAAAAGATTAGCAATACTGTAGTGTATACTATTTTGCTAAGATATGAGGATTTCTATGGTTATTATAAACTTATCTGTTCATTGGATGTTGCGTTAAACGTCATATTTTCCTTATCGAAGTTTCATAGTTATAAATGTTTCGAAAATGATGTTAAGTATTGTTGGATTTTAAAACCCCTGTGTATATTGGATTATATATTGTTAAACTCTATTAATACTTGCTGGGCAATTCTTTCGCTCATACTTGTTTGTTTTAAATATTAACCTTTCAGAGAAGGGTAGGCGGAGGATGCTTATATGCATAGCTCGGAAGAAGCAGGTAGTATGCCCTTATGAAGACGATATGATCCAGAAAATCTATAGCTGGAGTAAGTTATATGTAATCATATTGATGTGTAATAATTATATTACTTTGTACAGGATAGCCCTAGTTGCTGGTGTACTTCTCATCGAAGCTATACTAGTAGTATAGGATTTGTAATACACGATGTGATGTAATTGAATGGCTGTAATGAATCGAGTAATGTAAGGATTTTAGTTCTTGTTTCTAGCCCTATAACCCAAAAGTTGCTTGGTAGTTGGGGTCTCAATTGTTGTATTTCTGTTAGTAAGTGACTACAAATGGTTTGATATTGATAAACAGGTGATTTGTTATTGAGGATTTCCGCGTGACGACCAAATCCCTGACCCCGGATTTGGGGTGTTACACGAACCTTGAACCTATAAGAGTATTTTATATATTATAAAAAGTATATTCTTTTAGCATTACATCCAACGGTTCTTTTTTATTTATCTTACAATCTAACAGCTATTATTGAAGGTACCAAATAAAGTGACCAAACTACCAACCAACCAAATATACCCTAGTTTGCTTATAATAGTATAGTATAGAAGGATATAATTCTTGAATTAAAGTAATAATATTCAATTTTCCATATCGTAATCTAAGAATAGACATATCGAATTCACTTGGTTAATGGTTGGTTGATAATATTTATTTTTAATATCAATAAAACTTGAAATATTGGTAAAAAAAAATTAATAACTTGATAGATAGATTCGAAAGAAACAAAGATATTTAGTAGTTTTGTTTTGTCTAAATAAAACAAATGTATCGGGTTTCAGATCGGATATCGGTTCGGTACAACCGAAATTTAAATTTAAATCGAAACTATTTTTAGTATAAAATCTAATTCCAAACCTGAATACAAAAATCCGGGTTCAAAATTTCGGGTTTTAGATTGGGTAATATTAAATCGAATTAATTTGCCACCCCTATTTATGGATAAAAGAAAAATAATATTTAATATACCATATTCTAATAGAAAAACAAATTAAGAAATCAACCTTAAAAATCCAAAAGTGAATATACACATTTTAAGTTGTCATTAAGAACAAGTTGAGGGCAATCACCATAAACTTTAACAGTCATATTTTACTCTAACAATGGGATATATTAGATATGTTTGGTTAATTGATAATGTTTATTTTTCTATAGTAGATCAATTTACTAATAGAAGAACATACAATTTATAAAAATAATATTGAACAAACACATATGAAACTAGATTAAAAAAAGTTTCCTTTCTCATAAATAATGTTCGTTTAATGGATTTTACACAATAGCGATCCTTTCTCACATTACTGAAACATGCAACTTTTTTTTGAGAGACCATATAATGATTTATAACAGTCGTGAGAAATAAGTTTTTATGAATTTTCAATTTGTATTCGAAAATTTGATCGCGACCCATACAAATTTTTTGATTGAATTAATATGATAAAAATTCTAGAAATCCACAGAACTACACGTTTAAATATACCAAATTTTCAAAAGAACAAAACTTAAAATATGGGTAAAAAAAACTTGTTAACTTGGTAGAAAGATTCTGAAAATGAGAAAAATAAATCTATACTATTATATAAAAGCCGAAACATTAAAAGTTTGGTCGGTCGGTACGGTACCTGTTGATTTTACTTATTTACCCTTACTCAATTACAGATAAAATCCATCCTACTAATCAATTTCCTTTTTCAGGTTAAACATATTATCTTTTCTATTTTTCAATAACTAAATAATTTCCTTTTTCAGGTAAAATACAACATCTTTTATATTTTATCTAATTAAAATTTCTCCTTTATTAATCAACTTCATTTTTCAGGTTAAACATATTACCTTTTCTATTTTTCAGAAACTAAATAATTTACTTTTTCAAGTAAAATACAACATACATTTTATCTAACTAAAATTTCTCACTTTTTAAAAACACTACGAGCAATTTTGTTTAATAGAATAACATAATTAAATTATAATTACTGTTAACTAATCAATTACCTTTTTTAGCCAAAACACGTTACATTTTCTCTTTTCTCTAACTAAAATATCTCTTTTTCCAATTATACAAGGACGATTACCTTTTTCAGCCATAACACGTTACCTTTTTTCTTTTTTATTACTAAAACCTCTTTTTTTCCAATTATATCACGGACGTTTCTATTTAATAAAAATAATATTATAATATTATAATACAAATAATTAACCGATTATCTTTTCTTCTAAAACGTATCATCTTTTCTATTTTTTCTAATTAAATTCCCTTTTTTTCTAGAAATATCACGGGCAACATTAATTTCTCCTTTTCTAAAAACACTGTTAGGTCCGGAATACCGTAGAAGGGGGTTTGAATACGTTATTCAGAAATATTTCGATTTTTGATGTGAATATGAGATCAAAAAATACTGAATCGAAATAACACAACTGTTTGGGAAATATCTTTGAATAGATAAAACCTCGAGGTTTGCTACACAATCTAATCCTATGGATCAGCTACAAAACCAAACACTCCTACGATAGTTTAGGCACGAGGACCTTCTACCCGACACTTCCTGAAAGCGGGCTAAGCCGGCTTCCCTACTAAATGGACTATCTAGCAGCTTACACAGAGAATATATAAGAGAGAGAAGAGAGAGTTGTGTGTTGAGGTGTGTTTTGAAATGAAATACAACAGGCATATTTATAGATTATAGAAAGTCACTATTTGACACTATTCCAACAACCCCCAAATAGTAACCGAGCACTATTCCAACAACCCCCAAATAGTAATCGGACACAATTTCACCAACCCCAAATAGTAACCGTGCACTATTACACCAATCCCAAATAGTAACCGTGCATAGTAACCATGCATAGTAACTTTGCATAGTAACTGTGCATAGTAATACTATTTTTGTATCTCTTGGGCTTCTTTCTTCTGTTTTATTCTGCTGTTTTAGTTCATCTCTGAAAATAATTCAAGTACTAGATTAATTTAATTATTTGTTATAAATAATTAATTAATCTGTTACTTATTTAATTTTCAGAGAGTAAATTAATTTTTGACAATACCTTGAAATATTATGTCTGTCCTTGATCATCAATAGGCTTTGGCAATTCTTTCTGTAAATTAATGTGTTGATCCTTCTCGTATGTGCTGACACTTAGTGCGCTGGTCTGGTTCACAAGTGACTAGCACTGATCTTGATCTTCACACCTTCGTTACATTCCAATTGATTAGCCTATAGCAGTATCTTCAAATTATGTAAATACATGGAATCTTTTTGGCTCTTCAACTGAATCATCTGTACATCTTATTCTGTCACTGAGGCTTGAACATGTTAATGAACTTCTTTCAGCGACTTGATCCTTGTTGGTGCCTGTTCTTCAAATTTCACGATCCCTGTATAGATTTAATATTATTTATCTTTTATCCTAGTTGAGTTATATATATCCTCTATTACATATTACATTACATTATGCTTTACAATCTCCCCCTATTTGATTGTTAGGGTTTGACAAGCAAATCCCTAAAGGATAACTCAACTGATACAACAAAAATAAAATACAAAGATAAATAATATTAAAGCGCATTTTGGATCATATATATATACATTTTCCAGATTTCTAAAATTAACCAAGTGTAAGACAATTGTTCCTTTAGACAGAACATATCTTCAAGTTTGCCTTTACTTTCTTTCCACATAGCACTAATACTCCCATTAGCTTTTCCTTTCCCAAAACAAAGTTAATTCCGTGTCAACAACCTTTTCCTTGCCCTTATTACGTCTAGTAGCTTCTTGGTCATCCACCTTCTCCCCCTCAGTTGGGTTATCCTCCAGAGTAGTAGGATGTGAAGTTCGTAAATTAGACGAAGATGACTTTACCAAGGAGTTGATTGCATCATTAAACTGGGTTGCCATGGTATTCAATTGAACCTGGAATACATCATGTTGAATAAGTTGCAAATTTTTGATTTCTGCAATGGACTTACAGATATTTGGCAACTCTTTCTCCATTGTTTGGACCCGTGTAAGGAGTCTGTTGAATTCCTTTCTGGTTACAGGTGCATGTGGTTGAGTAGGTTGCTCACTCGTACGTTCTGCAGGTGTTTCACTCAACACTCTATATTCACTCGGTTTAGTGGTTTGGGTTACACTTACATGTTCTGTTTGTGTTTCCCTCAACTCTCCTCCAGAGCTTCCATCGATATGTGTACCTGCAAATGAAATCATCCTAGCTTCAAAGGTCACGGATGGTGCAATGAAAGTTCGTGAGCATCCGTCCTCGCGTGAAGTGAGTTGCCGACCACTGGTAAAAAGTGGTAAATCTCAAAAGAGATCCAGAGATTTTCCCTCTGGGAGGTTAAACTTGAATCGATTAAATGGCACAAAACCCAAGTTTCCCTCGTACATCTATAAAGACACTTGGTTCATAAAAGAACCACCTACCGATGGATCTTTCCATAAAATGGAAGATACACCAGCTGTTATTGAGGTAGGTAATTCCACCTCGGATGCCTGTGAAGACATTTGATATGGAACTCAAAATAGTTGCTCCCGTCAATTCAACCTTATTTACATTTTCACTCATTTGACAAGGAAGATTTGTTTCACTAACAGTTGTAGTTACCTCAGGTTCATTTGGTTTACTTCTTTTAGAATGAGGTAGAGCTGCTGATGTAACTAACTCCTTATGTGGTGCTGCTGAGGCACTATCTCCCTCAAAAGTGTTGATGACTGGTCGTTTAAGTGACAATTGAGGTGTAGGAGTTTGTTGTATTTGTGTGCATTTGTAGAATGGGCTCTTCGACCTGTGTTAGAGTCGATGGGATTTCCTGCTCTTGGTCGGGTAAGATGGCCACTAGGGGTTGTAGAAACTGTATTTCCTGTGACACAACAAGGAATACAGAGGTTGGAATAGCAGGGATTGAAATATTACCTTGTCGTATACCTGCTCTCACTGGTCTTGGTAACAACGGAAGTGGGACAGTCTTTAGATATTCCGTTAGGACTGTAGGCACATCCGTATAGTTCTTTTTGCTTATGTAATTAATTACATTCGTCTTCATGTAAGAACATTCCACCTTTTGACCATTTTCCAAGCGTACCATTTCTTCATCATTCAAAAAATCATTTAATATTAGCTGTAGAAACCTTGGATATAGACATTTGACATTTTGAGTCCGAACATCTCTTATTCCTAAGTGTTTCATCTTTAAAATGATTTGACCAAGCACTATTTTTCCAAAATTAATCCTCAAATTATTGGCGACCGCATACCCTATTTTTTGAATAAATTCAGGTATTCGATCTTGATTTGTTCTATCTGAGGAAAATACATGGTTAAGAGTGTGAAAGAAGAAATTCCAATACTGGGTTAGAAACATTCTAGAAAGATTACCAGTATTGAAATTGCCATCTTGGTACCTTATAAAACGAAAGAACATTTCAATCTGTTCGGGTGTAGGATCAGAAACAAGATTTTCCATAGGAAAATGAAGAATTCGACTAACATCTCGTTCAGTGACCCTAATCGACCTACCAAACAGTCGATATGTGATTGCACATCCGTCCTGTCCAGAAGTGTTAACCGCACTGCAATATAGTTCACGCTAGGGGTGTTCACGGTTTGGCCAACCCGACCAATCCGAGTACTTTTCGGCCGATCCAAACCGATTTTTTCCAATCCGATGTATACTCGGATTAAAAAAACGTCAACCCGATTTTAATGGGTTGGATATGGGTTTCGGTTTTTAAAATCCGATCCAATCCAACCCGATCCGATTAAAAATAAGATAATTAAAATATATAAGCCCAACCCATTAGGCATTAGTATTAGTATTAGTATTAGTCCAGTAGTCCACTATAGTCTGACTCCGGAGTCCGGTCCATTACAATTTACCCTATCAAAGTATCACGTATTACAAATACATTAATTTGTATGATTGATTCATCTATGTTATGATTCAGTTCAAATTTAAAGACTATGTCTAGTGTTTAATCAATTTCTTTTTATGTGTTAAAATTCAGAATTTCAGATATTTAAGACCTATGCTATTTGTGTTGCATGAATGATTGTAATATTTTGTTGATCTATTTCCGATTTGTTTTGAACTCTCATTTTCAGTTTTATTTTTTTTGATAAAAAATTTATTTATATATTTACTAACCCGATCAATCCGATCCAAACCGAAATACATTAAATGGGTTGGTTTACAAATTCTATTTTTATGGGTTGGGTTGAAAATTTTCTAAACCGATTAAATTGGGTTGGGTCATAAAATCCTCCCAACCCGCCCAACCCGATCCGTGAACACCCTTAGTTCATGCAATGCATCATGGTTAAGCTGCACTGGTGTAACTAAAGCATAGCGAATTAACGAATGTTCATTCAGAAATTATGTCCAAACCCGAAATTGCTCATCAAGAATGGTTTCGATTTGCTGAATGGAAATAGGATTAACTTTAGCAATTAAAAAGCTTCCCTACAATGCCATTTTCAAAACTTTGAGGAAATTCCAAAACAAGGGTTAGTTTTTATAAAGGATGATGTATAAAGTAAGAATATGAAATCCGATCTAAAAACCTCCAGCTAGATTGAAAGATCTTTCCGATCAAAGCTCGAAATATTCAGCAATTGTGTGTATATGCTCTGTATATCTGAAAAATGATGATGTTAAACACAAACAAAAACTCATCATTTATAGGGTTTCAAGGACTAGTGGGTTAGGTGAGAGCGTGACAGGTTATGTTTGAAAAATTACACCGCTCAATAATTTCTCACCTAACAACCTACTTAGCCGAAAAACATCTTATCACCGAAACCTGTCAGCCGAAAAAACATTTTATCCCCGAAACTTATCAGCCTATGTACACACACACATACACACTTATTATTTCTAATTATTGTGGATTTAAAATAACCAATCAATAATTCAAGAATTATTCCACAATAATCAGACAAACTCATAATTAAATAAACATAAAATTAACAAAGTATCATTAATTGATATATGTCAATAAAATATTTATTTAATTATGCTACAATTGACACAATTATTTACTAACTAATTACCATAAAATATAGCATTTATAAGCATGGTAATTAATATAGAGATAAATGTAATATGAGGACTGGATGCAAATAAATTCACAAATCCTAAACATATGGACATTTAAAATACATGTGAACTTATAACAAATTGCAGTTATTGATTATCCAAAATTAATTAGACAGATTTAATATCCCAAGTTCACCAACTAACCTGGAGAAAGTGGATTCATCCAGTGGTTTAGTAAAGATGTCTGCAATTTGTTGATCTGTGGGAACAAAATATAATACCACAGTTCCATTCATGACATGCTCTCGTAAGAAATGATACTTGATATCAATGTGCTTAGTCCTGGTATGTTGAACTGGATTGTTGGCAATGGCACTCGTGTTGTCGCATAGAATTGGAATTTTGTCCAACATGAGTCCATAGTCCTGAAGTTGATTCCTCATCCACAGGATCTGAGCACAACAACTACCTGCCGCAATGTATTCTGCTTCGGCTGTCGAGGTAGATACTGAGTGTTGCTTCTTGCTGTACCAAGATACCAACCTTCTTCCTAGAAACTGACAGCTTCCAGAAGTACTTTTCCGATCAATCTTACAACTTGCGAAATTAGAATCTGTATAGCCAACTAGGTCAAAACCTGTTCCTTTAGGGTACCAAATCCCAAGTTTAGGGGTTCCCTTAAGGTATCTGAAAATACGTTTAACAACTATAAGATGTGACTCTTTAGGATCAGCCTGGAATCTAGCACATAAACAAGTTGCGACCATAATATCTGGTCTACTAGCAGTTAAGTATAAGAGAGAGCCGATCATACCTCGATACTTCGTGATGTCAACTGACTTACCAGATTTGTCTTGATCAAGCTTGACAGCAGTTGGCATCGGGGTCTTGGCAGTAGCTGCTTCTTCCATCCCATACTTCTTCAGAAGATCCTTTATGTATTTTGATTGGCAGATGAAAATACCATCAGGCTTCTGAACAACTTGAAGTCTAAGGAAGAAGGACAATTCACCCATCATACTCATCTCGTACTTACTCTGCATTAGCTTAGCAAATCTCTTGCATAGCAAATCATTAGTAGAACCAAATATTATATCATCCACATATACTTGCACTAGAATTATATCATTTTTATGCTTTTTATGAAAGAGAGTTTTGTCGATGATACCTCTTGTAAAACCATTTTCAAGTAAGAACTTGGAGAGAGTATCATACCATGTTCGAAGGGCTTGCTTGAGACCATAGAGAGCTTTGAAGAGAAAGTACACAAAACCTTCCAATTCCTTGTCTTTGAACCCAGGGGGTTGTTCAACATAGACTTCTTCTTCTAGATCTCCGTTCAAAAATGCACTCTTCACATCCATATGAAAAATCTTAAAGTTGGAGTGTGTAGCAAATGCTAAGAACATCCTGATTGCTTCAAGCCTTGCAACTGGAGCATAGGTTTCATCATAATCAATTCCCTTTTCTTGAGAGTAACCCTTTGCTACCAATCGAGCCTTATTCCTCGTAACAATACCATTTTCATCCAGTTTATTCCTAAACACCCATCTAGTACCAATTATAGATTTATCTTTTGGTCTTGGCACTAGCTTCCATACTTTCTGCCTTTCGAACTGATTGAGTTCTTCCTGCATTGCAGTTACCCAATCTGGATCATCTAGAGCTTCATCAACCTTTTTAGGTTCAATTTGAGATAAAAAATCCTGCGAAATTGCATTCATTCTGTGTTGCTCTTCTAGTCTGTACACCCGTGTCCGGTTCACCAATGATCTGTTCAAAGGGATGTGCTCTACTCCATACCCTTTGTCTCGGCAGATTTGATCTTGATGATTCCCCAAGTTCATAATTGTGTTAAGTATGGTGACTAGTAGATCCAAACTCATTGTTTGCTCCCCTGAGCTGTTGCTTTCAGAGTTTGATGAATCGGAGTATAATGAATCATTAGCAGTAGATGCATTCTTTGATGTTTCTTCACTTAATTGGGGTTCGTTTTCATCGTTCACTTGCTCCCCCTCAACATGTGCTGCAGTCTGATATACTTGTATAGATTGAACAATATTGTCTGAAAGAGTATCAGAATTTTGTAGATCAACATTTATTTCTTCACTCTCAAATCTCAGTTGGTCATGTTCATCAAAATCTTCAAGTCCTGTTATCTTCTTATCATCAAAAGACACATGGATAGATTTCATGACTACTTTTGTTCTCAGATTGTAGACTCTGAATGCTTTTGTGGATAGTGGGTATCCAACAAAGATTCCTTCATCAGCTTTTAAATCAAATTTGGAAAGCTGTTCTGGATGAGTCTTAAGAACAAAACACTTACATCCAAACACATGAAAGTACTTCAGGTTCGGCTTCTTATTTTTCACCATCTCATATGGTGTTTTACCATGCTTGTTTATGAGTGTAGCATTCTGTATGAAACAAGCAGCTTG
This sequence comes from Saposhnikovia divaricata, assembly GCA_036435485.1. NCBI lineage: Eukaryota > Viridiplantae > Streptophyta > Magnoliopsida > Apiales > Apiaceae > Saposhnikovia > Saposhnikovia divaricata. The sequence continues at coordinate 122,181,254 of CM071597.1, read as the reverse complement.
CACAACTTCAACCCAGAAGTAAGTTGGCAGCTTTGCTTCATCAAGCATGGTCCTTGCAGCTTCTATGAGAGTCCTGTTCTTTCTCTCTACTACTTCATTTTGTTGTGGAGTTCCAGGTGCAGAGAATTCTTGCTTTATTCCATTTTCTTTACAAAACTCGTCCATGGCTACATTCTTGAACTCAGAGCCATTATCACTCCTTATGATTTTCACTGTATGCTTAGATCCTTTGTCCAGTTGTCTGACATGCTCTGTTAAGATTGATGCAGTTTCTTCTTTCTTGTGCATGAAATACACCCATGTATATCTGGTGTATTCATCAACAATAACCAAAGCATATTTTTTCTTTCCAACAAACATTATATTTACTAGACCAAATAAATCAACATGCAATAAGTGATATGGCTCAAGAATTGAGAATTCAGTTTTACTTTTGAATGAAGTTTTCCTTTGTTTTGCCTTCTGACATGAGTCACATAGGCCATCTAGAGTAAAAACTGATTTGGGTAATCCTCTCACAAGATCTTTCTTCACTAGCTCATTAATATTGTTGAAATTCAGATGAGAAAGTCTCTTGTGCCAATCCCAACTTTCTTCAATTGATGCTCTACTCAGTAGACAGATTGCAGAGCCATCAGAGTTTGTTGAAAGCTTGGCTTCATAAATGTTACCATGCCTGTATCCCTTCAGAACAACTTTGCCTGTAGATTTGCTTATAACTTCACAGTGTTCTTCAAAGAAATCCACATGATAACCTCTGTCACAGATTTGACTCACACTTAGCAGATTATGTTTAAGTCCTGAGACTAGAGCTATAGTTTCAATGATGACATTCCCAAGATTGATATTGCCATATCCCAGAATCCTTCCTATGTTGCCATCTCCATAAGAAACACTTGGGCCAGCTTTCTTCACAAATTCTAATAGCAGGGCTTTATTTCCAGTCATGTGTCCTGAGCATCCACTGTCCAGAACAAGGATATTTTTCCTGTTACCCTGCAATCACAAAAACCACTAATGATTAGTTTTAAGGACCCAGACTTGCTTGGATCCTTTGGCCTTATTAAGTTTGTTAGCTTTTGTAGCAGAAGTCTTATCAGAGTTTGTGCTAACATTCTTTTTATCAGAATTTATACATGTAGAATCAATCTTGAATTTATTCAAAGAGGGTTTAAGTTCATAATAATCATAATACAAATTATGATACTCTTTGCATGTATAAATAGAATGTCAAATACTGCCACAGTGAAAACAAGGATTCTGTGGCTTAAACCTAACTGAACCACTTTTAACTCCTGACTTATGAGGTATAGAGTTTATATTTTTATTCTTCCTGCAAAAAGTAGCAAGATGGTTAGGATTTCCATAGTTGTGACATTTCTTCCTAGGAGCATTGGGAATAGGCATATAGTTATTGCTTTTATTGATGCCTACCTTTCCATTTCTGTTTTTCCTAGGTTCTTTTGCATTGTTCACTCCTTTTATCTCCTTCAGCTTGTGTTTAAGCTATTTCTGAGACATTAAGTCAATATTTAGTAATTTGACTTCATCCTGTTTTGGTTTGTCAGATTTTGGTACAAACCTCACAGGATTAATTTTGGGCTTTGCAGCCCTTTCAGTAAATACAGATTTATAGGTCTCAGCTTCTAGGTTGGCAGTGTAACCTAGACCTTGTTTCCAACAACCATTCTCTAAGATACTCTGAGTAGTTTTACCAGAGTTAGTCCAAGTTTTAATAATGTTTCTTTCTTTAGCAAGTTCAGATTCAAGATAAGCATGCTTTTTCAATAATTCAGTTTTAACAATAATAGCATCATCTCTCTCTTTCTGAATTTTTAACATCTGGACTAATTCTAGTTCTAGATAGTCATTTCTCTTTCTAAGGTTTGGACTTTCAGATTTTATTCTTTCATTTTCTAAAGTCTGATCTCTGTAGCTAACATGCAAGTTTTTAAGAAAGAGTCTTAACTCAAATATATTAGTAGTATCGAAAGCTAGAGTAGAGTGAGGTACCTTGGTCTCAGTAGCTTCAGAGATACTATCAGCATTTGCCATCAAGGCATAGTTCACCTCATCTTCAGAGTCTGAAGTGTCAGCCCAGTCCTTCTTCTTTGTGATGTAAGCTTGACCTTTATCAGCTTTGGCTTTCTTGCACTCAGGAGCAAAATGTCCTTTCTTACCACAATTATAGCATTTGATCTTGGACTTGTCCACTTTCCCAGACCTGCCTTCTTTTCCCTCAGCTTTTCTGAAATTCTCGGTCATGATTGTATAGCTTTTTGGATCTTAACTGTTGTATAATAACAGAGTGGCTCTGATGCCAATTGTTAGGTCCGGAATAACGTAGAAGGGGGGTTGAATACGTTATCCAGAAATATTTCGATTTTTGATGTGAATTATCAAAAAATACTGAATCGAAATAGCACAACTGTTTGGGAAATATCTTTGAATAGATAAAACCCGGAGGTTTGCTACACAATCTAATCTTATGGATCAGCTACAAAACCAAACACTCCTAGGAAAGTTTAGGCACGAGGACCTTCTACCCGACACTTCATGAAAGCGAGCTAAGCCGGCTTCCCTACTAGATGGACTATCTAGTAGCTTACACAGAGAATATATAAGAGAGAGAAGAGAGAGTTGTGTGCTGAGGTGTTTTTTGAAATGAAATACAACAGGCCTATTTATAGATTATAGAAAGTCACTATTTGACACTATTCCAACAATCCCCAAATAGTAACCGAGCACTATTCCAACAACCCCCAAATAGTAATCGGAGACTATTTCACCAACCCCAAATAGTAACCGGGCACTATTACACTAACCCCAAATAGTAACCATGCATAGTAATTTTGCATAGTAACTGCGCATAGTAATACTATTTTTGTATCTCTTGGGCTTCTTTCTTCTGTTTTATTCTTCTGTTTTAATTCATCTCTGAAAATAATTCAAGTACTAGATTAATTTAATTATTTGTTATAAATAATTAATTAATCTGTTACTTATTTAATTTTCAGAGAGTAAATTAATTTTTGACAATACCTTGAAATATTATGTCTGTCCTTGATCATCAATAGGCTTTGGCAATTCTTTCTGTAAATTAATGTGTTGATCCTTCTCGTATGTGCTGACACTTAGTGCGCTGGTCTGGTTCACAAGTGACTAGCACTGATCTTGATCTTCACACCTTCGTTACATTCCAATTGATTAGCCTGTAGCAGTATCTTCAAATTATGTAAATACATGGAATCTTTTTGGCTCTTCAACTGAATCATCTGTACATCTTATTCTGTCACTGAGGCTTGAACATGTTAATGAACTTCTTTCAGCGACTTGATCCTTGTTGGTGTCAGTTCTTCAAATTTCACGATCCCTGTATAGATTTAATATTATTTATCTTTTATCCTAGTTGAGTTATATATATCCTCTATTACATATTACATTACATTATGCTTTACAAACACTATGAGCAATTTTATTTAGTAAAATAACATAATTAAATTATAATTATTATAAACTAATCAATTACCTTTTTCACATAAATCATGTCACCTTTTTAATTTTCACGTTACCTTTTTATTTTCTCTAACTAAAATCTCTCTTTTTCCAATTATATCACAGGCATAACTATTTAATACAATAAACTAATAATATTATAATATTAATAATTAATATTTTCTAACGTATCATCTTTTCTATATTTTCTAACTAAAATGCCTCTCTTAATAGAAATATCACGGACAATATTAATTTCTCCTTTTCTAAAAAGATTACGAGCAATTGTATTTAGTAAAATAACGTAATTAAATTATAATTACTATAAACTAATCAATTACCTTTTTCACATGGAACATGTTACCTTTTTAATTTTCTGTAAATAAATCCTCTCTTTTTCCAATCATATCATAGGCATTATATTTAATAAAATAAAATAATAATTTTATAATTACTAACAATTATAACCGACTACCTTTTTCAACTAAAACTAATCATCTTTTCTATATTTTCAAACTTAAATCCCTCATTTTCTAGAAATATCACGGATAACAAAAGCTAAATCCAAAAGTTGATGAAGAAGATGCCTTCTATAGGCAACTCCAAATCAGATTGAGTCCAACTCTGCCAAAGAAGGAAAATCAAGGGTGATGCCAACAAGAGAGAAGAAACAGTATTAATCTGCTCAGTCTGGAGGAGCACTTCTCTGTAAATTTCTCAAACTTTCTGTTTTTAATTTTTGTAGCTTAATACAATTTTTGCATTGTTCTATATATATCTTTAGGATTGTTTTGTTATCATCAAGGTCCTGAATTTATGCTTAATTGCCATCAAGTATAAATTGGGGGAGATTGTTAGGAATATGTTGTACTTGATGATAACTTCACAATCAATCAAATTGTATAAAATTTTGTAGCTGTCAACGGATGAGGATTTATAACTCTATCCGTTGACAGGTAGCTCATCAACGGATGAGGTTTTGTAGCATACTGCAGTATCTCTATGTTATCAGTTGATAGTGTTTTTATCCACAGTCATGTTGACCATCAATGGATAGGCAGAATAGGGTAGCCAATTGTAAATAAGCTATGCTATGTAATTCTGTCTAAGTGAAAGTGTATCAACGGATGAAGAAAGAACTTTATCAACGGATACAACTCAAATCCACTCTATCAACGGATACAGCTCAAATCTCAATATCAACGGATACAGCTCAATATATCATCAACGGATGTCAGTGTACAATGTCAACGGATAATCATTAACACTTACTTCTATGCTAAGCTGGGGATTAGCAGTTGATAAGGACAGGTTTGACTGACAGATCACATGGGTTGATAGTAGATACAAAAAGCAGTATGGCAGCCATACTTTGGAAACACAGAAGAAAGAAGCATTCCGTTTACACTATGAATACAAGAAAGGTGCAGGAGACATGTCTGTTCACAAGGACAACCTTTCGGCTACATGTGTATTTGGAGTGTAGTAGCAAGTCAACTTGAATTAGATTAATATTATGTTATTCCTGTAGTACTTGTAAACTTGGGATTTATAACCAAGTGTAGCAACTCTTTAGAAGTAAAGAAAACAGATACATTTGCTTAGGTTTTTATTGAATATCCTTAGAAAGCAAAGAGTTGTAAATCAGAAGCTGTGTACATTTGTATCATAGAGTTTTCTTCGAATAAAAGCTTCAGGTGGTGCATTTAACCACCTGATTTTTTTATGTGTTTGTGCATTAATCTTTTTACAGCAATTATCTAAGTATAGATTTCTGGAGTTCTTATCAGAAATTTATAAATATCAAGAATTGTATTCAACCCCCCCTTCTACAATTATACAAGTGTGTAATCTGGGAATAACAATTGGTATCAGAGCAAGCTTCTAACATATTTGAAGTTTAAAGATCAACACACTTCCAACATGTCTAAGAAGGATTATGGAGTAAAGATACCAGTTCTTTATAGAAGAATTACTTTCACTGGAAAGTAAAAATGCGTCTACATCTATTGTCTATTAATGAGGGTTTTGTGGATTGCATTGACAAGGGTCCTCACGTTCCAATGAAGACTGCAACAAGAGTTGGCCTGGCTGAAGATTTGCCTGACACTCTCATTCCCAAACCTGTTTCTGAATGGAGTCTTGAAGATATTGCAGAAGTCCACAAAGACAAAAAGACCATGAATATACTGTTCAATGGTCTAGAAACAGACATGGTTGACAATGTTATTAACTGTACTACCTCCAAGGAAGTATGGGACACTGTTCAAACCCTTTGTGAAGGAACAGAACATGTGAGGGAAAACAAGATGCAACTACTAATCCAACAGTATGAACATTTCCATTTTAAGAGTGGAGAAACACTGAATGATACATTTAGTAGATTTCAAAAGCTACTAAATGGTTTGAAACTGTATGGAAGAATCTATCAAGTTAAAGATTCTAATCTCAAATTTCTGAGATTACTGCCCAAGGAATGGAAGCCAATGACTGTTTCTCTAAGAAACACTCAAGAGTACAAGACATTTACTCTTGAAAGGCTCTATGGAATTTTAAAGACATATGAGCTGGAAATGGAGCAGGATGAAAAGATTGAGAAGTCCAAAAAGAAAAGTGGGTTAGTTGCACTTGTTGCCAACTTGGAGCAGAAGGAGGAAAGGACAGAAGCTGCTTATTCTACACCAAACAAGGAGGTTTGTAAAGGTAGAGCAGAATCAAGCAGGAGCAAAGAAAAGGTGTCTGAGGAATTGAATGTCCTTCAGCAGGATGAATTGGATGAAATAGATGAGCACTTAGCTTTTCTGTCTAGGAGATTCTCTAAGCTGAAATTCAAGAGAAACTCTGGGGTGGCCAAGCCATTTAACAAGGATTTTTCCACAAGCAACTATGTGGATAAATCCAAAATTAAATGCTACAATTGTGGAATTGCTGGTCACATGATAAGTGAATGCAGGAAGCCTAGATCTGAGAAAAAGGGAAAGCCAACTGAAACTGTTGACTACAAGAAGAAATATTTTGATCTTCTCAGGCAGAAAGGAAAGGCATTCTTGACCCAAGAGTATGATTGGGCTGCTGATGACAATCATTCTGATGATGATGTTGAGTTTGTCAACCTTGCATTGATGGCTGATTCTAGAGAGCAGGAAGCAAGTTCAGCTAGCAATCAGGTATTTTCTACTAATCTCTCTGAGCTCACCAAAGAGGAATGCAATAGTGTTATAGATGAAATGTCTATTGAACTATATCACTTGAGTGTTACTCTTAAATCACTTACTAAAGAGAACAATAGGATTAAAGAGACTAATCTGTTTTTAATTGATAGAAATGCTGCTCTAGAAGCTCAATTTCTAGAATTTGAGAAAATGAGAGTTGATTGCAATAATGCTAAAAGTGAACTTGAAGCTGTGTTAAAAAGAGAACTGATTTTAAGAGACCAGCTTGAAAAAGAACAAGGGATAATTGCTAAATTTCAAAGCTGTAGGAATATTTCACAAAACATAATAGAAGTCTAGGGAATAGAATCATTTGTGAAGGATACATGGACTCAAAAGAAAAAGGAGCTAGAACCTGGCCTTGAGGATCTAGAGACTACTTGTGAATCAACGGATAGTGATCATCCGTTGACAGATGAACCATCAACGGATGAGAGGTATCCGTCGACTAACAAAAAGTTTATTAGTAAGAAGGAACTCAAAAAATTGGATATCAAGTATGGTCCAGTCAACAAGAACTTTGTTAGTGGTGAGAGTAGCCAAACCAAATCTAGTGGGAAGGCTAAGGCAGGTGATTTACATAACAAAAAGGCTGTTGGTAAATCAGATAATGAAAAGGTAGAAATTGAGGGTAAAAAGAAAAAGAATAGAAATGGTAAGATAGGCATCAACAAGAAAAACAATTATTCTCCTGACAAGTTAGCCCCTAGGAAAACTTGTAGTAATTGTAATAGTGTTAATCACCTATCTTCTAATTGCAAGATTGTTAACAAGGCTTCTGTTCATGTACCTCAAACAATACCATGTATGCCTGCAATGCCTGGTTTGTATCAAAATCCTAGTTTTTCAAATCCATATGTGAACATGCCATATGTGTCTAATCCTTATTTTCAATCTGTGAATGTGCCACAAATGTCATGGAGCATTCCTAGCATGAATAATATGTATGCCAATTTTCCACAAATGCATGCATCAAATATTCATGCAAATGAGCATTTGTCAAACCCCATCACTCAAGCTTCTACACCTAAGTTGAAGAATGCTAAGAGTGCAAAGTCAAAGGCTAACAAGAAAGGACCCAAGGAAGCTTGGGTACCAAAATCAACTTGATTTGTTTTTGGAATGTGTGCAGGGAAACAGAAGGAATCTATGGTACGTAGACAGTGGATGCTCTAGGCACATGATAGGAGATTCAACCCTACTCACAGAGTTTAAGGTAGGAGCTGGCCCTAGAATTACCTTTGGAGATGACAGCAAAGGATATACTAAGGGATATGGCCTGATTTCAAAAGACAATGTCATCATTGAAGAAGTGGCTTTAGTTGAAGGTTTGAAGCACAATTTGCTGAGTGTCAGTCAGATTTGTGACAAAGACTATGAAGTAAAGTTCACAAAAGAAGCCTGTGTTGTTTCTGCCAAGGAAGACAACAATGTGGTATTGACAGGCTTTAGAAAAGGAAATGTTTACATAGCTGACTTCAATTCAGCATGCTCAGAATCCATCACTTGTCTCTTCAGCAAAGCAAGTAAGGATGAGAGTTGGCTATGGCATAAGAAACTGTCACATTTGAATTTTAAAGTTATGAATGACTTGGTAAGAAAGGATCTTGCTAGAGGAATCCCTTAATTGGAATTTATCAGAGATGGACTGTGTGATGCCTGCCAATTAGGGAAACAAAAGAAATCATCCTTCAAGAGCAAGACAGAGTCATCCATTGTTAAGCCTCTTCAACTGCTGCATATGGACTTATTTGGTCCAGTAAATGTCATGTCTATTTCTAAGAAGAAATACTGTCTGGTGATTGTAGATGATTTTTCTAAGTTTACATGGACCTTCTTCCTGCACTCCAAGGATTGTGCAAGTGAAATCATCATCAATCACCTCAGAATACTAAACAATGGTTTTGAAGATAGAGTTCAAAGAATCAGGAGTGACAATGGTACTGAATTCAAGAATTCCACAATGAAGATTTTCTGTGAAGAAAATGGAATTGTCCATGAGTTTTCTGCTGCCAGAACACCTCAACAAAATGGGGTTGTTGAAAGGAAAAACAGAACCCTCATTGAAGCGGCTAGAACAATGTTAAGTGAATCAAGGTTACCAACATATTTCTGGGCTGAAGCTGTCAACACTGCATGCTTTACTCAGAATATTTCCTTGGTCAACCAAGCTAGAGGAATGACTCCTTATCAGTTGTTAACCAACAAGAAACCAACTTTAGCTTTCCTTCATGTCTTTGGATGTAAGTGTTTTGTGCTAAGGAATCATGGAGATAACTTGGGCAAATTTGAAGCAAAGGCAGATGAAGCTATTTTTGTTGGATATGCAGCAGGGAAAGCCTACAAAGTCTACAATCTAAGAACCAACATTGTTATGGAATCTGTACATGTTATGTTTGATGATCAAAAGATTCTAGGTCTAAATGATGGAGGCTCCCATGAAAAGTTGGAATTTGAGAATGAAGGTGAAGGAAGAATGTACTATGATGATGATGAGGAAGATGAAGATCATGACCACAGAGATCCACCAAGAGTTGTTGTACCAACTAGAAGTGATGCTTACACTGGAAATGAAGCATCCGTTGACAGTCATTCTGGAGCATCCCTTGACAATATTAGAGATGCATCCGTTGACAGAGATTCTCAAGAATCCGTCGACAGGCAAAATGATGCATCCGTTGACAGTCAACTTCATAATTCAGCAAGGACAACAAACTCAGGGGGAGTTTCTCAGGGTCAAAATTCAATGCTAAATCAACATGATCATGCTCATGAAAATGAAGCAACCTCATCAAGATCAAACCTTCCACCTGCAAGAAAATGGACTAGAGATCATCCATTTGAGTTAATCATTGGTGAATCAAATTCAAGAGTCCAAACTAGAAGGGCCACTCAAGCAGAATGTCTATACAGTAGCTTCCTGTCTCAAGAGGAACCTAAGAAAGTGGAAGATACCCTTCTCGATCCAGATTGGGTCTTAGCAATGCAAGAAGAGCTAAACCAATTTGAAAGAAATAAAGTATGGAAGCTTGTGCCCAAACCTGATGATAGAAGTGTCATAGGTACTAAATGGGTCTCAAGAATAAGACAGATGAAAATGGCATAATTGTGAGGAATAAAGCTAGATTAGTGGCAAAGGGCTATTCTCAAGATGAAGGGATAGATTTTAATGAAACTTTTGCTCCAGTGGCAAGACTTAAGGCAATAAGAATCTTCCTAGCCTATGCAGCACATGCCAATTTCAAGGTCTATCAGATGGATGTCAAAAGTGCCTTTCTGAATGGGGAACTGGAAGAAGAGGTCTATGTCCATCAACCTCATGGCTTTGAAGATCCAGAATTTCCAGAATATGTATATCTTCTCATGAAAGCACTTTATGGTTTGAAGCAAGCACCAAGAGCCTGGTATGACACTTTATCTCAATTTCTTTTGGAGAATCACTTCACTAGAGGTACAGTAGATAAAACCTTATTTCATAGGAATATTAATGGCTCTTCAATACTTGTTCAAATCTATGTAGATGATATTATTTTTGGGTCTACAGATGAGAAGCTTTGCAAAAGGTTTGCCAAACTTATGCAAAGTAGGTATGAAATGAGCATGATGGGTGAATTAACTTACTTTCTTGGCCTACAGGTAAAGCAAGTTAATGAGGGCATTTTCATAAGTCAAACAAAATATATTATGATATTTTAAAGAAATTTGACTTAATGGATTGTACCTCTACAAAAACACCTATGGTCACTGCAACTAAGCTTGAGTTGAATACTAAGGAAAAGTCTGTGGACATCTCAAGCTATAGAGGCATGGTAGGTTCACTTCTATACCTAACAGCTAGTAGACCTGATATAATGTTTTCTACTTGTCTTTGTGCTAGATTTCAAGCTGACCCTAGAGAGTCTCACTTGATAGCAATTAAGAGAATTTTCAGGTATCTCAAGGGAACACCAAACCTTGGCATTTGGTACCCAAGAGAATCTGGTTTTGATCTAACTGGCTATTCAGATGCAGATTATGCAGGTTGCAGATTTGATAGGAAAAGTACTACAAGTTCCTGTCAATTTCTAGGAAACAGGCTTGTTTCATGGTTCAGTAAGAAACAGAACTCAGTCTCCACTTCTACAGCTGAAGCTGAGTACATTGCTGCTGGAAGTTGTTGTGCACAGATTCTATGGATGAGGAATTAACTTATTGACTATGGTCTAAAAGTTGAGAAGATTCCAATTTTCTGTGACAACACAAGTGCTATTGCCATCACAGGGAATCCAGTGCAACATTCGAGAACCAAGCATATTGACATCAAATACCACTTCATTAGAGAACATGTGATGAATGGTACAGTAGAAATGCACTTTGTGCCAAGTGAAATGCAGCTTGCAGATATCTTCACCAAGCCTCTTGATGAATCCACATTCACAAGATTGGTAGGTGAACTAGGTATGCTTAACTTGTCATAATTCCTAGTGATATTTGATTTTACTACGTTGCAGCTAGAAATGTGTTTTGATTTACTTGAGAATTAAAAACTCTCAGAAAAATTTTCTTCAGAAATTTTGTCCAAGGCAAAATTATCTTATCAACGGATATCCTTTTACCCGTTGATAGCATAAACACATTCCTAGATTTTCGTATATCAACGGATAATAGGTTGTCCACGTCATCAACGGATAAACTGTTTCTCAACCGTTCATTTCATATCCGTTGATATACATATTTTCTTTTAAATATAACCGTTGGTAAACGTGTATCTATATAGGACTGGTTATATTTATTTTCTTTTATTATTTGACAGTTACTTTTGATCAGTGGGTAATTACTTTTAATTATTTCATTTTCAATTCTTGAAAAGTATAAAAGGCTGTCTTGTGCTCTCACATCTCACTTTTATCGACTTTCAAGATTCTCTTAAGTAAACTGCATCTTCTTCACAAAAACTCTCTGCAACAAAAGTTCAAACACTTCAATGGCGCCTATTGTTAAGATGATGTCTTGCACTGGGTTCACCTATGAGAAGAACAACTTCGCGGCCTATGTCGATACAGTGAATGCCCCAGAAGCTTATCACACCATGATGAATTTTGTGAAGAACTGTAAACTTTCGTATGCTATGACTGCCACCACTCCTCTAATCCATGAGGTAATCGAAGAGGTATGGGCATCTGCTGAGTTCAATGGCACAGACGGCACAATTGCTTTTTCCTTAAAGGGTAAAAACTATGTAGTTAACTCTGATGTGATAACTGCTTGTTTAAAATTGCCTGAGAATAACTGTCTGAAAGTACCCAGTGATGCTGAAATAGTTGCCATGCTTAATTCCATAAATTATGCCCTTAGTACTGATAATTTAGGGAAAATTGTTAGGAAAGGGATGATTAAATAATGGAGTTATTTTTGTGATGCCTTCATTAAAACTTTTTCAGGCAAAATTAGTAATTTTGATGCTGTTAGTCATTCCATGCTAGTTATGTTGTGTATGCTTCTGTCTGATAAATTCTATAACTTTGGCACACTAGTCATGTATGAGATAGCAGCAAAATTAGGTAAAAAGGAAACTAGGAGCAAGAATATCTATTTTGCTAGATTTTTAATGCTCTTAGCACTGCATGTATCTGAGAATGAGTTATCCATTGCTAACCCGGATAGCAAGTTCACATGTTTTGTTCAGGAGAAGAGAGTCTTAAGTGATTTAATTCGAATGAACTCCAATGCAGGAGTACAATTGGTATATCTACCAATTGTTCAGGTAACTATTTCTAACCTTGAAACTCCTATCTCTAACCCCCAAATTTCTTTGCCTTCCACTGTCACAATGGAATCTGTAGTAGTGACCAAACAGGCTCCTACCCAAGTGACTAAAACAAAAGTTTCCAAACCAAAATCTAAGAGACAAACCTCAGGTGCTTCTCAAAAAGCACCTGTTGCAAAAACTACCACAACTCTTGAGGGGAGTGTGAAGGAGGTAGTGAGTGGTGAGTGACAGGGTGCAAGCCCTAAGAATAAGGTAGGTGAGGAAAGTGCACCAAATAACCAAGCCCAAGTTACATCCTCTCAACAGGGTGTGACTACTAGTTCCACAGCAACTCTGCACAAAAGGGTAAGGGACACTAGCCCTCTCTCAAAAACCTATGAAAGAAGAGTAAAATCTAAAACCATAGGGGAATCACAGGGTGCACACACAGTACAGCAAACTGTACCTTCTAAAATTCAATTTGATGTGACTTCAATAAATGTGGAGTCACAACCCCTTGATCTTAACCTTCAAATCGATACACATTACAATCCCCCATCACCAACTCCATCTCTGGATGTGGATATGATATCTACATCAATTCCTGATTCTCCATCTTTAAGATTCTTGGAGAAGCCCCACTCTGCAATTGGTGGTCATCATCTTTTATATGATTTGTTGGGCCATCAATCTTCCATTCCTGAATTCACAACAACATCTGTGGCCTCATCTTTAAAATCAATCTCCACAGATTCAGTGTTGGTTTTCACTTCAACGGATACTATCATTCCTTCATCAGCGGATATCCTTCATCCGTTGACAAGTGTTTCTCCATCAACGGATGCGCCTATGTCTAGCCATCCGTTGACAGCTATAAATACTCCATCAACGGATATCCCTTATCCGTTGATAACTCACTCTACCACTGCTATATTTGACATTCCTATGTCAAGTGTGGAGGAGTTCTCAGTAGTTGAAACACTTTTAGGATTGAGGGAAGGGAGTGAGAGGCTGCCTTGTGAGCAGGCAAAAGGAGAGGCAAATAATGAGAGCCTGACCATTTCTTCAGGTCAGGCAAAAAGAGAGCAAGAGAGTTCCACCTTAGTAGGTGAAGGTGAGGGTGTGAGAGGTGTAAGCCAGGGGGAGCCCCTGATGCAAGAAAAGAGAGATGAGTGGAGAGAAGGGACTACAGGAGAAATAAGGCAGGAAGATCCAGCCATTGCAAGTGAGTTAATGGAGGTTAATAAAGCTTCTAAAGAGATGGAATTTCGACAAGTATATCAGTCGATCATTGACTCCATCTCTTTGGATCCTGAAACCTTTACGCATCCTGTTTCTACCTATTAAGTCATGGCACAACAGGGCAATGTGGAGGCAGAGGAGGCAATGCACCTAGTGCACACCTCACAATCTCTACAAAGAGCAAAGGAAGCTTTGACAACTCTGCCTTCAGAAGATGAAAGTGAAGAGTTTGGCAATGATGACAGTGATAGCACATCCAGTGATGAAGAAGTCAATGTGGAGGATACTCCAGACTGGCTATTTTCTACTACCATTGTGGCTGGTGACTTCAATGTGGAGATTATGAAGCAATATCAATCTGCTAGGGCTGGGCACCAAAATGCAGATCCACAGAGGAAGGCTGTCCTTCAGCAAATAATGGACTCCCTGAAACTTCACAAGATGCACATGGTTATTCAAAGAACACAACAGGAGGAGGTCCAAACTGCAATCAGAGAAATGAAAGTGGAACTAGATGCCAGGATTCAAGCACTAGCCCCTACTACCACTCAGAAGGTGCTGACTAGCAAACTTTTAAAAGAAGATAGCCTGGCCAAATCTGTTCAGCATCTTTCCTCCAGAGTGGATAGTATGGAATCTCAAATGCAGACACTCATTGCCAATCAAGCCAAACAGACTGAGCTACTGGAAAGGCTACTTGCAGCCTCACCTCCAGCCCTTGATGCTAACAAAAAGGGGGAGAAAAAGGTAGAAGAGGTTGCAACTACTTCTAGTCAAATTCAAGCTTCCAGTAGCAAGATAGCACAAATTGAGGGGGAGCAACAGCCAATTATAGTGGTCAATCCAACAGAGTTTACTATAGAGGCTTCCCCTGTGAAGAAACAAAAGGCTTTGCCTGTGATTCCTGACTTATCAGAAATCTCAGATGGTGAAAGGCAAGCCAGAATAGAGGCCTTAGAAAAGATCAACAAGGAGGCAAATGAAAGAATTTTGAGGATAGAGAGAATGATCAATGCATCAATTGTATCAACTCTGTTCTCTACTCAGTCCTCAGCTCCAACAATATCAACTACAATTTTGAAGGTGCTCACTCCAGATTGTGGCTCCTACATTCTATGATGCTGAACCATCTTATGTCAAAGAATTTGAACCATACATAAGAACCAGAGCCTACTCTCCACCAAAGGCAAATGGGAAGAACAAGTTACAATTGGACTTTCCATTTCCCAAGGATGATGATGAGAAGCCAATGGGAAAGACAATCAAAGAGTTCAAGGAAAAGACAAATAAGAGTGTAAGAGATTGGATGGCTGTAATAATAAGGAATGGAAAAGTGTTAAATATATCCAACAGCCATCCTAGATTTGTTGAAGCAAAAAGAGAGGAGACCTCCAAACTTCTAAGGGAAGCTCATCCAAGTGAAGAAAATCAATATGAAAACTCAGATGAGAAGCAAGCCAGGCTGGCTCAGGAGTTAATGGATGAGGTAGAGGATGAAATGAGGGAACCTGAGGAAGTCCCCAAATCCAAACCTAAAAGGAGAGTGAAATCAAAGGCAAGGAGGCTTGTCTCTCCAGAAATTGAAAGAAAGGAAACAGTTGGCACATCACAACCTATTTCTGCACAAGTATTCAACCCAGCTGTGAATTTTCATGGTGACCCTATAATACCTAAAGAGGAACCAATGAATCTTGACTCCATTGAGGTTCCTTCATTCTTGCTGAAGCCTCAACAGAAGCCTAAACAGAAGAAAAGGATACCAAGGAAGCAACCTTCAAAGGAACCAATTCAAGTTGCTAGGGTACCTGCTATTGTCAAGCAGCCAATCTTGGAAAACGAGGATGAATTTATCTATCAGGCAGATATTGAAGAATACTCTGGCATGAATCTGTATCTGGATGAATTGTCAGAAGTAAGAGGAATTGACAAATATAAACATTTGCCTGAGAGATTGGTCTTTGTATACAAGGGAGGAAAGGAAAGGACATGGCCACTACAGAGGGTTCTTGGAGAAAATTATCTGACATTAACCAAGGTGTTCTCTGCAATTAAGAGATACACAGGGTTCTCCAAGATAGCAAAAGGGGAGATACTGGACAGAATAGAACAAATAAGAAGAGAATGGAACTCACCATCAAGTCTACCAAGGAAGATGAAGATCCCATACAATGGATAGAAAATCCACCTTCAACCCTTCTGGATGTTGGAGTTCAGGGATGAAGATGGTAACAGGAGATTCTTCAGGTTAGAAGACCAACTATCAAAGGCTAGTTCTCAATACCTGAGATGGTTACAATAAAAGCTAAATCCAAAAGTTGATGAAGAAGATGCCTTCTATAGGCAACTCCAAATCAGATTGAGTCCAACTCTGCCAAAGAAGGAAAATCAAGGGTGATGCCAACAAGAGAGAAGAAACAGTATTAATCTGCTCAGTCTAGAGGAGCACTTCTCTGTAAATTTCTCAAACTTTCTGTTTTTAATTTTTGTAGCTTAATACAATTTTTGCATTGTTCTATATATATCGTTAGGATTGTTTTGTTATCATCAAGGTCCTGAATTTATGCTTAATTGCCATCAAGTATAAATTGGGGGAGATTGTTGGGAATATGTTGTACTTGATGATAACTTCACAATCAATCAAATTGTATAAGGTTTTGTAGCTGTCAACGGATGAGGATTTATAACTCTATCCGTTGACAGGTAGCTCATCAACGGATGAGGTTTTGTAGCATACTGCAGTATCTCTATGTTATCAGTTGATAGTGTTTTTATCCACAATCATGTTGACCATCAATGGATAGGCAGAATAGGGTAGCCAATTGTAAATAAGCTATGCTATGTAATTCTGTCTAAGTGAAAGTGTATCAACGGATGAAGACAGAACTCTATCAACGGATACAACTCAAATCCACTCTATCAACGGATACAGCTCAAATCTCAATAACAACGGATACAGCTCAATATATCATCAACGGATGTCAGTGTACAATGTCAACGGATAATCATTGACACTTACTTCTATGCTAAGCTGGGGATTAGCAGTTGATAAGGACAGGTTTTACTGACAGATCACATGGGTTGATAGTAGATACAAAAAGCAGTATGGCAGCCATACTTTGGAAACACAGAAGAAAGAAGCATTCCGTTTACACTATGAATACAAGAAAGGTGCAGGAGACATGTCTGTTCACAAGGACAACCTTTCGGCTACATGTGTATTTGGAGTGTAGTAGCAAGTCAACTTGAATTAGATTAATATTATGTTATTCCTGTAGTACTTGTAAACTTGGGATTTATAACCAAGTGTAGCAACTCTTTAGAAGTAAAGAAAACAGATACATTTGCTTAGGTTTTTATTGAATATCCTTAGAAAGCAAAGAGTTGTAAATCAGAAGCTGTGTACATTTGTATCATAGAGTTTTCTTCGAATAAAAGCTTCAGGTGGTGCATTTAACCACCTGATTTTTTATGTGTTTGTGCATTAATCTTTTTACAGCAATTATCTAAGTATAGATTTTTGGAGTTCTTATCAGAAATTTATAAATATCAAGAATTGTATTCAACCTCCCCTTCTACAATTATACAAGTGTGTAATCTGGGAATAACAATATATAAAACACCTAAAAAAATAATAACATAATATAATTAAAGGTAATTAATCGATTGTCTTTTCACATTTACTTTCAGTTGAAGATATTACCTTTTATAAACACCTAAAAACATCAATCATATCATATCTTGCAATCATTAATATTTCTTTCGAATTAAAACATGTTACCTTTTTAATTTAAAACTAATCTTACAATCATTAATATATACCCGAAAATATCGCACCATACTTTTCAATTATTAATAAAATATATTAAAAATTTTGTATACGTTGTTTATAATAAGAAAACATTAGTAAAATCCGTAAACATGCGTATATTAAATTATATAAAATCAAAATTAAAAAAATTATTAAAAATGATTATTTAAAAACTTAATTGTAATATTAAATAAAATTTATAACATAATAAAAAAACGACATATTTATTTTAAAATTTTATACTATAAGTTTTAAACCATGCATATCATAATTAAATTTATATATTAAATTATGTAAATTTAAATTTAAATAAAAATTGTAAATAATAATTATCAACAAATGTAATTGTAATGTACAGTAAAATTTAATAGATATGAAAAGAAATTCGTGCATAGCACGAGTTAGAGTTAGAAGGTAACTAATTAAAAAGAAAAAAATAAAAGGCAGCAAGGGAAAAGAAAGGGGATTTGTTTCCGGTTTGACGTAGAAAAAAGGGGCAAAGGGTAGACTTTGATCCATTGAATTGACCCAAGCCAACTCCATTGTTCGTTCCCCTTGGTCTTTGATTTCTTTGGTTTTTAGGTTTTGGTTTCAAGTAAGCAAAAGCAATCTCACATTATATACGTCCATTCCATTCCATCCATCCTTAATTACAATTCAATTGAATCGAATCGAATCGAATCAACAACCCAAACACATCCCAATTATAATTATTATAAATGAAAAATTCACTCAAGAAATTGAGAGGATTGGCTTCCACTGCTATTCCCCGTCATCATCACCACCACCATCTCCGTCAGCCCCGCTCTAAATTAGATGACGTCACCCAAGCTTCTCAGGTTTACCATTTTAGATGTGCCTTTTTTTTTAATCATTTATTTCCTTTTCTTTTAATTTAATTGATAGTATGTTTTTAGGTAGGCTTCTTTGACTTTGTTTAAATCCACATCCCTTGCATCTTCCCACATAATCTCTATGCTTGCTGTTATTCTTAGCTTGTAGTATCATGTTACTTTCCTTTCCTTAAGTCATGACTTTCCAATTGTAGGCTGGAATTACTCCTACTTTAGATTACCTCTCTCTTTTCTATGCATTTTAATCTACTACTGTTTGAGGCCAAGTATTTTGTTTCTTTTTCCCCTTTGTTGCAGGATATGCAAGACATGCGCGATTGCTATGACAGCTTATTATCTGCTGCAGCTGCCACAGCCAATAGTGCATATGGTTTAATTATCTATATCCAACTTTGCATTTTTATCTCTTACCTTACAACTAACTTTACGTTGCAACTTGCATTAGTTAGGAATATATGCTTGTTCCCCATTTACATTGTCACCTACACTGGTTATGCCACCTACCAAATTAATTATTGCCTGCCTTGTATTTTCATGTGTTTTCATTTTTAATGTCACTAGTACCTCGAATTTATAATACATTTTTCTTTGTGCTGTTTTATTCCTCAAATGTATACTAATTTGGGATCACACACCTTCAGAATTCTCTGAATCACTGCGAGAAATGGGAGATTGCCTTCTTGAGAAAACTGCACTGAATGATGATGAGGAAAGTGGTGAGTGTGCAATCCATTTTGTGTTATTTATATTTCTAAACTTTGTTGTGCAAGCTGCAATCAAATTGACCTGGCATCAGTTTTTCTCTTTTCTGTTAAATAATTTGTGGAACCGACATTCGTTATGGGACTACATTGATAAATGTCTTCCATTACTATTTTTCCTTTTTATCCATGCTTTTCATAAAACCCAACTGTTTGTTTTAAATGCAGGTAAAGTGTTGTTGATGCTGGGAAAAGTTCAGTTTGTTATTCAGAATCTTGTTGATCGCTATGTGGGTTATGTCTAAATTAAAAAACATCTTAGATTCCTTTAAGAATTACATTTTATTGATGAGTCATTAATATTTTGTTCAGCGCTCCCATATCTTCCAGACAATCACCATCCCATCAGAGTCCCTTCTTAATGAATTACGCATTGTTGAGGTTAGTTCCTATAAAGTAGTTGACAGGCACATGAAAATTATCTTTACAGTATTCTTTGTGCCTATGTTGCTAAACTAATGCAAGTCAACCAAACAATAATATACTCCTGAATTTCTGTGTGGACACTTTATTTCACATTGCTTTACTTGTGTTTGTGTAACCTTTTTGCACTACTGTGTAGTTGCTTATCTTGGAGTTTCTCCATCAGTGCAAATTGCTGTTTCGGATGGATTTGCAAACCTTTGTTAGATGCTTAGGACGGCATATCATTGCATATAAATGATTTCTATTTCCCCTTATTTTTTTCCCCATTTTTGATGCAGGAAATGAAGAAACAGTGTGATGAGAAAAGGTTCAAGCTTATTCCTATAATTACTGATACTACAATTGCAATTCTTCAAAAATGTTCAGTTATGAATGGGCTTACCCTGTATTTATGATTGGCAGAATGGTATATGAAGACATGATACCAAAAAGCAGAGGGAAAGGTAGGTCGAGGAGCAGTAAAGGGGATAGCTTTTCTCTTCGTGAACTGCAAGCAGCTCAAGATGAATATGACGAGGAGGCTAGTATGTTTGTTTTTCGTATGAAATCTCTTAAAGGTGGACAATCCCGAAGTCTTTTAACACAGGCATCTCGGCACCATGCTGCTCAGGTTTTCTTATCTTGGTCCAAAAATTAATCAATATTAATATAAAAATTTATTTTTTAGTAACTGTGTAACAAGTACATACTTATCTTCCATTATTGTCAACAGATGTCTTTTTTCAGAAAGGCTTCTAAATCTCTTGAAGCAATTGATTCTCATGTTGAATCTGTCACTACACGACATCATATTGCGTACCACTTCGACGGACTAAAAGATGAGGATGATTTTAGTGGTGGTGATGATCTTGACGAGGACTATACTGATGAGACTGATGATGACTCGGAAGGCCACGATGATAATGAGCTTAGTTTTGATCATGGGCATGCTAATGATGCTCAGGATAATTCTATTACAAAAGATGCCATGGAGGTAAGAATTCAGTTGTTCAAGTGTTCCACTACTAACTGACCAACAAATCCTTGCATCTTTCATATTCATTTAAATGTGGATTTGCATATTATACATCATAAACATGATGCTTTAATGATGCAGGACTAAGCAGCGAAAGCAAAAATAAATGGGCGACTCAACTGCAACCCAATTACTACCATAATATATTTCCCAAGAAATAACTGATTGCAACCAATTTTATTACCAAGAAAAGTGTGCATGTCATCAGTGTAATAGAACAATAAGCATAATGTTAAAGGAATGCCGGAAACACCCTTAGTGGCCCAATGAACTAAAATCCAAAAACAAGTGGGCCAAAACAAACAATCAAACTAATAAGAAAGCAGTCTTCAGTAGCTCTATATATATATAATATCAGGACTGATCTTCATCATTTAGTTCAGGCATTGAAGCTGCTGTAAACTGTGTACAACTGTTGTCCTTGGGTCAAATTATTTGCCATCCTGTTTAATGCAATTATTAAACTCAAAAGTGTAGCCTACCACTTTGTATAGTGTCTGCCTATCCATTAGTGATTTTTTGGTTTACGATTTTTTTACCGGTACGGTGGATATGTAGTCTGTGATTCAGTATGATATTAACTTATCTTATGTCATTTGCAGTTGGACGGAGTGGACATTACGTTTCCTAAAGTTCCCACAGGCGAAGCAGTAAAGGTACGGAAAAGTCATCGTAGCATAATGTTTACTGTGTAACTATGATTTGAAAAAAAAACTGCAAATAGCTGAGTGACTATCTAATGATGTACTGTACACTCATTTTCATAATGTTTTCCTATATATGCCCCATTTCTTTAATATATCTTTCTACTAGCTAATGCCAGAGGTTTGCTAACTGTGTTATTCAATTATACTGTGTGGTGAATGCTTTCCTTATCCTTTGCATTCTTTTCTGGTTGCCTAAATTACTTAAACATTCTGTTTCTTTTACAGCAGGAATATCTAAATAGGAAACCTGGTGACAACTCTCTCCTCCATAGAGATTTTGACCCAAGCAGCAAATCAGCTCCACTTTTGATTGGGAAGGATTCTGACCCTGCTGAAAGGTATATACCCACACGGCAAGCTTCCACGCGGAAGTTCTCCACATATGTGCTGCCCACACCTGATGAGACAAAGAGTCAAGTTCCATTACGATCAGATGCACAAACACCTAATGGACGAGTAAGTGTGAGCGGAGGTACAGTTAGTTCATGGCATTCATCCCCTTTGGAGCACAAAAGAAGTGATAAAGTATTAGGAAATGAGAACTCAAGTCCAATTTTCTCAAAAACGCAGTCAGTACTGAAAGATAGCAACAGTAATACTAGACCAATTCGATCACCACCTCATTTGGCAGAGGGGTTCTTGTCACATCTCGATCGTCACAGCGATACCAAGAAAGTTAGAAGGCAAGCTTTCTCTGGTCCGTTGATGGGCAAGTCGTGGTCAAGTAGGTCTAATACATCTGCTAGTGGTCCTATTGCCTCAACAGGAAATGCTCTCCTGTTTTCTGGATCACTAATGCGCACTCCACTGCCGAAGCCATCATCATCCCCAGTATTATCTTCAGGTGTCTCGCCAACTTTCACATCATCACCAAAGATAAGTGAACTACATGAGCTTCCTAGACCCCCTTCACATATTAAATTAAAGGGGACCACAAATATAAGTCATTCTAGTCCCTTGCTGCCCAAAGGTCAGGAACTCTCTGGCACTTATAAATTGACTCCGTCAAATGCATCTACACTTCCAAAGCCTCCGCAATCTTTCAACCGCAGTTACTCAATACCCTCCAGAGGTCAAAGGGAAAATGAGCCCCATGAGCCAAAAAATTTGGAATCTCCGAATTTCAAGATGTCCGAGGATATCTCTTCGCCTCGTGTTAATCCAATTTCTTTATCACACAGTTGACCACATTTGGTGGTCATCTGCCACCACAGCTGTCCAAATTAAGAGGTATCTTAAAACCCTGCAACTAGTTCTTTTTTAATTTGAACAATCACAAAATATATTTGTATACAAATGTATATCATTTTTTACATTATAGTTGACCTATGCATATATTTGTTTCACTTGTCAGCTTGTGGTACATCAGTTTCTTCTTCTATCAAATGAGTCTGCAAACCTTATCAAAAACCACAAACTATTTATCAAATTAGAAATTACATAATACTAGCCTACAACCCGGGCGATGCACGGATTTTTTTAATATTATATAAAAAAATTTCATTCATTTAAATTAATTTGATAATAATTATATAAATGTTTATTTCTAGAAAAGGAGGGATTTTAGTTTGAAAAGATAATAGGTTTTAGTTGAAAGGGTAATCGATTAATTATTAGTAATTATAAAATTATTACTTCATTATATTAAATACAATGCCCGTGATATGATTAAAAAAAGAGGATTTAGTTAGAGAAAATAAAAAGGTAATATGTTCTAGATGAAAAAGGTAATTGATTAGTTTATAGTTATTATAATTTAATTATGTTGTTTTACTAAATAAAATTGCTAATAATTTTTAGAAAATGAGAAATTAATGTTGCCCGTTATATTTCTACAAAAAAGGAATTTAATTAGAAAAAATAAAAAAGATGATAATTTTTTTTTGTCAAGAAAAAAAAAAAGTTGATGATAAATTTTAGTTGAAAAGGTAATCGATTATTTATTAGTATTATAATATTATTATTTATTTTTATTGAATAGAAACGCCCGTAATATAATTGGGAAAAAGGAGGTTTAGGTAACGTGTTTTAGCTGAAAAAGGTAACCGTTCATGATATAATTGGAAAAAGAAAGATTTTAGTTAGTGAAAAGAGAAAAGGTAACGTGTTTTGACTGAAAAAGGTAATTGATTAGTTAATATTAATTATAATATAATTATGTTATTTTATTGAATAAAATTGTTCATAGTGTTTTTAAAAAGGAGAAATTTTAGTTAGATAAAATGTAAAAGATATTATAATTTACTTGAAAAGGAAAATTATTTAATTATTAAAAAATAGAAAAGGTAATATGTTTAACCTGAAAAAGGAAATTGATTCATAAAGGAGAAATTTTAATTAGATAAAATATAAAAGATATTGTATTTTACCTGAAAAAGGAAATTATTTAGTTCTTGAAAAAATAGAAAAAATAATATATTTAACCTGAAAAAGGAAATTGATTATTTAGTAGATATGTAATTGAAAAATAGAAAAGGTAATATGTTTAACCTGAAAAAGGAAATTGATTCATAAAGGAGAAATTTTAGTTAGATAAAATATAAAGGTTATTGTATTTTACCTGAAAAAGGAAATTATTTAATTCATGAAAAAATAGAAAAGATAATATGTTTAACCTGAAAAAGGAAATTGATTAGTTAGTAGAGATGTAATTGAGTAAGGGTAAATAGGTAAAATCAACAGGTACCGTACCGACCGACCGACCGACTAACCAACCAAACTTTTAATGTTTCGGCTTTTATATAATAGTATAGATATGTTGAGGAGACAGGAAATGTGGTGTACCTCACATTGCAGCATGAAGTTTGAACGTGATATATAGATAGGATAGAAGTGGGTACTGCATAGGAGTGAAAATTCCAACCTTATCCTCAAATGTGAATAAATATGATGCTGCAGGATGTACACCTCATCTCTTGTTTTCTTATACATTATTTGTGGCTGTTGAAGCTGGGGGTAGTTTAGGTGCTAATGTTGAATTGGAACTGTTGAATATTAAAATGGAAAAACACAGTATATATAGTTTCATAGTTAAAGATGCCCACAGGGCTGTAGCACTTATTTGTGATCACCTCCTGGTACATCTTTAGTTGCATGTCTACTGGAGCATGGTTACTTTTAGTAACCAACTTTTTTAGTTATGCTGGTCCCTAATGTGGTATTAGAGCTACAGATGTACAAGATCCTGGACTTAAGTTGTCACTGATTCATTGTTTTTTGCAATCAGTTTATGTAATGATTTGGCTCAATCAATTGCAGGAATACAAAGTACTCAATATTAATTAAGCTCTACTAACATTCAGACTACACCTCAATGCAACTATTAAAATGATAAGCTGGACTTTCGAGTAGCCAGTCACTCCCAGTATGTGGTAACTGAAAATTACAATAGACGTGATAGATAACTCCTGTATCCTCCCTCCAGTCCTAATATCCTCTTCGCTCTTTTATTTGAATTCCCCTTTCTGTCCCTGGACCAGAGTTGTTGACTTTGTACGATCAATTACTGACTTATCCTTATGCTTCTTTCGGGAATATTGTGTAAGTGGCTTTGATGCAGGTGGATGCATTACAATACCCCCGCGCCAAGTCCCCAAGGTGGAAATCAGGGAACTGTTGGTTGAGAATCTCCACATCCTCCCAGGTTGCTTCAAAGGTAGGCAGGCTCTTCCATTTGATTAAGGCTTCCAACTTGGTTCTGGTTCCTTCTTGCCGCTGTCTGATCTCCAACAACTCTTCAGGCCCAACTATTAGTTTGAGCTCCTGTGTTGGTGAGACTGGTGTAGTTCCCACACTTCGTTTCAGCTGGGAAACATGGAACACAGAATGGAGTTTACTAGATTCTGGTAATTCCAGCTCATACGCCACTTTGCCAATGCGTTTAATTACCCGAAAAGGCCCATAAAACCTTGCAGCTAATTTTTCATACGGACGTCTTGCCAACAAACGTTGTCGATACGGTTGTAATTTTAAATACACCCAGTCGTTGACATCAAATGATTCCTCTCTGCACTTTAAATTAGCAGCTACTCTCATTTTCTGCTGAGCTTGATGAATCAAGTAAAAATGCAGATCAGCCAATATCGCATCTCGTTCCCGGAGCAGGTCCTCCACACTGTGCACAGGTGTTTGGCCCTGTCCTACTCGCAAGAGATGGGGTGGGTCTTGTCGCATTCCCAACCAATACCAATCTGCTGCCAGTCTTAAATATGTCTTTTTACTCCCCAGAATGACCTCCCACCAAGGAATCATGGTACTGTCGTAATAACACTGGCACATATACAGAGTTTTTGGGTATCACTATACGACCTTTAAAAAGCAATTTATCCCCTTGAATTGTAAAACCAGCATATTCCTTCTCTTGTAGCTCCAGATTTTTTTGGATTAATAGCAGGTCTGTACTAGTAGCAATCTCCTTTTCTAAATCATCCCACAACACCTGACTGATTGTTAACAAAGCCCCCAGCTCAATGTTATTACTCTGCTTCCGAGATAAAGCATCTGCAACGCGATTTGTGACCCCTGGTTTGAATTGGACCTCAAAGTTAAAACCCAATAACTTCCTAACCCATTTCTGATACTCCGGGTCATGGTTATCACGGCGCCAAGTCGAGCCTCGGCGCCCGAGTACCTTCGAGAAGACTAGTCGACAAGTCGCCCGACTAGTCGTAAAAAGTCGACAAAGTGTTCATTATACATATACTTACTAGATAAAACAAATAATATAGCGAAATACATCAGTGCCGTATTTTAAATCAAAAGTATGAGGATAATAAATTCTAAATAAGCATAGTGACTGCATAACAACATCCATATTCAAAATATCAAACATATCCAAGCAAATAAAAACATAAGTTTGATGAATATGAAGCAAAGTCATCCATCTTAATATCATTTTCATCTCCATCTCTCTTTCTAGTGTACTGTCATTTGGTTGGATTGGGTCATTGGTTTGATCAGGTCTTGGTATACCACATGATAATCATGGTTATCAAGGCCTCAAGTCGGGCTTCGAGACTCTCAGGCGAACCTTCGCATCAACTAGTCGACAACAAGTCGGGCTTCGAGATTCTCGGCGCCCGAGTACCTTCGCGTCGACTAGTCGTTGACTAGTCGTCGACTAGTCGTCGACTAGTCGTCTTCGTGATAACAATGCTCCGGGTTAATCTCCTTTTGCTGCAACAAAAATTCTAAGCTCTGTTGGTCGGTTCGTACCACGAAGTGCTGTCCCAATAAATAATGTTTCCAT
The DNA here is from genome assembly GCA_036435485.1 of Saposhnikovia divaricata. Classification (NCBI taxonomy): domain Eukaryota; kingdom Viridiplantae; phylum Streptophyta; class Magnoliopsida; order Apiales; family Apiaceae; genus Saposhnikovia; species Saposhnikovia divaricata. The sequence goes on along the minus strand of CM071597.1, from coordinate 122,154,758 downwards.
TTTATAATTGCCAAACAAATTGCCATAAGCTTTTTTTTGTAGTCTGATTTTTGTTGGGCTTGTACTCCCAAGAAAATTACTGACAAATACAGGAATCCTCTTCTGTTCGGCCTCCTCAACCAACCAACTCTTTACCTTGTCGGCATAAGTCAATACCTCATCTATTCTTTCTCTTGGAAGCCAAGATTTCTTTGTTTCCCATTCCTGTACAATCTGTAGCAGTAAATTAAAGTATCTTCTAGCAAGTTGTGACGCTTCTGGTCGTGCAGTAAGCTCATTATATCTAAGAAATATAGGGTCGCCTATAGCTTGTAACGAATCTAGGTGCTGTTGAAATTCAGCAGCAGATGCATCTTCACCATCAGTGTAAAGCCAGTCCTAAACCTGTTCAAGCTTTTCAAAGAAAGACTGTCGTTCCTGGCTGGATGATATTTTCTCAAATTCGTCTGAATCGAACTTTTCTCTAGTAGCATATATATATATATATATATATATATATATATATATCCTTCCAAGTTATTTTTCAACTCTTCAGTTCTTCTCCTTTCTGCGTCTTTCTTGTCTAATATTTCCAGTTTGCTTTTAGCTTTAGCCAGAGATTCACTTAAAATTGATTTTCTTGGGAGCAACATCTTTTCAGTAATCTTAAGTGGAACTCTAAATGTCCTCTTTTTAAGCTTCTTTTCTGTAACAATATTTGTGCTATTCTGATCATTTGCCAATTCTGATTAGTTGCCCAACCCTTCACCAGTAGCAAGCACACTGTCATCACTTTCTTCTGATGCATTCTTGGGACTAGCTTCAGCTGACAAGTTAGGAGATGCAAACGTTGAGTTCTCCACTGTCAGGTTCTTTTTCGGAACTTCTACCCACTCAGATATTTCAATAACAGCATCTGCTCGATCTAACCAAAGTATACCGCTTCTACTAAGTGAGAAATGAAGGCTGGCCTTTATAGGTGAAGATAGATTTCGTGTTGAATACTTCGTACTAGCATCTGTGAGGCCAGACACAACATAATGGGCGAACTTTTGTGAAAGAACTCCAGGTGGTAATAGGTCTTCAGTCTCGTAAGCGAGTGAAACTTCAAAATCCTTGTTGAGAGCAATGGACCTGAACATCTTACTGGGCAGTTTCTTCAGACGTGGAACAAGCAACTGCCTTGTAGTTTTGTCTTTCGAAAGACCTGAACCGGTTAACTCAAGGACATATCCGTACATGGAACCATCAATCATCCTAAGCTTACGGTTCAATTTTATCCCATCACTCAAGTTGGCAGCATGCAAAGAAGCACCAAGAACTATAGCTTCATCAGCATCCAAATGCCTATCTAAATCTTTTCTCCCTAGAAATTCCTGGAGTTTAGCTCCAACATGCTACAACATGTACAGAATTCTTGTTCATCTTAGTATCCCTCAAACATTTCTCTACTGGCTCCATACACAATATCACACCACTGAACGAAGGAGGTGACGAAAACCCCTCAAAACCACTAGGTTCTTCATTCACTGATGCCAAACACCCCGACCCTGAAGTACTTTCCCCACACTCCTCATCAACAAAACTCTCATTTGCACCCACCCTTTCATCATCATCAATACCACCATGACCCCCATAACTACCTCCCGGACCTCCGCCGGACCCACTAGCCCTATAACCAACCCCAAAACCCATACCTATTTGACAAGATCCACCCAAACCAATCCCATTTCCCAAGTCATCATAACCTCCACCAACATCATTCATCCCATAAAATTTTCCATAGTCATTTTCATGAAACTTGTACGAAACAGTTTTATCAAACATAGCTACTTGGTCGGGAGTATTTACACTTACAACCTTATCACGCTTGTCCGAAAGCCTCGACGTAATGGTAGAACCATTTCCACCAGACTCAACAAACCCCTTGCTAACAGTTGTGAGAGTGATGTTAAAAGCTTCATCAATTAAAACAGAGTTTCTATCAAGAATTACCTTAAACACCTGTTGTGCCGAAAATTCAGTATTGTAGATATAGGGTGGCATTGATGGAGGTGGTTCTCGGGAGATCGATGTTGGAGCTTTTTGGACAAATATTCTCTCAGAATTTTCATCAAACACCTGAAGTGCGGGCATCTCAGGTAGCAGTTTGGACACATCCGAGCATGTCTCCTTTGAGTTTGAGTGGGTACTCTCTTCACCTTATTCCCATTGGGTAAACAAGATAATTGCAGCCCCATCTTTTTCGCCGCCTTGGTTTGGCTCTCTTTAACCCACTCCGCCAATGAATGTCGCATAGCGTCCATCGCACGCTCCACCGCTGCCTTGACCATCTTCGATACTGATTCCTCCAAATCTGTTAGTCCTTCTTCAGTAGGTGCCATGGACCGTAGATGCTCTGATACCAATTGTAATGATTTGGCTCAATCAGTTGCAGGAATACAAAGTACTCAATATCAATTAAGCTCTACTAACATTCAGACTACACCTCAATGCAACTATTAAAATGATAAGCTGGACTTTCGAGTAGCCAGTCACTCCCAGTGTGTGCTAACTGAAAATTACAATAGACGTGATAGATAACTCCTGTATCCTCCCTCCAGTCCTAATATCCTCTTCGCTCTTTTATTTGAATTCCCCTTTCTGTCCCTGGACCAGAGTTGTTGACTTTGCACGATCAATTATTGACTTACCCTTATGCTTCTTTCGGGAATATTGTATAAGTGGCTTTGATGCAGGTGGATGCATTACAGTTTACTTCATTTGGGAGATTATGCATATGGAAGAACATTGACTTTTGGTCTATGAACGAACTGAAATGAGTATCATACATTTAGATTATGACATGCTATAGAGACATGAAAGGAAAAATTGAGCATGTTGGATTTGAAACATCATGTGGATGCCTAAATGCAGTTTAAGAACTAGCTTATGCGTTTTGAAAATATTAGTATGCTGTTATGCTTTACTGCAGTGTATCAGGATGGTAGCAAATTGCTTTAAGTACATCCTAATTGTTTGTAAATTTTTGCTGCAGTTAATACTTATCTACATAACTTGTGAATTTCAATGGCGTATTTGATAATACATTCAAATTTTCTTAAAATGATCATAAAGATTGGTTTGCATCTGTAGCATTTGTAACAAACTATAATTTATAGTGTTATACAAATACACCATCTGTATATAAAATAGCATTGTACATTGCAGGTGCACAATAATTTGACACCAATTGAGAAAACTATTTCTCCGTGCTAGAACCAAAATCTTGGCTGGCGAATGCTTGTACTTGTCAGGTGAAAGAGCCTTTGCGAGGTGAAGACGATGTGTACATATATCCAAGGTCCTAAATTATTTATCATGGTGCTCGTTGCAATTAGGACACAAATCATAGGTTATATAACTCAAAATGTTGTTAAATATGAGAAATTTTGTTATTTCATGTATTAGCTCAAAATATTTGTAACATGTTGGTGTAGATTAGAAACGCCATGTAGGAAATACTAAAAATTGATTTGTTGCTAGTTGCTGATGAAACCAAGGTGCTGACATTTTCAAGTTTACCGTCTCCCTATTAGTTGATGACTTATTTGCATTATGAATTTATTTGGTTTTGGCAATATTCACCTTGTTATCTGTAGTCTCTGTTCTAAAAAGCGGCCTAAGCGGCCGCCTAGGCGGTTTTGAAGGTCTAACCGCTTCGATTAGTACAAAATCGGGGAATTAAGCGTTTTTCAGGGGATTAAGCGGGTTTAGGCGGGATTAAGCGGGTTTAGGCGGGATTAAGCGGATTTATGGGGGATTTAGGCGGGGATTAAGCGGGGATTAAGCGGTTTGACCAAATTTTGACCCTTTAATTATTTTTTTTTAATTTTTTCTTTACATATTTTTCAAATTTTATATTATAAATTAATATATATAATAAACATATATAATTAAATAAATTAAAAATATTTATGTATATATTCACAATCCGCTTAACGTCCCGCTTAGAAATCCGCCTAGGCGTCCGCTTAGCCCGCCTAGGCGCTAGAAGGTCCTCCCACCGCTTAGAACCGCTTTCCGCTTTTTACAACACTGTCTGTAGTTCGGTTTAAAACACTTTGCGTCGAGAAGGTCTTTATCTCGTCACATTTTGCATAATGAATTTTTGTTAAATTTGACCTTTGAGTATTAGTAAACATGAGGGCATTACTGTCATTATAATAAATAATAATTTTAAAAAATAATCCAAAAAGAAAAATACTTTTAAAAATATTAACACTTATATTAAAATCAAATAAGATAATTTATGCTAAATATATTATAATATACCAAAATCTAATTTATAATTTTCAGATTTTCCAAAAAAGTTTAAAATGCATATTGGTAAAATTCTCATATAAGATTATTTAAAATATTATCTATAATTTTTGTATTATTGAAAATATTTTTTTATGAAATACATGTTATAAATTTGAGATTTTTTAAAATATTTTAATATATCTCAGTTCTTTTGTTCATTAATTTTTTTTTTTTCCAATTTTTAAATAATGTTCTTTTTTCATTTTTGTGGAACATAATGATTAAATAACTGAAATATCCTCATATTAACTAATATTAACGGTTTAATTTAACGAAAAATCGTTAAAAATATGTACCTTGTGATACAACTCAAAGTTCTGAGATGCAAAATGTGTAAGCTATAACAAACAAATCATTAAGTGAAAATATGCTAAACCAAAAGAATGTAAAATGCAAATAAGCCTTAATTGATCATCTAAATTAAAAACTCTGCTCTCTTGATGCATACTTGGAGGACAAAACGAGGAGGGGGTGTTTGTTTAGGTTCTAGTTTTCACATTTACCAAACACGGCAAGTGTCGTGCATTCTTCCAACTTTTGGGTGATAACCTTCTTGCCTTACCTCTTCTAAGGATCCTAAGACCTGAACAAATTTAAGATTGTCTACCGTCTGGTCACTGTTTGGTACATAACAAAATCAGTAGGAATTATTGTGCCTCGTTACCAGAAACTTGAGTTCATAATGAAAAAGCCTCAATATTTTGGGAATAATATTGTAACATCCTTTTCAAGCAAAAAAATAATGCAACTAGATTAAAGACGAGCATATTTCCATCAAGATATCATATCCAAACATAAATGCTAAACTGTTCCTCTACTTCAACTAGGAATCCTCCAAAACTATCACCCTGTTCTGGCACTGTTCAGTCAACTGATTACTTGCACTTCATACAATCCCTCGCAAATCACCACAAGCTCATTGCTTACGGCAGCATTAAAAACATTTGGTTCAAAAGAAGCAGTGAATGTGATTTAAGCATTAGACGAGAACATCAAGTGAAGTCTCGAGACAAATATGTACATACAGACAGTGAAAAACCTTCAGAATTTAGGAGACTGGAGCTTCACTGGCTTTGACAAATCTACCCTTTACACGCTTCCTGGTATCAGCTCTTGCCTTTCTTGATTCGTACCGGATGTGCTTATCATATCTATTCATACAATATTCCAAAAGGTCATGAATTTGTATTGTTCTTAGAAGCATATCCAGAAGTAAAAAGAAATGGACAACATATGAAAAACTTCTATACCTCCGTGTTTTCTTCTTCTCCTTGTACCGAAGCATTGCATTACCTCTGTTCTTCGCCATTAACTCTAGATCAGTCTTTGTTGTTGCTGGTGTTGTATTTTCACATTTCATCATCTGCCTCGAATATTGTATATCTTTAGAGCCACCACAGTAATTGGGAATACCAAAACCCGAGCCTGATGATTCCCTTGCAATCGGCAAACTGTTGCTCGCAGATGATGTTGGCCCAGCTGCTAGGTTATTTTTGTCATTCTATCATTTTAGAAGAGCACGTCAGTATTTGCAATGATAATTGATACCAGTTTAAAGAGTTTTAGCATACATAAGTTCTTAACCATGACATTAGATAATTCCTTCCACATAACCAATAGATAAGTGAAAGATTCCTCCCACATAACCAGTGGATTATAACATGCAACAAATTAAATTTGTATTTAAACAAACCAAATTTAAGTTCGACAAAAAGAAACATCGTAGCTCCCTTAATAATGAAAAATGAAATTAATTATGGTGCTGATGATCGAATGGCTTTCTTCTGTACATAATATATCTGCCGGGTCACTATCTTTCTTTTTTCTCTTTTAACATTTTCAATACTTCTCTCATGTATATACTGTGTGGTTTCACTCCACCAATAAACCCAGGCGTCAGGCTTTGTGGTGAAAATATAACATTCAGTTTCGTAGAGCAAGTGTTAAAAAAAAAAATAATAATACTCCGTGCCTCACTCTACGGTTATTGATAAAAAAAGAAAGAAAGATTATTACACTTTATCTAAGCTATTAAATTTCATTCATTAATCCATATGCACTCCCTCTATTTCTTCTGAGGGCCCTTCTTTTGACAGAAAATATTGTGATATTGTCACTTAGTGTTCGTTATTCTTTGTCTTTGCACTTGGTGAATTATAAAAGAGAAATATTTTCCGAAGTTTTAGATTTTTTTTTTGTTAAATAGTTTTAAATTATCTAATAGCACCATTTTATTTCTCTCCCCTAGTCCTCTCATGTGAAATTCTTTACCTGTGTCAGATAGCTACCGTGTAAACCTGCTATTACCTTAAAAGCAACAAGATTCTCAAGCGCGGTAGAACTATTCATTCCGTAGATATCTTTTATTCCCTTTGTATCATCCAAAGACGCTTCCGTTAAAAGCTCACTGTAGCTTCTCATTGTAAATCCTGCATCATTTGCACCTTCACCAAATTCTAGCGGACCAGAACCCCTTAAACATCCCAGATTAAAATCCCAAATCTGTGGAGAAGTAACAACTCTTTGCAGTCAGGTGCAGTACGATTAAATACTTGTGGAAAATATATATATATATATATATATATATATATATATATATATATAGGCAAGTGCTCAAATACAAACCACTTTTAAAATACAAACCTACAAACCAACACTAAATTAATTATATTTCATTTATTCTAAGGTTCCCGCCAAGGGTACCTTCACAAAAAATGCTTAAAATAATTGGCTCTATCCATAAAAAAAAAAAAAAAAAAAAAAACTTGCCGTGGAAATGCGAAGCATTTAAGACAGTAAACGGATGAGTTAGGTAGTCATGAGGGCCGTAGGCCCTCGACACACCCGTCAATCGTCTATTGCCTTTACCATTGATTGCCATTCCTAACAACTTTAGAATGATAAAGGCGCGAAGCGCCGTACAAGAAGGTGCATTTTTTGTATTGGGGTACCCCTAGTTTAGTCATTAGATTAGCTTGAAATATTAGATTATGCTTGGTTTGTAGGTTTGTATTTTAAGGAGGTTTGTATTGGAGTAGCCCCCTATATATATATATATATATATATATATATATATATATATATATATATGAGTTGCACTCCATAGCAAACACCTTATATAACAAACAATAAAGAACACCTCATATCTAATATAATTTAAGAGTTCCATCATAGCACCCAATACAAAAAGTTATTTTTTTACCCTCTAGCAAACCAGCAAAAAAAAAAAAAATTTGGAAATTTACTGTTCATTGATGACGTCATCAGTGAGGTCATCAGTGAACAGTAATTTTCAAAATTTTTTTTTGCAGGCTTGATAGAGGGTAAAAAATAACAACTTTTTGTATTGGGTGCCCTGGCGGGGCCAAAGGATCTAATAGATCTAAGGTGTTCTTTGTTGTTTGTTATATAAGAGTGTTCTGTATAGAGCAAAGACCTATATATATATATATAAATATATATATATATATATAGAGTCCCCTTCTAGAGAGAACTTTTTAGATAGAGAATTGGAGAGAACCATATAATTTTTTCTGATTCTACAGTAGAACCAAATTTTTTCTTTAATTTTTTATTGCAAAAATTTTTTTTTTTAAATTTCAAATAAAAAAAATTCTGACCTACCACGTCATCACTGCCACGTCAACAGTGATGACGTGACACTGCCACGTGTCACTGCCACGTCAGCAGTGACGTCATCATTGTTGACGTGGTAGTGCCACGTCATCACTGCTGACGTCACTGATGATGTGGCAGTGTCACGTCAGCACTGCTGACGTTGCAGTGACACGTCAGCAGTGACGTGGCAGTGCTGACGTGGCAGACTTTTTTATAAAAAAAAATTTGAAAAAATTTAAATTTAAAAAATAAAAAATGGTTCTTTTACAGAATTAGCAAATTGGTCTTTTTTTAATTATAGAACCAAAAAAAATTGGTATTTTTTTTATAGAACCAAAAAATTAGAACTTTGATTCTATTATAGAATCATAAAATTGGTAGTTCTCTCATATTCTCCATATAAGGAGGTCCTCTCTAGAATAATGGCCTATATATATATATATTTATATAGGCTAGCGTTCAAATAGAAACCAACCTTAGAATAGAAACTAGAAACCTACATTAAATAAATTATATTTAATTTATTTTAATGGCCCCGCTAGGGGCACCTTCACAAAAAACGTTTAAAATTCTTGGCTCTATTCAACAAAAATAAAAAAAATAAAAATTTTTTTTAAAAAAAAGGTACTGTTCACGTGCCACGTCATCACGTGAACAGTAACTTTTTTTTTAAATTTTTTTTATTTTTTTATATTTTTGTTGAATAGAGACAATAATTTTAAACGTTTTTTGTATTGGAGTACCCCTAATTTGGTCATTAGATTAGCTTGAAATATTTAATTTAGGTTTAGTTTCTAGTTTCTATTCTAAGTTAGTTTCTATGAGAACAAGACCCTATTTATATATATATATATAGGCCATTATTCTAGAGAGGACCTCCTTCTATAGAAAATATGAGAGAACTACTAATTTTATATGATTCTATAGTAGAATCAAAGTTTTAATTTTTGGTTCTATAAAAAAAAGATCAATTTTTTTTTGTTCTATAAAAAAAAAAATTTTGATTCTGTAACAGAACCACTGCTGACGTGGCAGTACTGCTGATGCCAGCTGCCACGTCATCCCTGTTGACGTGGCAGTGCCACGTCATCAACTGCTGACGTGGTAGTACTGCTGACGCCAGCTGCCACGTCATCACTGTTGTCGTGGCAGTGCCACGTCATCACTGCTGACGTGGCAGCTAACGTGGCACTGCCACGTCAGCAGTGATGACGTGCCAGTGCCACGTCAGCAGTGATGACGTGCCAGTGCCACGTCAGCAGTGGTGACGTGCCAGTGCCACGTCAGCAGTGACATGGCGATATCGAATTTTTTTATTTTTATTTTTGGAAAAATATTTTTGAAAAAAAAATTTAAAAAAAAGTGGTTCTATTGTAGAATCAGAAAAAATATATGGTTCTCTCATATTCTCTATATAAGGAGGTCCTCTCTAGAAGGGGACTCATATATATATATATATATATATATATATATATATATATATATAGAAAAAATTGATAGATAAAAAAGAGTTCTCCAGAAGTAGAATTGATAGAGGTTCACATATTGTTCGGTAAATCACCGAGCACAGTACTAAACGGAATTTCACAATACCATATATGTCATATCACCAAAAAGACCAAAAGAGTCGGCAGTTTCCTTTTTTTTTTTTTTTTTGAATAAGTAGGCTTATATGCCTTATGAGTATCTATTCTCATAATTCTCGGGGTGAACGAGAATCGAATCCAGGACCTAGGACAACAAGAGAAAAGCTCTTACCACTTGAGCTAGCAAAGTTATATACAAACTAATAATTATGTAATTTAGGAAGAAAAAATTAATGGGTCAATAGGTAAGTAGGAGAGCTAGATATACAAACTAATGCCTATTGACTGCAAGAGTGGGTCATAAGATTGGTGATACTAAGGGTCCAAATTAAGGGTATTGGTAGAAGGGCTTAACTGAATGATATATGTTGAAGACTTCAACAATCAAATAACCATGAAATAAGCAACAATACATGTATTGGATAGCATGGTACTGGATGTATGTAACAAGGTTGTGTAAAATTTTATTTAGTTCCAAGCTAGAGAATGTGCATCATATTAAGGCTGGATACTGGATATAGTATAGATGAAGCAATCAAAATCAGGAAACTGTAGCATGGCTGTAAAATGTAGGACTACTTAACAACTACTAATATATTGAAACTAATAAAAGAAAAAAACTCGAAAAGAGATTGGAAGTCAAGATGGGAGGACGAGTGTACCTGAGTGCCCTGATCAGAGGGATGAGCATTCCACAACATCTGGCCGCCTTGGCCTTGTTCAAAACCAGCCTGTTGAATCTCATTCATTACATCCAACTGACTAGTACTATTACTAGTACTCACCTGTTGCATCAGCAAAGAGGTGAATGGAAGTTGTTGTTGGTGGGGAGTTAAATATTGAGTTAATAAGAATGAATTAGGGTCATTATCATCGTCATTGACAGTACTCAAAGACCTCCTCTTCCTCCTCAGTGGCGCATCCTCCTCCTCGTCGTCCTGATGGATCTGAAACTGTTTCTGTTGTTGTTGTTGTTGTTGTTGTTGTGTGTGAGAGAGATGAATCAATTGTTTGAGAATGATATGCTTCTGCTTCCAACAGGTTGAAGTATTAGCACCCGCAGAGGATTGGGGTAGCCCCTTTGTAAAAACTTCGGGAAACATAGTATTAGGCACCATGAAATGATCATCAGCATCCTCATGATGAAATTGGTAGTGAATGGTATTGTGTTGCAATAGTTTGGTAAAGTGATGGAGACCCAAGTGAGAAGCGAGCTGAGAAGGGGAGGGACAGCCAGTAAAACCTTCAACAGGGAGACGATTATGATTATGAAGCGTTGAGGAGTGTGCATCGGAATCACAGTGTTGACAGAGAAGGAGATTGTCAGAAAGACAATTAAAGGAAACAGGTTGAGAATGGCAATTATGACAGATCTGACAACGGATGTGTTTAAGTGAAAGTGGGTTAGCGGAGTGGACATGTTGATCGCACATTACACATAGCTTTGCACAGTCTGCTCTGCAATACAATATCGCCGCCTCCGAATTACAGTGGTCGCAGTACCCCATTCCTCCTTCCCTTGCCGCCGCCTCCTCATCATCACCCATGATTATTATTTCACCTTTGCTTCAACCCCTTGCTCTTAGTAAGTAGCAAGATCTATCAACATTAGTGGGCTCCATTCTCACCCAAATATCTTCTCTCTGCTGTGCCTGTGCTTACTACCCTTTCCTTAAAATAAATTATCTCCCGCTTATCTTTATCGTCAACTATTACCATTCTCTCCTCACTTTCAAGTCGGACATCGCTCCCCCTGCAATTACATCATCATTATTGATAACTCCAAGACCCGATCTAGTGCTTTCTTCAAATTTCCCACGCCTGGTAAGAGGTGATGCTGGTGGTTGTTTTGAGCTAAGTCCAAAGCTTAACAACTTTGGGTTATTTAGAAATATTTTATCGTATTTACCCCTAGTCCGGATTCTTTTCGTAGAAAATGATCCGGACTAGAGTGGTTGTTTTTAGCTACGTCCAAAGCTTGAAAACTTTGGGTTACTTAGAAATTTTTTATCGTATTTGCCCCCAGTCCGGATTCTTTTCGTAGAGAATGATCCGGACTAGAGTGGTTGTTTTTAGCTAAGTCCAAAGCTTGAAAACTTTGGGTTACTTAGAAATTCTTTATCGTATTTGCCCCCAGTCCGGATTCTTTTCGTAGAGAATGATCCGGACTAGAGTGGTTGTTTTTAGCTAAGTCCATAGCTTGAAAACTTTGGGTTACTTAGAAATTTTTTATCATATTTGCCCCTAGTCCGGATTCTTTTCGTAGAGAATGATCCGGACTAGAGTGGTTGTTTTTAGATAAGTTCAAAGCGTAAAAACTTTGGGTTAGTTAGAAAATATTTTATCGTATTTGCCCCTAGTCCGGATTCTTTTCGTAGAAAATGATCCGGATTAGAGTGGCTGTTTTTTGGCTAAGTCCAAAGCTTGAAAACTTTGGGTTACTTAGAAAATATTTTATCGTATTTGCCCCTAGTCCAGATTCTTTTCGTAGAAAATGATCCGGACTAGAGTGGCTGTTTTTTGGCTAAGTCCAAGCTTGAAAACTTTGGGTTACTTAGAAATCTTTTATCGTATTTGCCCCTAGTTCGGATTCTTTTCGTAGAGAATGATCCGGACTAGAGAGGTTGTTGCATATTGCTCTTGCCCCGGTTCAAACTCTGCCTATGGCTCCTAGCCGGGGACTTGTGTGTGTTAGTGATACAATAATTTTACAACAGGAGACGAAAAGTGCGAGGCTAGGCCCGATTTCATTAATCGTGACATTCAAATTACAAACAACTTATTCTCGCTTCATTACAGAGACTAATCTATCTGTTGAAGACTTTTTGGGCTCAGAAGCAGCTCCTTGATTGGTTCTTCGGACCTAGGCCTTTTATTCACTGATAGAACTTCCGGAGTCGGAGGCCGTGCCAGGTGTTTGGAACCTCCGAATCATCCATATTGCTGAGCTTATAGGTTCCGGGATGAAGAATTTCTTTGACCCTGTAGGGTCCTTCCCATTTAGGCATTAGTTTTCCGGTGTTTGTCGGGTCAGAAGCTTCGGTGTCTCGAAGGACTAGGTCTCCAACTTGAAAGTTCTTGACCCTACCCTTCTTTCCAAAATATTCTCTTGTCTTTTCCTTATACTTTTCCATTCTTGCCACAGCTTCATCCCGGACTTCGTCCACCAAATCCAGATTGATTCGGAGTCCTTCTTCATTTGCAATTTCTTCAAAGTTAATGGCCCTGTGAGAAGGTGATCCCACTTTAATTGGGAGCATTGCTTCGGTCCCATAAGCTAGTTTGAAAGGTGTCTCTCCAGTACTTGTTCGTGGGCTAGTCCTGTAAGCCCAGAGCACATTTGGCAGCTCTTCGGGCCATTTGTTTTTGCTTTCCTGAAGCCTCTTTTCTATTCCCCTTAGCAAAATTCGGTTTGTTACCTCTACCTGTCCATTTCCCTGGGGGTATGCTACCGAGGATTTCTTGTGTTTAATGCCCCTCTCCTTCAAGTAATTTTCAAAGTCTGAACCAACGAATTGAGGTCCATTATCCGAAACTAAGATCTGGGGAAGCCCAAATCTCATCAGTATGTTATCCATGAATCGGATACAATCTTGCTGATTTATGGTTCTCATGGCCTTGGCTTCTGCCCACTTGGTCATATAATCAATTGCCACCAACAAGTATCTCAAATCACCTTTAGCCCGGGGAAAAGGACCACCGATGTTGATTCCCCAAACCGCAAAAGGTATAGGAGACAGAACCGAAGAGGGTAGAACCGGACTCTACCTTTGCACATTGCTAAATAACTGACAATTCTTGCATTTTCTGACAAACTCCACCGCGTCATTGTGAACTGTTGGCCAATAATAGCCTTGCCTTATTATTTTGCAAGCTAAAGCCTTTGCAGATAGGTGGTCCCCGCAAATCCCTTCATGAACTTCTTACAAACAGTACTCCGCTTCGGCAGGTCCCACACATTTCAAGACCGGACTAGAGAATGTCCTACGATAAAGTTGTCCTTCCTCAACAAAAAATTTAGCAGCCTTGGCCTTGAGTCTTTGAGCTTTGTTCTTATCTTCTGGCAACTCCCCTTTTTCCAAGTACGAAATCAGAGGGGTCATCCAGTTGGGCTGATTATCTATCTCCATTAATTCACAATTTTCAATGGTGGGCTTCTCTATTTCTTCAAAGTAGACCGAGCTGTCCAGTTCGGCATCATTCTGGACTAGCCTGGACAATGAATCATATTCCGCGTTTTCTTCTCTATTAATCTGCATTATTTCAAATTTTGGGATTGTAGTCAGGTAACTTTTGACCAAAGCTTGGTATTGAGCTAGCTTTGGATCCTTTGCAATATACTCTCCTTTCATTTGCTTGACTACAATCTGAGAATCACTGTAAACATTCAGGTTCTGGACTTTCAAGGATCTGGCCAATCGGAGTCCGGCCAAAAGCACCTCGTATTCTGCTTGGTTGTTGGTAGCCAAAAACTTGAAGGTGATGGCTTGCTGTATCTGAAAACCGTGGGGACTTTTTAGGACTAAACCTGCTCCGGATCTTTCACTTGTTGCTGATCCATCAACATATAAAGACCATTCTTCCGAATCAGATCCACATTCTTCCCCCGGATCTACGATCATAGGATCAGATCGAGGTTCGGGAAAAGAGCATTCCACAATGAAATCGGCCAGCACTTGAGCCTCGATTGCTGTTCGTGGTATAAACGTGAGTTGGAACTGGCTCAGCTCAACAGCCCAATTGTTGAGTCTACCAGATACATCTGGCTTATGAATTATTCTTCTCAAGGGCTGGTCAGTTACGACTTTAATTTCTCTTCCTTGAAAATAATGCCTTAGCTTCCTGGCGGCTGTCACCAGGGCAAAAGCAAATTTTTTCAAGTTGGGGTATCTGGTTTTCGCATCTTTTAATACCTGGCTGATATAGTAGACTGGTTTTTGCTGGCCGTCATGCTCCCGGATCAAGGCTGCCCCCACAGCTAATGGACTTGCGACCAGGTAAAGAGACATCGCTTCTCCAGGCTTAGCTTTTGATAGGATTGGTGGAGACGACAGGAATTCCTTTATAGAGTCGAAAGACTTCCGGCAATCCGGACTCCAGTTTATCTCCTTTTTATTTTTCGCCCCCTTGAGCAGCTCGAAGAATGGTAAACATCGTTCGGCTAAATTGGGGATAAATCTCCTCAAAGTAGCTAGTGAGCCAGCTAGTTTTTGTATCTCCTTCTGAGTCCGGGGTGGTTCCATTTCCATTATTGCTTTAATCTTCTCCGAATTGGCTTCAATCCCTCTCTGACTAATTATGAATCCCAGGAATTTCCCCACTCCCATCCCGAAGGTGCATTTTTCCGAGTTCAGCTTCATCTCCTGCTTCCTTAGATTCTCGAAGCATTCTTGCAAATCTGGGATATGCTCCTCTACTGTTTTTGACTTAGCTATCATATCATCCACATAAGACTCCAGGTTTCGGCCCAACTGATCTTTAAACACTTCAACCATTGCTCTTTGGTAGGTTGACCCAGCATTCATCAATCCGAAAGGCATATATTTGTACGCATAGACAGCTCTATGAGTTATGAAGGCGGTTTTGGCGATGTCTACCAGATTCATTTTGATTTGGTTGTAACCAGAGAATGCGTCCATGAAACTGAACATCACATGACCAGCGGTGGCATCAATGAGTTGATCAATACTTGGAAGAGGATAGGGATCCTTAGGGCATGCTGCATTGAGGTCGGTGTAGTCCACACACATTCTCCACTTCCCATTAGGTTTCTTGACTAAGACGACATTGGCTAGCCAGTCTGGATATTTTATCTCACAAATTATTCCTGCTTTGAGAAGCTTTTCAACTTCTTCATCGATGGCCTTTTGTCTGTCCGGAGCGAAGTTCCTTCTTTTTTGGTTTACTGGTCTTTTATCAGAATTAACATCAAGGCTATGCATGGCTATAGATTCTTTGAGCCCGGGCATGTCCTCCGGGCTCCAAGCAAAAACGTCCGCATAATTTCTGAGCAGCTGTATAAGGTTCTGCCTGAATGTTGGATCCAGTCCGGATCCTATCTTTATTCTTTTACCTGGGTTACCTTCTTTCAGTTCGATCATTTCAGTTTCAACCGCAGGTTCTACCTTACCAAGATCTTTCTTTGAGATGAATTGTTGAACCCGGGCCTAGGTATTGGACTCCAGATAGTTTCGGGCTTTGGAAATCATTTCTTCCTTAGTTTGGGCTTCGATACTTTCAATATTTTGGACTTCGTGTCCGGGTTCCTTCTTGAAGTAGGCTCTATGCTTCTTTCGGCTCAAGTTCTTTTGGTACAAGGTTGTTTTTCTTTTATTTTCCGGATCAGTTTCAGCCATGATCAAAGCTTGGCCATAACATCGACCGGCAGTCTCCGAATCTCCTTTGACTTCCCCAATTCCGGACGGAGTAGGGAACTTAAACTTCAAATGCGATGTAGAGGTTATTGCCCGAAGCTTGGTTAGTGCTGGACGGCCGAGTATCATGTTGTACGAGGACGGGGTGTTGATAACGTAAAATTTCACTATGTGAGTGACTTACTTTGGGTAGGTTCTGAATTGGACAGGTAAATATAAAGTTCGTTGAAATGGGACTAAGTTGTTCCCGAACCTGAAGAGTGGGTCTTCTCTGCATTCGTTCATTCTTACACTACCCAGTTGCATTCTGTCGAATGTATTTTTGAAGATGATGTTGACTGAGGATCCGTTACCGACCAGAATTCTTTTGACTTCATTTTCTACAACATCTAAGCTAACCACCAAGGCTTCGTTATGATTTGGATCAATTCCTTCAAAGTCGGCGTTGCTGAAAGTTATTGCTTGTTCGGGAAAGTATTGGATCATCATTACTTCATCACCTGAGTCCGGACCCCCCATCACCACGTTGATAACATGCTTCTTTCCTGCTCCGGATCCCTCCCCTTTTTCCATGGTTTTTCGAGCTATATATTGCCCCATGTTTCCTTTTTTGATTTGATCCTCAATGAAGTATTTGAGAGATAGACAGTTTTCAGTGGTATGACCGTGAGTGCCGTGAT
This sequence comes from Saposhnikovia divaricata, assembly GCA_036435485.1. NCBI lineage: Eukaryota > Viridiplantae > Streptophyta > Magnoliopsida > Apiales > Apiaceae > Saposhnikovia > Saposhnikovia divaricata. The sequence goes on along the minus strand of CM071597.1, from coordinate 122,138,177 downwards.
AGTCACATTGTTTGTGAGTAGGTCGATTTTCCGGGGCGGTGTTCATTGGTTTAGGTAGGTAGAAGTATGGCTTGTCCCGAACTTCTTTCAGGATATCAGAACGGGTTCGGCTAAGTGGAGTCCACTGAGGTTCAGGCTTGGGATCGGGTTTGGGTGGTTTCGGAGGTTTTAAGTCCGATTTGGCAGTTATTGTTACCCGTTCAGAGGCTCTTTCCGAGGCTGAGATTTGGGAACTTTGAATATAGTTGGTCTGTCTGTTTGGTTTGAATCTTTTTTCGGACTGGTATCCTCCTCGAGGGCGGTCATCTTGAGTAATTCGGGATAAGGCATTCCCTTGACGAGTCATCCTCATCGCCTGGAGCACATCACTTTCTTTGATGAATCGAACAACCATGGAGTACGCTGCAGCCAAGTTCTCGGGCTCTTTGTTGATCAGTTCATAAACATATCTTTCATTTGGGTCTGGGTCCAGGTTTCTCCGAAAGATACTGAGAGTTTCACGCTCATCCAAGCGCGAGATTTTATTGATTGCCTCCTGAAAACGCCTCATGAAATCTGAAAGGGATTCGTTATCATATTGTCGAATGGTTTCCAGATGACACATGTGTAACTCATGTGTCCGGTTTGCTCTGAATCTTTTCAGAAAAGATTCTCGAAACTGCTTCTAGGAGTGAATGCTCCGAGAGGGGATTCGGCTGAACCATCTTTGTGCCCCTCCCTTCAGGGTTGATGCAAAGAATCTGCATTTGGTAATGTCGTTGTAGTAGTAGATGAGAGCAATCTGCTCGAAGTAATTAATGTGTTCTTTAGGGTCTCCCAGCCCGTCAAATGAATCAAAATTGTAGTGTTTTAGGTTCTTTTGCCTTGGAATGGCTTCCAAAGAACGGCTGAAGGGCGTCAGGGTGCCTTCAATTTCAAGTCCGGAGTCATGGCCCACTTTTTTCTGTAACTCATGAATCATTTGCATGAGATTGTCTTCAGGTTCTTCTTCATCTGAGATAAGTTCAGGACTAATTTCTCATAGAACTCTCTTGGATCCAGACCGCCTCAAGACTCGGTCCTCTTCCTCCTAGATTCTTTTCTGAATTTTGAGCTTGAGTTTCGCTTCCTCCTCTTGCCTAATCTTCTCTTTGAGTTTAGCTAGCTTTTTGAGCTTCTCAGCTTCATGATTTTTACTTTGAACTTTGTTGGCGGTTTGTTTTTCTTTGCCTTGGTTGTCAATCCGGTCAAAAACTGACCTTCTGGACCGGTGGGAGTGTTCATAACCTTGTGAATTTTCGGCTTGTTCCGGTTCGGGAGGTGATGCTATCCGGTTTGCTCGGTACGCTCGGATAGCGTCCGCCAACTCGTCCCGCGTGAGATTTTGCATGTGCACTGCAGCCAGAGGTATATCAGTGTATTTGTATTGGTTGACTTCAATGTCAATTCGGGCATCCCCCGGACCAATCCCTACCCTTTCCAGAGCTGGAGCTGTTTCCGCCGGCACCAAAGGCAGGTCCGGAACGGGATTAGGGTCCTGGGCCCGGGTATTTGTTCTTTGAGTAGATTTGCTTCCTCTCGGCATGATTTCAAGTTTCCAAACATAGTATTTCACACAGTATCGATTATAACACAACTAGGCTGAGTTTTGAGTAAAGCAGTTTGTGTATGCACTTAATATTCAAATAAGAACACGGGTGGGTAGGTATAAACAGATAAACAGGTGACTATGAGCACAGATCTAGATATCAGCAGTGTCTAGAAGCTAAAAATCGTAACTTTATCAAGATCTGAGCTAGAAAGGCTAAATAATGCTGAATATGTGTACACACAGCAAAGAAATGTGTAAAGGTGACATCTTTAGTAAAGGTTTTAAGATTGTTTTAGATCTTAGTGGTTTTGATTATGACTCTTTTTCAAGAGTTTGTTGGTGGTGTCGAGTCCAGTGGCACCGAGACCAAAGGACAGAGCCCCTCCTTCTAGTGCCAATGATAACTCCAAGACCCGATCTAGTGCTTCCTCCGAATTTCCCACGCCTGGTAAGAGGTGATGCTGGTGGTATGGCGCTTGCAAGACAACACCGGAGGGGGGTTTGTGCCCCGCGGTGCCTCCGGCGTGAGAGTAAGTTGCGGCTTTAGAGAGTAAAAGATAAGGACTAGAGTATCTAATTATGGAGGGTGTGTGTATATGAGTGTGTAAAAGAGAATGTAACCCCTAAACCTTTTTCTTCTCCTCTATTTATAGGCCGAGGATTAAGGTTTAGGGGTTGGTACCTGCAATCATGAGCGTTGGATTCAATGTAGGTGGGACACCTGTCCGCTGCTGATACTTCCCACCTGTCCAGATGATGTCTGTGGTGGCGTGTGCCCAGGGCATGTCAGAACGTGGTTTGATGGGGACATAATTGTGCCAATACTAGGATTCCCTTATCTATCACTGTCATGTAGGACCCCAGTCATGACTCGTGTCTTCCATACTCCCATGCTCCTTGGGCCTGGGTCGCGGGTTTATTTGGCTTGAGCCCGATCCGGACTGGGTGAGGGCCGGTCTCATGGCGACCTCGGGCCGGGCCCAGTCGGGATTGGTCATAGCCTATCAATTATACTAAAAATTCAATCGGAAGGAGTGCTCTGCTATGTGTAGTTTTAAATGATGAAATGTCATGGACATTATAGTAGCAAGTATCTCAATATTAATTCCTAGTTTGCTTTAGGTTTACGAGTTATGAAAGGCATATGACTCAGCCTATTTGTAGTTAGAGGATCCTAAACAACTTAAACCAAATTGTAATAAGTAAATATACATATGAACTGTCACAGGAATCTCAAGAATTATTATCTGTCAGAAGAAAGAAGAAAAGTCAATCTATAGTTTTGATGTCATACACTGGAAGACGATTCAGTTATCTGATCAAGCCCCAGTATAGCATTGAAGTGAATGGATTCATTTGAACAGTGATAGAGATTTTTCGAGTGATAGTTTGAAGATCAGTTACAGTACAAGAGAATTGAGAGAAGAAACAAACCACAATCTAAAGTCAAAAGTGAAGAAGCATCGTTGAAGTTAGTCATTCATGAACCAGACAGTACATCGAACGTCAACACAAATCAGTGGTAATTCTTTACTACCTTTAGTGGTTTTTAAGAATTAGATTAATTATTTATTGATTTAATTAAATTCATTTGTAATTGATATAAATCATTTAGTTGATTTAATTAAATGAATTAATTCTAGAAGAATTAATTTATTTATTTAAATTAATTATTGTATCAATTAAATGTGAATTAGTTAATCATTAATTAATTAATTGGATCAATATGACTTAAAGAAATGACTTAAATAAAGCTGGAAGGATTATGTCTTATTGGTTAAAATTCGGTATGACCTAATCAGTTAAGTCATACCGAACACAGCTGTTGAGTTAAGTCATACCGAGCATTGAAATTCAAGATTATGTCTTACCGACCTGATTTAAGTCTTACCGACTTGTTGCCAGCTGTTGTAAGTCTTACCGAATTTCTGTTAAGTCATACCGACAAGTTTTATGTCTTAATGGAGGTTTGTGTAAGTCTTAATGAAGGAAAATAAAGTCTTGGTAGCAGTTTAAGTCATGCTGGAGCAGTTAAATATCCTACAGAAAGCCAGCAAGACCTGTTACTGATATAAAAGAACAGAACAGAGCAGATTAAGTCATAACGGAGAAACACAGCAGAAAACATCCAGAACAAAATTCTCTCTCAAGAATATCAAGAACACCAAAGCTTAAACAATTCCCAGAAATTCAAGTTCATCATCTTTGTTATATTCTATCCGATAGAACTTGTTTATTTGTGATTCTTGTACTACTAGCGAATTAAGTTTCCTAGTTCTTATCTTGATTATTATTAACTAAATTAGAAAAGTTCATGTCGAATTTTCTAATTAGTTATTAACATCTTGATAAGTTGTTATACTGATTTTGTAACACCACATCAAGTTAATATACAGTTATATTCAACTTGAAAAATTGTGTTAAATAATTCCGCACATAAATTTGTCTTTATCAAATTTTATTTAAAAGACAAATTTCGATAAAAAGGTAAAGATTGTATTCAACCCCCCTTCTACAATCTTATTGGACCTAACAATTGGTATCAGAGCCGATTGATTGATACACAAATCAAAGATCCCATTTTACTCGATTAAAAATCATCCCCGAATTTTTTAACTCTCTTAAAAAATTCATCATGTCTTCTAAAGTTGGAACTGTGAAAATTCCCATATATGACAAAAACAGTTATGATATGTGGAAGAACAAAATGTTAATGTTCCTCGAGGTTGCAAATCCTAAATACATGAAAGTCTTATCAGAAGGACCAATAATACCTTTTGGATTAATTCCTGAAGTTGTTACTGATGGAAAAGTTATTTCCCCTGCAAGGTATGTACACAAAGATTCTTCTGAATACACTCTTGTTGAAAGAGAGGAAGCTGGACTTGACATTAATTTAAGACTGATCTTAATAGACTCTCTAGACTCTGTAATGTACAGTCATGTGATTAACTGCAAGACTGCAAAGCAAATGTGGGAAACCATTGAAACTGTGAATGAAGGAACAGAGGAAGTTAGGGAGAATCGACTAGAAATTCTGACATCTGAGTATGAACACTTTCGATCAGCATACAATGAAAGTATTCAAGATGTGTTTGAAAGATATAACAAACTTGTCAACAATTTACAGATGCATGGCAAGTACTACACTCAGAAAGAGATCAACAGAAAATTTCTACTGTCAATGCCTGTTCATCTAGAACATAGAATTACAGCTATCAGAGAGTCGAGGAATCTAAGTGAAATTACTGTAGAAAGACTCTTTGGTGTTTTAAAAACCTATGAACTGGAACAATCTCAACAAAAGGAGATTTATGGAAAAGGAAGAGTTGCTAATACTTCTACAGCTCTTATTGTTGAGAACAAACAGGAAGTGGAAGATAAGGTTATTCAACCTTGTAATGTTGACAGTGTTAAGCTTGAAGTTGAAGTTGGTCAAATGAATGCTAGTCCAGATGAAGGAGACTTCTATTCGTTAGAAGAGCTAGATCAGTTGGAAGATGAGTCCATGGCTTTGTTGGTAAGGAAATTCAGCAACTTCAGATTCAGGAAGAATCCCAAGTTCATTTACAAATCTAACTATAACAGGTTCCAGAGAGGAGGTTCTTCATCCTCAAGTAACAGAGGAGGTTACAAAACTGGAACAGTTGAAAGAAGTAAAATTAGATGCTACAACTGTAATGAACTTGGACATTTCGCTACTGAATGTCAGAAGCCAAAACAAAACCAAAGAAAAGACTTTGGATCTGAGAAGAAGAAGACAGGTAAAGCCTATGTGGCTGCTGGAAAGAGTTGGGATGATACAGACTCTGAAGATGAAGAGTATGGCAATCTTGCCCTGATGGTAAAATCTGATAACTCCAGTGGTACTTCAATTGAGGTATCATGTACTGAAAGTCAATATATTTATCAACTTAGTGATACACTAGGTAATGCTAATAGAGAGATTGAAAGGATCAATTTGTTAAATACAGATCTTAGTAATCAATTATCAGAATTACATGATGTACAAAATTTCCATGATAAACAAAAATCAGAAATAAGAATTCTAAAAGAACTTGAGAGGTCTCTAGCGTTGATAGTGGTTCAACAACGTGAAACAATAGCTGAGCTAGAAATAAGGGTTAGTGCTACTTCTAATTCATGTAAAGTGGCTAAAGAGTTGTTTAACCAACAAGCTATTAATCAAACCGTAGGAATTGGGTTTGATTATAATGAAGCTATTGGTCGAAAAAGCATTATTACCCCTAATCGTGTCAGTGCTGTAGAAAGGGGTATCCCAATAGTGCTTAAGGGTGTTAGTAACCCACTCTTTAAGACATCCATAGCAGAACCTTTGGATACAACATCTTTAATCATTAAGGAAGAGATGCGCATTGAGGATTTAGCTAATGGCGTAGTCTTACAAAGTAATCAAGTTGTTAAAAATGATGAAGATAGAAAGTCTGTGTTTAAGAAAACAGAAAGAGTTGGTGAGTCTACTAGTTCCTTGAAAACTAGTAGTAGAAGTAACATGAATAAATGCAACAACATATCTACCATGCATGCTATTCCTGTTATTGATACTGCTCATAAAAAGTGTGATGCTGTTAATTGCATGTCTTGTGCTTTTAATATAATGTCTGCTTACTTTAACGGTAATCATGCATGTGTTAATAAGAATGTTCCTAGACAGCATATGAGCAGAAATAAACATGTTAGATCCAGGACTGAAAAATCACCTAATTCTAAGATTAGGACTCCAAGTCCTTCTCAGGATATGGTAAAGACATGGTTACCCAAGCTAAACCAAAACAAGTTAAAGCTGTTTACAGGGTTAAATGTCCAGTACCTGAAGAAAATGTTGTTAAAATAAAAAATGTTGCTTTACCTGATAAAGGTCAATTCTTTAAGTACTCCGGACCCAATCAAATTTGGGTTCCGAAGAAAGTCTAACCAATTTGTCATTGCAGGGTTTGAAACAGGTTGAACGAGTCATGTGGATTCTGGACAGTGGATGTTCAAGGCATATGACCGGAGATAGAGCCCTGCTGACAAATGTGGTGGAGAAGGCCGGCCCAGTCGTTACCTTTGGAGATAACAGCAAAGGTAAAACTGATGGATATGGCAGATTAGAAGCTGGAAATGTTATCGTTGAAGATGTCTCTTTTGTGAACGGCCTTGAGCACAATTTGCTCAGTATTAGTCAATTCTGTGACAAAGGTTATGAAGTTCATTTCAACAAGAAGAATTGTCTAATATCACACAAGAGAAATGAAAGGCCACAGTTGACTGGAGTAAGAAAAGGAAACTTGTACATAGCCAATATGAACTCTGGAAGCACAGAAGAAATTAAATGTTTTTATTCAAAGGCATCCACTGATTAAAGTTGGTTATGGCACAAGAAACTTTCTCACCTAAACTTCAAAACAATGAATTCTCTAGTGAAAAGAGAGTTGGTGAGAGGTTTACCTTCGATTGAATTTACTCAGGAAGGTCTATGTGATGCTTGTCAAAAAGGGAAGTTAAAAAGGGCAACTCACAGGAGCACTAACATATCATCAATAACTGAACCATTACAACTTCTCCATATGGATTTGTTTGGTCCAGTTAGTGTGATGTCTATGTCAAGAAAAAGATATGCTCTAGTGATTGTTGATGATTTCTCAAAATTCACATGGGTACTATTTCTGAACTCAAAAGATGAAACTCCACAACTGGTAGTTGATCACATTAAGTTAATTGAGCTGGATTCTAATCGTCCAGTAAGAGCTATAAGGTCAGACAACGGAACTGAATTCAAGAATGCAGTTCTGAATGACTTTTGCACTGAAAAGGGTATAACTAGACAGTACTCGGCTCCCAGAACTCCTCAACAAAATGGGGTAGTTGAAAGAAAGAATAGAACCTTGATTGAAGCTGCACGTACTGTGCTAAGTGAATCAAGGCTTCCATTGAGCTTTTGGGCTGAAGCTGTCAACACTACATGCTATACCCAGAATCGAACACTTATCAATAAAGACTTAAAGAAGACACCATATGAAGCTCTACATGACAAGAAACCAACTCTCAAGTACTTCCATGTATTTGGGACAAAATGCTTTGTGCTGAAAGAAGGAGATGATCTAGGTGGTAAATTTGAAGAAAAAGCACATGAAGCAATATTTATTGGTTATACTAGAAGAGCCTACAAGGTGTATCTTATTGATCAACAGAAAACTATGGAAAGTGTCAATGTTACATTTGATGACACAAAACTCCCAAGTATCCAAAATGAAGATCCATCTGAAAAGCTTAAGTTTGATGATATGTCAGACTCAGATTCAGATGATGACAATCAACCTGACGTTGTTGCTGATAATAATAATCCAAATGTTGGTGGTAATGATCAAGGTGATGCTGGTGAAAACAATGATAATTTTTAAGACACCACTGATACTCTTGAACCATCAACAAGTCAAACTGGCAACAACTCAGGGGGAGATAATGAAGGGTCAACAAGTCATACTCAACATCATACAGAAGATCAAGGCGAATCATCAAGATCAATTCTTCCCAGACAAACTGTTTGGAATAGAGCTCATCCTTTTGAGCTAATACTTGGTGATCCAGATGTTGGTGTGAAAACAAGAAGAGCTTATCAGAATCAATGTAACTATTCTGGGTTCCTGTCTGTCATGGAACCTAAGAAAGTAGAAGAAGCTCTATCTGATCCTGATTGGGTGATTGCTATGCAAGATGAACTCAATCAATTTAAGCAACTAGAAGTATGGAAGCTGGTACCCAGACCTAAAGATAGAAAAGTGGTGGACACAAGATGGGTATTCAGAAACAAACTAGATGAAGATGGCACTGTGATAAGAAACAAAGCAAGACTGGTAGCTAAAGGTTATTCTCAAGCTGAAGGCATTGATTATGACGAGACCTATGCTCCAGTGGCAAGACTTGAGGCCATCAGAATATTCTTGGCATTTGCATCCTATTCAAGATTCAAAGTTTATCAAATGGATGTCAAGAGTGCCTTTCTGAATGGTAAGCTAGATGAAGAAGTGTATGTAGAACAGCCCCCTGGTTTTGAAGATCAAGATCATCTGGACTATGTCTACTTTCTTTACAAAGCTATCTATGGTCTTAAGCAAGCCCCAAGAAAATGGTATGACACTCTCTCTGAATTTCTATTGGAAAATGGTTTTATAAGAGGTGTCATAGACAAAATGCTCTTCACTAAAAGACATAAGAATGATATAATACTAGTCCAAGTCTATGTGGACGATATTATATTTGGGTCTACTAATGAGCTTCTATGCAAGAAGTTTTCTAAGTTAATGCAGGGTAGGTTTGAAATGAGCATGATGGGAGAACTGAAATTCTTTCTTAGATTACAAATAAGTCAGAGACAAGATGGAATATTTATTTGTAAATCCAAGTACATTAAGGAGCTCCTCAAGAAATATCACATGGAGGAGTGCTCATCAGCAAAGACACCATCAACTATAGCTGTCAAAATTGGTTTATATGAAAGTTCTGCCAAGGTAGATATCACAGGCTATAGAGGTATGATTGGCTCATTGCTTTACCTAACTGCTAGTAGACCAGATATAATGTTTGCCACATGCTTGTGTGCAAGGTTCCAAGCGAACCCTAAAGAAATCCATCTCACTGCTGTCAAAAGAATCTTAAGATATCTAAAGGGTACGCCTAATTTAGGCATCTGGTACCCTAATGAAACTGGTTTTACTTTAATTGGATATACAGATTCTGACTATGCAGGAAGTGTTGTAGATAGGAAGAGTACATCTGGGAGTTGTCAATGCCTAGGTGGAAGATTGGTATCCTGGTTCAGTAAGAAACAGCAAACAGTTTCCAACTCTACAGCCGAAGCTGAATATATAGCTGCTGGAAGCTGTTGTGCTCAGATCTTATGGATAAGGAATCAATTAATGGACTATGGCATTGTATTGGAAAATATCCCTATTTTATGTGATAATACAAGTGCCATAGCAATCGCAAGCAATCCTGTGCAGCACTCAAGGACAAAGCACATTGACATAAGGTATCATTTTATAAGAGAGCATGTAATGAATGGTACAGTGGAACTACTATTTGTAGGCTCTGGAGATCAAACTGCAGATATTTTTACTAAGTCCTTAATGAATCCTCGTTCACTAGAATTGTTAGTGAATTGGGTATGTTAAACAGTCCTAGTAATTAATGTTGTTAATATTTGAAATTTGATCTTTAATAATTTTGCAAGTGATTATTCTGTGAATATTTGTTGTTTGAAATCACTTGTATTATTATTTTACCATCTGATTTTCTTGCTTGTTTATTTATTTTTTTCACTCTGTTTATTCATATTATTTAATACTTCATACTTCTGTATTTTTAGAATATTTGTAGATATTTATTTCTATTTTAATAATTAATTTATCATATGTTTTGTAATGTTTATCCTGTTAATATTGCTTTGTTTTCGTTAATAGGTTAGCATATGGTATTTATAATTATTTTTATTATTTGTTTAATTTTTTATAATATTTTTATTATTTTTATAAGTTAATTGTATATTTTATTTTGTTTTTAATGATTGTTTAAAGTAAATATGACTTAAAATAAGGAAAAACAATCAATATGACTTAACTTAAAATCGGTATGACTTAAACAGGTTAAGTCTTACCGAGTTTTTTTAAAAAATTAAGTCATATTCGCTAGTCTGTTTGCATTAAGTCTTAATCAATTATAATTAATATATATATAAATTAAGTCTTATTCACCTGTATATAAGTTAAGTCTTAGCGATTTTTTAATCTAAGTCTTATTAGTTATCTTTTTAAGTCTTATTCGGTTAATTAGTATATATTTAGTAGTTAAGTAATGTTAAGTCATAATCTCAGTTTAAGTTATTCTCTCAAGTTAAGTCTTAGAGAACCAAACCGATACATACGATACACACAACCATTACTGTCGAATTGCTGTCGGATTTTTCACTCGAATCTAACTGGAATCAAGCTCTAAACTCGTTTAATCGATTCCTTGTTCAATTCTCATCAAATTGATTGCTTAAAAACGTGATTTGGTTCAGTTTTGAAGGTTTTTAGTTTCGAAAATCGTTTTTCAAGATCTATTTTTCTGAAAAACTGAGTTCGATTCTTGCAAATCTAAAAATATACGTGTGTTCGTGTGTGTAAGAGGTTCATTGTGTGAATTTTTCAGAATTTTTGGAGAAATTTTGATTTTTTCGAATTTTTAATTAATTATTAATTCGAAAAATTAATTTTTAAATTATAATTTTGTAAAATCTGAAATTTTCAAAAAATTAAATCTTGATTAAAATGGTTGATCGATTTGAAATTATTAAACATAATTTAATCGGTTATTTTGATCCAGAAAAATGTTCAGTTGAACGTTTTCGACCGTGGATTCGATTTTTAAATGAAAATTCACTGGTTCGCAATGATTTGAGATTGGATGCTCCATTAAAAATTGAACCTTTGCGAATCATGTGTACTACTGCTGTCGTTTCTAATGATAACAGATCAGTTGTCTTCTCTGTAGGAGACAATCAGTACACAGTGAATGAAAATACAATAAATACGGTCTTAAATTTTCCAACTGAAAATTTCGAAGAATTACCATCAGATCAAGAATTGATAAATTTTTTGAATGGGGTATTCTATCAAGACAGTCCTGATCAAACTGTCTGGAATAAAAAGAATTTTGTTCAGGAATGGGATTATCTGTTTGACACATTAGGTAGAGTCTTTGCCAATTCTACTAAAGGGAACTTCGGGGTACTACCATCCTTCTTGTAGCATATTGGATATGCAGTTGCACACAACCGAAGAATTAATATTGGTAGACTACTGTGTGTTCCGATGGTTAGAAGAATCATTAATGCAAAGAAGAATTTTGATAATGGACATAAAGTATCATGTTATTATCCAAGATTCTTGTCATTGATTTTTAATCATCTTGTGGAACTAGAAAACCAAGCCCAATTCCTGAATGGAGAATCACTGACGTCAGGTAAACCTACTACCAGATTGTTCACGGAGTACAGCAACAAGCCTAAATTCACAAACATACCTGTAGTTGTCACCCAATACATGTCAAACTATATACAACTACCTGTTATTGAACCTGTACCAGAACCTGAACAACCTGAACAAAACCCTGAACCACCAGTGGAAAACATACTTGTTGATAATGAAGATCAAGGCAATCAGCGAGTTGAACCTGCTCAGCAAATTGTTCCTCAGCCAGCTGCACTTGCTGTTGAACATCCAGTGCAAGAAACTGCATCTGTCCCTGAACCTGAATCAGATCAACCCATCTTATCAGAGACTGTTGCGGAATCAGCTGACCAGGTATTGCCTTCTGTTCCTCAAACTACTACTTCTCAATCTATTTCTGGAACCCAAGTGGTTGGTAGGTCTGACCAAGGGGTTGTAGTACCACAACCTCTAACCAAGGTCGTAGAGCCAAATACTCAACCAACAAAACTCATATCTTTTCACTCCAGAAAGAAATTGCAAGTTAAAAGAAGTCGAATCAGTAGTGGTAGTATGAGTGAACCCACAGCTATGCCTCTAGAAAAGAAAAGTAGAACTCAAACTGAGGCAACTGTAAGCCCGTCTATATCCTCCCAACAGGATATGGAAGTTGATATGGCCGTTACACAGTTACTAGAATCATCTTCTCAACAGGATGATTCTATTGAAATTCGCCATAGGGCCGTGACACCTTGTAGTGAGTCAAGCACACCCCTATTACTCACAATGGGGGAAGACATACCTTTAGATGAGTCTCAGGACACACTGCAAGAAGAGCACGTAGAAAATGTGACAGTGCCTACCATAGTTACGGTAGAAGAGTCTTCACAGGCTTTAGAGGGAAATCTTGGTTCTCAGCCAACTTTAATAGAACCATCATCTCCCCTCCCAGGACAAACACTCCTGGCTCCCTCAAGGGATTTTCCACTCGCAGTTTCGACTGGAGAAGGTGGAAGGCAACTTGATCAATCTACTACTGAAGCAATTCAGTCAACAATTTCAAATGTTCAAGTAGATTTGATTAAGGAAAGGGATTTGCGAACTCCCATTGCACCACCACTGACCTTCCCAGAGGAGGCTAGGGTGATTTTACATGCAGGTACAAATCTGGAAGCAGCTAAGGAATCTGAGAGGAGTGATGTGAGGAATACCATAAAATTGAGTGAAACACATGCACTTCAGGTGAGTGGATCTCAAAGTGAACGTCAGGTGAGCGTACACACTGACACATACACTCTCTCATTATTAGAAAAGATAACTACTGTAGAGAAAGAACTTGCAGTCAGCAAGGCTGAAACAGAAATCCTTAGAGCACAAGTGGGTGAGCGATCTTCTTCATCCACCTCTGTCAACAGTCAGCTTGCTGTAATCAAGAAGGATATAAACTACTTAAAGACATCTTTCACCAAGAAGATAGATTCTCTCGAACTCTCTCATGAAAAGACACTTGATGACTCTAGAGATATTACTATTGCTCAAGACATGTTAATTTCTGAAATTTCCATGAAAGTTGACACTCTACAGTCAGAGGTACAGCACAATCAGGAATCTACTGATTCTCGTCTGGACCAGATCGAAAAGCAAAATGCCCACCAGGCTAAAGGGTTAAGACATCTGTTTAATCTTTTAAGTCAAAGTCACAAACCTACAAATGAAGAAATTGAATTCTTTACAAGTAAGGGTGGTGATGATGATGAACAAGATCCTGAAGCTGGGGGAACTGATAAATCTGTAGAGGATTCCTCAACTAAGGGGGAGAAATCAAAGGGGTCACCAGATAAAACTAAAGAAAGAGAGGGAGGAGAGGGAAAATCTGACCAAAGTGAAGATAAGAGGAAGAAAGTAGTTGAAGAAACTGAAGAAGAAATTCAAGACAAGAACACAGGTTATTATTACACGGGTGAACCGGATAACTTCGATGTTTTTGCTGATCTTGAATTCCCTGATCAAGGTGAAGAACTTCCTGAACCTGATCTTAGTCACTGGGAAGATGAAGGACCAGTGATATCTGAATTTGAAGCTCAACAAGCTGAGAAAGAATCTGAAGAATTATTTGCTCAGAGGGAAGCTAATTTGCAAATGAGAGAAGAAAAACTTAAAAAATCATTAGAGCAAATTGCACGAAATGAAGAACTTCAGAAAGCTGAATAGCAAGCATTACAACGATTACATGCTATAAATGTTGAGAAGAGAAAGACATATATCAGACTAAAGAGCGGTGACAAATGGGAACGTGCTCAAAGAGCAATTGATTCACCTCAGAGTTCTGATTATGAAGATCGTCGTCTTGGACAAATTCTCGAGGAATTCAAACTGGCAAATCCAATTCATGATATGTATATAAAGGCCTTACAGGTAGAAGTCATCAGGATAACTACTGCATTTGAACCCAAATCTGATGAGCTGGTAATATTTGTAGATTGTCATAAAGTTGGAACTTTCAGAGTATCTATTCAGTTCTTTTATGACAGATCACTGACAGAGATATGGGTACTTAGGCCTAAGGTAAGAACATCTTCTGAGCAAGGTGTGTTGTTACATGAGAAGTTCAAAGAATTTGCTGAAAGAGCTGGACCAGAAGTGATTAAGGATCCTCCACAAGTAAAATTTCTTAAGGGAGAGGTACTTCACTCAATAAATCTTCAGACAGATGAGTTATATGAACATCATGCAAAACACTTGGTATATGCTGAATATGCTCTCAGAAATCATGGATTCTTGACTGAAGAAAAGGTAATAGCTGCAGATCACATTCGTTCCTATGCACAAACGAACATAAAAGATTACAAGAAATTTCAAGGTGAACTGAGAAAGAAGCTTGGAATTCCTCTAGTCTTACCTCAAGGATTGTCATCAAGAAGAGAACGTCTTGTTGATTCTGATCTACACATGAAACTTCAAGTCACAGATGAGCCAGAAGAAGGAGAATTCAGAAGGGAAGACAACTGAAGAAAAAGAATTGCTCTACATGTTATATCTTTAGAGCTTAGATAAATCTTGATAGGAATTTGTATCATATGATCAGTCTAGAGGATCATCTATCTTGTATTTATCTTTCATGTTTGAATCTGGCAAATGTTAAATATAAACCAGAACTTGTTTTCATATTTACTTAGTATTTAAAGTTTTATCTTTCATTTGGTTAAGTTGGATTAGTTGAGGTATCCTCTAGGAATTTGCTTGTTATTGTCTAACAAACAAATAGGGGGAGATTGAAAGGCATATGACTCAGCCTATTTGTAGTTAGAGGATCCTAATCAACTTAAACCAAATTGTAATAAGTAAATATACATATGAACTGTCACAGGAATCTCAAGAAGTATTATCTGTCAGAAGAAAGAAGAAAAGTCAATCTATAGTTTTGATGTCATACACTGGAAGACGATTCAGTTATCTGATCAAGCCCCAGTATAGCATTGAAGTGAATAGATTCATTTGAACAGTGACAGAGATTTTTCGAGTGATAGTTTGAAGATCAGTTACAGTACAAGAGAATTGAGAGAAGAAACAAACCACAATCTAAAGTCAAAAGTGAAGAAGCATCGTTGAAGTTAGTCATTCATGAACCAGACAGTACATCGAACGTCAACACAAATCAGTGGTAATTCTTTACTACCTTTAGTGGTTTGTAAGAATTAGATTAATTAATTATTGATTTAATTAAATTCATTTGTAATTGATATAAATCATTTAGTTGATTTAATTAAATGAATTAATTCTAGAAGAATTAATTAATTTATTTAAATTAATTATTGTATCAATTAAATGTGAATTAGTTAATCATTAATTAATTAATTGGATCAATATGACTTAAAGAAATGACTTAAATAAAGCTGGAAGGATTATGTCTTATTGGTTAAAATTCGGTATGACCTAATTAGTTAAGTCATACCGAACACAGCTGTTGAGTTAAGTCATACCGAGCATTGAAATTCAAGATTATGTCTTACCGACCTGATTTAAGTCTTACCGACTTGTTGCCAGCTGTTGTAAGTCTTACCGAATTTCTGTTAAGTCATACCGACAAGTTTTATGTCTTAATGGAGGTTTGTGTAAGTCTTAATGAAGGAAAATCAAGTCTTGGTAGCAGTTTAAGTCATGCTGGAGCAGTTAAATATCCTACAGAAAGCCAGCAAGACCTGTTACTGATATAAAAGAACAGAACAGAGCAGATTAAGTCATAACGGACAAACACAGCAGAAAACATCCAGAACAGAATTCTCTCTCAAGAATATCAAGAACACCAAAGCTTAAACAATTCCCAGAAATTCAAGTTCATCATCTTTGTTATATATTATCCGATAGAACTTGTTTATTTGTGATTCTTGTACTACTAGCGAATTAAGTTTCCTAGTTCTTATCTTGATTATTATTAACTAAATTAGAAAAGTTCATGTCGAATTTTCTAATTAGTTATTAACATCTTGATAAGTTGTTATACTGATTTTGTAACACCACATCAAGTTAATATACAGTTATATTCAACTTGAAAAATTGTGTTAAATAATTCCGCACATAAATTTGTCTTTATCAAATTTTATTTAAAAGACAAATTTCGATAAAAAGGTAAAGATTGTATTCAACCCCCCCTTCTACAATCTTATCGGACCTAACAAATTACGACTCAATGAAAATATATTATATTAAAATTAATTTCATTAATATTTTCCCGTAAAATCAAGTTTGGTATTGATGTTACATATTATTTTTGAAAAAAAAGTATTTGATAAATTTCAAAACAATTTTCTTTAAAAGCCTTTTTAACTAAAAAACTGTTTTCAACGATCCGTATTTTAAAAAAAATATCTTTTACACAAAGTAGTAATTCATAATTTCAACATTAAACTCATCAAAACATGGATAAGTTCAAAACTACCCATGTCAACTATTGGGCTTTTTAAAATATACAGCCCAACTTTCTAAAATTCCAAAATTACCATCCATACTTTTCTTAATTTTAAAAATACTTTTTGCAATCTTTGCAACCTCATTTGCAACTTCAGGGCGGTGCCAGCCGTGTGAGTTGCAAATGAGGTTACAACTGAAAACTGGAAGTTGCAAATGAGGTTGCAACTGAAAACTGGAAGTTGCAAATGAGGTTGCAAATGAGATTGCAACTGAAAACTGGAAGTTGCAAATGAGGTTGCAACTGAAAACTGGAAGTTGCAAATGAGGTTGCAAAAGTTGAAACTGAAAACTGGAAGTTGCAAATGAGGTTGCAAATGAAAAATGGAAGTTGCAAATGAGGTTGCAAAAGTTGCAACTGAAAACTGGAAGTTGCAAATGAGGTTGCAAAAGTTGCAACTGAAAACTGGAACTTACAATCAGAAATTCGTCTGATTGCAACCTTATATGCAACCGAAAACTGAAAACTGAAAACTAGAAGTTCAAGTTCAAATTTTCAGTTATCATTTTCGACCAGTTTTTTGAAATCTATTATATATATATACAGTCAAAAATGACAACTAAAAACTGGAACTTGCAATCGAAAATTCGTCTGCTCCCCTATATAGCATATAAGGTTGCATATGAGGTTGCGTAGCAACCTCATATGCAACCGAGCACTGAAAACTGAAAACTGGAAGTTCAAGTTCCAGTTTTCCGTTGTTATTTTCGACCTGTTTTTTGGAATATATATATATAGAGAGTTGCACTCCATAACAAACACCTTATATAACAAACAATAAAGAACACCTCATATCTAATCTAATTTAAGAGTTCCGTCATAGCACCCAATACAAAAAGTTGTTATTTTTTTACCATCTATCAAGCCAGCAAATTTTTTTTTTTGAAAATTTACTGTTCACTGATGACATCATGATGACGTCATCAGTGACGTCATCAGTGAACAGTAATTTTTCAATTTTTTTTTGCTGCCTTGATAAAGGGTAAAAAAATAACAACCTTTTGTATTGGGTGCCCCTGGCGGGGCCAATGGATCTAATAGATCTAAGGTGTTCTTTATTGTTTGTTATATAAGAGTTTCTGTATGGAGCAAAGACATATATATATATATATATATATATATATCAAAAAACAGGTCGAAAATGACAACTGAAAACTGGAACTTACAATCAGAAATTCGTCTGCATCGAAGTTGCAACTTTTGCAACTTCCAGTTTTCAGTTGCAACCTCATTTGCAACTTCCAGTTTTCAGTTGTAACCTCATTTACAACTTCCACGGCTGGCGCTGCCCTGAAGTTGCAAATGAGGTTGAAAAGGTTGCAAAACGTATTTTTAGAAAAATAAAAAGTTAAAAACAAAATTGGTAGTATTTTTGTAAAAGTAAAAGTATAGAATTGAAAGAGAAAGTTAATGATAGTAAAAACGTAAAAAAAAGTGAAAAACATATATATTTTTGTAAATATCCCAACATTTTTTTAATAGATAAGATCCCAAAATATGTAAATAACAAAAACATAATCAAATAACTATTTAATTTTTAAAAAACAACACTTTTTTAAAAAACACATCAATTCAAACACGTCTAAAACCCATTTATACAAACGGATGCGAATGTGTTGCCACTTCCCAGTTAACACTATTTGGTTTTGGGGGATTACCAACTTGGAAGTTGGCCCCTCATTATAATCTGCACTGAAAATAAATATGATAAGTATATAAATAAATAAATAGGCATTACCGCAATAGAACGTGCGAGCAAAACAGCAGGAACGAACAGCCTGCTCGATTATTGAGTTTGTTTGGGATAACTTAAGTTATCCCAATTTGTTAATTTACGTATTTATGTACATTTTAAATTAAAATTTATTTTAATTCAAAAAAATTAAGTAACTTCATGATATATTTTTTTAATTTATTTTTTTTTCTCATCACGAATTCTATATATTTGAATTACCTTTTAACTCATATATTATTTTTGCATATATTGTATTTTACACTTTATTTTTTGTTTATAAAATATAAATTTTTAATTTTTTAGTCATATGTTTTTAAATAAATTTACTTTAAATTAAATTAGTCAAACAAATAAATCTAACTTAAAGTTAAAATTATTACTTTTCATTTAAAACAAATAAGTTGCACTTTAAATTATTTTAAATTATAAGTAACACATTTTAAGTTTACCCAAACTGGCTCATTATCATGTTTCCAATTTTTTTTTTTTTTTTTTTTTTTTTTTAACCGGGAACTACCCCACACACTTGTATGTGGGATTTCAAACCCGGGGAGATATATCGCTGAGCCCTACCACCCAGTACTCCCACGTAAATTCGAAGTTTTCGCTCCGAGGTAGGTTCGAACCCCTGACCTTGGCTGAACCAGGGAAAGGGGGTGTCCACTCAGCCAAAGCTTTGTAGACATGTTTCCAATTTTTATGTGCTCGTTCCCGGTTCAACGCTTAGCTAAGAGAATCTTCAAAGCTATTTTCTAAAATGGTTAGCCAAAGAATTATTTTAGGACTAATCAGAGTTCATCCCTAAATTTTAGACCAATCATATTATATTAAAAGTTTTTCTTATTTATCATTCTCATCCTATTATACTAACAATAGTTAGTTAATAATTCTAATTTAAATATAGTAATTACTTAATTTAACATATCCATATATTACATATTTTTTAGTATAAAAAAAACTTATAGTAAATTAATATTTTAAGTTAAATCATTCAAGATTATACAATTATATAATATTAAGCAATTTCCGCAATATAAAATTTCACTCTTTTGATTTACATTAATCATAGACCAATCATATTATATTAAAAATTTTCCTTATTTACCATTCTCATCCTATTATACTAACCATATTTAGTTAACAATTCTAATTTAAATATAGTAATTATTTGATTTAACATATCCATATACATATTTTTTAATATAAAAAAAAAATTATAATAAATTAATATTTTAAGTTAAAATCAATCAGGATTATACAAATATATATATATATATATATATATATATATATATATATATATATATATTAAGCGATTTTCACAATATATTTTTTCACTCTTTTGATTTATAATTAATCATAATTATATTATTATATATTACGGATTAATTTTCATAAATATATATATGAGTCAATAAGAATTTACCACTAAAATTAAATTAATGCATATCATTCTCATCGTAATTTACTTATCGTGGTTATTTAACATTTTTTTTTGAAATACAAAATTTATTTTATTTAGTACATGCATATGCCACATATTTTTTAAAGTGATAAAATGTTTATTAACTTATCAATTTTTAATTTAAAGTCAATCAAAATTATACAATTATATATTACGAGATAATTTTCATAAATATCTACTACAATCAACTATAATATATAGTTATATATTACAGATCAATTTTAATAAATACTTATTAACTAATTAATCATAATTTTTTAATTGAAAATAATCACAATTAAATTATTATTTACTGACACATCTATTCTTTGCATATAGAGTCATTTTCAAAAATTGCGTATTTATCAACTGATTTAGATACAAATATATTATATAATATAATATTTTAATATCACAATCTCTCGATCTACAATCATAAGGTGCAATCAAATTTGAATAAATCTACTATGATTGAGTTAAAAATTTTATAATAAAAAAATATTTACTACACTATTCTAAATACACCATTTTTTGATAAATAATTAATTTATTAATAAAAGGGCATATGATATATACAAAAATAATCAAATTTTCAAATTTTCTTATAAATCACATTTTTTACAGGTAATTAATTCATCAATAAGGTCATACAACATCTAAAAAAAAAATCAAGATCGGATATACACATATTAAAATAGATCATATCAAGGTTTCTTTCAACCAAACTACGATCATTGATCAGATCTTAAATTGTTGTACACCCATCGCTTATATCACTAAAATATATAACCTTTTTGGCAAGATAATCCAATAATTTATTGTAATCGTGAGGAACATATATCTGATTTGTCAGAACGTATTCGAACAACCAACCATAACTGTGATTCTATACTATCCAAATTAATGAACCAATATAATAAAATCTTGTAGATCTAAGATCCCGGATGCCAGAATTAAAGAACCTACTCTCACAAAGAGAAAGAACATAACCTAATATGGATAGACAAAATCCACTAATGGGGTACTAGGCTCTCAATAAAGAGATATATTTATTGAAAAATAACATAAAATCAAGGAAAAGAAATTGGAATTATCATTCACAAGAGAAAGTACAACATCCAATATATCAGTAGATAAAACCCAGCAACGGGGTATTAGATTATATTGGATGAGTTAATAGGTCGATACATATAAAATTATATATTATTTTTAATAAAAGGTGCCCTTTTAATTTTGTATTTTTGAATAAAAGTAATAGTATTCAATTCTCATATCCAATCTATGAACTGACATATCAAATTTGCTTGGTTGGCTGATAATATTTTTTATTCAGTATCAATAAAACTTTAAATATAGGTAAAAAAAACTTAATAATTTGGTAGATAGATTCTAAACAAGCATAGATATTTTTTACAATAAACAAAATTTTAAAAAAGGAGGGCTTCATTTTATGTACACTACTCTTAGTTTTGTTTTGTAGCATCTCAATGTTGTTTTCAGTTATATAGTAACATACATAGACGATTTGGGTAGAAAGTAACATCATATGTGATTGTCATATTTTTTTCTTTTCGTAAATTATTTTTTGTTCAAATTTTGGGTGCACAAAAAATTTTCATGTCATTTTCATACAAGACCCCAAAAATACACGTCATGTATTACTGTATACAATACAAACGATTTGTCAGGTCTGCACGTAAGGCTTTATCTAACATGTATACTCATTGTTAAAGAAAAATGAAATTCATATTTTCTAACCCGATAATTAAATTACAAGGACACATATAAAATAATGTGAATTTTTTAAAATCCAAACCCTTATCCAAATATTTTGAGTTTTAAAAATAAATTCAAATCCACATTTAAAACTCAATATCCAAAACCAAATCCGTCGAGTTTCGAATTAGATTGGATTTTTTCGGGTATCCAAAATTATTAATAATGTAGTCAAATTTAAAAAATTGCTACACGCAAACCATACTTATTATATTTATAAAATACTTAAAAATTAAAATGATAAAATTAGGTAAGTAGTTAAATGTAACATATTGTACGAATTGAATTGACATACTAAGTAAAATTTAAAAAATATATTGAAAAAATAATTCTTCGTATACAGCACAAATGAAAATTTTATGTAAATTAAAAAAAATACATCTTAAATATTTCAATAAAAGTTGAGATTGAGAAATATAAGTTCTAATACTAAATTAGTTGACTATTTCTAATGAAATATTTGAATAATAATAAGTAAATTATCTGTCTTCTATCTAAAATATTACATAAAATAATTTCAAATATCGGTTCGAATTTTGGATAAATAAAATATTATTTATGTATCGGGTTTCGAATTTCGGATCAGATATCGGTTCGGTACAATTGAAATCCAAATCGAAACTATTTCGGATTTAAAATTTAAATAATCCAAAAATTTGGGCTCCTTATATCCAAAATTTTGTGTTTCAGATTGGGCATCAGATCAAATTAATTTGTCATCCCTATTTTTGGGTAAATGAAAACTAATATTTAATATACCATTTTCTAACAGAAAAAAATTAACAAATTTAACATACATACTCCCAAAATGAATATGCAAATTTTAAGTTATCTTTAAAAACAAGCCGGGTACCATCACCATAAATTCTAACAGTCACAACTTACTCTAAGAACGAGATATATTGGATATGTTTGGTTGATTGATTATGTTGATTTTTATATAGCAAATCAATCCACTAATAAAAGAATATAAAATTTGTAAAAATGATATTGAATAAACACATAGGAAACTAGAATTAGATGAAAATTTTATTCATCATATCTACATTCATTTAATGGATCTTGCACGATAGGTATCCTTTCTCATATCATTGAAACATGCAACCTTTTTTTGAGAGACAATCTAATGATTTATAACGGTCATGAGAAATTAGTGTTTGTGAATTTTTAATATGTATACAAAAAATTGATCGCGACCCATACAATTGTTTTGAATGAATTAATATAATAAAAATTATAGAAACCCACAGTACTGCACATTTAAATATACCAAATTTTCAAAAGAATTAAACTTAAAATATGGGTAAAAAAAACTTATGAACGTCGTAGAAAGATTCTAAAAAATGAGAGAAATCAAATGAAAAACAAAATTAAGAAAAAACAATAAAGAGGGGCTTAGAACGTTTCACCGGGGATGTGAATGTTATGAAAATAGTTCGATAATATTCTAATGCAATTGGTATAAATTGATGAATAGGTAATTTTGTCTAAAAAATGTTTAAAATTACATGTTTATATTAATTAATTTTATCGTTAGGTGCGTAGCACGGGTAGAATGTTAGTTACAATAATTTTGTAAATTATAGAGATCCAAAAAATTGTTTTGTTCCAATGCTGCTCTGTATAATGATTAGTTATAATTTAATATCAATGCTTTTTATGAATTAAATTTTTTGATAGCTTTAAAAGAAAGTAGAAAATTTATGTGATTCTATGTAGAAATTAGAGAATGAGATTGACTACCAAATTTGGAGAAGAAGAATGGAGAATTATAAAATTTTACATAATGGGTTGTTTCTCTTGTAGGGTGCATAATTGCTCACATTCATTAAATCTAACTTGTCACATCATTTTTGCACAAGGGTTAGAAGGGTCGGAGGTAAAGATGTTCAAAAAGTCTGAAACCCGAAATTTAGCTCGATCCTATTTGAAAAAAAAGGCAGAAAAGTCGGATCCGAAAAAAGCCCGACCCGGTTTGGCTCAACCCGCGGACCTTATACTTGTTGGGAGTAGTCTCACATCGTTTGTGGGAGGGGCAGATAGTTAGTTTATAAGCAGCCAGAAAACTCCATTAGCGTGAGGCCTTTTGGGATGTTGGATGATGTCAATCCAAGTACCACATCGATGAGACAAGAGAAAGTTCTCTTGTATATAGAGCAACCAATTAACTCCATTAGAATTAGGCCTTTTGGGATGTGCCCAAAAACAAATTCGTAGTTTTAATTGAAAAATAATTGTTAAACCATCACTAAATTAATGAATATTGGTTCCTAAGTTACTCCTTTCAACTAGTTACTCACTGAAAAGCACTATGCATATAATTAAATTATTATAAGTAAATCTGTTTATATATATATTATTAGAATGAGGCCTTTTGGTATATGCCCAAAAACAAATCCGTGAGGGCTCGACCCAAAGCGGACAATATTATACTAATGTGGAGTTAAGACCTGCTAAAGTAAGCCCAACAAGTGGTATCAGAGCTATGGTTATAACGGTCCATAACAATCTCAATGGGCTCCGGAATGGATCCAGGACGAGGCAGATAGGCTATCCTAGGTTGGGCTCAAGTGGGAGCAGGTGGGATTTCCAGTATGGGCCTAGGGGGAGTTAGATAGCCAGGAACTTCCAGTATGGGTCAAGGGGAGCAGATCACACAGAAGAAGGCAGATTTGACAGGTGTCGAGCCCGTTGTGTGAAGGGGGAGATTGTTAGGAGTTGTCCCACATCATTTGTGGGAAGGGCAGATTGCTAGTTAATAAGTAGCCAGATTAACTGCATTAGTACGATACCTTTTGGGAGTTATCCAAAAACAAATCTGTGCGAGCTGGGCCCAAAGCGGACAATATCATACTAATGTGGAGTTAAGGCCCATGGTTCGGTGATTAGATCTTGGGGGTTATGGGCTGCGGTTGTTCGATATGGGAGGTTCCCTCGGTGGCGATTAGGGATGGGCATTTTACCCGCCCCGCTCGATCCCGATCCTATCCCTGCCCCGTTCGGGTCGAGGATTCGGAGAATTTTTCGGGTTCGGGGCGGCGAGCGGGGAATAGTTTAAACAAAATTCGGGGATGGGGGCGGGGTCAGGGATTAGGGGATCTCCGTCCCGATCATCGATCCCCGATTTTATTTTATATATATATATATATATATATATATATATATATATATATATATGGATTGGTTCAATAAGGAACTTTTTATTTTGAGGAACTAGGTAACTAAGTATGAAGCGTTAGATTAGGGTAAATGTTAACTGTTCAGATGAAAAGGCAAACCCTATTTTCTAATTCATATACACACCCACTAACTTCCTGTTACACAGTATCTAACATCTATACGCTATATCTACGAATCATAAACATATTTTATAATCACTTTTTTCTTCATTCAACCAACAATTTCTAAAAAAAAAAGGTATAAAATTCATATATTTTTCTAAAACATGGTAAACCTAAAGAATATATAGATTTCTCAAAAATTATTATTTACTTTACACTAATATTTTTAAATAAATACGTAAAAGTAACTTGATAAAATTTTAAAAGATAATATAAAACACAAAGAAAAATTACAAGACCAAACAAAATTTAAAAATACATAACACAAACTACAAAATATAGAACAAAGAAAACATGACACAATAAAATACAGAACAAGAATAAACAAAAATAAATTTTAAAAAGACTCAAAATTAGCATAACAAAAAATACAGAACATGGAAAATAGAACATAAAAATACAGAACAAAGAACAAATATAATTATGAAAAAAAAATACAAAGCATTAAAATAAAAAGTAGTGAAAGTACTAAATAGGTAAAAATACAGAACATGTAAATACAAAACATAGAAATAATAATTATGTAATTAAAAAATTATATTACATATAAAAAAATTACATAACATAAAAAAATAGGGTTTGTATTTTATGTTCAGGTTTAAAAAAATGGTTCTACTTAATAATTTAGAAAATTATATATTAAAGAGCATAAATACATTACATTAAAAAGATACATTCTTTATTTAAAAACATTAAAAACAACAAAGTATAGAACATATAATATTAATCATGTTTTCTATTTAAATAGTATTACATATTATATATTAAAAAGTAGCATTATCAAAAAAAGATGGTTATGTATATAATGTTAATAAATAGAAAAAATATTGTATAAAAAATGAACATATAATTATATGAAAATGAAAAATAACATAACAAATAAAATAAAATATAAAAAAGTAATGAAA
Source organism: Saposhnikovia divaricata (assembly GCA_036435485.1). Classification (NCBI taxonomy): domain Eukaryota; kingdom Viridiplantae; phylum Streptophyta; class Magnoliopsida; order Apiales; family Apiaceae; genus Saposhnikovia; species Saposhnikovia divaricata. The sequence continues at coordinate 122,112,466 of CM071597.1, read as the reverse complement.
CTAAAAGAATAACGGTCAATTAGTGGGTGTTAAAGGCGCAGGTGCATGATAGATGATCCTGTAGTTACTTAACGATTGGACGGCTAGGATTTTGGTTCCCGAGTTACTCATTTCAACTAGTTACTCACTGAGAAGCACTATGCATATAATTAAATTATTATAAGTAAATATGTTTATATATATATTATTAGAATGAGGCCTTTTGGTATGTGCCCAAAAACAAATCCGTGAGGGCTCGACCCAAAGCGTACAATATCATACTAATGTGGAGTTAAGGCCTGCTAAAGCAAGCCCAATAAGTGGTATCAGAGCTATGGTTATAATGGTCCATAACAATCTCAATGGGCTCGAGAATGGATCCAGGAAGAGGCAGATGGGCTATCCTAGGTTGGGCTCAAGGGGGAGCAGGTTGGTTTTCCAGTATGGGCCTAGGGGGAGCCAGATAGCCAGGAACTTCCAGTATGGGTCAAGGGGAACAGATCACACAGAGAAGGCAGATTCGATAGGTGTCGAGCCCGATGTGTGAAAGGGGAGATTGTTGGGAGTTGTTCCACATCGTTTGTGGGAAGGGCAGATTTCTAGTTAATAAGCAGCCAGATTAACTCCATTAGTATGATGCCTTTTGGGAGTTACCCAAAAACAAATTCGTGCGAGCTGGGCCTAAAGCGGACAATATCATACTAATGTAGAGTTAAGGCCTGCTTAGCAAGCCCAACAAGTGGTATCAGAGCCCATGGTTCAGTGATTGGATCTTGGGGGTTATGGGCTGCGGTTGTTCGATGTGGGAGGTTCCCTTGGTGGTGATTGGAGATCTGTTGGGTTCCTTGTCTCAAAAGTCTTCCTGAAAGGTGTTCAGGCGGCGGGTTCTGCAGGTATGGCAACGATGCAAGATGTTGGTAGATTTATCGTAGGTATAAGACCACGGGTTGTGTGGTTCTTGGTTTGAGGGGAGGATTGCCGGGTGATGTCAACCCAAGTACCACATCGAGGAGACAAAAGAAAGTTCTCTTGTATATAGAGCAACCAATTAACTACATTAGAATGAGGCCTTTTGGGATGTGCCCAAAAACAAATGCGTAGTTTTAATTGGAAAATAATTGTTAAACCATCACTAAATTAATGAATATTTTGTTAATTTCACATGGGATGTAAAATCATCTAAATTAAATTTTAAGAATTCAAGATAAAGCATAAATATTGAATTGAACGTGTAAAATCTTATATATATATCAATTTTTTAACAACAATTTGATATGTAAAATAATAACATATAATTATTAAAAAATTAATATAATTATAAATATTAAAAATAGAACCTTACGTTGCACGGGTTATAAGCTTGTAACTTGGTTTCTTGTTCAGCTTTTCATTTGTTAATTTCATAAAAATCTTCATTTGAATTGAAGAAATATCTCAAAAGTATTAAATGCATATATGTATTTTTTTCCTTGTGCAATGTACGTAGAAATTATATTCAGAATAATGATAAGAAATAAGAAACTGATTAAATGATTGATATAATGAATCTCAAGTCATAAGCCTCGAATCTTTTAAATTCATGACAAATGAATATTCTCATATAAAGTCAAGTAAAATAGAAATTTCACCGTATTGAATCAGCACGTTACTAGTGATAAAAATAAAAATAAAGTTAGAAATATAAAATTTCAAACACAAAAGTAAATATCCCTCGTTAATATGAATTGTATTAATACCTAAATTTAGGTAAAAAGAAATTAAAAAATATCATCATTTAATTATAATAATTATATACAATTTTATGTTTATAAATTAAGTTAGTTATAATTAATCACTTTTTACTAAAATTGTGTATTATTGGTCTATTTGTTGGATAGATATTTATTAATAAATTTTTAAATGGTGCAATTTTAGAAGTAATATCTTTTCCGTCGTTGTTCATCTTTTTCGACGAACACTTGAAAATCGAATTTTATTGTCACTTATCCCATCTTTATCTCTGTCGTTCTCTCCCCCATTTTTTTGGATCTATTTATGTTGACACGGTTTTATCGACTCTCCATCAAAACATGCTTCTTCGACAATGTAGTTCGTCTATTTGTTTTCAGATGCCAACACTAATTTCATCACGTTTTTTATTTTTATTAAAAGTTTGGTAATAGGTTTTGATTTTTTGCCGAGTTAGTTTTTATGGTTATTTCATAATCCTTATCCTTGATAAATTCGTAAAAGATGGAGGTGAAAAAGGTTAGAAGTGTGGAAGAATATGAGACATAAAAGAATATAAAATTTATAAACGTTAAAAATCAATATACTTATGAAATCAATATTTTATGTACACATATATTACATCGAATTTACATACAATTAACTAATTCTACTTCTAATTAAATATTAAATTTAATGTGGACTCACTAAGTAATTGTATCTACATTTTTGGATTTTATTTTAATTAATGGTAAACTACAAATAAAATTTTATGGACAAATATTTAAAAGTGCTAATAATGAAAAAAAATGGATAGGTTTGATTTTGCAAGATGATTATGAAGTATATATTTAACTACTTAAACATCTAATTAATATTAATTTTAATATAGAGTTACTAATCAATTGTCTTTTTAATTAATAGGAACTAAAAATTGAAGATCAAATAATCAAAATGATATTATAGAAAAATTAAAGGGTTTGATCTTAAACAATAATTATATACAATTTTTTTTTTCAAAATGAATGATAATTAATGGTTTTAAGATGATATTCCAACCTTTAGTCACTGATTTTATGTGGAGCCAAGATGCCTTCTGAATGGTTCTAGTCATTCATGATGTACCTTTAATTATTGAGTTGATAAAGTAGTAATATATACAACGTTAACTTCATTGGCAGTTAAGTTGATAATGGACAAAAAGTTTTGGTTGAGGTATCGAAGAAAAAAAATTATTGAATGCATTTTCATTGAATGTGACTTGTGTGTTTTCCTCAATAATCAACTTGTTGGTGTCTATGGAAATTCTGCTTTAGTGGAATGAGAAACTAATCTTATATAGGCGTTGGCATCTCTAGAAAAGCCAAAAGAAGGAAATCTATGTGCATGTTTGGCAATCTATATAAGTCCCAGATGTGGATGTAAGTCCATTTCAACTTTTATCGGACTGTTTGGTAAATGTGAAATCTGCCCATATTCACAACTTATGTGGGATAAGTGGAAAGTTAGCGAGCACGTACTTTTACACACTAGCAACTGACTTATTTCCCTCCCTCTCCTCTCGACACACACACACACACACACACACACATATATATATACATAATAATCTTTTAGTCACAGAGGCATGCTTGTATACATCTAATAACAAGCCTAATTGTTTTTAATGCTTTGCATTACTTATATAACCCCTAAACTGGGGAACCCTCTATGTAGAGTTTCTACTTGTGTTTAGTACTTATAATAGGCACCAAATTTCTATCTATGTAACTGTACAAATTAAGTCATAAAGTAATGCTTGAAAGAAGATCCAGAGATCATGCCTCATGCTTGGAGAACAAGGCTGTAGAAATAAACATAGTTGGAATTTGAAGATTGAAAATTTGCCCAAGTGCTAATTCGAGAAGTAATTTGGTCTATTTGAGAAGTCAAGGATTCGATATGTCGAAAGACACTGTTCGATATCTTAAGGAGTCAATAAGTCAAATCTTTATTCGATAACTCGGGGATTCGACATGTCTAATACTCTATTCGAGAACTCAGGAAGTCAACAAGTCAAAGTATCCTTCGAGTTCTCAAAGGGTCAACAAGTCAAAGTCACATTCGATATCTCAAGGGCTCAGGAAGTTATTCGACATCTCAAGGATTCCATAAGTAAAAGGCTCTATTCGATAACTCATGGATTCCTGAAGAAAAGACTCATTCGAGAAGTGATTTGATATGTCAAGAAAAGCTAGTTCGAGAACTCAGAGTTGTCTATCTATTCAATTCTAGTTCTCGAATCAAGTACTTAGTCATTTCTCGAAAGGATTCTTGAAGACAAATTACTGAAGATGTACAAGTCAGAAAACCTACAACAAGCCAAGACACTTGCAGGACCATAATACTGTAAAGTGTACATGGAAAGTCTACAAAGAAGCTTAGAAAGATGTTAAAGGAGACAAGCTACTAAAGTAGTGGATCTGAGCAGGTTAAAGAGATGGTCAAACCACATACTGCCCAGACATGTACCAAATAGGGATAGACAAGTTAGAAAGTGTATTTGTCTGTCACTACATTTGTAGTAAGTAGGCTGTACACATGTTCTATAAGTATACAACCTCACTTCTTTAGCAAGAGAAGCTTTTCATTGTAATTTCATAGAAAATATCTCTTTGAGAACGAAGCTGAGAATACTAACATTTGTATTCCCAGGTTGTAGCATACCTTGATCTAATAAAATATTAGATTAAATGAATTGTTTGTGTACTTATTTCCGCACATATTATTTATTAGACACACACAAATTCAACTACAACAATTAAACAGATTCATACAAACTGTTCCAAAAGAAAACTTCAAGAAAAGTTTGAAAATACATTCACCCCCATCTGTATTTTCTTGTGTATATTCCATACTCAACAAGTGGTATCAGAGCAGGTTGTTAAGCAAAACCGAGAAAGATCAACATGAATACACCAAAGACAACAGAAACAGTGAAGGTCCCAAAGTTTGATAAAGACAACTACAACATCTTGAAAATCAAGATGATGTTGTTCATCAAAGCTGCTAACCCTCTATTCCTAGAAATTCTCAAGAATGGTCCATTTGTTCCACAACAAGAGATTGCTGAGAAGACTGTAGGAACTGTGACCATCCCAAGATCCTATGTTTGCCAAAGATCCATCCAAATGGACAGACACTGAGAAAGAGAAGGTTGCTCTTGACAGCCATCTAATGCTAATAATCATTGATTTAATGGAACTCTCAATGTTTACCAATATAGCATCATTCACCTCTATAAAAGAGATGTGGGATCATATTGAGATATTATGTGATCGTATTGAGATATTATGTGAAGGGACAGAGGAGGTAAGAGAAAACAAGAAACAGATACTGGTCACGCAGTATGAGGCTTTCATGGCTTAGCCAAAAGAAAGCATCACTAAGATGTTTGAAAGATTTCACAGGCTTGTGACTGAGTTACAGATGAATGGAAAAGTCTACAGCACTAAGGAACTAAATATGAAGTTTCTACTAACTTCACCTAGCCATTTAGAGCAAAGGGTTATCTCTCTCAGAGAAAGATATTTGAGAAAAATTTCCTATGATGTGCTCTATGGTGTGTTGAAGACTCATGCTTGAGCTGTTGCAGAAAAAGCTATACAGGCCAACCAAGGAAAAATGGTCAACACATTATGTGCCTTGATTGTGAACAAATCTATCCAAGATCTTGAAGCCTCTACAAGCCAGCTGAGAATTGAGGAGATAGTAGATGAAGAACCTAATGTAGAGGTCGCTGAGACTGTTGAAGAAAAGGAAGAAGATGAGTTCTATACTCTTGAAGAATTAGATGCCATGGAAAACACATCATTTGCTTTTATGGCTAGGAAATTTGCAAACATTAGATTCAAGAGGAAGCAACCCGTCAAAGCTAGATCTCAAAATCGGTCATTCAACAAGAGCAAAGCAACTATGAAACCAAGCAAGAATAAATTCAAAACCGGTTATGTGGATTGGTCATTGGTCAGATGTTACAAATACAATGACGTAGGGCATATTGTTAGTGAATGCAAGAAACCTAAGAAGAAGGACAAGGAGTTTCTTGAACTTGAAGCTAAGTATGAGGCCCTTCTTAGAAAGCAAACACCAGGCAAAGCCTACATAGCTGAAGGGAATTGCTGGGATGATACTGATAGTGATAAAGAAGAACAATAATTCTGCAACTATGCCTTGATGGCTAATTCCAAGAAAGAAACCTCTGCATCAGACTCTCAGGTACCATCTCTCACTACCATAGATATGTCTGTTTATGAATATAAACATTGTTGAACAATTATCTATTGAGATGTTTAATATTCATACTAGTATGACTGCTGCTAATGAAGAAAATGTGAAACTGTCTACTACGAATGAAGTGTTAAACAAAAGAAATGAGGAATTAGAGCTAACTGCCATGCAAGTAGAAAACCTTAAGAAAGAAATTGAATATCTAGTGAATAAGATTCTATGTGCTAGTCAGATTGAGAAAGCTCTTAGGGATCAGATAGAAGAAAATGAATTTAAACTCGAGACCTTTAAAAACTCTTCTAGTCTGTTGCAATCTTACCATGAGAAACATAAAGAGAATTCAAAGGTTGCTATTGGTTTTGACTATAACACTCTGAAAAAGAGGAAAGGCTATGCTGTCATTGATAATGATAAAGCTATTCATGAGAACGTGCCTCATGTTTTGAAAAATACTAAGGCACCTATTTTTAAAGAATCAACACTTGAAATTGATGAGGAAGCCTTACTCATCAAGCAAATGTTGGTTGATGAAGATGAAGCACAATCAAGTGAACAACCAGCACCCTCTAAGAGTGAGAGTGTCAAATTGAAAACCAAGAAGCCTGTTGGAGTTGGACCTAAAACTGCAAAATCTGTTAAGTTTGAACCAGCTAAAAAGAATGAATATGTGAAGAATGTTGCTAAAAAGAAACAAAACAGAAATGGCAAACTTGGGATTAAAAAAGATACCAACTATGCTTATGTGCCAAATGCCCCTAGGAAAACATGTCAAACCTGTTTTAGCACTAATCATTTAACTCATGCTTGCAAGAAACCTGTTGGTAGTGTGCCTAAGCCTTTCTATGATTGCTCTGTGCTTTTAAGACATAGAGATTCTCCATTTGTGATAAATTTGACTATATCCCATGCAATATGAATGTTATGACTAACTGTTTCAATTTGAGAAGACAATTCATTGATGGTTGTATTAGTCACAATTCACACACACACACACACACACACACACACTACACAAGTTCAAAGTCTTCAAGTCCTCCTAAGGCTAGGAAGGTACCTCTGTGTTGGTCCCGGAGTATTGCAGAAGGGGGGGTTGAATGCAATACTGATAAATTCAAATCTTTACTTCGACAACAATAATAAAGATTCTAATCTATCAGTATACGAAATGCAAACACAAGTGATAGCTCAAGATATTCTCACAAAATAAATATTTTATTTATTTTACGAAGTGTTGCTACAACCTTGAGAAAAAGTATTTTCTCAAGCTTCGGTTTCTTGAGTGATTATAATGAAAATGAATTCACGAATACTTAGAAAGAATGAGATGATTCTCTATGTAGACTAATTTGCTCTAACATCTCTATCACTTGGATTGTGGAGCTGCTGTCATTTTCAAGTGGCAGCTCCTTACAATTTGCACACCCATATGACTTTCCTAAATTGCTATACAAACAGAGTTATCATAATATGTAAAGCAACCTAGATTCTTTCTAATTCAACCTAATACAATTCTAGTAGATGTAGATTTGCCAATACTCTTGAATTAACGAGCTTTGTCTTGTGATCACTCAAGCTTCTGTCGTAGTCTTGCAGGTCTGCTACAATCTTTGACAAGTTGCAGCAAATCTATTTCTTGAACATCTAAACTGTCACGGGTTTGACTAAGATAAATCCCCAATTCAAATAATTCATTGAGACAGTAACTTTAACCGCCAAGTCTGCTGTCAATAGAATGTTCCTTGGTTGACAGTATGAATCCCTGCCAATGTTGCTGTCAGGAATCCCAGAATTACTGTCAAACTGTGACAATGTTGCTGTCTCATGCTTCCGCCAATGTTGCAGTCAGATGGAGTCCGTTGTCGTGACTTGCAACATGCTGTCTTCTTATTATCTTACTGTCAATGCTGTGACAGTAACATTTATTCTTGCTGTGGAACTGATGTAATCTTGAGGCTTGAACAATTGAATGAACTTCTTCCAAGATACATATTTATTAAATTACAACAACTATTTTGGTCACAAGAACACACTCTGGCTGTGACAGTATGTTCTACTTATCAAAAACTAAGTATGATAAAATCTAATTAAGTTGTCTCTAAGCTATCACCCATAAATCCCAACATTCTATCACCTAAGTCTGAGAATTCAAGTTCTAAGACTCCTAGTAGTGATAAGAAGACTAACCCTAAGAAAGTTGATAAACATGCTGTTTATGATAAAAATGTTTCTAAGCCAGGTGGACCCAAACTTGTTTGGGTACCAAAGAAGAAGTAATACGTTTGTGTTTGCAGGGCAAAGAAATGGAAAAGAAAGTCATTTGGGTGTTGGACAGTGGATGCTCAAACCATATAACTGGTGACATGGCCCTGCTATCACAGTATGAAGAAAAGGCTGGTCCTATGGTTACTTTTAGAAATGATAACATTGGTAACACATTGGGATATGGCAAATTGAAAGTTCGTAATGTCATCATTGAAGATGTAGCACTGGTCAGAGGGCTCAAGCATAATCTATTGAGTGTTGGTCAGTTTACTGACAGGGGTTTCAAAGTGAATTTTGACAAAGATGAATGTATGATCACTCACAAGAAGACTGGTGAACTTGCTCTATCTGGAGTAAGAAAAGGAAGCCAGTTTGTAGCCAATATGGATTCTGCAAACAAGGATAAAATTTGTTGTTTTTACACAAAGGCAACAAATGAAGATTGTTGGCTGTGGCATAAGAAGTAATCACACTTGAACTTCAAAGCCATTAATGTGACAACCCTAGATCCGGGGTCAGGAATCCAGGTCATCATGGTCCAATTTCCATTTAATAATATTATACCCTTGGCAATCTGATTATTTTAATAACATTTTATACTCACACCACTGACCCCACACTTAGAACATTACACACTAGTCATATGCTTAGAGAACAACATCCATCAATATTAACAGTTAAGATAAAGTTATTATTATAAACCCAGAATACCATTTAAGTAGTGTTACTGAATAGTACTTCTACAGGAAGCATATCAACAACCAAAAGTATAATACATCAACCTTCTTAATTAACTTACATACGTCTACTCATACCCTGAACATATATAGATAAGCTACCTCAGGAATGGGTGACAACTCTCTATCATATAGTCTTGCCCTTACCCTCTTCCGGGGTGTTTTGCGACGTATCGGCGGCATCTGATATAGCTGTTATATAAACATAAGCAAGAGTGAGCTATAATAGCTCAGCAAGATAAAGTTTTTAAACCATTATGAAGTATAACATATAATCATTTCATAACAATCCCAGAAACATTTGTTATCCGTAAAACGAACAATGTTCCAATATAATATAAAAGATGAAGTTACAAGGCAATTAAATGAATTATTTCCATACATAGTTATATCTTGTTTGCGCAGTAATACACCAACATAAACTTGCTTGTTATTCATTATTATATTACTTCCCTTTTATTTAATAATATAATATTAGTTTCTCTTCTAATCATTTAATATATTCCATTGTTCCATGCCAGTTCCTTCTTTTCAAGTTATCAATATAATATAATTGTCAACATTCCTTTAAGAATTTCGGGGATCTTCACTGTAGCCAGATACGTCAGGATGATGATCAGTCGCCCTATTCGTACCTGTTCCCTGTTTACTACTAGTAGAAGGAATGATCCACTCCGGTCATCATCCCTTGAGGAAAATTCACCACAATCCTCCTTCGGCAACACATGGGCCAGAATAAAGTGTTGAATGCTGGACTGTATTAAACTCAGCCCAAAATGTTAGAATCCCCATTATAAAAGTTGTTATCCCATTTTATTCTGAAGGATTCCCCTTCATAATTTCCATTTCCCACTTTACCCTTTCATAAATTCTGAATAAACTTCAGAGTTAAGATTTCAGCAAAGAATCTGTGTTACAAGAGTTTGACCAGGGAGCCTCGCATATTGAAGAAACCCTTGACTTTTAAAATCATATTTAATACTTTTAATATCTTTAAAACAATTGGAAGAAAATATTCTTTATAGTATATATTTCCGGTTTGTATTTATACCAGTAGATATTTGTTTTCTATTCATAATATTATCATATATATACTCTATCCTTCTGGCTCCCGGTCGCTCATAAATATAACTTATTATTTAATTTTTAATATTATCATATTTTCATATATATATATATATATATATATATATATATATATATATATATATATATATATATATATATATATAGCATATCCCTTTTTGTCCATAAAGTATCTTGCACTATCCATATCCATATCAAGTAATAACAGGAATCAGGGAAACATGTCCCTAGCAGTATAATACTCACAGAACCACATATATATCTAGCAAAACCATTTTCCAGGAACCTTACAATTTATCAAAGTAAAGATATAATAAATCGTGCCTTGGTTTCTAAGTCGAGTAGAAGCGATCCGAGGTTCGTTTCGAGTCTCTATAGAAACGAAAAGAATCACCGTTAGCAATATATCCCATTATAATTTAATATTACTAACAACAATTACCTTAACCACTTAGCTCAATTGATCCCCTAATCCTTGTATAACCATACCAAAGACATTTAAATATAATGTACATGAGTTCAACATTAACATATTTAGGGATTTTCGGTTTTCCGAACGACTTTCACTAAAACTCACTTTTCTCCTAAACCGCTCATCGGATTTTTACGTTCTTTATATCAAAACGATCTATGAACCAAGCTCTATCTTATCATGACCAGTAGGTATATCGTACTGACCTTGACCAGTTTGAAACTTTCTGCCTTAAACAAGATAGTTTCTGTTTTAACGAAAATCGGGCATTATAACGACTATACTTTCATACTTTCCAAAATTTTCACCCCTCCAAACTTATCATCCAACACATATCTCATTTCATTCACCATGTGGTCATCATACCAGCCATGGTTACAAGCACAAAACACTTCCATATTCAATCAAAACACTTTTAAACACTTATATAACCATGATTTCATACTTTATACTAGTTTAACCTAAAAACCAATCATAATCAACCATAAACTCATAAGAGTAAGGATTTTTATACCTTCCTTGATGTTGTAACAATATTAATAAAGGCTTGTAGTACTTGAGAAACCTTGATACAACCTTAATATACCTTAATCTTTCAAAACAAACACGAAACTCAAGTTAGTTACTATTCACTACAATTCATCCATCAACTTTGATGAATTTATTACCTATGCAAATGAAGTTTGTTGGCTCTCAAACCTTTTACATACCTTAATCTATACTTGAACAAGCTCCATGAATTTTCCCTTGATTTATAGTTGCTTGAGCTAGGTGCTTGAATTTTCTTTTTCTTTTTTTTCTTACTTGGCCGAATGGGGTGATGAAGAAGAAGGTGAGAGATTTTTGTGTTGGTTGGCAAGAATCTAGAGGTTGGTAGATATTTGATGATATATATATATATATATATATATATCAATTAATTACTAGATAATCTTTGGTTAAATGGTTAGTGGAAGTTGCCTAACTCATGATGTCATGGATGATGTCATGGCATATGATCATATAATCTTGTTTTTAATTTATAAATAATGTGTTAATGATTTTGGTAAGTGATAATATGGTATATATATATCCTTGTTATAATGTTAATCTCAGTTGTTTGGTTTTTCATACTCGTTTAATCACGATTCGTTTATCAATCCAAGTTCCTGTGGTAATCCTTTGCTTTGCTCATTTTTAGGGTTTAATCTAACTCCGTCAAATTTCTTATAGTATAAATCCTTTTAAAATTTTCATATTCCTTAATATCCAATACCATAAGGACTCAATTGAAATCGAAAACCTTTAGAGTCCATACTCGAGAATTTTTAAAATTCGTGATCATTTCCAGTCACTCATTTTCATAATACAACAATAATATGATTTCAACTTATTTATTTTCCGATTCGCACATAGAGTAATTACATATCTTTTCCATAAATCCACAAAATTATTATTCATTGAGATACTGTAGCATTACAAAAATTAGGGAATATCACAATTAACTCTTTAGTCAAAAGAGAGTTAGTGAGAGGCATGCCCACACTTGAATTCTCTCAAGAAGGATTGTGTGAGGCCTGTCAAAAAGGAAAGATGAAAAGATCCAGTCACAACTCAAAGACAGTGACATCTATCACCAAGCCCTTAAGACTAATTCACATGGATTTGTTTGGGCCTGTCAACATTATGTCACTAGCAAGAAAGAAGTATGCCTTGGTGATGGTTAATGATTTTACAAGGTATACGTGGGTTAAGTTTCTAGCATCAAAGGATGAAGCTCAACAAGTATTCATTGAGCATATAAAGAAAGTTGACAAAGAGGCAAAGATCAACAAGGCAAGAGTAGTTGCCCTGAGAAGTGACAATGAAACAGAGTTAAAAAATGTCATTCCTGAGGCATTTTGCAAAGAGAATGGCATTTCACATCAATTCTTAGCTCCAAGAACTCCACAACAAAATGGAGTTGTTGAGAGAAAGAATAGAACTCTTATTGAGGCTGCTAGGTCAATTTTACTTGATGCAAAGATGCCTACATGTTTTGGGCTGAGGCTGTGAGCACTGCATGCTACATTCAAAACAAAATCCTTATTAACAAAAAACACTAGAAGGACACTTTCCAATTTGATGACTGGAAAGAAGCCCACACTTAAGCATGTTCATGCTTTTGGAAGCAAATGCTTTGTGTTAAAGGATAATTCAGAATATGTTGAAAAATTTGATGCAAAGTTATTTGAATGAATTTTTCTTGGCTATTCTATGGAGAGAACTTCCTACAAGGTTTATGTCATCAATCAAAAGAAAGTATGGGAATTAATGCCTGCACCAAAGGACATAACCATTGTTGGAACAAAATGGGTTCTAAAAAATAAGATGGATGAAGATGGTATGATTGTAAGGAACAAAGCAAGGTTGGTTGCAAAAGGTTACTCTCAATAGGAAGGCATTGATTATGATGAGACTTTTGCTCCTATTGCTAGATTGGAAGCCATCATAATTTTCTTGGTATTTGTTGCAGACTCAAATTTTAAAGTCTATCAAATGGATGTCAAGAGTGCATTTATGAATGGAGAGTTGGAAGAAGAAGTATATGTGCAACAACCACCTGGCTTTCAGGATCCACATTTCCCAGACTTTGTCTACAGATTGCTTAAAGCACTGTATGGGCTTAAGCAAGCTCCTAGGGTATGGTATGACACATTGTCACAATTCTTGCTAGAAAATCATTTCACTAGAGGCACATTAAACAAAACATTGTTTTACAAGCAACATGGTGGTGATATTATTCTAGTTCAGATCTATGTGGATGATATCATTTTTGGTTCTACAAATGAGAAGCTTTGTGAAAGATTCTCTAAGTTAATGAAAGCAAATATGAGATGACCATGATGGGAGAGTTGACATTCTTTCTTGGATTGCAAGTTAGTTAGAGAAAGGATGGTATCTTTATCAATCAAACTAAGTACATCAAGGATTTATTGAAGAAGTTTGATTTAGAAGATAGCTCACCTGCAAAGACACCCATGGCCACTGCCACTAAATTGGATGAAGATGCTAAAGGCAAGAAAGTGGATATATCAATCTACAAAGGCATGGTTGGTTCTCTACTCTATCTCACTGCTAGTAGGCCAGACAATATGTTTGCAACATGTCTGTGTGCAAGATTTCATTCAAATCCAAAGGAATCACACATGATTGCTATCAAAAGCATATTTAGATATTTGAAAGGCACACCAAACCTGGGTCTATCGTATCCTAAGAACAAAGGGTTCAATCTGATTTGTTATTCTGATGCTGATTATGCTGGATGCAGAGTGTATAGGAAAAGCATCTCAGAAAGCTGCCAGTTTCTTGGACAAAGGTTAGTCTCTTGGTATAGCAAGAAACAACAATCTATGTCAACTTCCACAGCTATGGCCGAATACGTAGCTGCTTGGAGTTGCTGTGCTCAAGTGCTTTGGATTAGAAATCAACTTAGAGACTATGGACTTGTGTTGGAAAAGATTCCTATTATGTGTGACAACACAAGTGCTATATCTATAGTTACAAATCCTGTTAATCATTCTTGGACAAAACACATTGACATTCGATCTCACTTTATTAGAGAACATGAAACTAATGGAACCATTGACTTGCACTATGTTCCTACAGATAAACAATTAGCTGATTTATTCACTAAGCCATTAGATGACGCCACCTTCACAAGGTTGGTTAGTGAGATTAGATGCTGAATTCTTCAGATTCTTGCTAAGTGAAAGTATCAACTAAATTATTGCAACATTGAATACTTACTTTATCTAAATGCTCAATATTTTTGAGGTAAGTGTTAACTGAAATATGATTTATAAATATTTCAAGTCTGTTGCATATGTAAAAAAATCATATTTTGTTAAACTTGAAATTTCTATGAAATTTTATTAAAATCACTATTTAATTTGTTAGAATATTCGTCATTGAATATTTCTGGTGAATTTTAAAAAATAGTAAAAATTAAGTTTATGAGTGAAAGTATATTTCGATAAGTCAGACTTCTCTAATGATTCTGATAGGTCTCTTGTATGGGTTATGTTAGGAATAATTCATGAGTTGTGATGTTTAGAATAGAATAATCATATACTTCTTGTAATACCCTGATCTTCTAAAGGGTTTAGCACTTAGTATAGAATGAACAAGTTATTCAGAAACTATAGAACAGTGAACAGTGTTCAATCAGGAACTATGCGTCACGGACTATATTTCAGGAACTATGAACAGATCCTGATACGACAAGTCAAATCCTGATGGAATGATCAGATCCTGATGATGATGTAATCCTAATGTCATTGTGGATGCTGCAGAAACTGGAAAGTGCTATAAAACAGGATCGGTTGTTTTAAAAACGGCAAGAAGTGTACATGAAGAAAAGAATTGGAGGAAACTATCAACCAACTGACAGAGAATTACCATGTATTAATTATTACTTTCTGTTATTAGTTGATAGGTAGCATGATAAATACTCTCTCTATATCATTGTAATGAGTGAGTGATTCTGTGAACGTCGTGAGTATATGAGTGAACAAACAGAGAAAGATTTGTATTGAGAGCAGCTGCTAAAGGTATTTGTACACCTTTGGTAGAGTTTGTATTTGATCTTATTAATACAAACAGTTTGATTGATTCATTTGTTCTTGTTTATTTATTCGAGCAAAGGTCAGACACGATTACTAATACTTGTATTCAACCCCCCTTCTACAAGTATATTCGGGCTAACAGGTTAGATAAGCTAAAGGGGGGTTGATTAGCTTATTACCTTTTTAACATTTAGAGCTTGGCTTTTTCGAAGTTTCTTTTCTCTTTTAAAATTCGTTACTTGTAAGCAAGTAAATCGAGTGCGGAAAATAAATAAGGAAAGAAATATCACGGTCGATTTTATCTCTGTCGCGATGCCCGCAACCCCTAATGGATTCGAACACCCCTACTCTAGCCCCGAGCTCCTCCCCGGAGTTGAGATTTCATCCACTATAAAAAAACTCCTTTATAGTAGGCGGAGAAGCCTTTACAACTCCTAAACCACTATCTATATATTTTAGAGCGATACACACGCGTATCCTCCTCAAAATAAAATAGCAAATACCCACTACACGCTCCTAGTTAGGAATTTGATCTTAATATGAAAAGTTGAGGCCACAACCTTGAAAATGTGAAGTCCAGTCCTCCCATGGATGGCATTGTAGGTGGAGGATGCTTTGATAACCAGGAAGTTCAACATTTGCGTGGCCTCCCTAGGCTCTTGTCCGATAGTCATGGGTAACTGAATTGTTCCTTCAGTTTTAGATTCCACTCCATTTAATCCATATATAGGTGTTCGCACTAAATCACACAAGCGTACGCGGTCACAAGTAATATCACAGTAAGTAGAGTTCGTTCCCACGAAGACCTGGTGTAATTCAGATTATGCACTTATGCAACAATGTATGATTATTATTCACTGCTAATATAAATATCAAAGGTGTGTTTTGATTAACTAATTTAACTAACAAGCTATTTGACAATACTAAGAATTAATTAACTAATGAGATTAAAACAAATTACTTATGAGATATAAAACATGGGATCCTAACTTCATTAATTACTTCGTTTAGCGTTGATGCCTTTAATCAGTGTACGTGATGGTTATGATAACTAATCGGACAACACGAAATTAGTACACGCTACCTTTCGACATACGTATACCAAAACCACTCAAATATCCACAAAACAGATAGAAGCTGGGTGGACACCAATTATGTTTAGACCCTATATGTCTATAAGATTTGAAAACATAACGGTTTAAGTACAAGTTATCCATTGAGATCATATAGGGCAGCGTAAGATGGTTAAAATTACACTACGAATCATGCATGTCAAAACATCCATAAACCTATGCTAGCATGGCAAGTTCTAAATCTCTATATCCACTTTTGCATTCAATAGAGATTAACAAAAACAACTTAGATGTTAGCTACTCATCCAAGAAGAATTAGCACAACCATACGAGGAAATCAATAGGTCATCACACACAAATCTTTAAAGCAATCAAATTACTAAATTCCGTAAATAAATCCGTTAGAATCCCATGACAACGATTAGTTCATAATCGAACGGCTCGTCATCATGGGATCTAGTGAAAACATGATAGTAAACAAGATCTGAATAATAACGGGAGTACTAGAGTAATAAAGTTTAGAAAACAAATCCGAAACGAGAATCCAAAAGTATCACCTAATTAGAAGAATACAAAAGATGTAGATCTAGATCTCCGTTAGCTGTCAAGTGATTCGGTAAATCCTTCTTCAAGTCTTGTATATCCTTCTATCTCTTGTCTCTCAGTCTTCTTCTTTTTTTCTTCTGATAGCATGTGTTTTTATAGCCCCTCGTGCCTAGGCCGTCAAGAAACTTCCAAAACTGACTTAAAACAGGATTTCTGGCAGACGGTACAGAGCCCCCGCGCCCTAAGGAGCGCCCGCGCTCTCTGAGTTGTCCAACACGTGCGCCCGCGCTCTCACCAAGTGCGCCCGTGCCCCAGCTTCTGGAAAATTTCTGATTTTTCTTCTTTTCACTCCAATTCTCTCGCAAGTTCCCGTCCTTCAGTTCCTGAGTTCAAAACCACCAAATAATCACAAAAAAGTAATTTCCTGCCTCCAGCTCGTAGACCTGCAAAAACTCACTAAAAACAAATTAAAAACACGACATACTTGAGGTCAAGTAATCAATTTAAGCCGATACAAAGCATTCTAAGTGGATATAAAATCCATTTATCAATAGGCGTGTTGGAAGAGGTCAACTGAGAATCGTTGTAGCACATATTCCCGAATGCATCATGGAACATGATGTCCACAGAAGCTCCATTGTCTATCAATACTTGCTTCACCTCTGAATTTCCAATCACGAGAGTTATGACCAGTGGATCGTCATGGGGAAACTTCACCCCTTCTAGGTCTGAATCATCATATCCAATTGCTACTTCAGTTCTTGCACGCTTCGGTGCTTTTCCAACAATGTGCATTACTTCTCTAGCATAAGCCTTTCGAGAGTTCTTTATTTTTCCGATAGCTGTTGGTCCTCCCGAGATCATGTTGATTACTAGCCCTCGGGGCTGTGGATTGTGATCTCGATCGTCGTGTCTTCTATTATAATCTCTTATCTAGTTACCACGGTCTTTACCCTTGGTAAACTTGCTCAGCTTTCCTCTACGGATCAAGAACTCGATCTCATCTTTGAGTTGCCTACAATCATCAGTGTCATATCCCACATTCTTTTGAAATCAGCAATATTAATCCTTATTTTTCTTTGCAGGATCATCCCTGAGTGGCTTCGGCCATCAAAAATCCTTATCCTTTTCAATATCCAACAAGATTTGACTCTTGGGAGTGTTCAACCTCGCATACTCGGTGAACCTCGGTCCTTGATTCTTCTTTGGAGCAGAGTCAAACTCTTTGCTAGACCAGGATACTTGTCCCTAGCATCATACTCCTGCTCCGTCTTTTACTTTTTAGAGTTCCCGTTTCACCACCTACGGTAGAGACCTTTGCTTTCTTCATGCTTTCTTTAGCTTTTATATACCTGCTCGCCCTTTTTTAGAGCTCAGTCATGCTCTCAAAGGGGTACTTAGCTAATGACATCTGAAAGTAGACATTCGACGTCCCATGCTTCAAGGCTATCACAGTTACTTTGTTCTTCAGGTCTGGGATGTTCAACGTTTCCTTGGTGAAACGGTTGAGATAATCCCTTAGATTTTCATTCTTTCCTTGCACCACTTGCATAAGCGATGCAGAACTTTTCTCGTGGACTCTTCCACTGATGAATTGGCTGATGAAAGCCGTGCTCAATTATTTGAAAGAGCCGATTAAGTTTGCAGGCAAATGGCTATACCATATTTGAGCCATGCCCGCTAGGGTTTGGGGAAACGCCATGCGTCACTAGCAGGTTAGAACAACAGTGCATTTGAAAATGTCCTTACATGGTTCGCGGGATCACCTGTTTCATCATAAGCCTTTATGGTGGGCATCTTAAACTTTCTGGAGATGTGTGCGTTCATCACTTTCTCAATAAACAGTGGTGTAAAATCATCAGGATCTCCGAGTTGCATTAAGTCTTTGGGATCAACCCTCGGGATCTCCGTCCTTAAAACCTCTAACCTAGGGATCTCGGTCCTCCTTTGTCTTCGTGATGGCCTCTCTAAGCCAACAATGGGAATCATAGGGTTGTTCATCCCAATCAGAATAAATAGGGTTAAGTATTCAGGGAAAAATGGAAGAATTTCAAGAGTTTCAAAAGTTTATATATATATATATATATATATATATATATATATATATATATATATATATATATATATATATATAATGTTGAATAAGGAATATCAAATATTCGGGGAAAAATAGAAAGAATTCAAGGATCTCAATAACTTGTATACATCATGCTGAATCAAGTGATCCTCTGGAAAATAGAGGTATCTCTGAAAAATAGGAATATATTTAAATGAATTTGAAAAAAATTCATCATTAATTGAAATATAGTTGATTATCAAAGGTGATGGGGTATTATCAAGATAAGAAGAAACAGAAAGAAAGGTTAAATCTCCTTAATCAATATATTAAATGAAATCAATGGTTAGTAATGAATAACCATGTCCTTACTCATCACATGCTAGAAATCACATTTTCGCATCTTGTTTACCGTCCTTTCGCACTTTCGATATCGTTCATGGGGTAACTAAAGTCGCAAAGGAAATTCTAGAACATACACAAAGGTCTACACGTAGCATCCTCCAAACTGGTTGTAAGAACCCTGATTTTTGGTAGGAATTAAAACTTTTATTATGTAATGGAATATAAGTGTGGCAGTGGTTCCGATGAATGAATATTTAATGGATATGGGTTCCAATGTTTATATGCCACGAAGAATGCAATAGGTTGCCAACTTAGATTAGAATAATCTATCTCCTGGAAAGAAAGATATAGTAAATTCCAAAGAGGAAGATTATTCTCATGTCATCCAAATCGATATCTGTTATAAGTCCAGTGGTTCCGTAAAAGGGTTAAGGAATGCTCAAAAGAGAACAAGGACCTTATTTCTAATTACAAGGAATAAAGAAAGAATAAGCGATGAATAGTGTTTTGGTGGAATTAGGAATATTATTAGACGACACTATATAGAAGTACCCGGAACGGATTTCTGAGTTCGTATTAATGATCCAAGGGGAAAAAGAGTGTATGTAAAAGTTATCGGATTCTGAAAAATAGCACTTTTATTTTCTCCGAGATTTCCCTGGACACTGAAAGACTTAAGGAATTATCGAAAGGATTTAAGGAATATAGGTTCAAGAATTATTAAAGAGAATGGAGAATGATAGTATAAATATTAAGACGGTTTTCGGTGAAACCCTAACTAGAAATCTTCGAGATATTCCTCCGAACGATCAACGAATTAAGCAATAACCGGACAAAAGAGCAAGCAGAAAGCCAAGGTTCATGCATGTGCAAGAAGATAAGAGCAAGTAACCAAGCTAGTTACAAGGGAACTAGAACAATTAGCAAGCAAACCAAGTACTTAGCTTAAAAACCATAAGAATGCAACACTTGTCCCTTGCAATTGCATCACCCATGACCTAATCACTTTAATAAAGTGGCTTTAGGCTAGATATTATCCATACAACACAATAATTCAAGAGATTAGATCAAGAAACAAGCCAAGCAACTCCATCTCTCCATCTTCTTCAAACTGCCCAGCAGGAGCATCAAGGAAAGAAAAATTCATATCTCCACTTCTACCCATTCTAAAATCACCAAATTTTAACCATAGGTTCTCCACTCCATGGGTAAGATTCGTTCAAAATTTCATGGCCAACAAAGGAGTGTAGCCTAGTCAAATACCTCCCCAAAGTTGAAGAAACCAAACTGCCCTGTCTTGACAGTTTCTGTCCAGCGGAAAAAGGGGGCTCAAAACCCTATATAGGAAGCTTCAAATTTGATGAACTAGGACTCAAAACAAAGCTTATGAAGAGGCCAAGATGTGGTAAAAATTTGAGAGCTAAACTCTTATTTTTCGATTTTCTATGATTTTTACAAGTTTAGGTTGAATAGTAACTTTCAAAAAACTAACTTTGTTTTTCTTGATTTCTTGGATGATCTAAGCTTGGTTAAGGTTGTACAAGGATTATTCAAGGCTTAGTAAGGTCTTAAACACACCAAGGAAGGTATGGAACTCATAAAACCCTAACCCTTACTTTGAGATTATGCATGTTCTTGATGGATTTTAACTTAGTTATGATTATGGTGATATTATAAGCATGATTAGTTAGTGGTTTAGTGATTTAAGTAAAATGATGCACATGATGGTGAAGTGTAATATTTATGGACTTCTTGAGATGAATAGCATGTGTATAAATTGTATGGATGCCCGGTGTGGCTTGGTTGGATTGTTGTAATTTTTGGAATGTCCGATTTATAGCCGTCGTAATGCCTGATTTTCGATAACCTTAAAGAATTCGTGCATAACAGTAGGGTTAATTGCATTAACTAGTTATTAACATGATATTTCCTTGTAGATCTCGAGCCATAGATCGTTTTGGCGTAAGAATCTAAACAATCCGACTTACGGTTTAGGAGTTATGGTAAAATTACTAAAATCGGTTCGAAACCGTAAGTAAAAGTTCGTAACTTCAATTGAACCCTCGTAAAGCATGTTACTCAGTGGTAAATCTTGTTAAATAAATACTAGAGATCATAAGGAAGCTATGAGAGAAAACCACATGTCAAACGGATCGTTTTCCGATTTTATAAAAATGTTTGATTCGAAGTTAAACGCGAACGAACCCCTAAAAACCCGCTTGGTTATAACTTTGGTAAAACACTTAGAAAACGGATGATAAAACTCGAGGTATCATCTTGATTCGTAAACGACCTACTTTAGCACTTACATGGCTTAAATATATACCAAGTGTAAGTGTAACGACGAGCCGTAATGACGAACAAATGTCGGGTCAAAACGAGGTTAATAAGGGTACACAAAAAGGGTGCATAACGAGATAACTTGAAAACGTGTTTCGACTTAAGTGAAGTTTATACTTAGACTTTTAAAAGGTGTTAAGTGGTTAATCTCGAATGTTCTGATTGTTTATAGATCATCGAGCAGACCCAGGACACGCTATCTCCACCCACACCCGATTACCAGGCAAGTTTCCAATACCTTGGAACTGTTGTTGTGATAATATGTATATCTGTTGTTTCTGATACATATGCCATAGCATGCATGCCTATTGTCAAATTATATTATGATACCTGTTCCCTGAATTGATATTGGCTTATAGACTAGATACGAATTATCAGTTATAAGCCGGATTGTTTTGGTAAGACCCTTAGCGAAGGGCATATGATATTCATTCTTAAATATAGATCGGGAGTCGGTATTTTGAGATATATAAATAGTCGTGGAAACCCGGAGGGATTCCAACGGCAGATTATTATTTATTTTGAGGAATGTTATTTGAGTATTATCTCAGTCGAGAGATATTAAATGAATGTAGTTTCGAATATTCATTTAGAGTTGATTATTTAATGAATATTATTTTGATATTCATTGGAATTTTATTTATTAAATGAATATTACTTTCGAATATTCATTTAAGGTTTTATGTACTTGATGAATATTATTTTAAAATATTCATTGGAAGTTCTATTTACTTAAGGGATATTATTTCGAATATTCCTTTAAAGTTTTGATTACTAAATGAATATTATTTGGGTATTCATTTAGAAGATTATTTATTTAATGAATATTATTTTCAAATATTCATTAAGGTTTGACTTATTTATTGAATATTATTTTAAATATTTATTGGAGTTTAATTATTTAATGAATATTATTTTGAATATTCATTTAAGGAGTAATTTATTTAGTAAATAATTCTAGATATTCATTCGAGGATTACTTACGAGCAATATTATGATTTAATAATATTCCGTAATTATTATTGAGTTAATAAATATTCTTGGAATATTTATTTAATTCTTTTAAATTCTTTTTAAAATGATTTATATTATTCGGAGATTATCTTTCACCTCCAGATATTATGTAAAATATTTCGGAGTCTTTTTACGACTATTTTATCAAGGAAAGGTTCCCAACTCTTTATTTTTCATTTAAATCTATCTTAAAAAGGATTTAAATGCTCGCTCAAACTTCCATATTATAGGGGAACCTACTTGAGCAATGTTATTTATCTTGTTGACTTCCCGGTCATAAATCTTGTAAAACTATTCATTTCACTCGCAACTTGGTTGCTGTTTATCAATTGAATCTTTGAGTAACCTTCTCATCATTCGAGGGGTATGATTATTGGAACAAGATGGTATCCTCTAACAAGCAGTAGCTTGGGAGAAATGATGTTGAATTTTCCTTTCCAACTAGATACGACTACTTTGTGGAGTCTTATCAACAAGTATCATACTTGGGGAAAGGGGGATGAACTTTACGTTCAGAGTCAAGAACTTCTTTTCGAACTTGGAGTCGTGTAAGAGGCCGAGTAGCGCCGGTCCATCCCATTGGCCCAACCGTTGGCCAGGGAGATCTAACAGGGCGGTAGACAAGTAAATCTGTCAGCTCTTCCTTCTACCGGTAGTAAATCTAAATTGAGCTGTACAATCTGCGACTGATCATCATAAGGATTGGAACAGCGGGCGCGGTGAATACTCCAGCATTAGTTCATCATTCAAATTTATTTATTTTCTGCAACATTATCATTGTTGGCAGTATTGGAAAAGTATTCATAATTGGAATTGCAATATTTTTCCTGCAAGTTCCTCTTTTATGATAAATGATAATATCTTGCTTATCTTTGACATAACAGATATTCCCACATATATATGCATTTTGAGTTACCTTGTAACTTCATCGTTTATGTTATACTGGCATCATTTCCGTAAATGCATGGCATATGGTTTGAAAGATACTTTTGAACTGTTATATATTATCGTTCAGTTATACATTATTGTTGGTGGGCTATTGCTCACCCTTGCGTTATTATTATATCACAACAACAGCTAGACCAGATGACTCGCACAAGGCGCACTCGACGCTGACGAGGACGATGAGACTACCAGAGCTGAAGAAGAAGCTATTGATAGGATAGATTCATTCTTTCAGTACCAAGTATATGGGCTGGTATGACTTATGAAAATGGATGGCAAAGAGTATGCATTCATATTGAAATTCTTTTGGGTTGTAAGAACTCATAATGTGATTAATAAAATTTGATTGTTACTCTGATTTCATCTCTGGGACTATAACAGGTGTGTTTTATATTATTGTGTTGGGTCATAAAGATGTAATTTATTTTATGTTGAAGTAAGTTCAAGTATTGTGGACAGAAATGGAGACCGTAACGACCGGATCCCGGACCCCGGATCTGGGGTGTTACAGAAATGGTATCAGAGCGTACGTTATAAACCCCAGAGATGAGGCGACCCTAAAACAATAAATTCAATAAGATAATAAGAACTCTTGCCAAGTTCATAGTCGGACTACTTAATGTAGTGATGACATATAAAACCCTTTTGGGAACTCTTAAGTATCATGATAGTAACTTAGCTCGATATCGTATTGACGAGTAAGGCAATAGACCTCGAGGCATAGGAGCAGCAACACGATGATGCTTTATTATATGCTGAAGATCAGCGGGTAAATTCGATAGAGTACCCTACTGGAGACCCGGAAGAGGTTCCAGCAGATAAGGAAAATCCTGTTAGGATAAGGAGCTTACCCTTGAGGAATGAGGAATGAGGGCTGCAGCCAGAAAGACTGTGATGATTAAGATATGGTGCTCAGAAAAGTGAGCATAAAGAACTGAGCTATTAGCAAGAGAACTGAAGATTCATGTTGGATTCGTAGCCGAACTACTGGATGTAGTACCAGCAAGTAAGACGGATTGGAAGAATTACTTGAGATCTTATACGGGAATAGATGAGAACCTTAGAGACTTTCATATTAACGAAGAGAGTACTAGAGGGATGTATGATTATCAAAGACATCGATATAGGATGAGGAGCAGAGTCCCTAGGAATAGTTGAGAAAGAGGCAGTAAGTGCCATATCATTTGATAAATGAATTAGTATGAATATTGTCAGTAATAATTCGCCATGAGAAGGCAGATGTCATAGGTTATAATTTATGGAACCAAATTGAGGTTAATGAGGTGGTTTTATTCAGGGAAATGTTCATTTTATGAATGAATCAGTTAGAAAGTAAAGACATTGGGAAGTGACAGCATGATTGGATAAAGTTACATAAGGAAGTAGTAAGCAAGACAATGAGCTCAGAACCTACCGGAAGATAAGACCAGTGAGTCAAGATGAACTCGTAATGAGACTACTGTCAGAGACTGAGTATAGGGTTATTTCAACTTAGTGAAATGATGAACCAGAAATGTTAGATGCATGTGATTCAGAGGAATATTAAATTCTTTCTTTGAATGAATTATAGTAGTTACCTTAAGTTTACTCCGACGCGGAATTATAATGGATCAAGTAATACGATCAGCAGTTAAATAGAAAAATGTGAGAAAATCTTCCTGGAGCTAAAAGATGAAATTAGTGATGACCCAGCGTTGGCGTTGCCTCATGGAAGAAGGAGACTTTGTGCTTCCAACGACGCTTCGCATAAAGGATTAGGATGTGTGCTTGCGCAGCACGACAAAGTACTTGCGGATGCATTTGGACAGCATGGTTCACCAGATACGAATGGCCTTGGTAGTGCCGATCTTGTGGAACGATTAACCCCGATGGTAGTGTTCCTTCTGAGACTAGTGGTTAGGTAGACTGACATTTGGTAATATTGAATATCAGGACGTATAGGTATCAGGACGTTGTGACAGGTTTCAGTTTGAAACTGTTGATTCTTTTCTAAGGGATGTATATAATTGGTTCCTCTCCAGTGGTTAAACTTCCAACCTGATGACGATTATTTCGTTAATTATGACTGCTTATGGTTATACCTGCTTGGAGGTTCATAGAATTATTCTTCAGGTTTCGAAACTGGTCTCCTTAATGTTACCAGTAGGCGGATAGATTAACCAAAATTTCCCTGATTCTGGAAAGGAATTCGGCGAATTTTAGCAAACCTTGTCTTTCTGATTATCGGAGAACATCGTTGAAGAGAATGGAAACTGGAGCGAACCCTGTGGATTGGGTAAGGTTGTCGTCATATGGGTTAGTAGACGGACCCTGAGTATTACAATCAATGGTAGAAATTAAATGATGAAGTGAGATTGGACGGAAACAGGAAATGTAAGTAAGAAACCAGCCGGACTGAGAAATTCCGGGATTGACTTAAATGAAAAGGCTGTTATGCCAGAAATGGTAAGCTTGTGTAGCACGTGGGATTGATAAGAATAGTTGAAAAGATAAAAGTAGAGGAAAGGTGACCGGAGACGGTGCCGAGTAGTCGATTAAGACTTATATGAAGTAAAGTTTTGGAAAGGTAGAAAGGTATCAAAGAAGAAGGCACTATGCCGGCAATTGCTAGAAAAGTAATGCTAATTAGCCAACCCCTAAAATCATATATTTTTATTTTAGTGTGGCCAGTTGATGCCAAGTCACAAAGGATTATCAAGTGACTAGACCAAGAATGAAAGGACAAAGCAGGGTTGTTTCTAAGTAAGCACCGACTGCAAGGGCTTCTAATATAAAGGAAATATTAATGAGATCGTAGGAATCTTCTACTGAACCCTTTGCAACCCATGTTTTGATTGGAATTTACTAGATTTTTTTTTTGGAATGGGGTCACCCGTACTAAAGTGATTCATGTGTATATGATTGTCCAAGATTACGAGTAAAAAGAAAATAGAAGTATAGTGACTTGAGATGTATGATGTTAAGGT
Organism: Saposhnikovia divaricata; assembly: GCA_036435485.1. Taxonomy (NCBI): domain Eukaryota; kingdom Viridiplantae; phylum Streptophyta; class Magnoliopsida; order Apiales; family Apiaceae; genus Saposhnikovia; species Saposhnikovia divaricata. The sequence goes on along the minus strand of CM071597.1, from coordinate 122,086,083 downwards.
ATTATAAATACCATGAATATATTATGACTAAGGAAAGTAAACAATGAAGGTTTATGAAGAGAGTATAGAAATGGTCAGAGATTGATCAGTATGCTGTAGAAATTTTATCTGAGGCAAGTACCTTTGCGAAGAACGATAATTACTAAGAGATTCACGTTGAACTCGACCCATATCTTCCAAAACATCCTTGCTACAATTACCAAGTTCTATAAGAGAGTAGATAGACATACGTTGTCTTTTGGAAGGTCAAATAGGCTGACAACTATCTGAAAGAAGATGTTAGCATTAAGCTACCGATCGATTATCAAATGAGAATGATTGAAAAGAGACCCTTATTAAGGATACATGATTTCCAATTATAGGATGCAAGAATTCCTTGGCAGTTGAATTAAGGATAGGATATCCATAAATTAAGACAAACCCTGGGGAATGCACAAGGGATGGCATTAACCCTATTAAATACATTGTGAATTCAGATGATATGAGTGGGATTTGCTAAGGCAACAATGACCTGTAAGGATTATTAAGAAGAGTTCTGGAAAGAACATAGATAGAATTATTAGAGTATTGATCAATGATGTTTTGATATACCCAGTACCCAGAAAATACAGGAGGAATGATGAGGATGACCTAAGAAACCTTTCAAGGAAAAAGGTGGTATTTTGAATTTCAAAATGGAAGTTTAGTAGGGAATGCATGACATAATGATAATACTGCCAGATGAGGCGTATGCGAAACCATGAGGATGTATGGATTGAACCAATGAAGGTTGAGATTATCCTAAGACAAGAAAGAATTAAGAGAAGAAATATTTTAGATATGATTAAGAGTAACCATGACAAAGTTTACACGGAAAGCTGGAAGCAATGACTCATGGAAAAGACTGATATATATTTTACCCCTTCAGTAGAATTAAGGGAGAATACTTTCGCGAGGTAGAGGAATTTGAGGTGAATAGATCCAGGAAACATTGATGGTAAGAGATAATTATTATCAAGAAAGGCCAAAAAGGTGGCCGACATTATAGGTATTCAGGGATAATTACAAATGCTCGTACCAATGGAGTGAAGGTCATAAAAGGTGGAGGGAATTCACATTCCTTCTGATAACTGTGCAATACTCGAACCATAATAGTAGTTAAAGCAAAGATTCGATTCCTGATATCGTCTAGAACATATTATGTATCGAGAAAGGTCCTATCCTAAGATGGACCAAGACCATGATACCAAAAGAACGAATAAGTGAATCTTTGAGCTTCAAGTCTCTTGTTGAGGACAGATGATTGATGAATTGAACAACTGGTCAGTGTTACTTCGGTTGAGACTCTTCTGCAATTTTATCTGCTTCATGTTATATCTACGTCAAGTTCAGGAAGTATTCCCTTGTGGACAAGGAATAGTAATTATTTTGTCTTCCTAGGAGATTTTTGCTTAACGATTATGAAACCCATATGGTTAGCCGTTAATGCACTGCGTAAACCACAAACGATGATGAATCAAACGACTGTAGGGATATCAGAATGACGAAAATAGATTGCATTGAATCTAAGTTAGAGAATCGTCAAGGTTATTTCGGATTAATCAATTTTTGAATAACGTGATGTTGAAATAGATAATAATGCCATGATGACCCATAAAGAGATTGTGGTCGAAATAGAAACAAGATGGCTGATATAAAGGAAATAGAGTCGAGGATGAATAAGGGAGTTGGGCATGCGAACTCCTAAGGAGCCTTGGCAAGGCGGATAGAAAAAGTAGTAAATTATCATGGTGAGTGTTGTTATTCACAATGGAAAATTTAGATTTGAAAGCATAAGCGGTATATAGATTAAATTTCCTTTGAGGTGAAAGGATTCAAAGAAAATTTGGAATGGACCGATTGATTAATATTGATAGAAGGAGGAGGCGAAAAAGCAAGAATCTGGATTGCTTAACCAAGGGGAATTTGAACTCTAGGAAGTGATGCCTATTGAGCATATGTGACGAGATACGAAGCGGGAAATATCAAGTACATAGGATATCCCCGTAATGAAATAACAGTCAAGATAAGTAACGGAAATATTTGTGTATTGAGTAATAAGTAGGATATAATTGATGTGGAAAGATTATGGAGGTAACTATGAAGCATACAGAAAGGAATGTTATGAATAGATTATAGATGTATCTTTAGCAATCTCCCGGGATTAAAACCGGATAGAGTACTATTATGCATACGACGGAAATCGCGGTAAGGCGAGGAATTCCAATAACAATGGGGTCAAGTGAGGAACCAAAGATTAACTTCTAAAGATTGAAAAAGATTTTGAAAGAGAATGTTAATGAGATTGAACAAAAGCATGGGTCCATAGAATGATGGACAGAACGGCGAGAATACGCCGACACGCGAAAATTCGATAACATGATATTGGATACGGATATAATTATTTTCTTCTCTAATGAACCTCTATAGTTCAGAGGTAAATTCTAAGTATGATATTTTAAAATGATGAAAATTTTCTATGAATCTTGGAAATTCTTTTCTTCTCTTCTCTCTTATTCATCTTCTTTTTGAATTGAGAAGAACAACCATTTAAGGAGGGGAGGTACTACTGAGTGACTATCTGTCTGTGTGATAGAAGTCTAAGTGGAATACCCTAACTTGTTTAATTGCTTGTCAAGTACTAAAGGCTGGCCCCTTTCTGTACTAACTATGCAATATAACAAATGTTCATTGATCATAATGATCTCTCAATAAATCTTTCCACTTCTCTGAATGGATTGAGATTGCGAAGATTAAAGCGATCAGGAGCATAGTGCGAGTGAAGTTATCTCCGAATTCGCAGCGTGATAGTGATACCAAAGTCACTGCAGATACCAATAAGGACAATAGTATATGACTGAGTAAGAGCATAACCCGGATAGTGTGTTGTACGAAAAGCAGCAAAGTTGAATAAAAAGGATAAATGGAGTATTGTAGCACTGGTGAGATGTGCTGTAAAAAGGATTTGAATGATTAAGAATTGACCGAGAAGCTGAAAAGTGAAACGACAGACAAACGACTCTTTGCTTCCTACCTGATTTCGGGATGGAATCATTTTAATGAGGGGAGACTGTAAGAACCCTGATTTTTGGTAGGAATTAAAACTTTTATTATGTAATGGAATATAAGTGTGGCAGTGGTTCCGATGAATGAATATTTAATGGATATGGGTTCCAATTTTATATGCCACGAAGAATGCAATAGGTTGCCAACTTAGATTAGAATAATCTATCTCCTGGAAAGAAAGATATAGTAAATTCCAAAGAGGAAGATTATTCTCATGTCATCCAAATCGATATCTGTTATAAGTCCAGTGGTTCCGTAAAAGGGTTAAGGAATGCTCAAAAGAGAACAAGGACCTTATTTCTAATTATAAGGAATAAAGGAAGAATAAGTGATGAATAGTATTTTGGTGGAATTAGGAATATTATTAGACGACACTATATAGAAGTACCCGGAACGGATTTCTGAGTTCGTATTAATGATCCAAGGGGAAAAAGAGTGTATGTAAAAGTTATCGGATTCTGAAAAATAGCACTTTTATTTTCTCCGAGATTTCCCTGGACACTGAAAGACTTAAGGAATTATTGAAAGGATTTAAGGAATATAGGTTCAAGAATTATTAAAGAGAATGGAGAATGATAGTATAAATATTAAGACGGTTTCCGGTGAAACCCTAACTAGAAATCTTCGAGATATTCCTCCGAACGATCAACGAATTAAGCAATAACCGGACAAAAGAGCAAGCAGAAAGCCAAGGTTCATGCATGTGCAAGAAGATAAGAGCAAGTAACCAAGCTAGTTACAAGGGAACTAGAACAATTAGCAAGCAAACCAAGTACTTAGCTTAAAAACCATAAGAATGCAACAGTTGTCCCTTGCAATTGCATCACCCATGACCTAATCACTTTAATAAAGTGGCTTTATGCTAGATATTATCCATACAACACAATAATTCAAGAGATTAGATCAAGAAACAAGCCAAGCAACTCCATCTCTCCATCTTCTTCAAACTGCCCAGCAGGAGCATCAAGGAAAGAAAAATTCATATCTCCACTTCTACCCATTCTAAAATCACCAAATTTTAACCATATCTTCTCCACTCCATGGGTAAGATTCGTTCAAAATTTCATGGCCAACAAAGGAGTGTAGCCTAGTAAAATACCTCCCCCAAGTTGAAGAAACCAAACTACCCTGTCTTGACAGTTTCTGTCCAGCGGAAAAAGGGGGCTCAAAACCCTAGCTAGGAAGCTTCAAATTTTATGAACTAGGACTCAAAACAAATCTTATGAAGAGGCCAAGATGTGGTAAAAATTTGAGAGCTAAACTCTTATTTTTCGATTTTCTATGATTTTTACAAGTTTAGGGTGAATAGTAACTTTCAAGAAACTAACTTTGTTTTTCTTGATTTCTTGGATGATCTAAGCTTGGTTAAGGTTGTACAAGGATTATTCAAGGCTTATTAAGGTCTTACACACACCAAGGAAGGTATGGAACTCATGAAACCCTAACCCTTAATTTGAGATTATGCATGTTCCTGATGGATTTTAACTTAGTTATGATTATGGTGATGTTATAAGCATGATTAGTTAGTGGTTTAGTGATTTAAGTAAAATGATGCACATGATGGTGAAGTGTAATATTTATGGACTTGTTGTGATGAATAGCATGTGTGTAAATTGTATGGATGCCCGGTGTGGCTTGGTTGGATTGTTGTAATTTTTGGAATGTCCGAGTTATAGCCGTCGTAATGCCCGATTTTCAATAACCTTAAAGAATTCGTGCATCAAAGTAGGGTTAATTGTCTTAACTGGTTATGAACATGACATGTCCTTGTAGATCTCAAGCCATAGATCGTTTTGGCGCAAGAATCGAAACATTCCGACTTACGGTTTTGGAGTTATGGTCCAATTACTAAAATCGGTTTGAAACCGTAAGTAAAAGTTCATAACTTCAATTGAACCCTCGTAAAGCATGTTACTCAATGGCGAATCTTGGTAAATAAATATTAGAGGTCATAAGGAAGCTATGAAAGAAAACCACATGTCAAACGGATCGTTTTCCTGATTTTATAAAAATGTTTGAATCGAAGTTAAACGCGAACGAACCCCTAAAAACCCGCTTGGTTATAACTTTGGTAAAACACTTAGAAAACGGACGATAAAACTCGAGGTATCATCTTGATTCGTAAACAAACTACTTTAGCACTTACATGGCTTAAGTATATACCAAGTGTAAGTGTAATGACGAGCTGTAATGACGAACAAATGTCGGGTCAAAACGAGGTTAATAAGGGTACACAAAAAGGGTGCATAACGAGATAACTTGAAAACGTGTTTCGACTTAAGTGAAGTTTATACTTAGACTTTTAAAAGGTGTTAAGTGGTTAATCTCGAATGTTCTGATTGTTTATAGATCATCGAGCAGACCCAGGACACGCTATCTCCACCCACACCCGATTACCAGGCAAGTTTCCAATACCTTGGAACTGTTGTTGTGATAATATGTATATCTGTTGTTTCCGATACATATGCCATAGCATGCATGCCTATTGTCAAATTATATTATGATACCTGTTCCCTGAATCGATATTGGCTTATAGACTAGATACGAATTATCAATTATAAGCCGGATTGTTTTGGTAAGACCCTTAGCGAAGGGCATATGATATTCATTCTTAAATATAGATCGGGAGTCAGTATTTTGAGATATATAAATAGTCGTGGAAACCCGGAGGGATTCCAACGGTAGATTATTATTTATTTAGAGGAATGTTATTCGAGTATTATCTCAGTCGAGAGATATTAAATGATTGTAGTTTCGAATATTCATTTAGAGTTGATTATTTAATGAATATTATTTTGATATTCATTGGAATTTTATTTATTAAATGAATATTACTTTCGAATGTTCATTTAAGGTTTTATGTACTTGATGAATATTATTTTAAAATATTCATTGGAAGTTCTATTTACTTAAGGGATATTATTTCGAATATTCCTTTAAAGTTTTGATTACTAAATGAATATTGTTTGGGTATTCATTTAGAAGATTATTTATTTAATGAATATTATTTTCAAATATTCATTAAGGTTTGACTTATTTATTGAATATTATTTCAAAAATTTATTGGAGTTTAATTATTTAATGAATATTATTTTGAATATTCATTTAAGGAGGGATTTATTTAGTAAATAATTCTAGATATTCATTCGAAGATTACTTACGAGAAATATTATGATTTAATAATATTCCGTAATTACTATTGAGTTAATAAATATTCTTGGAATATTTATTTAATTCTTTTAAATTCTTTTTAAAATGATTTATATTATTCGGAGATTATCTTTCACCTCCAGATATTATGTAAAATATTTCGGAGTCTTTTTATGACTATTTTATCAAGGAAAGGTTCCCAACTCTTTATTTTTCATTTAAATCTATCCTAAAAAGGATTTAAATGCTCGCTCAAACTTCCATATTATAGGGGAACCTACTTGAGCCATGTTATTTATCTTGTTGACTTCCCCGTCATAAATCTTGTAAAACTATTCGTTTCACTCGCAACTTGGTTGCTGTTTATCAATTGAATCTTTGAGTAACCTTCTCATCATTCGAGGGGTAAGATTTTTGGAAACAGATGGTATCCTCTAACAAGCAGCAGCTTGGGAGAAATGATGTTGAATTTTCCTTTCCAACTAGATACGACTACTTTGTGGAGTCTTATCAACAAGTATCATACTTGGGGAAAGGGGGACGAACTTTACATTCAGAGTCAAGAACTTCTTTTCGAACTTGGAGTCGTGTAAAAGGCCGAGTAGCGCCGGTCCATCCCATTGGCCCAACCATTGGCCGGGGAGATCTAATAGGGCGGTAGACAAATAAATCCGTCAGCTCTTCCTTCTACCGGTAGTAAATCTAAATTGAGCTGTACAATCTGCGACTGATCATCGTAAGGATTGGAACAGCGGGCGCGGTGAATACTCCAGCATTAGTTCATCATTCAAATTTATTTATTTTCTGCAACATTATCATTGTTGGCAGTATTGGAAAAGTATTCATAATTGGAATTGAAATATTTTTCCTGCAAGTTCCTCTTTTATGATAAATGATAATATCTTGCTTATCTTTGACATAGCAGATATTCCCACATATATATGTATTTTGAGTTACCTTGTAACTTCATCGTTTATGTTATACTGGCATCATTTCCGTAAATGCATGGCATATGGTTTGAAAGATACTTTTGAACTGTTATATATTATCGTTCAGTTATACATTATTGTTGGTGGGCTATTGGTCACCCTTGCGTTATTATTATATCACAACAACAGCTAGACCAGATGACTCGCACAAGGCGCACTCGACGCTGACGAGGACGATGAGACTACCAGAGCTGAAGAAGAAGCTATTGATAGGATAGATTCATTCTTTCAGTACCAAGTATATGGGCTGGTATGACTTATGAAAATGGATGGCAAAGAGTATGTATTCATATTGAAATTCTTTTGGGTTGTAAGAACTCATAATATGATTTATAAAGTTTGATTGTTACTCTGATTTCATCTCTGGGACTATAACGGGTGTGTTTTATATTATTGTGTTGGGTCATAAAGATGTAATTTATTTTATGTTGAAGTAAGTTCAAGTAATCTGGACAGAAATGGAGACCGTAACGACCGGATCCCAGACCCCGGATCTGGGGGTGTTACACTGGTAACTCTGATAATCGATTTAACGTCTGTTGCTCCGAATTGACTGCCTCGTCCTAAGTCGAATCTTCTGATGAATCGAATTCTTGCTCGCGCGATATATTGGAATACCAAGTAACGTCGTAACCGTCGTCCTAATAACCTAAGGCAAACCTTACCCTAGATCGTTCCATCTAACGTCTAACCTAAATACTTACACCTGATCATCCTAACTTGTTTCAGTGACCATAACCTATCGCTCTGATACCAACCTGTAACGCCCCGACTTCCCAATACTGAAAATATACTTTTTATAATAAAATCGACTTTGATACCGGGGAATTTTAGAAAATTCCGGCATGAAGTATTCGTAAATCGGACTATCCACCTGTATTTCAACCCAAACCAAATTCCAATTAACAATTACAAATAAAACTTAATACACCAACGATTTCTCACCGTGGATCAATTCCAGGTTATGGTATGAAACAAGAATCTAAATTATACAAATTATTACAACTTCTATCACTACTCTGAATACAACCACTATACCATCTATTCTGTAACTTAATCTCAATCATGCTTACCCGCTCTGGCTTCGCACTTTAACCTGTATAAATTGTCTCCTCACTCTCATATGATTTGTAAGGTGTAGGCATCCATCCTTAATCCTAACTGAAAGGTTAGGGAAAATAAAGCAAGAGTGAGCCAACAATGCTCAGCAAGTGCAAAGTATAGTGAAACAACAATATATCAATATTTCATTGATGAACAATATCAATGATCAATTTAACTCAAGGGACTAATTCAACTTCCATCATAAGATTAAACTTTCCATTTTCTTCAAACCATAACTTTCATGAAAACCTTCATTTTCTTAAAACCATTCCATCATTAAAACATATTTTTCATAAAACCCTTTTAAAATCATTTAAGCTGATTGGAGTTTTTTCACGACTATGGACAATACGGATGATCAGCCACGTAACGTCCCCAGCCCGGACACTCGGTCCGTCTGGACATATAAGGTGCTCGACTGGTCCCACCAGAACTACAACACAAAATAAAACATGCTGGACCGGCGTCACCCGGACTCTTACGCGGCTCCAATCTGAAGGAATCCGTGGAAAACATTTTAACGGAATTCCCCCACAATAAAATCTTTAAAATCTTTAAAATATTTCACTTTCAAGTCATTTATACTCACTGATAAAAGATCAGCCCAGTATAAGGAATTTTAAAAACATCTTTAACTAATTAAACCATTTTAGGGAGCAACATTAGAAGATTAAGGATCAAGGAAGCAATTGATATAAGGAATTAAATACAACAAAGCAATAAGATTTAACTAAGCAGGGTATAACTCAGCAAAACAGAATCACATATCAGCAAGGAAGCATTAATTAATTAAGGAACAAAGCAATTATTCATGTTCTAGAATTGAACAACAATTTATAAAGAAATCAAGGAATAAGTGATCTGAAGTTCAACAAAATATTTGAGTACTACACAAGCTGTAACCATTTATTTCAAAGGTTACTAACTGATAAAATTTTCATGTCAAAATTTGAACTTACATAAAAGATTTGAATAATTTAAAATGAAGATTTAAGAAATTCTCAATTACCCAAGGTCTCACTCTTGTCAGCTAAGCACTCATAGGCTTCAGCTGCCAAACCGGCATGACAATAATGAGTTTGAATAATTAAGAAGATCTCAATTCATTCTTGGCTTTAACCGTCACTGAGCAACACATGCCTCAACAACAGTATAGACCTCGAATTAGTTTACATGAATTTGAAAGAAAACATACTTTGAAAAATATTAGTAAAGACGAGGAGTATTGAAATAAATTAATTTTAAAAGAATTCAACACCTGAACAATAGGTGAGGAACATAAACAATGAAAGAATAATTTGAGAATGAGTGTTTGTAAATTAATAGAAGAAGAATGTCACTGGAAATAATAATAAATGGTATAGACACTAGCGAAATGGTTTGTAAGGAATATCTCATAATTAACAGAACAGGTTCACATTATTTAGAATAAAAATGAAAAGTATAACTGCTTACAAGAAGGGATATCGAAAGAACAAATAATTAACACAGAAGGTTTCACATCACTTGAACAATAAGTGAGGGATAGTAAACTTGCCTCAATATACAGGGTTTCCATTTCCAATATCTCAATTCTTTACTCACTTTACATCAGTCTCCACTTCTTTATACGTTGGCATTTATTTGACTGTACATCTGTCCTTCCTCCATAATTATCAGTCACTCTGTCCTTATACTCGTCGTTTCGATGAATATCTCATTCCTTACAATTCCATCCTCACGTACTCTGGCTCTTAGCCGGCCTCTTATTCGCACCTATTCACAAGTAAAGTTCTACTTCAGTACGCTTGTAACCTTAATCGTCTAACTCTGTTCTACCCAAACGCGTCCTATAACGCTTCACAATTTGACACATATATTACATATTGATCATACTTGCAAAATAGGGTAGAAAAATCATATAAATCACATAAACACGTAGCATGTATCATCTACTTATACTTATTTATTATATCACACATATATTACTTGCACACAAATAATCTTTATCAAAATACTATCAAAATCATAAAATAATTTTAATAAAAATTTGACAGCACCTCCTTTAAAAATAGGACCTAACCTGTCAGAATTACAATCGATCTAATCAACAATTCAAGCATTCTTTGCTTTACAATAACCCAATACAATATCATAATCTTCACAATCATACTAATATACCTCATTTATAAAACTCAAATACTTCACATATGCAACAAAACTTATCCTCTTTTTACACCTTATATGTACCTTAACGTTGAAATATGAACTTAAACTGTAAGTATTCACCGACTCAAACCATTCTTACATTAACATTATGATCAATCATCACAAATACATCTTTTGAAACGAATCCAACCACCGTCTATTTACCCTACGACCCATTTACCACCACTATCTTGCACCATACATACACAATTGTCGATTGAAGTTCCATTTTACCTATCCATTTCTTTTCTTTTTTAATCAGAGTATTAAATTCGAACCACCCTTAGATGCATACATTCCAAATCTTTAAGTTCTATTATCACTAAACAAACATGCAACTAATCTTTCATTTACATTTTAATTATACACCAATCCAATTATTCCTTTACTACTTTTATTCTCTTATTGGCTTCTGTCTCCCTTTTACCTTCTCTTACCTAGGCCCCTACACTTTCTTTTCTCTTACCCACACATTACTTACATGTGTACCCACCCCTGGCACCACACTCACTCCCCTGGCCCTCAACATACACGCAAATAGTATCCTCTTCCCCCTCAATACACGATGACACAACACCTACTTGTATAATAGCTAAAATCATAAATTACTAACCAACATTCAACAATTCATTTCAAAATTTGATAAAATTGAATTCCACCGATAGCACAAATGTATCAATTCATAACAGAAATTTATCATAACAGTTGCAGTCAAACAATTAAAATTGAAGCCCATTAAAATCCAATGTTCATTATTCGGCTTTAACAGCATGTAACACCCCCAGATCCGGGGTCGGGGATCGGGTCGTTACTGTCTCATAATTTGTACATAATACTTGACTTGAGTCCAAAATCAATAAATAGCATGCTGTGACCCCACAATAATATCCACTCACACACATAAAGGGGTTTACGAATAAAAGTTATTACAGGCCAAAAGGATAACATCATAAGTTTAAGAGTTTTACCGTTGATTACATTAATTATACATATAGTTAAGCAGGAAGCAAAAGCTGTTTATCTATGCTACCTCAGCAATGGAAGCTAGCATATCAGCGGGGAGTCCGCTTGCGCCGAGTTCGCCTGACGCGAGCCATCTGTCCTAGCTGTTGTTGTGACATAATAAATAAGCAAGGGTGAGCAATAGCCCACCAACAACAATATAACTGAACAATGATGACATATATATATATATATATATATACAGCAGTTCAAACATCTTTGTAACCATATGCCATGCATTAGCGAAGATAATACCAGTATAAGGTAAATGATGAAGTTACAAGTAACTCAAAACATATATATTCCAATTACGAATACTTTTCCAATACTGCCAACAATAACAATGTTGCATAAAATAAAGGAATCTGAATGATGAACTAATGCTGGAGTATTCACCGCGCCCGCTGTTCCAATCCTTACGATGATCAGTCGCAGATTGTACAGCTCAATTTAGATTTACTACCGGTAGAAGGAAGAGCTGACGGATTTACTTGTCAACCGCCCTGTTAGATCTCCCCGGCCAACGGTTGGGCCAATGGGATGGACCAGCGCTACTCGGCCTCTTACACGACTCCAAGTTCGAAAAGAAGTTCATGACTCTGAACGCAAAGTTCGTCCCCCTTTCCCCAAGTATAATACTTGTTGATAAGACTCCACAAAGTAGTCGTATCTAGTTGGAAAGGAAAATTCAACATCATATCTCCCAAGCTGCTGCTTGTTAGAGGATACCATCTTGTTCCAATAATCTTACCCCTCGAATGAGGGTACACAGATGCAATAGATAGCAATTCAAGTTACGAGTGAAAAGAATACTTTTCGAAAGATTTATGACCGGGAAGTCAATAAGATAAATAACATTTTTCAAGTAAGGTTCTCTTATTATTTGGAAGATAGATTCGAAGGAAGAATGACATTTTGAGAACCTTTCTTGATATAATATTAATAATCCGACTCCGAAGAAATTTTATAATAATCGAGGGTCGACGATAATATATGAAGTCATTTCAGAGTATTGGATAAATATTCAAAGAATATTTATTGCATCAGAAATAGGTGCAGAAGACTTATAACTACGAACGAATATTTAAATCGAAGTATTTCTTAGAATACTTCTCGAATGAATAAGGAGAAAATATTTATTGAATAATTAAATATTTAAATGAATATTCAAAACAATATTCATTCAAGTAATAAGACTTGAAAGGAATATTGAAATAATATTCGATAAATGAGTCGACTTTGAATGAATATTGAAAAATAATATTCATTGAATAGATAACGTTCAAATAAATATTTGAAGTAATGATCGTTAATTAAATAATCTCGGACGAATATTCAAAGTGATATTCGTCAACCAAATAATGGAAATTATTTGCTTAAATATTTCCCTCGAAAGTAATTACGATGTATCAAGAAGTACTGACTCCAGATCTATTTTCAACGAATACGATATATATGCCCTTCTCTAAGGGACTTAAGAACAACCGTCTTATAACTGATTATTCAATATCTAGCTTATAAGCCAACAATAATTCAAGGAACAGGTATCACAATATATCTTGAAAGTAGGCATGCATGCTATGGCATATGAAGCACAAAATCGAATCGTATATATATTCACAACAACAGCCTTTAAAAAGGATTTAGAACTTGCCTGGTAATCGAGTACGAGTAGGGGTAGTGGCAGTGTGTCCCGGGTCAGAATATTTGAGATTAATCACTTAACACTTTTTAAAAGGTTAAGTATGAACTTAAGTCGAAACATGTTTTCGAATTATCTCGTTATACACCTTTTAGTTTAACTCTTTTTATTACCGATACGATCTGACATTTGTTCGTCATTAAGACATGTCATCATACTCACACTTAGTGTATACTTAAGTCGTATAAGTTCTAAAGTCGATCGATTACGAACCAAGATTATACCTCGAGTTTTATCGCTCGTTTTCTAAGTTATAACCAAAGTTATACTTTTAAGGGGTTCGTTCGCGTTTAACCTTGATTCAAACATTTTTATAAAATCGAAAAACGATCCGTTTCATATGAGGTTTTCTTTCACACCTTCCTTTTTACCTCTAGTATTTAATTACCAAGATTCACCACTGACTTACGTATTTTACGAGGGTTCAATTTCAGTTACGAATTCTCGTTTACGGTTTCGAACTACTTTTAGTAAATCGGCCGTAAATTCTAAACCGTAAGTCCATTTCACACGTTCTTTATATCAAAACGAAGCTTGGAACATTATCTATCTTATCATGGCAAAATACAACACTGGACAGTGAGTTCAGGCTACTATGATGCACGGTTTTAAGGATTAAAAAAAATTCGGCATTACGACGACTATGTTTACACAATTTCCAAAGTTTTCACATCACCGTGAATCAATCAAGCACTACACTCCATCAATTCTAACACATGATAACATCATGACTAGTCTAACAACATCTCATCTCAACCATCTCATGGATCATAATCCAAACAACAACCATAATCAACTAATAACATAGATCTAAGCATAACATAGCATACTAACACTAAATCATCCATAAAACTCATAAAATCTCAAAATGATACCAAGGGTTTTTGAGCTTGTTACCTTCCTTAGAGAGTAATATAGCCTTATTAAGCCTTGATCTATCCTTAAGTGACCTTAAGCTAGCTATATCAATCAAAAGAAACATAAAAATCAAAGGTTAGTTCATAAGAACACTATTCACCCTCCTCTTTGTTGATTTTTTTGAAAATGGAAACAAAGGAATTTGGGCTTGAAATTTCTAGGAGATTAGTTTCTTGAATTATAGGACTCACCTTAAAAATTACAAGATCAAATGATGGATGGAAGTGGGTTTTGGGTTCTTGAATAATGGAAAAGCCGAATGGTATATGTTCTTGAGAGAGTTTGATATTTGCTTGGTTTGTTTTGCTCAATTATGAATAAAGTGGATGAGCCTTGGATAATATCTCATCTCTTTTTACTTTAATAAAGTGATGATGCACTAGATGATGTATTTTTCAAGACATGTGTTGTGTTTTGGATGGTTATAAGCTAACTAAGTGATTTGTTTTCTAAGTACTAGTTTCTTGCTAAGTATCCTAGTTACTTGAGTCCACTTGGTTGCTAGATCTTTTCTAGTAGCTTATGCATGACTCTTGCTTCCTCTTCTTGTTTCTTTTGTCCGGTTATTGCTCGTTTCGATTGATCGTTCGTAGTAATATCTCATGGATTTCTAATTAGGGTTTACCGGAAATCTTCTTTGTAACGTCCCGACTTCCCAATACTAAAAATATACTTTTATAATAAATTATTGGATTTAATTTAATAAAATAGAATTTAATACAGGGGAATTTTTAAAAATTTCGGCATGAAGTCTTCGTAATATAGACTATCCACCTGTATTTAGAACCAACCAAATTCATAAAAAGAAAATAATTTCAGTTCCAACTAATTAAGAAAACATAACATCTGTTCAACCTGTCCTAACCGATCAGGTGAACCATACTACTATACCCTCCCGATCATAAAACAAGATCGGGGCACCCAACCAAAATTAAATACATACAAGCTGATAACCAGACATTAAATCATAATACAACACCCCACTACTAACCCGGATCTCTAACAGGTAGTGGTATGAAACAAGCAACTATTAACTAAGTTATTACATTACAATACTAAATCCTTAATCAAGAGTTACATACACACGACAGATATAAATACAACTAGCGGGCACTAATTAAAACATCTGGATTGTTATCCAAAGTCCAACCTTTTACTAGAGCCAAACTAGTCTGTCTATAGTCCACCACAAGTTCTTCTCCTGATATAGCTCCTACGTCGTATCCTTTTCTTCCTTAACTGAAAAAGGGTTATAAACAACAATAAGTGAGCCAAATGCTCAGCAAGTAACAATATAGACGCCAAAATAAAAATCACCCACAAGAGTACGGATACAACGATATAAGAGTCATTCTCTGAGTTTTTCCAAAGTTTGGCAATTTGTAATTCATTCCAAAAATAGGGAGAGAGAGAAATGAATTTCTCTTTTTATATCAAATTTCCCACCTTTAAAACATTTTAATTAATTTAAGCATTTTATTAAAATCGGACAATACGGGTGATCAGCCACGTAATGTCCCCATACCGGACACTAGGTCCCTCTGGACTTTGAAAATTGGGTTCCCAATTAGGCAACACATTGGCCTCTGTTGCTGGACTAGGACCACCCT
This sequence comes from Saposhnikovia divaricata, assembly GCA_036435485.1. Lineage (NCBI taxonomy): Eukaryota > Viridiplantae > Streptophyta > Magnoliopsida > Apiales > Apiaceae > Saposhnikovia > Saposhnikovia divaricata. The sequence goes on along the minus strand of CM071597.1, from coordinate 122,070,337 downwards.
AGCCTCTTACGCCAAATTAAAGAGCTGGACTAGGACCACCCTAGCCTCTTACGCTAATTTAAAATAATTAAATAAATGTCCATAAAGTAAAGCAAGTTTCGATGAATGGAATTCTTAGGCAATAATTCAGAGCAGGGGATTTATTCTGTTTAACTTCAAGAATAAGTGACTGAAAGTCAAGTAAGAAATCTAATTTAATTGCATAAGGTTCGCAAGGTAGGGTTCAAGTGTGATTCACAGGTATTTAAAAATAAAGGTTTATCAAGTTATGACCATTTTAGAGGTGTAATACAAGGCGGTATCGAACCTGGTATGGCTAAGGGGAAAATAAAAGTATAAGCAATAAAGGTCATTGATTAATTAAGAACATAACAAAGGTTAGGGATATAGAGTTTAATTCAAGGGTTGCAAGGTATAGTTAGGCTAGTGTGAATTAAGGAAATAGATATGAAATAGGGTTCAAGCTAGTACAAAAGGTATGTCATAAAATAAGGTTTACAGTTCAACGAGAATTAAAATAAGCAAGGAAGTACAATAGTTTAAACAGCAATCTATAATGGTAAACAAGAAGGTATGAAGGATTAAGCAATAGTTAATATGGTTTAACAGTATAGTACAAGAGGTTCGACAATTAACTTGAAAGAAGCAACAATAAGTTATAACAATTTAAACAACAATTCAGGGATAATTGAAAGAATATGAACTTTGATACAAGGTTCGAGTTACTTGCCTTAACCAAATATTTCCACGCTAGTCACTTAGTTCAAAAACTCTCAGTCTTTGCCTTTCCTTTATCCTTTATGTCTATGTCCTTCGAACCTACACATATAAAACACTATTTCAGCATTCTGTTCAATAATCGACGCTCCTTTACAAATGTCTAATCTAAATCTACCCTTGCGATAATTCTTAATTTACTAACTTAATAATAATAATAATATCAACCCCAGTCCACTGACACACATGTAAAAGCAACCGATAAACATTTAGCAGGAAATCACCTAAATAAAATATAAATCAAATACCACTCCAAATTAGAAGTATATATACATATATATACTCGAGAGTATATAATTAGAATTTTAGGGAATCAATAATTATTAGAAAATTCGACAGCATCTCCTTTGAATACGGTACTACCCGTCGGAATACAACCGACCCAAACAAGCTTTAACAACCATATTTGTACTATTTATATAACCGGAACTAATAGCAAACAATTTAAGTTAAAAGTATTACAAATCTGGATTAATTCAAAAACCGGATATACAATTCGTAAATTAAAACACGAATTGAAAAATATTATAGAATTGATGAAATAATACTTGGCTCAGGAAATCATCATTGCCGATTTCTTTTCCCCGACTCAAATAAAATCATTGTCGAGGGGAAAAATCCCGATGGTACCCGTATCGGGTTTCCGACCCGGAGTTTCGCACAAAATCTATACAAGAAATCAACAATTTATTTATCGTAATTTATCTTACAGATCATCAGTTTGTAATCCAGTAAAATCATGAATTAAATCATCAATTCAGAGCCCTGAGTTGAAACTAGAAAATTGAAGCATAGCAGTTATAATTTCCAACCAACAGGATGGTTCGACCATCTATACCAATACACAAAACTTAACATATACGCTCACACCACTTGCTATGACACACACACACACCCATGTACACACACGCACGCAACCCACAAACTCACCCACACATACGCTCAAGAGCAACAACACAACAAAACGAGAACGAACAGGGAGAAGGGAATCAGTTTGTAGCAATAACCAACAAAACCTGCTTAATTCGAAGCTTAACAAGGAAACCCACAAGGTTCCGACCACCAATCAAACACATAACCACGCACACACACTGTTATAACTATACACATACGCACACAGTTGGCAAGGAAGAACAGAGGAGGGCGAGATGGGCACTACCAGCAGTACCAAACGAATAAACCGAGAGGAATTAAGAGGAAAGTATAAGAGAGAGATATAGACTTCCGGGAGAGAAAAGAAAGAGAGATTAGAAAGAGGGAGAGAGTTCTGGAAAGACCGGGAGAGATTTTTGAGAGACTAACAGAGCAGCTCGAAGACTCCCGAAAAAAAAATGGGGAAGGAACTGGTAATTTAAGAAGTTAAAAGGGGAAAGTAATTTACTAATTTTAAAATTTTGAAAAAACAACCAAAATCATTTATTTAGTTTAAACTAAATCGAGAATAATTTGAGAATTGTTGAAAAAATTAAACTTTTCATTTTTTTTAAAATAAAGAGTGTAAAATTACGAACACCCACATATTTTTAAAATATTTTTAGGATCAAAAACGAATTAAATATGAATTTTACAAAAATTAAATCAATAAAACACAAATAAATTCATAAGATTATTTTAAAATCCTTAAAGATAGAAAATAATTCATCAAATATTTTTAGAAGTCAAATAAACTCATAAAGTTAATATTACAAAAGATTTCATAATTTATACTAATCCCGGAAATTTTATAAAATTCTCAGAAAATAAATAACTCATGATTTAAATAGGGCTTAATCACCAAAAATAAAAATAAAAATAGATAGACTTATCCGACACATATAAATCATCAAATAAACCCGCAAAACGAAATCATACATATTTCACTTCCTCAAAAATAATCACGTCACATAATTCACATTTAATAATAAATAAATAATTATAAATATCACAGAAATTTCTAAGGCGTTATATCCTCCCCCCCTTAAAAGGATTCTGTCCCCAGAATCTCACCTAAGTAAATAAATGAGGATAGTTCTCTAGCATCTCGCTCTCAAGTTCCCAAGTTGATTCTTCAACTCTTGGGTTCCTCCACAAAACCTTTACCAACTTAACTGTCTTATTCCTTAGTTTCCTATCCATTCTGTCCTGAATTGCTACAGGCTGTTCTATATACGACAGATCCGGCTGTAACTCAATAGGCTCGTACTCGATCACATGACTCAAATCTGGATGATATTTCTTAAGCATTGACACATGGAAGACATTGTGGATATGACTCATATGTGGCGGTAGGGCTAACTCATACGCAACTTTTCCAACCCGTCTTAAGATCTCAAAAGGTCCTACGTATCTCGTACTGAGCTTTCCTTTCTTGCCAAACCTCGTAACTCCTTTCCAAGGTGAGACTTTCAACAACACTTTATCTCCTTCCTCGAAATTCAGATCTTTCCTATCTTGATCTGCATATTTCTTTTGTCTGTTTTGAGTTGCACTAGTTCTGATCCTAACACCTTACGCTCACCAACCTCATCCCAATATACAGGAGATCTACATTTCCTTCCATATAAAGCTTCGTATGGCGGCATCCCAATGCTAGCATGATAGCTGTTGTTGTAAGAGAATTCCACCAAAGGTAGGTGCTCGTCCCAACTTCCTTTAAAATCCAATGCACACGTTCGTAGCATATCTTCAATAGTTTGAATGGTTCGTTCACTCTGTCCGTCCGTCTGCGGATGATAGGCTGTACTCATCTTAAGCTCAGTTCCCAAGCATTCTTGAAATTGTTTCCAAAATCTGGAGTTGAAACGTGGATCTCGATCAGATACAATAGTTACTGGCACCCCGTGACGCATCACTACTTCCTTCAAATACAACTGTACTAACTTATCAAGCGAGAACCTTTCGTTGATCGGAAGAAAATGGGCAGATTTAGTCAAACGGTCTATGATTACCCAAATCGCATCATGATTAGCTTTTGTTCTTGGTAATCCAACCACAAAATCCATAGCCAGATGCTCCCATTTCCACTCAGGAATATCTAACGGCTGTAATAGTCCACTGGGCCTTTGATGTTCGGCTTTGACTCTTTGACATGTGTAACACTTACTAACCCATTCTGCAATCTCTCTTTTCATATCAGGCCACCAGAAATGTTCCTTCAGGTCTTGGTACATCTTCGTACTCCCCGGATGAATTGAATATCTTGAACTGTGAGCATCCCGCAAAATCTCATTCTTTAATTCTGGCACGTTGGGAATCCAAATCCTCGAAGAAAATCTTAAGATACCCTTATCATCCTTCTGAGTGCAAATCTCTTCACCTGTCAATGTGTTCATATCTTGATTCATGATTTCCTCCTGACATCTTCGTATCTTTTCAAGTAACTCGGGTTGAAAGGTCATGGTATAACACTTACCACTGGTAGGCTCCGAGGTCTGGACTTCTAATCTCAACTTTTCAAACTCCTTGAACAATTCCTTTGAGATGGTAAACATGTTCAGTCTCTCCTTTCTACTTAATGCGTCGGCCACTACATTCGCTCTCCCTGGGTGATAATTAATCGTGCAGTCATAATCCTTAATCAACTCTAACCATCGCCTTTGTCTCATGTTAAGCTCTCGTTGTGTGAAGATATACTTCAAACTTTTGTGGTCCGTGTAAATCTCACATTTTTCACCATATAGGTAGTGTCTCCAAATCTTTAGTGTGAATACAATTGCTGCTAACTCCAAATCATGAGTCGGGTACTTCTGCTCATGAGGTTTTAATTGTCGAGAAGCATACGCGATCACCTTTCCATGTTGCATCAATACACACCCTAATCCTTTGTATGAAGCATCACTGTAGATCACAAAGTTTCCTTGACTGTTTGGTAAGACTAACACTGGTGCTGTTACTAATCTTTTCTTTAATTCCTGGAAACTCTCTTCACACTTCTCATTCCATATGAACTTCTCATTTTTCCTAGTCAACCTGGTCAATGGTGAGGCGATCTTAGAAAAATCTTGAACAAACCTCCTATAATAACCAGCCAATCCCAAGAAACTTCTCACTTCGGTGGGCGTTCTCGGTCTGCTCCAATTCACCACAGCTTCTATCTTTGCAGGGTCAACTCTAATTCCTTCGCTACTGATTATATGACCTAGAAACTGCACCTCTTCCAACCAAAACTCACATTTTGAAAACTTGGCATACAACTTCTCTGCTCTTAATATTTCTAACGCAATCCTTAAATGTTCTGCATGTTCTTCCCGGGTCTTGGAATATATCAAGATATCATCAATGAAAACTATCACAAATTTATCCAGATGCTTCCTAAAGACTCTGTTCATAAGATCCATAAATGCTGCTGGGGCATTGGTTAATCCAAATGGCATCACTAAGAATTCGTAATGTCCATACCTTGTGCGAAATGCCGTCTTTGGAATGTCTTCAGGTTTGATCTTTAATTGATGATAGCCCGATCTTAAATCAATCTTCGAGAAATAAGCTGCTCCCTTAAGTTGATCAAACAAATCATCGATTCTAGGTAAGGGATATCTATTCTTGATGGTCAGCTTGTTGAGTTCTCGATAATCGATACATAATCTCATACTACCATCCTTTTTCTTGACAAACAGCACAGGAGCTCCCCACGGTGATACACTTGGTCTTATGACTCCCTTATCTAAAAGTTCTTGTAATTGTGTTGCTAACTCTTTCATCTCCACCGGTGCCATCCTATATGGTGCTTTGGACACGGGTTCTGCTCCAGGTACTAGGTCTATAGCAAACTCCACTTCTCGATCTGGAGGTAAACCGGGTAATTCTTCTGGAAAAACATCGGGGAACTCGTTAACAATTGGTATATCTTCTATCTTCGGTGCTTGCTTCTCTACATCCGTCACGTGTGCTAAATACGCTTCACAACCTTGTCTAAGTAACCTCTTGGCTTGCATAATACTCAGAAATTTCTTCACCTGCCTTTGTCCTTGAAATATCACTTCCTTATCATCCTCCGCCTTTAATCTCACCTGTTTCTTTCTACACTCAATCTGTGCATCATAATCAGCCAACCAATCCATTCCTAAAATTACATCGAATTCTCCCATTTCAAAGGGTATCAAATTGGCATAGAAAAGGTAACCACCTATCTCTATATTACACTGAGGACACACTTGATTGACAGGGACTCTATCTTGGTTTGCCACCTCTATCACTAAAGCTTGCTCTAAAGGTCGAATTTCACATTGCAATTTACTAACAAACTTGTTGGAAATGAAAGACTTAGTAGCTCCAGAGTCAATTAAAACTTTAGCCTCTATTGAATTCACAGGAAGCGTACCTGCAACAACATCCATTTCTTGAACAGCATCCTGCATAGTCATGTTAAAGGTTCTGGCTCTAGGTTGAGACATCTGGGTCTGAGATGGAGGTCCAGTTATCCTCAGGGCATTTGCCGATGGGGGTCCGGCTATCCTTAAAGCATTTCCTGACTGAACTGCCTCCTTGCAATCCTTAGCAATATGACCAATTTTCCCGCAGTTGTAGCATGTTATCCCTGATTTTGAAGTCGGGCACTCTCCCGCGTAATGTCCCTTCTTGTTGCATTTAAAACAAGTAATACTTAGTCTGTGGCAAACTCCCGAGTGCTTCTTCCCACAAGTTGTACATTCAGGTAAGGCTGGTCTGATTGCAAGCTGCTGATTGGTATTCTGAAGACGTTTACCTTGACCACCGCTTCCATTCTTCGGTTTCTGAAAACCTCGGTTCCTCTCATACCGACCCTCATTCCTTGGCTTGAACTTGTTATTATTATTATTGCCTTTTGGGTTCTGACTTCCCTCAGTACTTTCTATCTTCCTTTTCTTTCCTGCTTTCTCTTTCTGATACAATTCACTTTCACCTTCAACAATCATAGCCTTCTCCACTACCATTGCATAGTTCTCTAACTGAAACACCGCCACCTTACTACGTATCCATGGCTTTAGACCCTGTTGAAATCTTTTAGCTTTCTTTGCCTCAGTATTAACGTACTCAGGAACAAACCTTGCTAACTCTGTGAATCTTGCCTCGTATTCTGCCACGCTCATGTTTTCTTGTTTCAATTCTAAAAACTGAATCTCCAGCTGATCTTGCATATACCTTGGAAGATACTTCTCGAGAAATAACTCGGTGAATCTCTGCCATGTGATCACTCCATCACCTTGCAACAGTTTTGTTGACTCCCACCAATAATTTGCTTCAGCTTTCAGAAAGTAACTAGCATATTCCGTCTTCTGATCTTCTCCTACCCTAACCAACGCAAAAGCTTTTTCCATTTCATTAAGCCAAGCCCTAGCTTCTATAGGGTTGACAGTACCTTTGAACTCTGGAGGGTGTACGGCTTGAAAAGCCTTAAAGGTCACAATTGGTTGGGCGGGTCGTTGCTGAGCTAGTGCGGCTGTCTGTTGTTGAAGAATTTGGAGAATTTGAGTCATAGTCGGGTCAACTGGATTTTGGTTGCCAGTGTTCTGGTTTTCAGGATTTGTAGCAGTTGTTTTCTTCTTTGGAGGCATGATTCTGATAAGAAAACAAGAAACTTATTAAGCAACAGGCTAATATATACAAAAATAAGGTTTTTCGAATCCTGGATTTTGAGTTACCTATGTTCACAAGAATTTTAACGGGGTAAAGAACCAAGGAAGCATAGGTATTATCTTGAACAAGTAATGCTAACAGGAGATATTTAGGCAACTCAGAAATGTAATAAAAGATGTGCAGATAACGAGAAAATAAAGGTCATGGTACCAACAAAGTTAATATAACACAACAGTTTCAGAGTTCAAGGTACACTGTTAACCATCCTGCTACAAAAATAAATACCGAGGATAATCTCAATCCTCCACCATCTGCGATAACGATATAGCGAGTAAAGAAATTATTAAAGCGATAAAAGAATATCCTAAACCTACTACCTACTATCCTAATGATAACCTACACCTATCGCTCCTATCCTATACCTATACCTAATCCTGGCTTGTTTCAGTGACCAAAACCTGATAGCTCTGATACCAACCTGTAACGTCCCGACTTCCCAATACTAAAAATATACTTTTATAATAAATTATTGGATTTAATTTAATAAAATAGAATTTGATACAGGGGAATTTTTAAAAATTTCGGCATGAAGTCTTCGTAATATAGACTATCCACCTGTATTTAGAACCAACCAAATTCATAAAAAGAAAATAATTTCAGTTCCAACTAATTAAGAAAACATAACATCTGTTCAACCTGTCCTAACCGATCAGGTGAACCATACTACTATACCCTCCCGATCATAAAACAAGATCGGGGCACCCAACCAAAATTAAATACATACAAGCTGATAACCAGACATTAAATCATAATACAACACCCCACTACTAACCCGGATCTCTAACAGGTAGTGGTATGAAACAAGCAACTATTAACTAAGTTATTACATTACAATACTAAATCCTTAATCAAGAGTTACATACACACGACAGATATAAATACAACTAGCGGGCACTAATTAAAACATCTGGATTGTTATCCAAAGTCCAACCTTTTACTAGAGCCAAACTAGTCTGTCTATAGTCCACCACAAGTTCTTCTCCTGATATAGCTCCTACGTCGTATCCTTTTCTTCCTTAACTGAAAAAGGGTTATAAACAACAATAAGTGAGCCAAATGCTCAGCAAGTAACAATATAGACGCCAAAATAAAAATCAACCACAAGAGTACGGATACAACGATATAAGAGTCATTCTCTGAGTTTTTCCAAAGTTTGGCAATTTGTAATTCATTCCAAAAATAGGGAGAGAGAGAAATGAATTTCTCTTTTTATATCAAATTTCCCACCTTTAAAACATTTTAATTAATTTAAGCATTTTATTAAAATCGGACAATACGGGTGATCAGCCACGTAATGTCCCCATACCGGACACTAGGTCCCTCTGGACTTTGAAAATTGGGTTCCCAATTAGGCAACACATTGGCCTCTGTTGCTGGACTAGGACCACCCTAGCCTCTTACGCCAAATTAAAGAGCTGGACTAGGACCACCCTAGCCTCTTACGCTAATTTAAAATAATTAAATAAATGTCCATAAAGTAAAGCAAGTTTCGATGAATGGAATTCTTAGGCAATAATTCAGAGCAGGGGATTTATTCTGTTTAACTTCAAGAATAAGTGACTGAAAGTCAAGTAAGAAATCTAATTTAATTGCATAAGGTTCGCAAGGTAGGGTTCAAGTGTGATTCACAGGTATTTAAAAATAAAGGTTTATCAAGTTATGACCATTTTAGAGGTGTAATACAAGGCGGTATCGAACCTGGTATGGCTAAGGGGAAAATAAAAGTATAAGCAATAAAGGTCATTGATTAATTAAGAACATAACAAAGGTTAGGGATATAGAGTTTAATTCAAGGGTTGCAAGGTATAGTTAGGCTAGTGTGAATTAAGGAAATAGATATGAAATAGGGTTCAAGCTAGTACAAAAGGTATGTCATAAAATAAGGTTTACAGTTCAACGAGAATTAAAATAAGCAAGGAAGTACAATAGTTTAAACAGCAATCTATAATGGTAAACAAGAAGGTATGAAGGATTAAGCAATAGTTAATATGGTTTAACAGTATAGTACAAGAGGTTCGACAATTAACTTGAAAGAAGCAACAATAAGTTATAACAATTTAAACAACAATTCAGGGATAATTGAAAGAATATGAACTTTGATACAAGGTTCGAGTTACTTGCCTTAACCAAATATTTCCACGCTAGTCACTTAGTTCAAAAACTCTCAGTCTTTGCCTTTCCTTTATCCTTTATGTCTATGTCCTTCGAACCTACACATATAAAACACTATTTCAGCATTCTGTTCAATAATCGACGCTCCTTTACAAATGTCTAATCTAAATCTACCCTTGCGATAATTCTTAATTTACTAACTTAATAATAATAATAATATCAACCCCAGTCCACTGACACACATGTAAAAGCAACCGATAAACATTTAGCAGGAAATCACCTAAATAAAATATAAATCAAATACCACTCCAAATTAGAAGTATATATACATATATATACTCGAGAGTATATAATTAGAATTTTAGGGAATCAATAATTATTAGAAAATTCGACAGCATCTCCTTTGAATACGGTACTACCCGTCGGAATACAACCGACCCAAACAAGCTTTAACAACCATATTTGTACTATTTATATAACCGGAACTAATAGCAAACAATTTAAGTTAAAAGTATTACAAATCTGGATTAATTCAAAAACCGGATATACAATTCGTAAATTAAAACACGAATTGAAAAATATTATAGAATTGATGAAATAATACTTGGCTCAGGAAATCATCATTGCCGATTTCTTTTCCCCGACTCAAATAAAATCATTGTCGAGGGGAAAAATCCCGATGGTACCCGTATCGGGTTTCCGACCCGGAGTTTCGCACAAAATCTATACAAGAAATCAACAATTTATTTATCGTAATTTATCTTACAGATCATCAGTTTGTAATCCAGTAAAATCATGAATTAAATCATCAATTCAGAGCCCTGAGTTGAAACTAGAAAATTGAAGCATAGCAGTTATAATTTCCAACCAACAGGATGGTTCGACCATCTATACCAATACACAAAACTTAACATATACGCTCACACTACTTGCTATGACACACACACACACCCATGTACACACACGCACGCAACCCACAAACTCACCCACACATACACTCAAGAGCAACAACACAACAAAACGAGAACGAACAGGGAGAAGGGAATCAGTTTGTAGCAATAACCAACAAAACCTGCTTAATTCGAAGCTTAACAAGGAAACCCACAAGGTTCCGACCACCAATCAAACACATAACCACGCACACACACTGTTATAACTATACACATACGCACACAGTTGGCAAGGAAGAACAGAGGAGGGCGAGATGGGCACTACCAGCAGTACCAAACGAATAAACCGAGAGGAATTAAGAGGAAAGTATAAGAGAGAGATATAGACTTCCGGGAGAGAAAAGAAAGAGAGATTAGAAAGAGGGAGAGAGTTCTGGAAAGACCGGGAGAGATTTTTGAGAGACTAACAGAGCAGCTCGAAGACTCCCGAAAAAAAAATGGGGAAGGAACTGGTAATTTAAGAAGTTAAAAGGGGAAAGTAATTTACTAATTTTAAAATTTTGAAAAAACAACCAAAATCATTTATTTAGTTTAAACTAAATCGAGAATAATTTGAGAATTGTTGAAAAAATTAAACTTTTCATTTTTTTTAAAATAAAGAGTGTAAAATTACGAACACCCACATATTTTTAAAATATTTTTAGGATCAAAAACGAATTAAATATGAATTTTACAAAAATTAAATCAATAAAACACAAATAAATTCATAAGATTATTTTAAAATCCTTAAAGATAGAAAATAATTCATCAAATATTTTTAGAAGTCAAATAAACTCATCAAGTTAATATTACAAAAGATTTCATAATTTATACTAATCCCGGAAATTTTATAAAATTCTCAGAAAATAAATAACTCATGATTTAAATAGGGCTTAATCACCAAAAATAAAAATAAAAATAGATAGACTTATCCGACACATATAAATCATCAAATAAACCCGCAAAACGAAATCATACATATTTCACTTCCTCAAAAATAATCACGTCACATAATTCACATTTAATAATAAATAAATAATTATAAATATCACAGAAATTTCTAAGGCGTTATATTCTTAATATTAATTCTATCATTCTCCATCTTTCTTACTAACTTTCGAATTTAAATTCCTTAAATCCCTTCGTTAAATCCTTAAGTCTATAAGTGTCCAGGGAATTCTCGGTGAAAATAAAAGTGCGGTTTTTTAGAATCCGACGGCTTTTACATACACTTATTTTCCCCCTGGATCACTAATACTAACTCGGAAATCCGTTCCGAATACTTCTATATATTGCCATCTCATAATATTCTCATTTCCACCAAAAACACTATTCATTCTTTATTCTTCCTTTATTCCCTATATTTATGACAATGTCCTTGTTCTTTCTCGGGCGTTCCTTAACCCTTTCACGGAACCACTGGACTAATCGTTATCGATCTGGATGACATGAGAATATTCTCCTGCTTGGAATTGCCATATCTTATTCCCCTAGAAGATAGATTATTCTTACCTAAGTTGTCAACCATTAGCATTCTTCAAGACATATAAATATTTAAATCAAATCCATTCATTCATTCAGAAGATCAACTATTACATCGTAGCCGTAACCACTATTCATTCTTACATTATTATATAATAAAAAGTTTTAATTCTACCCAAAATCTTGGTTCTTACAGTCTCCCCTCCTTAAAAGGATTCCGTCCCGGAATCAGTTTGAAAACAAATGGGGGTACTTCTCTTGCATTGTGCTTTCAAGCTCCCAGGTTGATTCTTCTACATTGTGGTTCTGCCATAAAACTCTGACTAGCTGAATGACCTTGTTTCGGAGCACTTGTTCTTTCCGGTCTATGATTTCCACAGGTTGCTCTACATAGGTCAAGTCTGGTTGCATGTCCACTCATACTCTACAATGTGCTAGGCATCCGGATTATACTTCCTCAGCATCGAAACATGGAACACATTATGCACCTGCTGTAGGTTCGGGGGCAATGCCAGTTCGTAAGCTAGTTCCCCAATCCGTCTCAAGATCTTAAATGGTCCAATGTATCTGGGACTCAACTTTCCTTTCTTTCCAAATCTCATTAAACCTTTCCAAGGTGACACCTTTAAGAACACTAGGTCTCCCACTTCGTATTCTTTGCCTTTCCGAGCTAAGTCGGCATATTTCTTTTGTCGATCCTGGGCTGCTACCTGCCGTCCTCTGATTAGATCTACTGCATCTTTAGTTCATTGGACCACTTTGGGCCCGAGCATCTTTCGCTCCCCAACTTCATCCCAATTCAAGGGAGATCGACATTTCCTTCCATAAAGGGCCTCATAAGGTGGCATTCCTATACTTGAATGAAAACTGTTATTGTAGGAAAACTCAATCAATGGCAAGTGATCATCCCAATTTCCTTTAAAGTCAATAGCACAGACTCTCAACATATCCTCTAGCGTTTGGATGGTCCTTTCACTTTGCCCATCTGTCTGGGGGCGGTAGGCTGTGCTCATGTTCAGCCGGGTTCCTACACATTCTTGAAAGCTTCTCCAAAACCTGGAGTTAAATCTAGGATCTCGATCGGATACTATTGTGACTGGGACTCCATGTCGCGCCACTATCTCTTTTAAGTAGATATCCATCAGTCTGTCGACCGTGTACCTTTCATTGATCGGGAGAAAGTGAGCTGACTTTGTCAGTCGATCTACAATTACCCATATGGCGTCATGATTAGCCTTGGTCCTTGGTAAACCTACTACGAAATCCATGGCTATGTGTTCCCATTTCCATTCTTGAATCTCTAAGGGGTGTAGAAGTCCGCTGGGCCTCTGGTGCTCTGCTTTCACTCGATGGCAGGTCAAGCGTCTGCTTACCCACTCTACTACGTCCTTTTTCATATTGGGCCACCAGTAATACTCCTTCAAATCCCTATACATCTTGGTGCTACCGGGGTGCACCGAGTATCTTGAGTTGTGTGCCTCGTATAAAATCTCATCCTTGAGTTCCTGAACATTTGGGATCCATATCATGTGCGTGTACCTCATGATCCCTTCCTTGTCTCTTTCACACTTAATTTCTTCCCCGGTCATTATCTCTTTCGTGGAGTTCTCTTCTTCCTCCATTATCCGTTCCTGACATGGTCTAATCTTTTCTAACAATGGAGGTTGGATTCTAATTTCCATCAATTTTTCTTGGCCCCCTTCGGGTGGTTTAATCTCAATTTCTAACTTCTAAAAATCTTTCACTAACTCTTCCTCTGAAGTTATCATCTTGAGCTTCTCTTTCCTACTAAGGGCATCAGCCACCACATTGGCTTTGCCCGGGTGATAACGAATCTCGCAATCGTAATCCTTGATTAACTCCAGCCATCTCCTCTGGCGCATGTTAAGCTCTTTCTGAGTGAAAATGTACTTGAGGCTCTTATGGTCAGTGTAAATCTCGCACTTTTCCCCATACAAGTAGTGTCTCCAAATCTTTAAAGCGAAGACTATGGCTGCTATTTCTAGATCATGCGTGGGATATCTGACCTCATAATCCTTCAATTGCCTAGACGCATATGCTATTACCTTGCCGTGCTACATAAGCACGCATCCCAATCCTTTATTCGAAGCATCACTGTAAATCACTGTAACACCCCCAGATCCGGGGTCCGGGATCCGGTGGTTACGGTTTCCAATTCTGTCCACAACAATTGAACTTTCCTTAACATAAAATAAATTACGTCTCTATAACCCAACACAACAATATAAAACACACCCGTTATAGTCCCAGAGATGAAATCAGAGTAACAATCAAATTTTTATTAATCACATTATGAGTTCTTACAATCCAAAAGGATTTCAATATAAATACATACTCTTTGCCATCCATTTACATAAGTCATACTAGACCATATTCTTGGTACTGAAAGAATAAATATACCCTACCAATAGCTTCTTCTTCAGCTCTGGTAGTCTCATCGTCCTCGCCCGCGTCGAGTGCGCCTTGTGCGAGTCATCTGATCTAGCTGTTGTTGTGATATAATAATAAAGCAAGGGTGAGCAATAGCCCACCAACAATAATATATAACTGAACGATAATGTATAACAGTTCAAAAGTATCTTTCAAACCATATGCCATGCATTTACGGAAATGATGCCAGTATAATATGAACGATGAAGTTACAAGGTAACTTAAAGTATTTGTTTGTAGAAATATCTGCTACATCAAAGTAAGCGAGATATTCTTATTGTTATTAAGAAGAGGAGTTTGCAAGAAAAGGTTGCAATTCCAGTTATGACCCTTTTCCAACTCTGCCAACAGTAATCATGTTGCAGGAAATAAATAAATTTGGATGATGAACCAATGATGGAGTATTCACCGCGCCCGCTGTTCCAATCTTGATGATCAGTCGAGATCGTACAGCTCAATTTAGATTTACTACCGGTAGAAGGAAGAACTGACGGCTTTACTTGTATACCGCCTTGCTAGCTCTCCCCGGCCAACGGTTGGGCCAAAGGGGATGGACCGGCGCTACTCGGCCTCTTACACGACTCCTAGTTCAAATAGAATTCATGATTCTGAATGTAACGTTCGTCCCCCTTTCCCTAAGTATAATACTTGTTGATAAGACTCCACAAAGTAGTCGTATCTAGTTGGAAAGGAAAATTTACCAATAACTCCCAAGCTATTACTTGGTAACGGATATCAACTTGTTCCAGTAATCTTACCCCTCGAAAGATGAGAAGGTAAGCAACGACTTAATAAGTCAACAGCACCCGAGTTGCGAGTGAAGGGAATACTTTATGACCGGGAAGTCGACAAGATAAATAACATTTTCCAAGTAAGGTTCCCTTATTATTAAGGAGATAGACTCAAAGAAGAATGATGTCTGAGAACCTTTCTTGATATAAGATTAATAATAATACGACTCCGAAATATTTTCTGTAATAATCGAAAAAGATAAACCTTATCGAGGTTATTCTAAGTATGGAATAAATATTCAGAGAATATTTATTGAATTAAAATATTTTACGGAATATTTAGGAATATGAAAGAATATCTTTAATCAGAGTATCTCTCAAATAATTCTTGAAGAAATATCGAGAGAATATTTATTGCATAACTAAATATTCAAATGAATATTCCAAATAATATTCATTAATTAATAAGACCTGAAAGGAATATTTAAAATATTTAAAATAATATTCGATGATTAAATAGAACCCTGGATGAATATTCAAAATAATATTCATAATTAATTAGGAATTTAAATGAATATTGATAAAGTAATATTCATTTAATGGATAATATTCTAAATGAATATCAAGTAATGTTCATTTAGTAATCCAAGCTTTAAAGGAATATTCGAGATAAGACTCGATAAATAAATCAAGTTTCAGATGAACATTAAAATAATATTCGATAGGTAATTACTGTCTTAAATGAATACTCAAAAGTAATATTCATTTAATGAATAATATTCTAAATGAATATCCAATTAATTTTCATTTAGTAGTCCAACCTTTAGAAGAATATTCGCAATAATAATCGATAAATAATTCGACTCTGAATGAATATTAAAAATATTATTCGTCGAATAGTTACGTTCAAATAATTATTTGAAGTAAAGACCGTTAAAATAAATAATCTCGAACGAATATTCAAATAATATTCGTCGCCCGAATAATGGAAAATATTTACTTAAATATTTTCCTCCGAGGTAATCCCGATATATCAAGAAATATTGACTCCCGATCTATATTTGATGAATAAGATGTATACGCCCTTCTATGAGGGTCTTACAATAACCGGCTTATAACTGATGTATAACTATCTAGCTTATAAGCCAACAATAACATTCAGGGAACAAGTATATCAATTCAACTTGAAAGTAGGCATGCATGCAATGGCATATGTATATCAGCAATCATATATATATATATTTATTCAATCACAACAACAGCCTAAAAGAAGGGAATTGAAACTTGCCTGGTAGTCGAGTACGGTAAGGGGTAGTGGTAGCGGGTCCCGGTTCAGCTTGGTGATCTATAAATAGCCAAGGCATTCGGGATTAATCACTTAACATATTAAAAGTTAAGTTATACTTAATTCGAAACACGTTCTCGAGTTATCTCGTTATACCCCTTTTTAGTGGATTACTTATTATCACTGATCCGACCCGACATTCGTTCGTTAATACGACATGTCACTGCACTTATACTTGGGACATACTTAAGTCATATGAGTTCTAAGGTTGATCGTTACGAACCAATATTATACTCCGAGTTTTATCGCCCGTTTTCTAAGTGTTTTACCGAAGTTATAAAAGAGTCGTCTTTTAGGGGTTCGTTCGCGTTTAACCTTGACTCGAACATTTTTAATAAATCGAAAAATGCTCTTTTTGACATACGGTTTTCTTTCACACCTTCCTTCTTACCCCTAGTATTTATTTACCAAGATTCGCCATGACGTTACATAGTTTACGAGGGTTCAATTTCAGTTACGAACTTTCGTTTACGGATTCGAACTACTTTTAGTAATTTGGTCATAATTCCTAAACCGTAAATCAAAATGCTTCGATTCTTTCGCCAAAGTGATCTATGTTCAAAAATCTATCAGTAGGGTTCATTAACTTGCCAAGAACAGAGAGTTATGGCTACTGACAAGTTCGGTTTCTTAGTGTTAATGAAAATCGGGCATTACGACGGCTACGAATCGAGCGTTCTAAAATTCATTACGCAACAACCAAGCCACACCGGGCATCTAATCAACTTATACACATAATAAGCACCCCAACAAGACCAGAAGCCACTGATCTTAGTATCAAACTCATCATGTTAATCAAATCACTAAATCACTAACTAAACATGCTTATAACATGAACATAATCATAACTAAGCTAGATCCATCAAGAACATGCTTAAAACTCAAAGTAGAGCAAGGGTTTTCAAGTCTTATACCTTCCTTGTAGTATGTAATAGCCTCACAAAGCTTGGTATTGCTCTTGGATGGCCTTAACTTAGCTAGGATCAACCATGAAAACAAGAAAAACAAAGATTAGTTCTTAGAAACACTATTCATCATCACCTTTGATGATTTATTTGAAAATGAAAGGAAGTGAATTTGAGGCTGAAATTTCTAGGGGATCTAAGCTATGATATGTAGTACTTACCCTAAAAATTAGAAGAACAAACAATGGTGGGAACCTCCTTTTCTAGCTCCTTGGCCAAAACTTTTGAAGAAAAAGAGAATGGAGAGTGTTTGCTTGGTTTCTTGATTTTTCTTTGTTCAATCTTGCATAAAGTGACTTTTTGAGAGATAATATCTCATCTTGGTGTGTTAGTGGGGTGTGATGTCATGGATGATGAGTTTTGGAGGACAAGTGTTGTGTTTTGCATGGTTAAAAACTAACCAAGTGTTTTGATTTCTAAGTACTAGTTATGTTCCAATTAATCTAGTTACTCTTGCCCACTTGGTTACTAGATATTTTATTCTAGTAGCTTGCACAAGACTCTTGCTTCCTCTGCTTGTTTCTGTGTCCGGTTATTGCCCGTTTCGATTGATCGTTCGTGAGAATATTTCACGGATTTCTAATTGGGGTTTACCGGGAATCCTCTTTAATATTAATACTTTCATTCTCCATCTTTCATTCTAACTTTCCAATTTATATTCCTTAAATCCATTCGTTAAATACTTAGGGCTATCAGTGTCCAGGGAACTCTCGGAGAAAATAAAAGTGCGGTTTTTCAGAATCCGACAGCTTTTACATACACTTATTTTCCCCCTGGATCACTAATACGAACTCGGAAATCCGTTCCGAATGCTTCTGTATAGTGTCGTCTCATATTATTATATACTCCCACCAAACACTATTCATTCTGTATTCTTTACTTGTTCTCTTAGGGTGGTACAATTGTCCGTATTCTCTTTCGATCGTTCCTTAACCTTTTTACGGAACTACTGGATTAATCGTTATCGATCTGGATGACATGAGGGTATTCTCTTGCTTGAAGTTGCCATATCTTATTCCCTTAGAAGATAGATTATTCTTACCTATGTTGTCACCCTTTAGCATTCTTCAAGACATAAACATAATAAGGTCGAATTCCATTCATTCTTTCCAAATATCAATAATTACATTGTAGCCATAACCACTCCTCAGTGGTTTCCTACCTTCATTCTTAAATCAAATATAATAACATCCCAAAATATCAAATCCTCAAAGTTAATATCTCAATTCTTGGATTATAATAATATTTAATCCACTGTCCGGTCAAATATTATACCGAAAAGAATTTGGAATTTCTGAATTCCGATCGTCTCTGCATTCACTTATTTCCTCCGCGTATTACTAATATGACTTCGAAACATCCATATCACGTCCCGTACATAGGGTGGAGTGAAAAGTTTTCCAACTTACAAAATCACTATTCATCCACCAAATTACTATGCACGTACAGGAAACACTATGCACGTACGGGAAACACTATGCACGTACTCATTTCCCTTCAAGGATCCATTAGCTCCTTCCTGGATGGTAGATTATTTTTATCTAGGTCCTCAACCATCGACTTACTCTATTCTGACAATATACCAATGCATCAGGATCATTGTTCAAAGCAATATCCATTCATTACAATCATTGTTCTTTGAAACCACCATTCATTAGAGCTGGTGACCTTGTTATCGGAATCATTGTTCCTCATTTTATCATTACTTAATAAAAAGTTTTAATTATATCCAAAATTTGGGGTTCTTACAGTCTCCCCTCCTTAAAAGGATTCCGTCCCGGAATCAGGTAGGAAGCAAAGAGTCGTTTGCCTGTCGTTCACTTTTTAGCTTCCCGGTCAATTCTTAGTCGTTCTACCCTTCCTCAGCACATCTTCTAGTGCTACAATCCATATTGTATCCTTTTTCCATCAATGTTGCTACTTTTCGTACAACTCACTATCCGGGTTATATTCTTACTCAGTCTTATCCTTATTGATACCTGCAGTATCATTGGTATCACTATCACCCTACGAATTCGGAGGTAACCTCGCTCGTACTGTGCATTTCCTGATTGCTTTAATCTTCGCAATCTCGATCAATATAGAGAAGTGGAAAGATTTATTGAGAGATCACTATGATCAATTGAACATTTGTTATATTGCATAGTTAGTACAGAAGGGGGCCAGCCTTTAGTACTTGACAAGCAATTAAACAAGTCATGGTATTCCACTTAGACTTCTATCACATAGACAGATAGTCACGTAGCAGTACCTCCCCTCCTAAAAGGGTTTTTCTTCTCAATTCATAAAGAAGATGAATAAGAGAGAAGAAGAGAAAAGAGTTCTAAAGGATTATAGAAAGCTTTCATGATTGTAGAATATCATACTCAGAATTTACCTCTGAACTATAGAGGTTTATCAAAGAAGAAATTAATCATAATTATATCCAATACTATTTGATCGCAATCTCACGTGTCAACATATCTTGCTGCTTTGTCCATTATTCTATGGACAAAATACTCTTGTTCAATCATAGCGATACTCACATTCGGGAAATCCTTCAACCTTTCAGGTTAAATCTTAGATTTCTCACTTGACATCATTATTACTGACATCCCATATCATGTTACTAGCTTTTTCATAACTATAATATTGACACTATCAGGTTGTCATCCTGAGAATTCATTAGAAAACCCATTCATAACATTCCTTGCTTCTCATTCCATAGTTGCTTCCCCACCCTTTTCTTTATCAATCACATCCTTCTTATTAGCTGATTCTTACTCATTTCTATTATTTAATTTCACCTTCACCTTTTTATTGAGACACCTTTTTGCACTTGGTACCTCCTTATCGGTATTCCGTCTCATTTATTCTATAATCATCACGTTATTTCAATTTAAACTTTCCGAAATGAATCTGGCCCGATTCCTTTAACTTAGATTCATATAATCTACTTCTGCCAACCGTGTTTCTCATCACTTGTTCTTTTCTAACCGTGGTTTTCCACAGGTTGTCTTTCGTAAGTCAGACCAGGTCGTATATCTACATGCTCGTACTCCTATCATCTGTTGAACATCTGAATTTTACTGACGTAGCCTGGCCACATGAAAACCCGTTATGACCGTGCTATAAGTTTTGGGGGTAAGGCTGGCTCGAATACCGCCGTCCGAACACTTTAAACTCTCAGGTGGCCCAATAAGTCTCGGGCTCAACCGCCCTTCCCTCCAAGTCTCATTAATTCTTTCCATGGGAATATCTTTAACATCATGAATCATCAACCTCATATTCTCTATCTTGTTTGCGCAGAAGTACACTAACATAAACTTGTTTGTCATTC
The DNA here is from genome assembly GCA_036435485.1 of Saposhnikovia divaricata. Lineage (NCBI taxonomy): Eukaryota > Viridiplantae > Streptophyta > Magnoliopsida > Apiales > Apiaceae > Saposhnikovia > Saposhnikovia divaricata. The sequence goes on along the minus strand of CM071597.1, from coordinate 122,049,632 downwards.
ATCAACATGCCATTTAGTTAATCAATGGCAGCACTTTCTTTATCTTTACATTGTCATCTACTTTCTTAGAAGAATCACCATCACTTGTTGTTTACGTAGTGCATTAATAGCTAACCCTACGGGTTTCAAATCCCTTAGGGAGACAAAGTAATCACTATTCCTTATCCATAAGGAACACTTCCTGAACTTGATGTAGATATAACATGAAGTAGATAGAATTGCAGAAGAGTTTCAGGCGTCGCAGCTAGGTCCGATTGATGAAACTATCACTTATGCATCTTCCATAAAAGACTGGAAACTTAACGGTTTACTTCATCAATTTTTGTACCATGGTCCTGGTTTGCCTCAAAACGGGACCTTCTAAGGTACGTAATATGCTTAAGACTCCATCAGGAATCGAATCTTTACTTAAACTATTATCACCTTCGATTCTTGCACAATCATCAAAAGGAATGTAACTTCCTCCACTCCAATATGACCTTCAAGGTCTTTCCAAATATCATTTTGTTTCTTCGGTATGAACATTTATAATTATTCCTTTATACTTAGACTGTCGGCCACCTCATTGGCCTTTCATGATAATAATAATTTCCGGTAATCCTTGTTCCTTGGATATATTCCAATTCAAACATTTCTACCTCATTCCCATCATTTTTGGGTGAAAGCATTCTCCCTTAAGCTCTGCTGATGGAGAAAAATATATTTAACAGTCTTTCTCCATAAGTCATTGCTTCCACCTACCCGTGGGAACTTTATCACGTTTATTCCCAATCCTACTTAGGATACTTCTCTTCTTAGTTCTTTCCTTATCTTAGGATAATCTCAACCTTTATAGGTTCAATCCATACTTCCTCAGGGTCTCATACATGCCTCATCTGGCATTACTGTTACTATGTCATACATTCCTTACCAAACTTCCATTTTGAAGTTCGGAATATTACCTTTTTCCTTGTAAGGTTTCATAGGTCATCCTCATCCTTCCTCCTGTATTTTCTGGGTACAGGGTATATCAAAATGTCATTGATCAATACTCTAATAATTCTATCTATGTTCTTTCCAGAACTCTTTTTAATAATCCTTACCGGTCATTGTTGCCTTAGCATGTCCAACTCATATCATCTGAAGTCATAATGTCGTTATTATGGTTAATGCCACCCCTTGTGCATTCCCTAGGGTTTGTCTTAATTTATGGATATCCTATCCTTAATTCAACTGCCAAAGAATTCTTGCATCTTATAATTGGCAATCAGATCATGTATCCTTAATAAAGGTCTCTTTTCAATCATTCTCATTTGATAATCGATCGGTGGCTTAATGCCACCCTCTTCTTTCAGATAGCTGTCAGCCTATTTGGCCTTCCAAAAAGGCAACGTATGCATATCTCCTCTCTTACAGAACTTGGTAATGGCAGCAAGGATGTTTTGGAAGATATTGGTCGAGTTCAACGTGAATCTCTTAGTACTTATCGTTCTTCTCAAATGTACTTGCCTTAGACAAAATTTCTACAGCATACTGATCCATCTCTGACCATTTCTATACTCTCTTCATAAACCTTCGTTGTTTACTTCCCTTAGTCGTAATATGTTCAGGGTATTCATGATACCCTAACATCATACATCTCAAGTCACTATACTTCCATTTTACTCGTAATCTTGGACAACCATATACACATGAGTCACTTTAGTACGGGTTACCCCATCCCAAAAAGGTCTAGTAAATTCCCCATCACAACATGGGTTGCAAAGGGTTTAGTAGAAGACTCCTACGATCTCATTAATATTTCCTTTATATCAGAAGCCCTTGCAGTCGGTGCTTACTTAGAAGCAACCCTGCTTTGTCTTTTCATTGCTGGTCTAGTCACTTTATAGTCCGTTGTGACTTGGCCTCAACTGGCCACACTAAAATAAAAATATATGATTTTAGGGGTTGGCTAATACCATTACTTTTCTAGCAATTGACGGCATAGTGCCTTCTTCTTTGATACCTTTCTACCTTTCCAAAACTTTACTCCATATAAGTCTTAATCGACTACTCGGCACCGTCTCCGGTCACCTTTCCTCCACTTTTATCTTTTCAACTATTCTTATCAATCCTGCGTGCCACACAAGCTTACCATTCCTGGCACAACAGCCTTTTCATTTAAGTCAATCCTGGAATTTCTCAGTCCGGCTAGTTTCTTACTTACATTTCCTATTTTCGTCCAATCTCACTTCATCATTTTATCACTACCGTCGATTGTAATGCTCAGGGTCCGTTTACTAACCCATTTTACAGCATCCTTACCCAAATCACAGGGTTTGCTCCAATTTTTAATCTCTTCCATGACATTCTCTGATAATCAGAAAGACAAGGTTTGCCAAAATTCACCGAATTCCTTTCCAGACTCAGGGAAATTTTGATCAATCTACCCACCTACTGGTAACATTAAGGAGACCAGTTTCAAAACCTGAAGAATAGTTCTTTGAACCTCCAAGCAGGTGGAATCATAAGCAGCCATAGTTAACAAAATAATCATCATCAGATTGGAAGTTTACCCACTGGAAAGGAATCAATTATATCCATCCCTTAGAAGGGAATCAATAGTTTCAAACTGAAACCAGTCACAACGTCCTGATACCTATACGTCCTGATATTCAATACTACCAAATGTCGGTCTACCTAACCCTTTATGCGAAGCGTCGTTGGAAGCACAAAGTCTCCCTTTTTTTTCCATTAAGCAATGCCAGCTCTTGGTCATTACCAATTTCACCTTTTAGCTCCAGGAAGATTTTCTCACATTTTTCTCTTTAACTACTGATCATATTACTTGATCTATTATAATTCCGCATCGGAATAAACTTAAGGTACTACTATAATCCATTCAAAGAGAAGAAGGAATTTAATATTCCTCTAAATCACATGCATCTAACGTTTCTGGTTCATCATTTAACTGAGTTGAATTAACTCTATACTCAGTCTCTGGCAGTAGTCTCATTACGAGTTCATCTTGACTCACTGGTCTTATCTTCCGGTAGGTTCTGAGATCATTGTCTTGCTTGCTACTTCCTTATATAATTTTACCCAATCATGCTATCACTTCCCAATGTCTTTACTTTCTAAATGATTCATTCATAAAATGAACATTTTCCTTAATAAAACCACCTTATTAACCTTAATTTGGTTCCATAATTTACAACCTACGACACCTGCCTTCTCATGGCGAATTATTACTGACAATATTCATACTGATTCATTTATCAAATGATATGGCACTTACTGCCTCATTCTTAACTATTCCTAGGGACTCTGCTCCTCGCCCTAAATCGATGTCTTTGATAATCATACATCCCTCTAGCTCTTTCTTTGTTAAGATGAAAATCTCTAAGGATTCTAATCTATTTCCGTATAAGATCTCAAGTAATTCTTCCAATCCTTCTTTCTTGCTGGTACTACATCTGGTAGTCCGGCTATGAATTCAACATGCATCTTCAGATCTCTTAATAATATCTCGGTTCTTTATACTCACTTTTCTGAGCACCATATCTTAATCATCACAGTCATTCTGGCTGCGACCCTCATTACCCATCGGTAAGCTCCTTATCCTAACAGGATTTTCCTTATCTGCTGGAACCTCTTCCGGGTCTCCAGTAGGGTACTCCATCAAATTAACCGCTGATCTTCAGCATATAAAGCATCATCGTGCTGTTGCTCGTATGCCTCAAGGTCAGTCGCCTTACTCGTCGATACGATATCGAGCTAAGTTACTATCATTATACTTACGAGTTCCCATAAGGGTTTTATATGTCATCACTACATTAAGTAGTCCGACTATGAACTTGGCAAGAGTTCTTATTATCTTATTGAATTTATTGTTTTAACGTCACCTCATCTCTGGGGTTTATAACGTACGCTCTGATACCACTTCTGTAACACCCCCAGATCCGGGGTCCGGGATCCGGTGGTTACGGTTTCCAATTCTGTCCACAACAATTGAACTTTCCTTAACATAAAATAAATTACGTCTCTATAACCCAACACAACAATATAAAACACACCCGTTATAGTCCCAGAGATGAAATCAGAGTAACAATCAAATTTTTATTAATCACATTATGAGTTCTTACAATCCAAAAGGATTTCAATATAAATACATACTCTTTGCCATCCATTTACATAAGTCATACTAGACCATATTCTTGGTACTGAAAGAATAAATATACCCTACCAATAGCTTCTTCTTCAGCTCTGGTAGTCTCATCGTCCTCGCCCGCGTCGAGTGCGCCTTGTGCGAGTCATCTGATCTAGCTGTTGTTGTGATATAATAATAAAGCAAGGGTGAGCAATAGCCCACCAACAATAATATATAACTGAACGATAATGTATAACAGTTCAAAAGTATCTTTCAAACCATATGCCATGCATTTACGGAAATGATGCCAGTATAATATGAACGATGAAGTTACAAGGTAGCTTAAAGTATTTGTTTGTAGAAATATCTGCTACATCAAAGTAAGCGAGATATTCTTATTGTTATTAAGAAGAGGAGTTTGCAAGAAAAGGTTGCAATTCCAGTTATGACCCTTTTCCAACTCTGCCAACAGTAATCATGTTGCAGGAAATAAATAAATTTGGATGATGAACCAATGATGGAGTATTCACCGCGCCCGCTGTTCCAATCTTGATGATCAGTCGAGATCGTACAGCTCAATTTAGATTTACTACCGGTAGAAGGAAGAACTGACGGCTTTACTTGTATACCGCCTTGCTAGCTCTCCCCGGCCAACGGTTGGGCCAAAGGGGATGGACCGGCGCTACTCGGCCTCTTACACGACTCCTAGTTCAAATAGAATTCATGATTCTGAATGTAACGTTCGTCCCCCTTTCCCCAAGTATAATACTTGTTGATAAGACTCCACAAAGTAGTCGTATCTAGTTGGAAAGGAAAATTTACCAATAACTCCCAAGCTATTACTTGGTAACGGATATCAACTTGTTCCAGTAATCTTACCCCTCGAAAGATGAGAAGGTAAGCAACGACTTAATAAGTCAACAGCACCCGAGTTGCGAGTGAAGGGAATACTTTATGACCGGGAAGTCGACAAGATAAATAACATTTTCCAAGTAAGGTTCCCTTATTATTAAGGAGATAGACTCAAAGAAGAATGATGTCTGAGAACCTTTCTTGATATAAGATTAATAATAATACGACTCCGAAATATTTTCTATAATAATCGAAAAAGATAAACCTTATCGAGGTTATTCTAAGTATGGAATAAATATTCAGAGAATATTTATTGAATTAAAATATTTTACGGAATATTTAGGAATATGAAAGAATATCTTTAATCAGAGTATCTCTCAAATAATTCTTGAAGAAATATCGAGAGAATATTTATTGCATAACTAAATATTCAAATGAATATTCCAAATAATATTCATTAATTAATAAGACCTGAAAGGAATATTTAAAATATTTAAAATAATATTCGATGATTAAATAGAACCCTGGATGAATATTCAAAATAATATTCATAATTAATTAGGAATTTAAATGAATATTGATAAAGTAATATTCATTTAATGGATAATATTCTAAATGAATATCAAGTAATGTTCATTTAGTAATCCAAGCTTTAAAGGAATATTCGAGATAAGACTCGATAAATAAATCAAGTTTCAGATGAACATTAAAATAATATTCGATAGGTAATTACTGTCTTAAATGAATACTCAAAAGTAATATTCATTTAATGAATAATATTCTAAATGAATATCCAATTAATTTTCATTTAGTAGTCCAACCTTTAGAAGAATATTCGCAATAATAATCGATAAATAATTCGACTCTGAATGAATATTAAAAATATTATTCGTCGAATAGTTACGTTCAAATAATTATTTGAAGTAAAGACCGTTAAAATAAATAATCTCGAACGAATATTTAAATAATATTCGTCGCCCGAATAATGGAAAATATTTACTTAAATATTTTCCTCCGAGGTAATCCCGATATATCAAGAAATATTGACTCCCGATCTATATTTGATGAATAAGATGTATACGCCCTTCTATGAGGGTCTTACAATAACCGGCTTATAACTGATGTATAACTATCTAGCTTATAAGCCAACAATAACATTCAGGGAACAAGTATATCAATTCAACTTGAAAGTAGGCATGCATGCAATGGCATATGTATATCAGCAATCATATATATATATATTTATTCAATCACAACAACAGCCTAAAAGAAGGGAATTGAAACTTGCCTGGTAGTCGAGTACGGTAAGGGGTAGTGGTAGCGGGTCCCGGTTCAGCTTGGTGATCTATAAATAGCCAAGGCATTCGGGATTAATCACTTAACATATTAAAAGTTAAGTTATACTTAATTCGAAACACGTTCTCGAGTTATCTCGTTATACCCCTTTTTAGTGGATTACTTATTATCACTGATCCGACCCGACATTCGTTCGTTAATACGACATGTCACTGCACTTATACTTGGGACATACTTAAGTCATATGAGTTCTAAGGTTGATCGTTACGAACCAATATTATACTCCGAGTTTTATCGCCCGTTTTCTAAGTGTTTTACCGAAGTTATAAAAGAGTCGTCTTTTAGGGGTTCGTTCGCGTTTAACCTTGACTCGAACATTTTTAATAAATCGAAAAATGCTCTTTTTGACATACGGTTTTCTTTCACACCTTCCTTCTTACCCCTAGTATTTATTTACCAAGATTCGCCATGACGTTACATAGTTTACGAGGGTTCAATTTCAGTTACGAACTTTCGTTTACGGATTCGAACTACTTTTAGTAATTTGGTCATAATTCCTAAACCGTAAATCAAAATGCTTCGATTCTTTCGCCAAAGTGATCTATGTTCAAAAATCTATCAGTAGGGTTCATTAACTTGCCAAGAACAGAGAGTTATGGCTACTGACCAGTTCGGTTTCTTAGTGTTAATGAAAATCGGGCATTACGACGGCTACGAATCGAGCGTTCTAAAATTCATTACGCAACAACCAAGCCACACCGGGCATCTAATCAACTTATACACATAATAAGCACCCCAACAAGACCAGAAGCCACTGATCTTAGTATCAAACTCATCATGTTAATCAAATCACTAAATCACTAACTAAACATGCTTATAACATGAACATAATCATAACTAAGCTAGATCCATCAAGAACATGCTTAAAACTCAAAGTAGAGCAAGGGTTTTCAAGTCTTATACCTTCCTTGTAGTATGTAATAGCCTCACAAAGCTTGGTATTGCTCTTGGATGGCCTTAACTTAGCTAGGATCAACCATGAAAACAAGAAAAACAAAGATTAGTTCTTAGAAACACTATTCATCATCACCTTTGATGATTTATTTGAAAATGAAAGGAAGTGAATTTGAGGCTGAAATTTCTAGGGGATCTAAGCTATGATATGTAGTACTTACCCTAAAAATTAGAAGAACAAACAATGGTGGGAACCTCCTTTTCTAGCTCCTTGGCCGAAACTTTTGAAGAAAAAGAGAATGGAGAGTGTTTGCTTGGTTTCTTGATTTTTCTTTGTTCAATCTTGCATAAAGTGACTTTTTGAGAGATAATATCTCATCTTGGTGTGTTAGTGGGGTGTGATGTCATGGATGATGAGTTTTGGAGGACAAGTGTTGTGTTTTGCATGGTTAAAAACTAACCAAGTGTTTTGATTTCTAAGTACTAGTTATGTTCCAATTAATCTAGTTACTCTTGCCCACTTGGTTACTAGATATTTTATTCTAGTAGCTTGCACAAGACTCTTGCTTCCTCTGCTTGTTTCTGTGTCCGGTTATTGCCCGTTTCGATTGATCGTTCGTGAGAATATTTCACGGATTTCTAATTGGGGTTTACCGGGAATCCTCTTTAATATTAATACTTTCATTCTCCATCTTTCATTCTAACTTTCCAATTTATATTCCTTAAATCCATTCGTTAAATACTTAGGGCTATCAGTGTCCAGGGAACTCTCGGAGAAAATAAAAGTGCGGTTTTTCAGAATCCGACAGCTTTTACATACACTTATTTTCCCCCTGGATCACTAATACGAACTCGGAAATCCGTTCCGAATGCTTCTGTATAGTGTCGTCTCATATTATTATATACTCCCACCAAACACTATTCATTCTGTATTCTTTACTTGTTCTCTTAGGGTGGTACAATTGTCCGTATTCTCTTTCGATCGTTCCTTAACCTTTTTACGGAACTACTGGATTAATCGTTATCGATCTGGATGACATGAGGGTATTCTCTTGCTTAAAGTTGCCATATCTTATTCCCTTAGAAGATAGATTATTCTTACCTATGTTGTCACCCTTTAGCATTCTTCAAGACATAAACATAATAAGGTCGAATTCCATTCATTCTTTCCAAATATCAATAATTACATTGTAGCCATAACCCCTCCTCAGTGGTTTCCTACCTTCATTCTTAAATCAAATATAATAACATCCCAAAATATCAAATCCTCAAAGTTAATATCTCAATTCTTGGATTATAATAATATTTAATCCACTGTCCGGTCAAATATTATACCGAAAAGAATTTGGAATTTCTGAATTCCGATCGTCTCTGCATTCACTTATTTCCTCCGCGTATTACTAATATGACTTCGAAACATCCATATCACGTCCCGTACATAGGGTGGAGTGAAAAGTTTTCCAACTTACAAAATCACTATTCATCCACCAAATTACTATGCACGTACAGGAAACACTATGCACGTACGGGAAACACTATGCACGTACTCATTTCCCTTCAAGGATCCATTAGCTCCTTCCTGGATGGTAGATTATTTTTATCTAGGTCCTCAACCATCGACTTACTCTATTCTGACAATATACCAATGCATCAGGATCATTGTTCAAAGCAATATCCATTCATTACAATCATTGTTCTTTGAAACCACCATTCATTAGAGCTGGTGACCTTGTTATCGGAATCATTGTTCCTCATTTTATCATTACTTAATAAAAAGTTTTAATTATATCCAAAATTTGGGGTTCTTACAATCACGAAATCTCCTTTTCCATCAGGTAACGCCAACACTGGGGCCGTCACCAACCTCTTCTTTAGTTCTTGGAAACTCTTCTCGCATTTTTCAATCCATTCAAATTTCTCAGTTTTACGGGTAAGTCGAGTTAATGGAGCTGCGATCTTTGCAAAATCTTGGACAAATCTTCTGTAATATCCGGCTAGTCCGATGAAACTCCTTACCTCGATTGGAGTAGTTGGCCGTTCCCAATTTGAAACTGCTTCTATCTTAGAGGGGTCAACCAACACTCCTTCTCTATTGATCACGTGCCCTAAAAATTGCACTTCATTTTTCCAGAACTCACACTTTGAGAATTTGGCATATAACTGCTCCTTCCTGAGTATTTCTAAAGTTATCCTCAAATGTTCAGCTTGTTCTGCCTCTGTCTTTGAGTAGATGAGAATATTATCAATGAAGACTATCACGAATTTGTCCAAATATTCTTTGAACACTCTATTCATTAAGCCCATGAAAGCTGCTGGGGCGTTGGTCAATCCAAATGACATTACCAAGAACTCATAATGTCCATATCTGGTACGGAATGCAGTCTTCGGGATATCTTCAGGTTTAATCTTCAGTTGGTGATATCCCGTTCTCAGGTCAATCTTAGAGAAGTATTCAGCGCCTCTTAGCTGGTCAAACAAATCATCTATCCTGGGTAGTGGATACTTATTCTTTATGGTTAGCTTGTTCAACTCTCTGTAGTCGATGCATAACCTCATACTCCCGTCCTTTTTCTTAACGAACAACACTGGTGCGCCCCAAGGCGACACACTGGGCCTTATCATACCCTTATCCAACAATTCCTGTAACTGCTTAGCTAGCTCTTTCATTTCTACTGGGGCAAACCGGTATGGGGCCTTCAAAACCGGCGCCGTCCCCTGGGCTAACTCGATGGCAAACTCAATTACCCTATCAGGTGGTAGTCCGGGAAGATCCTGTGGGAACACGTCTTCGAACTCAATAACTACCGGAATGTCCTGCAATTTTGGCACTTTCATCTGAGTGTCTATAACGTAAGCTAAATAAGCCTCATTCCCTTTTCGTAACAATCTCTTGGTTTGCGCCATGGTCAGAATTTTCTGGGTCTGTCGCATCCCCTTAAACACTATTTCTTTCTTCCCTGTGGTTTTCAACTTAACCTTTCTCCCTTTACAATTTATCTGTGCATTATTGCGAGACAACCAATCCATTCCCAAAATGACATCAAATTCCCCTAGCTTAAAAGGAATCAAATCGACATAGAAGGATCGTCCTCCTATTTCTAATTTACAATCGGGGTGGATTTGATTAACCGGTATGACTTCCTGATTAGCTATCTCTACCTGTAAGGAATCCCTTAGTTGCTGGGTTTTAAGTTTCAATTTATACGCAAAATCTCTAGATATAAAAGACTTAGTTGCTCCCGAATCAAATAAGACATTTGCACTGACTGAATTGAGAGAAAATATACCTGCTATCACATCCGTGTCCCTCACGGCAGCTTGTACTGACATATTAAAAGTCCTGGCAGTTGGGGGTCTATTGGAGGCAGCCTTGCTCGCCCCTGATGCCGCTGGTTTGTTCCTTGGGCAATCCTTCCTCATGTGCCCTTGCTGTCCGCACTGGAAATAAATGGTACTATTAGGGATGATCGTGGTGCAAGAGGTAGCATAGTGCCCAGCTTGCCCACACTTATAGCAGTTTATCTGCTTCTGGTTGCACACACTGGAATGCCTCTTCCCACAGGTAGTACATAATGGTAAGGGGGTCTAGACTGATGGGAACGGGACACTCCTGCTTGCTGGCCGCCCTGACTCACTGTTGCGCTCATAGATGGTTTAAACCCTTCCCTTCTCCCACGTAGGGAAGTGGTTCCTCTGTTAAACTTGGTTGGGGGTTTTCCTCCAGTGGACCCTCCGCCCATACTGGCATACTTTCTCTTTATTCCCCCTTTTTCTTTTTCTCTCTGCATTTGATCACTTCCAGCTTCCACAATAGTTGCCTTTTGCACTAAGGTGGCATAATCCGTAATTTCTAAAACCGCCACTTTATTCTGGATCCACTGTTTCAACCCTTGTTGAAACCTGTTAGCTTTCTTTTCTTCGGTATCCACAAATTCCGGCACAAATCTTGACAGCTCAGTAAACTTGGCCGCATAGTCAGCCACTGACATATTGTTCTGTTTCAGTTCTAAAAACTTAAGTTCCATTTGAATTTTCATGAACTTTGGGAAGTACTTCTCCAGAAATAACTGTTTAAACCTATCCCAGGTTACGATAGCATCAGTCTCCATGTTCTTTTTGGCCTCCCACCAATAATTGGCCTCTCCCTTTAGTAGGTAAGTAGCAAAGACAGTCTTCTGAGCCTCATTGATACTCAGAATCTCGAAAGTTTTTTCTATTTCCTTGATCCAGGCCCTCGCCTCAACGGGTTCAGCCGATCCGTGGAACTCTGGGGGCTTAAAGGACTTAAAGGCCCTGAAGGAATTTGCCACTGAAGTGTTGTTTCCTGGTGGTGGTTGAGGGTATTGGTTCAAATTCTGCCTAAGCAGATCCATAAGCTGACCCATGGGGTCTCCGCCCTGGTTCTCCCCTTCCTGCTCCACTTCAGTTTCTCCCCCTTCTATCTCCTCCTCAAAGTCTTCAGAGTACATGGGTTCATCCTCTACTCCATACTGGGAATCTTCTTGCTCATTATAGTCCTGATCTTGCTTTTCATTATATTCATGGTTTTCCTCATGTTGGTTGTGCCTCTCTTGGTCAGTAGATTCACGGGGGTTAGCCCTAGTGCCCATTCATCTTGGAGGCATTTTACTGAAAATTTCGACAATTATACATTAGGTTCACTTACCTGTTTTAAAGGATTTCTCCTTGCATAATTCGTTACATGATTGGATTTAGGATCCCACAGTTCTATATCTCATGGCAACTTAATCGAAAGCAGTACATGTGTTAATAAACTCGTGATTGCATCCCGACAAAATTGAAATAACTGAAAGGGAAACAAACATATACCAGGTACCGAAAAGGTACAACATCTGAGTTACAACGATAGTTTAAAGTACAACCATCCTAGCAACGACAACAAGTCAAAAGTGAAATATGTTGTCTATCTGTCTAGTCTGTAAAAAGGGAAAAATAAGTACAATGAAACCATCCCAACAAAAAGCCAGCACTACTACGTCCGTACATGACTAGACAACTAGACTACTGCATCACTACATTTGAAATCAGCCGCCACGACGAAACATCATCCGAACCATCCTCATGGCGATACGGAAAATCTCCTCGGCGTCTGCTCTGGATACCATACCATGCCCATCAGTAGGTAACTGTCGCACCCTCACCCGAGCCCTCAGCTGGATGCGGGTCACAGCCCTATACCCAGCCCGATCACTGATCGTCCTCCGGCCCTGCAACCTCATACGGGCGGCTCTCTCTGTTGCTAGCTCCCTCCTAGACTCTGCCAATCTGGCATCCGCCACTGACAACTCTCTATAAATCCCGTTCACAATGAAGTTGTGAACACATACTGGGACTCCCCATATCGGAACATGGGGTGGGGTGGATGGCTCAGCTGGAGCTGCAGTCTCTGTCTGCTGGGGCTCTGGGGTAGGCTCCTCAAACTCATCGGAAAATGGGCTCATAGGTAGTGGTGGTGGGGTAGGGGCTCTCTCAACAAAGAGGGGTGGCACTCCTAGTCCAGAACTCCCTACAGCATCATCCACTGGCTCATCCTCATCTACATCCTGTCCAACAACAGCAGCCATGACCTGCTCAGTGGTCATGTCAGTGTCCTCCTCCATGGTCCTAATCTCAGATACAACCCAAAAATCCTCATACTCAGCAACTAACTCAGCGTCCTGCCCTGTCTGGACCTCCTCCGGGTCCTCCTCCCCCTCAGACTCAATAACATCAGTATCAGCATCAACCTGGACCTCCTCAGACTCAATAGCATCAGTATCAACGTCAACCTGGACCTCCTCAGGGTCCTCCTCCTCAGACTCAATAGCATCAGTATCAGCATCAGGCAAGTGCTCATAATACGGGTCTCTAGTCTGGAACATGTCCTCATCATGCTATCTCGCAGCTGCCTCCTGGGCAGACAAGTCGCTCGCCTACACAAGACGAACTATGTTACTATCATGATACTTAAAAAGTTCCCATAAGGGTTTTAGGTGAACCTGGCAAGGGTTTTTATTATATTAGTGAATTTATTATTATATAACGTCGCATCATCTCTTGGGATAAATAACTCTCGCTCTGATACCATCTCTGTAACACCCCCAGATCCGGGGTCGGGGATCGGGTCGTTACTGTCTCATAATTTGTACATAATACTTGACTTGAATCCAAAATCAATAAATATCATGTTGTGACCCCACAATAATATCCACTCACACACAAACAGTTATAGTCCCAGAGATGAAATTGAAATAAGTCTTACATAAAGGGGTTTACGAATAAAAATTATTACAGGCCAAAAGGATAACATCATAAGTTTAAGAGTTTTGCCGTTGATTACATTAATTATACATATAGTTAAGCAGGAAGCAAAAGCTGTCTATCTATGCTACCTTAGCAATGGCAGCTAGCATATCAGCGGGGAGTCCGGTGGGTCGGGTAACCCGCTTGCGTCGAGTGCGCCTGACGCGAGCCATCTGTCCTAGCAGTTGTTGTGACATAATAAATAAGCAAGGGTGAGCAATGGCCCACCAACAAGAATATAACTGAACAGTGATGACACATATATATATATATATATATATATATATATATATATATATATATATATACAGCAGTTCAAACATCTTTGTAACCATTTGCCATGCATTAGCGAAGATAATACCAGTATAAGGTAAATGATGAAGTTACAAGTAACTCAAAACATATATATTCCAATTACGAATACTTTTCCAATACTGCCAACAATAACAATTTTGTAGAAAATAAAGGAATCCGAATGATGAACTAATGCTGGAGTATTCACCACGCCCGCTGTTCCAATCCTTACGATGATCAGTAGCAGATTGTACAGCTCAATTTAGATTTACTACCGGTAGAAGGAAGAGCTGACGAATTTACATGTCTACCGCCCTGTTAGATCTCCCCGTCCAACGGTTGGGCCAATGGGATGGACCGGCGCTACTCGGCCTCTTACACGACTTCAAGTTCGAAAAGAAGTTCATGACTCTGAATGCAAAGTTCGTCCCCCTTTCCCCAAGTATAATACTTGTTGATAAGACTCCACAAAGTAGTCGTATCTAGTTGGAAAGGAAAATTCAACATCATATCTCCCAAGCTGCTGCTTGTTAAAGGATACCATCTTGTTCCAAAAATCTTACCCCTCGAATGATGAGAGGGTACACAGATGCAATAGATAGCAATTCAAGTTGCGAGTGAAAAGAATACTTTTCGAAAGATTTATGACCGGGAAGTCAAAAAGATAAATAACATTTTTCAAGTAAGGTTCTCTTATTATTTGGAAGATAGTTTCGAAGGAAGAACGACATTTTGAGAACCTTTCTCGATATAATATTAATAATCCGACTCCAAAGAAATTTTATAGTAATCGAGGGTCGACGATAATATATGAAGTCATTTCAGAGTATTGGATAAATATTCAAAGAATATTTATTTCATCAGAAATAGTTGCAGAAGACTTATAACTACGAACGAATATTTAAATCGAAGTATTTCTTAGAATACTTCTCGAATGAATATGGAGAAAATATTTATTGAATTAAATATTTAAATGAATATTCAAAAAAATATTCATTCAAGTAATAAGACTTGAAAGGAATATTGAAATAATATTCGATAAATGAGTCGACTTTGAATGAATATTAAAAAATAATATTCATTGAATAGATAACGTTAAAATAAATATTTGAAGTAATGATCGTTAATTAAATAATCTCGGACGAATATTCAAAGTGATATTCGTCAGCCAAATAATGTAAATTATTTGCTTAAATATTTCCCTCGAAAGTAATTACGATGTATCAAGAAGTACTGACTCCCGGTCTATATTCAACGAATATGATATATATGCCCTTCCCTAAGGGACTTATCAACAACCGGCTTATAACTGATTATTCAATATCTAGCTTATAAGCCAACAATAATTCAAGGAACAGGTATCACAATATATCTTGAAAGTAGGCATGCATGCTATGGCATATGAAGCACAAAATCGAATCATATATATATATATATATATATATATATATATATATATATATTCACAACAACAGCCTTTAAAAAGGATTTAGAACTTGCCTGGTAATCGAGTACGAGTAGGGGTGGTGGCAGTGTGTCCCGGGTCAGCTCGGTGATCTATAAATGGTCAGAATATTCGAGATTAATCACTTAACACTTTTTAAAAGGTTAAGTATCAAATTAAGTCGAAACATGTTTTCGAATTATCTCGTTATACACCTTTTAGTGTAACTCTTTTTATTACCGATACGATCCGACATTTGTTCGTCATTAAGACATGTCATCATACTCACACTTAGTGTATACTTAAGTCGTATAAGTTCTAAAGTCGATCGATTACGAACCAAGATTATACCTCGAGTTTTATCGCTCGTTTTCTAAGTTATAACCAAAGTTATACTTTTAAGGGGTTCGTTCGCGTTTAACCTTGATTCAAACATTTTTATAAAATCGAAAAACGATCCATTTCACATGAGGTTTTCTTTCACACCTTCCTTTTTACCTCTAGTATTTAATTACCAAGATTCGCCACTGACTTACGTATTTTACGAGGGTTCAATTTCAGTTACGAATTCTCGTTTACGGTTTCGAACTACTTTTAGTAAATCGGCCGTAAATTCTAAACCTTAAGTCCATTTCACACGTTCTTTATATCAAAACGAAGCTTGGAACATTATCTATCTTATCATGGTAAAATACAACACTGGACAGTGAGTTCAAACTACTGTGATGCACGGTTTTTAAAGATTAACGAAAATTCGGCATTACGACGGCTATGTTTACACGATTTCCAAAGTTTTCACATCACCGTGAATCAATCAAGCACTACACTCCATCAATTCTAACACATGATAACATCATGACTAGTCTAACAACATCTCATCTCAACCATCTCATGGATCATAATCCAAACAACATAGATCTAAGCATAACATAGCATACTAACACTAAATCATCCATAAAATTCATAAAATCTCAAAATGATACCAAGGGTTTTTTAGCTTGTTACCTTCCTTAGAGAGTGATATAGCCTTATTAAACCTTGATCTATCCTTAAGTGACCTTAAGCTAGCTAGATCAATCAAAAGAAACATAAAAATCAAAGGTTAGTTCATAAGAACACTATTCACCCTCCTCTTTGTTGATTTTTTTGAAAATGGAAACAAAGGAATTTGGGCTTGAAATTTCTAGGAGATTAGTTTCTTGAATTATAGGACTCACCTTAAAAATTACAAGATCAAATGATGGATGGAAGTGGTTTTTGGGTTCTTGAATTATGGAATAGCCGAATGGTATATGTTCTTGAGAGAGTTTGATATTTGCTTGGTTTGTTTTGTTCAATTATGCATAAAGTGGATGAGCCTTGGATAATATCTCATCTCTTTTTACTTTAGTAAAGTGATGATGCACTAGATGATGTATTTTGAAAGACATGTGTTTTGTTTTGGATGGTTATAAGCTAACTAAGTGATTTGTTTTCTAAGTACTAGAGTCTTGCTAAGTATCCTAGTTACTTGAGTCCACTTGGTTTTTAGATCTTTTCTAGTAGCTTATGCATGAATCTTGCTTCCTCTGCTTGTTTCTTTTGTCTGGTTATTGCTCGTTTCGATTGATCGTTCGTAGGAATATCTCACGGATTTCTAATTAGGGTTTACCGGAAATCTTCTTAATATTAATACTATCATTCTCCATCTTTCGAATTTAAATTCCTTAAATCCCTTCGTTAAATCCTTAAGTCTATAAGTGTCCAGGGAATTATTGGAGAAAATAAAAGTGCGGTTTTTCAGAATCCGACGGCTTTTACATACACTTATTTTCCCTCTGGATCACTAATACGAACTCGGAAATCCGTTCCGAATACTTCTATATAGTGTCATCTCATACTATTCTCATTTCCACCAAAAATACTATTCATTCTTTATTCTTCCTTTATTCCCTATATTTATGACAATGTCCTTGTTCTTTCTCGGGCGTTACTTAACCCTTTCACGGAACCACTGGACTAATCGTTATCGATCTGGATGACCTGAGAATATTCTCCAGCTTGGAATTGCCATATCTTATTCCCCTAGGAGATAGATTATTCTTACCTAAGTTGTCAACCATTAGCATTCTTCAAGACATATATATATTTAAATCGAATTCCATTCATTCATTCAGAAGATCAACTATTACATCGTAGCCGTAACCACTATTCATTCTTACATCATTATATAATAAAAAGTTTTAATTCTACCTAAAATCTGGGTTCTTACACAGCACACGCACGACGAACACTAACGCAGCAACATTCATATCAAACAAGTTCGTAATCGAACTTACAACAGGAAAAAAAACAACAACTACAGTGGTATCTCGATGGTATCAATACATACCCAAACTCGGCAGCCCACACACACATACATTCCTGTATACGCGCGCGCGCACACACACACACACACTCTTGTACACGCAGCATAAACTCGCGCTAAACCAACAGATGCTCCAATTCGAACAGCAATTCAAGCCACACACACAAGAACTCATATATATATATATATATATATATATATATATATATATATAGGTTTTTGCTCAAATACAAACCAATGCTTAAATACAAACTACAAACCCCTATCTCCCCACCCAATTTTACTATCTCCACACCCTATTTTACCATCTCCACCCCTATATGACATCATCCATCCCCAAAATTACATCATCATGCCATCACCCACCCCCTATATGACAACATCATGACTTCAATCACTAATTTTATTTAATTATTCAATTTTTTATTTTATTTTATTTTTATTTTCAATTTTATATTTTTTAATTAATTTTATATTTTTTAATTATATTTTTATTTTTTTAATTTACAAATTTATTTTAGAAAAGTTTTTTTATTTCGGAAAAAAATAATTCCGAATAAATAATTCGGGAAAAAATATTTCCGAATAAATATTTCGGAAAAAAATATTTACGAATAAATATTTTGGAAAAAAATATTTTGGAATAAATATTTCGGAAAAAAATATTTCCGAATAAATATTTCGGGAAAAAATATTTATGAATAAATATTTCTGGAAAAAATATTTACTAATAAATATTTCGGAAAAAAATATTTCCGAATAAATATTTCGGAAAAAATATTTCCGAATAAATATTTTGGAAAAAAATATTTCTGAATTAATATTTCGGAAAAAAATATTTTCGAATAAATATTTCGGGAAAAAATATTTTCGAATAAATATTTCGGAAAAAAACATTTCCAAATAAATATTTCAGAAAAAATAAATATTTCGGAAAAAAATATTTCTGAATAAATATTTCAGAAAAAAATATTTCGGAAAAACATACTTCCGAATAAATATTTCCGAATAAATATTTCGGAAAAAAATATTTCCGAATAAATATTTCGGAAAAAAATATTTCCGATTAAATATTTCGGAAAAAAATATTTCCGAATAAATATTTCGGAAAAAAAATATTTCCGAGTAAATATTTCGGAAAAAAATATTTCTGAATAAATATTTCGGAAAAAAATATTTTCGATTAAATATTTCGGAAAAAAATATTTCCGAATAAATATTTCGGGAAAAAATTCCCCGAAAAAAAATTATTGGGAAAAAAATTTCCAGAGTCCAAACAAACGCCGGAAAATCCTGAAAACATTTTCCTGGAAAATATTTTCCAACAAACAAACGGAGCTTATTTTCCTAGAAAAAATTTTCCATAAAAAATTTCTCGGGAAAAATTTTGCTTGAAAAAATTTCTGGAAAAAAATTTCTCTGAAAATTTCGAAAATTTCTTCTCGGGAAATTTTACTGATTTCAGGTGGGGTGTGGTGGTGGTGGATGGTGGTGTTTGTATTTTTGTGATTTTGGGGATGTATTTTACTGATTTCAGGTCAGGTGGGTGGGGTGGTGGGGGTATTTGTATTTTAGTGATTTTGGGGGGTTTTACCGATTTCAGGTGAGGTGAGGTGGGGTGGGGTTATAAAAATAATGATTTTTAGATGTGTATTTTAGTGATTTTGGAGGTGTATTTTACTGATGTGGGGGTGGGGGGGTGGGGTGGGGTTTTACTGATTTCAGGTGGGGGGGTTGTAAAAATAGTAATTTTTTTATGTGTATTTTTAGTGATTTTGGGGGTGTATTTTACTGATTTCAGGTGAGGTGGGGTGGGGTGGGGGGTGGGGTGGGGGGTTTGTATTTTAGTGATTTTGGGGGTGTATTTTACTGATTACAGGTGGGGTCAGGTGGGGTGGGGTGGGGTGGGGTGGGGTGGTGGTGGATGGTGGTGTTTGTATTTTAGTGATTTTGGGATTGTATTTTACTGATTTCAGGTGGGGTGGGATGGGGTGGTAGGGGTGTTTTTGCTTTAGTGATTTTGGGGGGTGTATTTTACTGCTTTCAGGTCAGGTGGGGTGGGGTGGGGTGGGGGTGGGGGTGGGGATGGGGGTGTTTTAGTGATTTTGGGGGTGTATTTTACTGATTTTCAGGTCAGGTGGGGTGGGGTGGGGTGGGGGTGGGGGTGGGGTGGGGGTGGGGGTGTTTGTATTTTATTGAATTTGGGGGTGTATTTTACTGATTTCAGGTCAGATGGGCGGGGCGAGGCGGGGTGGGGTGGGTATTTTTAATATTTTTTGTCAAAAATAAAATTAATGATTTCGGTTGTGTAATTTATTGATTTCTGTTCGGCTAGGCTGCCTGTTTTTAGTTTGTATTTAGTTTTAGTTTGTAGTGGAGTAAGACTCTCTCTCTCTATATATATATACGCAGCAACACACAGACACAGGCCATCTAAGCACACATACATAGACACATAACCACACACACATACGATGTCTGGGTGAAGAAGGGATGGGGAAGAAATTCGAGAGAGAGGAGAGGTAGGGAGAGGTGAGGTCAAGAAAGACTTAGAGAGATTTTCTGGAGAGATAAAAGAGAGAGATTGAGAAGAGAGGTATGGTGAGAGAGATGGGATTAATTGAGAGAGAGCTCAGGAAACTTCTAGAGAAACCGAGAGAACAACAGAGCACTGCAATTTGGGGAAAACTCAGTTTAAGGATTGAAAAATAAAGGAAGTTTAGAAATTTTCAAAATGCTCTAAACTAATTTAAACCAATTAAATAGCTCTTAGTAATTCAAAATTAAATAAAAAATTTGTGAAAAATTAATGTTTTACATTTTTAAAAATAGAGTACAAAATTACGAACGGCCACATATTTTCAAAATAATTTTTGGATCAAAAATGAATTAAATATGGATTTTACAAGTTTTGATCTTTTAAATGCAATAAAACTCTAAAAATCATATTAAAATACTTAAACACTCAAAATAATTCACCTAATAATTTTAAAACCTAATTAAATATACCAAAATGATATTACAAAAGGTTTCATGATTTTTAAATAATCCTATGATTTTATAAAAATTTCAAAGATCAATAATGCATAATTTAAATAGTTTTTTAATCACGGAAATTCAAATAAAAATACACGCACTCACATTTCACATAAACATCATCATATAAGCATTTAAACATGATGTCACATATATTCAAATCTAAAAAAAAATCACCTCATATAGTCCACATTTAACATTAATTAATAATAATTATAAGTACGATATTTCTAGGGCGTTATAGTTGATGTCTTTGTCCCACAGATGACACCAAATGATGTGTAATAAAAACTAGGTTGTAGATTGCGGATAGGGTTTGTATGTATTTATTACTAGGATTGAGAGCTTCGAGCTTTAATGGCTGCCCTCGTGTTCGTGACTCAATCTGCCTTCTCAAGATACCTACATACCTTGATGAATATCAAGAATCAAGCCAAAAACGTAGTTCTGAGATGAGGGATCATGCCCTTTATATAGGCATTGATAGCATTAGATTTAGAGTAGGGTTAGGAGACTTGGAGGCCAAGTCTCCTAATTAGATGGAAACTTTGTATCTTAAGGCGGTAGATTCTGGATCCTTCCAAAATATAATAGTTTCCATGTTAAAATAGGTGTTCGTAACATGGGCCACGTTTGGATCATGGGTCATGTTCGAATCATGGGTCATGTTTGTGGATTGTCAGTTTGGGCCTGCATCAGGCATCCCCGATACAGGTCACGTTTCAAGCATTACCCACGTTTTAATGTTTATAACTGGGCTTCGGGCCTAGACTTTTCAAATAGGCCTAAACATAATTAATGCAACATTAATTTTGTCCTTAGGATATATTTTCAACCCATATCAGCGGGTAAATTAATAAATTTTAATTTTAAAAATAAAATAAATAAATAGTTTTCAAAAATCATTTTTGACCCAATATGATACACTAGAATAAAATTTGAAATTTTATTGTTTCCAAATATTAAAATAAATATACACAAAATTTTTATAAAGCCCAAATTATTTAGAAATATAAAAATACACAATTTTTGGATATTTTCATAAAGTAACCAAATACCAACTGGGTCACGGATAAGATACCGGGTAAAATTTTGACATGGGAAAAAAAATACTCTTTTCATCCTAAAAATTCTAAAATAAACTCCATTTATCAAAAATGTAAAAATACTAAATTTTTGAATATTTTGATAACTTGCACAAATAAAATTTTTGTATACAGGTAGAATACCAGATAAAATGGTGGCACAAATGAAATACCAACTGGATCCATAAAATTATAAAACAAATTCAATTTGCAATATCGATTAAACGATCGACTTTTAATAAAATAAAAATTATTTCTAATACAAACGGTAACAGGTATAGTCTACCTAAATTACATATTGGGCAATTAAACACGTAACTACATCCAATTAGAATAAAAATAAACATAATCTTATTCCTCTTTTATGAAAAAACCAGTAAATATTTAAATAATAATAATAAATCCAAAAAAATCCGGATTGTTACATGAACCCTCCTCAAATGACCATTAATTCCTGCTTGACTTCAATTGCAGAATGGAGGGTGAATCCACTTGAAGTACCCACATCCATTACACCCATCAAATCTTCAATTAAGTCCAAGCTATCCTCCTCATCACCCATTTCCCGCAAGAACACCTAGCAACCTTGTATTGTTGCTTACAAATGTTAGATTTGTTATCTTGTTTAGCTAAATCTCAAATAGGGGGATTATATACCCAAATTAGACGTTGAGATTTACTATACCCACTTGACCCCTTCAACTTTTAAGATTAAACGGAGCAGGGAGGGAGTCGAAGGCCCCAAAGTGGCTCAAAATTCAATATTTAGACATCACTCTGGCACAAATAAAAATTTAACCATTTCCGTGCAAAATAATTAAAAAATATTTAAACATATGTAACCTACTCAAATATATATTTATAGAAAATATTATTTAAGGTTTATTAGAATTTTTTAAATTAAAAATATATGAATATATTATATTAAGAGATTATTTTATTTAAATTTAATTTAATCATAATTAGTAAATTAGAAAAAGTATATAAAAAAACAAAAACTTTGTATAAAATTGATAGATTTAGATTTTGGAAATGAAGTATAATTGCCTTTAAAAAAAATTTAATTTTTGATTGTTAATTTATTCTCCAAACAATGATACTATTCTTTTAGCGTATAATTAATTTTTCAAATAATTAAAATATATGTAGTGTTGGATTATATATAATGTTTTTAAATATATATTACTAACAATCTATGAATAACTAATTTTTCGCGCCTTCAAAAAAATCTTATCTTTGAAATTATGGATTTTATCCAAATTATTTAAAATTTGTGTTCAAATCCAAAAGTTTCTAATTTTGAGTTGAGTTTGATTATAAATTTTTATTATCGGTTATAATTATATAATACATATTACGAAAATCAATTTGTAACATACCATAATATAATTTTGATTAGATTTTTATTAAAAGAATGGTTGATTAGTAAATGTTTAATCATGATTGATTTCAAATTAATATAGTGATTTTTTAGTAAATATTTTTTGATTTAAAAATTATGTATTATATGGATATGTTAATAAAATCATAATTGAATTCAGATTAGAATTGTTAACTAACCATGATTGGTAAAGTAGGAAGGTAACGTTAAATAAGAAAAACTTTTAATATAATATAATTGATCTAAAATATAGGAATGAACTCTGATTGGTCCTAAAATAATTCTTAGTTTTCTGATTGGTTAACTGAATAATTATTGTACTATAGTAGACTCAGGTATTATAATAGAAGATAGAAATAGTTGCTTTGATTATTATTATTACTAGCTTATAACATATGTGTTGCACGTGTTTATTTTGATATATTATAATTATAAATTTTATTTTATTTTATTTTATAATTATGTTTTTATATAATTTATACTAATACAATAATACTCTTTGATACAAAAAGCCATTTATCCTAATACGACTTTGAAAGTTAGTTAATTACATATTCGCATATGTACATATGTATACATATGTGTGTGTATGTATTTACTAAAATCGAAGTTGATGTTGGTTGATTCAGTTTTATATTTTATTAAATTTGGTGTTATAGTTGGTATACTTTAGTTGATTTTGGTAGATTCTGAAAATTTTAAAGTTGGATTTGCATATGTTCCTGTGCAGCAGGTTGCATGCAGTTGCACATATGGTTACAAACAGTTGCATTTAGTTGAATAACGTATTTTTGCAAATATTTTATAATAGTTGGTATTTTCGAAAAATATTTTTTAAAAAATGGTATTTTTGCAAAACAATTTCTGGGTTTGGGTATTTTTTGTTGGGTTTCGAGCACATAAACGGAACGGAAAACAATAATTAATATTATAAATATCGAAACCCACTGCAGGATCCATTCGAAACAAATATTTAATTCGTAGTAAGAATCTTTACCTTAAAGAAACTTTAACAGTTATGAGGGGGAAGAATCATGGAGGTCCAAAGCTTTCACGATCATCATTATCCCGCTCTCGCGATTTATGCTCTACGGTATCCACACGAACGCTTATACTTGAAGGTTGATGTGTACTAGCACCCGAAAACAGCTTCTCTCTCTATCTTCTTCGCTCTCTCAGTGTGGCTAGGGTTTTAGAATATGTTTCTTGTTTTTCTAAAACAGCCAATAAAGATATATATATATATATATATATATATATATATATATATATATATATATATATATATATATAGAAGAATATGTTTTTTTATAATTATAATCCAATTATAATTAATACTAATCTGAAATTCTAATTTATTAATTAATTAAGTCTCACTTATTTAATTAATAACTAATTTCAGAATTAGTTTAAGTAATTCTGTTTTTCTATTTATTTAATTAATTAAGGCATATTTAATTAATATTATAAATAGAACAAATCAATTATTTAATTTAAATTCATAATTTAAATTATTTCTCCTTCAAACGTTCTATGTATGTGATCCTGTAGGTTGTTACCACGTTGGCAACAATTTTAAATCTAATTTAAAATCGTAAACAATGAGCGACATCTAGTAATACATCATTGCTACCCAAGTAATATTAATAATTGGTGATCCAATTAAACCTTTCGTGATTAATATTTCCGTGTAATATAATCCCTTTAACCAAATATTATAGATTAAACTCGAGGCATGTTTTTAGTCATCCTCTTCAACATTTGATCCGGGTTTTCTTGATCAATGAGTAGACTATTAAAAACAAATCAATATTTTAGCATGGCCATGCATTTTCATAGTCTTACTCAATCAAGAGGCCAATAATATCTCTCCTAATAATAGGAGGGTTAAATCCTATATCTATCATTCATATTTCTCATACGTCTCATAATATACCCGATATCCACTTTTATCATCACCCCGTCAAAGATAAATTTTAATGTAGTCAAAGTATATTAATCCTCGTATAGAAATATAATGATCTCAAGTCTAAGGATCATCACACCGTTATCACTGTGAGTCTTTCTAATGACATTATCAACATGTAGAATCTCACTGTGGGTCTATCCAGTGCCATGTAGAATATTACATGCATATATATTCTTGACTTTAGTATCACTATACCTATGAACAATGAGATATGGTCATCAGTCAACAAACATACTAATCTTTATGCATTATAATTGCCCCATATTATAAATGCATGATTAGGGATATTTAGGAATATTAACACTATTCTTATAATCTCATTCTTAAGTCACATACTTAAAGATATAGAATACGTGTTACATATTCCAAGAACATTTATTATTCTAACATTTATATCACAGTAAATTAAGACATAATAAATTAATGTAGAATAAGCAGTAGAACATAATCATTAAATAACAAAATAGTCTTTCCTAAAAGCACAACTACATTGTCTCTAGGGCACTAACACTATGAATCTCCCACATTATCATTAGTATGCACTTTACATATATGTATATCTCCTCTTTCATTAATTTCTTGAAGAAGGTGATATCTTCTAAGTAAATGCTTTGCCTTGGAATAGGACCTTGGTTCCTTAGCCTGCGCAATGGCTCCATTATTATCGCAATACAGATCAACTAGATCCGCGATCGATGGAACCAAACCAAGTCCAGTAATAAATTTTTGAATCCAAATAACCTCTTTGGCTGCTTCACTGGCAGCAATATACTCAGCTTCCATTGTAGAATCAGCTACTGTTTCTTGCTTCGAACTTTTCCTGCTTAAAGTACCTCCATTTAGAAAAAACATGAATCCAGACTGGGACACAGTATCATCCCTATGTGTCTGGAAACTAGCATCAGTGTAACCTCTTACAATCAGCTTCTCATCTCCTCCGTATATCAAGAACGAATCTTTAGTCCTTTTAAGGTACTTGAGAATATTATTGACAGCTGTCCATTGACCCTCACCTGGATTAGACTGGTATCTGCTCGTGCTCGTCATGCTTAAAGCATACGAGACATCAGGATGAGTACATATCATTACATACATTATAGAACCAATTGCCGAAGCATAAGGTACTTTACTCATAAGGTCCTTATCATCTGATGATTTAGACAATTTTCCTTTGAGATCGCTATCCCATGAGACACCGGGACATATCCCCTATTTGCCTCTTGCATCCCAAAACGATGCAATATTTTGTCAATGTATGTACTCTGACTTAAGCCGATTAATCTTTTAGATCTATCTCTATAGATCCTGATCCCGAAGATATAGGTAGCATCGCCTAAGTCTTTCATTAAGAAACTTTTTCCCAACCAAGTCTTCACAGCCTGTAGAGAAGGAATGTCATTCCCTATTAGTAATATGTCATCTACATATAAAACTAGGAATGCCACATGGCTCCCACTAACCTTCTTGTAAACACACAGCTCATCCTCATTTTGTATGAAGCCAAACTCCTTGATTGTTTCATCAAAACAGATGTTCCATCTCCTTGAGGCCTGCTTCAATCCATAAATGGATCGTCGCAACTTACAAACCATTCTAGAAAACTTTGAATCGACAAAACCCTTAGGTTGTGTCATGTACACATCCTCTTCTAAGCTCCCATTTAAGAAAGTGGTCTTGACATCCATTTGCCAAATTTCATAGTCATAATAAGCTGCTATCGTAAGCAAAATCCTGATGGATGTGACCATAGCTACCGGTGAGAAAGTTTCATCATAGTCAATACCATAAATTTGCCTGAAACCTTTCGCCACTAGTCTTACTTTGTAGGTCTGTAAATTTCCATCCATGTCAGTTTTCTTCTTGAAAACCCAGTTGCACTCTATGGGTTTAACCCAATCAGGTAGTGCAACCAAAGTCCATACTTGGTTTTCATACATGGAATCCATCTCAGATTTCATGGCCTCCAGCCATCTCTCAGAATTTGTACTATTCATAGCATCCTTGTGGGTGAGAGGCTCATCATTATCTGCAAGCATCACATCACCACTTTGAGTAAGGAGAAAGCCATAATATCTCTCTGGCTCATGGCGAATCCTACTAGATCTACGAACAACATGTGTTTCTTGAGCAGTATTGTTCTCAACATCTTAAGTCTCATTCTGTTCATGTTCCAACTCTGGTTCAACATTATCTTGTAGTTCTCGATCCTCATCGAGTTCTATTATCCTCCCACTATTTTTCTTAGAAAGCAGTTCTCTCTCTAGAAACACAGCCGTTCGAGCAACAAACACTTTATTCTCCGAAGGTTTGTAGAAATAATACTCTTTAGTTTCTAATGGGTATCCTACAAAATTAAATTTCTCTGATTTCGGTCCTAGCTTATCAGAGATTAAACATTTCACAAACGCTACACATCCCCAAACTTTCATAAATGACACGCTATTACGTTTTTTAGTCCATATCTTATATGGTGTCTTTTGAACCGATTTTGAAGGAACTCGGTTTAGTGTTTGTGTAGCCGTCTCTAGGGCATAACCCCATAAACTGATTGGAAGATCCGAATGACTTATCATCGATCGCACCATGTCCAATAAAGTACGATTTCTCCTTTCGGACACCCCATTCCTTTGTGATGTTCCAGGAGGAGTGAGTTGTGATACGATACCACACTCCTTTAGGAAATTCTTAAATTCCAAGCTTAAGTGTTCTCCCCCACGATCAGATCGTAGAGTTTTAATACTTTTGCCTGTTTTCTTTTCAACTTCAGCCTTATACTCTTTGAATTTTTCAAACGGTTCGGATTTGTTCTTCAAAAGATACACATATCCGTATCTACTAAAATCATCAGTAAATGTTTATGAAATAATAAAAGCCACCTCTTGCCATCGTATGCAGTGGACCACATACATCACTATGTATCAATTCCAATTGTCTGGTGGCCCTCTCACCTTGTCTGGTAAAATGGGCTTTAGTCATTTTGCCAATGAGACACGGTTCACATTCTTCGTATGATTCAAAATCAAACTTATCCAAGTATCCATCCTTATGTAACTTGGAAATGCGATTCTCATTTATATGGCCTAAACGACAGTGCCAGAGGTAAGTTCGATTTGAGTCATTTGTCTTAAGACGTTTATCATTATATTATAGACAGGAGTATCAAGATCAAGAACATATAAACCATTAAACAAACGTGCAACCCCATAGGTAACATTATTCAATGAAAATGAACAACCATTGTTCTGAATCAAAAATGAAAAACCAATCTTGTCCAAATAAGAAATGGAATAATGTTTCTGCAAATCGCAGGCACGTAAAAAAATAGTTCTCAAGTTCTAAAATAAACTCAATGGGCAACGATAAATAATAAGTCCCTATAGTTAAGGCAACAACCTTTGCTCCATTGCCAACACGTAGGTCGACTTCTCCTTTCGCCAAAGTTCTACTCCTTCGAAGTTCTTACACATTTATACAAATGTGGGAACCACATCCAGTATCTAATACCCATGATGTTGAAGTAGACAAATTGACTTCAATAACATAAATACCTGAATTAGAAATCTGAACATACTTTAGTTTCTTCAGATCCTCCAAATTAGTTTGAGAGTTTCTCTTTAAATGACCCGACTTCTTGCAATAGTGACAATCAGCTTTCGCAACACCTCCTATAGGCATCAAAGCCCTTGTGGGAGCATGTTTTGGATTAGCATTAGATTTGGATCCAATCCTCTTCTTGCCTTTCCATTGCCAATCGAGGAAGTTTGTTCCTGTCATCTTGTCCTTCTCAAGGACTGATCGTACAGAAAAGTTTATTTGAGTTGTTTTGCCATTTGAATATCTACAATGTTAAAAATGCACAAAAGAATTAGTCTACGGAATTATTAAGTTATGTTCAAGTGATTATTCATATATATTCAAAATATATATCTCCCATTATTTTTATCAAATTAATAGCCCTACCTATCAATTCGGAAAAGTTTCTCTAAACCTTTCTAGTGAGCCAAGATCCATATTTTGTCACTTTTAAGGTCAGCTTTGGCTTTCTCCTTAAAATGATTATTTAGGTAGACAACGTTTGTCAATTATATCATATATAACTCTTTGATAGTTTGGTAGAACAACATTTGTTCACATAATAACATTTGTTCACATTTATCCAATAAATCTTACCGAACTCTGTCTCTAAGTTCACAATCCTATTGTGGTCATTTAGTTAAGTCGAACCCAATGGTCTAACATACAAGCTTATATCATCAAAACTGTTAAACATATAACGAATTAAAACGTTTCACAAGTAGCTCTGATGCCATTGTTGGGTTTCGAGCACATAAAAGCAATGGAAAACAATAATTAATATTATAAATATCGAAACCCACCGCAAGATCCATGTGAAACAAATATTTAATTCGTAGTAAGAATCTTTACCTTCAAGAAGATTTAACAGTTACGAGGGGGAAGAATCATGGAGGTCCAAAGCTTTCACGATCATCACGTATCCCGCTCTCGCGATCTACGCTCTACGGTATCCACACGAACGCTTGTACTCGAAGGATTGATGTGTACTAGCACCCGAAAATAGCTTCTCTCTCTATCTTCTTCGCTCTCTCAGTGCGGCTAGGGTTTTAGAATATGTTTCTTGTTTTTCTAAAACAGCCAATAAAGATATATATATATATATATATATATAGAATAATATGTTTTTTTTATAATTATAATCCAATTATAATTAATACTAATCTGAAATTCCAATTTATTATTAATTAAGTCTCACTTATTTAATTATTAACTAATTTCAGAATTAGTTTAAGTAATTCTGTTTTTCTATTTATTTAATTAATTAAGTCATACTTAATTAATATTATAAATAGAACAAATCACTTATTTAATTTAAATTCATAGTTTAAATTATTTCTCCTTCAAGCGTTCTATGTATGTGATCCTGTAGGTTATTATCACGTTGGCAACAATTTTAAATCTAATTTAAAATCGTAAACAATGAGCGGTATCTAGTAATACATCATTTCTACCCAAGTACTAATAATAATTGGTGATCCAATTAAACCTTTCGTGATTAATGTTTCCGTGTAATATAATCCCTTTAACCACATATATAGATTAAACTCGAGGCATGTTTTTAGTCATCCTCTTCAACTTTAATCCGGGTTTCCTTGATCAATGAGTAGACTATTAAAAACAAATAAATATTTGAGCATGGCCATGCATTTTCATAGTCTTACTCAATCAAGAGGCCAATAATATCTCTCCTAATAATAGGAGGGTTAAATCCTATATCTATCATTCATATTTCTCATACGTCTCATAATATACCCGATATCCACTTTTATCATCACCCGGTCAAAGATAACTTTTAATGTAGTCAAAGTATATTAATCCTCGTACAGAAATATAATGATCTCAAATCTAAGGATCATCACACCATTATCACTGTGAGTCTTTCTAATGACATTATCAACATGTAGAATCTCACTGTGGGTCTAACCAGTGCCATGTAGAATATTACATGCACCTATGTTCTTGACTTTAGTATCACTATACCTATGACCAATGATATGTGGTCCTCAGTCAACAAACATAGTAATCTTTATGCATTATAGTTGCCCCATATTATAAATGCACGATTGGGGATATTTAGGAATATTGACACTATTCCTATAATCTAATTTTTAAGTCACATACTTAAAGATATAGAATACGTGTTACATATTTCAAGGACATTTATTATTCTAACATTTATATCATAGTAAATTAAGACAAAATAAATTAATTTAGAATAATCAATAGAACATAATCATTAAATAACAAAATAGTCTTTACTAGATGCACAACTACATTGTCTCTAGGGAACTAACACTATCAATTTTAAGATTATGAAGCTGATTACGATACAGCTTAAGAAAAAGCTATTGTTGGATCTTCATTTTTTGAGAATGATTTTGTTAATCTATTATCGAAAATATAAATTATGCCACTTTAATTTAACAATCGTTTTCGTTATCCAAATGATTAATATCAAATGATTAATCCTTTTGTTAAATGATTATTGTTGAATCTTCACTTTAATTTTTGAGTATTAAAGACACAATAAGAAAATACTGAGGGGGGGAATGCATTTTTAAACTTTTCTTTGATCTTCTTTCGAATAAGAACTTGTTTGAATCTGTTTAAGTGATTGTAGCTGAGTGTGTGTGTGTGTGTGTTTAAAAAATATGAAGTGTGGAAATAAGAACACACAAACTCACTTTAATTTAATATTTTATTAGATAAAAGTATGCTACAAACTATGAATAAAAGTAAGTATTCTCAGCTTCGTTTTTCTCAGAGAGATATTACACTTGTGTTTGCAATGAACAACTTAACAGCTAAGGAAGTGAAGCTGTGCACTTATGGAACATGTGCACAGTCAACTTTTACAAAAATAGTAACAGACAAATTCTCTTTTCTAACTTGTCTATACTACTTTGGTTCAAGTTTGACATCATGTAATATGACTTTGTTTTACTCTGACCAGATCCACTTCTTCAACAATTTGAGTATTACAGGTACCTTGGTTTGTTTAGATTTTCTATCTTGAGAATCTTCAGTAATTTGTCTTCTAAAAACACATTCATGAAATGACTAAATACTTGATTCGAGAACTACTTTGAATGGCCAGATAACTCCGAGTTCTCGAACAAGCCATTTTAGAGATATCGAATTACTTCTCGAATGAGTCTTTACTTCTGGAATCCTTAAGATATCGAATATCTTCTTGACTTATGGAATTCTTGAGATGTCGAATAGCTTCTAAATCCTTGAGATATCGAATATGACTTTGACTCGATTGACTTCTTGAGAACTCAAATGGAACTTTGACTTGTTGACTTCTTGAGTTCTCGCATAGAGTTCTTTGACATGTCGAAATCTTGAGAAGTCGAATTGAGATTTGACTTGTTGACTTCTTGAGATATCGAATAGTATCTCTGACATATCGAATCCTTTACTTATCGAATAGAGCAAATTACTTCTCGAATTTGTACTTAGGCAAATTTTCATCCTTCAAACTCCAACTGTGTTTATTTCTTCAGCCTTGTTCTTCATTCTTGAGGCATGATCCACAGATCTTCTTTCAAGAATTATTAAGTGACTTTTGCACGACACACAGATAAGGTTTGAACCTTATTCTAAGTACATTTTACAAGAAAGAAATCTAACTAGAGGGTTCCCCAGCTAAGGGGTCATGTAATTAATGCAAAACATCACTAACATTCTCCCCCAATTTGTGAGTAAGACAGTTAGTCACTAATTCAACTAACATAAATTTTTTTGATAGCTTTGAAAGAAAGTGGAAAATTTATGTGAGTCTATGTAACAATTTTAGAGTATAAGATTGACCAGCAAATTTGGAGAAGAAGAATGGAGAATTGTAAATTTTTACATAATGGTTTGCTTTCCTTGGAGGCTGCTTATTTGCTCCATTCTCTAAATCTAGCTTCTGACATCATTTTTATGCAAGGGGTTAGAAGGGTTGGAGATAGAGATGTTCAAAAAGTCCGAATCCCGAAATTCTGCTCGATCAGATTCGAAAAAAGCTCGAAAAGCCCAATTCAGAAAAAGCGCAACCCGATTTGGCTCAACCTGCGGACCTTATATGGGCCTCCTATTTTTATCAAATCTACCCTGGCCCGAAACCCTAAAAGCCCAAAACTTTCGAATAAAGCCTGAAACCCGAAAATGCCCGGTTCGGCCCTAATAAAAACCTGGATAAAAACTCGACTTTTTTAGAGAAAATCTAAAAATATGTAATATTTTAATAATTTCAAAAAACTAACAAATAAGTTTAAAAAGAGTTGGTAAAAACACAAATTTATTTTGATAAAATCGAAAAATATGTAATATTTTTCATAATATCAATAATATTAATATAAAAAATTAAAAAAGACTTGATAAAAGCCCGGTTTGGTCCGATCTGGCCCGGTCCACGGGCCTAAAACAATCCTCATATTTTAGAGAAAGTTCGGCTCCATTCTGCCGAATTCTGAAAATCGCAACGCAACCAAATTCTTAAAAAACCAAATTTTTTTAAAATCCGAATAAAACCCGACCCAAAAGACTATTTGTGCATTCCTAGTTGAAAATGCTCTACTAGGATACGTTGTACATAAGATGCATGTGTAGGTGAAACCCGTTTTTCGCTCGTTGGTATAAAAAATATTTTTTATATGGTTTCCTCGTATTAATACTATTCATAAATGAAAAATATAGGTCTAAATTTATACAAATATTAAATGTATCTAAACTCTTGAACTTGAATAAAAATATTTATTTTAGGTTCATTTATAAGTTAGCTAAAACATTTGTCACATTTGTTTACTTTTATTATAAATTAATATGTTGTTAATTAGCTTGACAATTATTTTCTTACTAGCTTAAAACCCATTTTCTTAATATTTTGTGAAATTTTTATTGAATTGAATAGAAATTTTTAGAAGTGAATTTCATAGGTTTAAATTTTAAATAATATAATTTCATAATAATTATATATATACATGTATATATTGCTTATGATATTTTTAAATATAAGATGCACCTAATAGCTGTAAAGTTAATTGGCCTATAATATTATTACTTAATTTTATTAAATAAAATTGTTCGTAGTGTTCTATGAAAGGAGGGAGTTTACATTAAAAAATAGAAAAGATAATGTATTTCAGCTGAAATGAATTATTGGTTAGTTATAACATTATTAATTTATTTTATTAGATAGAATGATCGACTTGAAATCAAATAACGAATTAAAATATTTTGATTTTAATGTTTCACAGCACGTGCGATCCACATATTTTCTTTAATTTTAAATGATTTTTGTTATTTTAATTTGAATTCAAGTTTTTAAGACATGAGTTTTGCGTGGCCTATAAAATAATCTAAATTTGATTTTTAAAAATTCAAGATAGAGTAAAAATTGAAAATTGACTGTGTGAAGTCTAATACATATCAAGGTTATAAAAATTAGAAATCTGTTCGACTCGGTTTCATCTTCAAAATCTGTGTACTCGACTGATTTTCCGAGTACTCGTTTTCAGCTTCCGAATACTTGGATAAATCTGAATCGGCTCACCTCCGATTTCGGAGTACTCGTCTGAATACTTGGCCGAGTACTCGGTCTAGTCAATCGATTTTCACAACACTGATAAATAAATAATAATGTTTTATATATTTATACTCAAATTTGCTTATTTTTTTCCAAGTCTTTCAAATTTAAGAGTTCCTTATTCCAATCAGTAAATATTAAAATTTATTTGATAAAAATCGAATTCAATCTTATTAAATATAAATATTAAGAAAATTTTGTTTAATAATAAAATTTATGTAATTATAAATATTAAAAAAAATCGTGGGACGGGTTATAAACTAGTAAATAAAATCAATATTATCAATGGAAAATAATAGGAGCAACATGTACACATATGAGATAAGAGCATCTCCAAGAGATTCTTAAATTGGCTCTTAACTTGAGATTTGAGGAGAGAGATGAAACGTTTTTTACTCCAAGAGCTCCTTGTGGCTCTTAAATTCACTAAATTCTCTTTTATCTCCTCAATTTTAAAAGACACAAGCAACTCTTAACTAATATTATGTTATAAATTTATAAACAACATTCTCTCTCTATCCACTTCCTTTTATACTTTTATAAATGTAGCTAATTTTTAATAATATAAAATGAAATAAGGAATGAATATAAGAAATATTGTTAAAGATGAATTCATATTAAATTACTAATACCTATTATTTTGGGTCTTGCTCAAATGAGAACCCTATATTATGGTGAGAACTGAGATCTAATTCCAGCATACACACGACACACACATACACACTCCCCACTCAACCTACTTGCTGCCATACAAACTCCGGCCACCCCACCTATATGCCGCCACATCAATTCCGACCACCACCATCTCGCCATCACCCCAACTACCACCATCTCACTACATGAAATAGTAAATAAGGATTTGTAGAAATTTAGGGTTTTTCGATTTTGGATTGATATGATGAAATTGATGATACGAATATGTAGAGGGTGAAATAATGAATGAACTAAGGGTAGTTTTGTGGGTGGTTGATGACCGGAAGGGGGGGTAGCCACCGCTGCAGTTGGTCGCGGGTGGCGGCGGTATGTGTGTGGCGGATGAACGAAAAAGATGGGGAGTGAAAGGAGGTGAGACGATAGATAGAGAGAGGGTTAGGGGAGGAGAGTAGGGGTAGTTAGTCGCCGGTGGTGGTGGTGATTAGTGTTGGCGCGATAGTGATTTTTGTTTAACAGTGATTTTTTTTTTTGCGATTCGTTGCTGATTTGTGTCAATTTTGTGGTGATTTTCAGGCAGCTGTTGGTAATTTATTGGTGGTGGCCGGAGGTGGAGGCGATGTTATTGTTTGTGATGATTTTGGTTGTGGTGATTTTTGTTTACAGACGGTGACTTTTTGGTGATGGCGGTAGTGTAGTGGTCGAAGGTGACGGTAATGTGGTGTTTTCTGTTAAACGGTGATGATTTTTTGGATTGATCGAAATTGGTCGTCGGAGATGGTGACCGGAATTGGTGATTGGAGTAGGGAAGAAGATGATGGTAGAAGATGGTAAAATATGATGGTGAATTAAGTGAAAGATGTAACGTCCCCAAATTCCCTATAGGAATCCAGGTCGTCACATTTCTTGCGGAATATTCAGTCACCTGCTCACAATATAATCTACAACAATATTCATAATAAACTCCACAATTACTCCACGGGTTATAGTCTTAGAACAAGTACTTAATAATCCAAAAGTTATTACATAACAAGTTCACTTCCCAGAATCTCTGAAAAACTATTACAACTACAAAATACTAGATAATAAAGCATTAAACAACTACTTTCCAGCTCGCACCCTCCTCCGATACTGTAAGGCTAACGTGCTGAGTTAGTTTCCTTTTCCCTTCCCTTTATCTCGGTTCGCCACACTAGTGCCAGCTCCGGACGTCGATGATTTAGAATATTTAAAATAGAAAGAATGAGCCAAAATGCCCAACAAGTTTTATATCACCAGAATATATAAATATATAAGGTATATTTTGATTACCAACAACATAATTTCCAAAAGATGCTTTTTAGAAAGAAAAATTCTGCCATTTGCATACGCATGTAGCATAATGCACTCCTATGTTCTCCGTCCTTTTTGAATACTACTTATATATATATATATATATACACACACATCAATACTTCTTAAGAAATGAACCCTTGGGTTCTCCGCCATACTGAATATTACCCATATATATTGGGCAATTATATACTTCCATTACAACTGATGGACCCTATTCAGGAGATTTCCCTCGTCATCTATCCGTAAAGGGTGATCAGTCCTATTACAGATGATGGTTGCTACCGGTAGAGGATGAGTACGCCTCCTCACCCTAAGTGCCACTGGTAGAGGATCAGTACGCCTCATCACCCTATGATATACTGGTAGAGGATGAGTACGCCTCCTCACCCTAAGATATACTGGAAGAGGATGAGTACGCCTCCTCACCCTAAGATATACTGGTAAAGGATGAGTACGCCTCCTCACCCTAAGATATACTGACTCGACCGTCTCCTATCTCTTACGCTAATTATTACGTTTGCTATCGGTAGAGGATGAGTACGCCTCCTCACCCTAAGTGCTACTGGTCGAGGATGAGTACGCCTCCTCACCCTAAGACATACTACTATCATCTATATTATCCGGATGAACAGTTTGAACAACAAATAAAGTACATGCGTTTAATTTCATCAATATCAGAATTTAACAACTAGATAGAATATTCGCATTTGTGTTTTGAAAACTTGATTAGCATACTTATGCATTTAAAAATATATAAATACTCTGAACAATAGAGTAGATACTAGTAAACTTGCCTGGTACGCTAGATGTAGCAGGGGCTCGTAGTAGAATCCGACAATCTAAACAAATTCAAGAAAACACGCGATTAATCCCCTATACGATCCACTTATAACTCAATGCTCAGACACATAAGTCAATCACAAATAAGGTACTAAGGGGTCCCTCTAGACTCGTACTAAGTCCATGTTAATCGATAAACACTTAAGTCACAAGTTTAGTCCGAAAGCGTTCCTCAAATTCAAGTTATACTTAACCATTTATAACCTCGTTCTTTACACCAATATATTGCCTTGATAGTTCTTAACAAGTCTCGTGTTTTAGTCATCACGAAATTCATCTTTTAACTTAGCCAAAACGGATGGTCAAAGTAGCACCTCTAGAGTTGACTTTCCTGAAAATTACTATTTCTTGACTCGCACTCAAACACTTTTAATAAATCACTGGAAACATATTTAAATACGAAACCACTCCTAAAATCATCTTTGGTATTTTTAATATTTATCACTCAACATATACACCTCAAAACAAAACTAAACAATCATATAAACTCTTAACATGAACTCATCTTTACACTAACATCAAAACTTCACCAAAACTCATATAAATAAAAGGTAAAGTTGAGGTTTATACCTTCCTTGATACTCTCACAACACTAACAAAGCTTTGTACACCTTATAATAGCCTTGGGTAGTCTTAACAAAGCCTAAAAGCCATGAACAAAACATGAAAACAACTTAAAACACTATTCATCATCAACTTTGTAAAATCTATATAAAATCGAAAAATTATAGATTGGTTCTCAAATTTTACCACACCTTCTACTCTTCAAGGGCTTTCTTTTGAGCTATAGATCACAAGATTTGGTTCTCGGTTGCTAGGGTTTTGAGCCTCTTCTTCCTGCTGGGCAGAATCTGGAAAAATGGTGTGTATTGGTTTTCTTGATCTTTTCTTTCTCTCCCTCCAATCTTTACCTGTCAACTCTACTTTTGATGATAATATCTTGATATTATCATATGTGTATTGGCTGTGTTGATCCCCTTGATACTTGTGCAAAGTGTGTTGGATAAACTTGTTTGATTTGTTTTGTTTTTGGAATTGATTTAAGTGATTTAAATCACTTAAATCCTAAATTGTTTTGATTTAATCTTTGAACTAAATCTTTTAATCCACTTGATATAACTCTCTTGATGATCATGTAGGATATTTAATCTCATTATGAACTCAATCCAAATTCCATAATTTGTTCGCTCTATCGCTTAATCTCGTTATAAAATTCTAGCAATTCCTAGAATGCTCGTTATACTAACGCAGGGGTTTTCGTTCTAAATCCTCAAATCACCTTAAATAAAATAATAAAATATAAATCCTTGAATCCTCATATTAAATATATCACTTGTCTTGGTCGTATTGAAATGCTCCTCACTGCCCGGTCAAATATTCCATAAAAATAAAGTTTGGAATTTCTGAATTCCGATCGCGTTTACATACACTTGTTTACCTCGTAAATCACTAATATAACTTCGAAATATCCATTTCCTATCCCGTACATATGGTAACATGAAAAATTTCTTGGTTCTCAAAAAGCACTATTCATACACTATTTATCAATAAATTCACTATTCATCCATAAAATGAGAATTTTTCTCAAGTACAGAAATTTGGGTTATTACAAAAGATAAAAAATAAAATTTGAAATATTAATTTTTAGGATGAGAATTTAGTTTAGATATAAAAAATATGAAAAATATGTGATTAAAATTAGATCTCAACTCTGGTAATAATTTTTAATATATTAAAAGGGATCAAGAGAATCATAGAATGGACTAAGTGCGAGATCTAATGGAACACGTAGAGCCAAAAGAGGAGGAATATATAATAGCGGCCCCCAAAAAGAACGAACAGCTATATCAATGTAATGGGGACTGTGAACTTCAGAGAACGGGTTCTGATTAGATTCCACTATCGTCAGGTTAATTTTTTTTTGATAATTCCAAAACTCCCCTACCATCTCGTGATCATAATTCTCATACCAAACTATTTATCTTTCCTTTATACTATATCCTTGCTAACCCCCCTCCCTGCCATCCCTTTTTATTCACTTCCACGGACCAACATTAACCCTATTGAGTTTTCGCTATCCAACAAATCTCGTTCAAATACACGTAATAGTGCCAGCTCTTTACTTACTTGTATATATATAATTCAAGATATATTGGAATTGGACGGGTGCATGTACTACTGATCCTGTCTGCATTCTTTCTTTAATCAATGTCGTATTTGATTGTTACATGTACGAAATTTATGACTTTTATACACCCTAAAATCGGAAAAGGAATCGATGTATACGTTCCGGTCCTGCTAGTATGACCGTGATTTCTTTTCTTTTCTTTTTTTTAGAATAATATATGATACTCTTAAACCCAATTTTTAATATCTTGAGATTTTTGAAGAATCGATATCAGAGTTCTGAATTTGGGAGGTATCAGGTTCGACTTTCGAGTCCTTTCTATCCTCAATATTCTCATTTATTAAAATAACTAGTTGATAAAGCCGCGCTTCGCGGCGGCGTTACAATATTTTTAAAAAAATTCAATACATTTATGTTATATTATAATATTAATATTAAATTTTAATAATTAAATAATCTTCTCTAATGAATCAATTTCTTGTTAAATACGATTCTTTCGATTGAGCCGCTCTCTCGTTAAAACCGAAATCCAAACTTTTTAACATATATTATAAAGACTTATATAATATTTTTTATCTATAAAATCGAACCGTAAAAATTAAAAAAATTATGGCTTCAGTATCAAATTCTAATAGCTAATACAATATTTTCTAGCGAGCCGTCTTCCCGTTAAATACGTTTCTAGCCGCTCTTATTTGAAACCGAAATTCTAACTTCATTATATAAAGAGAGTGAATTCCAATTTTTATATTCTTTAAACTTTCTAATATTTATGGAGTCTTAAAAGATGAAAATACATCTTATATTTTCTGTATATTATAGATATTCTTGTATTTATTTACAGTTTCCGCATGGGAATGTCATTCTGTTATGTTAACATATTAAAAAAAATTAAAATACGAAGACTTTTCGTTACGGGAATAATATTACATTTATGGATATATTTTTGTAATGCAAGTATAATTAACTTGTATAAAAAAGTTAAAATAAAGGATTTTTAGGAAAAAAGATGTATAGTTTTAAAAAATCATGTAAGACGTCTCCACCGTTCTCGTATTCTACTTCCAATAAAATATTTTATTTTATGTATTAGTTATATATTTAAACATCTTTTATACGGTCTTATCTAATGAACCGCTTTCTTGTTAAACACAATTATTACTATTGATTAGCTCTCTCGTTAAGACCAAAAACCTAACTTTTACATATATTACATGTATGATAATGTTTATCCATAAAAATAAAATCCTAAAAATAAAATAAAATTTATAACATCATATGATATTTTAATAGCTAGTACAATCTTTTATAGTGAGCCGTCTTCCCGTTATACACATTTTGAGCCGCTCTCGTTTGGGATCGAAATTCTAACTTCATTACATATTATTGATGATACTTATCTTAAACAACAATTTTTTTCCTTGAAATCAAAGCCTAAAAAATAGAGTGAATTCCAATTTATACTTTCTAGATTTTCTAAAATTTTTGGAGTTTTAGAAAATGAAAACACATCTTATTTTCTCTTTATATTATAGATACTCCTGTATTTATTTAGGATTCCTGCATGATATTGTTCTTTTATTCATTGTTCTTTTATTATGTTAACACATTAATTTTTTTCTTTTTAAATACGATGACTTTTTTTATGACAATAGTATTGGATTTATGAATAAATTTTCCTAATATAAGTATAATTAACTTATATAAAAAATATATAATTTTAAAAGATCGTACTTTCTATAAAATATTTAATTATATGTCTGCTCTATATATTCAAACACCAATTCTAGTTCTAGTAGAACTTTTATTTATATATTTTTTCTATAAATTCGAACTCTTATTCTCTATAAATTCGAACTCCTATTCTACTTTCAATAGAACTTTTAATCGTATGCCTTATAAATACTTATTATACTTCCAATAGAACTTCTAATCATATGTCTTCCCTATAAATTCGAACTCTTATCCTTTATAAATTTGAACACCTATTCTATTTCTACTTCTAATATGCTAATTATTTGAACACCTATTCTATTTCTACTTCTAATATGCTAATTGATATTTTTATATTTATTAGTGTTTAAAATTCTAGAAAATTAGAAAAATCGATTGAGACGATATTAGAGCGCCACCTAAACTCCCGCTATCCTCCTTTATATATATATATATTGATGAAATTATATGCTAGGGTGGTCCCAAAAAGAGAAAGGTCTTCACATATTATTGAAAATCGGATCGACTAGACACTAGGATCAAAACCTATTAATCCATTTTTTAATTCAAATAATCGGCATTTGAGTGAGAAAATGTTAAGTTAAATGTATGATTTTAGTATCCCCAATTTTTAATACCATGAAATTTTAG
Organism: Saposhnikovia divaricata; assembly: GCA_036435485.1. Classification (NCBI taxonomy): domain Eukaryota; kingdom Viridiplantae; phylum Streptophyta; class Magnoliopsida; order Apiales; family Apiaceae; genus Saposhnikovia; species Saposhnikovia divaricata. Next base: position 122,008,094 of record CM071597.1, on the reverse strand, counting down.
AAAGATAACTTTAACACTTTCAGATTACCTTATCGTAATTATTATTGTGATAATTGATTAAAAAAAATTAGCATTTTCTTTTTCTATTTGAATATATCATGCATTCTATCGATATTTTGTTGTAATAATTATAGATGTGCATATTTATATTTGGTCATGGGAGTGGACGATAGACACTCCATGATCTAGTTAGTGGCGAATCCAGCTCCAAAGTTAAGTGAGATTATAGATAATGTATTAAAATTAATGATAATTGATTAATGATTATGTTGAAATAAAAAATTATTTTTTTTGAAAAAATAATTCAAGAATCAATCGAAATCTTCAAAAATTTATCTAATGGGTAAAAGTTAGTAATTTTTGTGGAAAAAAGTAGTGGAACGCTAATTAGTTTTGTCCTCTGTATATATATAAAATCAAGAAAATTGAAATTTAAGAGGGATCTACTGATCACTCTTATACTTATTAAGATGCGTCTATGATTATAATTGTTTTTCTAAAAAAAAAAGATGATGTTATATCTTATACTGTAATTGTTATTCATGGTACGCATGACACTCAATTAATTAACAAATAAGTACTGGAATCTGATTTTCTTGTTGCAGTACTGGCAATTAGAAGTAAAACGCCAATGCGGTTTCATTTTGGTGTGGTTATTGAGGAATGTCGTAGACACATTCTTCAGTCAAATAATATTCAATTATATTTTATAAAACGGTCTGCCAATATGGCTACTCATGAGCATGCTAGGACCTCATATATCCATTCTGATCGTAATTTTGATAGGAGTTCTGTTCCTATTAAGGTGCATAATTGTTTGTATTGTGATTGATTTGATTGGTTAATAAAATTTCCACTTTTTCGTCAAAAAAAGAAAAAAATAACAAATAAGTCAATCTAATTATGCAAGTCAGTACTAAATCTCTAGTTACCATCCCCAGTTGCACTAGTTAGCTGGTATTGAGCATTGATCGTGTACTTTTATATTAGCCTATAGTGTTCCAGTACTACTTTTTTTTTTTTGCTAATTTATAGTGTTCCAGTACTAACAATTGCATGTGATGTTACCAGGGATGTAATAATCAAGTTATAGTGCAAATATATCTCTTACAGATGGAATGATGTTTCCGCCTCAGTCCTCGTTTCATAATTTCATTAAAATACGAGTGTGAATAATTGTTATATAGACTAAGTTTTCCAGGAATTTCCTTTTTTTATATATATATTATATTATATCCTATATATAATTAGCGCAAAAAAGTTTACGTGGTCGTCGTTTGGTTATCAGATCTTAAAAAGTAATTTTATTAGAAATTAGAAATGGACCAAAGAACGAGTTGGGTCAGAGTATTGGTTTAAAAGACCAGTAAAACTATGTTACAAATAATTAATTAATGATATTTTTAATTTAACAAACAAGCAGATCAAAATAGAGGATTTACTAAAATAACACATGATAAACCAGAAAAAATTAAAGTTGAAAAAATTATTGTTAACTAAAATTAATACAAAGATATTTAGACTAAAGTTTAAAATATAATTAAAAAAAAACCTTAACACATAAAAGAGTTTCAGAAAAACCTAATTTTAAAAGAAAAAATCATAAAAAAAAAAAAATTACTTTTAAATTTTACAACAAACATGTTTTTAAAATTTATACTAATAAAAGTCAACTCAAATCAATAAATTAACATTTTATTATTTTGTGAAGATTCTAGATTCAGTATTTGATATGGGCTAAAAGTAAGCCCTAAAGACACATTTAATGTCGCATTAATTAGACCCAGCATGATCCAAACGCGGGGCCCGTTAGTGGGGCCCAAACCCCTAATTTCAATATTATTTTCGTAATTAATATTAAGGGATATAAACAACTCAGCAACAAGAATCAGATAAGGATAATACTCCTACCAAACTTAGCCTCCAAGGCATCCAATTCAATAAGGAAACAGACTCCTACAAGGAAGGAGTCTAGAACCTTCCTCAAGGCGGTGGCTTGCCCACCAAGTATCCGAATCCTACCATAATTCTAAGGCTTCTCAGCCTATATAAGGGCCTGACCCCTCATTCTCAGAACTACGTTTTTGGCTTGATTCTCAATAACGAGATACGTAGGCACTCTGTGAGGACCGATTAGTCTCGAACACGGAAACAACCATTAAAGCACGAAGCTCTCGAACCCTAGCATTAAATACAATTTCGTAACCTAGTTTTTATTCCAAAACATTTGGCGCCGTCTGTGGGAAGAAAACATCAACCATGGTTCAAACACGAAGAATAGTACCGACCTCTACCGAGGCCATACCCCTCAGCTCTGCTCCGCCCGTCACTGAACAAGTGCCCCCAACAACAGGGGCGATCACCCAATCTCAAGTTTCTCAATCTATAGGGACGATTCCCCATGCTGAAAGTAGGTTACCTGTGGTCGTCCATCCAGGTCAAGAAACCAACCCTCTTCAGATGATGGTTTCTTCTCTTGTTAATCTTACTCATCCGCTACCACCGCTACCACCAGGAGTACAGATCCACACTACAGATCTCCCCGTGAATACCAACCCGATGTATGGGCTGCTTAATTATCCCCCTCGACAAAGGGAACCTGGACCAAGCGGTCATGTCTTACAGATCCGAGATCGAGAGTATGATGACTACTCTGGTCCTTATACTGACGATTCATCATCATCATCTGAGGATGACGATCCGATGAGCCCCCAAGGAGGCGACATGCTAGCAGAGAACCTCGAAGGAGGACTCAAACTATCCATGATGGACCCCCCTTGACAATTGCTGAGAGGATGAGGCCGAGATCTTAAAGTTGAAGGACGATATGGCGAGAGAACATGTTAGATTGAATCAAACTCAGCCTCCTCCAACCACAGGGAGGATTCCCATTATCGACTTGGAAAGGTCTTCAAGGAGATAGAAAAGGGCTGATGCCCCAACTGGAAGAACAACAAGGATGGAAACCCCCAGGGGTAACCCCAAAGATCTTATGCCACTTGGAGATCCTGATGATCCCACACCCCCGTTTACTGAGGAGGTGATGAATGCTCGTATCTCAAAGAAGTTTAAGATGCCAACAATCAAGGCTTATGATGGAACGGGAGATCCCGCAAATCACGTCAGGACGTTCTCAAACACACTGTTGCTGCAGCCTGCAAGTGAAGCTTTAAAGTGTAGGGCGTTCCCTCAAACCCTGTCGGGCATGGCTCAAAGATGGTATAGCCGATTGCCTACAAATTCGATTTGCTCTTTTAAGGAGTTGAGTGTCGCTTTTGTCAGCCAATTCATTAGTGGGGGAGTTCATGATAAAAGCTCTGCATCTCTTATGTATGTGGTGCTAGGAAAGAATGGAAAACTAAGAGATTACCTCAAGCGATTCACTAAGGAGACATTGAATATTACTGACTTAGAGTACAAGGTGGCCATGGTAGCCCTGGAACACGAAACCACTGATCTCTTCTTTAAAAGGTCTTTGGCGAAGCATCCCCCCGAAAATATGGCTGAACTCTAATGAAGGGCTGATAAGTATATCAAAGCTGAGGATAGCATGAAGAAAGAGGCTGCAGTAGGTAATGGAAAGGGTACCAATGACTCAAAGAAGCGAAAGCAATAGCAAGAGTACGACGCTAGGGACAAGTATCCCCGGACTAGCAAGGACTCTGAATCACCACCGAAGAAGAGTTTGGTACCAAGATTTTCTGACTATGCAAGGTTGAACGCTCCTAGGAGTCAGATCTTGTTAGATATTGAGAAGGATAAGGACTTTCGATGGCCGAATCTATTCAGGGGTGACCCCGCAAAGAGAAACAAGGATCAGTACTGTAGGTTTCACAGAGATGTGGGACATGATACAGATGATTGTAGATAGTTGAAGGATGAGATTGAATTCTTGATCCGGAAAGGAAAGCTAAGCAAGTTCACGAAGGGTGAAGATCGTGGAGTCCAGAGAAAGGATTATGACAGGAGAGACAATGACAGAAGGGACAATGATCGTGATCGTAACCCACAGCCTCGAGGGCCTTTTATAAACATGATTTGGGGAGGCCCGACAGCGGCCGGTACAACCCGAAACTCTCGAAAAGCATATGCGAGAGAAGTGATGCACATCGTGGGAGAAGCCCCGAAATGTACTAGGACTGAAATAGCGATTGGTTTTGATGACTCAGACCTCGAAGGGGTGAAGTTCCCTCATGATGACCCATTGGTCATAACCCCTGTGATTGGAAACTCGGAGGTGAAGCGAGTCTTGATAGACAATGGAGCTTCTATTGATATTCTATTTCATGACGCGTTCGTCAAGATGGGTTACACTGATTCTCAGTTAACCCCGACCAACATGCCTATCTACGGATTTAATGGAGTTGAGTCCAAAGTTGAAGGAACCATTCAACTGCCTATAACTATTGGGCAGGAACCTAAGGAGGCTACTCAGATGCTAAATTTCTTAGTAATCAAGGCAGCCTCGACATATAATGCGATCTTGGGAAGGACTGAGCTTCATGCATTTAAGGCTGTGGCCTCTACTTATCACATGAAGATTAAGTTTCCAACTCGCAATGGTGTTAGAGAACAGAGAGGAGATCAGAAAATGGCTAGAAGTTGTTATGTAGCTGCTTTAAGAGCCGACGGAGTCGGGGGGCAGGTCTTTCCGATTGAAGACATGGATGTCCGAGGAGATGATGAACACCGAGGGAAGCCAACAGAGGATTTAGTCCCCATACCTCTAGAACTGGACGACCTTGAGAAAATTACTTATATAGGGCTTCTCTGAAGGAACCCTTGAAGGGCAAGTTGACAGCATTTTTTATAAGAGAACAGTGATGTGTTTGCTTGGACTGCAGCTGATATGCCGAGGATTGATCCCCAACTCATAACTCATAAGTTGAATGTTGATCCTGAACGAAAGACAATAAAACAGAAGAAGAGGAATTTTACTCCTGAAAGGCAAGAGGCCATTAAGCAAGAAGTTGACAAGCTCTTAGAAGCTGGGTTTATTGAAGAGATTCAGTTTCCCGAATGGTTGGATAACCCTGTGATGGTCAAGAAGGCAAATGGGAAGTAGAGGATGTGTATAGACTTCATTGATTTGAATGATGCATGTCCTAAGAATTGTTTTCCCCACCAAGGATTGACACGCTGATAGATGCCACTGTTGGGCATGAGATGTTGAGTTTCATGGATGGTTTCAGCAGCTACAATCAGATTAAGATGCATAAGGATGACATCCCAAAGGTATCTTTCATAACTGACTTTGGTGTTTTCTGTTATCTTGTTATGGCTTTTGGTCTAAAGAATGCAGGAGCCAATTATCAGCGATTGGAAAAACCATGGAAGTCTATGTTGACGACATGTTGTCAAAAGCTTAACCAAGGCATACCATATTGAGCACCTCAGAGAGGCATTTGAAGTGCGGAGGCACCATAAGATGATGTTGAATCCAGCCAAGTGTGCCTTTGGTGTTGGATCGGGAAATTTTTTGGGTTTGATGGTTTCAAAGCGAGGAATAGAAGCCAACCCCGATAAGATCAAAGCGATTTTGGATATGAAACCACCCCGCTCTATACGAGATGTACAGAAGCTAACGGGCCGAGTTGCAGCCCTAGGGAGATTAATCTCCAAGTCTGGTGACAAGTGCCTGCCTTTCTTTCAAGCATTGAAGAAGGTGAAATTTTTTGAGTGGACTCCTGAAAGCCAAGAGGCCTTTGAACAGTTGAAGAATTATATGACTGAAGCCCCGTTATTGGCCAAACCTAGTCCCGGGGAGACCTTATATCTGTACATGGCTGTGTCTGAACAAACCCTGACTGTTGTACTCATCCGAGAAGAGAACAAGGTCCAGAAACCTATCTACTACGTGAGCAAGGTGTTGCACGGAGCCGAATTGAATTACTCTCCTATTGAGAAGTTTGCTTTAGCATTGATAACAGCTTTGAGGAAGCTACGACCATACTTCCAGTCCACAAGATCGAAGTCTTGACGGACCAATAATTGAGAAATATTCTGCATAGCCCGAAGGCCAGTGTGTAAGAACCCCAAATTTTGGATATAATTAAAACTTTTTATTAAGTAATGATTAAATGAGGAACAATGATTCCGACAACAAGGTCACCAGCTCTAATGAATGGTGGTTTCAAAGAACAATGATTGTAATGAATGGATATTGCTTTGGACAATGATCCTGATGCATTGGTATATGGTCAGAATAGAGTAATTCGATGGTTGAGGACCTGGATAAGAATAATCTACCATCCAGGAAGGAGCTAACGGATCCTTGAAGGGAAATGAGTACGTGCATAGTATTTCCCGTACGTGCATAGTGTTTCCTGTACGTGCATAGTATTTGGTGGATGAATAGTGATTTTGTAAGTTGGAAAACTTTTCACTCCACCCTATGTACGGGACGTGATATGGATGTTTCGAAGCCATATTAGTAATACGCGGAGGAAATAAGTGAATGCAGAGACGATCGGAATTCAGAAATTCCAAATTCTTTTCGGTATAAAATTTGACCGGACAGTGGATTAAATATTATTATAATCCAAGAATTGAGATATTAACTTTGAGGATTTGATATTTTGGGATGTTATTATATTTGATTTAAGAATGAAGGTAGGAAACCACTGAGGAGTGGTTATGGCTACAATGTAATAATTGATATTTGGAAAGAATGAATGGAATTCGACTTTATTATTTCTATGTCTTGAAGAATGCTAAAGGGTGACAACATAGGTAAGAATAGTCTATCTTCTAAGGGAATAAGATATGGCAAATTCAAGCAAGAGAATACTCTCATGTCATCCAGATCGATAGCGATTAATCCAGTAGTTCCGTAAAAAGGTTAAGGAACGATCGAAAGAGAATACGGACAATTATACAACCCTAAGAGAACAAGTAAAGAATACAGAATGAATAGTGTTTTGGTGGGAGTATATAATAATATGAGACGACACTATATAGAAGTATTCGGAACGGATTTCCGAGTTCATATTAGTGATCCAGGGGGAAAATAAGTGTATGTAAAAGCTGTCGGATTCTGAAAAACCGCACTTTTATTTTCTCCGAGAGTTCCCTGGACACTGATAGCCTTAAGTATTTAACGAATGGATTTAAGGAATATAAATTGGAAAGTTAGAATGAAAGATGGAGAATGAAAGTATTAATATTAAAGAGGATTCCCGGTAAACCCTAATTAGAAATCCGTGAAATATTCCCACGAACGATCAATCGAACGGGTAATAACCGGACACAGAAATAAGCAGAGGAAGCAAGAGTCTTGTGCAAGCTACTAGATAAATATCTAGCAACCAAGTGGGCTAAGTAACTAGACAATTAGAGATTGAACAAGTACTTAGCAAAACAAACAAACTAGTTAGCTTATAACCATCCAAGGATCAACACTTGGCATGCAATCTCCATCATCCAATACATCACCACTTTATTAAAGTCACTTTATACAAGATATTTTCTAAACCAAGCAATAATTCACACAAAATAGATGAGAGCAAAGTGAAGCAAGCCAAACAACTCCATTCTCCCATTTTTTCTTCCATTCGGCTTTAAGGAAATTCAAAAACAAAAGTCCACCTTCCACTCCTTGTTTGATCTTGTAATTTTTAAGGTGAGTTCTATATTTCAAGAAACTAATCTCCTAGAAATTTCAAGTCCAAAATCCTTTGTTTCCATTTTCAAATAAATCATTTACAAGGAGGGTGAATAGTGTTCTTCAAGAACTAATGTTGGTTTTCTTTGATTTTTATGGTTGATTTAGCTAGCTTAAGGCCACCCAAGGATCATACAAAGCTTAGTGAGGCTAGAACACACTCCAAGGAAGGTATAAAGCTCTTGAAACCCTAACCCTTGTTTGAGATTTAAGCATGTTTATGATAGTTATAACTTAGTTATGGTTATGTTAAGATTATAAGCATGATTATGTATGGATTTTGGATTAATGATGTAAATAGCTAGATGAACGGAAAGGCATTGCTTGGCCTCAGTTCATGTATATAAGTCATGTATATGTTGTTTGGGTTGGATGCTATGTTTATGGGAAGATTCGAAATTAGTAGATATTCGATTTACAGCCGTTATAATGCCCGATTTTGCAATACCATGTTTTGTATGCCATTTTCCATGTCGAACCCCTACTGTCCAGAGACCTTATCTGCCATGATAGGATAGGTAATGTTCTAAGCTTCGTTTTGATATAAAGATCACGTGAAACGGACTTACGGTTTAGGATTTATGACCAAATTACTAAAAGTAGTTCGAATCCGTAAACGAAAGTTCGTAACTGTAATTGAACCCTCGTAAATTATGTAACGTCATGGCGAATCTTGGTAAATAAATACTAGAGGTAAAAAGGAAGGTGTGAAAGAAAACCGTATGTCAAAAGGATCGTTTTTCGATTTATTAAAAATGTTCGAGTCGAGGTTAAACGCGAACGAACCCCTAAAAGACGACTCTTTTATAACTTCGGTAAAACACTTAGAAAACGGGCGATAAAACTCGGAGTATAGTATTGGTTCATAACGATCGACTTTAGAACTCATATGACTTAAGTATGTCCTAAGTATAAGTACAATGACATGTCGTATTAACGAACGAATGTCGGGTCGGATCAGTGATAAAAGTAATCCACTAAAAGGGGTATAACGAGATAACTCGAGAACGTGTTTCGAATTAAGTATAACTTAACTTTTAATATGTTAAGTGATTAATCCCGAATGCCTTGGCTATTTATAGATCAACAAGCTGAACCGGGACCCGCTACCACTACCCCTTACCGTACTCGACTACCAGGCAAGTTTCAATTCCCTTCTTTTAGGCTGTTGTTGTGATTGAATAAATATATATATATATATATGATTGCTGATACACATATGCCATTGCATGCATGCCTACTTTCAAGTTGAATTGATATACTTGTTCCCTGAATGTTATTGTTGGCTTATAAGCTAGATAGTTATATATCAGTTATAAGCCGGTTATTGTAAGACCCTCATAGAAGGGCGTATACATCTTATTAATCAAAAATAGACCGGGAGTCAATATTCCTTGATATATCGAGATTACCTCGGAGGAAAATATTTAAGTAAATATTTTCTATTATTTGGGCGACGAATATTATTTGAATATTCGTTCGAGACTAATTATTTTAACGATCCTTACTTCAAATAATTATTTGAACGTGATCATTCGACGGATAATATTTCTCAATATTCATTCAGAGTCGAATTGATTATCGATTATTATTTCGAATATTCTTCTAAAGATAAGACTATTGAATGAATATTGTTTGGATATTCTTTTAGAAAATTATTTTATTAAATAAATATTACTTTTGAATATTCATTTAAGATATTAAATACTTGATGAATATTATTTTAATATTCATCTGAAGCTTGATTTAGTTATCGAATATTATCTCGAATATTCCTTAAGGCTTGGATTACTAAATGAATATTACTTGATATTCATTTAGGATATTATTCATTAAATGAATATTACTTTTGAATATTCATTTAAATTCTTAATTAATTATGAACATTACCTTAAATATTCTTTTCAGGTCTTATTAATTAATGAATATTGTTTTGAATATTCATTTAAATATTTATTTATTCAATAAACATTCTCCTGATATTTCTTCAGGGATTATTTTGAGAAATACTCTGATTAAAGATATTCTTTCATATTCCCAAATATTCTTTAAATATTTTAATTCAATAAATATTCTCTGGATATTTATTCCATACTTAGAATAACCTCGATAAGGTTTATCTTCTTCGATTATTACAGAAAATATCTCGGAGTCATATTATTATTAATCTTATATCAAGAAAGGTTCTCAGACATCATTCTTCTTTGAGTCTATCCCCTTAATAATAAGGGAACCTTACTTGGAAAATGTTATTTATCTTGTCGACTTCCCGGTCATAAAGTATTCCCTTCACTCGCAACTCGGGTGCTGTTGACTTATTAAGTCGTTGCTTACCTTCCCATCTTTCGAGGGGTAAGATTACTGGAACAAGTTGATATCCGTACCAAGTAATAGCTTGGGAGTTATTGATAAATTTTCCTTTCCAACTAGATACGACTACTTTGTGGAGTCTTATCAACAAGTATTATACTTGGGGAAAGGGGGACGAACGTTACATTCAGAATCATGAATTCTATTTGAACTAGGAGTCGTGTAAGAGGCCGAGTAGCGCCGGTCCATCCCCTTTGGCCCAACCGTTGGCCGGGGAGAGCTAGTAAGGCGGTATACAAGTAAAGCCGTCAGTTCTTCCTTCTACCGGTAGTAAATCTAAATTGAGCTGTACGATCTCGACTGATCATCAAGATTGGAACAGCGGGTGCGGTGAATACTCCATCATTGGTTCATCATCCAAATTTATTTATTTCCTGCAACATGATTACTGTTGGCAGAGTTGGAAAAGGGTCATAACTGGAATTGCAACCTTTTCTTGCAAGTTCCTCTTCTTAATAACAATAAGAATATCTCGCTTACTTTGATGTAGCAGATATTTCTACAAACAAATACTTCAAGTTACCTTGTAACTTCATCGTTCATATTATACTGGCATCATTTCCGTAAATGCATGGCATATGGTTTGAAAGATACTTTTGAACTGTTATACCTTATCATTCAGTTATATATTATTGTTGGTGGGCTATTGCTCACCCTTGCTTTATTATTATATCACAACAACAGCTAGACCAGATGACTCGCACAAGGCGCACTCGACGCGGGCGAGGACGATGAGACTACCAGAGCTGAAGAAGAAGCTATTGGTAGGGTATATTTATTCTTTCAGTACCAAGAATATGGTCTAGTATGACTTATGTAAATGGATGGCAAAGAGTATGTATTTATATTGAAATTCTTTTGGATTGTAAGAACTCATAATGTGATTAATAAAAATTTGATTGTTACTCTGATTTCATCTCTGGGACTATAACGGGTGTGTTTTATATTGTTGTGTTGGGTTATAGAGACGTAATTTATTTTATGTTAAGGAAAGTTCAATTGTTGTGGACAGAATTGGAAACCGTAACCACCGGATCCCGGACCCCGGATCTGGGGGTGTTAGAGAAGTGGTATCAGAGCGTACGTTATAAACCCCAGAGATGAGGTGACGTTAAAACAATAAATTCAATAAGATAATAAGAACTCTTGCCAAGTTCATAGTCGGACTACTTAATGTAGTGATGACATATAAAACCCTTATGGGAACTCGTAAGTATAATGATAGTAACTTAGCTCGATATCGTATCGACGAGTAAGGCGACTGACCTTGAGGCATACGAGCGACAACGCGATGATGCTTTATATGCTGAAGATCAGCGGGTAATTCGATGGAGTACCCTACTGGAGACCCGGAAGAGGTTCCAGCAGATAAGGAAAATCCTGTTAGGATAAGGAGCTTACCCATGGGTAATGAGGGTCGCAGCCAGAATGACTGTGATGATTAAGAAATGGTGCTCAGAAAAGTGAGTATAAAGAACCGAGATATTATTAAGAGATCTTAAGATGCATGTTGAATTCATAGCCGGACTACCAGATGTAGTACCAGCAAGAAAGAAGGATTGGAAGAATTACTTGAGATCTTATACGGAAATAGATGAGAATCCTTAGAGATTTTCATCTTAACAAAGAAAGAGCTAGGGATGTATGATTATCAAAGACATCGATTTAGGGCGAGGAGCAGAGTCCCTAGGAATAGTTGAGAAGGAGGCAGTAAGTGCCATATCATTTGATAAATGAATTAGTATGAATATGGTCAGTATTGATTCGCCATGAGAAGGCAGGTGTCGTAGGTTGTAAATTATGGAACCAAATTGAGGTTGATAAGGTGGTTTTATTAAGGAAAATGTTCATTTTATGAATGAATCATTTAGAAAGTAAAGACATTGGGAAGTGATAGCATGATTGGGTAAAGTTATATAAGGAAGTAGTAAGCAAGACAATGATCTCAGAACCTACCGGAAGATAAGACCAGTGAGTCAAGATGAACTCGTAATGAGACTACTGCCAGAGACTGAGTATAGAGTTAATTCAACTCAGTTAAATGATGAACCAGAAACGTCAGATGCATGTGATTCAGAGGAATATTAAATTCCTTCTTCTCTTTGAATGGATTATAGTAGTTACCTTAAGTTTACTCCGACACGGAATTATAATAGATCAAGTAATACGATCAGCAGTTAAAGAGAAAAATGTGAGAAAATCTTCCTGGAGCTAAAAGGTGAAATTGGTAATGACCAAGAGCTGGCATTGCTTAATGGAAAAAGGAGACTTTGTGCTTCCAATGACGCTTCGCATAAAGGGTTAGGTAGACCGACATTTGGTAGTATTGAATATCTGGACGTTGTGACAGGTTTCAGTTTGAAACGGTTGATTCCCTTCTAAGGGATGGATATAATTGATTCCTCTCCAGTGGGTAAACTTCCAATCCGATGATGATTATTTCGTTAACTATGAATGCTTATGATTCCACCTGCTTGGAGGTTCATAGAACTATTCTTCAGGTTTCGAAACTGGTCTCCTTAATGTTACCAGTAGGTGGGTAGATTGATCAAAATTTCCCTGAGTCTGGAAAGGAATTCGGTGAATTTTGGCAAACCTTGTCTTTCTGATTATCAGAGAATGTCATGGAAGAGAGTAAAAAATTGGAGCAAACCCTGTGATTTGGGTAAGGATGCTGTAAAATGGGTTAGTAAACGGACCCTGAGCATTACAATCGACGGTAGTGATAAAATGATGAAGTGAGATTGGACGAAAATAGGAAATGTAAGTAAGAAACCAGCCGGACTGAGAAATTCCAGGATTGACTTAAATGAAAAGGCTGTTATGCCAGGAATGGTAAGCTTGTGTGGCACACAGGATTGATAAGAATAGTTGAAAAGATAAAAGTGGAGGAAAGGTGACCGGAGACGGTGCCGAGTAGTCGATTAAGACTTATATGGAGTAAAGTTTTGGAAAGGTAGAAAGGTATCAAAGAAGAAGGCACTATGCCGGCAATTGCTAGAAAAGTAATGCTATTAGCCAACCCCTAAAATCATGTATTTTTATGTGTGGCCAGTTGAGGCCAAGTCACAACGGACTATAAAGCGACTAGACCAGCAATGAAAAGACAAAGCATGGTTGCTTCTAAGAAAGCACCGACTGCAAGGGCTTCTGATATAAAGGAAACATTAATGAGATCGTTTGAATCTTCTGCCGAACAACCCATGTTTTGATTGGGAATTCACTAGACCTTTTTGGGATGAGGTCACCCGTACTGAAGTGACTCATGTGTATATGGTTGTCCAAGATTTCGAGTAAAATGGAAGTATAGTGACTTGAGATGTATGATGTTAGGGTATCATGAATACCATGAATATATTATGACGGAGGAAAGTAAACAATGAAGGTATATGAAGAGGGTATAGAAAAGGTCAGAAATTGAACAGTATGCTGTAGGAATTTTGTCTGAGGCAAGTACCTTTGCGAAGAACGATAAGCACTAAGAGATTCACGTTGAACTCGACCAATATCTTCCAGAACATCCTTGCTACCATTAACAAGTTCGGTAAGAGAAGAGATTGACATACGTTGCCTTTTTGGAAGGCCAAATAGGCTGACAACTATCTGAAAGAAGAGGGTGGCATTAAACCACCGATCGATTATCAAATGAGAATGATTGAAAAGAGACCTTTATTGAGGATACATGATCTGATTGCCAATTATAAGATGCAAGAATTCCTTGGCAGTTGAATTAAGGATAGGATATCCATAAATTAAGACAAACCCTGGGGAATGCACAAGGGGTGGCATTAACCCTAATAACGACATTATGACTTCAGATGATATGAGCTGGACTTGCTAAGGCAACAATGACCGGTAAGGATTATTAAAAAGAGTGCTGGAAAGAACATAGATAGAATTATTAGAGTATTGATCAATGACATTTTGATATACCCGGTACCCAGAAAATACCGGAGGAATGATAAGGATGGCCTACGAAACCTTACAAGGAAAAAAAAAGGGGTAATATTCCGAACTTCAAAATGGAAGTTTGGTAAGGAATGTATAACATAGTAACAATAGTGCCAGATGAGGTATGTATGAAACCCTGAGGAAGTATGGATTGAACCTATAAAGGTTGAGATTATCCTAAGATAAGGAAGGAACTAAGAAAAGTAGTATCCTAAGTAGGATTGGGAATAAAACGTGATAAAGTTCCCACGGGTAGGTGGAAGCAATGACTTATGGAAATGACTGATAGTTATTTTTTTTTCTCCTTCAGCAGAGCTTAAGGGAGAATGCTTTAACCCAACAGTGATGGGAATGAGGAAGAAAAACTTGAACTGGAATGTACCCAGAAAACATGGGTTACAAGAAATCATTATCATCAAGAAAGGCCAATGAGGTGGCTGACAATCTAAGTATAAAGGAATAATTACAAATGTTCATACCGAAGAAACAGGATGATATTTGGAAGGACCTTGAAGGTCATATCGGAATGGAGGAATTTACATTCCTTCTGATGACTGTGCAAGAATTAACAGTAATAATAGTTTAAGTAAAGATTCGATTCCTGATGAAGTCTTAAACATATTACGTACCTTAGAAGGTCCCGTTTTGAGGCAAACCAGGACCATGGTACAAAATTGATGAAGTAAACCGTTAAGTTTCCAGTCTTTTATGGAAGATGCATAAGTGATAGTTTCATCAACCGGACCTAGCTGCGATGTTTGAACTCTTCTGCAATTCTATCTGCTTCACGTTATATCTACATCAAGTTCAGGAAGTGTTCCTTATGGATAAGGAATAATGATTACTTTGCCTCCCTAAGGGATTTGAAACCCGTAGGGTTAGCTATTAACGCACTACGTAAACAACAAGCGATGGTGATTCTTCTAAGAAAGGAGATGACAACGTAAAGATAAAGAAAGTGCTGCTATTGATAAGCTAAATGGCATGTTGATGAATGACAAGCAAGTTTGTGTTAGTGTACTTCTGCATAAACAAGATAGAGAATATGAGGTTGATAATTCGTGATGCTAAAGGTATTCCCGTAGAAAGAATTAATAAGACTTGGAGGGAAGGGCGGTTGAGCCCAAGACTTATTGGGCCACTTGAGAGTTTAAAGTGTTTGGACGGTGGTATTCGAGCCAGCCTTACCCCCAAAATTATAGCACGGTCATAACGGGTTTTCATGTGGCCAGGCTACGCCAGTAAAATGCAGATGTTCAACAGATGATAGGAGTACGAGCATGTAGATATACGACCTGGTCTGACTTACGAAAGACAACCTGTGGAAAACCACGGATAGAAAAGAACAAGTAATGAGAAACAAGGTTGGCAGAAGTAGATTATATGAATCTAAGTTAAAGGAATCGGGCCAGATTCATTTCGGAAAGTTTAAATTGGAAATAACGTGATGATTATAGAGTAAATGAGACGGAATACCGATAAGGAGGTACCAAGTGCAAAAAGGTGTCTCAATAAAGAGGTGAAGGTGAAAGTAAATAATAGAAATGAGTAAGAATCAGCTAATAAGAAGGATGTGATTGATAAAGAAAAGGCTGGGGAAGCAACTATGGAATGAGAAGCAAGGAGTGTTATGAATGGGTTTTCTAATGAATTCTCAGGATGACAACCTGATAGTGTCAATACTATAGTTATGAAAAAGCTAGTAACATGATATGGGATGTCAGTAATAATGATGCCAAGTGAGAAACCTAAGATTTAACCTGAAAGGTTGAAGGATTTCCCGAATGTGAGTATCGCTAAGATTGAACAAGAGTATTTGTCCATAGAATAATGGACAAGGCAGCAAGATATGTTGACACGTGAGATTGCGATCAAATAGTATTGGATATAATTATGATTAATTTCTTCTTTGATAAACCTCTATAGTTCAGAGGTAAATTCTGAGTATGATATTCTACAATCATGAAAGCTTTCTATAATCCTTTAGAACTCTTTTCTCTTCTTCTCTCTTATTCATCTTCTTTATGAATTGAGAAGAACAACCCTTTTAGGAGGGGAGGTACTGCTACGTGACTATCTGTCTATGTGATAGAAGTCTAAGTGGAATGCCATGACTTGTTTAATTGCTTGTCAAGTACTAAAGGCTGGCCCCCTTCTGTACTAACTATGCAATATAACAAATGTTCAATTGATCATAGTGATCTCTCAATAAATCTTTCCACTTCTCTATATTGATCGAGATTGCGAAGATTAAAGCAATCAGGAAATGCACAGTACGAGCGAGGTTACCTCCGAATCGTAGGGTGATAGTGATACCAAGGTTACTGCAGGTATCAATAAGGATAAGACTGAGTAAGAGTATAACCCGGATAGTGAGTTGTACGAAAAGTAGCAACATTGATGGAAAAAGGATAAAGTATGAATTGTAGCACTAGAAGATGTGCTGAGGAAGGGTAGAACGACTAAGAATTGACCGGGAAGCTAAAGAGTGAACGACAGGCAAACGACTCTTTGCTTCCTACCTGATTCCGGGACGGAATCCTTTTAAGGAGGGGAGACTGTAAGAACCCCAAATTTTGGATATAATTAAAACTTTTTATTAAGTAATGATTAAATGAGGAACAATGATTCCGACAACAAGGTCACCAGCTCTAATGAATGGTGGTTTCAAAGAACAATGATTGTAATGAATGGATATTGCTTTGGACAATGATCCTGATGCATTGGTATATGGTCAGAATAGAGTAATTCGATGGTTGAGGACCTGGATAAGAATAATCTACCATCCAGGAAGGAGCTAACGGATCCTTGAAGGGAAATGAGTACGTGCATAGTATTTCCCGTACGTGCATAGTGTTTCCTGTACGTGCATAGTATTTGGTGGATGAATAGTGATTTTGTAAGTTGGAAAACTTTTCACTCCACCCTATGTACGGGACGTGATATGGATGTTTCGAAGCCATATTAGTAATACGCGGAGGAAATAAGTGAATGCAGAGACGATCGGAATTCAGAAATTCCAAATTCTTTTCGGTATAAAATTTGACCGGACAGTGGATTAAATATTATTATAATCCAAGAATTGAGATATTAACTTTGAGGATTTGATATTTTGGGATGTTATTATATTTGATTTAAGAATGAAGGTAGGAAACCACTGAGGAGTGGTTATGGCTACAATGTAATAATTGATATTTGGAAAGAATGAATGGAATTCGACTTTATTATTTCTATGTCTTGAAGAATGCTAAAGGGTGACAACATAGGTAAGAATAGTCTATCTTCTAAGGGAATAAGATATGGCAAATTCAAGCAAGAGAATACTCTCATGTCATCCAGATCGATAGCGATTAATCCAGTAGTTCCGTAAAAAGGTTAAGGAACGATCGAAAGAGAATACGGACAATTATACAACCCTAAGAGAACAAGTAAAGAATACAGAATGAATAGTGTTTTGGTGGGAGTATATAATAATATGAGACGACACTATATAGAAGTATTCGGAACGGATTTCCGAGTTCATATTAGTGATCCAGGGGGAAAATAAGTGTATGTAAAAGCTGTCGGATTCTGAAAAACCGCACTTTTATTTTCTCCGAGAGTTCCCTGGACACTGATAGCCTTAAGTATTTAACGAATGGATTTAAGGAATATAAATTGGAAAGTTAGAATGAAAGATGGAGAATGAAAGTATTAATATTAAAGAGGATTCCCGGTAAACCCTAATTAGAAATCCGTGAAATATTCCCACGAACGATCAATCGAACGGGTAATAACCGGACACAGAAATAAGCAGAGGAAGCAAGAGTCTTGTGCAAGCTACTAGATAAATATCTAGCAACCAAGTGGGCTAAGTAACTAGACAATTAGAGATTGAACAAGTACTTAGCAAAACAAACAAACTAGTTAGCTTATAACCATCCAAGGATCAACACTTGGCATGCAATCTCCATCATCCAATACATCACCACTTTATTAAAGTCACTTTATACAAGATATTTTCTAAACCAAGCAATAATTCACACAAAATAGATGAGAGCAAAGTGAAGCAAGCCAAACAACTCCATTCTCCCATTTTTTCTTCCATTCGGCTTTAAGGAAATTCAAAAACAAAAGTCCACCTTCCACTCCATGTTTGATCTTGTAATTTTTAAGGTGAGTTCTATATTTCAAGAAACTAATCTCCTAGAAATTTCAAGTCCAAAATCCTTTGTTTCCATTTTCAAATAAATCATTTACAAGGAGGGTGAATAGTGTTCTTCAAGAACTAATGTTGGTTTTCTTTGATTTTTATGGTTGATTTAGCTAGCTTAAGGCCACCCAAGGATCATAAAAAGCTTAGTGAGGCTAGAACACACTCCAAGGAAGGTATAAAGCTCTTGAAACCCTAACCCTTGTTTGAGATTTTTTTTTTTTGAAATAAACGTACTTGCTTTCATTTAAATCGAATCCATAATTAATACATCGGAGATGACATCCGGAGCTACATCAAACCACTCCTGGAAGTCTGACATAGAATGAGTAGCTCTCGCTAATGTATGAGCTACGACATTCGCAGACCTATGAATAAACTTAACTAGCACATGATCAAAGTGCTTAAACATCTCAACACAATCTAGAACAATCGTGTGAAAAAAAGACCTACCTTTCCCCCCATTACAAGCATCAGCTAATTGTTTCGCATCTGTCTCGAATATACACTTCCTGAGGCCGAGTTCTTTAGCCCATGACAATGCTTCTTTGAGTCCTACTGCTTCTGCCTCTCTTGGGTATAATCTTGCTGATATTTTAATCGCTCTGGCACATACAAACTCTGCAGCTTCATTTCTGATGACACAACTTACCCCTACTTTGTCCGTTACTGCAAACATTGCTGCATCTGTATTGACTTTTAGCCATCCACACGGAGGTGGTGACCACTTCCTCGGGCTTTGATTTATCACAGGTCCATGCTTCACCTTCTCCATACGGCTTTTCTTCCAGTCATTTAATAAATTCAATGATGTTGTATGAACACCAAAAGCTGATCCTACCACCTTGTCCCACACCCACCTATTCCTTCGGTTCCATAATCCCCAACATATTGTTACTATCCATACCAGTTTGTCTCTGGAACAAGTATTAACTAGCTTGGAAAACACCTCTTGCACCGACCTTTGATACCTCTGGATATTTTCATCTTGAATGTCCACTCTCGACCAAACTTCTCTAGCAAAAGAACATCCAAACAACACATGTTCAATACTCTCCTCTGCCAGTAGACACCAAGTACATTTATTATCAATTTGAACACGTTTCCCCGCCAAAGCAACTCCTGTTGGTACCACAGCGCGACAGGCCCTCCACAGAAAGTTCATCACCTTTCCAGGGAGATCTAGAGCCCAGAGTTTCTTCCAAAACTGTGTATGTGGACCCGTTTGCTCTCCCACTAGTTTTCTGTAACAACTCTTGACAGTAAATTGTCCGTTTTGTTCAAGGAGCCAGAACCACGAATCAAACTGCACATTTACTGATAATGGAATCCGGTTTATCAAGCCTATGTCTCTATCATTGAAAAAATCTCTCAAAATCTCCTTGTCCCAGGCCTTTGTATTCTCTTGCATTAATCCTGCAACTCGTACATTTTCTAACTCATGGGGCATAGTAGTTGTAATATACCCATTCTCCTCGCACGGAAGCCAAGCCACTTTCCATACGTCTGTATCTTCACCATTCCCGATTCTTCGTCGAATTCCTTGCTTTAAGATCCCCTGTGATTCAAGGATGCTACGCCACATAAAGCTCGGGTTCGAGCCTATTTTAGCATCCAAAAAACTGGTTTGTGGGTAGTACCTGGCTTTCATCAGTTGTGTAACCATTGGATTATCCCCATTTAGCAAGCGCCAACCCTGCTTTGCTAACATTGCGATGTTAAACTTTCTTAAGTCCTTAAACCCCAACCCTCCAACTTGTTTAGCCTCGCACAGCCTCTCCCATGATAGCCACCGTATTCCTTTGCTTCTCCCCCCATTCCCCCACCACATAGCATTCATCTGCCTTTGAATTGTACTACATACCTCCTGCGGAATTAGCATTAAGTTCATCCAGAAATTAGGTATAGTTTGTGCAGCCGTTTTAAGCAAGATCAGTTTTCCTCCTTTAGATAACGACTTATGACTCCATCCTTGTAGTTTCTGATTTACCTTCTCTATCAAGAATTTAAACTCATTGAATTTATTCTTCCCAATATGCATTGGCAAACCCAAATACTTTCCTGGCCTTCTTATCTCCTGGACTTGCAATATGTCACATATTTGTTTTCTGCACTCAATGGTAGTATTGGGGCTAAAGTTTACAGTTGATTTCATCAGATTAATGGCCTGTCCTGAGAGTTTCTCATATCGCTCTAATATATTCCTCATACTTCTAGCTTCTTGACTTGTCGCTTTAAAGAAAATGTAACAGTCATCTGCAAAGAGTAGATGCGATATAAACGGTGCCCCACGAGCTATCGATAGTCCATGAACTAGTTCAACCTCTTCATGCCGCCTGATTATTGAGCTAAGACCCTCCGCACACAATATATATAGGTAAGGGGAAATCGGGTCCCCTTGCCTAATTCCACGTTGAGGTTGTATGTTTCCAAACTCACATCCGTCATGTAGAAAGCTATAGGAGACAGTTTGTACACCCTGCATAATTCTCTCCACCCATACATTATTGAATCCAAATTTCAGTAGCATACCTTCGAGGAACGGCCACTCTAATCTGTCATAAGCTTTTGATATGTCTAGTTTTACTCCAACCACACCATTCTTTCCCTGTGTCTTTCGCTTAATATAATGATTCAATTCAAACGCTACTAGTGCGTTGTCAGTGAGTAATCGACCTTCCACAAAAGCACTCTGTTTGTCCGAGATTAGTGTTGGCAAGCACCTTTTCAAGCGATTTGCCATTACCTTGGAAAGTATGCGAAATAGCACATTGCAGAGTGATATAGGCCTCAGGTCCTGCATTTGCTGGGGTTGTTTTACTTTTGGTATTAGGCATACCAACGTACGATTAATGCCTGGTGGAAGCTCCCCCGATGCTAAGAATCGCTGACAGAAGTTCACCACATCGTCCCCCACTATATGCCAATAAGCTTGGTAAAAACATGGGTTTAATCCATCTCCTCCAGGTGCTTTTTCTGGGAACATTGAGAACACTGCATGTTTAACCTCCTCACAAGTGATTGGTAACATCAATTCTTCATTTTGCTCATCTGTAACCTGGCTTATTTTCTCCCTTTCCGACAACCTTCCTGCCGTATTTGTTGACTGAAACAACTCCTCAAAATACTCAGTGATAATTTCCTTGATATTTTCACGATTTTCCTGCCACACACCGTGTTTATCTTTTAACTTCACCACCTGATTTGTTTTCTTTCGTCCTGATGCAAACTTGTGGAAGAATTTCGTGTTTTGATCCCCTTCCTTAAGCCAAAACTGTTTCGCACGTTGCTTCCAATACACTTCTTGTTTTTCCAGTAGCTTGAGAAATTCCCATCTCGCTTCGTTGTACTTGCTTATCCCATACGTATCTCGCCGTGATCTAAACCTGGTCATCTCTTTTCTATAATACTGGATCTGTTCCCGCATCTCCTTCATATTTCCACCCCCCCATTCTTCAAGCTTTAAACAGCAATATTCTACCTTTTCCACAATTGTTTGACCCGCGGTTTGTCTCCAGCTTTCTTGAATTAGCATGCTGCATTGTTCCTCCTTAATCCACATGTTCTCGAACTTAAACCTTCTTCTTCTCGGAACAAACATCATTCTATTAACCTCCAGGAATAAAGGCATATGGTCCGAGGTCGAAACTTCCAAGACTTTTACTGATGCCTGCGGAAACATATTTCTCCACCCTTGGTTCACCAACCCCCTATCCAATCTCTCTTGTACCCATGTAGCCGTACCTCTTGATTTTTCCCACGTAAATTCACTTCCAATAAAACCGAGATCATCCAACCCACTGTCAAACACTGCTTCTTTAAAACCTTCCAGTAATCCTCTTGGTTGTCTTCTACCTCCCTGTTTTTCATGCTCATGCATCATGTCATTAAAGTCTCCTATGAGACACCACGGGAGTTGTGATTCTGCAGCTAGGTCTCTCATCATTTGCCAAGATTCCCTTCTTCTCTGTCGTTCTGGGCAGCCGTAAAACCCTGTGTACCTCCAACGGCCAACCTGATCACAGCATACTTCGAAGTCTATATAATGGTTACTACTTCCTTTTATCTCAACCCCCCCTTCATTCTTCCACAGTAGTGCTAAGCCACCACCGTGTCTCTGTGACTCCACTACAAAACACCCGTTAAAAGACACAGCTTTACAAATGGACTCTATCTTCTTCTTATTAGCAAACGTTTCTGACAAGAATATTAAATTGGGCCGTAATTGTTTAATGATTTCTTTGAGAAATCGAACTGTCCGTGGTTGGGCCAAACCCCGGCAGTTCCACACTAAGAAACTCATAATTCTCGGTGGGCCTGGATTCCAGAGCCCACCCCATGCAAGTTTTTTGGCACATGTATCTCATCTAAATTATCTCCCAGACCGTCTGTAACCATGTTGTCCGGCCCAGTATCTTTCTTATTTTGGTCTAGCCCAACCCGCCTGCGTTTTGCGTCCAATACTACATTTACATTATCCTCATTCCCGCTCAAATCAATTCCCTGATTTACTCCCTCATCTGATCCCTGATTTCTAGTTGTGACAATAACAGCTCCCTTATCTCCTTTTTTCTCGCGCACAATACCAGCATTTTCCTCAAATCTCGCATCTCCTTTTTTCTCGCGCACAATACCAGCATTTTCCTCAAATCTCGCCTTTCTTTGCTCATCTCTGTCCCTTGATTGATTCCCTGTTGCTCCACCGTTCTCCGTCCATCCTCCTCCACCTTCAACATTTCTCAGCCACCTAGCACCCACTCCAGGCTTACTATTACGACCTGGTGCCCTTAACCAAGTTCCGTATGCCCGTTCAATCTCCTTATCTGGGTTCTCATACACAATCCCACAATCCCTCTCCGTATGACCAATCATCCCGCACACAAAACAAAAATTGCCCATTCTCTCGTATTTAAAATTAATCCAGCTCCATGTCCCTCCTTCTCTTTTTATTTTCATACGGCGTTTCAATGGCTTATTGATGTCCAAAGTAACTCTGATTCTCACACACGGCTTCCATGTCCCTTCAAAATTCGCAGGGTCCGACTTCACATACTGGCCAATATACGATCCCACACTTTTCAGTATATTCTCAGATATGAACCCCTGTGGTACGTCGTAAACTTGCACCCATATGTCTATTTCTTTCAGCTGCACCCCTTGCGGATCTTCCATCTCTTCCACTTGCTTATATATCAACATATTTTGCTCAAAGGACCATGGCCCTCCGTCAATTACTTTTCGTAGGTCCATGATATGGTAGAACACGAAAGAATATTTAAACCCCCCTAGGTCATGTATCTCCATCCCTTCCTTAGGCCGCCATAGAGAAGCCAGTAAATTTTGCATGGCCTGAAAATTAATATTTCTGTCCGTCAAGAATTTACCCACCAGGACAAACGTCTTTTTCTTCTCCGTTACCTCTTCCACCCCCACTATGACACCATTCTCCTCTTCCTCCTCAATGGATAGATTAGCGTACAACTCCTCCAAATTGGGATTCTTCTGTTGGCTCATAGTTTTGTATATGTGAAACAAATCTGGATGTTTAATATATGGTTCAAAGTAAACAAAATATGAATAGCTTATGGATTTAAAAAACTTGCCACAAAGACAAGACGGCTCTGAAATCTCAGAGAGAAAAACCGTGGGGTATATACGAATTGTTACTTAAGTATATAGAACAAGAGTGCTCAGACCTTCCTGGATCCCATCGGAGAAAAGAAGAAAGATTACAGATCGGAATAAATAAAACCAAGAGGTGACAGAAGGTAGTGAGGGGAGAACGAAAAGGTTGGTCGTGGGGCGAGTGTGGTAGCTGAAGGTAACGGTCAGGGTGGTCAAAGTTTGCCGGAGAGGGATTACAATGAGCGGGAAAATAAAAAAGTGTTTGGAGCGGCTGAGCGGGAAGATGGAAAGTAAGAGAGAGGGAACCCTTGTTTGAGATTTAAGCATGTTTATGATAGTTATAACTTAGTTATGGTTATGTTAAGATTATAAGCATGATTATGTATGGATTTTGGATTAATGATGTAAATAGCTAGATGAACGGAAAGGCATTGCTTGGCCTCAGTTCATGTATATAAGTCATGTATATGTTGTTTGGGTTGGATGCTATGTTTATGGGAAGATTCGAAATTAGTAGATATTCGATTTACAGCCGTTATAATGCCCGATTTTGCAATACCATGTTTTGTATGCCATTTTCCATGTCGAACCCCTACTGTCCAGAGACCTTATCTGCCATTATAGGATAGGTAATGTTCTAAGCTTCGTTTTGATATAAAGATCACGTGAAACGGACTTACGGTTTAGGATTTATGACCAAATTACTAAAAGTAGTTCGAATCCGTAAACGAAAGTTCGTAACTGTAATTGAACCCTTGTAAACTATGTAACGTCATGGCGAATCTTGGTAAATAAATACTAGAGGTAAAAAGGAAGGTGTGAAAGAAAACCGTATGTCAAAAGGATCGTTTTTCGATTTATTAAAAATGTTCGAGTCGAGGTTAAACGCGAACGAACCCCTAAAAGACGACTCTTTTATAACTTCGGTAAAACACTTAGAAAACGGGCGATAAAACTCGGAGTATAGTATTGGTTCATAACGATCGACTTTAGAACTCATATGACTTAAGTATGTCCTAAGTATAAGTACAATGACATGTCGTATTAACGAACGAATGTCGGGTCGGATCAGTGATAAGAGTAATCCACTAAAAGGGGTATAACGAGATAACTCGAGAACGTGTTTCGAATTAAGTATAACTTAACTTTTAATATGTTAAGTGATTAATCCCGAATGCCTTGGCTATTTATAGATCACCAAGCTGAACCGGGACCCGCTACCACTACCCCTTACCGTACTCGACTACCAGGCAAGTTTCAATTCCCTTCTTTTAGGCTGTTGTTGTGATTGAATAACTCGCCGCCCTGCTCCGCCGCTTCCCCTGCTCTCCCCGGTCTCTCGCCCCCGTCTCTTCTCTCTCCAACGTCTCTCCCCCCCCTCCCTTTCCCCCTCGTCTTTTCGACCTCTGCGTGGCTGTCTCCTCTCTCGTCTCTCCCTTCTCCCTTCTCTTTCTCCTTTACTTCCTCCTCCACTCTTTTCAACTATCTTCAACCTCAACTCTTCTCTTCAATCTTTTTTCAGCAATCTGAACAACTGAGCTAGACGACCCCGATAACTCCTTCTTTCCACCATTCCTAATCCCTTAAGTACTTCCCTCCCGTCACCATCCTTTCTTAGTGCTAACCCAGATCCGCTACCTCCATTCAACCCCATTCCTTTTCCCTCTCGCGGGCCATTAGAATCCTCCAAACTAGACTTACACCCTTCACCGAAACAAATCCCTTCCTTCTCCTCCCCGTCGGACTCTTTCTCTCACCTAGCAACATCTACCCCACTCTCCCTCTTCGTATTTTCTTCATCCGCCGAATCTCTCTCCACTTTTTGTTCTCTCCTTTTTTCTCTTACTCCGACACTTTCTTGCTCTCCTCCGCCGCGGCCTTTCGGCGTCGTTACTGTATCTATTTTTTATTGTATCCCCTTGTGTATTAGTCTTATCAGTTCTTTTTTATTTAGAGTCTTCACCTCCCCACCGCTTGTTTTGTTTTCTGTTGCTGGGTATTGTATTTTTTTTATGTCGTGCCTACTACCTTTTGTGGTGTCCCGGTTTTGTTCTGATTATTTTGCTTTGTCTGTTTCGGTGCTTTTGTGTACTGTTCTTGCTCTTTTGTCTTCTCTTTTAGGTGTGTTAATTGTTGCTACTAATATTGTATACTTTTTTTTAGACTTTTTATTGTACTCTATTTGTTTGGTTTTATATATTGTATGCGTTGGTTTGTATTGTAATCCGTTAATTTTTGTCGATGGTGCTTAATTTGCGTGTTGGGAGTTTGAATTTAGGTACCTTGACGGGCAAATTTCTGGAGCTAGTGGACGTGTTGAAGAAGCGTAGAGTGGATGTGGCGTGTATCCAAGAGACGAGGTGGAAGGGGGCGCGGTCAAGAGAAGCGAACGGGTATAAATTGTGGTATTCAGGTCTTGCCAGCTCGAGGAACGGAGTGGGTATTCTTTTGGCGGAAGATCTAAAAGACAACGTCGTGGACGTGATTAGATGCAATGACAGGGTCATGGCCGTCAAGGTGGTGGTGGGGGAGAGCGTGGTTAATGTGGTGTGTGCGTACGCCCCGCAAGGCGGTTTGGGTGACTCTGAGAAGGAGGCTTTTTGGGTTTGTCTAGACGGGCTGGTAGGTAGTTTTCCTGCAGACCAATTTTTAGTGCTGGGTGGCGATTTCAACGGTCACATTGGCGAGAGGTCAGATGGTTTTCCCCTGGCGCATGGGGGTTTTGGCTTCGGATCCAGGAATGTCGGTGGGTCTGCTCTGTTGGAGTTTGCTACGGCCCAGGAGTTGGTTATTGTGAACTCTGTTTTCCAGAAGAGGGATGAGCACCTAATCACCTTTAGTAGTGGGGGTCGCAGCACTCAAATCAATTACTTACTGGTGCGCAGCCGGGACGTTCGAGCTTGCGTTGACTGCAAGGTGTTCAGGGGTGAGGCGTGCGCTTCCCAGCACCGGCTGTTGGCCATGGATCTATCCATGAGGGGTCAAGTTGTTCGCAGGAAGAGAGAGTTTAGACCTAGAATCCTTTGGAAAGACTTGAAGGGCGAGAAGGCGGCGGAATTCAGGGAGGCTTTGCTCAACGAAGGTTGTTTTGCGAGTGGTGGAGATGCTAACTTCAGGTGGTCCAACATGGCAAAGGCCATTCGGAGTGTGGGCGAGAAGGTGGTGGGGGTTTCCTCAGGTAGGTCCAGTGGTCATAAGGAGTCGTGGTGGTGGAACGAGGAGGTTCAAAAGAAGGTTAAGGCTAAACTCGCGCTATTTAAAGAGCTGCTATCGATCTGCGCAGGGCCGGAGAGGTCTCGGAAGATGGAAGCCTACAAGGTGGCGAGACGAGAGGCAAAAAAGGCAGTGGCGAAAGCTAAAGAGGAGGCATTTGAAGGGCTGTACAAGCGCCTAGAAACCAAGGAAGGAGCGAATGCCATCTTTAAGCTAGCTAAAGCTAGAGAGAGAGGTAGGCGCGACCTGGGTTCTGTTAAGTTTGTTAAAGATGATTCGGGCCAAGTGTTATTGAATGAAGTTGCTATTAAGGACAGGTGGAGTTCGTATTTCCATAATCTTTTCAACGAGGATAGGAGGAGTGGTGCCGGTGTGGATCAAGAGGTCCCTCTTACGCCAGTGATTTCCATCGATCCCTGTGAGCGCATCAGCAACGATGAAGTCAAGGGTGCCTTGCAAAAGATGGCTAGAGGGAAGGCGGTTGGTCCGGATCTTATCCCAATCGAGGTTTGGCTTTGTCTTGGTGAGGTTGGCGTTCAATGGCTAGCAGATCTGTTCAATGTTCTTCTCTTGGGTGCTAAGATGCCAGATGAATGGAGGCGTAGTGTTGTGGTTCCTTTTTTTAAGAATAAAGGCGATGCTCAAAGTTGTAGTAACTACCGGGGTATTAAAT
Source organism: Saposhnikovia divaricata (assembly GCA_036435485.1). Classification (NCBI taxonomy): domain Eukaryota; kingdom Viridiplantae; phylum Streptophyta; class Magnoliopsida; order Apiales; family Apiaceae; genus Saposhnikovia; species Saposhnikovia divaricata. The sequence continues at coordinate 121,980,407 of CM071597.1, read as the reverse complement.
TACTCAGTCATACTATGAAACTTTGGGAGCGAGTGGTTGATAGTCGGATTAGAAGAGTAGTTGATATCTCAGAGAACCAATTTGGTTTTATGCCTGGGAGATCAACGATCGAGGCCATTCATCTCGTTAGACGCCTTATGGAGAAGTTCAGGGAACGTCGCAAAGACCTCCATATGGTGTTCATTGATCTTGAGAAGGCATATGATAGCATCCCCCGTCAAGCTATTTGGAAGAGCCTTGAGAAGAGGGGAGTGTCACCTGCGCTCGTTAGGGTGATTCGAGATATGTACTCCCAAGCTAGTTCTTGCGTTCGGACCCCAGTGGGGGACTCCCGTTTCTTCCCTGTTGAGATAGGGCTGCATCAGGGGTCAGCCCTGAGTCCGTTTCTTTTCGCCCTTATCCTTGATGTCATGTCGCGGGGGATTCAAGATGCTATCCCTTGGTGCATGCTCTTCGCGGATGATATCGTGCTAGTGGCGGAATCGAGGAGGGAGGTGAACGACAAATTGGAGCTTTGGAGATCTACTTTGGAGACCCAAGGGTTACGTATGAGCCGTTCTAAAACCGAGTATCTCTGGTGTAACTTCAGTGGTGAGGCCAACGAAGAAGGGGTGGAGGTTAGGATTGAAGACCAGATCGTCCCGCAGACGGATAATTTCAAGTATTTGGGTTCGATCATCCAGAAGGAAGGTGAGATTGAAGCCGATGTCTCGCATCGTATCAAGGCTGGGTGGCTAAGGTGGAGGGCAGCGTCAGCGGTAATGTGCGATAAGAAAGTCCCGTTAAAGTTGAAAGGGAAATTTTATAGAGCGGCTATCCGTCCTGCGATGTTATATGGTTCCGAGTGTTGGGCGGAGAAGAAGGCTCTCGTTAGCAAGTTGGAAGGGGCTGAAATGAGGATGTTGCGGTGGTCTTGTGGGCGCTCGTTGTGGGACAGAATCCCGAACTCGGTGTTTAGGAGCGAGCTTGAAGTGGCGCCTTTCTCTGCGAAATTTAGGGAAGGAAGGTTGAGATGGTTTGGCCACGTTCGTAGGAGGCTGGCTGAAGCCCCAGTTAGGAGGGTCGAGAGGCTGGCGGTTGTTGGGGCGAGGAGGAGAGGCAGGCCGAGGAGGTCGTGGGAAGAGCAGCTCAAGATGGATTTGAAGGCCTTAGACTTAAATGAGACCATGATCGCGGATAGGTGTTCTTGGAGGCGGCGTATCAGAGTGGTGGATTCCCTTTTAGGTTGTGGCTCTGTTATCGAGAGCCTCAGAGGTGCCTTGTCTCGGTTAGCGATTTTTTAGAAGTTCGGTTTTAGCGTCCTCACTTTTCGTTTTTAGTGTCTTCTGTTTTCTGGTTCTGCAGTTACAGGGAGCTTGGCCCGATGTTATCTCTGTGCGGGACTTTCCGGGTGGTTGGAGCGCATCAAGCAAGGAATTTCATAGACCCACGCAGATAGATAAGCCCCATGTGGAGAATGCCATGGGCCCAGGTATGTCATTGTCCATTTCCGTATCATTTCCGTTGTATTCTACACACTCTATGTATGTTGTGCACTCAGCCGAGGGTCTTCACGGAAACAGCCTCCCCGCTCTAAAAGTGGGGGTATGGTCTGCGTACATCCTACCCTCCCCAGACCCTGCTCTGAGCGGGATATACTGGGTATGTTTGGTTTGGTTTGGTTTTTATATATATATATATATGATTGCTGATACACATATGCCATTGCATGCATGCCTACTTTCAAGTTGAATTGATATACTTGTTCCCTGAATGTTATTGTTGGCTTATAAGCTAGATAGTTATATATCAGTTATAAGCCGGTTATTGTAAGACCCTCATAGAAGGGCGTATACATCTTATTAATCAAAAATAGACCGGGAGTCAATATTCCTTGATATATCGAGATTACCTCGGAGGAAAATATTTAAGTAAATATTTTCTATTATTTGGGCGACGAATATTATTTGAATATTCGTTCGAGACTAATTATTTTAACGATCCTTACTTCAAATAATTATTTGAACGTGATCATTCGACGAATAATATTTCTCAATATTCATTCAGAGTCGAATTGATTATCGATTATTATTTCGAATATTCTTCTAAAGATAAGACTATTGAATGAATATTGTTTGGATATTCTTTTAGAAAATTATTTTATTAAATAAATATTACTTTTGAATATTCATTTAAGATATTAAATACTTGATGAATATTATTTTAATATTCATCTGAAGCTTGATTTAGTTATCGAATATTATCTCGAATATTCCTTAAGGCTTGGATTACTAAATGAATATTACTTGATATTCATTTAGGATATTATTCATTAAATGAATATTACTTTTGAATATTCATTTAAATTCTTAATTAATTATGAACATTACCTTAAATATTCTTTTCAGGTCTTATTAATTAATGAATATTGTTTTGAATATTCATTTAAATATTTATTTATTCAATAAACATTCTCCTGATATTTCTTCAGGGATTATTTTGAGAAATACTCTGATTAAAGATATTCTTTCATATTCCCAAATATTCTTTAAATATTTTAATTCAATAAATATTCTCTGGATATTTATTCCATACTTAGAATAACCTCGATAAGGTTTATCTTCTTCGATTATTACAGAAAATATCTCGGAGTCATATTATTATTAATCTTATATCAAGAAAGGTTCTCAGACATCATTCTTCTTTGTGTCTATCCCCTTAATAATAAGGGAACCTTACTTGGAAAATGTTATTTATCTTGTCGACTTCCCGGTCATAAAGTATTCCCTTCACTCGCAACTCGGGTGCTGTTGACTTATTAAGTCGTTGCTTACCTTCCCATCTTTCGAGGGGTAAGATTACTGGAACAAGTTGATATCCGTACCAAGTAATAGCTTGGGAGTTATTGATAAATTTTCCTTTCCAACTAGATACGACTACTTTGTGGAGTCTTATCAACAAGTATTATACTTGGGGAAAGGGGGACGAACGTTACATTCAGAATCATGAATTCTATTTGAACTAGGAGTCGTGTAAGAGGCCGAGTAGCGCCGGTCCATCCCCTTTGGCCCAACCGTTGGCCGGGGAGAGCTAGTAAGGCGGTATACAAGTAAAGCCGTCAGTTCTTCCTTCTACCGGTAGTAAATCTAAATTGAGCTGTACGATCTCGACTGATCATCAAGATTGGAACAGCGGGCGCGGTGAATACTCCATCATTGGTTCATCATCCAAATTTATTTATTTCCTGCAACATGATTACTGTTGGCAGAGTTGGAAAAGGGTCATAACTGGAATTGCAACCTTTTCTTGCAAGTTCCTCTTCTTAATAACAATAAGAATATCTCGCTTACTTTGATGTAGCAGATATTTCTACAAACAAATACTTCAAGTTACCATGTAACTTCATCGTTCATATTATACTGGCATCATTTCCGTAAATGCATGGCATATGGTTTGAAAGATACTTTTGAACTGTTATACCTTATCATTCAGTTATATATTATTGTTGGTGGGCTATTGCTCACCCTTGCTTTATTATTATATCACAACAACAGCTAGACCAGATGACTCGCACAAGGCGCACTCGACGCGGGCGAGGACGATGAGACTACCAGAGCTGAAGAAGAAGCTATTGGTAGGGTATATTTATTCTTTCAGTACCAAGAATATGGTCTAGTATGACTTATGTAAATGGATGGCAAAGAGTATGTATTTATATTGAAATTCTTTTGGATTGTAAGAACTCATAATGTGATTAATAAAAATTTGATTGTTACTCTGATTTCATCTCTGGGACTATAACGGGTGTGTTTTATATTGTTGTGTTGGGTTATAGAGACGTAATTTATTTTATGTTAAGGAAAGTTCAATTGTTGTGGACAGAATTGGAAACCGTAACCACCGGATCCCGGATCCCGGATCTGGGGGTGTTACACAGTGGAAGGGTAATTAAGTGGGCAATCGAACTTGGAGAATTTGATATCACATACAAGCCTTGGACAATGATTAAGGCTCAGGGATTTGCTGACTTCGTGGTTGAATATACCATCGACAACCAAGAAGTCGGGGGGCAGGAGATAGTACCCACCCCTGAAGGTAAGAATAAAGATGAAGAGCTGTTACCTGACCAGAAGGAATATTGGATACTCTATTTTGATGGGGCATCAAAAACAAAATCTAGTAGTGCTGGAATGGTTTTGCAAAGCCCCGATGGGTTCACAGTTGAGTATGCTTTGAAGTTGGACTTCCCAACAACCAACAACGAAGCCGAGTATGAATCCTTGATAGCCAGATTGGGCTTGGCCAAAATCATGAGGGTCAAGAACCTTAAAATTTGTGGAGACTCAAGACTGGTAGTCTCGCAAGTGAATGGTGAGTTTGAAGCCAAGGATGAAACTATGGCAAAATATTTGAGAGTTGTGAAAGCTATCATGACTCAGTTTGACGAGTGCTATGTGGAGCACATTCCGAGAGAAGAGAACATTAGGGCTGATGCCCTGTCCAAATTTGCTTCTTTAGAAATAGAGAATTAAGCAGGGAGTGTTTACTTTCAGGTCTTGAAGGCCCCATCCATCAACTCAAAGTTGGTGGCACCAATTGATGTAGGGAGCTGTTGGATAGATCCAATCAAAGCTCACCTGGAAACTGGATGGCTCCCTGACTGTGCCCAGGAGGCACGAAAGCTGTTAGTGAGAGCATTAAGGTATGCCTTGATTGAGGGCATCCTTTACAAGAGGTCTTTCTTCATCCCGTATCTGAGATGTTTGAGGCCCCAGGAGGCAAAGGAAGCATTAGAAGAAGTTCATGAAGGGATCTGTGGGCAACACTTGGGGGGCAGAGCCCTAGCTCATAAGATCACTTGTCTGGGATTCTATTGGCCTGAGATGTTGGCCGATGCACAAAATTATGTCAAGAGGTGTGACAGATGCCAGAAGAACGCTCCGATTGTAAGACAACCGCCTGAGATGTTAACCTCGATTAACTCTCCTATCCGGTTCGTAATGTGGGGAATGGACATACTCGGACCTTTCCCCGTAGCCTCAGCACAAAGAAAGTTTCTGATAGTAGCTATTGACTACTTCACTAAATGGATTGAGGCTAAACCTCTAGCTAAGATAACCACCAAGCAAGTCGCTCAGTTCTTTTGGGAAAGCATAATTTACAGATACGGAATCCCGCGAATCCTTGTGACAGACAATGGGACACAGTTCAACAATGAAGAGTTCAAGAAGTACTGTGAGGAGAATGCTATTGAGCTTCGCTTTACTTCAGTGGCTCACCCTCAAGCTAATGGACAGGCAGAGGTAGCAAACCGGATTATCCTTGATGGACTCAAAAAGAGGGTCGAACGCTAAAGAAACACTTGGGTGAATGAGTTGCTGCCTATACTTTGGGCGTATCGCACCACTTGTAAGGTGACAACTGGAGCAACCCCATTCTTGCTTGCTTACGGAGCTGAGGCAGTTGTGCCCTTGGAGATTATGCATGCTTCACCGCGAGTTGAGGCATATGAACCAGAGACTAATGAAGAAGGCATGAGGCTCGCCCTCGATCTAATTGATGAGGTCAAGGATGAACCAAATGCCAGGAATGCGGAGCATCAGAAGAGGGCGTCTTTCCATTACAACCAAAGGGTTAAGGAGAGGTTCTTTTGACAAGGCGACCTGGTTCTAAGGAAGATAGAGGCCTCCGGAGTTGGACAGAAAGGGAAGCTAGCCCCCAACTGGGAAGGGCCTTATCGAATCAGGAAGACGCTAGGACGAGGATCCTACAAGTTAGAGACATTGGACGGGAACGAGGTGCCTCGCACTTGGCATGCCTTGAACCTAAAGATTTATTACGTTTAAGCTATCCTAACAAGGACTTGGTTTTTTTATCTATTTATTAGGAGAAGTAGAAATAAGGTTCAATGAAACCATTCCAGGGCTTATTACCCGGAGTAGGACAGTAGTTATATATGTAAGGGTTGAACCCATCCCGACTATTAATACAAGTTTGTTTTCCATTCTATGATTCTGTGATTTTAATTATGTACCAAGCACCTGTTGAGTGTAAGTCTAGAATGACCAAGTACCGAAAGTAAAAGAACATATGAATGAAGGGAAACAAATGCATAAATAAAAGTGCCTCGAAGGGCTAAGGTTAATGTTTAAGTTACAGACCCAAATAAAAGATAAGTCCCGAAGGACCTTAACGAAATATAAAGCCACAAGCGGCTAACAAGTCTATGCAAGGCCACCTACTCCTGTGGAACATCTTCAGAGCTCTCTTCCTCGGTGGAACCCTCCTCGTCCGAATCATCATCAGAGCCGCTATCATCTTTGGCTGCCACTACTGTCGGCTGTGCCCTAGTCCTCTCGACCTCTTCCCCTCCTTCTTCTTCTTCGGAGGAGCTAGAAGAAGGGCTTGCTTCATTGAGAAACCTCCTCCTGCCCGGGATTGGCTAACGAATCATCCCATCCCTCCTCGCTGGCATGGGCTTCTTCCCGCGAGAGCTCGAGGAAGATGAATCCTGGCTGACAACCTGAGCAGCTCTCTTGGAGTGTCGAGGGCCTCCACGAGAACCAGAGCCCGATGTCTAAGGAACGGCCTTGGTTCCTGAACCAGAAGCATGGTTAACCCGATTTCCACCACCAGTAGCCCAGTCAGGGCAAGGAAAGTCCGTAGGGATAACAACAGAAGGATGCCTATAGCTCACAGCATTGATATCCTTATCCCAGCCAACGGACATATTAAAGGGCCGTACCTCGTCGTCATGGTCATCCATGAACTTGAGAAAATCTTCTGACCTATGATAGGCCTCGATCACCTTATCAACATTAGATGCTTTCTTTCTGGCCAAAGAAGCAAGTTGCTTTTGATAGGATAAAGCATCCGCCTCAGCACGAACGACCCTGGATTCCAAGTCTAGGGCTTCTTCCTTAAAGCTTGCCTGGTCACTCTTCAAAGTTACATTCTCATCTCTAAAGGCCCGGCCTTGACGAGAAATAGCCTGAAAATAAGCATTGGCCTACAATGGGGAAGCTGATAAGACACAAGGCATTTATGAAGCCAAGATTAGTAAGAGCGCCGAACCCATAAGAGGGAGTGTCATACCTGATACATAGCTTGAGCCCCCAGGAGCTCGGATTCATCCATTTTGTCATCCGCATTCAAAGTCACAAGATCGGGAGGAGTGATTGAAAGCTTGGACCAATCCAAGGCTAGATGAGGATCTCTCACGACAGAGTCTTGTTCGCAGATCCCCCAGGATGGAATGAAGGGGGTCCTGACATCCCCGTCAGCATTTCGTGACCTTTTCCCACCATGAGAGCAGCTCTCCAAGAAGTGAGGAACATGAGGTCTGGTAGGATTCAGCAATGCCTCAGCCTTCTTCTTCATTCTCTTAGTCACGGTTGGCTGATTCTCGGCACGGTTGTCCAATTCCTCAGCAGCTGAAACGCAAAGAGGAAAAATATCGGAATAAGAACAAAACAGAGTTCAAAATAGCTAATAAAGAAAATTACCCTCAAAAGAAGGAAAGCTGAGGCCAGCTTCAATAAGTTTCTTTTCGATTAAGAAAGTCTTCTAATGGGTGCGACCATCATCCGCGAGGAGCATATCTCGGTTTAGTAATTCTGAATCACTAATTTCACACACGAAGTGCGAACTATCTTCCACAGATCCAAACCTCTTCACAAAGAAGTTACCCCAATCGCCACCTTCCCACTCAAGGATTACAAACTCCTTCTCCCAGGAATGGTGAGAATCTGGAAAAGAAAAGGAGTTCACCATATGTGGAAGCTTGGATCGATGCTGAAGACTAATCCACCCTTTCTTGCAATCAGAAGAGTTCTTGATCAAGAAAATACTCCGAAACATTGTAGTATTTAATGGGATGCCCAACTCCCGGCATCTTATTATGAAGATATTGACAAACCTCCATGCGTTAGGGTATAGTTGACAAGGGTGGACTTGAAGCTCAGCCAGCAGTCTGATAATAAAAGGATCGATCGGGAATCTGAACCCAGCTTCAAGGGCGTTCCGGTTGACACATATCCTCTCGGGATGCCAGTTACAGGTTCTGTCGGTTGGGCTTGGAAGATGAACCTTGATGGAATTTGGAAAACTGTTTGTCTTTCTGATTTTCTTGACATCATACTCCTTCAACTTACAAGGACTATGGAAGGCATATAAACTCGAGTTTCTAGGCAATGTTTCCCTCATAATATTTAACAGATCTACCAAGGATTCAAACCGATGCTCAACATATGAATGGGGTTTTATTTTCTCCATACCTTTGGCCATCCTCATTTTGTTCCTCTTGGCAAATGCTTTCCATCATGGAGACCGGGGGAGCAGTTGGGCGGTTGCCTTCTGACATCTTGATCTTGATCTTGAACTTGATCTTGATCTTGAACTTGAACTTGAACTTGAACTTGAACTTGAACTTGATCTCGAAACTTGATCTTCACCTGGGATTAGACAGCTAGAGAGCTTAAGAACTTGAAAACTTTGAAATGAAAAAGTGAAATGAAAAGAAAGCTACTTCTCCTCTTTTATAGAAGAGGCATGACCTGCTACATCAGGTTGAAGTTCAGCCTGATTCACGTTTACAGGTCATCTATCGTTTATAGATGAAAAAAGGACAGAAACTACCAATTTTATACGGAAAGAATCGTTATAATTCATATAGGTCAGAGAAGAAACGGCAGATATATTTGCTGAAATTGCAAAACAGATGACCTTGGAAAGGCTGATTACGCTTAAGAAATTTAATAAGGAGATTAGCCTTAAGCACGGGATTAGCAATGCTAATTTAAGTTTAGGAGTAATCTCTAAAGTCACGAATGACCAAAATAGTAACTAGTGATTCAGTGATCAACGTTAAGGTCATAACTTTCTGAGACCACGGTTGATTTTAGGTCCGAGATCCATAACTTTCTATGACCACGGTTGATTTTAGGTCCGAGGTCCATAACTTTCTAAGACCACAATTGGTTTTGGGTCCGGGTTCCATAGCTCCAACCACAAGTGGCCGACCACGGTTGGCCGACCACCGCACCCGGAGGGTAGCAGCCAACCACCGTCGACCGGCCACGGCGCCCAAGGACCGTCAGCCGACCACGGCCCCCGAAGGAGCAGCAGCCGACCACGGCACCGAAGGAGCCTCGGTCGACCACCGTCAGCCGACCACGGCATTCCAAGGGGCTTCAGCCGACCTCCGATTGGCCGACCACGGCTCACCCGGAGCTCCAGCTGACCACGGGTGATTTGTGGTCCCGGTCCTCGAGTTTTTTTTGGCTGACCAAGGTTGATTTTCAGTCCGGGTCTGTAAGTTGGTATTTAACTTCAATCTTGACGTACTAAAGGTGAAAAGCAGTACGAGGACAAAGTTAAAGTTTAGTGCCGTTTAGCATTGTTTAACATCGTTTAAATGTCGTTTAAGGCTGTTTAGTGCCGTTTAGTGCCGTTTAGCACCGTTTAACGCCGTTTAGCATCGTTTAACATCGTTTAAACGTCGTTTCAGGATGTTTAGCGCTGTTTAGTTCCGTTTAACGCCGTTTAGCGTCATTTAACATTGTCGTAAACGCGTCGGTCTCTCCACGCTTTACATCAAGACGATGCTTGTTAAAACACTAGTGTACAAAAGTAAACCCCGACCCAAGTCTCGAATATAGACAGTTAAGAACTTCAAGGATAACCTGATCAGTTTTCCTAGAAGTTGGGGGGCAAATGATATGGGCTAAAAGTAAGCCCCAAAGACACATTTAATGTCACATTAATTAGACCCAGCATGGTCCAAACGCGGGGCCCATTAGTGGGGCCCAAACCCCTAATTTCAATATTAATTTCGTAATTAATATTAAGGGATATAAACAACTCAGCAATAAGAATCAGATAAGGATAATACTCCTACCAAACTTAGCCTCCATGGCATCCAATTCAATAAGGAAACAGACTCCTACAAGGAAGGAGTCTAGAACCTTCCTCAAGGCGGTGGCTTGCCCACCAAGTATCCGAATCCTACCATAATTCTAAGGCTTCTCAGCATATATAAGGGCTAACCCCTCATTCTCAGAACTACGTTTTTGGCTTGATTCTCAATAACGAGAAACGTAGGCACTCTATGAGGACCGATTAGTCTCGAACATGGAAACAACCATTAAAGCACGAAGCTCTCGAACCCTAGCATTAAATACAATTTCGTAACCTAGTTTTTATTCCACAACAGTACTAAAGTTTTAAATAAATTAAAAAACAATCGGAAAAATAAAACGCCAGAAAATCCAAAATAAAATAATTTATAGAGAATCTAAATATAAGAACCACAAAAAATCCTATAATAAATTAATAATTTACAAAAATATTAAATTTCATCAACAAAAAAAATTTAAAATAAATTAATAAAAAATAAAACTAATAAAATATTCATTGTTAACTTAATTAATTATTATTATAAGTTGACATATTTTCCCTAATAATTTTAGTGTATATATATATATATATATATATATATATATATATATATATATATAAGTACAAAATACATGCATATTAATTTAGGGTAATGCTAAACATAGCTCTTAGGGCTATGCTTAAGAACTAATGTATTTGGATAAATGCATTTAATATTTTTAAATCTTGCACGAATCTCAATATAATTATTTAGCAATTTGAGATGTTTTTATTAGTGAAAATTAATGTGAATGTAGGGGGTCCACTATTATTACTCTGAAAATTAAATTAGTGTTGTAAAGGAGCATTGGGAAACCAAAAATTAATTAAATAACTAAGAATAAATGTTGAAAATATGAGAATATTTAATGCTTAACCATAGCCCTAAGGACTATGGTTAGCATTTCCCATTAATTTATTATCATTAAAAATAAAAATTAATTCAAAATGTTAAAGAAACTACTTTTGACAAAAATAATACTCTCTTCGTCCTTTTGATTCTTAACACTTTTTTTTCACTTTCTAGCACGCATTTTAAGGTGTATTTTAAGAATAGTTTCATAATTTTTTAATTTTTTTTTTGTAAAAAAATTTAATGTTTAAATTTTTATAAATTTTTTTTAAAAAATATATTATGGAACTATCTTTAAAATACACCTTAAAATGCATATCAGAAAGTGAAAAAAAAGTGTTAAGAATCAAAATGGACAAATGAAATGTAATACTCCCTCCGTCCCCTTTTAGTTGCCCCTTTTGGAAAAAAAATTGTTCCTAAATAGTTGTCCATTTTCTCCTATTTTCTAAATAGGAAATAATAAATATTAATAAAGCAACTTGTATATTGCACCTGTATAAAGCTAGTATTATAAAATAATTGTGACTCTAAATTCTAGAGGACGTTATGTTCATTTCAATGATGTATTTATGGATGTCATTCGGGTAATTTGCTTTTAAAAAAAAACTACTGTAGTTATTTATAATGAATTTCTACCAGTTGGTGTGTAGGGACTAGGGAACAAGAAGAATCATAGAAATAGTGTTGGCATGAAAAGGAGGCCCAACTAATTTTCTAGTAATAAAAATCAAAAGGGAGAGAGGAATGAAAATATGTTGAAGAAAGTTCCTACATTCTCTTCGATAAATGAATTTTACAACATGCCTTGTAATGCCTCCCACTATTATATTAGTAATTTATATTTATGTATAGACCCTCCTCACATGCATTAATTACCAGCCTTTTTCCCTTTCAATACAATCAGACGAAATTCGAACCTACCCCCCTGTCCCTCTTTTCCTCGCCATTTTCTTACTCCTATTAACCACTAGACCAGATTTTCAGAACCATTTCGTGAATTCACTCCCGTTTTAACACTAAATTATATTCAAGGTTCAGCCTCTATCCGTTCTTTCCTCGGAGTTGCGCGAAATGTTTCATTTTTATCTAGCGTATATAAATTACGATTTTAAATTAATCACAACTGAAATAGTTGTATCTTTCTCGCTAATAATACAGTAATTTTAATTTCAATGATACAGTAATAATATAGTAATTTTAATTTCTCGGAGTTTTAATTTCACTGCAACTAATTAGAAATAATACAGTAAGTTGCAATGAAATTTCTCGCTATGACATGGTCAGTTTCATATATGTAGCTAAAGTCTAAACTTTAATTATAGTGGAGGGATCGTGGTCATGTCCTGTCCGTCGTGCTAAGTAGTCAACTAGTATAATTTTATCATCACAAATATCTTGTAATATATTCCACATTTCTACCATTGATTATTCTTATTTAATAATTCAAGAAACTCTTTAATTAAATAAAAATGGAGTAAAATAGTTGAATAATAATCAAAACCCAAGTCAGCTTTCATGAAAAGGAGAGAGCATTATCTTATGCAGAGAAACCTGTGTGTAATCTAATACGAGTATAGTACAACCACCCCTCAAATAAAGCGTTAGCTACTTAGCTTTTGTTTGAACTCGTCAAATTAAAGCTCTGCAATATTCTTTACATCAACCTCTCAGCTCTCACCTTCTTCCCTCATTAGCTATATATCCAGCATTCCATATATTTTAGAGAGATACACCCATAAATGATAGGAATTTATACACTTATTGATGGAAATTTAATTAGTTTCCATCAGATTTGTTAACCTAGTGAATTTTTATTTGTAAATTTGAAAAAAAAAATGTCGTCAGCTCCAAACATGGCTACGATCACGGCTTCCCTGGAAAGATCTCTCCAAAACTGCTCCATAAACAACCATCATCATCAAAGCCGTGGCCGAAGAGTCGATGATTTGGGTAGAACAAGAAACACAACATCGACGTATACGAATAATGATTCAAGTTCGGTCGAAAATCATCTTGACTACGCTTACTCTTCTTCCAATAATTCTTCAGTTCATTATTATTCACAACCTCTCCACCACGACGCTGCCTTGGATCTCAATTCCCACATCTCTCTTCCGTATCAATGGGAGCAGTGCCTCGATCTTAAGGTTAGCTTGTTCATCTGAAATATTATTATATGTTTTATGAATCTTAATTCCTTGCATGATCTATTTGTAATTACAACAAGACTTTATCTTAGCTTTTTTATATGTTAATGGTTCCATGTTTTTTCCATAATTGTGAGTAAAGGCTACTTGTGTATTTCATTACCAAATCTCTCCTGGGGTACAATATTAGTTATACATAAAGTCTCTTTTGCTAAGACATATATATAGTACCTTTGTTTTGACCAACGACATCTCAGAACTGTGTATGTCTGGTTTGTTAAAAGCTTTTCTTGTATTTCATACAAAGTGCATGCCTAGACTTTTGATTTGATTAGAGACGTCCTCCACAGTTACTGCTGATTAACTCCTCAAAATCACTAGTAGTTTTTTTAACTATAACTATGTATGAGTAAGAAGAAGATTAATGTAGGTTACTGAATATATTTTCCGAAATCTCTTACAGAATATTTTTAGAGATTGAAGCATGTAATGTGTATATTAATAAGCCTGAATCTAAAGATTGAGTCCTTTATGGTTCATTTCAAACTTTTTTTTATTTATAATTTTATATAAAGTAAATTTAGATGTTATTATTTTATTAAGTCCTAAGAAGAATATTTGTCTGGTTTTGTATCTAGTACTGGTTATGTATGTTTGTAACTGATTTACTGCTGGTGATTGTCCCTTACATATATTGTGGTTTTTAATTATTAGAGTGGGGAGATATATTACATAAACTGGCGGACCGGCATGAAAGCTAAAGAGGATCCACGGATGAGTCACAAAGAAATGTTTGTTGATCATCGTTACAATAACTACTACACTGAAGAAGAAGAAGAAGAAGAAGAAGAAGAAGAAGAAGAAGAAGAAGAAGAAGAAGAAGAAGAAGAAGAAGAAGAAGATGACAGCAGCAGCAGTAGCTCGAGTGAAGTGTACTCACCACCAGAAGTAGAAGCAGCATCAGCTTCTTCCTCATCATCATTATTTTTATCAAGAAATGAGATTGATGAGGAGAGGAATAGTAAAGATGCACGAAGCAGGCAAGTACTAGTGGTGGCAGGGTGCAAGGTGTGTCTAATGTACTTCATGGTCCCTAAACAGGTCCAGCTTTGCCCCAAATGTACCTCTGCTCAACTTCTTCACTTTTAACTTTAAATTCATTCACATGTATCAACTCTAGCTAGATTGATTCAATCCATTATCTATCCCCCCACCTCTCCCACCTTCCGTTTTCCTGATTAACTGTCAATCCACTTCCATCCCTAATTGGTCTGGCTTTGATGTTTAGAGGTTTCATCCATCCGTGTACGAATTCCTGCTCTATTTAATACACTATTAATTTCGCAAGAATTAATAGGGTAATGATTAATTTGTGTGTTCTTACTTTTAATTCTTCTTCTCTTTATTAGTTATATATATATATATATATATATATATATATATATATATATATATATATATATATATATATATATATAGGATCCTACTCTACTACAAACTAAAATTAACTACAAACTACAAACTAAAATTCAATATTTCATGCTAATCTAATGATCAAACTAGGGGTATATATCCCAATACAAAAAGTGTTTAAAATAATTGGCTCCATTCAGCAAAAAAAATAAAAAAAATCACTGTTCACATAATGACGTGGCAATGGATTTCACTGGTTAACGGTGCTTCGCACCTTCTTGTACGGCGCTTCGCGCCTTTATCATTCTAAAGTTGTAAGGAATGACAATCAATGATAAAGGCAATAGACGATTGACGGGTGTGTCGAGGGCCTGCGGCCCTCATGACTACCTAACTCATCCATTTATTGTCTTAAATGCTTCGCATTTCCACGACAAGTTTTTTTTTTTTTTTTTTGGTGGATAGAGCCAATTATTTTAAGCATTTTTTGTGAAGGTACCCTTGACGGGAACCTTAGAATAAATGAAATATAATTAATCTAGTGATAGTTTGTAGTTTGTATTTAAGGATGGATTTGTATTTGAGCAAAAACATATATATATATATATATATATTCACAAGTCAAGACACAAAGTAAGTAGACTCTAGCAACAAAGCTAGAGCCTTCAATAGAACTAAACTTCCAAGAGTTCAAGTAAAAAAAAAAAAAAAAAAAAGAACTAAACTTCCAAGAGTTCAAGTAAAAAAAAAAAAAAAAACATAATGTGGCACATACGTCTTCCTCTTTTTCTAGTCTATCCATCTTATTTGGATTAGACACAATCTGAGTAGGGCAATAAAGGGAAGCTCAACTCTAGAACAACATTTAGCCTGAACTACTATAATTCATATGAATGATTAATCAAGTTACGCAATAGATGATGAGAACTCACCAAGTCCCCCTTAACTTTTCATGAGAGGAAAGTGTCAATTGATTTTGTTTAGTGCCAAGGAGTTAGTTGGATTCGAACTTCTTCACCACTTTCTAAACTCGAAATTAAAGTGTACCACGCTGATCATTTATTAAACATAAACCCAACATGAAATTACAATGCAGCATAAGTTTAAATATTTATCATGAATGACTGAGAATGACACTTGAAGACACATGCTGCGTGCAAACTAAAGTACCTATATTCTGGAAAGTGGATTAGCTTAATACATATTAAATGAAGCCTGCTGGGAGGGATTAGGGTTTGATAAATGGAAAGTGGAAGCATGAGTTGTTAAGTAGGGAAGGAGGGGGGTCCAGGTGCCTAGAGAAGAGAGATGGGATGGATAGAATGTGGAATAGCAGGGAGGGAGGGGGAGAGAGAGAGAGAGAGAGAGAGAGAGAGAGAGAGAGAGGAAAGGAATCTGCTTTTGAGTTGTTACTGGAGGAGGAGGACGGGGAAAAAAGGAATCTAAGCGGAGGAAACAAAGGCTTACTGCACGTCTGCACCAACACTATGTATATACTGTCCCTGCCCTGCATTGATAGATACATTATTGAATGGAATATATTGTACAGTCAAGGAAAAAGATAGTTATAACGACATATTATTTTCTTCCCCCACAAAAAACAAATGTGTCTTTCTCTTCTTTCCTTTTGCAACTGTCCCTTTCCTCTTCCCGGGCAATCACCAATTACTTACGTTCATTCACTATACTTGTTCATACTCTCTGTGACTGTATATGGGATTATAGAGATGTGATTGTACACAGGACCTAGCAGATGGGGGCTAATATAAACTAAACAATAATAATAAAGATTATTAAGAAAATAATGTCTATATTATCAAAGTATTAAAAAATATATCATAATCATGTTCTTTGTTAAGATAAAAATTAATTTTTTTTGAATCGATCAAAATAGTAAAAAAAAAAAAGGGAAATAACTTTTTTTTTTTTTTTTGAAATTAAGTAATCTTCCATTAAACTTGAACATCCTCCAAGATTACATTTTGAATATCAGGCGAGAAATCTACTCCCTGAAACACACAATCAGCTATAAAATAAGATGCTCTAGCTATAGCATGAGCAACCTTATTTGCAGATCGTTAAACAAAAAGAATACACACATTCTAACTCATCTAGCAAAGCCTCACAATCTTCTATAATACTCCCAAAGTACGATACCATGGAGTAGTTGCTTCGAATTGACTGGATCGCCGTAAGACTATCACTTTCAACTGTAACACACCTACATCTCTTTCTTTATATCCAACTCAATGCTTCACGAACTCCCATAACTTCAGCCAAGTCGACTGCAACGTGACCTGCTCTATAGCCTGAAATAACTTCCATCACATCACCTGTATCATCCCTAGCAACACAAGCAAAACTATAATTCCCTCTATTCTCAAATAATGCAGCATCAACATTGATATTCATCGTATTCTCTGCAAGGCAAAGCCATTTCTCCCTACCTTCTTCCGGAATAGAACAGGGACATGAATCTTGTCCTGAGCTTTTATCAAGTTATCCAGTGAATTATGAGCCAAAGTAAGCACATTAGATACCGAGGATCCTTTCTGATTCCACATTAAATCATTCCGAGCTTTCTACAAGACCCAGCAGATCATAACCATGATTCTTTGATTTTGCTCCTCCAAGAATTGAAACATCTGAGAAAGCCATGAACCAAAGTTGTTGACCCCTCCCTCCACCACCCATATCCCTACATGCTCCCAGCACGACCTCGCAAAAGAACATGACACCAGACAATGGAACGTAGTTTCCTCCTCCTGTTGACATGAGGGACAAACATCATCAACATTTATATGCCTTAATCCCAGCTGCTTCTTTGTTGGTAAACTTCCTGACACCGCTCTCCAAATCATGTTCTTTACTTTAGGGGGAACACAAAGTTTCCACAACTTCGCCCAAGAATCAAGCTGCTGATTGACTGGAACTTGATTTTTTAGATCCTGTGGCCTCCTGTATGCACTCCTAACTGTATAATGACCCGTTTTCTCAAACTGCCAAAACCAACCATCTTTTTGACGACTTGAAAAGAGGGGAATGCTTAGAATTACTTCAGCTTCCCTTTCATTAAATAAAACACGCACCAAGTCTACATCCCAAGCCAAATTATCAGATTGGAACAGACTCGAAACTTCTATACCAACCAAGCCAGGCTCACCTAATGAAACAAATGGATTATCCTTCAAAGGCAGCCAGGGGTCATCCATAACCGAAATATCAGTGCCATTTCCAACTCTACACCTAGCTCCCTGAGCCACTAACTCTTTTGCTTCAAAAATACTTTTCCATATAAAACTTGGATTATTACCCAGACCCGCTTGAATAAAGCTTATACCATGGTAATATCTCGCTTCAAACATTCTGCCAACCAAGGAATCTGGCCTGCATTGCAATCTCCAACCTTGTTTCCCAAGCAAAGCAAGGTTAAAATCACGCAAATGTCTAAAACCCATGCCACCCTTCCACTTGTGCATTGATAAACGTTGCCAACTCATCCAGTTAATACCCCTACCATTTGTAGACGAGGATCTCCACCAAAATTTGTATATCAGTAGTTCTAATTCTTTGCACATCTCCACGGGTAATAAGAACACGTTCATTGCATAATTAGGGAGGGTCTGAGCAATCGTTTTAATTAAAATTTCTTTACATGCCTTCGAAATAAACTGACCCTCCATACTTTGAATTTTCTACTTCATTCTATCTTTTAAGAAACCAAGCATAACAGATTTGTTTCTCCCCATAAGACTAGGTAAACCCAAATAGTGACTACCCTCATTAGCCTCATGAACACCTAGTTGAGCGCAAACCAGTTCTCGAGTTCTTACATCAATATTGGAGCTAAAAAATACCTCAGATTTTGCCAAGTTCACCTGTTGACCAGATTTTGCCAAGCAGCTTCATAATATTCCTTACTTCTTCTACCGTAGCTCGACAGTAGAGATAGTTGTCATCCGCAAATAACATATGAGAAATCATTGGAGCTCTCCTGGCCACCTTGCAACCTCGAATCTTTTTATTCTGCTCATAATTCTTAATCAACGATGAGAAGCCCTCCATACACAGAATAAACAGATAAGGGGATAACGGGTCTCCTTGTCGCAAACCCCGTTGAGGAATAATCGGACCTATTTCTTTACCACCATAAGCCATCTTATATTTAACTGATCGAACACACCTCATAATCAACCTAATCCACTGCTCGCTAAACCCCAATTTTACCATCATAGTTGCCAAATATCCCCACTCAACCCGATCATATGCCTTGCTCATGTCTAACTTTAGAGCCATAAAACCATCTTTTCCTTTGCTTTTTCTTTTCAAGTAGTGCATTATTTCGAAACCATTATATTATCTGTGATTAGCCTTCCTGGCATGAAAGCACTTTGAGAATCTGAAATAAGATTAGGCAGCACATTTTTAAGCCTATTAGCCATTACTTTAGAAATAATCTTGTAAGTAATGTTACATAAGGCAATTGGTCTCATATCACTCATCAATTCTGGCTTGTTCTGAAGGGTTTCGATCACATAAACACAGCGAAATTAAACGCAAAAAAATAAAAATCGAAACCCTACCGCAGGATCCATGCAAAAACAAAAGATTTAATTCGGAGTTAGATGATTACCTTAAAGAAGCTTTATGAAAGGATGATAATTAGAGATCCTAGCTACTTGAATCACCACGCATCCCGCTCTCGCGATCTACGCTCTACCGGTATCCACAAGAACGCTTTTCTCGAAGGATTGATGTGTACTAGCACCCGAAAACTGCTTCTCTCTCTCTCTCTCTCTCTCTCTCTCTCTCTCTCTCTATCTTCTTTCTTTCTCTCAAGAACGGCTAGGGTTTTATAAAACTTGTATCACATTATAAAATCAGCAATAAAGAGATTTATATAGAGATAAGAGAATTAGTTTTCTAATTATAATCCAATTATAATTAATTCTAATATGAAATTCCAATTTATTATTTAATTAAGTCCCACTTAATTAATTAATAACTAATTTCCGAATTAGTTTAAGTAATTCCATTTTTCTATTTATTTAATTAATTAAGTCATACTTAATTAATATTATAAATAGAATAAATTACTTAATTAATTTAAATTCTGTTGTGGAATAAAAACGAGGGTTTGTATGTATTTAATGCTAGGGTTCGTGAGCTTCGTGCTTTAATGGCTGTGTCTGTGTTTGAGACTGATCGATCCTCACAGAGTGCCTACGTATCTCAAGGTCGAGAATCAAGCCAAAAACGTAGTTCTTGGTGTTCGCCCTCGGGGCTATGGCGGTTAGGGCACACCAAGGACGTAGTGGCTTGTATGTCCTTATTCGAGGATTAAGCCTGAAACGTAAGTGACGTATTGAGCTCTGCCCAAAAACGTTGTTCTGAGAATGAGGGGTCAGTCCCTTTATATAGGCTAAGAAGCCTTAGAATTATGGTAGTGTTTGGAGACTTGGTGGGCAAGCCACCGCCTTGAGGAAGGTTCTAGAATCCTTCCTTGTAGGAGTCTGTTTTCATATCGAATTGGATGCCTTGGAGGCTAAGTCTAGCAGGAGTAGTATCCTTATTTGACTCTTATTTACTGAGCTGTTTATTACCCTTAATATTAATTACAAAATTAATATTTAATACAGACTTTGGGCCTTGTTGGTGGGCCCCACGTTTGGACCATCTTGGGTTTAATTAATGTCACATTAATTGTGTCTTTAGGGCTTATTTTTAGCCCATATCATTTGCCCCCCAACTTCTAGGAAAACTGATCAGGTTTTCCTTGAAGTTTTACGAGACTTGTGTCATGTAAAGCGTGGAGCAACTGACGCATTTACGATGATATTTTAAACGATGCTAAATGGCACTAAACGACACTGAACGGTGCTAACTAGCCTTAAATGACGTTTAAGCAATGCTAAACGGCGCTAAGTGGCATAAAACGGCGATAAACGGTGCTTAACGGTATTAACTGATGCTTAATGGCACTAAACGACACTGAAGGGTGCTAACTAGCCTTAAACGACGTTTAAACAATGCTAAACGGCATAAAACGGCACTAAACGGTGCTAAACGACGCTAAACGGTGCTAATTGACCTTGGGTTCAACTTCTGGTTCAACTAATTTTTCATATTTGAAATGAAGTCGGGACCGAATTTCGACATCGAAACGATGTCGGGACCCTCAACATCGTAACGTAGGCTGGTCGGCCGAAGCCTCCCGGGTGCCCCGGTCGGCTAGCCTCCGGTCGGCCGAAGCCTTCTGGGTGCCCCGGTCGGCTGGCCTTCGATCGGCTGAAGCCTTCAGGGTGCCCCGGTCGGCTGGCCTCCGATTGTCGGGTCCTCGGTTGGCTGGTCCTCGGTTGGCTGGTGCCTTTCGGGATTGCATTCATTACGACCTTGACTCCAGGACTTCAGTTTCCATCTTGAATACCAGTCTTTCATATTGATATTAGAACATCAACGTCAACACTTGAATATCGAAATGAAGACTAACAATATGGTCATTCATGACTTGTTTAAGGCTCCCCTAATTTTTGATTAGCACTGCTAATCCCATACTTTGCATTAACTTCTTGATTAGGCTCCCCTAAACATAATCAGCTTCCAAAGCTCCTTTTGTCGTGCCTCCATAGCTCTGTTGTCATGCCTCCATAGCTCTGTTGTCGTGCCTCCATAGCTTTGTTGTGATGCTTGTATCTTGTTTAACATCATTTGTAAGAACCCAGATTTTGGGTAGAATTAAAACTTTTTATTATTTAATGATGTAAGAATGAATAGTGGTTACGGCTACGATGTAATAGTTGATCTTCTGAATGAATGAATGAAATTCGATTTAAATATTTATATGTCTTGAAGAAAGCTAATGGTTGACAACTTAGGTAAGAATAATCTATCTCCTAGGGGAATAAGATATGGCAATTCCAAGCAGGAGAATATTCTCATGTCATCCAGATAGATAACGATTAGTCCAGTGGTTCCGTGAAAGGGTTAAGGAACGCCCGAGAGAGAACAAGGACATTGTCATAAATATAGGGAATAAAGGAAGAATAAAGAATGAATAGTGTTTTTTGTGGAAATGAGAATATTATGAGACAACACTATATAGAAGTATTCGGAATGGATTTCCAAGTTCGTATTAGTAATCCAGGGGGAAAATAAGTGTATGTAAAAGCCATCGGATTCTGAAAAACCGCACTTTTATTTTCTCCGAGAATTCCCTGGACACTGATAGACTTAAGGATTTAACGAAGGGATTTAAGGAATTTAAATTCGAAAGTTAGTAAGAAAGATGGAGAATGATAGTATTAATATTAAGAAGATTTCCTGTAAACCCTAATTAGAAATCCGTGAGATATTCCTACGAACGATCAATCGAAACGAGCAATAACCGGAAAAAAGAAACGAGCAGAGGAAGCAAGAGTCATGCATAAGCTACTAGAAAAGATCTAGCAACCAAGTGGACTCAAGTAACTAGGATACTTAGCAAGGAACTAGTACTTAGAAAACAAATCACTTAGTTAGCTATTAACCATCCAAAACACAACACATGTCTTGCAAAATACATCATCTAGTGCATCATCACTTTATTAAAGTAAAAAGAGATGAGATATTATCCAAGGCTCATCCACTTTATGCATAATTGAACAAAACAAACCAAGCAAATATCAAACTCTCTCAAGAACATATACCATTCGGCTATTCCATAATTCAAGAACCCAAAACCCACTTCCGTCCATCATTTGATCTTGTAATTTTTAAGGCGAGTCCTATAATTCAAGAAACTAATCTCCTAGAAATTTCAAGCCCAAATTCCTTTGTTTCCATTTTCAAAAAAATCAACAAAAAGGAGGGTGAATAGTGTTCTTATGAACTAACCTTTGATTTTTATGTTTCTTTTGATTGATCTAGCTAGCTTAAGGTCACTTAAGGATAGATCAAGGCTTAATAAGGCTATATCACTCTCTAAGGAAGGTAACATGCTCAAAAAACCCTTGGTATCATATTGAGATTTTATGAGTTTTATGGATGATTTAGTGTTAGTATGCTATGTTATGCTTAGATCTATGCTATTAGTTGATTATGGTTGTTGTTTGGATTGTGATCCATGAGATGGTTGAGATGAGATGTTGTTAGACTAGTCATGATGTTATCATGTCTTAAAATTGATGGGGTGTAGTGCTTGATTGATTCACGGTGATGTGAAACTTTGGAAATCGTGTAAACATAGCCGTCGTAATGTCGAATTTTCGTTAAATCTTTAAAAACCGTGCATCACAGTATCTTGAACTCACTGTCCAGTGTTATATTTTTCCATGATAAGATAGATAATGTTCCAAGCTTCGTTTTGATATAAAGAACGTGTGAAATGGACTTACGGTTTAGAATTTACGGCCGATTTACTAAAAGTAGTTCGAAACCGTAAATGAGAATTCGTAGCTGAAATTAAACCCTCGTAAAATACGTAAGTCAGTGGCGAATCTTGGTAATTAAATACTAGAGTTAAAAAGGAAGGTGCGAGAGAAAACCTCTTGTGAAACTGATCGTTTTTCGATTTTATAAAAATGTTTGAATCAAGGTTAAACGCGAACGAACCCCTTAAAAGCATAACTTTAGTTATAACTTAGAAAACAAGCGATAAAACTCGAGGTATAATCTTGGTTCATAATCGATCGACTTTAGAACTTATACAACTTAAGTATATACTAAGTGTGAGTATGATGACATGTCTTAATGACGAACAAATGTTGGATCGTATCGGTAATAAAAAGAGTTACACTAAATGGGGTATAACGAGATAATTCGAAAACACGTTTCAACTTAAGTTGATACTTAACCTTTTAAAAAGTGTTAAGTGATTAATCTCGAATATTCTGACTATTTATAGATCGCCGAGCTGATCCGGGACACACTACCACTACCCCTACCCGTACTCGATTACCAGGCAAGTTCTAAATCCTTTTTAAAGGCTGTTGTTGTGAATATATATATGATTCGATTTTGTGTTACATATGCCATAGCATGCATGCCTACTTTCAAGATATATTGTGATACCTGTTCCTTGAATTGTGGTTGGCTTATAAGCTAGATGTTGAATAATCAGTTATAAGCCGGTTGTTGATAAGTCCCTTAGAGAAGGGCATTTATATCGTATTCATTGAATATAGACCGGGAGTCAGTTCTTCTTGATATATCGTAATTACCTTCGAGGGAAATATTTAAGTAAATATTTTCCATTATTTGATTGACGAATATTATTTGAATATTCGTCCAAGATCATTTAATTAACGATCATTACATCAAATAATTATTTGAACGTTATCTATTCAATGAATATTATTTTTCAATATTCATTCAAAGTCGATTCATTTATCGAATATTATTTCCAATATTCCTTTAAAGTTTGGATTTCTAAATGAATATTATTTTTCTATTCATTTAGAATATTATTCATTAAATGAATATTACCTTGTGAATATTCATTTAAGTTCCTGTTTATTTATTGAATATTATTTTAAAAATTCATCTGATGTTTTATTTATTTATCGAATATTATTTTAATATTCCTTTCAAGTCTTATTACTTAAATGAATATTATTTTGAATATTCATTTAAATATTTAATTATTCAATAAATATATTCTCTTTATTCATTCGAGAATTATTCAGAGAAATACTTCGATTTAAATATTCGTTCATAGTTATAACCCTTCTTTAACTATTTCTGATTCAATAAATATTATCTGGATATTTATTCGATACTCTGAAATGACTTCAAATATTATCGTCGACGTTCGATTATTATAAAACTTCTTTGGAGTCGGATTATTATTAATATTATATCAAGAAAGGTTCTCAAAATGTCGTTCTTCCTTCGAATCTATCTTCCAAGTAATAAGAGAACCTTACTTGGAAAATGTTATTTATCTTGTTGACTTCCCGGTCATAAATCTTTCGAAAAGTATTCTTTTCACTCGCAACTAGAATTGCTATCTATTGCATCTGTGTACCCTCTCATCATTCGAGGGGTAAGATTATTGGAACAAGATGGTATCCTCTAACAAGCAGCAGCTTGGGAGATATGATGTTGAATTTTCCTTTCCAACTAGATATGACTACTTTGTGGAGTCTTATCAACAAGTATTGTACTTGGGGAAAGGGGGACGAACTTTGCGTTCAGAGTCATGAACTTCTTTTCGAACTTGGAGTTGTGTAAGAGGCCGAGTAACGCCGGTCCATCCCATTGGCCCAACCGTTGGCCGGGGAGATCTAACAGGGCGGTAGACAAGTAAATCCGTCATCTCTTCCTTCTACCGGTAGTAAATCTAAATTGAGCTGTACAATCTGCGACTAATCATCGTAAGGATTAGAACAGCGGGCACGGTGAATACTCCAGCATTAGTTCATCATTCAGATTCATTTATTTTCTGCAACATTATTATTGTTGGCAGTATTGGAAAAGTATTCATAATTGGAATATATATGTTTGCGTTACTTCTAACTTCATCATTTACCTTATACTGGTATTATCTTCGCTAATGCATGGCATATGGTTACAAAGATGTTTGAACTGCTGTATATATATATATATATATATATATATATATATATATATATATATATATCACTGTTCAGTTATATTGTTGTTGGTGGACTATTGCTCACCCTTGCTTATTTATTATGTCACAACAACAGCTAGGACAGATGCCTCGCGTCAGGCGCACTCGGCGCAAGCGGGTTACCCGACCCACCGGACTCCCCGCTGATATGCTAGCCGCCATTGCCGAGGTAGCCTAGATAGACAGCTTTTGCTTTCAGCTTAACTATATGTATAATTAATGTAATCAACGGCAAAACTTTTAAACTTATTATGTTATCCTTTTGGCTTGTAATAACTTTTATTCGTAAACCCCTTTATGTAAGACTTATTTCAATTTCATCTCTCGGACTATAACTGTGTGTGGGTGAGTGGATATTATTGTGGGGTCATAACATGCTACTTATTGATTTTGGACTCAAGTCAAGTATTATGTATGAATTATGAGACCGTAACGACCCGATCCCTGACGCCGGATCCGGGGGTGTTCCAGAGATGGTATCAGAGCGAGAGTTATATATCCCAAGAGATGATGCGACCTTATACAATAATAAATTCACTAACATAATAAGAACCATTGCCAGGTTCACCTAAAACCCTTATAGGAACTTTTTAAGTATCATGATAGTAACATAGTTGGTCTTGTGTAGGCGAGCGACTTGTCTGCCCAGTAGGCAGCTACGAGACAGCATGATGAGGACATGTTCCGGACTAGAGACCCGTATTATGAGCACTTTCCTGATGCTGATACTGATGCTATTGAGTATGAGGAGGAGGACCCTGAGGAGGTCCAGGTTGATGCTGATACTGATGCTATTGAGTCTGAGGAGGAGGACCCTGAGGAGGTCCAGGTTGATGCTGATACTGATGTTACTGAGTCTGAGGGGGGAGGAGGACCCGGAGGAGGTCCAGACAGGGCAGGACGCTGAGTTAGTTGCTGAGGATGAGGATTTTTGGGTTGTATCTGAGATTAGGACCATGGAGGAGGACACTGACATGACCACTGAGCAGGTCATGGCTGCTGTTGTTGGACAGGCTGTAGATGAGGATGAGCCATTGGATGATGCTGTAGGAAGTTCCGGACTACGAGTGCCACCCCTCTCTATTGAGAGAGCCCCTACCCCACCACCATTACCTGTGAGCCCATTTTCCGATGAGTTTGAGGAGCCTACCCCAAAGCCCCAGCAGGCAGAGACTGCAGCTCCAGCTGAGCCATCCACCCCACCCCATGTTCCGATAGGGGGAGTCCCAGTATGTGTTCATAACTTGATTGTGAACGGGCTTTATAGAGAGTTGTCAGTGGCGGATGCCAGATTGGCAGAGTCTAGGAGGGAGCTAGCAGTGGAGAGAGCCGCCCATATGAGGTTCCAGGGCCGGAGGACGATTAGTGATCGGGCTGGGTATAGGGCTGTGACCCGCATCGAGCTGAGGGCTCGGGTGAGGGTGCGATAGTTACCTACTGATGGGCATGGTATGGTAGCTAGAGCAGACGTCGAGGAGATTTTCCGTATCGCCATGGGGAGGGTTCGGATGATGTTTCGTCGTGGCGGCTGATTTCAGATGTAGTGATGCAGTAGTCTAGTTGTCTAGTCATGTACGGACGTAGTAGTGCCGGCTTTTGTAGGGATGGTTTCATTGTACTTATTTTCTCTTTTTGCAGACTAGACAGATAGACAGCATATTTCACTTTTGACTTGTTGTCGTTGTTAGG
The DNA here is from genome assembly GCA_036435485.1 of Saposhnikovia divaricata. NCBI lineage: Eukaryota > Viridiplantae > Streptophyta > Magnoliopsida > Apiales > Apiaceae > Saposhnikovia > Saposhnikovia divaricata. The sequence goes on along the minus strand of CM071597.1, from coordinate 121,953,775 downwards.
ATGGTTGTACTTTAAACTATCGTTGTAACTCAGATGTTGTACCTTTTCGGTACCTGGTATATATTTGTTTTCCTTTCAGTTATTTCAATTTTGTTGGGATGCAATCACGAGTTTATTAGCACATGTACTGCTTTCGATTAAGTTGCCATGAGATATAGAACTGTGGGATCCTAAATCCAATCATGTAACGAATTATGCAAGGAGAAATCCTTTAAAACAGGTAAGTGAACCTAATGTATAATTGTCCAAATTTTCATCAAAATGCCTCCAAGATGAATGGGCACTAGGGCTAACCCCCGTGAATCTACTGACCAAGAGAGTCACAACCAACATGAGGAAAACCATGAATATAATAAAGTACAAGATCAGGACTATAATGAGCAAGAAGATTCCTAGTATGGAGCAGAGGATGAACCCATGTACTCTGAAGACTTTGAGGAGGAGATAGAAGGGGGAGAAACTGAAGTGGAGCAGGAAGGGGAGAACCAGGGCGGAGACCCCATGGGTTAGTTTATGGATCTGCTTAGGCAGAATTTGAACCAATACCCCCAACCACCACCAGGAAACAACACTTCAGTGGCAAATTCCTTCGGGGCCTTTAATTCCATTAAGCCCCCAGAGTTCCACGGATCGGCTGATCCCGTTGAGGCAAGGGCCTGGATCAAGGAAATGGAAAAATCTTTCGAGATTCTGAGTATCAATGAGGCTCAGAAAACTGTCTTTGCTACTTACATACTAAAGGGAGAGGCCAATTATTGGTGGGAGGCCAAATAGAACATGGAGACTGATGCTATCGTAACCTGGGATAGGTTTAAACAGTTATTTCTGGAGAAGTACTTCCCGAAGTTCATGAAAACTCAAATGGAACTTAAGTTTTTAGAACTTAAACAGAACAATATGTCAATGGCTGACTATGAGGCCAAGTTTACTGAGCTGTCGAGATTTGTGCCGGAATTTGTGGACACCGAAGAAAAGAAAGCTAACAGGTTTCAACAAGGGTTGAAATAGTGGATCCAGAATAGAGTGGCGGTTTTAGAAATTACGGATTATGCCACCTTAGTGTAGAAGGCAACTATTGTGGAAGCTGGAAGTGATCAAATGCAGAGAGAAAGAGAAAAAGGGGGAATAAAGAGAAAGTATGCCAGTATGGGCGGAGGGTCCACTGGAGGGAAACCCCCAACCAAGTTTAACAGAGGAACCACTTCCCTACCTGGGAGAAGGGAAGGGTTTAAATCATCTATGAGCGCAACAGTGAGCCAGGGCAGCCAGCAAGCAGGAGTGTCCCGTTCCCAGCAGTCTAGACCCCCTTACCATTATGTACTACCTGTGGGAAGAGGCATTCCGGTGTGTGCAACCTGAAGCAGATAAACTGCTATAAGTGTGGGCGAGCTGGGCACTATGCTACCTCTTGCACCACGATCGTCCCTAATAGCACCACTTGTTTCCAGTGCGGACAGCAAGGGCACATGAGGAAGGATTGCCCAAGGAACAAACCAGCGGCATCAGGGGCGAGCAAGGCTGCCTCCAATAGACCCCCAACTGCCAGGACTTTTAATATGTCAGTACAAGATGCCGTGAGGGACACGGATGTAATAGCAGGTACATTTTCTCTCAATTCAGTCAGTGCAAATGTCTTATTTGATTCGGGAGCAACTAAGTCTTTTATATCTAGAGATTTTGCGCATAAATTGAAACTTAAAACCCAACAACTAAGGGATTCCTTACAAGTAGAGATAGATAATCAGGAAGTCGTTCCGGTTAATCAAATCCACCCCAATTGTAAATTAGAAATAGGAGGACGATCCTTCAATGTCAATTTGATTCCTTTTAAGCTAGGGGAATTTGATGTCATTTTGGGAATGGATTGGTTGTCTCGCAATAATGCGCAGATAGATTGTAAAGGGAAAAAGGTTAAGTTAAAAACCCCAGGGAAGAAAGAAATAGTGTTTAAGGGGATGCGACAGACCCAGAAAATTCTGACCATGGCGCAAACCAAGAGATTGCTACGAAAAGGGAACGAGGCTTATTTAGCTTATGTTATAGACACTCAGAAAGAAGTGCCAAGATTGCAGGACATTCCGGTAGTTAATGAGTTTGAGGACGTGTTCCCACAAGATCTTCCCGGACTACCACCTGATAGGATAATTGAGTTTGCCATCGAGTTAGCCTCGGGGACGGCGCCGGTTTTGAAGGCCCCGTACCGGTTAGCCCCAGTAAAAATGAAAGAGCTAGCTAAGCAGTTACAGGAATTGTTGGATAAGGGTATGATAAGGCCCAGTGTGTCACCTTGGAGCGCACCAGTGTTATTCGTTAAGAAAAAGGATGGGAGTATGAGGTTATGCATCGACTACAAAGAGTTGAACAAGCTAACCATAAATAATAAGTATCTACTACCCAGGATAGATGATTTGTTTGACCAGCTAAGAGGCGCTGAATACTTCTCTAAGATTGACTTGAGAACGGGATATCACCAATTGAAGATTAAACATGAAGATATCCCGAAGACTGCATTCCGTACCCGATATGGACATTATGAGTTCTTGGTGATGTCATTTGGATTGACCAACGCCCCAGCAGCTTTCATGGACTTAATGAATAGAGTGTTCAAAGAATATTTGGACAAATTCGTGATAGTCTTCATTGATGATATTCTCATCTACTCAAAGACAGAGGCAGAACTCGCTGAACATTTGAGGATAACTTTAGAAATACTCAGGAAGGAGCAGTTATATGCCAAATTCTCAAAGTGTGAGTTCTGCAAAAATGAAGTGCAATTCTTAGGGCACGTGATCAATAGAGAAGGAGTGTTGGTTGACCCCTCCAAGATAGAAGCAGTTTCAAACTGGGAACGGCCAACTACTCCAACAGAGGTAAGGAGTTTCATCGGACTAGCCGGATATTACAGAAGATTTGTCCAAGATTTTGCGAAGATTGCAGCTCCGTTAACTCGACTTACCCGTAAAACCGAGAAATTTGAATGGACTAAAAAATGCGAGAAGAGTTTCCAAGAACTAAAGAAGAGGTTGGTGACGACCCCAGTGTTGGCGTTACCTGATGGAAAAGGAGATTTCGTGATTTACAGTGATGCTTCGCATAAAGGATTGGAATGCGTGCTTATGCAGCACGGTAAGGTAATAGCATATGCGTCTAAGCAATTGAAGGATTATGAGGTCAGATATCCCACGCATGATCTAGAACTAGCAGCCATAGTCTTCACTTTAAAGATTTGGAGACACTACTTGAATGGGGAAAAGTGCGAGATTTACACTGACCATAAGAGCCTCAAGTACATTTTCATTCAGAAAGAGCTTAACATGCGCCAGAGGAGATGGCTAGAGTTAATCAAGGATTACGATTGTGAGATTCGTTATCACCTGGGCAAAGCCAATGTGGTGGCTGATGCCCTTAGTAGGAAAGAGAAGCTCAAGATGATAACTTCAGAGGAAGAGTTAGTGAAAGATTTTGAGAAGTTGGAAATTGAGATTAAGCTACCTGAAGGGGGCCAGGAAAAGTTGATGGAAATTAGAATCCAACCTCCATTGTTAGAAAAGATTAGACTATGTCAAGAACGGATAATGGAGGAAGAAGAGAACTCCACGGAAGAGATAATGACCGGGGAAGAAATTAAATGTGAAAGAGACAAGGAAGGGATCATGAGGTACACGTACAGGATATGGATCCCAAATGTTCAGGAACTCAAGGATGAGATTTTATACGAGGCACACAACTCAAGGTACTCGGTGCACCCCGGTAGCACAAAGATGTATATGGATTTGAAGGAGTATTACTGGTGGCCCAATATGAAAAAGGACGTAGCAGAGTGGGTAAGCAGATGCTTGACCTGCCAGCGAGTGAAAGCAGAGCACCAGAGGCCCAGCGGACTTCTACACCCCTTAGAGATTCCAGAATGGAAATGGGAACACATAGCCATGGATTTCGTAGTAGGTTTACCAAGGACCAAGGCTAATCATGACGCCATATGGGTAATTGTAGATCGACTGACGAAGTCAGCTCACTTTCTCCAGATAAATGAAAGGTACACGGTCGACAGACTAGTGGATATCTACTTAAAAGAGATAGTGGCGCGACATGGAGTCCCAGTCGCAATAGTATCCGATCAAGATCCTAGATTTAACTCCAGGTTTTGGAAAAGTTTTCAAGAATGTGTAGGAACCCGGCTGAACATGAGCACAGCCTACCGCCCCCAGACAGATGGGCAAAGTGAAAGGACCATCCAAACGCTAGAGGATATGTTGAAAGTCTGTGCTATAGACTTTAAAGGAAATTGGGATGATCACTTGCCATTGATTGAGTTTTCCTACAATAATAGTTTTGATTCAAGTATAGGAATGCCACCTTATGAGGGCTTTTATGGAAGAAAATGTCGATCTCCCTTGTATTGGGATGAAGTTGAGGAGCGAAAGATGCTCGGGCCCGAAGTGGTCCAACGAACTAAAGATGTAGTAGATCTAATCAGAGGACGGCTGGTAGCAGCCCAGGATCGACAAAAGAAATATGCCGACTTAGCTCGGAAAGGCAAAGAATACGAAGTGGGAGACCTAGTGTTCTTAAAGGTGTCACCTTGGAAAGGTTTAATGAGATTTGGAAAGAAAAGAAAGCTGAGTCCCAGATACATTGGACCATTCGAGATCTTAAGACGGATTGGGGAACTAGCTTATGAACTGGCATTGCCCCCGAATCTACAGCAGGTGCATAATGTGTTCCATGTTTCGATGCTGAGGAAGTATAATCCGGATGCCAAGCACATTGTAGAGTATGAGCAAGTGGACATGCAACCAGACTTGACCTATGTAGAGCAACCTGTGGAAATCATAGACCGGAAAGAACAAGTGCTCCGAAACAAGGTCATTCAGCTAGTCAGAGTTTTGTGGCAGAACCACAATGTAGAAGAATCAACCTGGGAGCTTGAAAGCACAATGCAAGAGAAGTACCCCCATTTGTTTCAAACTGATTCCGGGACGAAATCCTTTTAAGGAGGGGAGACTGTAAGAACCCAGATTTTGGTAGAATTAAAACTTTTTATTATTTAATGATGTAAGAATGTATAGTGGTTACGGCTACGATGTAATAGTTGATCTTCTGAATGAAGGAATGAAATTCGATTTAAATATTTATATGACTTGAAGAATGCCAATGGTTGATGACTTAGGTAAGAATAATCTATCTCCTAGGGGAATAAGATATGGCAATTCCAAGCAAGAGAATATTCTCATGTCATCCAGATCGATAACGATTAGTCCAGTGGTTCCGTGAAAGGGTTAAGGAACGCCCGAGAGAGAACAAGGACGTTGTCATAAATATAGGGAATAAAGGAAGAATAAAGAATGAATAGTGTTTTTGGTGGAATGAGAATATTATGAGATGACACTATATAGAAGTATTCGGAACGGATTTCCAAGTTCGTATTAGTGATCCAGGGGGAAAATAAGTGTATGTAAAAGCCATCGGATTCTAAACAACTGCACTTTTATTTTCTCCGAGAATTCCCTGGACACTGATAGACTTAAGGATTTAACAAAGGGATTTAAGGAATTTAAATTCGAAAGTTAGTAAGAAAGATGGAGAATGATAGTATTAATATCAAGAAGATTTCCGGTAAACCCTAATTAGAAATCCGTGAGATATTCCTACGAACGATCAATCGAAACGAGCAATAACCAGACAAAAGAAACAAGCAGAGGAAGCAAGAGTCATGCATAAGCTACTAGAAAATATTTAGCAACCAAGTGGACTCAAGTAACTGGGATACTTAGCAAGGAACTAGTACTTAGAAAACAAATCACTTAGTTAGCTATTAACCATCCAAAACACAACACATGTCTTGTAAAATACATCATCTAGTGCATCATCACTTTATTAAAGTAAAAAGAGATGAGATATTATCCAAGGCTCATCCACTTTATGCATAATTGAACAAAACAAACCAAGCAAATATCAAACCCTCTCAAGAACATATACCATTCTGCTATTCCATAATTCAAGAACCCAAAACCCACTTCCATCCATCATTTGATCTTGTAATTTTTAAGGTGAGTCCTATAATTCAAGAAACTAATCTCCTATAAATTTCAAGCCCAAATTCCTTTGTTTCCATTTTCAAAAAAATCAACAAAGAGGAGGGTGAATAGTGTTCTTATGAACTAACCTTTGATTTTTATGTTTCTTTTGATTGATCTAGCTAGCTTAAGGTCACTTAAGGATAGATCAAGGCTTAATAAGGCTATATCACTCTCTAAGGAAGGTAACAAGCTCAAAAAACCCTTGGTATCATTTTGAGATTTTATGAGTTTTATGGATGATTTAGTGTCAGTATGCTATGTTATGCTTAGATCTATGTTATTAGTTGATTATGGTTGTTGGTTGGATTGTGATCCATGAGATGGTTGAGATGAGATGTTGTTGGACTAGTCATGATGTTATCATGTGTTAAAATTGACGGGGTGTAGTGCTTGATTGATTCACGGTGATGTGAAAACTTTGGAAATCGTGTAAACATAGCCGTCGTAATGTCGATTTTTTTAAAATCTTTTAAAACCGTGCATCACCGTAGCTTGAACTCACTGTCCAGTGTTGTATTTTGCCATGATAAGATAGATAATGTTCCGAGCTTCGTTTTGATATAAAGAACGTGTGAAATGGACTTACGGTTTAGAATTTACCGCCGATTTACTAAAAGTAGTTCGAAACCGTAAATGAGAATTCGTAACTAAAATTGAACCCTTGTAAAATACGTAAGTCAGTGGATAATCTTGGTAATTCAATACTAGAGGTAAAAAGGAAGGTGCGAGAGAAAACCTCATGCGAAACTGATCGTTTTTCGATTTTATAAAAATGTTTGAATCAAGGTTAAACGCGAACGAACCCCTTAAAAGTATAACTTTGGTTATAACCTAGAAAACGAGCGATAAAACTCGAGGTATAATCTTGGTTCGTAATCGATCGACTTTAGAACTTATACGACTTAAGTATATACTAAGTGTGAGTATGATGGCATGTCTTAATGATGAACAAATGTCGGATCGTATCGGTAATAAAAAGAGTTACACTAAAAGGGGTATAACGAGATAATTCGAAAACATGTTTCAACTTAAGTTGTACTTAACCTTTTAAAAAGTGTTAAGTGATTAATCTCGAATATTCTGACTATTTATAGATCGACGAGCTGACCCGGGACACACTACCACTACCCCTACTCGTACTCGATTACCAGGCAAGTTCTAAATCCTTTTTAAAGGCTGTTGTTGTGAATATATATATGATTCGATTTTGTGTTACATATGCCATAGCATGCATGCCTACTTTCAAGATATATTGTGATACCTGTTCCTTGAATTGTGGTTGGCTTATAAGCTAGATGTTGAATAATCAGTTATAAGCCGGTTGTTGATAAGTCCCTTAGAGAAGGGCATTTATATCGTATTCATTGAATATAGACCGGGAGTCAGTTCTTCTTGATATATCGTAATTACCTTCGAGGAAAATATTTAAGTAAATATTTTCCATTATTTGATTGACGAATATTATTTGAATATTCATCCGAGATCATTTAATTAATGATCATTAGATCAAATAATTATTTGAACGTTATCTATTCAATGAATATTATTTTTCAATATTCATTCAAAGTCGATTCATTTATCGAATATTATTTCGAATATTCCTTTAAAGCTTGGATTTCTAAATGAATATTATTTTTCTATTCATTTAGAATATTATTCATTAAATGAATATTACCTTGTGAATATTCATTTAAGTTCCTGTTTACTTAATGAATATTATTTTAAATATTCATCTGATGTTTTATTTATTTATCGAATATTATTTTAATATTCCTTTCAAGTCTTATTACTTAAATGAATATTATTTTGAATATTCATTTAAATATTTAATTATTCAATAAATATATTCTCCTTATTCATTCGAGAATTATTCTGAGAAATACATCGATTTAAATATTCGTTCATAGTTATAACCCTTCTTTAACTATTTCTGATTCAATAAATATTATCTGGATATTTATTCGATACTCTGAAATGACTTCAAATATTATCGTCGACCTTCGATTATTATAAAACTTCTTTGGAGTCGGATTATTATTAATATTATATCAAGAAAGGTTCTCAAAATGTCGTTCTTCCTTCGAATCTATCTTCCAAGTAATAAGAGAACCTTACTTGAAAAATGTTATTTATCTTGTTGACTTCCCGGTCATAAATCTTTCGAAAAGTATTCTTTTCACTCGCAACTAGAATTGCTATCTATTGCATCTGTGTACCCTCTCATCATTCGAGGGGTAAGATTATTGGAACAAGATGGTATCCTCTAACAAGCAGCAGCTTGGGAGATATGATGTTGAATTTTCCTTTCCAACTAGATACGACTATTTTATGGAGTCTTATCAACAAGTATTATACTTGGGGAAAGGGGGACGAACTTTGCGTTCAGAGTCATGAACTTCTTTTCGAACTTGGAGTCGTGTAAGAGGCCGAGTAGCGCAGGTCCATCCCATTGGCCCAACCGTTGGCCGGGGAGATCTAACAGGGCGGTAGACAAGTAAATCCGTCAGCTCTTCCTTCTACCGGTAGTAAATCTAAATTGAGCTGTACAATCTGCGACTGATCATCGTAAGGATTGGAACAGCGGGCGCGGTGAATACTCCAGCATTAGTTCATCATTCAGATTCATTTATTTTCTGCAACATTATTATTGTTGGCAGTATTGGAAAAGTATTCACAATTGGAATATATATGTTTTGAGTTACTTGTAACTTCATCATTTACCTTATATTGGTATTATCTTCGCTAATGCATGGCATATGGTTACAAAGATGTTTGAACTGCTGTATATATATATATATATATATATATAAATATATGTCATCACTGTTCAGTTATATTGTTGTTGGTGGACTATTGCTCACCCTTGCTTATTTATTATGTCAAAACAACAGCTAGGACAGATGGCTCGCGTCAGGCGCACTCGGCGCAAGCGGGTTACCCGCCCCACCGGACTCCCCGCTTATATGCTAGCCGCCATTGCTGAGGTAGCATAGATAGACAGCTTTTGCTTTCAGCTTAACTATATGTATAATTAATGTAATCAACGGAAAAACTTTTAAACTTATGATGTTATCCTTTTGGCTTGTAATAACTTTTATTCGTAAACCCCTTTATGTAAGACTTATTTAAATTTCATCTATGGGACTATAACTGTGTATGGGTGAGTGGATATTATTGTGGGGTCACAGCATGCTACTTATTGATTTTGGACTCAAGTCAAGTATTTTGTATGAATTATGAGACCGTAACGACCCGATCCCTGACCCCGGATCCGGGGGTGTTACAGCATTTGAACACCCTATCTGAACACTTGTACATTGATAAACAAACATCCTTAGTTGATTGTTAAGGGTCTCAGACCTTCCATGAAGAAGCTTCAAACTCCTTTCAAGGGCTTCACGCTTGCATGATCTTAAATAGAATTACTTCGAACCTTTCAACCACCATGTTGGAATGTTGATTCAGTGGCTCATTCTTGAGCTGTTCTTGAATCTATTGATCCAAGGTTGGCTTTGATAGGTTCGCTGGCCTTCAATGGCTTCAACTTAGTTCCTTAGTCCTTGATTTAGAACACAAGGCTAGGATTCTAAGTTTTCTTAACATTATTAACCTACAATTCAAAGTTCACATTTGAACGTTCATGGTTGATGTTGGTGTTCTGGACCACCAACACGAGGTTTCAGGTCAATAGGAGGTGTTTGCTATGCCTTGAATGGTTTCGTGAACCTTGAATTCAAGCGACTTGTTTCTTAGTCCTCGTGACCTTCCAGGCCTTAACTTATTTGCTGAATCCTTGGTTTTAAGGTTATTATCAACCCTTGATTCTCATTCTAAGATGTAGAAATGATGAAGTCCCTTAGTTCTTGCCCCCCTTGCTTCATATGGTGGAGGTCTTGCTTCTCGGCTGATTGTTTAGGAAATCCACTTGCTCCTTAGCACTTGACCTCAGGTCTGGTGTGCCTTGGTTGGTTTCCAACCCTTTATCTTGATTCTAGGTTTCCAACCTTCTTCTTATGCTCATAGAACCTTGATTAGGTTTTATTTTGACTGACGACTCTTAATTCAAGGCCTTGAATTCAAGCGACAAGCTCGATTGGAGGAAGACAGCCTTATTGGCCATCAAGGCTTAAATTTTGAGTTGAGATTTGAAGTTCAAGCCTTCAATCCTTAGCCTTAGATTGTATTCTCCATGCTATTCTTTGTAGTAAGATTTTGTTTTTTATGCTCCGTCAAAATAGAGCACCCACTATTCTTTCAGGGTCATGTTTTCATCGTCATTCTTGTTTTCTAGTCCTTTACCCTTTTGGGTTAATATCTCTTGCCCCTCGACTTCTTGGTTGTTAATGGCACGTTCAACCACGAAGTCAGCTAAGGTTTGGGCTTCGATGGTCGTCCTTGGCTTATACTTGATATCAAATTCTCCTAACTCGATTGCCCACTTGATGAGCCTACCAATGGTTTTCGGGCCATGGAGTATGTTCCTCAAAGGCTGGTCCACCAGGACTTCAATCTTATGTGCCTGGTCGTAGCTTTCTCGAGGTTGTTACCAATACCAAAGCAAACTTCTTGATGGGAGAGTAATTCAATTCAGCTCTATGTTGCTCACGTAGTAGATAGGTTTCTGAGCTTTGCTCTCTTCTCGAATGAGGATGACACTCAGTGTTTGTTCAGACACCGCTAAATATAGGTAAAGAGTCTCCCCAGGACTAAGTTTGGCCAATCAACGGGGCTTCAGTCATGTATTTCTTTAATTGTTCAAAGGCCTCCTGGCTCTCGGGAGTCCACTCAAAGTTATTCATCTTCTTCAATGCTTGAAAGAAAGGTAAACACTTATCACCAGATTTAGAGATAAATCTCCCTAAGGTTGTAACTTGGCCTATCAACTTCTACGCATCTCGTATAGAGCGGGGTGGTTCCATATCCAAAATCGCTTTGATCTTATCAGGGTTGGCCTCTATGTCTCTTTTTAAAACCATCAGACCCAAAAAATTTCTTGATCCAATGCCAAAAGCACACTTGGTTGGATTCAACATCATCTTGTGGTGCCTCAGCACTTCGAATGCCTCTCTGAGGTGCTTAATGTGTTTTGCCGTAAACAGGATTTTGACTAACATATCATCAACATAGACCTCCATGGTTTTTCCAATCAGATAGGTGAATATCTTATTCACCATTCATTGGTAAGTAGCTCTTGCATTCTTTAGTCCAAAAGCCATGACAAGATAACAGAAAACACCAAAATCGGTTATGAAGGATACCTTAGGGATGTCATCCTTGTGCATCTTAATCTGGTTGTAACCACTGAACCCGTCCATGGAGCTCAACATCTCATGCCCAACTGTGGCATCTATCAATGTATCTATCCTTGGTGGAGGGAAACAGTCCTTATGACACGCATCATTCAAATCAGTGAAGTGTATATACATCCTCCACTTTCCATTTGCCTTCTTGACCATCACAGGGTTAGCCAACCATTCGGGGAACTGAATCTCCTCAATGAACCCAGCTTCTAAGAGCTTGTCAACTTCTTGCTTAATGGCCTCTTGCCTTTCAGGAGCAAAATTTCTCTTCTTCTGCTTTATTGTCTTCTACTTTGGATCGACATTCAACTTGTGTGTTATGAGTTGGGGATTAATCCCCGACATGTCGGCCGCTGTCCAAGCAAATGCATCACTGTTTTCTAGTAAGAATGCTATCAACCTACCCTTCAAGGGTTCTTTCAAAGAAGCTCCAATATATGTAACCTTTTCAACGGTGGAGTAGTTTGATAAGGGAGTTAAAGGCACTTTGGCTTAGGTCTTCATGGGAACAAGGGCATCGTGCCTTGCTCAGGGATATGAATGCAAGTTTCAAAGTTACTTTTCGGACCTTCTTGGTTTTCTTGGACTCCCAGGTCTTGATCAAGGATGCCCTTGGATTCCCTGATCCTTGGTTGAGATTCAAGGTCTGTTGTTAGCCTTGCATGGCTTAAGCGGCCACATGTTGTGTAATTGTTCATCTTATCTTGTATCCAGGGTCCTTTATGGACTTGAATTTTGATTGTATTGTAATCCAACTGTTGATCTTTCGGGACATTTTCTATGCGTATGCTTGTTTTCATTCATATATTCTTTTGTTTTCGGTACTTGGTCATCTTTGACTTACACACATCGGGTGCTTGGTACATAAATAAAATCACATAATTAATGAATGGAAAACAAACTTGCATTAATAACTTGAAATGGGTTCAACCCTTACATAGAGTACTACTGTCCTACTCGGAGCAACATGTTCTTCGATGGTTTCATCGAACCTTATTTCTGCTTCTACAAGATAATACGAAGCTAAGTCCTACTAGGATAATTTGAGCCCGTTGGGGCTTTGCAAGACTAGGCCTGTACCACTTGATTTTATTTTTGATGCTCCATCAAAATAGAGCACCCACTACTCCTTTTGGTCTCCTTATTCTTATTCTGAAGTTTACTTCCTGCTTGGGGTACTATCTCCTGCCCCCCGACTTCTTGGTTGCCAATGGTACATTCAACCACGAAGTCAGTTGACGCCTTAGCCTTAATGGCTGTCCGAGGCTTATATGTGATGTCCTCTACTGGCCTTTCTTGGTTCCCCTTATCATTGCGGACATCCATGTCTTCAATCGGAAGGACCTGCCCCCCGACTTCGTCAGGCCTTAACGCGACTACATAACAGCTTCTAGCCATTTTTTTGTCACCTTTTTGTTCTCCTACACCATTCCTAGTTGGAAACTTGATCTTCATGTGATAGGTTGAGGTCACAGCCTTAAAAGCGTGGAGTCCAGTCCTCCTGAGAATGGCATTGTAAGTAGAAGATGCTTTGATAACCAAAAATTTCAACATCTGAGTGGCCTCTATCGGCTTCTTTCCGATGGTGACGGGCAACTGAATAGTTCCCTCAACTTTAGATTCTACTCCATTAAACCCGTATATAGGCATGTGGGAGGGGGTCAATTGAGAGTCATTATACCCCATCTTTACAAATACGTCATGAAACAAGATATCCATAGAAGCTCCATTGTCTATCAAGACTCGCTTCACCTCTGAATTTTCAATCACGAGCGTTATGACAAGTGGGTCATCATGGGGGAACTTCACCCCTTCAAGGTCTGAATCATCAAATCCAATTATTACCTCGGTTTTCGCACATTTTGGTGTTTCTCCAATAATATGCATTATTTCTCTGGCATAAGCCTTTCAGGAATTCTTTGTTGTCCCAGCCGCAGTTGGGCCTCTTGAGATCATGTTGATTACTGGCCCTCGGGGCTGCGGGATGCGATCTCGATCATCATCGCTCCTATCATACTCTCTTCTTTGATCACCACGATCTTTACCCGTAGTGAAGTGGCTCAGTTTCCCTCTACGGATCGAAAACTCGATCTCATCTTTGAGTTGCTTGCAATCATCAGTGTCATGCCCCACATCTCTGTGGAATCTGCAATACTGATTCTTGTTTCTCCTTGCGGGATCACCCCTGAGTGGCTTCGGCCATCGAAAATCCTTATCCTTCTCAATGTCCAACAAGATTCGACTCCTAGGAGTATTCAATCTTGCATACTCAGTGAACCTTGGTCCTTGGTTCTTCTTAGGGGCAGAGTCGGAGTCCTCGCTAGTTCGGGAATACTTGTCCCTAGCATCATACTCCTGCTCTTGCTTTCGCTTCCTAGAGTCGTTGTCATTACCTACTTTGGCCTCTTTCTTCATGCTATCCTCAGATTTAATATACTTATCAGCCCTTCATTGGAGCTCAGCCATGTTCTCAGGGGGATGCTTTGCCAACGACCTTTTAAAGAAGGGGTCAGTAGATCCGTGCTCCAAGGCTACCATGGCCACCATATTGTCCAAGTCGGTGATATTTAGAGTCTCTTTGGTGAATCGCTTGAGGTAGTATCTCAGATTTTCATTCTTTCCTTGTACCAGATACATAAGAGATGTAGAGCTTTTCTCATGAGTTCTTTTGCTAATGAATTGGCCGACAAAAGCGGCACTCAACTCCTTAAAGGAGCTAATCGAATTTGCAGGTAATCGGCTATACCATCTTTGAGCCATGCCCGACAGGGTTTGAGAAAACGCTCTGCACTTTAGAGCATCACTTGCAAGCTGCAACAGTAGTGCGTTTAAGAATGTCCTGACGTGATTTGCGGGATCACCCATTCCATCATAAGCCTTAATTGTTGGAATCTTGAACTTCCTGGAAATACGAGCATTCATCACCTCCTCAGTAAACGGGGGTGTGGGATCATCAGGATCTCCAAGAGGCATTAGATCTTTGGGGTTTCCCTTGGGGGTTTCCACCCTTGTTCTTCCAGTAGGGGCATCGGCCCTTCTTTGCCTCCTTGAAGACCTTTCCAAATCAATAAGGGGAATCCCTCCTACAGTCGGAGGAGGTTGATTTTGATTTTGTCTTGCCTGCTTTCTTGCCATGTCATCCTTCAGCTTTAAGATCTCGGCTTCATGAGCCCTTATCCTCTCAGCAGTTGTCAAAGGGGTTCCATCATGGATAGTTTGTGTCCTCCTTCGAGGTTCTCTGCTAGCACATTGCCTCCTCAGGGCTTCATCATGATCATCGTCCTCAGATGATGAGTCGTCAGTATAGGGGCCAGAGTAGTCATCATATTCCTGATCTCGGCCCAACCCCCCTTTATAAGGAGGCTCTCGAATTAGAAAAGTATGACCGTTTGTTCTAACGCCTCGAGTAGCAGGAGGTTAGTTAGGCAGACCATACATCGGGTTGGTATTTGCGGGGAGATCCGTAGTATTGATCCGTACACCTGGGGGTAGCTTGCGATTAACGTTATCAAGAGGAGAAACCACCATCTGAAGAGGGTTAGCTTCCTTGCTTTGATGGACTTCCACCGGTAGAGTTCCCTCAACATGGGGAATCGTCCCTGGGGGTTGAGAGACTAGAGGTTGAATGATCATCCCTGTTGATGGGGGTAATTGTCCTTCTTCAGCAGTGATAGGCGAATCAGAAGTGGCAAGTGGAGCAGAGCTAAGGGGTATGGCCTTAGTCAAGGTTGATGTTGTTCTTCATGTTTGAACCATGGTTGATGTTGTCTTCCCACAGACGGTGCCAAATGTTGTGGAATAAAAATGAGGGTTTCTATGTATTTAATGCTAGGGTTCGTACTTTAATGGCTGTGTCTGTGTTCGAGATTGATCGGTCCTCACAGAGTGCCTACGTATCTCAAGGTTGAGAATCAAGCCAAAAACGTAGTTCTTGGTGTTGGCCCTCGGGGCTATGGTGGCTAGGGCACACCAAGGACGGCTAGGGCACACCAAGGACGTAGTGGCTTGTATATCCTTATTCGAGGATTAAGCCTGAAACGTAAGTGACGTATTGAGCTCTGCCCAAAAACGTTGTTCTGAGAATGAGGGGTTAGGCCCTTTATATAGGCTGAGAAGCCTTAGAATTATGGTAGGATTTGGAGACTTGGTGGGCAAGCCACCGCCTTGAGAAAGGTACTAGACTCCTTTCTTGTAGGAGTCTGTTTCCATATCGAATTGGATGCCTTGGAGGCTAAGTCTAGCAGGAGTAGTATCCTTATTTGACTCTTATTTGCTAAGCTGTTTATTACCCTTAATATTAATTACGAAATTAATATTTAATACAGGGTTTGGGCCTTGTTGGTGGGCCCCACATTTGGACCATCTTGGGTTTAATTAATGTCACATTAATTGTGTCTTTAGGGCTTATTTTTAGCCCATATCAAATTCATAATTTAAATTATTTCTCCTTCAAGCGTTCTTTGTGTGTGATCCTATAGGTTAATATTACGTTGGCAAAAATTTCAATATCTAATTAAAATTATAAACAATGAGCGGCATCTAGTAATACATCATTGCTACCCAAGTAATAATAATTAAATCGGTGATTTGATTAAGCCTTTCGTGAATAATGTGTCATGTAATATAATCCCTTTAACCATGATATTATAGATTAAACTCGAGGCATATAATGTGTCATCGTCTTCATAATTTAATCTTAATTTTCTTGATCGATGAGTAGACTATTAAATCAAATCAATAGTTGATCACGACCGTGCATTTCATAGTCTCACTCAACCAAGAGGCCAATAATATCACTCTTATAACTAGGAGGGTTAAATCTCATCTAGATCATTCATATTTCTCATACGATTCATAATATACCCAATGTCCACTTTTATCATCACCCGGTCAAAGTTAAATTTTAATGTAATCAAAGTATATTAATTCTCGTTTTAATGTAATCAGAGTATATTAATTCTCGTATAGAAATATAATGATTTCAGATATAAGGATCATTACACCATTATCACTGTGAGAATTACTTATGACACTGATAACGTGTAGAATCTCACGATGGGTCAATCCAGTGGCATGTACCCTTACATGCACCTATGTTTTGACTTTAGCATCACCATACCTATGACCAATGAGATTTGGTTATCAGTCAACAAACAAACTAGTCTCTATGTATTTTTATTGTCCTTTAATAATAATACTCGACTAGGGATATTTAGGAATAAAGATACTACTCATACAATCTCATTTTCAAGTCACATACTTAAAGATATGTAGTGCGTATCATAATTGTAAGAACCCAGATTTTTGGTATTAATTAAAACTTTTATTATGTAATGGACTACAATGTATTAGTGGTTCTAGAGAAGAAATATTGAATGGATTTGGATTCAAATATCTATATGCCATGAGCAATGCAATTGGTTGACAACCTAGATTAGAATAATCTATCTCCTAGAAAGTAAGATACGGTATTCCAAAAAGGAAGGAAATATTCTCATGTCATCCAAATCGATATCTGTTATTAGTCCAGTGGTTCCGTGAAAGGGTTAAGGAACGCCCGAAAGAGAGCGAGGACTTTTTCTAAATACAGAGAATAAAAAGAGAATAAGCAATGAATAGTGTTTTTGGTGGAAATGAGAATATGATTAAGACGACGCTATATAGAAGTATTCAGAACGGATTTCTGAGTTCGTATTCATGATCCAGGGGTAAAATAAATGTATGTAAACGATATCAGATTCAGAAAATTAGCACTTTTATTTTCTCCGAGATTTCCCTGGATACTGAAGGAATTAAGGATTTAATAAAGAGATTTGAGGAATTTAAATTCAAGAATTATAAAGGAGGATTGAGAATGTTAGTATTATTATTAAGGAGGTTTCCGGTAAAACCCTAACGAGAAATCCTTGAGATATTCTTTCGAACGATCAATGAAAATGGGCAATAATCGCAATCGGACAAAAGAACAAGCAGAGATCAAGATGCATGCATGTGCAAGTAGAAAATATCTAGTAACCAACAAGGAACTAGAACAATTAGAGAATCAAACTAGTACTTAGCAATCAAACCACTAGTTAGCATAAACTCCACCAAAGATCAACACATGTCTCTCTAAATACATCATACATTGCATCACACCTTTATTAAAGCTACTTTATCAAGATATTATCTACACACTTCATCAATAATTCATTTTAGATGAGATAAGATCAAGAACAAAGCAAGCAAAACTCCATTATCTCCATTTATTCAAAACTGCCAGGCAAGAATACAACTCAAAGAAAAATTCATATCTCCACTTCTATCCATCCTAAAATCACCAAATTTTAACTATAGCCTCTCCACTCCATGGGTAATATCCGTTCAAAATTTCATGGCAATCCAATGAGTATAGCCTAGGTAAATCTCCTCCCCAAGTTGAAAAAGCAAACTGTCCTGATGCTTAACAGTTTCTGTACTGATTTTCAAACGGACGTATCTCCTTCATTTCTCAACGAAATTTTGTGTTCTTTAGCTTGATGGAAAGGTATTAAGATCCTCTACAACTCTCCTTCAGAAGTCTTGATCAGAAAAGCTCGGTAAGTCCCTCGCTTTTCATGTTCTTTCAACTGGGGTTTAGCAGATCCGAAAACCTCTAATTATATTTTTGATGATTCTTGTTAGTTTAAGGTCGTTAAGGAGTTCTAAGGACAAATCAAGGTTATTAAGTCTTACCCACACTCCAAGGAAGGTAACCATCTCTTGAAACCCTAGCTTTGACTTTAAGTTTTGGTGGTTTTAGATGATATATGATGATGATGTTAGTACAAGGATGTTTATGTGATTATGTAGTAGTTTTAGTAGTTATAAAACCATGATTCAAAGGATGGATATGAGAGATGTTCTTGGACTGTTAAGATGAGTATTATGTGTGTAAGATTGATGGTATGCCCGGTGTGGCTTGGTTGTGTTGAAATAAATTTGGAAACGTCCGATTTATAGCCGTCGTAATGCCCGATTTTCGTTAGACCTTAAGAAACCGTTCATAACAGTTGGTATAACTTCCTGACCTGGTTGATTATATGACATTTCCTCTTAGATCTCGAGTCATAGATCATTTTGACGAAAGAATCGAAACAAACGGACTTACGGTTTAGGAATTATGGCTGGTTTACTAAAAGTCGTTCGAAACCGTAAGTACGAGTTCGTTATTAAAGTTGAACCTCGGTAAAATATGTAAGTTAGTGATGAATCATGGTAATTAAATATTAGAGATCATAAGGAAGGTGTAGGAGAAAACCTCGTGTCAAACGGATAGTTTTTCAATTTTATAAAAATGTTTGAATCGAGGTTAAACGCGAACGAACCCCTAAAAGGCACACTTGGTTATAACTTTGGTTAATCACTTAGAAAACGGGCGATAAAACTCGAGGTATAATCTTGATTCGTAAACGACCTACCTTAGCACTTACATGACTTAAGTATATACCAAGTGTAAGTGTAATAACGAGCCGTAATAATGAGCAAATGTTGGGTCATAACGGTGTTAATGAGCGATAACTTGAAAACGTGCTTTAGCGTAAGTAAAGTATTCACTTGGCGTTTCAAAGTGATAGGTGATTAACCCGGGATGATTTTGGTTGTTTATAGATTGCCGGACCACCCCGAGTCATACCACTAGCATAGCGGGAGTACCAGGCAAGTTTCAAATCCTTTTAAAGGCTGTTGTTGTGACTATATATATATGCTTTCTGTTATACATATGCCATAGCATGCATGCCTACTTTCAAGTTATACTGATATGCTTGTTCCCTGAATTATTGTTGGCTTATAAGCTAGATACAAAATATATCAGTTATAAGCCAGATATTACTAAGACCCTTAGAGAAGGGCATATGAATCTCATTCTTCGAACATAGACCGGGAGTCAGTATTTCCTGATAAATCACGATTATTTTCGAAGGGAAATATATAAGTAAATATTTTCCCATTATCTATTTAATGAATATTAATTTGAATATTCATTCGAGATTAATTACCTATTAAATATTATTTCTAAATTCCTTTTTAAGCCTCATTCATTTAATAAATATTATCTTGAATATTCATTTGAACTTCATTTATTCAACGAATATTATTTTTCAGTATTCGTTTAAAGTCGATTCGATTATCGTATATTGTTTCGAATATTCATTTAGTAATTATTCCTGCAATCAGTAATATTAATTAGAATATTCACTATTTATCCGGTGAATATTATTTCGAATATTCGTTCGAGTTTTATTTATTCGATAAGTATTATTAATTTGAATATTCACTATTTGTTCAGTGAATATTATTTCAAATATTCATTCGAGCTTTATTTGTTTGATAAGTACTATTTATTTAAATATTCATTAATTATTTAACGGATATTATTTGTGAATATTTATTCGAGGATTATTCTGGGTAATATTTTATATCAGGATTATTCCTTCGATATTTCGATTTAATAAATATTCTTTGGAATATTTATTTAATTCTTCTAACTCGTTTAAAAATGATTTATTTCGTTCATATATTATCTTCGACCTTCGAGTATTATGTAAATTATTCTGAGCCTATTTAATATTATTAAATCAAGAAAGGTCTTCAAAATTATATACTTCATTCAAATCCATCTCCCAAATCATAAGGGAACCTTACTTGAGAAATGTTAATTATCTTGTTGACTTCCCGGTCATAAATTCTTTGAAACTATTCTTTTCACTCGCAACTTGATTGCTATTATTCATTGAATCTTGTGTACCCACTCATCATTCGAGGGGTAAAAGTGTTGGAACAAGTTGGTATCCATTAACAAGCAGCAGCTTGGGAAATATTGGTGAATTTTCCTTTTCAACTAGATACGACTACTTTGTGGAGTCTTATCAACAAGTATTATACTTGGAGAAAGGGTGACGAACTTTATGTTTCAGAGTTATGGTTGATATACGAACTAGGAGCCGCGTAAGTGGCCGAGTGGCGCCGGTCCAGCAATGGCCCAACCGTTGGCCGGGGGGTTCCAGAGGGCGGTAGACAAGTAAATCCATCGGTGCTTCCTTCTACATGTAGAGAACAAGAGGTGGGGAACATAACCTGCGACTGATCATCGTGAATGTTATGTCTCCTGGCGCGTCAATGCTCCAGAATTAGTTCATTTGTCAAAGTATAATTTTCTGCAACACTATCGGTGTTGGCAGGTAAAAAGGTGATGGAATCTGGAATTGCAATATTTTTCCAGCAAGTTCCTCTTTTATGATAAATAATGCTATCTTGCTTATCTTTGACATAGCAGATATTTCCACAGAAGTATATTTGTGAGTTACCTTGTAACTTCATCCTTTACATTATACTAGCCCTATCTTCATTAATGCATGGCATATGGCTTCAAAGATATTTGAACTTTTACATATATTTTTACTGTTCAATTATATTATTGTTGGTGGGCTATTGCTCACCCTTGCTTATTTATTATGTCACAACAACAGCTAGGCAGAATGGCCCGCGTAAGGCGCACTCGGCGCAAGCAGGTTACCCCAGCCAGAGGTCTACCCGCTGATATCATCGCTGCCATTGCTGAGGTAGCATGGATAGATAGCTTTTGGTTTACCAGTTTAATTATATGTATAATTAATCCTAAGCAACGGCAAAAACTTTAAACTTATGTTGTTACTCCTTTTGGATTGTAATAACTTTTATTCGTAAATCCTTTAATGTGAGACTTATTTCAATTTCATCTCTGGGACTATAATTGTTGTGTGTGTGTGATTGGATATTATTGTGGGGTCACTGCATGTTGTTTATTTATGTGGACTCAAGTCAAGTGTTATTTATGAAAATTGAGACCGTAACGACCCGATCCCTGACCCTGGATCTGGGGGTGTTACAGAGATGGTATCAGAGTGAGCGTTATAAATCCCAGAGATGACGTGACGTTAAAACAATAAATTCATTAAGATAATAAGAACTCTTTCCAAGTTCATAGTCGGACTACTTAATGTAGTACTGACATATAAAACCCTTATGGGAACTCTAAAGTATTATGATAGTAACTTAGCACGTTCTCGTGTCGACTGGTATGGCGACAGACCTTGAGGCGTACGAGCAGTAGCACGGTGATGCTTTATTATAGGCTGGCGATCGGCTTGATTGATCCAATAGAATACCCCACTGAGAACCCGGAGGAGGGTTTAGCTAAGGAGGAGAATCCTGTTAAGGATAAGGAGTTTACCCTTGAAGGAAATGAGGGCTGCAGCCAGAGAGACTGTGAGAGTTAAAAGTATTGTGCTCAGAGAAGTGAGCGTAAAGAACTGAGACATTATTAAAAGAACTAAAGATGCATATTGGATTCATAGCCGGACTACCGGATGTAGTACTAGCAAGTAAGACGGATTGGAAGAATTACTTGAGATCTTATATGGGATTAGATAAGAATCCTTAGAGACTTCCAGATTAATGAGAAAAGAGTAGAATGATGCATGATTATCAAAAACATCGATATAGGACGCATAGCAGAGTCTCCAAGAGCAGTTAAGATGGAGGCAGTGAGTGCCATACCATTCGATAAAAAGGGATTAGTGTGAATATTGTCAATGGTAATTCACCATAAGAAGGCATATTCTATAGGTTATAATTTATGAAGTCAAATTGAGATCGATGAGGTAGTTTTATTCAGAGAAATGTCCATTTTATGAATGGATCAACTTAGAAGATAAAGGCATTGGAAAGTGATGGCATGATTGGATAAAGTTATATAAGAAAGTAGTAAGCGAGACGATGATCTCAAAACCTACACGAGGAAAAGACCAGTGAGTCTATGATGAACTAGTAATTTGACTATTGTCAAGAACCAAGTATAAGTTTAGTTCAGTGAAATAATGAACCAGAAACATATAGATGCATGTGATTCAGAGGAACATTAAAGTCTTTCGGTTCCTTGAATGGATTATAGTAGTTACCTTAAGTTTATTTCGACACTGAATCGTAAATGGATTAAGTAAGGCGATCAGTGGTTAAGAGGTAATTGAGAATGTTTTTAAATGAAACCTGGAGAAGCAAGTGTTTGCAAAGATTTCGAAGTATGAATTTTGACAAAATGAAGTTCAGTTATTAAGACGAGCGAGCAATAATGAGTGGCGTTGGTTGACCCCGTCGAAATAAAGGTAGTTTCAATCGAGGAAGGCCAACCATACCAACAAAGGTGAGAAATTCCATAAGATTCACAAGGTATTACCAAAGAGTTGTTCAGGAATTTACAAAGATTGCAGTCCCGTAACTCGACCTATTTGTAAACTAAAAAGTTTGAGTGGGCAAGAAAAATGTGAGAAAATCTCCCTGGAGCTAAAGATGAAATTGGTGACGACCCAGCATTGGCATTACCTAACGGAAGAAGGAAAGTTTTGTGATATATTGTGATGCCTCTCGTACGGGTTTAGGTGCTGTGCTTGTATAGCACGGCAGAGTAACTGCGGATGCATTCGGACAACACGGTTCACCAGATTCGGATGGCCTTGGCGGTGCCAATTTTTTAAAACAACTAACTCCGACGGTAATGTTCCTTTTTAGACTAGTGGTTAGGTAGACTGATATTTGGATGTAACGACTAACAGGGTGAATAGATATCAGGAAGATTGGCCTGTTTCAGTTTGGAACTTTTGATTTCCTTCTATAGATTTATATATTGGTTCCTTTTCAGCGACTAAACTTCCAACGTCATGTCAATCATTCCGTTATTACAACTACTTACGATTCTACCTACTCCGATGTTCCTAGAACTATTCTTCAGGTTTCCAAATGGATCTTCTTAAGTGTTACCAGGGGGTGAAATTGACCAAGATTTCCCTGATTCGGGAAGGAACTTCAACAAACTTTGGCAAACCTTGTCTTTCTGATTATTAGAAGACGTCACTGAAGAGAGTGGAAACTAGAGCGAACCCTGTAAATTGGGTAAGGTAGCTGCTATACGGGTTGATAGGCAGACCCCGATTATTACAATTGATTGTAGAGATAAATTATGAAGTTGAGAATAGACGGAAAAAGGGAAATGTAATTAAGAAACAAGCCGGACTGAGAAATTACGGAATTGACTTAAATGAAAAGGCTGTTATGCCAGAAGTGTTAAGCTTACACGGCACATGGAATTGATAAGAATAGTTGAAAAGATCTGAAGGAGTTCAAGAATACATGGGAAGAAGCATATTGATAAATGTAACCTATCCCAGATAAATTATATTCGCTATGGACGAAGGGGACACCCTGCCAGCTACTGCTAGGAAATGTAATGCTCTAAGCTAACCCCTAAACTCACATATTCTAGTATGGCCAGTTGGAGCCATGTCATAAAGGATTATTAGGTGACTAAGCCAGCAATATCAGGACAAAGCGGGGGTTGCTTTTATCCAAGCACCGACCGCGAGAGCTTTTGGATGTAAAGTGAAGTGATGCATGTGTATATGATTAACCAGTTTATGAACTAGAAAGAGAAGAGAAGTGAATTGAGATACATGATGACAGGATTTTTGAAACACCATGGGTGCATCATGACTAAGGTAAATGATCGATCTAAGTATATAGAAATGGTCAAAGCTTGTTCGGTATGATACAAAAATTTTATCTGAAGCTAATATCTTTGATAAAACCAATAGGTACTAAGAGATTCATGTTGAACTCGACCAATATCTTCCAAAACAACCTTGCTACCATTACCAAATTCTGTAAGAAGAGTAGATAGACGTATGTTGTCTTTTGGAAGGTCTTGTAACTGACATCCATTCGAAAGAAAAGGTTAGCATTAAGCTACCTATAGATCATCAAGATGAGAATGATTTGAAAGAAACCCTTATTAAGGATATAGGATTTGATTGTCAATTAAAGAGTGTAAGTATTTCTTGAAAAAAAAAATCGAAATGAGGATAGAATATCCATAAATTAGGTTGAACCTTGGAAATGCGCAAAGGATGGCATTACCCTAATAAAGACGTTATGAATTTGGATGATATAAGTTGGATTGACTACGGCAACAACAACCTTTAAGGATTTAATTAAAGGAATTTTGAAAAGTACATAGAAAGAACTGTTATAGGATTGATTAATGATGTTTGATATACCCTATACCCAGAAAAGACTGGAGGAATGATAAGGATGACCTAAGAAACCTTGCAAGGGAAAAGGTAATATTCTGAGTTTCAAACTTGAAGTTTGGTAGGAAATATATGACATAATAATGATAATAATGCCGGATGAGGCATGTGTGAAACCATGAGGAGTATGGATTGAACCAATAAAGGTTGAGATTATCCTAAAACAAGAAATAATTAAGAGAAGAAATATCCTAGGTATGATTGGAAGTAAGTGTAATAAAGTTCACACTGAAAGGTGGAAGCAATGACTTATGGAAAAAAAGACTGATATGTTTTCTCCTTAAGCAGAGCCTAAGGGAGAATGCTTAAGTTAGAACAGACCCAGAAAACATTGATTGCGAGGAATTATTATTATCAGGAAAGGCCAATGAGGTGGCCGACACTTTATGTATAAAGGAGTAATTATGAATGCTTATACCAAAGAGACAGAATGATATCGAGGAGAACCTTGAAGGTCATAATGTGATGGAGGACTTACCTTCCTTCTAATGATTGTGCAAGAAGCAACCATAAGAATAGTTTAAGTAAATTCGATTCCTGATATCGTCCTAAGCATATTACATACCTTAGAAGGTCCTAATTGAGGTAAACTAGGACCATGATACGAAATTGATTTAAGGTAAGCTATTAAAGCGCTATGCAAACGATAAATGATGGTGATTCAACAAATGGCTACATTAATGTAGTGGCGATTCTTCTAAGAAATGCGATGATAACGGAAAGATAAAGATATTGTTGCTATTTATAAGCTAAATGGCATATTGATGAATGACAAGCAAGTTTATGTTGGTGTATTTTTACGCAAACAAGATAAAGAATATGAGGTTGGAGATTCATAATGCTAAGAGGCAAGTTTGGCAGGAATAGATTATATTAGGTCTAAGTTAGAGAAAATGGCAAGATTTATTTCGGAGTGTGTAAAGCATAATGTAATATGTAATAGAGGACATATATAACTCAACCAGGATAAAAGATAAATAATATTAACTCTATACAGGGATCGTGAAATTTGAAGAACAGGCATCAACAAGGATCAAGTCGCTGAAAGAAGTTCATTAACATGATCAAGCCTCAGTGACAAAATAAGATGTACAGATGATTCAGTTGAAGGGCCAAAAGATTCCAGTGATAAAGTTTTTATGGTTACACAATTCTTAGCAGTGTTCTTAAAGACATGATACGAAGACCATGAGTGAATGTTAGTCGTCTGTGAACCAGACCAGTTGCACTAGGCGTCAACACTTCACAAAGGAATCGAAGTATCTAACTCAGAAAAACTGTTAAGAGGTATGATTGAGTTTAGAGCAGTACTGATATTCTCCATTTTGGAAGCTGCATATTTAAGGATGTCAAATTAAGAGGAAAATGAATAGTATCAAAAATCACTATTCATATGAATAGTAACCGAAATAACTATTCACATGAATAGTAACCGAAATCACTATTCACATGAATAGTAACCGAAATCACTATTCACATGAATAGTACTATTCATATAAATAGTAACCAAAATTACTATTCACGAATAGTACCCAAAATTACTATTCATCAGGTGGGTCCCACATGTTTTATTTTATAACTTTTGAAAATCAAAAGTTCAGAAACGTTGA